>OY982543.1:21109882-22401049 GCA_963859965.1 Ceramica pisi
TAGGCACCTATATGCGAAGTTAGATAAAGTTATAATGCAATTAGATACCTTTAGGCCGTTTAGAACTAAAAGAGGTCTGATCAATCCTTTAGGCACACTTATCAAAAGTATTTCCGGTAATTTGGACAATGAAGACGCCCTGAAATTTGAAAATGCATTACGAACTTTAAATAAAAATGATCAAATTTTGTCGCAATCATTGAACAAGCATATTACTTTATATAAAGAGATGACGATACAGCAGAATCAAATTATCCGAAACATTTCATTAAATCAGGTTAAATTGGAAAGGGCTCTTACTTTTGTCATGAATATGACTAATGATAATGAGCGAATTATTCACTACGCTCACCTTGTACAACTTTTTGCAATATTAAGCGAAAATGTTCAAGAACTATTGAGCGAAATTGACAGAATAGAGAATATATTGGCTTTTAGTAAAAATAAATCAGTTCATCATTCCGTACTTTCCATTAAAAATTTAAGAAATATCATAAACAAATTAAAACGCACTTATAGATCTGATCAAATAATTGACATATACATCAGAGATTATTACGAAGTTCTTAGCCTAGCTTCATACTTTACAGAGTCGACAGTTGTAATAGTCCTAAAGTTCCCCATTATGTTTAGCACAGACTATCAATTATATGAATTATGTCCCGTTCCAAATAAGGACAGCCTAATTATAGTACCAACTGCACCTTATATAGCGTCCAATTCTCAGGAATATGTGTATATAGAGGCAGAATGCCCGAAGGTCAATTCCTGGCACATATGCGAGCAGAAGATTGTCCACCGGATCTCATCAAGGTCAGACTGTATTCAAAAACTTATACAATCTCAGGAGATAGATGGAACGTGCAAACCCACGCCTATCTCTCTGACTAAGGAGGCCCTGATTGAGTTGGATAGCTATCATTACATAATTACCTTCCCCAATAGTACGAAGGTTCAACTATCCTGCGGTAAAGAGCGATTTGTAATGTTACAAGGCAGTTTTTTGGTCAGCGTCCCTCAAGGCTGCAAGATTAAAACACCCGAACTTAGTATAATAAACCTGGACAATAAATTAGTCGGAAAACCATTAGAACTCATGGCTCTTCCACACTATGAAACACCAGTAAAGACACGGAGCTTCACCTTGAAGACTACGGATTTAACCAGCCTTCGAAAAATACAGAACCAAATCACTTCACAAGATGAAATTAAAGTTGAAACACCGGACACTATCGGAATCTACCATACGACAATTCCATTCTACATACTTATATTATTTGGCACATGTGCACTAAGCATCATCTATGTCATTCGCCGCCGTCGAGCTGGGAGAATTAACATTACCACACAAACTAACACCGAATTATCGGAAGATGAAAGAAGAGCCGCAACTTTTGGCGTCAAGGTCACCAAATAGTTGCTCATCTGGCAGGGGAGGTGTTACGATGCCAAGATGCTGGCTCAGCACACTTGCAAACAAGCGCGAGGCATCAAATTCCATGAGTAGCGCTTCCCACGGTAACGACGAGTCCCTGGGCTTTTTCCAACCTAACATCGGTGGGAACAGACACTCGCGCTCATCGCGTATAGTTTTACTACTTATATTCTACTTTTAATTTTGATAATTTTTAAGAACTTTTATGAACTTTTGTGAACATTTATTAAACTTTTTTATTATATGAAACGGACTTTAATCTAAAAGTTTCCCGACACGCCCCACTCACGTATCTTGCTTTATAATATTAGTATAGATTGATAATATTAGTATAGATTTGGATTGGTTGAAAGCGTTTGTTGTTCAAAAAATTGATAATTATCTCGCATTCAAAATTCAAACAATTGAATAATACTTACGTGTAAGACAATAAAAAATGAGGAAATGGTTCGTAATGGAAAATACTTGAAAAATATTAAGAGACACTGTTCTTAAGAAAGTTATCACTATTATACCTACAACGGAACCAGAAATTATCAAGAATGAGATTTGCTTCCGTCTCAAGTTTACAAGCCATAAAACCATTTCTTTAGGACCCTAATCTCAGTATACATACAAGTACCTACCTATTTTCATCCAGAAACTTCCCTTCTCCATATCTCCTCTGACGCTCTCAACCCTCGGTCACTTATGACCATGGCCACCTAAACAACTTCCGATGACAACATCCTACATCAACAAGAATATCTGGGCACGGAAATTTTGTAATGGCGGGCCCAAACGGAGCCAGTAAACGGCCAGTGAACGGGCTAGTAAATTGGGAGTATCTACTTGCCTTTAGGGATGTGACGTCCGCAAGTGTGAGAATTCCGCAAGTTACCGTTTGCGACCGTCACTGCCAGTTTAAGGCTGTGTTTCCTCTAGAGTTAGGCGAGAATGTGTAGGAATTTTACCTAGCCACTAGTTAAAAGTAGACTAGCTAGCTATCTAGTTCATTTACCTAATCTCGCCGGCCACAATATAGTTGGGAGAATTTACTAGGTACCTACTAAAAAACTGAAAACAAAAGAGACTCGGCAAATTTAGCAGTAGTTTTGGCTCCCATATTGCTGTCACAGCTAGATCCATTAGTACCAAATGTGCCTCTGTTAAGTGCAGTTAACAGAACCTCAAAACTGTTGAGTGAGATAGCCACAGTCCGTCTCTTGAAAAAAAAGAGGTTTTGTTATTAATCTTTTTTGTGATAGGTTTGCTCTTGAGTCGAGTTTAGTCTTGGTCAGAGATGACAGAGACAAAGTCTAGTATGGAGCGAGCTTACCCAGAAAGAGCCTGTTCACTCTAATTTTGAAGAGATTAGATTTGTAAGCATTCGGAAACACAGACACAGGCAGAGAGTTCCCCTCCTTTGCTGTGCGCATTATGATGGAATGAGGTAATTGTTTTTTTTTTTAAATCTCTGCCACTGCCCCAAGCTCAGAACCTCCGTCTCCGTTTAAAGGTTTTCATTACGTCTCTACTTGGAAGCATAGAGCATTGTTTGTGGGAAAACCCGGGGAGCGCGTGGAATGCAATAAAGGGTAGTGGATGAACTACCGCGCGGTCATTGTCTGTGTTTTACGTTTTTATATTAAGTGAGATTTTGCGTGTGTGTGTGTGTGTGCTGTTTCTGGTACGTTCTGTGACGTGAGAGGGATGTTCTGTTTCTGAGGGATTATTCTTGTTTTATGTACAAGCTTTTGCCCGCGACTTTGTACCAGCATGTCTCGTTTTTTCCTGCTCCCGTAGAAATTTTGGGAAACCTCTGGGAATTTAAATGGGACCAATCTGCAAGTATATCCTTTCAGATAAAACAATTTTTTTTCAAATCGCTTCATGGTTATCGGAGTTATGAGGTAACAAACATAAAAAAAACATACAACCGAATTGAGAACCTCTTCCTTTTTGGTAAGTCGGATAAAAACAGGATACGCCTTGAAGTAACACAAAATTAAAAAAATCTAAATTCAAATTTAATATATCGGGTCATCTAGTCAAATAATATTGTAATACAGACGTATTACAATATAATTTGACTAGCTGACCCGCGCAACTTCGTCTGCGTCACATTTTCCATTACTGCTCCGCTCCTGTTTATCTTAGCGTGATGATATATAGCCTATAACCTTCCTCGATAAATGGGCTATCTAACACTGAAAGAATTTTTCAAATCGGACCAGTAGTTCCTGAGATTAGCGCATTCAACCAAACAAACAAACAAACTCTTCTACTTTCTAATATTAGTATAGATACGTAATACAATATAATTTGATTTACATAGTACAACTCTTCCGCTACTGAATGTTTGAGAGAAGTGGCTGGCAGACAAAGCAAGGAATTCCCGTAGAAATTTCTTATTTCTTATTTGTGATGGGTTTGCTCATGACCTTAGTCTTGGTCAGAAATGACAGAGACAAAGTCTATGATGGAGCGAGCTTACCCAGAAGGAGCCTGTTTACTCTAACTTTGAAGAGATTAGGGTTGTAAGCGTTCGGAAACACAGACGCAGGCAGAGAATTCCACTCTTTTGCTGTCCGTATTATAAAAGACGTTTGGAATCGCTTAGTGCGAATTCGTGGAATAGCAACAAGGTAGGGATGGTAAGCTGCAGTGCGTCTGGATGTCCGATGGTAGAAGGGTGCTGGTGGAATGAGGTCGTGGAGTTCTTGGGCACATTCGCCGAAGTACAATCTGTAGAAGACCGACAGGCAGGCAACCTTGCGGCGATGAGCCAAGCTGTGAAGCTTGGCATCCACCAGTTTTTCGTCACCGATGAGCCTCTTAGCTCTGCGTTCCACCGAGTCAAGCGCGGCAAGCTGGTACTTGGTGGTAATTTATCAAAATCTTCTTTTAGTACTTCCTTACACAACCCAAGGAACCTACATGCCACAGCTTTCAAAGACCAGTAGTTTTGGGTATACGATGTCTGTCACACATCTTTTCGTGCTTACTGGCTAAGTGCGAGTCGAACTCGCGTGCAAAGGGTTCCGAAATATTTTTTTTTAATGTGACACTACAGATTTCTTATAGGTTTTCCTGTAATCTCTAAGCATAGAACTATTTTCTACATTTATTTCAAAGTTTTAGGCTCAGTAGTTTCGGAGACAGGGGGTAATGGTAATTTTTGGTCTAATTTCTGGAATAACTTCCAAACTGTTTATTTTAAAATTTTGAAAAAAAAAATATAATGAAAACCCTCACAGTAAGGCCTTTTCATTTGATATGTCACACGATACAGTTTGAAAAACTTTTTTTGATTGTATAGTTCAATCAATCAATCATTTATTTGTAAAACATAGGTATGGTACCCCCAAAGTGACGCCTATACTCAAAATGTATTTATTTACGTATCGCGTCCGTATTTCGGTCAAAGAAGTCCGTATGTGTACCGATTTTGAAAGAAGAAAGAAAGAAAAAGGGTTTATTTGCGGCCAGTATGACGCATACCAAAAAAAAAACACAATACAATTATACACATGAAAAATTGGGAAGATATGCGTCAAATCCGCGCAAAACGGCCACCTCTCAGCATAATGCCGGGACTCGTGTACAAGACAGAGCCACAGCGCTGATTTTCACACAGAATCGGTCTTGTAGATCCGGAGAAAACTTCCTGTAACAGACAGACAGACGGAAACCCGAGTGATCCTATTAGGATTCAAATTATCACGGATGTTCGGAACCCTAAGAAAAAACAAAAAGTGCATTTATTTTGAAAATATTTGGCAAACATTCACTGTCAGTACAAATTAATAGAGCACTGAACTCAACTTTTGTCTCTCTGAAAGACGATGGGTCATCACCCTTTTTCAACAGACACAATATTTACTGAGCCGTCAAAACTATCTAAACAGCTCAATTTAATTAAAACAATATCTAATTTATTAGATTAATAGTAACTTCTGCCAACAGATTCGCCCGCGTGAACGTCGAAATTTATCCCAAGGGAATAATACTCCTGAGGTGAAATGTTTCTAAAATTCTAAATGCTGTGGATTCACGAAATGAGCAGCTGTCAATCTATGTAATCAAGTTGGAATGACAGCTCCCTTCGCGCTCACTTCACCCAAGTCTTCACTTCGACATGTTTACATTCACATGTGTTCTCATTCTTCTCCATCAGAATCTACCTTTCGAACTCGTTTTGTTCCACAACATTATCGTCTTTAAACTCGATACATTTAGTACAGCGCTTTTCAAATTTTTATATTCCTTTAAAAAATAGGTTATTTCGAGGCTCGGAAGATAGGTGGTTTGTTTCGGTGATGACTTCTTCGATTGGCCTAAATCTCTTACCACCTAGCCATTTCTTCGGGTTTGGAAAGACGAAATAGTGGTTGGGGGCTAAATCTGTAGAATATGCTAGATGGGGTAGCAGTTTATAGCCCAATTTATGATTTATTGTAATGGTGACTAAACACGTGTGCACCCGTGAATTTTGGCGATAGCACAACACATTTTACTTCGCCAAATGCAGTCGTTTTTGTTACAAATCAATACCAAATCTGTCCTTAAGCTCTAAAAAAAATCTGCCAGTGATTTTTTTACCCTTTCCAAGGTATTTAAAATGAATGACACCGTGTGCATCCCAAAAAATTGAGGCCGTGACTTTGTTACCGACAAACATAATTTGGCCTTCTTTGGTGCACGTTCACCTCGAGAAACCCACTGTTTTGATTATTCCTTGGTGTTTGGTGTGTTATGATGTATCCATGTTTTATCAACGGTTATGAAAATGTGCAAAAACTCGTTTGAATTACGGCTGAACATCACCAAACCACCCTTTCAAGTGGTCACACCGTTTCGCTTATGGTTGAGTGTAAGCACTCGCGGCAGCCATCCCGCGGATTGAAAGAAAGAAAGAAAGAAAGAAAGAAAAATAATTTATTTACGCCAAGCATGACGCATAGGAATCAAACACTTACTACAATAAAAATTACAAAAAAACTGGGACAATATGCGTCACCTTAACGTAAAACGGTCATCGCTCAGCATTATGCTGGGACTCGTGTGCGAAACAGAGCCCCAGCGCTGGTTTTCAGCGACGACCGTCGCTGACAGAAAGACGTCTGCCGGGGCAGCATAAAAACTGAACATATGAGGCAACAAACCAAAATAAAAACAAAAACAAAAAAGTAATAATAAAAAAGAAAGACAAATATACATTTTAAATGTGGTGTTGCGCAGGCGCAGGCGATAAGAACGCGCCCGACACAAAGTGGCACTGGCACACATTGCTTTTTCATATCAAAATATTCATGTAAAATGTGATGCATCCATTCAGTTGAGATGCCTACAGCCTCAGCCACCTCACTCACTTTCGTTCTCCGATTGTCCGATATCATTTCATAGATTTCATCGACAACTTCTGGCGTGACGCCCTTTTTCTGACGACCTGAAATATCGGCGTCACTTGTGCTGATACGACCACCACAGAACTCAGTAAACTACTTCTTAACCATTGAACTTGTTAGTGCGGAAACCCCATAGTATTTATCTACATCCCACTCACACACACAAAACGTTTTGGGAACACATTCATAGTCCGTACAGCAAAGGAGTGGAATTCCCTGCGTTTCCTGATAGCTACAAGCTACAACCTGGGAGTCTTAAAGTCAAGAGTGAATAGGCATTTTCTACCAGTCAACCTTTGAGTGATGCAGAGAATAGTATTAAGAGAAACCAGAAACGCGATAAATAGTAAAATTTATACAAATAAACTATATATACAATAAAATACTAAAATATATACTCAAATAAATAAACAACACATCATCATCTCCCTGCTCTTATCCCATGTTACTTGGGGTCGGCGCAACACGTTTTTTTCTTCCACTCTGTCCTATCAGCCGTGAACACACAACAAACAACAACACATGATAACACAAAATTAACAATTATTCCAATAATATCGAAATTCTCGAACAAGCTCAAAATTATGATAATTAATTCGGCTACTAACAAATTAATTCGGCTACTAACAAAGTGAAAACTACGAGTTTGAAACTGCGTTCGACCACATTAACCTCGGTCAATTAAAAGCTCAATTAACCTTGTTTTGATTGTCATAATTATATATTAGGATAATATTGTGATATTATTATATTATGTTCCGGGCTGGCTTAAGAACATATCTGCCAGATACCAGTTTGATGCCCTGCGGTCAATCAAGAAACAATCCAAGAGGATCATCGGCAATGATAGGCTCGTCTAGTCAAAGCTCCCGAGTCTTGAGCATTGACGCTGAAATGCTAGCGGTCAGTTTCTTATCGGTTGCATTTTGGGGAGTGTGCGACGGAATTAAATAATTCAATTCAACCAAGCCCATTCCATCATCGGACCACAAAACGAACGGCGATGCGCCACCGGTACATGGTGGACATCCCACTCACACGCACAAAACGTTTTGGGAATACATTCATAGTGCGTACAGCAAAGGAGTGGAATAGGCTAGATTCCATCACCCACAAATTGTAAAACTATTTAGTCCGTCAGTTAGAGTATTGAAAAATAATGGACCCGTATTTTTGTTTTTGTAAATCAATGAATATTGACAAAGATAAAACGCATCAAAACTCGCGAGTGGGCGCGCTCGTGACGTCACGAGTCAGTAAAAATTATGCGAAGGTGTGACGTATTGAGAATTTTAAAAGCGTCGTTACTTCGTCAATTTTGGTTTCCGTAACAAAAGAAAAAACACCGGTCAAAAATTTTTTCATAATCTAACTGACGGACTTATTAGTTTTTTTTAGTCATCTACCCTATTCCCTGCCGGATTCTGTGTTTCCAGATAGCTACAACCTGTGAGTCTTTAAGTCAAGAATGAATAGGTTACCTTCTAGGCAAGCTCCATCTTTGACCACATCAGGTGACACGTGAGGTCAAACGTGTGCCTATCAATATTAAACAAAGTACAAATATTATAGTAGGAGAGCTATTGAACCCTCCGAATAACGGTGTGTCTCTAAGGCTAGTTTTTATAGTGATGAGTCACAGCATGATAAGTACGGTAACCATTGCCTGGCGCGCATCAACCCTGCACGTGATCAACTCTATTTTCTTGTAAGTCTAAATAAAATCCAAAAGAAAAAACTTGCTCCTGTAAGCTTGAAATTTTTATATGATTTTGTTTATTCATTGAGAAGTTCAAAAAAAATTGACAGGCGTTTTGAATCAGCACAAGTGATTTCCCGTTCCCGTGGGATTTCCGGGATTAAAACTTTCCTATGTCCTTTCTCGGGTCTTAAACTATCTTTGAACAAAGTTTTATCCAAATCGGTTCAGTGGTTTAGGCATGAAGAAGAGACAGACAGACACACAGACAGAGTTACTTTCGCATTTATAATATTAGTTAGGATTGTTATTAGGTTAAATTGTCAAATCTTGATCCAAATAAATGCCACGTTGCGTTGAAATGCTTTTTACATTTTATTTTTGTTAGTTAGCGGTACGGTTTTTTGACACACGTCAATGTTTTAAAAACTTAATCCGTCGTAAATACCCCAATTTTATTTCAGTCTTCTAGTCTAGACTTTCATGTAATCCACTTAAGTAACTACCAAGTGATGGATTACTGCTTGGAGTCGATCAAGGTGAACTCGTGAACAAATTTTAACCCTGCTCATTTTCTAAATGTAGAGACTTTATTTTTTTTAAATACAATATAATTCAAAATCCTTTATTTCAGACAGACCAGTTACAGGCACTTTTGAAAAGTCAAGGTCTATCAGTCAAAAAGATGAAGCTAATTCTGCCGCGCTAGCGACCAGAGCAGCAAGTTGTTCTGTAGAAAAACACACTCACCAACCCTATACTCAGCGCGGCAGTTGCTGTTTAACTCGCTCGCCATACATTCCCAACCACTGTAACTCCTGAAAGTCAGAACCAAAAGTGGCAACCACCAGAAAAACGCCGAGCTAATGAAACCTGACGAGTCTCGGAGAAACGATTCAACTGTCTTTGATCCCGCAACGAAGTTAATAAAAAGAGGGGATATAGGAAAAAAAAATCATCAAATAACTTCTCCCGCTCTGGACGGAGAGGGAAGGAGTGTCAGACTTCTACTGACTAAAACCCATCCATGTTCCTTCATGTGCCCTATGTGTACCGGAGCCGCGGTATCTCTTTCGAATAGTCCCGCGACTCCGGCATGCGTCGGTCCTTTCGGACCCCGCTGTGTGCTGACTCTCTTTGAGGCGCGCGTGGAACACTAACGCGCCGACACGGCCTGTCGTCATGACACGGACGGACGGCGAGCCACCCATAGCCCACCGTCCACAGGCCCGCGCCTACGGTGGCCGGAGGTCACTAGGTGTCCTCCAACGCCCGCGTCGTCTACCACGGCGGCCGGGACGAGAGGATCTCTCCCTCTCCCATTCCGCCACCTCCTTCGCTAGCATGACTGCTTCGCAGAAAGAGGTGACGGCGTCCCATTCCGTCTCGCTCCGGACCATGGCTTGGACCAGGGCCGGACGCGAGAGGTCGCCGCCGATCGCCGCTTCGAGGACCCGCCCAAGCGGGGCACACCTGCATAGTGTACTCCACCGTGTCTTCAACTATCTGTTCCTGCAGTAAAAATCTGTACATGTCGAATTGAAGACTCGGGTGAAGTGATCACGAAGTCTTCTGTCAATACATATCTTCTATCTTCTTCTTCTATACTTATAATAAATCTGTAGAGAGGTCAATTCTGTACATGAAATATATTTCCAAAATAACTATCAGGGGGTGATTAGGGATCGATACTGATGCCAAAAATGCAATCAGTAATTTTTTTGTCTGTCTGTCTGTCTGTCTGTCTGTCTGTCTGTCTGTATAACCGTTATAGAAACAAAAACTACTCGACGGATTTTAACGAAACTTGGAACAATTATTCTTCATACTCCTGAGCAGGTTATAGTATACTTTTCATCACGCTACAATCAATAGGAGCAGAGCAGTGAAGGTAAATGTTGGGAAAACGGGAGAAGTTACTCCATTTTTTAAGCTTCTGTCGCGTGTGCAACCTTAATGGTTAAAGCTACACAGAAATCATGTATGACGGAAATGTTCTCCTTAAAATTATATAAAAAATATCCCACGACAGCATATGTCTATCTTTTATGATTGACGCACAATAACACGTGTAACTCCCGATAGCTTAGCAGTTCGAAGCTTTCTGATTATATTTGTCTACTCTTACGTTTATAACACTCTCAGTCATCCCTAAATAAAAAGTTAACATTGTTAACTATTCCATAAAAAATAATCATAGAAATTGGTATAGAAACACCAAAGTTATACATGAAATACGCTAATAATAAGCCATCGCGCGTGAATACTGAATCATGCTTTATGGATTATTTTTGTCTAAGGTCGCGAACGCACAGGCAGGCAGCTTGCTTGGCGCCTAGAGGCTAGCGAGTCACCTAGCGAGTAGCTTCGTAAAACGAACATTCTCGAACGTTCGCGACCGCCCTAGCAGCTAGGCGCCAAGCGCGCAGTGCGGCCGGTCGCGAACGTTCGAGAATCGGTCGCGCCTGTGGTCGCCGCGCTCGACGCGTCTCGCGGCCGAAGGTATAAAAAGGCGGGGCGTCCGAGCGCGAGCTTCAAAGCCTGGCTGGAGGCTTTATTGTTAGTTATAATTTGTAATTGTATTATTTGTGTTTTTATTTAATTGTAATTTTAATATTGGGACTTAGTGCCTTATTAAAGAGAATTTTTATTTTTTTATTTATTTATTTTTTATTTATTACTATATTAAAGCCTTCACAGGCAAGTCGGGTTAAGCAGAAGCCAATCTTCTCAGGTTGACCTGCGAGAGGCCAAAAGCGCGAGCTTCATACAATTTTTGCCAGTTGATGCGAATTGATGTTCAGAGCGTTCGACCTTATTGACAGACAATACATAATTTAGTCTTTGATAATTTATTTTAAGATTCCTTTTGTTATTATTTTATAAAATAGGTATAAGTTATTTTGGTAGTGTTTAATTAAATATTCGTTCAAACTATAAATTATTAATAGTTTACATTTTATTTCTTTTTAGGTGAAGTACGCATAGATTTTTAGATACCGATAGCTTTATAAGTTTTGGCTAATTTACGTTCACTTTTTTATAGGTATTAGTTTTATTTTCATTTGGTTTATAAAATTCTTCCGTTACTGAGTGAATGACTGACAGATAACGCAACAACACAACCAAGACTACTGACTGATCGTATGAAGCTGCACGTAGGGTCCTTGGGGAGTTTAGGGGAGCTCTAAGAGAGGATTTTCCGAAATTCCTACGGGAACGGGAGAAAACGGGATATGCGCGTACGAAGTCGCGGGCAAAAGCTAGTAAGTAATAAAGATAGTATAATAGTTCACTTTGCGCTCACTTCACTGAGTTTTTAGGGTAAGAGGTTTACATAATTGACCGGCTGCTTTTCTTCTCAGATTGTTCCAAGTTTTCTCACATACAAGAGAAGACTTTCTCGGTAAGTTACTGCACCTTATCGGAACAGGGGCTCTTAAAAGGTCACTTTAGCAGAATCATACTGAAATCATAATTTTAACCACTCGACAATCAGTCAAATTTCATTTTCATCTTTATCGCTGACGTATTAAGTTCAAGGTTGATTGGGGAATTTGACAGTGATGTGCTTTCTGATTTTGCTAAAGTGGCCTTTGTAGACCTCCAGAAAGAGAATAGAAACAAGGAAACAAAATATGCACACTACTAAAACAGAACACGTTCAACAAAATCATAACATAGCATGACGTCAAGCGGATATTTTTTTAAGGATGGGAAATCATCAAAGGACTCCTCCTTTGCTTTACAGGAGGAGTCATTTGGGAGTTTCAATGGAGTGTCAGACTTCTACTGACTAAAACCCATCCGTGTTCCTCCTTATGCCCTTTGCGTTCCAGAACCCCGGCAGGCACTGGCCCTAGCATGCCCCGTCTTCTTTGCTGTCAACTTTTTGAGGAGCGCGTGGAACACAGCGTGCCGTCGACCTGTATCTGATCAGACGGCGAGCCAACCAATGCTCGCCGTGCGCAGGCCCGCGCTTACGGTGGCCGGGAATCGCCCTGCGACTCCCAACACCCGGGGCGTGTCAAGCGGATCAATTAAGTATGACAGCAATTCCAAAGCTTTTATTTTTGTTCAATAAAACTTATAATAAAAAAAAACCGGCCAAGTGCGGAGTCGGACTCGCAAACCGAGGGTTCAGTACAAACCTGTAGGTATATATTATAAGCAAAAGTTGCGGTTTACGATTTATGAAAAAACTACTAACTAGATCTTGTTCAAACCAATTTTCAGTGGAAGTATGTCTTAGTGTACATGAAAGAAAGAAAGAAGGATAGAAAAAGAGTTTATTTGCGGCCAGTATCTATAATTATATATAGTAATTTTAATATAAAAAAAATATCTGTACATAATAATAATATTTTTTAAGTTTTATCATTCTCTTATTTTCGAAGTTACAGGGAGGGACACACAAATTTTACTACGTACTTTGGAAGTGCCTCGCGCAAACTATTCAGTTTAGAAAAAAAAATATACTAGAAATCTCAATATCATTTATGAAGACCTATCCATAGATACTCCACACGTATGGGTTGATGAAAAAAAAATTGAGTTTTAGATGAAGAATGGGAAACCCCCAAAATTATAATCTTAATGCGGTTCACAGAATACATCTACTTACCAAGTTTCAACAGCATAGTTCTTATAGTTTCGGAGAAAAGTGGAAATACGGACGGACAGAGAGACAGACATGACGAATCTATATGGGTTCCGTTTTTTGCCATTTGGCTACGGAACCCTAAAACCACACACAACCACAACTTCCACCTCGCCACCTAACATCCACAGCCGGCAATCGATCCATACATTATGACCAGATCATTAGCATCAGTAATCCCGCACATTAGTCCGCGCACACACTGGCCGCGTTAGGCTGCTCGCACACTGACCAGCGACAATTAATCAATATCCCGGAGCTGATTAATTGGCGCGACCGCGGGAAACGTTGGGATGCTGCCGATGGTAGGAGCCGATGTATGTCGGTCTGGATGAGGTATTTATTATTTAATTACAAAAAGTTTAATTATTATTTATATTCTAAATTAACAAAAATACTAAACTAACAAAAGATTAAAGTAGAGCATCAAAATATTCGTCCTCCAAACTGTCAGCTGGTAATGTTACCCAAGAGACTGGCGGCATTGCCACGTTGAATGGCAATGCTTAATCTCTGCCCAAAGTAAGAGCCAGCTCTTGGGTCACGGGAAGTGTCAACCAGCCGTTTCGATATTTCTTTGAAAAGGCTGTGAGCACAAGGGCCCCACGGCCCAACCCTAGGGTTTCAACCCCAAACGACTCGGAAATATAGTTACCAACAAGGTTACTATATTTACGCTGCTTGAGGTTTTCCGCAGCCGCGGCGGCAACGCCAGCTCAACACGATGAACTAGGAAGATGGGATGGCGTGATTTTTTTTAATTAAACCATAACCAATGTCACGTTCATGAAGTCAACACAAAAATTCTTACATTATCTGTCCATGGTGACTATAATCACCAAACGATATCGTTTCGAAATTGACATCACGACACAGAACTAGTACAAAGGCATTCTCTTCCAGTCAACCTCGAGGTAAAAAAACCGGCCAAGTGCGAGTAGGACTCTCACCATCGCTTTCCATCAGGCTTGGTTAAGGTTCATACTAATTTTAATACTAGAAATAGAAATAAACTAGATCAGCCATTTTATAGATTAGCCAAAGTACGAACATCTTTCATGGGGTACTGTATTAAATGTTACAACAAAATACCTTGTGACATATTAGAATTAAATGAAAGAAAATTTAAAAATTATGTTAAAAGCACACTATGTAAACAAGCATATTACAAATTAGATGATTATATTCAAGATAAGAATGCTTGGAAACATGCTGGTCCTGCTCCATAGGACAGTCTAAGGTGTAGTAAACAAAGTCAAACTTATTGATAATGTTTGTATTAATATATTTAGTATATCTATAGATGTCTTTAATGACTTTTATATTTAATTTAACTCACACACTGATTTATTGTTCTTTATTTGATAAATCAATAGTACCAACATTTTTAAATAAATGTGTGTTTGCATTGTATAGACTCAAGTACCCTGGCGGTTGGGAGTGTCATGCTCACTCAAAAGCCTAGCTGATGGTGGCGTATGCGTTAAATTATGTGGCTCCATTCAAAATGGTTGAGACGAATGGGCCTGGCGCATGTCATGGCGCCGTCGGTTGGGACTGGTCATTTCTCAGCTGCCATGGTTTATTTTAATTATTTCTTTGAATTGTTCCTTTTTTAGTTCGGATGTTTTTATCATGCTCGTCACATCGTTCTCACATGTATGTATAATTTCAACACGATGTCAAGAAAACTTTGTAACAATTTATTATTTTTATATTTTTAAAAGAGTGTCCGTGGAGTTTCTTGCACGTTCTTCTCCATAGAGATCTACGCTTTGGAACGTGCAAATAGCTTCATCTTTTTGGACCGACCGACCTTGACAATTCAAAAGTGCCTGTAAATGGTTTAATTGAAATAAATGTTTGAGTTCCATTACTCAAAAAGCCGGCCAAGTGCGAGTCGGACTCGCGCACCGAGGGTCCCGTACAAACCTTTAGGTATATTATAAGCTAAAGTTGCAGTTTACGATTTATGACGTATTAAAAAAAACTATTTACTAGATCTCGTTCAAACCAATTTTCGCTGGTAGTTTACATGGTAATGTACATCATACATGTTGTTTAGTTTTATCACTCTCTTATTTTAGAAGTTCAGGGGGGGGGGGACATTTTACCACTTTGGAAGTCTCTCGCGCAAACTATTCATTAAAAAAAATTGATATTAGAAACCTCAATATATTTTTTTAACCGACTTCCCAAAACGAAGGACGTTATCAATTCGGTTGTATGTTTTTTTATGTTTATTACCTCATAACTCCGACAATTATGAACCGATTTGAAAAATTCAAACAACAACAAACAAAAGATAAAACAATTTATCTGAAAGGATATACTTGTAGATTGGTCCCATTTAAATTTTATGAAAATCTGTTACGAACTTTGGATTTTAAATCGAAATAGCTGGAATTCGTCTACTTGGATGATAGTTTTATGTCATCCAAGTAATCGAAATTGCGTATTTTGCTTTTCTGCGATTTTGCAGTGGTGTTGTTAGGTATGGGGTACCACAAAAAAGTGAAAAATAAAAAACTTTTTACAAAAAAATACAACCGACTTCCAAAAAATAAAAACACTACAAAGTGAAAAATAACTTTAATTTCGGAAGTCGGTGTTTTTGTTAGTTTCTTCGTATTTTGACTCCGACTTCCGAAATTAAAGTCCCCCCAGTGTCAGTGAGGACCCCCAAAATATATTGTTTATGCGGTTCACGGAATACATCTACTTACCAAATTTAAATATAATAATAAATAAATAAAAATAAGGGTTCCCTTTTTGCCATTTGGCTACGCTAACCTAACCTAACCCATTAATGTTTTATTTTTATGTTGTTATAGCGGCAATAGAAATAAAGACTCTGCAAATAATTAACTGTAATCCTGTTACGCTCCTTGAGATACAGTCCGTTGACAGACGCAGGGCATGGAATAGGTTTGAGGGGTCACGGATGGAGGGACCAGCCCGCGAAATTCAAAATTTCTTGAGTTTTTTGCAATTTGCAGGCCAGTGCTAGGTTGTATGTTGATTAAAATATTATTCGCGGCTGTAAGACATATGTAGTTACAGAATTATAATCATCATTTGGGGGCCGAGTCACCCGCGTCCGTAGGAGAATACCCTTCAGCGAATCCCTACACGTGGTCCCCGGGTGGTGCTAAACAGGTGACACTAACCGTCTCCGTAGTCTAGTGGTTATTATACCACCTACTTCAGACCTAGGGGTCCCGGGTTCGATTCCCAGCGGGGGCAAATTTTTTGCTCGGTTTGGTTGGTGGTAGGACTTGTTCTAAGTCCGCCTGGCAAGCTACCACCATCATGTCTAAGTCTGTCGCCATAACAACAATGTTAACAGCATTGTTGTGTTCCGGCAGTTAGAGGTATGATAGCCAGTTCCTCTGTGTAAGAGGATTCCGGGTGAAACTCGCTTCCATCTTCGGCCTAATCATCACTTTCCATCAGGTGAGATTTGGGCCATGAGTTTCCCCGTTTCGAATAAAAAAATAAAAAAAAAATAACCAATACTACCCTCGATTTTCATAAAGGCCTAGAAACAAAAAAAAAACAGATAAAGTAATTCCTAGAGCTTAAGGGCATGTGGCCAATTGTGAAATTTGTAACTGTAAACAACTGTTGGACATGTGGCCAATTGTGACATCTGTAACTGTAAACAACTGTTGGACATGTGGCCAATTGTGACATCTGCAACTGTAAACAACTGTTGGACATGTGGCCAATTGTGACATCTGTAACTGTAAACAACTGTTGGACATGTGGCCAATTGTGACATCTGCAACTGTAAACAACTGTTGGCCATGTGGCCAATTGTGACATCTGCAACTGTAAACAACTGTTGGACATGTGGCCAATTGTGACATCTGCAACTGTAAACAACTGTTGGACATGTGGCCAATTGTGACATCTGCAACTGTAAACAACTGTTGGACATGTGGCCAATTGTGACATCTGTAACTGTAAACAACTGTTGGACATGTGGCCAATTGTGACATCTGTAACTGTAAACAACTGTTGGACATGTGGCCAATTGAGACATCTGTAACTGTAAACAACTGTTGGACATGTGGCCAATTGTGACATCTGTAACTGTAAACAACTGTTGGACATGTGGCCAATTGTGACATCAATAACTGTAAACAACTGTTGGACATGTGGCCAATTGTGACATCTGCAACTGTAAACAATTACTGTTGTTTACAGTTACAGATGACACTGTTATACTGACACTGACAGCTCATGAATGCAGTTAATATGCACAGGGGGACTACTCTCTAGCGCGTATTCTAGTCCGTACCACCTACAGACTTACGATAAGACCCGAACCCGAACTAAGAATAAATGACAACACGATTTAACAGTAACTATCAAATAGTGTTGTCGTTAATTCTTAGTCGTGTGATAGAGACTGCAATACAACTGCAACTAAGCCCGAAACTACGGACTTCGGGCTTAGAGAGTAGCCCTCGCTCAGTTTCGTTGGTGAAATTCACTCTTAAGGCGGATTTTATCAATGAAACTGAACGCGATCTGGCGTCTAAACTGTCGACACTTCACCGTGTTCACTTAGGTAGAGTGAACGACAAGTGAGCTGCCATTTCATCTTGTTCAGCAGTGCGATTCTCATGTCGAAGTGAACACTTAGGCGAAGTGAACAAGTGAGCTGACAAACCATTCAAACAAGATGGAATGATAGCTCACTTGTGGTTCACTCCACCCAAGCGTACAGCAGTGTGATTCTGTAAACATGTCGAAGTGAACACTTAGGTGAAGTAAACGACAAGTGAGCTGTCAAACCATACAAACAATATGGCATGACAGCTAGTGAGCTGTCATGCCAACGACAAGTGTGTCGTTCACTCTACCTAAGTGATCACGGTGAGATGTCGACATAATCGACCGGGTGTTCACTTCGTGATCACTTCACCCACGCCTTCACTTAGACATGTTTACAGAATCGCACTGCAGCATATGAACCATGTTTACGAGCTTTCAGTGTCATTATCATTATTATTTGACGACACGGTTGGCGCAGTGGTTGAGCGATTGACTGCTGCGCAGCATGTCGCGGGTTCAATTCCCGCACGGAACAAAATTAAATATTTGTACGACCTACATGTATTTGTTCCGAGTCTGGGTGTTTTTCTATCTATAATATGTATATATTTACAAAAAAAAATGTATATAAGTAGTTTATCAGCCATCTCGTTACCATAACACAAGCATTAGGTTGCTTAGCTTGGGACTATATGGCGTTGTGTGAAATGTCCAAGGATATTATTATTATTATTACCTCGTTTATTCACTTGATACATACAATTTACATTTTTAAATATATCTAAAAAAACACAATAATAAATACATTTAAAAATATAAAAATAGTAGTCCTACGGTGTCGGGAGCAGGGTCCAAGCTACCGGTGGTTAGGGCCCCAGAGAAAGGAACCTCCTCACAATACGAGCCGTATCGAGGAGTACTGCCTTATTATTATTATATTATTTTGTATGGAAACTTGACTCTGACAGCTCATGAATTCAGTTTAGATGCACTGATCGCGAACACTTTCATTGGTGTAATCCACTATTAGTCTTATTTAAATCTATGGATCCAATACATTTTCTCGTTGTGTTTGATAGCCTTTCATTATAAAACCGTTCAACAATAAGTTTAATATCCCAAATAATTTAAATGATTTTCACTTAAAATGGCTGTCAGTATGTATATAAATTTCAAGTATGGTCATTTATATTATTAAATTACAATGTTTACAGTATCTACATTATGTACAAACGCGTATAAAAACAAAATAAATCATTGGGCATCAAAAAAATAATCCACATTGCTGTCAACGGCAAAAGTGCCCAGAACACTGGCAGCATTGCCACGTTGAATGGTAATGCTGATTCTTTGGCCGAAGAAAAGCCCAGCCCTCTGGTCACGTGAACTGTCGACAAGTTGTTTGCTGATGTCCCGAAAGACTCTATGTGCTGTCAGTTATATTTCGTCCCTCTCAAAGTAAAAGACAACCTCAATAAGAATTTCTCAGAACAGTTCAAATATTTTGAAAGACAAATTCAATCATTTCAAAAAACATTAATAGGTTCGCAACTTAATTAAGAGATAAGTAAGATTATAAATATTTCTGTTTTTTGCCGACTTCACAAAAAGGAGGCTTTCGTTCCATAAACCGAAAAAATACAAGTTTCGTTTATAGAAGCCAGCTTTAATGTTCAATTTATTTTTAACCGACTTCTTTATAATTTTTTGCTGTAGCGGAAATAGAACACACTCTGTGAAATTTTCAACTGTCTACCTACTTCGGTTCTTAAGATACACGAGTCTTTTTTTTCTTGAGATTTCTTGAGATACAACCCACTGACGAACAGACTGACGAACGGACATACAGAAGGACAGCCGTGGCTTAGGGTTCCATCAGTTGCCCTTTGGGTACGGAACCCTATGTATAGTTTATTTTCGCCTAAAGTTAGCTACACAATTACACATAACTATATTTATCACCTCAATATTCATTACTATATGAATATCTTATCTACCCTTTCATTCATCCCCCAAGTATTCTCGATAATAGCGGAAATACCACGCCAGATGCGTGGGGAATCCAAAAACTTTGCGCCCATAACTATGCCGGCTCGACTCGATCCAGCTGCGCAGTCTGTCAGTGAATACTTGCTTAATTTACTAGGTCGTAGGTACCTGTACTTAAATAGTGGTTGTGTTCTTGATCACTGAGTTATTTGTCTTCGAAATAGGATCACTCACAATAGCCTATAGTTATACCACCTGATTCAGACCCAGAGGTCCCGGGTTCGATTCCTAGCGGGGGCAAATTTTTTGCTCGGTTTGGTTGGTGGTAGGACTTGTTCTAAGTCCGCCTGGCAACCTACCACCATCATGTCTAAGTCTGTCGCCATAACAACCATGTTAACAGCATTGTTGTGTTCCGGCAGTTAGAGATATGATAGCCAGTTCCTCTGTGTAAGAGGATTCCGGGTGAAACTCGCTTCCATCTTCGGGCTAATCATCACTTTCCATCAGGTGAGATTTGGGCCAAGAGATTCCCCGATTTGTATAAAAAAAAGGTGTTAGAAGAAAGCTGCTGCCGAAATGAAAAAAAAAATAAACCTATTTCCCAAAGCAACTGTGTATATTTCGGGATAATTAGTAGTCTATCAATATCCTCATCCTAGCATCCATTTAGCTATGTTAATTACAAAAAGCGTTAAATAACGCAGATAATCCCTACCTAACCTTTCCCAACAACATTGGGGTCGGCTTCCAGTCAAACCGGATTCAGCTGAATACCAGTATTTTACGTGGAGCAGCTGTCTACTCATAACTAACCCAGTTCATTGGTTGTGTGTTACCCACACACAACCCCTCAGATTTATAGGCTTCTGACAATCCGCAACGACTGCCAAAGATCTGCAAATGACAGCCGGAAATAACAGCTTAACGTGGTTTCCGAAGCACGGAGGAAACTCGGTATGTTAAGATGGTCACCAAACCACAGACCAACCTTGGTAAGCGTTGCTTAACCTTGTAGATCGACCCGTGTGACTGTTATTCTGTAAGCACGAGCTCCTCGTAAAAATTAATTACTCTAACAATTTTAAAGTAATTTATTTTTCGAAGCCAAAATCCTTTAACAAAAAATCACCAGAAAAGCCATAAATATTCTACTACATTAATTTCCCTAAGCAACCCCAAAAAGAGTGTTGACACTAGAACAAAATACGCATTACTGGCAAACCTTTAGAAAATTAGCAGAAAACAAAAGAAACACCCCTTTTTTGTTTGAACCAGGCCATCCATTTAATATCGCACAAAACAATTCTTTATCCGCAATTGTGTCAACTCCCCCCCTCTTGTTTATTTTAGGGTGGCGAAAAGAGTTGCTATGAGCATTTTTATTTTTAGATAGACTTTTATTTCGTTGCAAAGAATACCTCTGCAAAACTGTTTGTTTGGTAAAATATTTTGTGGTGGTTTAGATTTATAATATTTAGATATTTAGATTCCTATTTTAATCTATTGACAAAACATAGTGCACATATTATTTAAACTCTGTACTGTCTGAAACCATACCTATGTTTTACAAAATACATGAATGATCGATAAAAAAAGAAATCCTTATCAACATGCCGTTTTCCACGCTTTTCATACCACAATAACATCCATTTCCCAGCGTCGCGTCGGTTAAAATGATGATTTAAGCATAGACCCAACAAATTACTACACAACGGGCGGTTAATTAGGTCATTTAAAATTTATCATCAGCGTTGATTGTTGGACATCCAATTTATTCTGAGCCAAACATTGTGCGGCATTTATAAGTCACTTCCTGTTGGCGTAGCTGTCCATACATAGATTTTGTTTTGATTGATGAAATTTAAAGCGAATAGGATAACTAAAAACTGGCCAAGTGCGAGTCGGACTCGCTCACCAAGGGTTCCGTACCATTATCTATAGAAACGGCAAAAAAATCAAGTTTGTTATCCAGTTTGTTTGTCCCATACGGGAGCCCTCTTAAATATTTATTTTATTCTGTATAGTGGCAACAGAAATACATCATATGTGAAAATTTCAACTGTCTAGTTATCGTGGTTCTTGAGATACAGCCTGGTGACAGACAGACAGACAGTGAAGTCTTAGTAATGAGGTCCCGTTTTTACCCTTTGGGTACAGAGCCCTAAAAAGTTAAGGACATCGTCTGTCAGAGAATATTAACACTGCGAATTTTAACAGTGCACTGCTAGTGGAACTAATTTAATTTTTGTTGATGATTTCTGAAAAAATATGCTATTTCTTCTTCTCTGTCGTTTCGCTCTTGGCAGAGCGGTCGTGGTCACGTTGAGGCATCCACATTGGTGATAGAGGCGGACACAGCTTTCTTAACGATCTCCCGCCATCTCTCTCTGTTGGAAGTCACCTGATCAGTCCATCGCATAGGTGATCGGCCGCGCAATCTGGTTCCCTCCACTTTTCCTTGTACGACTAGCCGCTCTATTGAGTTGTTATCGCGTCTAGAGACATGGCCAAAGTACTGCAGTTATATTTAGAGACGTCGTTTTATTTTTCCGGTATTTTTTACATAAACTTCTATCACATAGATTAATTTAAGATTTTTCTGTATGTAAACTTCGGAGATAAGGGGGTAATAGTCCATTTTTTCACATTTTTGGTCAAAAGTTGAAAACTATGCGATCTAAAAATCGTAAAAACAAAAAATACATTTTTGTATTTCTTTCTTATTTGCAAAATAGTTGATCAAATGTAAAACCTAAAGCTACTCAAAATTTGAAGTTATAGTATTAGTAGTTCTTGAGATATACCGCTGTGACAGACGGACAGACTTAGTCACATCATGAGGGTTTCGTTTTTACCATTTTGTTACCTACGGAACGGTTTTAGACAGCGTGACGTACTAGCGACTGTGAAAGAAAGAAAGAAAATCGCATTTATTGGCACAATAGAAAACATCTTACAATTAACGCTGATTTTCAGCTGCAGCCCACGGGTGCCATACGCTCAAACGCACAGTAGGCATACTCATCATCTGCCTAGCCTTTTCCCAACTATATTAGGCTCGGCTTACAGTCAAACTGGATTCAGCTGAATACCAGTATTTTACGTGGAGCGGCTGCCTACTAGACCTCCACAACCCATTAACTGGGTAACACGGTACTTCTTGGTAAGACTGGATTCATGTTAACTGGGTTCTGACAATCCGTAACGACTGCCAAATATCTACAAATGACAGTCGGGACCAACGGCTTAACGTGTTTTCCGAGGCACGGAGGAATCTCGGTATGTTAAGTTGGTCACCCATCCACAGAAAAACCTTGGCAAGCGTTGCTTAACCTTAAAGATCGAACCGTGTGACTGTTATTATTTAGCTACGAGCTCGTCATTTTGGTACGGCACCCTAAAAATACCTTTGACAGCGTGACGTTCTAGCGACTGTGATTGTCTATCTTAATATATATAAATCTCGTGTCACAATGTTTGTCCTCAATGGACTCCTAAACCACTTAACCGATTATAATAAAATTCGCACACCATGTGCAGTTCGATCCAACTTGAGAGATAGGATAGTTTAAATCTCAATTTTTTGTTGCAATATTATTTAGGAGCGGAAAATGTGACGCAGACGAAGTTGCGCGGGACAGCTAGTAATTATATAAATAGAGTCATTGACCACGTGTCATTCCGACCGTGAATTAATTATCATAATCATTACGCTAAGTGTGGTAAAACACCAACATTAATTGAAAGTATTGCAGCCACCTTTGGGATGGCTCATCTAAGTATCAGCTTGCCGCGCTTGACTCGGTGGAACGCAGAGCTAAGAGGCTCATTGGTGACGTAAAACTGGTGGATGCCAAGCTACACAGTTTGGCTCATCGCCGCAAGGTTGCCTGCTTGTCGGTCTTCTACAGATTGTACTCTGGAGAGTGTGCCCAGGAACTCCACGACCTGATCCCACCAGCCCCCTTCTACCATCGGACATCCAGACGCACTGCAACTTGCCATCCCTAACTTGTTGCTATTCCACTAACTCGCACTAAGCGCTTCCAAGCGTCTTTTATAATGCGCAAAGGAGTGGAACTCTTTGTCTGCGTCTGTGTTTCCGAATGCTTACAACCCTAATCTTTTCAAAGTTAGAGTGAACAGTCTACTTCTGGGTAAACTCGCTCCATCGTAGACTTTGTCTCTGTTATCTCTGACCAAGACTAGAGTCAAGAGCAAGCCCATTTCAAGTAAAAAAAAAAAGTTCTGACTGTCGTGTTATGTAGGTAACATTTTTATCTTGAAAATGCATTTTCTCTGATTTTAATCTAAATGGTACATAATAGCTAATGGTTTCTTAAAATTATATCTCCGAATAAAATCAACCATGTTGAATAATACAGTCATTCATTGTAACGCTAAAGTAGAAAACAAATGGGTTCCGTTGGATACCCTTTGGGTATGGAACTCTAAAACATCGGTCTATTGTGTCGAAATCTCACCGTTTATACTTAGGTGGAATGAACGACAAGTGAGCTGTCATAAAATCTTGTTTGTATGGTTTGACAGCTCGCTTGTCGTTCACTTCGCCTAAGTTATGACTTCGACATTTTTTTAGAATCGCACTGCGGGTCATTTTGCTGCATTTTTTGAGAAACAGAGCCTACACATACCCACACCCTGCTGCTGATCTGTAAAGGTGGTCCACTGCGAGGTTGCTTGAATTTTAACTCAAGAATAAAAATAGGCACAAAGTTGCAGGCTGGTTTTAAACCACTGAAAATAAACGTCTTCGAATTCATTAGCGCATGACAAACTTTTTAATACAAACGTAGGAATACCTTCTCTTTCTAATAAAAAAGAGAACATTAAAAGCAAACGCGAGTTACCCCCGTTCCTACCAGTATGTCGTGCGACGCTGGTTAAAAGTTTTAACGAGAATAATTGAGGATACTAACCAAATTGGCTTCGGGTACGATCGTTTGCTCGTGTATGTTGAACTAACCTACGGTTTCGCCCATAGAGTATATAACCACTAGAGAGCGTATAGGCCGATATCTTCTAAGTACGCGGCTCACTACAGCGGGCCGGGGGACGAGGAACAACGCGCGGCTGCAATTGGTCCGTTCAAGGTCAAGTTGCATAGGTAGCCTATGGTTAGTGGTGGCACTACTTGATTAAAGGAAAATAGTCGATATCGATAAAATGGATTTTAACATTATAAAAATACTCAATCCAACAAACAGCGCTATTTATCTTGTTTAAACAAAGTTTCCCTATTAACCTTATCTTTCCAGTTTTATTTTAATTCTGAAATCTTCGAAAATCTAAAATGAAAACATGTAGGTATGTCAAACACACAGATGAAAAATCTGAGACCCTCTTCCTATTTTTAAAGTCGTTTAAAAGTAGTTACGTGTTTAATGTAAGTATGTGAATTGATTTAAAATTGTATCAGTTGTAATTTTATGATCATCGATAAATCGACTTCAATCATACGTAACAGCACAGATTATTACGATAAAAATACAAAGGGGAAGAAAGGGATAAAAATATAAGTATTTCCTAATGAAAGAAAGAGACTTTTCCAAAAGACATCAACGCGCGCTTCTCACAGTGTGCTCGTTCACCTAACCACCATTTTATATAGACCCTTGCAGTGGCTCATCATCTGATTGAAATCAAAAATTTTTTGCGTAGTCTTTACTCTCCGATGAAAAGTTATGCCATCATTTTTGTAACAAAAGGTCTAGGAATGTTTCCCACACAAATTCACCGGGTATGAAGGCATTTTTATGCGTTATAAATTGCATAAAAATTAAAACGATTTGTAAAAATTTAGCATGCCCACAGGTCTAACAATTGGTCACAACTAAAATGGTTACGAGTGCCGCTGCCTGACATCTGAGCAAAAACACTAATAGTTTTCGTGCGACGGGGCACTGTATGCGCAGTCAAGTGGTTTAATAGTCTTTGGTTTCGCCTGTGGTTTTGCTACCTAGGCTTAAATCTAGATATCTTTTAGACGCAGTAAAAGTTGATTCGCAAACGAGGCTACTATTTAGAGTTGAGTTTTGATGTCTGCGTTTGCATTTATAATGGAAATACGTATTGATGTTTTTGAAATGTTACGCTTGAATAGAGAGGTTTTAATTGTAAGAGAACAAGACAAAAATAATATAAATTAAGTTTCGAGTGAGATATCTATAGATCTTATGCGTTGATTGAATGATTAAAAAAAAAAAGTATCTGAAACTTGTTTGCATTATTATTTTGACATGTTATTTTAATATGCACTCTGATTATATTTTAGTTTGATTTTAGTTGATTATATATTATGCTGAGAAAATTATTGAGATAACTGTTTTTATTTTGATTTTTATAAGTTAATTTTGATTTTATTGATTCTGTATTGTGAAGTGTTTTTTTATTTTGGTTTAATAATATTTTTAATTTGTTTTAAGTATGGACCTGTGTAAGCCTGTGTATGTGTAATAAACGTATTAATAATAATAAGTAACATGTACATCCTATGAAAAATAAAACATTTATTTTAACAAAAAGTCCATTGGCAAGGCTAAATCTGTTGTATCTGTTCTCTCGCCAATCATCCTTCGGACGCTATTCGGCATGTAAGTTCCTTGAGAAACGTAGAAGAAAATTTCCCGAAATTCCTACGGTACCGGGTAAAAACGGGATATGCGCGCACGAAGTCGCGTGCATATGCTAGCGACGGCGCTGACCTTCTCAACCCAGTAATTAGGTACCCATTGGCAATATGGGCTTCAGTAACTTGGCGTCTTACAACCCGTACTGTGTTAAGATCACTAAGATTAAGGTCACTCATCCACGGCCCGACCACATCAAGCGTTGCATTACCGGTTCACAGTCCCACAGACCACATGACGTGGTTCTCGCTAATTGTTTAACTATTGTGTCTGCTGTGCGGATAGTGAACCTGTTAACCTCAAGCGTTGCAAATATTTATTTTGCAAATAGGTTACATGTAACTCTTCAAGACGACAATATTTTTTGGTTATAACGGGTGTAAGGGACAGCCCTCCTCAAACTGATAGGGTGATTTCAGTATATCGTATTAAGTTGACCGGTACCTACATGAAATTATTTCAGGAACTTCATGGGAATCCAATAAAACTGATTTGTTTAATTACCTCACTCGCAATGTATCGCTACCTCTGCAAAACGCACGCAGCGAACGGCAGCGCAGCGAGCTTTCGAAAGAATAGCTGCGCCCGCGCTACGTTTTAACAGCTGATTTCATGCGTCGTTCATGAGATTTTTTTTTAATTTTTCGTTTTAGCTGTGTTATTTACATTAATGGAGTTCTGCATACAGATAACGTAACTTTACAATGAAATAAAGCAAAAAAAAGAAAAATCGAAAAAAAAATAAAAAAAATCCTGAGGAAATTTCCACTGGAATATGATTCAAAATAAGGAGCTGATTGCACCCTGTCAATTTGTGGAAGGCTGTCCCTTACACCCTGTATTATTCTAGATGAAGCCGCATGTTTCCAAGCTGATTACCCTGAGTAGAAACACCGAAACAAACTCAGAGGTCGTAATAGATTCCATGGAAGCACTTTCAAAACAGCCTAGAAAAGAAACCACGCCTACAGACGAACCCTGCTTGTCTAGTTAGACAAAGCGGGCGTCTATCAGTCTGAACAAACTGCAAAAAAACTACGACGATCCATCTTGTTCCAAGTTTCACTTTACACAGCAAATTAGGTTACGTGGAGATTAAATACCGTTGGAACTAGTTAAAGCCGGTTAAAACTGGTTATAACTGGGCGAGAGCGGTTTAATTGTGAAGCGGGTTGTGGTCAATTTGTGTGTGATTGAGAGTTCGAATACTGGGAAAGCTTTTGCTGTAATAATGCTTGTTGGGGGTTTCACTGTCGGGTTCATTTGTCTTTGGTAGATAGGCTGATTATCAAAAATAATGGAGTGGCAGCCAAAATATATTTTATTACTCTCTATTAACTAGATGTCTGTAGGGTGTCAGCAGCATGCTTTTAATTTTTTACCAAAATATTCAAAGTATATTTTCTAAATGATTAGAAACTAGCTGACAGGCGCAACTTCGTCTGCGTCACATTTTCCATTAATGATCCGCTCCTATTTGTCTTAATGCGTGAGACTATATAGCCTCTAGCCTTTCTAGATAAATGGGCTATGTAAAACTGAAAAAAAAAAATCAAATCGGACCCGCAGTTCTTGAGATTAGCGCGTTCCAGCAAGCAAACAAACTCTTCAGCTTTATAATATTAGTATAGATTTAGTTATTTAAATAAAACAATTAATGACAGTGTACGTTTCAGTGAAAATTAAAAAAAAAAACAAAAATAGATATTTTATGTTTTAGTGAACATTGGTTGTAGGTTGTAGGAGGTTGCGCGGTGGTTTCCTCATCTTAGTAAAAAATTTAAACAACGTAATGACATTGATAGCTTGTTAGTGAAACATAGCATCGAACCTGTCCTTTATTTCAGCTCAAACTTATCTTCATCAATTGAAAACTATCTGTTATACATTAGCGGCCCTTCCACTAACGTTCATTCCTACCGGAATGTACAATCCTCACGGAATGAACGCCAGTGGATTTGCAAGAGCGAGAAAGAATGACGGTATTAAAACCCCGCGACCCCTCCCGTCGCGAAGGACGCGACGCGCTCTGTGATCAAGTTAGTGCCTGTTTATTTGTCCGGCGTGATTGAGCGCTCGTTTGTAATCATTTTGTGTTCGTCTTCGTCCCGTAGTAGGTACGGGTACAATTTTTTTTTTTTTTTTTTATGCAAAACGGGGAAACTCTTGGCCCAAATCTCACCTGATGGAAAGTGATGATTAAACCAAAGATACCTACCATACCTCTAAATGCCGGAACACAACAATGCTGTTAACATTGTTGTTATGGCGACAGACTTAGACATGATGGTGGTAGCTTTGCCAGGCGGACTTAGAACAAGTCCTACCACCAACCAAACCGAGAAAAAAATTTGCCCCCGCTGGGAATCGAACCCGGGACCTCTGGGTCTGAATCAGGTGGTTTAACAACTAGACCACGGAGGCGGTTAGTATCACCTGTTTAGCACCACCCGGGGACCACGTGTAGGGATTCGCTGCAGGGTATTCTCCTACGGACGCGGGTTACTCGGCCCCCAAATGTTGTTGCAAAATGAAAATAATCCATAAAGATAATTCAAAATGACGATCATTCCTTTTAAATGACAACAATCTTCTTAAAATGATAGGATTATAACCATCCACAGACACGCAATCCCTCGGTATGACTGAAAAGATGCAAACTGACAGGAATGTACCAAAACGTGTGTATGGTCACTGAAGGATTGTTTTTCCTGTCGAACTGGCGTGTTGTGATAAAGTCAGGGGAAAGAACGTAGGATTGTGGTTTAATTAGTGGCTGCAACGGTTTTATTTTATCCCGTCGCTTTTCTGTACAGTTTGCACAACGGGACAAGTCGGAAGAAATGAACGTTAGTGGATGGCCCGCTAATTGTCAACCGTTTGACACCAAGTGGGCTTAGCTTTCTGACATTCTTTTTGGACATTATTTATTTATAGACATAATTTGATTTGCTTGACTTGACATTTTAATTTATTTAACCTTTCAAATTATTTTGTATGTGACTATTTTATATTAATGTTATTAATTATTATGTAAGTACTTAAAATTCTACACAATTGTTTGAAGTAAATTAAATGAAATGATGCTGAGCTCATGACCTTTTAAACTTAAGTAAGTACAAAAACACATTGAAGACGCGCGAACGAAGTCGCGGGTAAAGCTATTGCCCGCGACTTCGTTCGCGCGTATCCCGTTTTTTTCGTTCCTGTGGGAATTTTGAGAAATCCTCTCTCAGTGTACCATTAAACTGCTCAAGGAACATACATGCAAAAAAATTCAGTTTTCTACGACCAGCAGTTTCGACTGTGCGTTGTCTGTCTGTCACTCAGTCAGTAATGGAAGAATTTTATATATTAGGATTTTGCCTTAAGAGCGTGTATTCCGTCCACTAGCGCCGCCAATCGTTTTTTATTAATTGTGGTAAATTTAAGACACGTAGATAAAATACCGCTCTGTAGTGTACTGAAGAAATGTATCTATTATTTTTTGACAGCTATTTTTAATACATAACTCATGGCTAAATAGCCAAAACGGTAACTATTGCTAAAAGTGGCCACTTTTAGCAAAAATATCGATTTTGGCAACTATTTATGTTCTAAAGTACAAAACATAACTCTCAAAACATAATAAATACATTTCTTCAGTACACTACAGAGCGGTTTTTTATCTACGTGTCTTAAATTTACCACAAATAATAAGAAACGATTGGCGGCGCTAGTGGACGGAATACACGCTCTTAATTATTTTATATCTTTAACATATTTTTGTTGAATTTGTAATGACCGATAGTTATTCTCATAAGTGATAACATCGGGTCATGAGAATAGTCTTCTAGTGGTTTTGTAGCATATTTCGTCCCTGTTAATCATGGTAAAGCCTTATTTTACGACGCCAACGAATGAGGAAGGGGTATCTCCACCAATTGCAATTTCATTTACTATCCCTTTAACATTTCAAACCATTCTTGCATTACCCATAAAGTTCCGCATAAACTTCTATCACTGCCTCACATGTACCCACCATTATTCTACCCCCATTTATGTACATACAAGCGATGGTAGTTAAGGCATTGATGTACAGCATTCTAAAGCTAAGCTACGCGAGCGCAGCTTCACATTTTATGAAAATTTAAACAGCGCGATACACCACGACGCCTCAGCAGTCACTGCTGTTTAAAACTGTTCATTCAAACCAAGCAAGTGTTTTTTTACGTTTGTGCGTTTTTGTGTGTCTATGTGTGGTTGTGTGTGTTTGTGCGCTGTAAGTTTATGTTTTAGTTTATGTGTGAGTGCATTTTAGGTGATTTGTGTATGTATGTATTTGTATTTGAGTATGTGCTTGTATGTGTTTGATTCACTTAGAAAGCAAGCTGCTATTCAAAAATCATCCCAAGGAAATAAAATGCTGGGATAAAAAAGTATCCTATGTCCTAAGGTTTTAGTAATGCGCGTGCCAGACATTAAGACGTGAGAAATTATGAACAGGCACAGTAACAGAACTAATTTCGCATTAAAAATATTAAGTACTAGCTTTTGACTGCGGCTTCGTACGCGTAAATCCAGTGTTTCCCGTAAGAATTTCGTAAAATACTTATCTTAGTGCTCCTCTATGAAATTTAATGAAGCTAAAGCTGCATACCAAATTTCAGCTTACTACAACCAGTTTCGGCTGTGCGTATTCTGTCAGCCACTCTATAACAGAATTTTATATGACACAAATCTGAATACATTATGGCTATGAACGTCAGAACCCGTGCTGTTGTCAACGGCAGCTGTACTCGCCGTAATTCCGAACTCTAAGAGCGTATTTCACCGATGTAACTGTTCGCGATCAAGCTGCGTTCAAGAGTTGTCAGTGTCAATATTCCATAGAAAATAATAGCTCGTAAACGCGGTTCATATGCTGATCGCGTTCAGTTTCAGATTGGTGAAATCAGTTATGTAAGAACGTCTACCGCGACTCACAGTCACACTACGTACAGATGCGTAGCTGGAAAACACACAGCTAACATGGCAAACCTCTCCGTGCACAGCCTATACAGCAGTGGACGCTTGACTCAAAGCTCGCCCACAAACTGCGTCCGGGGCGGAAACCGTCGCAGTGTCGCAAGTGTGCGCGAACACTTAACAGCGTTATAGCCAGTTAAGATAGCTGGAGGCTTATTAATCTGTTTCTCAGTTTAGAATGGCGGATGCTGTGTTTATGTTATTGAACACCGTTATAATCCGAGATGGTGTATGAGAAATTTTAAGAGTCATGAATTTAGCTCGTTTACAGCATAATTTGCAGTTGTTCCACTGACTTGTCCTATTAATTAAACTTTGCACTACCTTTTCAGTCTTGTAGAAAGGACAGATTTTTCAAATAAAAAAAAAAAACAAATAATCTATTTATAAATATCAATCATTTTACAAAAGTCAGATAACTTTCATTTGAGGAATTTAAATTAAAAAGAAGAAAAATACTACATTTTTAAGTCAAACAGCCATATTATTCTTTGGTTAAAAAATATCTGTTGTGATCTATTTTTTATTTTATTTATATTGATAGGCATACGTTTGACCACTATCTCACCTGATATTAAGCGATGACGCAGTCTAAGGTGGAGCACGCTTGCCAAGAAGTGACCTATTCACTCTTGACTTAAAGACTCCCAGTTTGTAGCTATCAGGAAACACAGACTGCGTACAGCTAAGGAGTGGAAAGGAGTGAAATCCCCTGCCTGAGCAGGGAATTCCACTCCTTAGCTGTACGCACAATGAATGTATTCCTGAAACGTTTTGTGCGTATAGGTGAGATGTCCACCATGCACCGGTGGTGCATCGCCGTATGTATTGTGGTCCGATGGTGGAACGGGCTTGGCGGAATTAAATCATACAATTCCGTCGCACACTCCCCAAAATGTAACTGATAGAAAACCGACAGACCAGCAACTCGGCGTCGATGCTCACCAAATCGAAGTTCCAAAGTCTTGAGACTTTGGAACTTCGATTTGGTGAGCTTATCATTGCCGATAATCTTCTTGGCTCGTTTTTCAATTGAGTCTAGGGCATTAAGCTGGCATCTGGCAGATCCGTCCCAAAGATGAGAGCAATACTCCATACACGATCGAACTTGCGCTTAAAACAGTTTAAGAAGCTGTTCCGGCGTGAAGTACAAGATTTTTCTGTGGCAAATAGTTCTTCTAAAATATTATCTCTCTACCAATAACATCTAATGATTTACCAGGTAATTAATGCCTGCAACATTCCTGAATTCGTGTCAATTGAACAGCAATTTATCGATGGTTAAATCGCCCAGGTCGGTCAATATTGGCCACAAACAAATTCAGACTAGCCTTTGAGCAGAAAATAATTTATTTAGGGTATTATTAAATTACAATGTTTACAGTATCTACATTATGTACAAACGCATAAAAAAAAAAAACAAAATAAATTATTGGGCATCAAAAAAATAATCCACATCGCTGTCAACGGCAAAAGTGCCCAGAACACTGGCAGCATTGCCACGTTGAATGGCAATGCTGATTCTTTGGCCGAAGAAAAGCCCAGCCCTCTGGTCACGTGAACCGTCGACAAGTTGTTTGCTGATGTCCCGAAAGACTCTATGTGCACTCGGACCCCATGGGCCTAGTGTTTCAACGCCAAAAGGCTCAATTATATTTGCGCCTTTTGAGGTTTTCCGCACCTGCAGCAGCCGCCCCAGCACAGCCCGCCGTGCTAAGAAGATAGGATGGCGCAAGGGTCAACACATGTTGCATCCCACACCAAAGGCCTACCCACCTTCCAAGGCATTATGGTCATCCCATCTGGCCTCTTCCCATCGTCACGTGCCAAGCCGTGGGGTTCTAAAACAGCTGGCACCCCGGCGGTGACAAGAGCCCGACGGATGATGTCATTAATGCTGGCATGCCGTGCTAGCCGACCAGCGCTCCTACTGCAAGACAGGCCATGGTGTCCGAGGCGGTCGACTGGTTCACCGCATTGACACCGATGTGGGGCTCCGCTAGGAGCACCCAGACGCAGACACGTAGCGATCCGGAAAGTACTGTCACTCAGCATAGTTCCTATGTTGGGTGACGGTAGTGCCTGTAGCCAAAGACCCGACTCCCATTCACCCACAGCCAGCAGGCGGGCACGCTCCGCAGTATTGGTGGTCGTGTTTAAGAGGTTATTCCGTACCAACCTGCAGAGCGGCTCATCCCATTGCCTCTGGGAAAACGGGTTATCGGGCAACGCCGTGTTCAGGCAAGCCACTTTCCAGGCGTTCACAGCATCGGTCAAGCAAGGCACTTCACAGTTAACCAAAGTTGGAGTTAAAATCCTTTTGGTTAACTTTTCAGTGCTGTTGACCGAAGACAGGAACGCCGGTAGGCTTAAGCTAGAAATTTTGCGGATGCCGAGCCCACCAAAGTGAATGGGTAGTGTGGCTTGGAGCCAGGCTCGGTCATCCAGAGCCACATTTAAGATAGATGTTAGTGTGCATTGAATGATTCGATCAATTTTGTCCAAAAGGTGTGACTGCTTCCATAAAGGGGAAGAGCGGAGAAAATAAATAAAATTTGGCCCAAAACAGCAATATCTTATGAGGGTGAAAGCCGAATGTAAACTAATTTTAGAAAGTCTTTCCGAAATATCGTTAAAATGTTTAATTTTGTCGTCAATGAATGAAGAAAAACTGTCTTCCAATATTGGTGATCCTAGGAGGTGCAGAGAACTGTTATCTAAAATTTGAGCTTTGAGCTAATCTGTGACATGACATTGACAGTCGAAATGCAGTCTGTTGACCAAAAACAATTGTTCCAAATTCAAATTTTTAGGCTCTTTATGACAATCATTGGTGGAAAACTGTTCAGTTGCTCACTGCGGATCTAAAAAGGCCACTTTAGCAGAACTTTCATGATACGCACAGCAAAGGAGTGGAACTCTTTGCCTGCGTCTGTATTTCCGAATGCTTACAACCCTAATCTTTTCAAAGTTAGAGTGAACAGGCTACTTCTGGGTAAGCTCGCTCCATCGTAGACTTTGTCTCTGTCATCTCTGACCAAGACTAGAGTCAAGAGCAAACCCATACCAAATGATAAAAAAAAAAAAAAACTTAATATTAACCACACAACAATCTGTCAAATTTCTTCTTCATCTTTATCGCTAACATATTAAATTAGGGTCAAGGTTGATTGGGAGGAGCTCGTGGCTAAATAATAACAGCCGCACAGGTCGATCTACAAGGTTAAGCAACGCTTGCCGAGGTTGGTCTGTGGATGGGTGACCATCTTAACATACCGAGTTTCCTCCGTGCCTCGGAAAGCACGTTAAGCTGTTGGTCCCGGCTGTCATTTGGAGATCTTTGGCAGTCGTTACGGATTGTCAGAAGCCAGTTAATATGACTCCAGTCTTACCAAGGAGTACCGTGTTACCCCAGTTAATGGGTTGTGGAGGTCTGGTAGGCAGCCGCTCCACGTAAAATACTGGTATTCAGCTGAATCCGGTTTGACTGGAAGCCGACACCAATGTAGTTGGGAAAAAAGGCTAGGCAGATGATGAGATTCCTATCATTTCTTTATCAATTAAGTTTTTAAATCACGTGAATAATACTAAAATCAGTTGCGTAAAAATACGTTCAGGAAAAACACGAATAGCAATATTGCAATAACAACAATGTTAACAGAATTGTTGTGTCCCGGCAGTTAGGCGTGTTAATGGGTTTTGGAGATCAGATCTGGTAGACAGCCGCTCCACGTAAAATACTGGTATTCAGCTGAATCCGGTTTGACTGGAAGCCGACCCCAATATAGTTGGGAAAAGGCTAGGCAGATGATGATGAAGGTTGATTGGGAAAACTTAACAGTAGCGGGTAGCGTTATGTGCTTTCTGATTCTGCAAAAGAGGCCTTTTAGACCTGCAGCTCTCAAAACGTAGATGGAATTTTTTTCTAGGAAACCAGCTTGCCATTTTTTGACCTCGAACAGGTCTATTTTTAGGGTTTCGATCGTATGCATGTAAGAATGGAACCCCTCCAAGATCACTGTATATCTTGTGTGTCAGTCATAAATTTTTCCTCAAGTCACTTCTGGGAAAAAAGATATTATATTTTTTTTTTCAAATTTTGTACCATTTCAAATGAAACTTATTGTGTGGTTCTCAAATATTTTTAACTAGCTGACCCGTGCAACGTTGTCTGCGTAACATTTTTTATTACTGCTCCGCTCCTATTGGTCTTAGCGTGATGATATATAGCCTATAGCCTTCCTCGATAAATGGGCTATCTAACACTGAAAGAATTTTTCAAATCAGACCAGACTTCCTGAGATTAGCGCGTTCAACCAAAAAAACAAACAAACAAACTCTTCTGCTTTATAATATTAGTATAAATGATATATAGCCTATAGCCTTCCTTGATAAATGGGCTATCTAACACTGAAATAATTTTTCAAATCGGACTAGTACTTCCTGAGATTAACGCGTTCAACCAAACAAACAAACAAACTCTTCTGCTTATCTCTATAATATTAGTATAGATTATTTTGAAATTATATTATATTCGAAGTTATTTAGGAAAATAAATGAAAAATGACCATCCCTCAGCAATGGGGAATTTAATAAGCTCACTACGCGTAAGAAAAACGGGCTTAACCATATTCTAATTAATTTAACTAGAAAACATACCAGAAAAAATATCTTCAGTACCAATCAACTAAAACCACTCGATATTATTAAAACGCAGGTTTTTGCTCATCAGGGTGAGAGCCGTAAAGTACACCGTGCGGTTGCAACGCGATACGGACGCATTACGATGAGAGGAAACCGTATGCTTTAATAAATAATATACCTACATAATACTATGTAAGATAGTATTCAGGTTGCATCTGGGGTAGTTTACTATACGGACCTTGTAGAAACCAAAACAACCGTGCGTTCAGGCGATTTTGCCATACCTATTACTGGAATCAAAAGTAGCTCATAATTTAGGACCCGTTAATTTCAGTGTTAATATATAATCCGTGGTGCTTGGCAACTGGGCTTAACCCAGTTGTATATGTCCCTTGGAGCCTATTGGCCTAACTCAAATCTGTCTCCTGCTTGAAGAGGAAAATATATTTATTTTTTTCCTACTCCTTCGCTGTACTCTTCTGATTAATTTCGATGCGGGATCCAAGACAGCTGAATCGTTTCTCCGGGACTCGTCGGGCTTCATTAGCTCGGCGTTTTCCTGGTGGTCGCCACTGTTGATTCTGGCTTTCAGGAGTTGCAGTGGTTGGGAATATGTGGCGGGCTTGTCCCAAAAAAAAAATATCTACATAGGTTTCTATGTAATCGTAGACGAGGTTATAAAATCGCAAGATCAATTGCAATTTTTTGGTACTGTCCGTCCGTATCAAAAAGGGAACCCCTTTCCCTGGGAGAAGAAAGGGGGCCCTTTTCCTGTCATGCATGTTTTCACCCGCGCGTGGAGCTGAGACTCATTCAACTTATTTTTAATCAATTTTCAAATTCGCATGTCAGTCGCAAACTGTCAAAAAAGCTTTATTTTTCATACATTTTGGACAGATTGCAAAATGTGAAAATGAGTCGAATTGACATTCTGGGCATTCCTCCCGCATTATGAGTCAGTCTTAAGTAAAAAAACCCTTGAAAAAAATGAAAAAATGAGAAAAAAGCCGACGAAAAATTCTAAGTCTAGGGTGTCCAGAATCATGCCCTGGACCCATGGAAATCGTTTGTGCGTCGATGTCAGATACACGCGGTATTAAGATTCACCTACAGTGGCCTTTTATCACCCCCCTATATCACAGCTAAGTAGTTTGTTCAATAATTAAATCCTAACAACCTAAGTTGTCGTATTCGAATCAATGAATGACAACTTCAAAACTGGAGACACATTCGCATGAACCATGTCCCTATGAATACTGAAATTCAAACTTAGTCTATACATTAAATTATCGTATATCTGGAAAGTTTTGCGCATAACAAATATATTATAAGTGAAATAGACAGAGCACGGAACACCACACTGGCATCAACAGGAATCACCCTTGATAATCATTATGAGAGTTAGTTAAAGTTCTGAAGATAACTGACAAATACTTCCACTGTCTGAAGAAACCTCACCACAGACAAAATATCTTCATGGTTCTCATTTGTTTTGATAATTACATTTAAATGTATTTGGCAGAATAGTCGACATCGGCTCTACTTGCCATTAATAAAAAATAGAATAGAATTTAAATGTATGCCGTGAAAACTGTAAGACTTCTGAGTTTGTTGCCATGTTTGTTCTAGTGGTAGTCAGCTGAGAAACAGCTGCCTCATCTAGTTTACACTGACGAAAAAAGATGGATGCGTGAACGTGATGTTTAAAACCTATTTACAATAAATTGGATATTACATACTGTCGTATTATATACTGCTGTAGTATTATAAACTGTTAATCAGTTACAGTCATAGTCATTTTGTTATAATCACTTTTTTATTTCAAGATAGGTTTGCTCTTGACCCTAGTCTGAGAAGAAGCCTATTCGCTCTAACTTTAAAGAGATTAGGTTTGAATGCGTTTGGCAATACAGGCGCAGTTTCCAAGAGCTTTTAATTTCTATAAGTAAACGGTGATACTCACTAAAATACTGGGTTTATAAAATTTTGACGATGCCGTCTCTAGGGTAAGAGCCGGATAGTTGCCACACTTTTTGAAACTACTTTATATCTCTCAGTACAAAAAGCAAAAAACGTTTTTTTAAATGGATAAGTGCTCTGGTTGATTATCTTCAAATTTGTGAAATTAAAAAAAAATCTCTTTGATAATTCCAGAGTATTGGCGATTTTTGCGGACCTCTAAATGTTTTGCCAACCATCCCGTACATGGGATTGTTGCTTTATTTATATAAATTACATATAGGATTGATTGATTCATTGAGGATCCGTAATTTATTTCTACTACCTTTTATTTAGTCTTTATGTATCTATTATGTTATATTATTATAATTACTTTTTTTTTTTGTTTTTCTTTTGTGACACCATAATAGCCCCAATTTCATGTCCAGTCAAATATATATATATGTCATCATAAATAAATCTATAGGTTTCCATCCCAGGTTGCCTGGAAAAGATCGCGAAATGCGATAAGGCCGCCCATTGTATGTGTTTTAGTTTTAAGTTTCCTTTTGTATTTATTTTTTGGTGTACAATAAAGTATAGATTATAATAAATAAATAAATAAATAGATTGATGACCCGGCGAGAAAAAGACTTTTGTCCCGTAACCGGTCGATTGCTTTTGGAAACGATTGTTTCCAAAACTGAACACCCGCGATTGCTTCTGGCAACAATCGTTTCCAACAGCCAGTTTTTACTAAACAATTTTAAACTCTATTTTGTAGCTCATAAAGTCCTGGTGAAAAATTTTTAATTCATAGACTAATATATTATTATCCGACCTTCAAATACAAGTTTGGCCAACATAATAAATCTATTCTTATTACACGATACGAAATAAGGATGGCATCGCCATTTTGCGCATTCTACGCTAGGATTCCCTTAATGTTTTAAATATTTTATTCCACATAAAATATATCTATGTGTGATTAAATGTGTCTAGTAATTAATCTAGTTTATGAATAAAATAAGAAACAATACTCTTGTCGATCTTAATTTTTAGTAAAACGCATTTTTCCATACGAGTAGCTATATTTTGGAAAGTTAAAGTTTCAAGTTACATTGAAAAATACGGAAACAAGATCTATTAAAGAAACAGACATAGTGTTTAAGCTTGTTTTAATGGCTATTCAGAACAGTTAAAACATTTGAAGTGCGCTTCTGGAGCGAGTCACAATTAAAGTTTTATTACGGCGCGTCGTAAGCTCAGATGCGGTCAAAAATCACTAGCAAGCGACCCTCCTTTTACTTTTTCGCCGAGCAATCGAGCGGGTAAATACTTTGATCGCATCTTGCCTTTCCCTGCAATTGCACAAACACATGCAACGTGGTCAACTTAGTGGTAGTTGCAGAGTCACTCAATTGATAAAAAACTTTTTACAAAAAAATACAACCGACTTCTAAAAAAAAAAACTACAAAGTAAAAAATAACTTTCAATTCGGAGGTCGGTGTTTTTGTTAGTTTCTTCGTATTTTGACACCGACTTCCGAATTTAAAGTTATTTTTTACTTTGTAGTTTTTTTCTTTTTTTAGAAGTCGGTTGTATTTTTTTGTAAAAAGTTTTTTATTTTTCACTTTTTAGTGGTACCCCACACCTAACAACACCACTACAAAATCGCAGAAAAGCAAAATACGCAATTTCGATTATCAAAGAATCATCTAAATAGTCAAATTCCAGCGATTTCGATTTAAAATCCGAAGATCGTAACCGATTTTGATATGATTTAAACGGGACCAATCTGCAAGTATATCCTTTCAGATAAAACAATTTTTTTTCAAATCGGTTCATAATTGTCGGACTTATGAGGTAACAAACATAAAAAAAAACATACAACCGAATTGATAACCTCCTCCTTTTTGGGAAGTCGGTTAAAAATAACATGTAATTCATTCACGAAACTAGAGTAATTAAATTCGAGGCAACTATACTCCTGGGGCAACTATCCTGGGTTTACGCTAATAGAGACCAATAAGGCGTTTCCCAGCTCTGTAGTGAAATGTCTGTCAGTATGTCTTGAAGGGCTCGACTTTAACCCAGAAACTTCACAGACTTCACATGTGTTCGGTCTGTTGGGATGCCTGTGTTGAAGAAAGTTTTGTCTGTAGTTGTAGTAGATTTGTTGAAGTCCTTGTTTGTCGTAATTCAATAAAAGGGTTTCGTTCTTTAGGTTTTAGTCGCGTTTTTTATTTTATTTTAATGAATATCCAAGATAGTTAGGTGTTTGCTCGCCGAAATCATCTGCGTTGACTTTCCTTACTATATTGAGGTCGGCTTTCAGTCTTCTTCGTCTTATCGTGTGATTAGTAAGGTCTACTCCCCCCACACCCTAGTGTCAGAGATTCTAAACCGCCTCAAGGGCCTCTGACATGGTTTTAGCGACCGCCATTTATCGGCCGGGACCTCCGACTTATACGTGTCTTCCGATGCACGGATTTATCTTTATATCAGACAATCAGGGGATTCAAGCCTGCAATGTCCTAGCCAAACTAGAAAAATCGTTACAAAGTATGCTACAGGTGGGAATCGAACCCACGAACCGCGGGTCACAAGGTAAGCGCCTAAACCATTCAACTGCGGAGGCAGTCAAACCATCACAACAATAAATAGCGCCTACCAGTACGATTTGTATGAGCCAAAACACGATGGTTATGCTTGCTTCTTCTTCTTTTCATGTCGATTAACTCTTGTCATGCCGTTCCACCATCTAACCACAAGGCATACAGCGATGCACCACCGGTACATGATGGAAATCTCATCCACACGAACAAAAAGTTTTGGGAACACATTCATTGTGCTTATAGCTAAGGAATGGAATTCTCTGCTAGAGTCTGTTTCCTGATAGCTACAATCCAATGAAATCGAAAAAAAGGTATTTCATTTAGACAACAAAGGAATGAGGATATGAGTGATTTCAGTCGGAGTTGGGTAAATTTTGTTTGGGCCGTGACCATTCTGCTTTGGCTAAACTTGCGAAATACCTCTTTGACACAAAATTGATTAAAATATGACTTGATTTCGCCCCAGACTTCTTACGCATACATATATCACGTTTTTTCACGTTGCCGTAGAAATTTCGGAGAATCCTCTCTAAGTACACCCCTACGGAGTAGGAAGTTACACGCCAAATTTCAGCTTTCTGCGACAAGTAGTTTCAGCCGTGCGTTGATCGATCAGTCAGTCAGTGTCAGGGGGGCTACTCTCTAAGCCCGAAGTCCGTAGTTTCAGGCTTTGTTGCGGGCGTATTCTACTCAATATTAACTAACCACTTAAGAATTAATGACAAAACGATTTGTCAGCTACTGTCAAATTGTGTTGTCATTCAATCTTAGTTCGGGTTAGGGACTAATCGTAAATCAGTAGGTGATACGGAGTAGAATACGACCGCAACTAAGCCCGAAACTACAGACTTCGAGCTTAGAGAGTAGCCCCCCTGCTTTTATGTACAGGATGTGGCGTAAATAGTGGTCTACCGTTAAGGATTCGATTTACCAGATAATTTACTATGAGCTACTATAGTTTAATTAAACCATATTTATCCATAGGGTTCCGGAGTTATATATATTTTGTTTTTATTACTAAATTTTTACCTCGTTACAAATTTGGTAGTACAAAAAAAAGAAACATCCCTTTTCTTGTTTTGATTTCTGTTAATAACTGCTGAATACGTACGGTAAGTACATTTCGAGCTTTTGGAGAAAAAGCAAGCTCTCTACTTCAATCCAATTTTTTTTACATAATATGCAAATTCAAGAGCGAATGTAGAACGTAAAAATGGTTAAAACTGTAGTAGGTTATAGTAAATTATCTGCTAAATCGAATCCTTAACGATATACCACTATTTAAGCCACACCCTGTATATGGATAGACATTATCCGATAAACATATGCACACCCTATCCTCAAAACCGAATTGTACCGAAACTCACAACCTTATAACAAAAATAATATAGTCAGTCAAGCAAACATCGCCAAGCAGTAGAATTGACCGAGGAAATTGGGTCAGTCGGACACTGAGCGATGAATATCATTACTGCTAGACGTGACTTCGATTTAGAACATATTTTATGTTATTGGGTAACCTAAGTATGTTTGGTGATGTAGGAAAACAGGGTTAAGGTCTAGAGTCTGATCGAATTGCAACCGTCTTGAGGATTCTGTAGATTTGATACGATATATTCGCTTTATGTTAGGCGTCATTCACATTATGAAGCGCTTATCGCGCGGTATCGCGACCGTCACCTTCTTTTGTTCGGCAATATCGAGGTCGGCGTGGCAACGCATACCGGCGTGTCAAACCCTATGGGTTTGCCGTACAAATGAACGCAGTTGCTGCGTATTTGCGCGATAATTGCTTTGCAGCAACAAAGCCTGGGGTGACTATTTTTCATAAAAATTGCATTATTGAAATCGTGCCTTCTGTTTATGGGAAGAAGCCTTCTTGTAGTTGGTAGAATAAAACACTTTTACGCGGGCCTACCTAAAGTTATTCTTAACAACTATAATATTATTCTCCGTCCAAAATCCACTCCTCAAAACCCCGTAACCCCAAGCTATTTATTCAGAAAAACGCATTGTAAAATTCAGGTTGGCAGTTGGTCCTCGAGGCCGCGCTAAAAGCTGCCTGGAGCTGAGAGGGCGCACTCTTAGCGCGGAGGGCCCTCCGAGCGACCTCACACAGTCACATGCTATTTACATCAATCTACAGTAGTTTTGGGGTTAGAACGGTTAGGAATATGCATAGGGTTGTTTGTTTTCGTAGAAGATTTTTGGAATGGTTTGTTTTGTTGTTTTTGCTTGACTATTCTCATATATTATTATTGGTTGCACGTCATTTCATATTTGATGTTTTATTGATTCTTGAATTTAAATATAATTGCAATCAACGAAGCATTCCCGTTAAAGCATCAATTTTAAGTGCACCAATGTTTAGAGCACCAAAACCATTCCCATGAGAGCACCAAACATTTTTTTTTTTGCTTGGTGCTATATCGGGAATACAATAAAAAATGTATTTTATTCCCATTAGAGCACCAGCGGTTCATTTTAGTGATGTGGGCTTAGGATATATTTTAAAACATATCGATAAAATTCTATAAGGTCCACACGAAACAGGCTATTGTCTGCACAGACAGATAAGTTGCACAGAAAAAATGTATAGAAGTTTATAAAAGTCTGTACTAAATTAACTGACTCAGACAGAAATCAGACATAATCTAAGTTCACTTGAATATACCTTTATATTTGCGAGTTTCCGATATTTCGGCACTGTTGCAAGCGCCATGATCACGGAGTAACGCGCGGCGCTATTCTAATGTTAGTGACCATGAAAGTTTAAAACAATATATCATTTGAATAATTACAGAGTGTTCAAGAAGTGCATGGTCATATTTAAGGGTACAGCAGATACAAATAAAGTATTTAAGAAACAATATCAACGATAAAATCAATAAAAGTTAATGATCTGCAGTGCGATTCCGTAAACATGTCGAATTGAAGGCTTGGGAGAACTGATCACGAAGTGAGCTGTCAGTCCTTCTAATCAAGATGGAATTTTATTTCTACTACATAAGTAAATCTATTATAAAATTAAAAAAAATAAAAACCCCCTACACAAAAAAGGATTGTGTGGTTTTATGAAATCATGGTAAAAGTGAAACTTTTCACTAAAAACCGGCCAAGTGCGAGTCGGACTAGCGCACCGAGGGTTCCATACAAACCTGTAGGTAAATATTATAAGCAAAAGTTGCGGTTTACGATTTATGACGTGTTAAAAAAAACTACTTACTAGACTTCGTTCAAACCAATTTTTGGTGGAAGTTTACATGGTAACGTACATCATATATTTTTTTTAGTTTTATCTTACTCTTATTTAGAAGTTAAGGGAGGGGGGACACACACTTTAGAAGTTTCTCTAGCGCAAACTATTTAGTTTAGAAAAAAATGATATAAAATTATCCATATGAGTTTTCAAGACCTATCCATAGATACCCCACACGCATGGGTTTGAAGAAGAAAAAAATTTGAGTTTCAGTTCAAAGTAATAAATGGGGGTTCCATTTCTTACCATTTGGCTACGGAACCCTAAAAAGGTCAGCTGATGCGAAAACACTTTATCCCTACTCCGCGGCCGACCGTCACGCGACATGCAACACACAGACGAAAAAGTTAGAGACGATGTAATAAAGTGTCTAGTTTCACTTTAAAAATTAACTCTTATAACTAACAAAAGATATTTAAACCTATTGTTTATTTATTTTTACTTTCTCGGGTCCCTGGAGACCCGGTCCTTTGGTAGGCGTACGAGGGGCCAAAACCAGCTCGCAGAGGCCCCGTTAGACATTTCAAATGTAATGGGGCACCAACCGGCGATTATCCCTGTATGCACTGAAAGTATTCCCAAGGACAATCCCCGGTTGGAGCAGTACTATTGCAGAATAATTATGGAAACAAAATGAAACGCTATGGGTTTGGGTGGTTTAGTGGACTGATAATCGTTTATTATAGAATAACTATTGGCCCCTGCCTGACCACTAACAATATACACGGCTTTTAAATTCATTGAGTGTGCAAGTCACCCGACTTGCACACTCAATGAATGGGCCCCCGAAAACGGTCGCTAGCACAAAGTGACGTAGCGCCAAGGAGGCAACATAGCCTGAGGTGCTAGAGGAGTGGAGAGGTATACCACGGCTATCAGGACAATTCCGGAAGTGCGGTCAAGATCCCTACCAGCACCTTACTGGATTATACATCCCTCTCCCGAGCACGTGTGCTCTAGCGAATCTCCACTCAGACCGGCCAATTAAGGCAAGAAAGAGGTGGGAGCTCTGTTCCTCGTCAGTTTTCACTCTGGCCAGCCAATAAAGGCAAGCCGGAGATGAGGAACAAGACTTCTACCGGGAGATAAAAGATTATGCAAGTTCAAATATTTTTATTTTCCAAGCGTCGTCACGTCGGGGGACTGAAATTCGTCGTTTTTGCGATTTTTTGTAGTAAATTCTTTTGTTGCAATCTGTAACTACACATATTTTTCGAAAATAAAAATATTTGAACTTCTTAATATATGTGACGATAATAATTTCAATAGGTATAAATATTACTAGCTGACCCACGCAACTTCGTCTGCGTCACATTTTCCTTTACTGCTCCGCTCCTGTTTGACTTAGCGTAATGATATATAGCCTATAGCCTTCCTCGATAAATGGGCTATCTAACATTGATAGATTTTTTAAAATCGGTTCAAAAGTAAGTATAAATATTAGTAAGGTATTTACAGTGATTTGTTAGTAGGTAGGTGGTTAGATCCCCTCATCAAATATTAAAGAGCTGATGATTTTTATTACTTTATTTTTTTATTTAATTATCTATAACACAAAAAAAAACTAAACGAAAATCGGTTCATCCGTTTGGGGGCTACGATAACACAGACAGATACACAGATAGTCACGTTAAACGTCTTATAACACCCCTCTTTTTGCGTTGGGGGTAAAAAAATTGTTGTCAGCATGTTTTTTTTTATTTTTATTTAAAATGGGTTCTTGACTAAAGTAAAATTAAAAAAAACTTTTTACAAAAAAAATACAACCGACTTCCAAAAAAAAAACACTACAAAGTAAAAAATAACTTTAATTTCGGAAATCGGTGTTTTTGTTCGTTTCTTCGTATTTTGACACCGACTTCCGAAATTAAAGTTATTTTTTACTTTGTAGTGTTTTTTTTTGGAAGTCGGTTGTATTTTTTTTGTAAAAAGTTTTTTATTTTTCACTTTTTAGTGGTGCCCCACACCTACCACACCACTGCCAAATCGCAGAAAAGCAAAATACGCAATTTCGATTATCAAAGAATCATCTAAATAGTCAAATTCCAGCTATTTCGATTTAAAATCCAAAGTTCGTAACCGATTTCGATATAATTTAAATGGGACCAATCTGCAAGCATATCCTTTCAGATGAAACAAAAATTTTTCAAATCGGTTCATAATTGTCGGAGTTATGAGGTAACAAACATAAAAAAAAAAAAAAAAAAAAAAAAACATACAACCGAATTGATAACCTCCTCCTTTTTGGGAAGTCGGTTAAAAAGAATTTTTAGTACATACTGTCGTAGATTTATGCTATTTCGCCTTCAAATACCTCTACAAGTTCTTGAATTAGTTATTGATGACGTATGTAGTTATCTGTACAAAAATGCCATTCAAAAGTGCCATTGGTGTAGGTGAATTTTTTTTTTTTTGTTTTGACTTAAATATTTATCGATATTTTTATATAAACCCCATCACTAGAACCTAATTAACCGCTGGTGCTCTAATGGTAATAAAACACATTTTTTTATTGTATTCCCGATATAGCACCAAGCAAAAATATTGATTGGTGCTCTCATGGGAATAGTTTTGGTGCTCAAAATATTGGTGCTCTTAATTTTGGTGCTCAAAATATTGGTGCTCTTAATTTTGGTGCTATAACGGGAATACTTCCAATCAACACCCCTTTAATGTTATTAATTTTATTTTATTTTATTAATTCGACCGTATTACAATTAATTAACTCAATTAAATTTAATTAATTTCAATCAATGTGACATTTTATATTATGTTTTAATTTTATAATTCACATTTCTCTGGACCAACTGTATTGCTGCTGCAACATAGTCTTAAGATAATTATTTTTACTAACAAAATATGGACATAACGTGGTCTGAAACAAACAATTTTTTTTTATATGTAATATAGGGATGTGTTTCAGTCTGAATAGTTTTTTTTTTTTAATTTTTAGATGACCATTGTCAGCACTACTAAACAAATCTCATTTTATACCAAACTTTGATACTTTAACATCCAAAAATCAATTATAATTATTTAATATGTACAATCAATTATATCATACGTACGTAAGTTGACTTAATGGCAATCACTAGACGTTGACCTTACCACGGTAATATTATAATATTACCGTGACCTTACGGTGGAGCGAAGTAGAGACAGAACCTAGTAGGTACAAAATGTTGTAGAATGTCTACTACATTTTTAGTCGGACCGAATTAATTTATGAAAATATCATGTACGTTAGAAAGAATCTACAACTTTTCAGTAAACGAGGTGACAGACTTATGATCAGATTATGTCACTAGAAATAGGAATCAATTAATTCAACCAGGTTTCAGACTTGTTAAAGTAGCAACATCTTTCATAGTGTTACGAGTTTGGGGTTCGTGACAATAAAAACAGCCGATTATTTAACCAAAAAAATGACACTTTAATTATCAAAACTAATTAACACTTTAAACACACTAATTACAACCACAATCGCACTATTAAACACTTCACTTCACTTAACTCGCAGTTGAAGATCGCTTCCGAAGATTCGCTTGTATCGCCAATTCAATACTGACTGAGTCGCGAGCTTTGCGCACCTTATATAGTCCGACAGTAATTTCCAGAACCTTCGAGAATGGAAATATCTAGAAAGTTCGGGAACATACCGGTCCCGACTGACTAGGTGTCGAAACATCGAGAATGTTCTAGCATCGAAAAGTCTAGAAAGATCGTGACCCAATTAGTTCCACTACTCGATACTAGATGGCGTTAGTAGTACGTTGTGTACCCGGCATTAAGTCTGGCGCGTAACAATAGGATACTGTTTAAAGTTTTATAACAAAATACCGCCACTTGTACTACAACCAAATGAGACGAAATTTAAAAACTGTATAAAACGCACTATGCAAACAAGCATATTATAAACTAGGGGAGTACATTGACGACAAAAATGCTTGGCTCAATGCTGGTCCGCTCCACATCGACTTAAGTTCCCGAACTTCGACGAAGATGTGAAAACATTGTTGGACCTGCTGAAGATTTTAAGATTATCTTTGCATTGTATAGACTCATTAAATAATGTAACTATGATTTTGTAAAAAGTCCGTGTTTAAAAGAGTGTCCATGGAGTTTCTTGCACGTTCTTTTCCATAGGACTCTTTGGAACATGCAACTGCCGCGCTGGAGATAGGGTCGGTGAGTGTGTTTCGTTGCAGAATAACTTGCTGCTCTTGTCGTGAGAAATAAAAGAAAAATCCTTTATGTCAAATAATTATTTTCTTTCAATCTAATTCTGCCGCGCTAACGACAAGAGCAGCAAGTTATTTGTATTTTGTACTAGCTGTCCCCCGCGGCTTCGCTCCCGTCAACTGGCAATTTTTTTTTACATAAAAACCTTCTCCTGATGATAACAAACACAACGGAAAAAGAATTGGCCAAATTGGTCCAGGCGTTGTTGAGTTATGCGATTACCAACACATTTAGCGATTCATTTTTACGAGTATATTATAGATTTGTATATGAATATCAGATGTTTATTATTTAATTGAACCCTGCAGCAGAAGTAAGCTGTCAAGTCACAAGATAGAATAACAGTTCACTTCATTCGACTGCAAACCACTATAAAATGTGACCAAAGAATACTAAAGTCCCTAACTCTCATTAACTGCACTAGTTTGATTGGAGGTAAAACTACCATCATCCTCGAGAACCGAACTCCAAATCCATACATCCATACAGTTAAAGAAACTACTTTCAATTGTTTTTTTATCTGACCGACGACGGAAAATAGTGAAAAGCCATAAAAGTAATGAGAGCACCACGACTGTGCCAAAAACAATATTCGGCGGACGAATAGCCCGAAAACGCCCCGTAATGTCCCGAAATGCCCCAAAATGCCCCGAAACGGGTCATAGCCGGCCGTAACGCGTTCGTGGACAGGCTGCCATCAGCGCAACATGTCAAGACCTGTGTAATAAAATGTCCCTGTTCCTCTGCGGACGCACGGAGTTGACGATTGAAGAACATGTTCAGTGTACCAATAGGGAATATGCACGCGATTTTTTTATTTATAAAATGAATTACTTATAAGCTCCAGTAAACACTCTAAAAAAATATTTTTTTAAATATCTTCATCTGCGATGAAGTCACAACGCTTCAAAGATTACTTTTAGAACAAGAAGTCCGACATGTAATTTGACGTCACATTACGTGACGTCTATACATCTGCAATAGAAAACAGCGTTTTCGCGAGAGGGACAGATATATTTGTTTAAAATAATTATATCTCGTTTGTTTTTCGAGCAATTTTAATACTATTTCCACTGATAATAATATATTTTTGTATATTTTTAGATAAAGTGTTTAGATAATATTTTTTTTTTTATGCATATTCCCTATTCTACTAATTTTCATTTTCGCATCGCATTCGCATCTTAGGGCGGGTTGTTTCACGTTCACTTAACGCATGCGTAAACGTTAAAAATGGTGGTAACTATCGTTAAATCAAAAAATTGAGTTGTTTCACAAAATGTCAGCGTTAACGCACGTAAAATATAACGTTTACGTTAACAGATGGTCTGAGCCCTGGTTAACGTTGCTTTGGTTGCGTCATATAGAACAATATTCTGAAATTTCTTTTGAATTCCTCAATACCAGTTCTTCTGATGACACAAATAAGTGGTGGAATGCAAAAAAAGCTATTTAGGTGTCAATAACTTAGCTATTGGGATGAGCAGGAATTTATACCAGAATGATTTGAAACAACGCTTCTTATTTAACAAACGTTAAAGATCTTTCGTAATTGTTACTTTTTGACGTACGTATGTTACGTTAACCAACCGTTTGATACAACCCGCCCCTAATCGCAAACTGTCAAAAAGGTATGGAAATTAAGGCTTTGTTGACATTTGGCAATTGACACGCGAATGCGAAAGTTGTTCAAAACTTGGTAAAATTGGCCCTCTGGTGTTATGAAAGTTTTCTGCCGTTAAAAAAGAAAGAAAAATGTCGTTTGTTTGTCAAAAATACAATTAACTAGCTGATGACCGCGACTTCGCCCGCGTGGATGTCGGTTTACAAATCTGTACTTCTATATACTAATACTAATAATCTATACTAATATTAAAAAGCAGAAGAGTTTGTTTGTTTGTTTGGTTGAATGCGCTAATCTCAGGAACTACTGGTCCGATTTGAAAAAATATTTCAGTGTTAGATAGCCCATTTATCGAGGAAGGCTATAGGCTATATATTATCACGCTAAGACAAATCAGAGCGGAGCAATAATGGAAAATGTGACGCAGAAGAAGTTGCGCGGGTCAGCTAGTTATACATATACTAAAACCCTCCTCGGTAACTACTCTATTCATTGGTAAAAACAGCATGAAGATTGGTGCATTCGTTTTTGAGTTTATCGCGAACAGACTGACAGACGCAGGGGAGGATTTTGTTTTATAATATGTGGTGATAGCGATTTTAACTGTCAGAAAACTGAACACACCGTTTGGGACAATGTGTCAACAATCTAAAATCGCGTTTAAGAATTTCCACATTGAACATGAAGACGTTATATAGCGTCCGTCCCTGATATAGCTAGGCCGTGACGTAGACATTATATAGTTTGAGTTGGTTATTCAGTTAAGTATGTAATTACCATTCATTTTATAGCTTTGTGCGTCTTTCCTGGCGATATAAACGAACTTTCTTCTTCTCAGAAAAATCATAGTAACGGGAGAGAAATCGATTTTTATTTTAACTAAGTGTACAATTGGTTAAGTATTTCATTTTATGTTATGTACAAACACAGAGGAGTTTGTGGCTAAATAATAACAGCCGCACAGGTTGATCTTCAAGGTTAAGCAACGCTTGCCGAGGTTGGTCTATGGATGGGTGACCATCTTAACATACCGAGTTTCCTCCGTGCCTCGGAAGGCACGTTAAGCTGTTGGTACCGACTGACATTTGGAGATCTTTGGCAGTCGTTACGGATTGTCAGAAGCCAGAAAATCTGACACCACTGGAAGCCGACCCTAATATAGTTGGGAAAAGGCTAGGCAGATGATATTATGTACAAACACCAAAAAAAAAGCAATTGAGTAACTTCAAGGTAAGAGTATTTCCTTCTCAAACACAGATTAAGACAAAAAAGCCCTTTCAGCTAGCCAAACATCCGCCCCGTGTGTCACAGCATTGTCCTGTATATTTTTACGACGTCCACCGTCCATTATTAAGACGGTATCGAACCCAGTTCATAATAAACAAATAATAATTCATACTGGCTACGTGAATGCCATGTAATGCGTTGTTTTATATTGTCACATTTTGCTCCGATATTTAGGGATTGACGTCATAAGCACTTGTTATCGTAATGACGTCATGAGCAGCTGTTGTCGTGATATGAGAAGGTCAAGCTGCTTAGCCTTTTCACTTTTTAACACTGTTAACGGTTAGCTTTCAGTCTGATTGGTGCAGAGGGCCTAGCACGAATGTTTTTGTTTTTCTTTACTTAACGTAAAACCCATACTGATATAAAAACCGGAAGAGTTTGTTTGCGCTTATCTCAGGAACTACTGGTCCGATTTGAAAAATTATTTCAGTGTTTGTTAGGTTATCTACTATTTATCGAGGAAGGCAAACAAACGAACAAATAGGAGCGGAGCATTAATTGAAAAAGTGACGTCGACGAAGTTGCGCGGATCAGCTAGTTTTACTATAGGTAACTATAATTTTCGTAACGCACATAATATATTTTTATTTTGATGCGCACGCTTTTGATCACTAGATCTCACCTGAGACTAAGCGGTGATGCGATCTAAGATGGAGCACGCTTTCCTAGAAGTACCTAACCTATTCGGTTCTAGCTATCAGGAAACAGACCCCGGCAGGGAATTTCACTCCTTGGATACTATAATTTCTTATTTTTGTATGATACAAATTGGGTAATGGGTATGTCGCATAAAATTAAGCCAAAATATAGCTTTTTTTTTTTTTTCAGATGCAAAATTTGTTACGTCACTTTACGTCAAAACGTTCATGCTACTCTCTGCTGAATACCAGTATTTGACTTGGAGTGCCAGCCTAACTGGCCTCCAAAACCCAATTATGGTTATACGATAACCATGGCAAGAGTGATGACAGCTACGTTCTGACTATCCGTAACGCCAATTAAAGATCTACAGATGACAGCCGGGACCAATGACCCAGGCTGAATTTCCACCAAAGATGCACAAGGATACATAGCGTGGTATGTCGCACATTTCTGGTGGAAACACATCCTTAAAGTGTTTTCCGAGGTACGGAAGAACTTACACGCAGGGCACTTACAGTGCCCTGCGTGTCCAATGCAATAATGCGTTCAGGATGTTGATGGGGTTGCCACGCTTTTGTAGCGCATCAGGCATGTTTGCAGACGCTCAAGTTGATAGCTTTCAGGCGATACATCGCAAAAGAGTAGCGTCTCTGATGCGCCGCATACGGGGCAGCTCCAACGGCTTCCTGCAACTCATTGCAGGGAGAATGGATGTAGATTCTTCATTCATGGAGCGTTGGACAAGACTACATGTACGGGTGGAGCGGTCCTGATCCAATGTTTCTATTGTTTTGTGTTTTTGTGTTGTTGTAATTTATGTTTTGTATATTTTATGGATGGTTGCAATTGCTAAATGTGTTTGTAATTATCTGAAATAAAATAAATTGAATTGAATTGAATTGAAAAAAATACATCCGACTTCCAAAAAAAAAAAAACACTACAAAGTAAAAAAAGAAACTAATTTTTTGGAAGTCGGTTGAATTTTTTTGGAAAAAGTTTATTATTTTTCAATTTTTAGTGGTACCCCACATCTAGTGGATCGACCGGAGGACACGGTGGAGCACACTGTGCAGGTGTGCCCCGCTTGGGCGGCGCACCGCCGTGTCCTCGAAACGGCGATCGGCGGCGACCTCTCGCGTCCGGCCCTGGTCCAAGCCATGGTCCGGAGCGAGACGGAATGGGACGCCGTTGCCTCCTTTTGCGAAGCAGTCATGCTAGCAAAGGAGGTGGCGGAGAGGGAGAGGTGACCCTCTCGTCCCAGCCGCCGTGGTGGACGCCGCGGGCGTCAGAGGCCACCATCTGGTGACCTCCGGCCACCGTAGGCGCGGGCCTGTGGACGGCGAGCTATGGGTGGCTCGCCGTCCGTCCGTCTAGTGACGACAGGCCGTGTCGACGGCGCGTTAGTGTTCCACGTGCGCCTCAAAGAGAGTCAGCACACAGAGGGGCCCGAAAGGGCCGACGCCTGCCGGAGTCGCGGGATTATTCGCAAGAGACACCGTGGCTCCGGAACACAAAGGGCAATGAAGGAACATGGATGGGTTTTAGTCAGTAGAAGTCTGACACTAGAGCGTGAGGAGTCATTGGATGATTTCCCATCTCTAAAAAAAATAAATAAAAAAATAACCCCACATCTAACACCACCTCTGCAAAATCGCAGAAAAGCAAAATACGCAATTTCGATTACTTGGATGACATAAAACGATCATCCAACTAGACGAATTCCAGCTATTTCGATTTAAAATCCAAAGTTCGTAACCGATTTTGATAAAATTTAAATGGGACCAATCTGCAAGTATATCCTTAAGAATTTTACAAATCGGTTCATAATTTTACTGAGTTATGAGGTAATAAACATAAAAAAGAATACAACCGAATTGAGAACCTCCTCCTTTTTGGAAAGTCGGTTAAAAATGTGACTTTGACATGAACATGACGCGCGGCCGATGTCAACTAACAAATGTCAGAAAACAAGCAACTTGATAGATTGTTTGGGACTGACGCCTCACTGCTGCCACCTGGTGCTTGAGATTTCAGAAAACCCTCATTAGATCCTTGTGAACCCTCATTGATCCTCTATTATAGGGGCCGAGTCACCCGCGTCCGTAGGAGAAAACCCTTCAGCGAATCCCTACACGGGGTCCCCGGGTGGTGCTAATCAGGTGACACTAACCGCCTCCGTGGTCTAGTGGATATACCACCTGATTCAGACCCAGAGGTCCCGGGTTCGATTCCCGGCGGGGGCAAATTGTTTGATCGGTTTGGTTGGTGGTAGAACTTGTTCTAAGTCCACCTGGCAAGCTACCACCATCATGTCTAAGTCTGTCGCCATAACAACAATGTTAACAGCATTGTTGTGTTCCGGCAGTTAGAGGTATGATAGCCAGTTCCTCTGTGTAAGAGGATTCCTGGTGAAACTCGCTTCCATCTTCGGGCTAATCATCACTTTCCATCAGGTGAGATTTGGGCCAAGAGTTTCCCCGTTTTGTATATAAAAAAAAAAGATCCACAGACCGACCTCGGCGAGAGTTGTGTGACCGTGAAGTTCGAACCACGCCTTTTATTATTTAGGCTCGAGTTCCTCATAACAATCAGATTGTTTGTGGTTATTATTATGAAGACGTCAAATTAATTAGTCATAATGAGCCATTGTCATTTCACAATATTATTATTATTATTCTTCTTCCGTATATTAATGAGTTATGAATATAAATGTGGATGAATGGAGAGGGAGAGAAAGGCCAAAGAAAAGATGGATGGATTGTGTGAGGAGCGATTTGAAAGAAAAGAGATAGCAGGACGGCTGATAGGATTGGAAGAAAAAAACGTGTTCTGCCGACTCCAAGTAACATATTATGGGAAATGGGTAGGAAGATGATTCTTTCGTACGATATAGAGTTAAAGAATGTATACGATTAAAACCAAGGCTTTTGAGACATGGTGGTGATGTAGCAGATTGTCGTGAGCGCATATTGCGACCGTCAACATAGCTTGAATCGCGGCTTGTTTATTGGAGTTCTGTACCCGTAGAAAATCTTATAACTTTGCAGTCCAAATTTTGTATGTATATCATTGGGCTGTATCTATCTCATCAACAGTAAAGGATAGATAATTAAAATATTCCAAGAAAATGTATTCTACCCTTGTAGAATTAATTTAGTTTATTTTGTGTAATTTACCTTACCTAAACAAGAAACATGATTTTTCAATATTGTTGTATTAATTTTAATATCGCGCTTTATCTTTCCTAGACACGACACCACGACGTCTAGAGTCACAATTATCCGCGATTTTACCAACCAACTGAACCAAAAATACCGTTAACCATCAAGGAAAATCACAAAGACATTCCCCTAACTGCAAGACATTAAAAGCTACGATTGAAGACATAAGTATAACTATTTGGAAGGATCGTTTCCGACCGCTACATGGCCGATCGGGCACCCGTTCTCTGACCTCCATACCCACTGACTGCTTACTCGGCAACCCAGGAACTAGGGTCCGTATAGTTACGGATCGGGATGTATGGAACTGTTTTCCGGAGGCGGTTTAGACTCTAAGGAAAGGGTAGTTATACTTGATTAAATAAGAAATCATTTTGTTTTTTAGCTTTGTCGGAAATTCTGATCTGTGACCTGTTTTTTTTTTTTTTTTATTTGAGATGGGTTCGCTTTTGACTTTTGTCTTGGTCAGAAATGACAGAGACAAAGTCTACGATGGAGCGAGCTTACCCAGAAGGTACCATTCTTACTTTGAAGAGATTAGGGTTAAAAGCGTTTGGAAATACAGACGCAGGCAGAGAGTTCCACTCCTTTGCTGTGCGCATTATAAAAGACGTTTGGAAACGCTTAGTGCGAATTCGTGGAATAGCAACAAGGTAGGGATGGTATTTTTTTACAATTACCCGTTAACTTGTATAGTAAGGTCGAATAGGCCACATATTTCCATGTAGTCAAAAATTGCCCCGTAATTGCAGCGTCTAGGCCAAAGCAAACTCACTTATAATCGTTAATCTTGGGGAGTAGTTGTGTGTTCAATGTATTAAAAACGCCCTGTTACTTGTAGCAAACTTTCGGACCGCCCTATATTTTCTTTGAAATCTATGTCTTAACCTAAATTTTATGGAGGTTCCTATCTTGTTTCGCACACACACTTATGTCCAAATATCTTTAGAAAATCTAACCAAAATTAATTTCAACATACGATGATAAAATTATGGGATTGGCTGATAACCTAGGCTTGTGTCCTGAAAAATCTAGTTAGTCCGTCAGTTAGATTATCAAAAAATATTTCGGAACCAAAATTGTCGAAGTTACGACGCTTTTAAAATTCTCAACACGTCACGCCCTGGCATAATTTTTAGCGGGTAGTGACGTCACGAGCCCCCACTCCCGAGTTCTGATGCGTTTTATCTTTGTCAATATTCATTGATTTACAAAAACAAAAAATACGTGTCCATTATTTTTCAACACTCTAACTGACGGACTAAATAGTTTTGCAATTTGTGGATGATGGGAACTAGCTTATTATGGGGTTTTTGTACGAATCATTATGTTTTTTTTTTTATATTTGAAATGTTTTATTGAATGACAAACAAATTCTTTTACTCAAAAGCTAAATGAATAAGTATTCTAGAAAACGGTCCTTTCCTTCCATTTTCATATTGTTTTATGAATATTAATACAGGCTAAAGTCTCAAGACACTACGCAAATGAAGCCGAGCTCAGGTGGTCCTCCCACAACGACAAGTGACCAATGCGTTCCCGCCACAAACGATTAAACGTCAAATTGATGCCCACCATCTTGCTACGTCATCGCTCACGCAGGCAACGGCGATTACTCATAGTGCCAGGTGCCAATTTATAATAAGGTATTTATTTATATAAATAAACTGAATTTTCTTTAAGGATTAGCTACGGTGACTTATTTTGCAGCTCTGTGCATTTTTCGTGACAGTTTAGCTTTATACGAGTGAATAAAATATCGTTAACGGATACAATTATTATTTCTTCGTAATTGTGAGTTCTTTTTTGTCGACCTATTGCTATGAATAAATATTGTTTGTGTTCTAAACACAAAATATTAATGGATAGATAAATGAAGTATACCAGTATACGGATTGTCCAGGTATGGTAGACAGCCGCTCTTTGTAAAATACTGGTATTCAGCTAAATCCGATTTAACTGGAAGCCGACCCCAAAACATTTGGGAAAAGGCTAGGCAGATGACATGACCAGCTGATCCGGAAAACGTATTTTATACAAATAAAATAAAGTTAACATAGCCCGCGGCTTATTCTCAGACCTATCGAATTTACACAAAAAAAAAAAACATAAAATTCTGTCAAGCCGTTTCGAAGGAGTTCAATGACAAACACCGTGACACGAGATTTTTATTCGAATTGTTTTTCACGTTATCCATAAACTTTAGCAAACACATCTATAGCTTTAACAAATCAAATCCAACAAATATTTCAGAATAGTTTATATCGGGATTGCTACCATTTATAGTCGCCAGCACATCTAGTTATCCGAAACTGTCAAGTTTTCCCAATCAATCATGAACCTAAAGCTTCAGCAATAAAGTTGAAAATCTATTAAATAATTTTGACAGATTTTTGTATGTTGTCTTGGTGTGCAGCTGCCGTTTGTACCTTTTTATTTGCGAGTTTCCGATATTTCGGCACTGTTGCAAGCGCCATGATCACGGAGTAATTATTATTATTATTCTAATGTTAGGTAGTGACCATGAAAGTTTAAAACAGTATAACAAAAGTTTTGTTCGTTCGTTACAAAAATATTTGTTATTTCATTTAATTGAGCTATGCAGTATGAAAGGGACTTAACTAAAAATCTATCAAATGCTATTCGAATTTCATTTGTTTTTTTTTTTGCCTATTCAGATAACGAAGCATGCATATCGGGTAATTTACGTCTTTGGGGAGTTGCAGTACAGAGAGTAAAGTCCCGCAAATCCCCATTGAAAAGGAGGATCCTCCGCCCAGGCGGTTGTTGTGCCTGGGGGGCTACTGCCCGATAGTTCATATTCGGGTGGATGTATAATTATGTTCAAATCGCATGGTAAACTCTGCTTGCGCGATTTAGGACTTTTTAGTTCGCCGCCAGTTGGATAGATGGCGTCGCGGTTCTTTTTGCTGCGATGCAGATTTGTTTCGTTGATTTTTCTTGTGGCGGCATTGATGCCGCTACACGTCAAATAAAAGATAAGAATTTGAAAAGCTTATTTCCATTTTCTGAAACATCCAGTCGAAGTTTATGTATATCATTCGGAACACTGTGTGTATTAGAAGATACAAAGTGCAACCTGAAAAGGGGTCATTGTAGGTACTCATCACTATGAATCAATTTTACTTTACGAATAACCCAAAATCGCGATATAGAATACAGCTGTTATTTATTTATTTATTTATATATACTTTATTGTACACCAAATTTAAAAAACGTACAGAAAATCTTAAACTAAAGACATACAATTGGCGGCCTTATCGCATTCCGCGATCTCTTCCAGGCAACCTGGAATGGAAAGTGATAGCCTGGACACGAAATGGGGTTGCACTTGGTGCAAATAAACAAACAGAAATACAGCATTACAATATGACTACTATAATAGATACATAAATACATACATATCTACACTATAATATTATAAAGAGGAAAACTTTGTTTGTTTGTTTGTTTGTTTGTTTGATTGTAATGAATAGGCTCAAAAACTACTGGACCGATTTTAAAAATTCTTTCACCATTCGAAAGCTACATTATCCACGAGTAACATAGGCTATATTTTATTTTGGAAAAAAATAGGGTTCCGTAAGATATTTGGGTTTTTCGGACACAAGGTGTAAAAATCAACCGGAAAAGTTACTTATTTTGCGTACGCTGCCTAAACTATAAAAGATAGAACCATACATTGTTCTAATTAATTGTAGATCTTATAAATATCTACAAAAAAGTCCGCGACACACTATACCTATCTATGTCGAGTGAGGCACAACAACCATTTTTTTTATTTAAAAATCTTGATTTTTTTTGGACTACATTTAAACGCGTTTATTTTACTCATGCTATTAATCCTTATCAAAATAAACTATTTCATCACTAAGTACAGTTTATGTAGATAATATTTGGTCTTTGAATTATTAAAATCGGACGTTTGGTTTTGAACTTATGGCGAAATTAAAATATTACGATTTCTGCTGCACGGCCCGTTGCGAAGTGGACGTCACCAAGGCGGGGGTGCGCGTGCGGGAGGGGAGTTTAGATCTATGAGTAAGGTAATACGGCTCCCTACGCAGCGGTCGTGCGCGAAGTCTAAATATTCTAAAGAGGATAACTTTGTTTGTATGTTTGTTTGTTTGATTGTAATGAATAGGCTCAAAAACTACTGGACCGATTTTAAAAATTCTTGAATCAGCTCATATACCAAGAATACCCATGATCCCTACTGATTTGCCTATACCCTTCAAAAGGCTCCAATTTCCAGTAAAAATTTCTTTCGCACTAACGATAAACAAAGCCCAGGGCCAAACATTCAAATTGAATTGATTTACGAAAAGAATGATTTAACGTCAATTAATGTTGTAGAGAAGCTCTACAATAATCGCTTTAGTTATCTATCCTAAAACAAAGGGTTGCACTCCTGGACTGCCGGCAGAAGTGAAAACTTAGTATTAATTATAAATATTTTCATCATTAACAACTTTAACATCCACAGAAAGACAATCTGTGCAGCCTGCGGATAATGACTGCGTCGTCGATGTTAGTGTCGGTGTCTGTGATTTGACCTGGGAATCATTTTTCTGACCGTGTGTTTCCTGGGTAGGCTTTTTGCAGCGGTAACCGACATCCACGCGGGCGGAGCCGCGGCCGCTATTATATATATTTCTTTTTTTAAAAGTGTGAGAAAGATTAAAAATGACATTCATAATCTCTGATATTATATTCGTACTATTTCATTAAGTAAGTTATCCTACTCCTGCTATATATTATTTAATATAATAAATGCGAGTTTGTGAGTGAGTTTGTGTATATTTTTGTTACTCAATCACGTCAAAACGGCTGAAGGGATCTGGGTGAAATTTGGAACAGGGATAGATTATGGTCTGAAATAACACATAGGCTATTTTTTATCCCACGGGAACGCGTACGAAGTCGCGGGCAGAAGCTAGTTTATTATAAAGTAAGAAAATGTTAACAACATTGAAATTACAGATGGAAAGGAATCACAGTGATAAGTAGTGTTCCTTAACAAGTTTTTTAAAGACAGGCAGCGATTGTGCGCGTTTAATCGAAACAGGCAATGCATTCCACAGACGAGCGGCTTGGACTGTAAAAGAATTGTCTAAAAAGGTAGTGGAATGTATTGGCATTTTTAGTTTCAAGTTACCTGATGACCTAAGTAATCTCGTGTGAGAGTCGCAAAGAAACTGGAATCGTTTCTTTAGATAAAGAGGAGTGGAAGGGGAAAAGAGCACATTATACAAGAGGGAAAGAATATGAGCATTCCGGCGAAGGCGAATTGGCAACCACTTGAGCTTAACACGGAATTCGGAAACGTGGTCATATTTGCGCAAACCAAATATGAACGTTATGCAAAAATTTTGAAGGCGCTCAAGTTTATCAAGTTGCAATTCAGTGAGGTCAAGATAGCTGACAGCTGCATAATCAAGGATGGGTAGAAGAAGAGATTGTGCAAGTGCAATCTTGGTGGCAGTTGGCAGAAAATTACGCAGTCTTCTCAAAGATGCAGCAGATGCGAATAGCTTCCGGCTAACCTCCTGTATTCTTGTCAATAAAAATACCCAAGTTCTTAACTTTTTCACTAAAGGGAATAACTGAGTTGTCAAAAGAGACTTGGGGAAGAGTCGTCCAGTCGATCCTTGAGATTGTCCTTGAACTGCCCACCACTAAAACCTGTGTCTTGATGGGGTTCACCATAAGTCCGTACCTCTTGCTCCACTCGCAAATACGAGCCAGATCAAGGTTCAGGGTAAAGATAGCCTCGGACAGATTTCCAAGAGGAGCTCGTGAGTAAATTTGAAGATCATCTGCATAAAGGTGGTAGGATGACATCAATTTGTTGGAGATTGAGTTGATAAACACTGCGAAAAGTAACGGAGATAAAACGCCACCCTGTGGCACCCCGGCAGAAGTACTACACCAGGAAGACAAGATCTCTCCGATGCAAATACGTTGCCGGCGACCGACCAGGTAACTACGAAACCAGTCAATTACTGATGGAGATATATTAAGAGAGCAAAGAATGCCAAGCAAGACATCGTAATCCACAGTATTAAACGCATTACTGAAATCTAGCAGAGCCATAACCGTTACATTTCCCATTTCCATGGCTGACCTGATATCCTCCGTAATGTTAAAAAGCGCTGTAGTGGTGCTATGACCAGGACGAAATCCGGACTGGAAGGGGTTAAAGAGATTATTTCTGGCGAGGAAAGTGCTTATTTGGTCAAGAATTAACCGCTCAAGGACTTTGGATAGGAATGGTAAGACAGATATTGGACGGTAATCGGAGAAGGATGTAGGATTGGACTTTTTTGGTAAAGGAATTATATGCGCATCTTTCCATGAGCCTGGAAAGACACCGTTCGACGCAGAAAAATTAAGGATATGGCAGATGACAGGAAGGATCACGTCCAGCACTGGGAGCAACATCTTACGGCTGATACAGTCGCTTCCTACTGCATTTGAAGTAATCGATAGTATGCTCTTCTTAACATCACATGCAGAAAATTGACCAAAAACAAATGGAGAATAACTGGGAGTCGGAAGAGATGAAAGATGATGTAACGTATTCAACTTTATTGTCCTATCAAAATTGGACGAAGCAGTAAAATGATTATTCATATCATCAATGTCTATGTCTTTAGGGATAATTTCTTGTTGGGTTTTCCCGACCCCCAATGACCTAAGAAATTTCCAAACTTTGGATGCGTCCCCATTTTGGACGGAATCATGAATATGATGGCGATTTGCATTCCTACACACCTTATTGCAGTGTTTGCGAATTGAAACATATCTTTCCCTGTTAGCGTCATTAGGACGACGCTTAAATTTGGACTTTGCCGCAGCTTTTTTATTCAATAAAGTTTTAATCTCATCTGTCAGCCACGGCGCTGGTGAGTGTTTTACCTTCACAGCTCGAACCGGAGCGTGTTGGTCGTAAAGCTTAATAAGTTTACTCGAGAAAAAATTAACTTGATCATCGACTGATGTAGACGCAAAAAGTGGAGACCAATCTATATTTCTGGCATCCTCGCAAAGACTGTCAACGTTCATACCACCAAAATTGCGTTGATTTAGAATTTTGGCTTTAGCCTTAGGGGGGCGAATTTTATATGAGAGAAAAATAAGATCATGATAGGAGAAAGCATCGGCTGAACATTGACCATGCTTAGCGACGCGATCAGCACCCTTATTCACAACCATTCGATTCGATTCCGTATCGAATCGAACGTCTAAGTTATCGAAGATGTCCTCCAAACGCAATTCACAGATCCGAAACCGAAACCTTTTGACAGTTCAAATTCGATAAGAAGACTCGAATCTTTCCGACAGCTGTTTGCTATCGGGAGTCATATCGAAAGAAATTAAAACGAATAAATAAACGATATTTCCAGCTTATTTCAGTGAAATAAAAATACTGTAAACTTTTTAAACACTGCCTGAAGTAAGTAAATGAATTTTTATTAATGTATTGACCGTATTTCATCGATTCAAACTTATTTACATAAAGACAAAGTGTTTACGGAAATGTGATATTCGTTCAAGATTTTAGATAACATACTCGTAATTTGGTATTTTGGTAGATGGAGTATGTGATTGTGCGAGCCAGAGACCGTCGATGTGCCGCAGAACAACAGAGGCAGGAGACGTTGTCTCTTCATAGAGCCTAGGATATGACGAATCCTTTTGCCGACCCGCGGTTTCAGTCCGTTTATTAGGTTAACACCCGACATGGCCCTTAGACTCATTGAAGAAATAAGGGCCTATTTCTCTGAAACGCACTCATCTGCCGTAAAATGACTTGATAACTAATACTGGCATCACTACTAGGCGCCGCGAACAACACGACTGAATCCACTTTCTCTTTTATTGGCCGAAGAGAAGACTGCCGTCAAGTCAGACAGTTTTTTTTACAAAAGTATAAATCCTGCTACACAAACCTTTCATAGCAAAATGTACCTGTGAGATCTCATGTACACCCAAGTCAAATCAAATTGTTTTCTAATAAAATAAGTTACCTCCCATTATTTACTGACTGTATCTGTGATATTTATTTCTATCTGTACTATTTTTCCTTTCTTTTGAATACAAAACTTGAAGTTTGTGTGTCCATATTATAGAATTTTGACGATCAGTGAGTAAGCTAAAGGTAGAAATACAAGGTAATTTGGGGGTACCTAATAGCTAGTTGATGAAAATAGTTCTAAAGTTTTAAAAGTTAACACTTTTTCCGCTTTGCCAGTTTGACAGACTGCTGTTTACAAAGCAGGTTTATTCGAAATAAAGTTTATTTTGGTTAATAATAAAATTATTTTGTATCGTTTGCTATCTATTAGGCAACTAGCTGTATATTCCATATTTAAACGGAACAAAATATTCAAATAAACCAATTTTATTTACTACTTTAAATTTTCTACCACGATCATCTATTTACTACCATTTTTTAGCGTTCCCCATAAACACAATGGTCTATCGGATAGAAAAAAACACATCCGTTCGGATCTGTGAATAGCGTTTTGACAGTTCTTCGACTCGGAAATGAGATTGTCGAATTCGGTTCCGTACCGACACGGAATCGAATCGAATGGTTGTGAATAAGGGGCCAGGAGAGGAAACAAAAATCAAGTCTAGAAGTGAAGGAGTAGAGTTTGGAAAATGGTGAGTGGCACTTAGCGGAAGAATTAAAAGATTGTTTGAAGCTGAGATATCAGTGAGAGAAGAAGAACGATGGTCTTTCTTCAAGAGACAAGTATTAAAGTCACCCATGATAATGCTATGACTGTAGGAAGGGATAAGCATTTCTAAAATCTTTTCAAAAGATGAAAAGAAATTAACGCGTAAAGAAGGACAATAGTAGACACCAAGAAGTAATTTAGAGTGATTGAGTTCGACTTCAACGAAGAGATGTTCACCAGCATTTGATGGCGGTGGCTGCGCTGACACATTGACTACAGAGAAAGGAATATGAGCGCGGAGATATATAGCAACACCACCACCACCTCCACTGGTTCGGTCATTTCTGATAAGCACGAAGCCGGGAAGAGAATAACTTGTAGAAGGGAGACAAGGCTTAAGCCATGACTCGGAAATAAGAATGGCGTGTATATTTTTACAGTCAAAGCTTGCCAGCATATCGTGGAAATGAGCCGGAATACTCTGGGCATTAATGTGTATAACGTTGAAATTCTTAGGAACATCAGAAAACTGGGCAAAACTTTCATCGCTACTTGATAAAGAAACAAAACTGTTATCATCACTACTTTCAATTGACATAAATATTTATCGATTTTGAATAATGTTATATTAATATATAAAAACTACCATAAAAATACCTAAAACCCAATAACAATTTCACCTGCCGGTAGCGTTTAGTTATTATTACATAAAAAATAAATAAAACCACTTACAATATGAATAATACAGTCCGGGTAACAAATCTAACAGAACCAAACTTATTATTAATTAAACGGGAGAAACAAGGAAAAATAAAAATTATAACGTATGCCAGCGCAACGTTACCTAAAACGGAACGGAACATAAATCGACATGACAGTGACACTGACATGACATTGACAAATAAGGTATTACGTCAAATGTCAAATCTTTTCAGACAAACAACAAAAACAGAGGTATAAATAAAATTAAATATTACCCGAACCATCAATAATTGTCATCATAAGAAACGAAATCATTTCTTCAAAACAACAGCACGTTTCACCCTTGAAGTCTTCGCAGCAGTAACGATCGGAACAGCGTCAGTCACTGCCAGTGTTGACTCGGGGTCACTGGGAATCGGCGCTATCCTGTCCAATTCGGCAAGGGACTCAATTCGGTGACGCACATCGTTGGGACCAAGGACATACACGCATCCCGCTTTGGTCCAGCTCTTGGAGACACCGCATCTATCCCTCGCAGCCAGGAAAACGTCGTGTCGCCCCTTCGTGAGGAACTCGGACATGGTGACGCCTGAAGCCCGTAGCTTGGATTTTGAAAACCAAATCTTATCCCGTAGAGCCAGATTAGCAACCTTGAAAAGGATAGGCCTGGTTTTATTAGCCACAGCTCGTCCCATCCTGTGACATCGGCCGATGTCAGCAACAGTGAACTCAGTAATCTGTAATTTATTGCAGACCACCTTGGCGATAACTTTGGCCGTGTCTTCCTTCTGCTCCTCCTCAACACCATGCAGAAGCAAAATTGTCCTACGTCCACGCATCTCAATTTGATCGACATTGCGAGCAAGTAAGTCCACCTGTTTCTGAAGGCTATTGAGAGCTTGTGTGATGAATGCCCGGAACGTTGAAAACTCCGCAGCCAGACTAGGAGCAGTGACGGGTGATGAAGGTGCCTTCTTCAATTCTCCTTCAAAAGCAGACATCCTCATGTGAAACAACTCCTTTAGGTCACTCAGAGTGCTTGACACTGAATCCATTATTTGTGAAGTGAAAGTATGTAGTTGAAAGTGGAAATTTCAAAGAGATAACGCTTGACCAGCAGGTACCAACTAGTAACTTTTAAAATAAATCATATATTCCAAGCGTCTTTCATAATGCGCACAGCAAAGGAGTGGAACTCTTTGCCTGCGTTTGTGTTTCCGAATGCTTACAACCCTAATCTTTTCAAAGTTAGAGTGAACAGGCTACTTCTGGGTAAGCTCGCTCCATCGTAGACTTTGTCTCTGTCATCTCTGACCAAGACTAGAGTCAAGAGCAAACCCATACCAAGTAAAAAAAAAAAAAAAAAAATGTAAACAATTAATCTATTAAATAATATTGAATTTAAAATGAGAGCTAACTTTTCTTTGTGTGACTGTTACAACTACCCACATTATTCTGTTACAGTTAATTATGTCGAATTATGCGATAAAAAATATATAATCTATATCTAGTAAAATTTTATTCGTGATTTCAGTGTTGGTCTAGAGTTAAAGTATTTCATAATGATGTGACGATAATATAAAATAAAATAAATATATACCGTAAAACGGGGTGAATAGATAGATCTTCGAACTTTGGTAACGATTTTCGTAATGTTGCAGAATTGATACCCATTTTTCTAAGCATGTATTTATTGAGTCTTAAGCCCGACTATTGAAATATATTTGTTTCTATTTGGATATGTTTGTAGTTATTTAAAAAAACCACAAAATATACGTGATTTCTATTTACCTCCCATCAGGGGACAATAGACACACCTGAGGGGTGATTAGACAAATTTCGTAGGGCTGCCTCATTGTAGTTTCCCTGAATATTTTTTAAGATAAAGACAAGCAAACTCGAGAAGGTTTCTTTGAAAAATCATATTTAGTTTAAAGTAAATTTATAATTTCTATATATTATCAATAATAAAAATCAATAAAAATAAACAAATTTAGAGTGTATCTCGAAAACAAAACTAAAAATAAAAATGCACTGTAAAATAATATTCTTTATATCATATGAGTCAGGAATTATAATCAAATTCTATCAAAAACAATAATTATTAGTAATAATTACCTATCTCAACATATCAAACTAAACTCTCTCAAAACAAATCAACAAATCTCTTTCTAAACAAACGTTAACTTCAAACTCGAATAAAAACAAAAAATAAATGCACTTTTCCTCTAAAATAATACTCTTTTTTCCATATTCTTATTAAATTAATAAAGGTAACCACTATCAACGGTGCTTTCAGCTTTGTGGCAGCCCTGACATAATCATGGCTAATCACCCCTCTTTCGTAACTAATCACCCCTTTGCTGTGTCTATTAACCATATTCGCGTGCCTATTAACCCCTCAGGCGTGTCTATTCACCCCTTTCGTGTATCTATTCACCCCGAAAAATTAAAGAAAACAAGGCTTACGAAATAAGAGCAATTTTATATAATAATGCATATCCTTACCTCAATAATTACAGCACAATATATTTATAACTTCACTGACCGTAACTTAAAGATAATTTTAAACTATTAAGACCGAAATTCACCAAAACACGGAGGTTCAAACTTACCCGTATTTAGCGACTTATTTTGTTGTCAACTTTGACAGTGAGTTTTGACGTTTTTCGCGATGTTGCCACAAATAAAACGTTGACAGACTAAGAAAAATGATATTAAAAAATTACTAGAGTTGCGGGTTTTTTACTGGAGTTACCGAGTTTGCCATAAAAAACGTTTGAAATTAGCCCAAGATTTTTCTCTATTCCCCCCGCGAGTTCTATTCACCCCGTTTTACGGTACAAATAATTTTTATTAATGCTAAAACATAGGGTTTTAGTGTTTGGTGCCTCCTTTTACCCAAATAATGCCTGTAAATTAACCCTTTTCAGATTTTCCAAACCCTTTTCAAACATATACAAATATATAATTATTATTATAGTAAAAGCTGGTGTATCGAACAATTAGTACACAAAGCTGTACACAACACAACAAAATAATGGCAAAAACACTGACAGCACTGTCACAAGACCAGTCGGCTTGCAGATGCCAAGAAAAACGATGCGTACTAGTATAAAAAAACGATGCGTACTAGTATAAAAAAACCCCTTTTAAACAATTGCGAAAAAACCATAAACCGAAAAAACACGTACCTTTAATATTTTTAATTTAGCGGAGGCTTGTGTCCTAAAAAATCTAATTAGTCCGTCAGTTAAATTATCAAAAAATATTTGACCCATATTTTTTCTTTTGCTACGGGAGCCAAAATTGACGAAGTTACGACTTACGAATTCTCAATACGTCACGCCATGCCATAATTTTTAGCGGGTTTCGACGTCACGAGCCCTCACTCCCGAGTTTTGATGCGTTTTATCTTTGTCAATATTCATTGATTTACAAAAACAAAAAATACGTGTCCATTATTTTTCAATACTCTAACTGACGGACTAAATAGTTTTGCATTTTGTGGATGATGGAAACTAGCCTATGAACTGTCTACTGCCTGCCGCCCATTGACAGTCTTTTATTGATGAGCCACTTACCACTGTTTGTATGTTGGCCGGGTAATGCAATAGGGTTTAAGTCGGTAAATAAAAGTCTAGCAACCGTTACCTAGCGACAATAGGCTAGATTCCATCATAGCCATAGCAACGTTAGCATACGGAAAAATTATGAATGGTAGCTAATTTCGGAAAAACTCGAACTCACGGTACGATTTTATCCGAACGCGTAGATGACGTTCATGACAATCATCAACATAAACTTATATAAAATTAATAACACCTAGCTGTCAAAAGCTTGCCCACATAATATTAGTTACACATGCAGTCTACATGTTTTCTTTTTCGTCCGAACTTCTTAGAAGTGCTATGTTTTTCTCATGTTGTCATGTATTACTTGACAAATATTGGGAAAGATACTCAGACAGAGTAGTAAGTCGCGTCTGGCCAGACAGCCGGCGAGCTACACAAAATACTAAAAGCTATCATGACAGGTCGAAGAAAATTTAAGTTCTTTAGTTAGAGTATCTTCGATTGTCTACAGTTTGCTTACAGCGTATTTTTACCTATTTCAGCCGCAAAATTCATAATATTTATTCAATAAACGGATTGTAGGTTTATAATTTTTACTTAAATAATAACAGGTAACACAGAATTTGTAGTCTACAAAAAGGTGGGTGAAGCTCTCTCCTCCTGCAAATGAGAGATACCAGCCTTGAAAAGCTGGCATTTTTTGGCAATACTGAAGGAAAGACCGTACGAGGCCGGTCGCCAAAACGATGGACTAACAGCCAGTAAATATGACTCCAGTCTTGCCAAGAATACCGTGTTACCCAGTTAATGGGTTGTGGAGGTCTGGTAGGCAGCCGCTCTAAAATACTGGTATTCAGCTGAATCCGGTTGACTGGAAGCCGACCGCAACCCAATGTAGTTGGGAAAAGGCTAGGCATATGATAAAAATAAGCTATGTCCTCCACCCATTGTACTTGGTTAAATATACCTACGTACATAACACACAGTACATAGGGCGACGGCAATGAGCCAACTAATGGAAAGCGGTTACCGCCACTTATGAACACATGCAACAGAGAATGGCCGATGCGTCCCCGACCTTACCAATAATATTAATAGCTTCAATCGCCCTGAATGTCCCTGACACCTATTACATTTCTGAAACGCGGTCATATATCTAGTTATGTACATATGTAGATTAGTAGTGATTTACTACGTAAATTCTGTTCAGACATCCGAGACACCTTGGCGACACGGTTGGCGCAGTGGTTGAGCGATTGACTGCTGCGTAGCATGTCGCGGGTTCGATTCCCGCACGGAACAAATATTTGTACGACCTACATGTATTTGTTCCGAGTCTGGGTGTTTTTCTATCTATAATATGTATGTATTTACAAAAAAAAAAATGTATATAAGTAGTTTATCAGCCATCTCGTTTCCATAACACAAGCATTAGGTTGCTTAGCTTGGGACTATATGGCGTTGTGTGAAATGTCCAAGGATATTATTATATTATTATTATTACCTTGGCGCTTATTGCTAGAGACGTCAATGTACAGTGTAGAATGGTGGATGAATAGCTCATGCATTATAGGTATAGTTAGTAAAAAGTAAAATAGGGTTGTTTTATAGGCACATCTGCCACCATCGGGCACTACACGCGTGATGTCATTTTTAACCGACTTCTCAAAAAGGAGGAGGTTCTCAATTCAGTTGTATTTTTTTATGTTTGTTACCTCATAACTTCATCAATAATGAACCGATTTGAAAAATTCTTATCTGAAAGGATATACTTGCATATTGGTCCCATTTAAATTATAGATAAATCGGTTACGAACTTTGGATTTTAAATCGAAATAGCTGGAATTCATACTTGGATGATGGTTTTTTGTCATCTTTTCCTTTGCGCGATTTTGCAGTGGTGTTGTTAGGTGTGTACCACACGGAGTCGCGGGATTATTCGCAAGAGACACCGTGGCTCCGGAACACAAAAGGCAATGAAGGAACATGGATGGGTTTTAGTCAGTGAAAGTCTGACACTCCCTCCCGCTACACCCAGAGCGGGAAGAGTCTTTGGATGATTTCCCATCCCTAAAAAAAAAAAGGTGTGTACCACAAAAAGTGAAAAATAAAAACATTTAACAAAAAAGACAACCGACTTCCAAACATAAAGTTGTGTTTTACTTTGTAGTGTTTTTCTTTTACTTGGAAGTCGGTTGTATTTTTTTGTTAAAAATTTTGAATATCACAACATAAACTCAGCTCAACATCCTCAGAAGCTAACACATTTATTCGTCACACAACGTGTTGTCAAAGCAACGAATCTTCAAATTTTCTTCAGTACAGACTACGAAGCTTTAATTTAATTCTCAGCGAACAATTGCATTAGTATTCCCGAGACGAAGGTGTGACTGTGCTTCATAATAACATGGCGTCTAGATTTGTGACGTCATGAGGTTGTGACGTACATAAATTAGTATAAAACGCTATTGTTTGACGCACGTTTGACGTTACGATGAGATAAGCTTCCTGTTCATTTTGAAGTGGTCTGACAAAATTATGTAGCTTCTTAGTTTGAGAAGATCTACATCTAGTAGTACGAAGGGGTGTAGCATGCGCGGTTGAGAAAAATAACCAAGAATCTGCTTACTGATATCTCCACCACAAACACAAATCGACTAGCCAGAAGGGTTATCTTCGCTGCGCGCTGAAGAAAAGCACTCCACCTGGGCGTGAACTGTAGTGTCTTATTTGGAAATCCCTCAATTTGTTGCTCATCCAGGTAGGCACTTGTAAATACAACTTGCCTTTTACTGACCCACATCTGCCTAGCTTTTTCCCAACTATATTGGTGTCGGCTTCCAGTCAAACCGGATTCAGCTGAATGCCAGTATTTAACGTGGAGCGGCTGCCTACCAGCCTGCCTACCTCCACAACCCATTAACTGGGGTAACACGGTACTACTTGGCAAGACTGGTGTCAGATTTTCTGGCTTCTGACTTTCCGTAACGACTGCCAAAGATTTCCAAATGGACAGCCGGGACCAACAGCTTAACGTGCTTTTCGAGGCATGGAGGAAACTCGGTATGTTAAGATGGTCACCCATCCACAGATCAATCTCGGCAAGCGTTGCTTAACCTTGAAGATCAACGTGCGGCTGATATTATTTAGCCACGAGCTCCTCAACTTTTACTGACGCGATAGATACTAAGGGCGGGTTGTATCAAACAGTTGGTTAACGTAACATACGTACGTCAAAAAGTTACGATTACGGACGATGTTTGACGTTCGTTAAATTAGAAGCGTTGTTTCAAAACATTCTGGTATAAATTCCTGCTCATCCCAATAGCTAAGTTATTGACACGGGTCCTACCTAAATAGCTTTTTTTGCATTCCACCACTTATTTGTGTCATCAGAAGAACTGGTATTGAGAAATTCAAAAGAATTTTCACAATATTGTTCTATTTGACGCAACTAAAGTTACGTTAACGAGTGCTCAGACCATCTGTTAACGTAAACGTTATATTTTACGTGCGTTAACGCTGACATTTTGTGAAACAACCCAATTTTTTGATTTGACGATAGTTAGCACCATTTTTAACGTTTACGCGTGCGTAAAGTGTAGTTGAAACAACCCGCCCTAAATGCACACCATTAAACGCAATTTTCGGGACAGGGGCACTCATTTTCGGGCATCAGAGGAGTGCTCCTCTAATGATGGTGTGGCCTCAGGCCTGCACTATTGAGCCTGAAAACTTGGCTACCAACTATGCAGAAACTGACAAACATTGCAAAATCTAAACTATTGGTCGCAGGAAAAACCTAGTCCCAATAGATAAAATTCTTCCGTTACTGATAAACGACTGACAGTCATTTATTTATTTAACAATTTATGAGCACACACACAAATATAAAAAAAAAAACTTGAATTTTTTGTAGATTTTTTTTTATTTTTCACTTTTTAGTGGTACCCCACACCTAACAACACCACTGCAAAATCGCAGAAAAGCAAAATACGCTATTTCGATTACTTGGATGACATAAAACCATCATCCAAGTAGACGAATTCCAGCTATTTCGATTTGAAATCCAAAGTTCGTAACCGATTTTGATAAAATTTTAATGAAACCAATCTGCAAGTATATCCTTTCAGATAAATCAAGATTTTTTTCAAATCGGTTCATAATTGTTGGAATTATGAGGTTACAAACATAAAAAAATAAATAAATATATACAACCGAATTGAGAACCTCCTCCTTTTTGAGAAGTCGGTTAAAAAAGGAAACAGAAAAGTAGGTACAAAGGTGATGCTTATTTAAAAAAAAATCTCTTCCAGCATACCTGCGAAAGGAGAGACAAATAAAAGAGATGTAGACATTGTGTGTAAAAGTTCAAAATAAAACAATAACCTTTGAATATAACATACAATACACAAATATTACCTGAATAAATATGACGCTAATATACTAAATAATGTTTTAAGATAAATAAAATACATACGGCTATGACGGTACAAAAAGGTAGTGTTCTTTCAGTTTTCTTTTAAAAACTGTAAGAGTCCACAACCTATCCGCGTGCACAGTAAAGGAGGTTTTATCATGCGCGTACACAGTCGCGGACAAAAGCTAGCCAGTCTATATTCCTACTGCAGGGAAACAAGCATCTTCTATGAAGGGTTGTGGACCATAATAATAATAATAAAATAATAATAATAAAATATTTTATTGACACAAAGAAGGTTACATTTTGAGTTGGAGCCCTGACTCCTGAGCTAGGTGGTACCTGTGTTACAGGAGTCAGTGCCTTCACCCGTTTGCAGAACATTTACAATGTATACAATAATAGTAAATTAAAATAATTACAATTAGTGCAAGCTTGCTCTTAAGTGGTGTGTGTGTGTGTGTTTGTCTGTCTGAATTACTGTGCTTGGTGATTCTGGGCTTTTATCGGAGACGTTTGCCTTCATTACTACTATTATGTTGTTAAAAGTGTTGTTCTTTAATTATGTTTTCCGTCTGTGAGTAATCCAGTGTTTTAAGCCATGTGCTTAGTTTCATCTTAGTTTTCTTTTTAGTTAGTGGGTTGAAGTTGAGAATTTGGTTTAGTTTGTTATATATATAAATAGCTAAGTATAAGTGTTGCCGTCGAGCGGATGCTGTCTTACATTTGATTGTGTGACATACATTACCGATGGTTCTTTTAAGTTTGTTTGCGTGATTTACTGGTGTAATTTCATGTTGTTTCATTATCAGATTTTGGAGGTATAATTGTCTTACTGTAAGTACTTGACAGATTTCATATAGGCTTTTTGTTGGGTACCGGTAGGGTTTGAAGGTCATGACTTTTAACAGAGATCTTTGGGCTCTCTCGAGATATATCATATAGGTTTTACAGGCACCTCCCCATGCCGTGATACAGTAGCCTACGATTGACTGTGCCAGTGCAAGATAAACTGTACGGAGTAGCTCAAAGTCGCACACCTGTCGAAGTTTCTTAAACGCCCATATAAGTTTTCTAACCCGAGAGGCAGTCAGTTCAATATGGGGACGCCAGCTAAGCCCTTCATCCAGAATTACACCCAGGTACTTTATCGTCTTTTGTTGTGTAATTGGAACACATGAGCATTGAATACTGTTTTTGGGGTCATCACAGGAGTGTGCTTTGATGCTTATTACCGCAGATTTAGTTTTAGCGAAAGTAAATTGCAGAAATGCGGTTTTCGAGATATTGAGCGTTAGTAAATTCAGTTCCAGCCAGAGGATTATTTTACGTAAACCTGTCTCTGCAGCTTGACGTGCCGCCTCCCAGCTCTCTCCATAAAATACTAGTACGGTGTCGTCTGCATAACTGAATATTTTACCATTGGCAAGAGATTTCTGGCATAGGTCATTCACATAGAGCAGGAAGAGGCTCGGGGACAGGCAACTACCCTGAGGCACACCATAGTCAACTCTTGCTTCATTGCTAATTGCTTCCCCAATCTTAACATTTTGTGTTCGGTCGTAAAGAAAGTCTGTAAATAAACTTAGGGCCCTCCCCCGGATTCCAGCATGCTCTAGCTTGCTTACAAGGGTAGGAATACTGACAGTGTCGAACGCCTTGGCCAGGTCCAGAAAAACTCCAAGACATTTTTGCTTTGCATCAACTTTTTCAGTAACATAATCAACAAGTTGGTTAACTGCATCTGTGGTGCTTTTTCCACACCTAAAACCAAATTGCGCGTCCGATATTATTTTGTTGCTCTCTAGATATTTCATAAGTCTTCGGTTCAGCAGTTTTTCCAATATTTTTGACAGTACTGGCAAAACTGAGATAGGTCTATAATTTTTAATCTCGTCTTGGTTCCCCCCCTTGTGAACAGGTGTGATCAACGCTTTCTTTAAGATTCGGGGAAAAACTCCCTGCTCAAAACAGACTTCGATGAGCTTTGTAAGAGGTGGAACTAGTACCTTTTTGCCCAGTTTGAGGAGTTTAGCCGGAATAAAGTCCCACCCTGTGGCACAGTCGGTTCTTAGATTATCAATGACTGTCTCTACTTCGGACTCGTCAGGAGAAAGAAGGACCATTGAGTCCCGCACACGGGGTGTTCCAATTTTGTTAGTAGCACGTGGGGAATTTTGGATTTTGATGATATTGTTTGCCAATTGCTTTCCGATGTTCGAAAAATAATGATTTATTTGCTCTATGGCGTTCGGTGCATGTGCATCTTCAGGGGCAGGTAGGAGTTTGTCAGCTGATGTTTGATTCCTGACTTTGTTGGTTATGGATTTTATAATATTCCATGTTTCTTTACTGTCTCTGGAAGTTTTCAAAGCTGATCTTTCGTGGTTTATTCTTAATTTTCTGAGTAACAGATTACAATGATTTCGATACCTTTTGTACGACAGTTCGACAATTCCATTTTTTGGATCTGCTAGGAATTTTCGATGGAGTTTATCCCTGTGTCTAATACATCGTAAGAGGCCAGGTGTGATCCAGGGCTTAAGAACTGCCTTACGGTTTGAGACGTTCGTTACTTTTGAGTGCTGAGATACCGTGTCCATAAGGCATTCGACAAACCGTGTAGCGGCTGAATTTGCATCGCAGTTGCGTGTAATAAAAGTAAAATCGGTGGTTTTTAGTTGTTCAACAGCGCCCTCATAGTTTACTTTTGTAGTACATCTTTTCTTATGATTCCTATTTTTAGGGGAGGGGTTACTTAGACATAGCATTACAGAGGCGTGGTCGCTGACGGTGGAATCCATAACCATGACTGTTGCAGAAGTAGTGGTACTAATCATAACGTGATCGAGGCAGTTATGCAGTCTTATAGGATGGGTATGTCCCGGTAAGAGACCCATTTCTGCAGTAAGATTTAGATATGAGGATTTATTTCTATCTATACTATTAGGCTTTATGTCAATGTTGATATCTCCTAGCAGAATTATATTTTTAGCTTTTAAATTACTTAAGATATTTTCCAGGGAGTTAAGGAAGCTATCTGTACAATATGTAGATGGGGATCTATAGGAAGCCAAAATACAAGTTTCTGAAGCTATTTTTAATAGTAGAAAATTGGCACCTATTGGGTCGGGTTCTTCTACCGTACAGTGGAGATTGCTTTTAACGTATATTGTAATGCCGTCGTTTTGATTGAGACATTTTTTGCTGGAGTATGTGACATAATTTTCCATAGTCGGTATCGGTTTGTCATCATTTATCCAACACTCTGTCAGGATTATAATGTCCATTTCACAAGAAAGCCTTGCCAACTGAGCCTGGAAACTATCAAAATTTTTGTAAATACTTCGAATGTTTTGTGTTATTATTTTTAGCGATACTTTACAGGTTTTCATAATTTCGTTACAAGCTTCTGTATCACAGTGATGAGAAGATGCCATTGTAAAGTTATCTATCTGTGATGAAATATTGGTGTCCGTATTAGCCATTGAAAAACCGTTTATATTTTTTGGTGCATGTTAGGGTGCGTATACCTACGATAGAAATGATGCAAATGTTGATGAAAATAAGAAGTGCAAAATGGATGGTATGTACGAGTATGTCCACTCGAAAACAAATTTTATGTATTTTGCGAATTATGCAAACTGGTTTTGATTGTGTGTATGTGATTAATTTATGTTTATATGTTTTACAATAAGAGAGCAATTGCCGATAAAAAAATAACAAAACATGTAGTTGGGTGTAGGTGAGACTTGCATATTGTCTGGCCAGTCATTGTGACGGCCCGTCAGGTTTCAGATCAGCTTCATTTTTTATGTGAACGTGTTTATCCCCTTCCTTTCGTCGAAGGAAAACCTTTCCAAATGAGGTCCAGCAAAATTTAATCCCGTTCTCATTCGCAAATTTCCTCGCAAGATAGAACAAGCGTTGTCCTTTCAAAGTTAAGCACTCTGATATATAGATAGGTTTAACTTCGACCATAAAACACAACACGGATCCAGTGAATGGATGTAGCATCTCTTTGATTTTGGCTACCTTTTTTGATGACTTCTCCCGCTTTGGGCGGAGCGGGAGGGAGTGTCAGACTTTTACTGACTAAAACCCATCCATGTTCTTTCATTGCCCTTTGTGATCCAGAGCCGCGGTATCTCTTTCGAATAGTCCCCCAACTCCGGCAGGCGTAGGCCCTTTCGGGCCTCTCTGTGTGCTGACTCTCTTTGAGGCGCGCGTGGAACACGAACGCGCCGTCGACACGGCCTGTCATCAAATGACGGACGGACGGCGAGCCACCCATAGCTCACCATCGATTTTTGGCTACCTGAGTTAGGTTTATATTATTTTTTCGGAGAATACAGCAATAAGTTATTTACGTAAGAAAACTTTCTACACACTATTTCGGTCCCTACATTTCCTCGCAGATCCTATCGGAATTTATGAAAATAGAATAAGTAGTCTGGATACATAATGTACTACATAGTGACATGGTTCGTTCACATACGAACGCGAGTATCTTGCGTGTTGAGATTTATTCGCCCTTGTAAGCGAGTAGAGCGTGACGGCTTATAAATATATAGCAGTATGTGGTTAGTAACTAGAGGAGCTCGTGGCTAAATAATAAAAGCCGCTCTGGTCGATCTAAAAATAAAAGTTAAGCAACGCTTGCCGAGGTTGGTCTGTGGATGGGTGACCATCTAAACATACCAGACTTCCTCCGTGCCTCGGAAAACACGTTACGCCTTTGTTCCCGGCTATCATTTATTGATCTTTGGCAGACGTTACGGATTGCCAGAAGCCAAGAAATCTGACACCAGTCTTGCAAAGGAGAACCGTGTTACCCAGTTAATGGGTTGTGGAGGTTTGGTAGGCAACCGCTCCACGTAAAATACTAGTTTTCAGCTTAATCCGGTTTGACTGGAAGCCGACCCCAATATAGTTGGGAAAAGGCTAGGCAGATCAGTTTAGTAACTAGACATTTTCATAGTTGTAGAATACTCTAACTTGTGGAGAGGGATGGGTACAATTCTTGGATTTAAAGTTCTGGTTAGCTATTTTACGTCTAACATTAAGTGGAGGATTATATAGAACCCAGAAGGATAAATGCGCTTACCCTAACGTATTTCTTGTAGGTACGTCTTCCTCAGATAGTCTGGATTTATTAATAGCTAGCTGATATCCGCGGCTTCGCCCGCTATTCTTATATTAAGTAACCTATTCACTCTTGACTTAAAGCCTCCCAGGTTGTAGCTATCAGGAAACACAGGTGGGATGTCCATCATGTACCTACCGGTGTTTGCCATATAAGGCGACGTTGCAGTACTGTGTGTTTTGGCGAACAACAGCGACTGTCCGGCGAGCGATATGATGCCTAAATTTTGATTGTTTTTTCTTCTTGGCGAAAACTGATAAAGAAATTATACAATATGGTTTCAACATTTACTTCAAAATAAAAAGCTCTATCTATTGATATAACTTATATATATATTCGTGATTAAATTTCTTAGCCGTACTCGTTTAAAATTGTAACTTAGTGTCATGTTTGATTAAAAAAAGTATCGAGCCAATCATTCTAAATCTCGTTGTTTCTATCTTTACGATTTACTTGAGGGTATGTTTAATTTTTATGTTATGATTTTTATTTATTAAAAAACTCATAATTAATAAGATTTTCAGACGTTCAAAAATCTTAAAAAGTACTGCAACCCCGCCTTAATAGACTTACTATCCTTCGCTTAGCCTTTTCCCTCCTAAGATAGGGTCGGCAGCTGAATACCAGAATTATTAATTTAGTACTGGAGTAAATAACACACAATTTGATTTATCTAAAACAGAAAAGTTTAATATTATTAGCAAACTAATTTACTATAACTAGGTAATTAGATTAGCTCTTTACATATGGTCTTACTAACCTAAAACAGAAAAATCTACAGTAAAAAGTTTTAGTAGATCAACACTTTATTACTTTAGTTTGTTAAAATAACATAAAAACTTCTTTATTACTTTCAATGCTAATTATTACGAGCAGGCTTAAATTCTGCCATGTCACAGGAATATCATCTAGCCTCCCTCTCTCTTGAGTGTGCTGTTTTTATCATGCTTTTAAGGCGGCGTACACATTTATATTAGGCTGCAATTAAGCTACGTACACATCGTACAGTATACAAAGCTTACATAATTATATATATTCGTAGATAACTTATGTAGGTAACATATCAAACACTCTATTTGACAAAGCAAGAACGTCACAATGTCAGGAACACACATACCTATGTATATTCGTGTAAGTTATGTACAACAAAAGGTTTAAAAGTCGATTTCCTATGTAGAATAGGGGTGAAGATTCAAGTTGTCGTCCTCGAGACTAAGGTGAGGTGACAGTACCAACTATTCAGCGATTTATTTATATTTAAGGTTTTGAAAAGTTAGAAAACTTGTATTTTGATCCGACTGTGTTAATAGTACAATTATTTGGTAGTTATACCTGGAAAGATTTCCGGGAGTTTTGATGTGCTCTTTATCTTTGCCGCATATTGGAAAAATGGAGTCAAAAAACAGTTTTTTTACTTTATCTCCTTTCTGACTCATTTTACGATAAAAATAGCCATGTTATTATTTTTTTTAATTTTATTTATACAAAACGGGTAAACTCTTGGCCCAAATCACACCTGATGGAAAGTGATGATTAGGCCGAAGATGGAAGCGAGTGTCACCCGGAATCCTCTAATACAGAGGAACTGGATATCATACCTCTTACTGCCGGAACACAACAATGCTGTTAACATTGTTGTTATGGCGACCGACTTAGATAAGCTGGTGGTAGCTTGCCAGGCGGACTTAGAACAAGTCCTACCACCAACCAAACCGAGCAAAAAATTTGCCCCCGCTGGGAATCGAACCCGGGACCTCTGGGTCTGAATCAGGTGGTATAACCACTAGATCACGGAGGCGGTTAGTGTCAACTGTTTAGCACCACCCGGGGACCACGTGTAGGGATTCGCTGAAGGGTATTCTCCTACGGACACGGGTGACTCGGCCCCCAAATTATAAATTAAACTAGATTTTTTTTCTATAATTTATAGAATGTAGTTTTTTGTAGAATGTAGTTTTACCGTACGAGCGCCGCAAAGTCTACTTCAATATTCGTTCTGGGCAAAAAATTATTTCCACACCACCATGAGGTAAAGTAAGTGGCGCGTTTTTTCGTGATATCCCCAGGACTACTCTCCCGGACCGATCGAATGTGACAGGTAGAAAGGACATGGTAAAAAGTGGCCTATGAATCAACACATGCGAAACCTTTACCATTATTCCTAGTTTTTTTTTTTTAATTACATTTTAATGATTAGAATAAAACGGGCACTTTTTAATTACGAAACCATTTTAAAAAGTAACTCACTTGGGTTTTATAACACGGCGCCATTATTTTAAAATGAAACAAAGCAGTCTCAGCGCTGTAAGATTTTTAGTTACCTACAAAAAGAATAAAGCGATTAAAGCGCTGTATGACACGAACACTATTGACACTGACAGCCGATGAAAATGACAGTTGACACTTTGATGTAATGTATTTTTCACCTGATATCAGGGAATCGGCCGTCGACCTAAGTTACCACGCTTTCGTATGTTAGAAGAACATAGTAACACTACTCTACACCATTTTTTGGTGAGATAAAAAGTCTGGCAGCTCTGGGATCTTAGTCCATTTGATATGTTTCTATTGTTTGGTATGTTTTATAACCTCAAAATCCAAAATCATTTTGGATATTTTACAATTCGGAAAAGTGTCCGTGATTTTAATTTAGTTTCAGTCGAACATATGCATTATTTAAAACACAGATAGTAAATTCACGTCTTTGTTGGCTCTTAGGCGAACGATGTATGGGCACTGAACAATGTCCTTTCTTCCACATTATCCGCGATGGGATTATCACAAGATAGCGATGAAGAGGAAGAAACGGAGACTGTTTTCGAGAAACGTACGATTAAATCGAGGACCAAGAGGATTGTAATGAAAACGATAATCCCATCGCGGATGATGTGGAAGCTACCTGTAACGTTTCGATCGTTCCTGAAGAGGATGAATTCACAACACCTGGTTCATCGAGAACTGCGAAGCGGAGGAAAATGCGCTTAATTTTGGAATTGACTGTACTATAATATTTTAGAGAATATGTCGAAGGGGAGCTAGTGAAAAAATAATAACAGCCGCACAAAATTCATTTATTCAAATTAGACTGAGAGCCAGCACTTTTTGAACGTCAAAAGATAGTCCCCCAAATGGCCCGCCCGGCACCACTTCCTAGTGTTTTAGCTGTGGAGAAGAACTGGCCAACAAACTTCCAAGCAGCACATCTGTCTATTACGTTTTAAGAACTAGAATTTACATATTTTATGAGTACATTACCCTGTTACAGATACCGGCACGGTTCTTGAGCGCTCGGTGGAAGAGTGGGGATCGCTTTGCGCATCGTAAACTTATGACAAATAAAACGTCGTCGTGAGGTACGTGCAGCAAGAGTAAAGAACAAATCCCGAGTGACGGCTATGACGCGCGATTCGCTACGGGCCAATCACTGCATTTTCCCGCCCCCGCGCCTCCGCGCCTCACTTCATACCACCAAAGATACCACAAATAACTCACTTTTGCGCAGGTGATGGTCAGCGCTCAAGAATCGTGCTGATGATTGTAGGACGCAGCAAGATAACTTAAAACTAGAATATTATATAACTTTATCAATTAGAGCATTTTTAGGTATTTTTCATTAAGTCTATATGTATGAAATTGTATTATATTATATTGCTAACTAAGTAAGCCTTCAGGAATAAAATTAGTGTGCTTGCCCAAACGTACTGTAACTCGAACCACACGAGATAAATTTAGGCCGCTAGACGGGTTGGACTTTGAGGATAAGCTACGATTACCGAGGTCGGTTTGTGGATAGGTGGTTTATCTTAACATACCGAGATTCCGCAGTGCCTCGGAAAGCAAGTTAAACCGTTGGTCCGGCTGTCATTCGAACTTCTTGGACGTTACAGATAGTCATTCCCTTGTCAAGACTGATGTCAGTAAATCTAAAACCAGTATTGGCAAGGGGGATCGTGCTACCTAGCTACCGAATGCCGACTTCGGAAAAGGCTTGGCAGATGATGTTGATTATTATTTACGTCCCATTTCAGTGGAGGAGCTCGTGGCTAAATAGTAACAGCCGCACAGGTCGATCTCCAAGGTTAAGCAACGATTGCCGAGTTTGGTCTGTGGTTGGGTGACCGTCTTAACATACCGAGTTTCTTCCGTGCCTCGGAAAGCACGTTAAGCGGTTGGTCCCGGCTGTCATTTGGAGATCCTTGGCAGTCGTTACGGATCGTCAGAGGCCAGAAAATCTGACACCAGTCTTGCCAAGGAGTACCGTGTTACCCAGTTAATGGGTTGTGGAGGTCTGGCAGGCAGCCGCTCCACGTAAAATACTGGTATTCAGCTGAATCCGGTTTGACTGGAAGCCAACCCCAATACATATAGCTTTTTTTTTTTTTTTTTTAGTGATGGGAAATCATCCAATGACTCCTCCCGCTCTGGGTGTAGCGGGAGGGAGTGTCAGACTTCTACTGACTAAAACCCATCCATGTTCCTTCATTGCCCTTTGTGTTCCGGAGCCACGGTGTCTCTTGCGAATAATCCCGCGACTCCGGCAGGCGTCGGCCCTTTCGGGCCCCTCTGTGTGCTGACTCTCTTTGAGGCGCGCGTGGAACACTAACGCGCCGTCGACACGGCCTGTCGTCACTAGACGGACGGACGGCGAGCCACCCATAGCTCGCCGTCCACAGACCCGCGCCTACGGTGGCCGGAGGTCACCAGGTGGTGTTCCCTGACGCCCGCGGCGTCCATACATATAGCTGTATTAGCATTTCAGTTTGGAACGTTGGAAGGCCTTCCACAAGGTGGACCGATGACTTGTTGAAGGTCGCGGGTAGCCGATGGATGCGAGACGCACAGGACCCGTCGTTGTGGCGACGCTTGGGGGAGCCCTATGTCCAGTAGTGGACGTCTCTCGACTGATATGACGATGAACATGCTGATTTCAGTTTAGTCTACATATTAATTTTTACTTTCAACATCTTATTTTAAAAAATAATTCTCGTGTCACAATGTTAGTTACCTTACTCCTCCGAAACGGCTTTACCGATTTTTACCAAATTTTAAATGTATATTCAGTAGGTCTGAGAATCGGCTACTATCTATTTTTCATACCCCTAAGTGATAAGGGTTGTCCAACCCTTAATTTTCTACCTTCTTCCATCATCCCTTATTTTTAAAAGCGATATTATTAATGAATAATGTGACGCAAACGAAGTTGCGCGGGTCAGCTAGTATTAGTCATAAAAATACTTTCCTATATAACGAAACATACCAACATGTTTTAAATTCCTTTCTGATATAGTACTGTAACAAAATGAATGACCCAAGGCTTTTAAAATACCTCTCACTGGTGGTTGCATCAAACCCTACCCCAAAAATCGTCCGTGAAATAAAGGTTACCGCTAACCGCTACCTCTCAACACTCTACCACGACCCATAATATGTTTAGGGACCTCTCTTGGTAAATGCGTGTGGGAATTTCCTTCCACTAGCCAGATGTCCCTAGCTACCTACATAATGTACCATACGTCATAATTCTCCTTTAGACTTTGTCTAGTTTTTGTCATGGTCCAGGACGGATCGCCAAAGTCGGGATGTTTTTAGACCGTAAGATGTTGATATTGGCTGTCTTATGTCCCGAAATTGGGACAAAAAATATTGGAGTTTGAGTGATGTGTAGACTGACCTTGTTTATGTTGAAGTAAATATTCGGTATGGAGATTGTAGTGGTACTAAAAGTAGGTTTATCTAGAATCTGGATATTTTTATTGTCCGTTTGGTAATTGAATGAGAGGAGAATGTTTAGGCATGGTCAACAAAACAATTACGACTCAATATTTTTTGAGGAATCGTTGTAATTTTTACCCGACTGCGCCGGGAAGAGGATTATTTAGGTATATTTTTGAAGTTTTCTTGAGACAAAAATTTACAAGGAACTTAATGTTGATGCAGTGGTCGCTAAAATCATTATTCTTAAATAACAAAAAAACATTGGCGCACTGTCTGAGCACAGCAGGTTCAATTTCTGCTTGGAACAAATATTATGGCGTAGGTACAGATAGTTGATTTGGGTCTAGCTGTTTATGTATGTAACTTTAAAAAAATGTTAACGCACCAACAATACAGAAGAAATTTGTAGTATAGACCTTATAAAAAAAAAAACATTTCTTGGCAGTTACTATTCCAAAAAATACCCTAATGCATCGCTAAAACATCTAGCCAACACAAAAATTTATTTTTTCCCAACACATATACAACAACATCATCCATATACATGACGACACGGTTGGCGCAGTGGTTGAGCGATTGACTGCTGCGCAGCATGTCGCGGGTTCGATTCCCGCACGGAACAAATATTTGTACGACCTACATGTATTTGTTCTGAGTCTGGGTGTTTTTCTATGTATAATATGTATGTATTTTCAAAAAAAAATATGTATATAAGTAGTTTATCAGCCATATCGTTACCATAACACAAGCATTAGGTTGCTTAGCTTGGGACTATATGGCGTTGTGTGAAATGTCCAAGGATATTATATTAACATGGAAGGCACTCATGTCGGCGCGATAGGTTTAAAATTAGCACTCCACATAAATATAGAGAGAGGCAAGCCCTTCGCTTTGAACTGCACGTAACCTACTTCACGGAAGATGCCGATAAAACGAGTGGGAAGGCGACTATATGGTTACTTACTAGTACGAAATAAAGATAGGGAAGGCGAAATCATAATCATTTATTTTTCAGAATATGGTACTTAATGGTCTTAAGATTAATTTGTGGTGTCATCACATTCTGCCAATTTGTGGGGTGCAAATGTAGTGCTAGGCACATACCTACAGATCATAAAGTAAGCATTAACATTAGATATTGATTGCAACTGAATATTTATCAGTTTAAAACAAAATTATAAAACACACATAATATATCTTTTTTTTTAAGGATGGGAAATCTTCAAATGACTCCTCTGGCTCTGGGTAAAGCAGGAGAGAGTGTCAGACTCCTACTGACTAAAACCCATCCGAGCTCCTCTAATTGAATACGTTTACGTATTCAATTACGTATTCAATTAGAGGAGCTCGGGGCTAAATAAAAACAGCAACACGGGTCGATCTTCAAGGTTAAGCAACGCTTGCCAAGGTTGGTCTGTGGATCTTAATATACCGAGTTTCCTCCGTGCCCCTCGAAAAGTACGTTAAGCCGTTGGTTCCGGCTGTCATTTGTAGATCTTTGGCAGTCGCTGGCTTGACTACAGTCGTGCCATGAAGTATCGTGTTACCCAGTCAACGGGTTGTGGAGGTCTGTTAGGCAGCCGCTCTACGTATAATACTGGTATTCAGCTGAATCCTTTTTGACTGGAAGAGTAGAAAACGCCATGGCGGGCAGGTTTTTTTCATTTATTGTCAGATTTGATGACATACACTTAGACTGATCTTCGATTTAGATGTTTTATCAGTAACGAGGGATCGATTGAAGACGATTCTCTAGTAGTAGCTCGGTCCATAAATATATTGTCCCTATTTATTTATTTTTAGGGATGGTAAATCATAAAATGACTTCTCCCACTCTAGACGGAGCGGGAGGGAGTGTCAGACTTTTACTGACTAAAACCCATTCATGTTCCTACATTGCCCTTTGTGTTCCGGAGCCGCGGTATCTCTTTCGAATAGTCCCGCAACTCCGGCAGGCGTCGCCCCTTTCGGGCCCCTCTATGTGCTGACTCTCTTTGAGGCGCGCGTGGAATACGAACGCGCTGTCTACACGGCCTGTCGTCATAAGACGGACGGACGGTGAGCTACCCATAGCTCGCCGTCCACAGGCCCGCGCCTACGGTGGCCTCCGACGCCCGCGGCGTCTACCGCGGCGGCCGTGACAAGAGGTTCCCTCCCTCTCTCATCCCGCAGAAGGAGGTGACGGTGTCCCATTCCGTCTCGCTCCGGACCATGGATTGGACCAGGGCCGGACGCGCGTGGTCCCCGCCGATCGCCGCTTTGCGGTGTTTATACCCTGTGTCTTGAAAAGCACGTAAAGCTTTTCGCTTTGTGCCTGATCTCTCCCCGGTCATGAGAGTAAAGAAACAAGGACAGGAAACATGAAGTGCATCTATATTTTCAACAACGCTAGTGTGTTATAATATCTCATGTACTACAATCTCCACAGAGATGCGACACCATGGCCGGAAGACTATCCTAATGTTTAAAATTCTTCCGTTACTGAGTGACTAACGGACAACGCACAGCCGAAATTACTGTTTGTAAAAAATCTGAAATTTGGTGTGTAGGTTCACTACATTCCGTCATGGAGAACACTGAAAAGATTTCCTGAAATTCCTACAGGAACGGGAAAAAACAAGATATGCACGTACGAAGCTGCGGGCATATGCTAGTTATAGTTATAACTAGCTGACCCGCGCAACTTCTTCTGCGTCACATTTTCCATTATTGCTCCGCTCCTGTTTGTCTTAGCGTGATAATATATTATAGCCTATAACCTTCCTCGATAAATGGGCTATATAACACTGAAAGAATTGATCAAATCGGACCAGTAGTTCCTGACATTAGCGCGTTCAACCAAGCAAATAAACAAACTCTTCAATTTTTATAATAATACTATAGATTAGATAAATCAACTTGACTCAAATGCAAACATGGGCGAAGGTCATTCTTTCAAGGAACATCTTAACACCGCGATTCAGAAAATTGACGTCACACGCTAACGCCATCTATCGAATACTGCACGCAGTTGATCTCTAGGTATAGTCCAGTCTAAGTTTGATAGATGGCGTTATTTCAATATTTTACTTTGGAAAGACTATAATAATTATAATTTTATTAATTCACATTTTTTATTATAAGGTATGAACTGATTACAATGAAACAAAAACTTAATATTACTACAATTTACGCACAGTTTATTGTTATGTACAAAAGTTACGTGAAGTAATAATGAGACTAAGTGCGCATAACCCTAATTTTACTTCTGGAAAACTTTAAATTCAAATATCTTTTGATAGACTGAACCGATTGCAATGAAACAAAAACTAAATGTTACTCAAAGTTACGCTCAATCAATATGTGTAAAAGTTATCTACATTGCTTTCGCACATTTTACGTGATGCCCAAACAAATAAACAGACAAACGGACAAACAGACACAAATTCTAAAAATGCTGGAAATGGTTTCTATTGGTTGTTCTTTAACACCCTAGCTATTTTTTTTGGATTTTTTTTTCATGTACAATAACCACTTTTCTACAGTTTTATTATATGTATAGATAGATATAGATACACAAGATGAAGACATTGCTGATGTTATCTAGTAAGTTTTCACATCTCCAACAAAAAGTTTTTCCTTTTATAAAAACAAAAGAGAACCGACAGATTTTCTCACCTTACTACCTCAATCGATTTGCCTCAACTACCAAGTTAGCTAATTCCGAACAAAAAAGTCCGACTTTCCAATCTCCTAACGGACTACAAGACCCATTATGCTGTCCCCGACAATCCTTAAGAACTATCCGCATTGTTGAAATTTCCATCGAAAGCTGTCCTACTTTCTGAATCAAGTAGTGTCACTAGCTTTCTGCGAGGGACCGGGATAAAAACCGTGCGTCGGTTTTACGGGATAAGCGGTTATTTTGCAGGGATAAAGGACTAAGCCTATGGTGTGTATGTATTTTGATTTGCATTGCTATAGAAAGTGATTGTTGCCTGCCTGCCTGCCGATCTCCTAAAGATTGTGCTGTGGTTAGTGTGCGCAAGAACCCCATGACCTAATCCCACAATCACCTTTATACTACCGAAATACCAGACGTACTGCAGGGTACCATCCGTGATTGATCAATATCCCGAGTAGTCGTACCCAAAGCTTCTCCTCCTCATTTAATATGCGCACAGCTAAAATATGGAACTCTCTGCCAATTTCTGTGTTCCCGTCCATATATACAACCCGTCTGCCTTCAAAGCAAGGACAGGCACGCTCCATCATAGACCTCATCCATCGCTTTCCATCAGGAGTGATTGTGGTCAATGACAAGCCCATTACTTACTGTGCAAGTGAAGCCAACATGAATAATTATGGTAATTTTAAGACGTCCACTACAAATACACCCTGAACATTGGTCTACTCTAAGCGACGCCACATCAACTGATGGTAAGCTTTTCATATGCTCTATTGCTGCTTCTCATATTCCACAGCCCACAAGCTAGATTTTTTTTATGATGAGAGGAAATAGGAAATAAATATGCAAATAGGAGTTATTTGTACCGCCCAAGGTGAAGGAAAAGTGAGTGTCAGTCTCCTACTGACTAAAACCCATCCATGTTCCACCTACTTCCCCTCCACTTTGCGTTCCAGGGCCGCGGTGACATTTTCGAACAAATTCCGCAACCCAGGCAGGCACCGGCCCTGTTTTCCATTCTGACAGCTCTAGAAGGTAGATGTACTGGTCATTATTTCAAATCAAAATATTTTTTTCACTGCTAGCTCTTTCCAGCAGCTTTGTAACCTCTGCTTAATCCACACAGCACATTTCCAGGATAAAATAAATAGTAATTGAGTATGCTTCAATCAGTAAATGTTATTTGTTCAGAAGATTCGGAGATTACCTCCCACTTCAGACAAACAAACGATTTTAGATATTCATAAAATTTAAGTCACACGTAAACTACTCTTATTTACTCTATAAAAATAGTTATCACTGCGAGTAAAAATGTCACCCAGTTAGATAAAATTCCTTACTAACTAATGAGGTCAGCACCATTTACTGATGACTCATAGGTAGGTGTCACCCTATACAGACAATGCACAGGGTTATGAGGCGTCATATCTTCACTCCTAAAACCTCTTTTAATAATATAAGACTAGAAAATGGACCATTAAATAAGATTATGTACCCCGTTTTTGTTATTTGCATGTCTTTTTAAATACCGAATTGGCTAGTTCTCTAGCTGCGAGTCTGACTAGACTCAAATTTCCACGAATTTGACTGAACAACGAACTAGTCCATTTTACATTGATTTATCCATCTATAACAGAATTTTATATTGCGTAACGGGCTCTTTCAGTTTCACAATTATCTGGTTGTCCAGTTTCCGAGAATTTTATTCTTCAAGGAAATGAGCGCTAGGTTATAAATGTTATTTATAAAAGCATCTTTACCCCAATGTTATCAAGGCCTCCTTTGATATTATTATATACACCAGAAAAAGCTGCTTTTTGTGACGTTAACGTATCTATTTGATCCATTACCGAAACGGCCTTCATCTTTCATCTTTAACACAAAAAACACACTTCTAAAAGACACATTGTGCACGAAAACGACATCAGAAGTGGGATTATCCAAAAAAGAACAACATTCTTAAACCGGTATCCATGGAAACCCAAACACATGGTGACAGGAGAGAAAAGATCGCATTGTATGAAAAATAAATCCATTCTGAATCAAAACCGATATCGGACTCACAACAAATAAAGCGTGGACAATGGAAGCCAAATAAAAAAAAGTGTTGAAATAAAAACATGGAGAACTTTAACTTCGGACTTTCCAATCGAACGGATTTTTGCGGCTGATATTACTATTTGTCGTTTGTGTGAGCTTTTATTTTGATATTACAAGAATTAAGAGAAAATATAATCTCATTCAGGAGGGGCACATCATCTGCCTAATCTTTGGGTCGGCTTCCATTTTAAATAAGAATGCTGAATCCTAATCTTTAGCACAGAGCAACTTCCATTACTTCAGTTTTGCGATTCTTGGGGCTATGTCGGTAACTATAGTTCTCCTGCGAGTATCTTCATTTTTGATTCGATCACGCGAGAAAACTCCATGCATCGTAGTAAGTGGCAGTATACATTGCTCTCAAAACAGATAGTCGTGAGGATTTTAGGTTCTAGAGTGGCGATTGGGTACCGTAAAACAAAAGCATTGGAAAGTCTTATTTTTACTATTGATAGGCACCACTATCTCAACTTATGGTGAGCGATGATGTTTTATTTATTTATACTTTATGCACAATAGTGGTACATGGGCGGACTTAATGCAACAAGGCATTCTCTACCAGTCAACCTTTGGGTTAAAAAGACAACACTGTGGTAGGTGTACAACAAACAAATAAAAATAAAATAAAATTGAGTCTTATCGATACAGCACAGAATACAAATAATATATATTATACTATAAAATACATATATATTTGCTAAAATAATATACTAATAAATATGATGATTTATAATAATTTCTGATTAAGAGAACTTACAATAATTATGACGAGACCAAACTACGAATGACATGCCTTTAAGTAGTGTTTACGGAGTTTACGATTGAAGGAAAATTTTGACTCAGCCTTCTTGATGTCATGGGGTAGCATATTCCAGAGTTTAATGGTGGAAATTACGTAGGAGTTAGACAAGAACCCGGTGCGGTAAGGAGGAATATAAAGAACTAGCTGACCCGTGCAACGTCGTCTGCGTAACATTTTTCATTACTGCTCCGCTCCTATTGGTCTTAGCGTTATGATTTATATATATATATAATATAGCCTATATCCTTCCTCGATAAATGAGCTATCTAATACTGAAAGAATTTTTAAAATCGGACCAGTAGTTCCTGAGATTAGCGCGTTCAACCAAACAAACAAACAATCAAACAAACTCTTCTGCTTTATAATATTATTATATAATTATTTAGTATATATAGTATAGATTAAGTTCTTGGACGCTTGGAGATTAAGATTGTGAGAACTGCCCAACACTTTAAAATATTGTTTAACTACAAAATACTGAAAAGCATGCAGAGGGATCTGAGGGATCTCCTGTCGATCGATGTTGTCGAAGAAGGAACACGAACATGTAACCTATTCACTCTTGACTTAAAGACTCCCAGGTTGTAGCTATCAGGAAACACAGACTCAGGCAGGGAATTCCACTTCTTAGCTGTACGCACTCTGAATGTTTTCCAAAACATTTTGTGCGTGTGGGTGGGATGTCCACAATGTACCGGTTGCGCATCGCCGTACGTCTTGTAGTACGATGATAGAACAGCCAAGCCTGTTGAAACTATGCAATTCGTCCCACACACCCCAAAATGCGACCGATAGAAAACCTTCAGGCTAGCAACTCTTTATCGATGCTCAAGATTTTTGCACTGCTTGAATGTTGTCTTCCACGAGGTGGACTGACGACCTGATGAAGGCCGCAGGAATTCACTAGGTTCACGATGCATAGGACCAGTCGATGTGACGTCACTTGTGGAGGGTGTGTTAAGCAAAAGAAATGGAAACCTTTCGGCAGAAATAATGGGCTTTTGTCCTGAAAAAATCTAATTAGTCCGTCAGTTAGAATATCAAAAAATATTTGACCAGTGTTTTTTCTTTTATTACGGGAACCAAAATTGACGAAGTTACGGCGCTTTTAAAATTCTCAATACGTCACACCTTCGCATAATTTTTACTGAGTCGTGACGTCACGAGCCCTCACTCGCGAGTTTTGATGCGTTTTATATTTGTCAATATTCATTGATTTACAAAAACAAAAAATACTTGTCCATTATTTTTCAATACTCTAACTGACGGACTAAATAGTTTTGCAATTTGTGGATGACGGAATCTAGCCTATTGTGATGATGTATTCCAAAACCCAGTAGGTTACTTCAGAAGGTCGTGTATTTTTTTAAGATGGAATAACGGATGGTCTTGCTGTGAAAAATCTTTGTGAAAGTGCTTGGTGCCTTAGCTTTATTTTTTCATCAAAATAACAAAGGTCGCTTAAGCCAATTAGTTTAGTCCAGCTCAACATACACATGCGAAATTGTTTGTTTGATTTCCTGGAAGCAGGACATAGTGATTTGATTATAAAAATGATTTCAGTGATAAAGTAACTCTGTCACTAAGTGCCATAGGCGTTTTTTCCCAAAAAAAAACCGACCAAGTGCGGCTCTCACATAAACCCCTCATATACAACATACTCTCACATAAAAGAAAAATAACGCGATTCTTGTCTGTAAGCCCACTTTAATTTCTAATTTATTTAATTTTCATATTTTAGCTTCAATAGAAATACACACTTTGTGAACATTTCAAGAATAGAATATAATACTCTTTATTATGTACACTATATAAGTTACAGAAAAAATACATGAAAAAAACATTACATAGGGTGACACAATGGCCGACCATATCGCTAAGAGCGATCTTTTCAAGTATCTACCTGTTCCTATAATGGTTCTTGAGATACATCCCGCTGACAGATAGACAGACGAACAGTTTATATTGTTATTGTGTGTCGCTTCTGGCGGAATGAATACATTTTCTTTCTTTTTTTCTTTCTTTTCAGTTGAGGCTTAGTAATAAAGTTCCGTAGCTTTTTCTTCCGGTACGGAACCCTAAAAAAGATACAATGTTACACCGCCGTTGAGTTTCTCAACGAATGGATCACAGAAGCAATAAAACCATATTATAACGAAAAATAATCTTTTCAATAACGGTCCTCATTTCTTCAATATCAAGTGGCATTATTGAGGCCGTTGTAAAGATCAAGGGGGCTTAGCATCAACCGTCAACCCTGAGGTCATGAAGGACAACTAAGGGTCGAGGATTATTTTAATACGCCATTCAGATGAGTTGGGTACCTAATTCCAATTTCCTGATATATTTCAAATTCAAATATTCTTGTCTAACTTGAATTTAACTGCTTTGATGTATAACAATAGAAGGATGAAAGTTATTTATTTAAATAGCCAACAATTTAAACTATATATATACCGCGTGTATTTGACATCGACGCACAAACGATTTCCATGGGTCCAGGGCATGATTCAGGACACCCTAGACTTAGAATTTTTCGTGGGCTTTTTTCTCATTTTTTATTTTTTTTCAAGGGTTTTTTTACTTTAGACTGCTCATAATCGTTATTCTGACCTAACCCATTGAGATTTATAATAAAAAATAATTAATTAACTACTTTCACTAAAAAGAGCAATCTGAATAAGACCACAAATTTAATAGATATCATCTCGGCTGAGCACTCTTGCACGTTCTTCTCCATAGAGATCTACGCTTTGGAACGTGCAAATAGCTTCAACTTTTTGGACCGACCGACCTTGACAATTCGAAAGTGCCTGTGAATGGTTTAATTGAAATAAATGCTTGAGTTTTTTTTTTGAGTTTTGAGTTTTAAAACATAATTTAAAAGAGTCCTTGTGAAGTTGCTCGTTTTAAATGGTAATGGGTTGACTATAGGGAAAGTGCACGGCGTTGACTACGCCATCTATTGCAGAATATTTGAAACTTGTAAGTAAATATGCTTCACATTGCTCTAGCTTATGGCTAATAACAGCCACACGGGTCGATCTTCAAGGTTAAGGTTAAGCAACGCTTGCCAAGGTTAGTCTGTGGATGGGTGACCATCTTAACATATCGAGTTTCCTCCGTGCCTCGGAAAGCACGTTAAGCCGTTGGTCCCGGCTGTCATTTGTAGATCTTTGGCAGTCGTTACGGATTGTCAGAAGCAAAAAAAAAAGAAAGAAAAGTTTTTATTTGGGACTCGCACAATACACAAAAAGTAAAATAATTAAAAGTAACTGTAAGTAAACTGTAACTGTTACTGTAGTAACTGTTTATTGTGCCAGTAAATCTGACTCCAGTCTTGCCAAGAAATACCGTGTTACCCAGTTAATGGGTTGTGGAGGTCTGGTAAGCAGCCGCTCCACGTAAAATACTGGTATTCAGCTGAATCCGGTTTGACTGGAAGTCAAAACCAATGTAGTTGAGAAAAGGCTTGGCAGATGATGATGCTTCACATTGACGCGTCTGTGCTCCCACCTATTAGTCCCCACACGCTCCGTCCAGGAGTACTTGCAAGATGTAGATTGTGCCATCTAGCGTTGAAAATGTTAAAACTTAATAAATAATAATAAAATTTAGTACATTTAATTGGCCGGTCTGAGTGGAGATTCGCTAGAGCATACGTGCCCGGGAGAAGGATGTATAATCCAGTAAGATGCTGGTAGGGATCTTGACCGCACTTCCGGAATTGTCCTGATAGCCGTGGTATACTTCTCCACTCCTCTAGCACCTCAGGCCGTGTTGCCCCCTTAGCGCTACGTCACTTTGTGCTAGCGACCGTTTTCGGGGGCCCAATCATTGAGTGTGCAAGTCACCCCCTGCCAATTAAAAGCCGTGTATATTGTTAGTGGTCAGGCAGGGGCCAATAGTTCTTCTATAATAAACGATTTATCAGTCCACTATGCCACCCAAACCCATAGCGTTTCATTTTTTGTTTCCATATTCTGCAATAGTACTGCTCCAACCGGGGATTGTCCTTGGGAATACTTTCAGTGCATACAGGGATGATCGCCGGTTGGTGCCCCATTACATTTGAAATGTCTAACGGTGCCTCTGCGAGTTTGTTTCGTCCCCTCGTATGCCTACCAAAGGACCGGGTCTCAATGGACCCGAGAAAGTAAAAAAAAATAAATAATAATAATAAAATTTTATTTCCAATAAGGTAGGTACAGCAACTTCTTAATCTAGTCTAGTAACAATTTTAAATCTTAAATTTAGAGGTTGTACACTGTTAAATACAATTATGGGATTCTCTAACTCCTAAACTAAGTCAAGCTTGTATTATAGGAGTTAGTGAGCCGTTGACTTGTACACAATCCTGAATTTATCTTATGTTAATATATAAACATAGAAAGTTATTGCTTAAAATAAAATATAAGAATACAAAAGACAAAAGACGCAAACCTACCGTAAGATTATACAAGATAATATCAATATATATTTACCACTGACATATAAAGATAACGCTAACTAGTCACCTATTATACCTATTTTACCAACTATACCTATTGTACCCATTAAACTTACCTAACTAAACTAACTTATAGGTAAAATACACTTGACAATGATACTTCAGTGCTGCCATCTATAGTTTCGGCACGTTCCCATACCAGCTTCTATAGACAAGAGTGCCAATAGGCTTGTGTCCTGATAAAATCGAATTAGTCCGTCAGTTAGATTATGAAAAAATATTTGACCCGTGTTTTTTCTTTTGTTACGGGAACCAACATTGACGAAGTTACGACGCTTTTAAAATTCTCAATACGTCACACCTTCGCATAATTTTTAGTGAGTCGTGACGTCACGAGCCCCCACTCGCGAGTTTTGATGCGTTTTATCTTTGTCAATATTCATTGATTTAAAAAAACAAAAAATACGTGTCCATTATTTTTCAATACTCTAACTGACGGACTAAATAGTTTTGCAATTTGTGAATGATGGAATCTAGCCTTTTCTACTAATTATCAAATTCGCTTCGCAATCGCAAACTGTCAAAAATTTATGAAAATTGAGGCTTTTTTGACAGTTTGCGATTGACATGCGAATGCGAAAGTTGTTTAAAAATTAGTAGAATAGGGAATATGCATAAAAAAATATTTATTATCTAAACACTTTATCTAAAAATATACAAAAATATATTACTAACAGTGGAAATAGAATCAAAATTGCTCGAAAAACAAACGAGATATAATTATTTTAAACAAATATATCTGTCCCTCTCGCCAAAACGCCGCTGTTTTCTATGGCAGATGTATAGACGTCACGTAATGTGACGTCAAATTCCATGTCGGACTTCTCGTTCTAAAAGTAATCTTTGAAGCGTTATAACTTCATCGCCGATGAAGATATTTAAAAAATATTTTTTAGTGTTTACTGGAGCTTATAAGTAATTCATTTTATAAATAAAAAAATCGAGTGCATATTCCCTATTGCCCCTCAGATCAAACGTTTTCTTCATCGAGACGAGTTTCCTTAGTACGCTCTGTCCCAACGGGGATTGAACCGACTGCCATCGCCGATTTGTCTTCATTTGTTCTCCCACAATCGTGGCAAACTATAGTCGAGAAATAATTAACTTTTTGTCATTTGCTTTTTATTTCCATTCGCAATTTGCATGGCGAATGTGCTAATTTGATAAATTGGAGTCAAATGAGCGTCCATTGAAATCAGAGGATGTTTTTTCGTCTCTGTATTGCCAGTTATTAATTATGGGGCGGAATGTGGGAAAAACAGGGGTTCCGGCTTTAGAAGTTTTCTTTTGTGGCGATGATGAATATGAAACAATGAAAGTTGTTTTTAAAATTAAACGGGACGTTAACATCCGCTGGTGCGAATCACCAAGCTTATCGATCGTCAAGTTTTTTTTAATCTATTTTGAGAACCAATTAGGCGGAAAAACACTCTGATATGCGTTCTTGGGAAATCTTCTGCTTGTACATCAGACCATGCAGGAATATTAATAGCATGGGGTTGGAATCTACAGGTTGCCCTTATAACTATGCCATGAAAAGAGGAGACATCCCCTTAACTCAATTGGATGAGACGTGACGCCGCCGCCAAAGTTATTTGTGATATGGCATTATGTCGATGACCCTGATTAGATTAATTTGTTAAATCTTGCATGTAAGTAGATTCTAATGATAATTAAATTAAGATTAGTTTATGATGGGGCTTACCCTTACATGGATTAAAGTCCCTAAAAATAAAGAGAGAAAAATAAACTCAATTGGATTATAAAAACACCTTCGTGAGAGTATATTATGGACATTTAATCCTAGAAACGTCACTGCGACTGTAGACTTTTATCGGAAGTTGTGGGTGACTCACCCTTCTCCAATTCTTTCAACTCTTGGGAAAACTACCAATTCGCGTCCCACTTGTATAGGAAAAAACACATATATAGAAGATATTGTGAATAGAATCAAAGCAAGGAAACTTTTGGGCATAAATTCCCAAGAATTGTACTACTTCCAGAACTGATTGGAAAATATTGAGGGTAATGCGGTAGTTAACAGTCGTAGCAGGTCAATATGGTCGTTGACCTGGTGATCCGAACGTGTTTTGATAAACATGGAATACTAGGTGACATGTTGTTTCTTGATGAAACACAAACGTAGGTGGGGGAACTTCAAGACACGAAAAGAATTATTCATGTATTTGAATCGGTAACTCTTACAAACAAGTAGGTATGCTTGCTACGGCCAGATTATCCATTCTTGACAATGTAATGAAAAACCATCCACAATTTCAGATGCAAATTGTGGATACACAAAATGATTCCAATTAGTCCGTCATCGTCAGTTAAATTATAAAAAAAAATATTTGCTGTATATCTTAGCGATAAGGCCGCCCATTGTCACCCTATGTAATGTTTTCTTCATCTATTTTTTCTGTAACTTATATATATGGTGTACATAATAAAAGGTATTCTATTCTGCTTGCCACGTTAGCAGTGCGGTTCATTTGTTTTCCAACTACGCATCCGTGCGTAGTGTGCCTGTGAGTCTCAGTAAACGATCATACATTTATTTATTTAGAGTTCGGAATTAAGGCGACTACAGCTGCCGTTGATAACAGCACTGGGTCTGACGTTCATAGCCGTATTCAGATTTGTGTCACAAAATTCTTCCATTGCTGAATGATTGAATGACTGTCAGAAAACGCACAGTCGAAACTACTGCTCGTAGGAAGCTGAAGTTTAGCATGTAGCTTCCTTACACAACGTAAGGGTCTACTCAGAGAGAATTTCTCGTAAATCTTACGGGAACGGGAAAAAATGAGATTTGTCGAACAAAGTCGTGGGCGAAAGCCACTTAATTAATATAACTTATACAAACAAAACGCATCATATTTGAGGAGTAACTTCTTGGCCACCGCGGTGGACACCGCGGGAGTTGGAGACCACCTGGTGGCCTCTGGCCACCGTAGGCGCGGGCCTGTGGACGGTGAGCAATGAAGGAACATGGATGGGTTTTCGTCAGTAGAAGTCTCTCTCCGCCCAGAGCGGGAGAAGTCATTGGATGATCTCCCATCACTAATAAAAAAACAAAGGAGTAACTTCTTATCTAGGTAGTCGTGAAGTCACGCGAAATTTTTCAACTCATAAAGAAAAAATAAGTAACAAAATTTTTGTATTTTTGTTAATTAATTTTTCCGGACTAAATAGATTTTTTAAATAATCTTAGGTACTAAAATTGTATTCAGTTGACCCATTTTTGTATCTCACGAAATTGCACAAAACCGTCGAACCTCCAAGACCAAAATACTGACTATTGCGGTATCCTTTCCGAGAATCTTGCCAGTTAACAAAACAATCAAAGTTTCTGATGGACATCTTTGGGAGAATGTTTTAATCTCGTCCTAATATCATTTATTTTCCTTTGATTGACACCCAAAACAGATCACGAAGGTCCAATGTCGCACCTTCATTAAAACTTCACGAGAGTGAAAGATCTGGGTTGCTAGCTAAATAAATTTTGCCTTAGTTTGTGCAAAATAATTTGTTAGGTAAGTAAAAGATTCTTATCTTGTAATTTTTGAGGATAATTTAGTAATTATGTAACGTTAAGAAAAGATAAGACTTTATTTTTTATTTATGCTTAGGGTACCAACCTAAATTTCTGAACCAATCATGATGAATTTCGGTAGGTAGGTATTATGGGCACCTTTTTGCGAAATTAAACATGAAGGCGAGGGAATCTGCGGGAAAAAACTAGTACTTTTACACTTTCTTCATATTCAAAATTATTAATCTAAATTTTAGCACAGACATAGATACAATCTTGGATATTGCTTTATAGGCTTATTTCGTTTTGCCAAGATGTATATTAACTCGAGCGAAGCCACCGTGGCTAAATATACTAAAATAGAATTATAAACCTGCAAGAAAAATCAGACGAGAAAAAAAAATGTTACAAAACGCAGCCAAAACCATTTCCAATTTACTCAGCAAACAAAAAGTGCAGGTCGATTTTCAAATATTTGTATTTTCCTATTCAAATTGGGTACAAACTACCCCAGACCTGTTAGAAATTCGCAAACGATCTCCACCGCTGGCAACCCAAAGTACACACAACTTTATCTAGTAGGTACTAAAGGAGTTCGTGAGCTGATTATGGACATCGGTTTCTTAAGGCTGGCCACACACGTACGTTTACCTGAGGGCCAATACTACAATAACCAATAATACTAGAGTTTAAACAACGTTCGCTTTCGCAAGTCAGTCGCTAACTATCATAAAAGCCTTAATTTGACAGATTTCGATTGAAATTCTCACATAGATCGCATAGAATCTATACAGAGACGATTGTTAGATTTTTAAGTGCGAAATATGGCCTCAGTCGTAACGTAAACTACCCAATTACAGACAGCGACTCACCCACTTTCACATGAAGCATACAAATTGCCAATGGATCCTTTGACATTCAATTACTTGGCTAGATAAACTTTAAGATACTAACTCGATCTGTGCGCACTCCACAATTATTCAGTGTTCCCCCTAGTAACAATAAAGTTTCTGAAAACAATCCGTTGTCCAGAATGTGCAGTGATTAAAATGTAATATTTTCTAGGGTAGACTTGTTTTTTGAAGGTTTTAACGAATTTAGAAATTCTTTTATTGAAATTGTAATTACAACAGAACAATTTAGTAACATCTATTAACTGTCACTAATGAAGCATTATTAGATAATATTGAACGCTGGGTACAGTAATATACAGTAATAATTGGACTTCAGAGTTTATGTAGGTAGGTACTGTGTATTGTTATAATTGTGCTGACTTGTCGTAGTCTGTAGTATGTCACTGTACTTACTAAAATAAATAAATGCGTTAACTGTCTCCGTGGTCGAGTGGTTTAGGCGTTTGCCTTGTGACCCGGTGGTTGTGGGTTCGATCCCCACGGGAAGCATACTTTGTTTAATTGTTTCTAGTTTGTCTAGGACACTGCAGGCTTGAATCACCTGATCGTCTGATAAAAATATGATTCCCTACTTCGGAAGGCACGTATAAGCCGGTGATCCCGGGTGGACGTTAAACCATGTCAGAGGCCCTTGAGGCGGTTTAGAAACTCTGACACAATGGTGTGTGGGGTCATTAGATCTTACTACCCACACGTAAGAACAAGATTGAGATGCAAATGCGAATGCTTGAGAAAATTTCCCCTCAGATTAAGTTTTCCGATTACAAATTTGAATTCGGAATTCCGTGAGACTAGAGCAGCGTTTAGGCTTGTTTTTGAAAAGAACGTCAAGATTTATCCGATTCGAAAAATAAAAAACTGGTGCACGTAGTTGAGTTTTAAATGTGGTGCAAGCATTCAGGTTTCTGAATCTGAATTCCTTATCAGGAAACCGTATGCGGCCAGCCTTAGCCCGAAGTTCAGGAGCTTCCGACCAAAAGTCGGTAACGTATCTTGGCCTTTGTTTATTCACGAAGGCTTTTTGGTCTCCTTGAATACGATACTTATAGTTTGTTTATGTCGGTGTCCGTTGTTGGCGACTGATCGGGTTTTTATTAGTAGTTGGCTTCTTTTTGAGTTGACGGTTCCTCCTCCTAGCCTAGCCTTTTCCCAAATATCTTGGGGTTGGCGTCCAGTCAAACCGGATTCAGCTGAAATACCAGTCTTTTACGTGGAGCGGCTGCCTACCAGACCTCCACAACCCGTTAACTGGGTAACACGGTAATTCTTCGTAAGACTGGAGCCAGATTTACCGGCTTTTGACAATCCGTAACGACTTCCAAAGATCTACAAATGACAGCCAGGACCAACGGCTTAACGTATTTTTTTATTCCTACATTTTAGAGAATTACTTAGGGTTCCGTACCCAAAGGATAAAACGGGACCCTATTATTAAGACTCCGCTGTCCGTCCGTCTGTCACCAGGCTGAATCTCATGAACCGTGATAGTTAGACAGTTGATATTTTTACAGATGATGTATTTCTTCTGTTGCCGCTATAACACCAAATACTAAAAAACAGAGTAAAATAAATATTTCAAAGGGGGTTCCCAAAGGGAGGCCGTTTTTGTAGATAATGGTCCGACTAGCACTTGGCCGGTTTTTTTTAATTGTCTCTTCGAACCCTTTCAATATGTCGAGTATACGCAATCGAGCGCATACTCGCGCATTCTCGCGGGTACTCGCGCATTCTCAGGTAGAAACAATTTGCCACGCGTTTAGAAAACTTGGCAGGCTTGCTCTGCACTGCATACCTATTTGATTGATTTTTAACCGACTCCCAAAAAGGAGGAGGTTCTCAATATGTTTGTTACCTCATAACTCTGACAATTATGAACCGATTTGAAAAATTCTTTATCTGATCGTATCGATATCGTTTTATCTTAAAGGATACGGTAACGGATAGGGAAGGACGATATACTTGTAGACTGGTTCCATTAAAATTTTATCAAAATCGGTTATGATCGAAATAGCTGGAATTCGTCTTCTTGGATGATGGTTTTATCTCATCCAAGTAATCGAAATTGCGTGTTTTGCGTATGTTAACACCGACTTCCGAAATTAAAGTAATTTTTAACTTTGTAGTGTTTTTTTTTTTGGAAGTCGGTTGTGTTTTCTAATAGCACCTAATTCCAGTGTTGATCCTAATCAATGCTAAAATAAATCACTGTTTCAAAAATCACCAAATAAATAGTTCTCAATGGCGACCTAATTCCTCGCGTTCATTATTTTCGCAGCACGCGTGTGGCAACTTTAGCCGAGGAACTTTTCGATGGTCCCTACGTATAATCACCTAAGTGGTAGATACGTGATTTGTGTTTTTTTGTTCCGTGACATTCAGACAAACCTAAACTATCGTCCAGTTTAATAAAAAGTAATAAAAGGTGGCAAATTGACCTTGAAATACACACACGACATTTCGCATAACTACCAAATTGACTTAAACTTCCGACGTAGAACAACAATAGTGGTAATCCAGTCATTTTACGCGGGACAATCCATTGTAACCCCGCGCACCTCCCCCGCAACTGTCGCTTGCGAGACATAAGCGTTCGCGCCGGCTTTGGAGACGAAATCAAGACTGATTAAATTAGGTACAAATACTGAAGATACATCGTACTGTCGATAAATAAATAAGTATATAAAAATAAAATAACGTTTTTGTTTACATTTAACCTGCTTCGAAATAAAACGTAATGCAAATAATTTGTATATCTTGTGACGAAATGTCTTTTTTGAGTGAGTCAATCACTTATCTACTTTTTATAACAGTTTTTGTACCATGATCCCCACGTAAATCTTTCTAAATGGCAATTGCGACTTTGTTTAATTTAATACCTCCGGCGTAAAACTCGATAAGTACCACTTACATTATTTACCACAGGGGATGATTCCGCTGTATAAGTAAGTAATTGACAAATAATACGCTCGAAAGGCCTTTTAAAAGTTGTAGTTATTTTTGTTATAAAATAGATCAAATATGAAACCTGAATTCCAAATTTCATGACTTTCTGCTAAGTAGAATATGAACTACATGTGTTTAAAACTTTAAAGTGCTCTCCTGTAAAGTTTGACATTTGCAGTTAGGGGATTGTACGTAGGGACCGTCGTTTTAATGAACGTATAAATGCTAACAATCGCTGTGTTGCAACACTTTGATAGTGTTGCTAGTTTTACTAATATTGGCGAAGTTTGCGCTAAGGGGCGCCTATGGTGCTTTGTTTTGATGAGCCTGCGTTTAGCTTTGGTACGTGGTGATTCTTTTTTATGGCTTTTGTGCGCATGAATGTCATTAGTATGGGCAGCAAAATTTTTAATTCGAATACTATTTTTTTTTTAATTTTATTTGTTTTGGGTTTGCTCTTGAGTCTAGTCTTGGTCAGAGTTAACAGAGACAAAGTCTACGTTGGAGCGAGCTTACCCAGAAGGAGTCTGTTCACTCTAACTTTGAAGAGATTAGGGTTGTAAGCGTTTTGAAACAGACGCAGGCAGAGAGTTCCACTCCTTTGCTGTGCGCATTTTTTTGGAAACGCTTAGTGCGAATTCGTAGAAAAGTTAGGGATGGTAAGTTGCAGTTCGTCTGGATGTCCGATGGTAGACGGGGGCTGGTGGGATGAGGTCGTGGAGTTCTTGGGCACACTCACCGAAGTACAATCTGTAGAAGACCGACAAGCAGGCAACCTTGCGGCGATGAGCCAAGCTCTGAAGCTTGGCATCCACTAGTTTTTCGTCGCCGATCTTGATCTAATTTAACTAGACCGAATTTTCTCAGTGCAGGGCTAAAGCCTTCCCTCCCCATTATTCACACAGTTCTGTTAGTCAATACTTATTTACTTAAGAAATAAAAATTGAGCTTGGACGGCTTTTAAAAAGAGATTTATTCTTCATTTAAAAACTTAGATTATATACCTCTAGATGTAGCCACCTCGTGGCCGCACATGAGACAGCACTATAAAAGTTCAATGTTGCTATTATGGAAACTTCTCCCTAAATATGACCAAAAACGTGAGGGTGTTTCGTTGTAACAACTACATACTAAATTATTATTAATGTACTAATATGAGTCGCATAATGTCATTCATATGAAGAGTGCAAAATTATTTATATTATTCAACATATAAAATTGCCATCAGGATTCTAATGATATTAACAGTAATATTTTAGTAAAACAATCTTGGAACATGTTACATGATACTCTAATTAATTACGTAACTATTGTTACAAAGCAGAATTAAAACTTTGATGGTTTATTTGATTGAACAAACTAATCGCAGAGACTCGAGAGGTCTATTTTATGAAATATTTTTGCCTCGTTGTTTGCACATTGAATTGAAGTTTTTGTATCAAACAATGTGACACGAGAATTTTATATATTAGATTAATATGAAGTTTACCATATAATTCAAACTAATCTGGTGAACAAACTATTTATTTTATTGAATTTTATTTATTTAACTACTTGCACTTTTTATTACAGAGTTAAGGGAAAAAAGATGACAAGGTATGGCAACACAACGAATATCAAGTTATAGGTTACGTGGAAAGAAAAATAAACGATATCGCTAGAATTACGCCTAATTTTCATCGAAAGCCATGTCATTACATAAACACAAATGTATTTCTTCAATCAGCAGTGCACATAACTATTAACATTTGCATACTTACGTGTGAAAAGTAACATTCTCATCTTCCTTTCTTTCTGTGCGGCTTTTGCAGCCTAAAATACTGCACCATCCCATTATATAGCACACAAAATGCACAAAACACTTAACTATTGGAGTCTATTTCTCATAAATGCACTAAAACTATTACTTTAATTGCGTAAATTATCTAAAAACATAAAAAAACTGACTCGAGTCGACCTCTCAGTGACAGTGACAGGCCTTTGTTTGGCTAACTTTCCAAAGTTCGCCAAGCAAAAAACCGGCACGCCGTATGAGACAGAGCATGTTATGTTTTGTCTCAATTGTCTCACTTGTTTCGTATATATGCTTCTCACTTCCACACTTCCCTACAGTCTCATGGCTACATCTAGAGGTATATAATCTAAGTTTAAAAACATCAGTCTGACTGACCCTTAGTAAAAATTTAAAAGTGGAATGGAACCTGTGTGGCATAGCTACCCAGGTGCCATTTTTTTTTTAATCGCCACCCTTTTGCACTTCTTTTTTTAAATCCCGTATAAAGTGCTCTCAAGTGTTACGTTGCCAAGATCTTTGAAGGTAAACTCGTCATATACACGTGGAATGCCTGGTATTTACAGAAAATACCATTAACAAAACCCATAAACCCCAATTTAGTTGGGAAAAGGCTACTATATTGGCGTCGGCTTCCAGTCAAACCAGATTTTGCTGAAAACCAGTATTTTACGTAGAGCGTCTTGTCTACCAGACCTCCAGAACCCAATAACTGGGTAACACGGTTCTCCTTAGCAAGATCGGTGTCAGATTTTCTGGCTACTGGCTGTCCGTAACGAATGCCAAAGATCTCCAGATGACAGCCGGTACTAACAGCTTAACGTGCTTTCCGAGGTACAGAGGAAACTCGGTATGTTAAGACGGTCACCCATCCACAGACCAACCTCGGCAAGCGTTGCTTAGCCTTGAAGATCGACTTATGCGGCTGTTATTATTTAGGACACGACGTCTTCATTGACAGAACCCATAAAGTCAAGGATAATTTCATTTTGCGTGCCAGCTTAGTAAAACTGGATCAAATAAGTCGAAAATAAAAAACCAGCCAAGTGCGAGTCGGACTCGCGCACCGAGGGTTCCGTACAAACCAGCAGGTATTCAGTTTTATCATTCTCTTAGTTTAGAAGTTAAGGGGGGGGGACAAATTTTTTCCACTTTGGAAGTGTCTCTCGCGCAAACTATTCAGTTTAGAAAAAAAATATGTTGGAAACCTCAATATAATTTTGAAGACATATCCATAGATACCCCACACGTATAGGTTTGATGAAAACAAAATTTGTTGAGTTTCAAGTATGGGGACCCCCAAAAATTATTGTTTTCTTCTATTCTTGTGTGAAAATCTTTATGCGGTTCACGGAATACATTTACTTACCAAATATCAATAGCATAGTTCTTATGGTTTCGGAGAAATGTGGCTGTGACATACGGACGGACAGACAGACAGACATGACGAATCTATAAGGGTTCTGTTTTTGCCATTTGGCTACGGAACCCTAGAAAGGGTGCTGCCAACTCCCATATATTTTATGGTTATGTAAAACGTAACTTTGATGTCAATACGGAAGCGATTGTCAAAATGCTCGTGCACGCAATTTGTAGCTTTGAACACGCCTTTAGTTACAATTTTGATGGCAGACGATTCTGATGACTTGACTATTTTCTGAAATGTTCTGACTTTTATCCGTAGTATGACCTTCACTGTATATAATTTAATTGAAGTGGGCCAGTGTGAAGTGTAAAGCGCCAGATAAACTTGCAATTAAGTACATTGAACTTTCCCTACCCTTCCTTCCTAGATCCCCGAACAAGAAATTTAGTTTTTTTTTAAAGGATTTGATGAAATTCGATTCAAGACAGCTTTATATCTTAGTTCTGTTTTCGATATTAAAACATCAATAGGCGTATGTGGGTCAATGACCATTATTGCACATTAATAAAATTTGTCTGACGCCTACCTAGCATGAAATACACTTTATTGTGTGCCTAAAAGTGGTGGGGTAAATGCTAGTTAGGGTTCCGCACCCAAAGGGTGAAAACGGGACCCTATTACTAAGACTTCGCTGTCTGTCTGTCCGTCTGTCTGTCGCCAAGCGATAGCGATAGCGCGATAGCTAGACAATTGAAATTTTCACAGATGATGTATTTTTGTTGCCGTATAACAACAAATACTAAAAAACAGAATAAAGTAAATATTTAAGGGGGCTCCCATACAACAAACGTGATTTTGTTTGCCGTTTTTATACGGCGGTATTTTGCGTTACGGAACCCTTCGTGCGCGAGTCCGACTCGCACTTGGCCGCTGGTTTTTGAATAGGTAAGTTGAAAAACCAATACAAAATTAAAATCCTTTATTTCTAATACCTAAGTAGACCATTTAGGGCACTGTTGAAATTTCAGTCTCTCTCTCAATCTAATAGGAAACTAGTTCTGCCGCGTTGGCGACAGTAAGAATGTTGCTCAAAAACACTAACCCTATCTCGTTCTGCCGTCTTGGTCAGAGAAGACAGAGACAAAGTCTACGATGGAGCGAGCTTACCCAGAAGGAGCCTGTTCACTCTAACTTTGAAAAGATTAGGGTGGTTGTAGGCGTTCGGACGAACACAGACGTAGGCAGAGAGTTCCACTCCTTTGCTGCGCGCATTATAAAAGACGTTTGGAAACGCTTAGAGCGAATGGGTGGAATAGCAACAAGGTAGGGATGGTAAGTTACAGTGCGTCTGGATGTCCGATGGTAGATGGGGGCCGGTGGATTGAGGTCGTGGAGTTGTTGGGTACACTCGCTGAAGTACAATCAGCAGAAGACCGAAAAGCAGGCAGCAGATGAGCCAAGCTGTGAAACTTGTGAAGAATATGTCCTATGGACTAGAACGTGCAAAAAACTCCATAAATACTCTATTAAATCAGTGACACAAATTCCGTGATGCGCTTCCCAACGAACGGTATTTAATTTTAACTCAAGAAGATTAATTACACCCCTCCACGAAAGTTCATGATGTACATGTTTTAACTATATAGGTACCTATTAAACCACCTAAACAAGTTACCGACACATCAAAGACTCCCAACCCGGAAGCTTCGACACAAGCTGCGTAAAACCGGATGCACGTAGATCCAAAGTCTTTACCGGTTCATTAAAACTTCTACCCGGCTCCAAAGTACCGGTTATTCACCCTTATTTGACCGGAAAACCGGTTATATACCCTTGTTTTAAGTCCCTCAGTGTCTTGACGTCTACCTTAAGCACTTAGGAAGCTGAAAGGTTTGCAAATAAGTTTAGGCACGATTTGACCTGACTTATTTTTAGGTTGACATTGGAAAAACGTTATTTTTAGGGTACCCAAAGGATAGCTAACGGAACCCTATTACGAAACCTCCGCTGTCCGTCCGTTTATTCGTCCATCCGTCTGTCTGGGCATTATATCAAGAACCGCAAGAGGTACCCTTTTAAATTCTCACAGAGTATGTATTTCTATTGCCGCTATAACAACAAATAGTAAGATTTAACTTTATTAAAAACTAGAGGCGGCCCGCGACTTCGTCCGCGTATAAATTCTCGTTACTCCCGTGTAAATCCCGATCCATCGAGAACTCCGGGATAAAATGTAGCCTATGTGTTATTCTGGGTCTTCAGCTACCTACATACCAAATTTCATCGTAATCGGTTTAGTAGTATTTGCGTGAAAGAGTAACAAAGATCCATTTATAATATTAGTAGGATTGTTGTTCTCAATTTATGGTACGGAACTCTTTGTGTGTGAGTCCGAAACGCTATTGGTCAGTTTTCTACGCTTTTCCTTGTGCTACAGTTTAAAAATATTGACTTTATATTCAGTGACAGCAGATTTACTTTAAAGCCATGAAAAACTTGACACACATTCATATCACCAGAAAATGTCAAACGCCGTAAGATTGTAAAATATCGCGTGAAATTGTAAACTATTTTTTCCAAATAAGGCTTAGATATATTGGAAAATATTGAATTTGGATCGGAAATAATCGAACAAATGGAACAAAACGATTCGAGAAATTATAATCTTATCAAGATTTATTACAATCTTACGGAGCCTGCCACTTTTCGGTGACAAATAAATTCTTGATTTGAAATAAAAAAATAACTTTAATTTCGGAAGTCGGTATTTTGTTAGTATCTTCATATTTTGACGCCGAATGCCGAAATTAAAGTTATTCTTTACTTTGTAGTGTTTTTTTTTTATTTGGTAGGCGGTTGTATTTTTTTGTAAAAAGTTTTTTATTTTTCACTTTTTAGTGGTACCCCACACCTAACAACTCCACTGCAAAATCGCAGAAAAGCAAAATACGCAATTACGATTACTTGGATGACAAAAAACCATCGTCCAAGAAAACCAATTCAAGCTATTTCGATTTAAAATCCATAGTTCGTAACCGATTATGATAAAAATTTTATGTTACTAGACAAAAAAAGTATTTTTCAAATCGGTTCATAATTGACGGAGTTATGAGGTAGCAAACATGAAAAAAATACAACCGAATTGAGAACCTCCTCCTTTTTGGGAAGTCGGTTAAAAATTCACAACTCATAAAAACTCGTAACAAATATTGAAACCAACATCAACACAAGTTTTCTTTCGAATAAAAACCATCAAAAACTAATTAACGAACTCAATATCAGCAAAAAACAAATTGCTATTACTGGTGCCTCCCTCCATTTGAATTCCAACCTTACCGTCTTTGCCATACATCTCAAAATCATCTATTTACTCTCTTCGTCACGGATTTCAGGGATCGCAAACATTTTGTGGATCGTTGTATTCATGATGGATAGAGGAGACTTTGCTTCTCATGCCAAAAGTGTATTGGTAACTGCAGGGACCGTGCTGCGAAATTTGAAATCGGTAACTAATGTGGCCATGGACTGCTGAGAGTAGTTTTTGGGGGCCGAGTCACCCGCGTCCGTAGGAGAATACCCTTCAGCGAATCCCTACACGTGGTCCCCGGTTGGTGCTAAACAGGTGACACTAACCGCCTCCGTGGTCTAGTGGTTATACCACCTGATTCAGACCCAGAGGTCCCGGGTTCGATTCCCAGCGGAGGCAAATTTTTTGCTCGATTTGGTTGGTGGTAGGACTTGTTCTAAGTCCGCCTGGCAAGCTAACACCATCATGTCTAAGTCTGTCGCCATAACAACTATGTTAACAGCATTGTTGTGTTCCGGCAGTTAGAGATATGATAGCCAGTTCCTCTGTGTAAGAGGATTCCGGGTGAAACTCACTTCCATCTTCGGCCTAATAATGACTTTCCATCAGGTGAGATTTGGGCCAAGTTTCCCCGTTTTGCATGAAAAAAAAGAAATAAAATTTTGCTTTCGCAACAGCTGAGGCCACGGACTGTAAACTAGTGTAAAATTATTTATTTTTTCCTACTCCTCCGCTGTACTCTTCTGATTAATTTCGATGCGGGATCCAAGACAGTTGAATCGTTTCTCCGGGACTCGTCGGGCTTCATTAGCTCGGCGTTTTTCTGGTGGTCGCCACTATTGATTCTGGCTTTCAGGAGTTGCAGTGGTTGGGAATGTGTGGCGGGCGTGTCCCCTATAGGCCCTGTCAGAAAACCAGCGCTGTGATATTTATTTATCTAGATATCGCAGCATACGCTGAGACAGCGACTTTTTTTGGCCTCGCACAGATAAGTACACAACAACAACACAAAGACACAACAACAACAAACAACACAACAACAACATAACATAACAACACACAACATAACATAAACAATAACACAACACACACACACCAAACACACGCATTTCAGAATGTAGCTTATATTATGTGTCAACTTATTTTTATAACAGTTAGTTTTACATATTTTTACTTTTATGTGTACTGTGCGAGTCCTGAATAAACATTTTACTTTCTTTCTTTCTTTCTATAAAAAAGGACTGTAAACTAGATAAATTTTCCGCGACTTCGTACGCTCATAGTCGTTTTTCTCGTTCCCGTGGGAATTTCAGGCGATCCTCTCTTATTGCTCCTTTTCAATCGAAGGAAACTACATGCCAAATTTTAGCTTCCTAAGACCAGTTGTTTTGGCTGTGCGTTGTCTGTCGGTCCCTTAGTAACGAAAGAGTTTTATATATAAATAATAAATAATAAATAATATCCTTGGACATTTCACACAACGCCATATAGTCCCAAGCTAAGCAACCTAATGCTTGTGTTATGGTAACGAGATGGCTGATAAACTACTTATATACATTTTTTTTTTGTAAATACATACATATTATAGATAGAAAAATACCCAGACTCGGAACAAATACATGTAGGTCGTACAAATATTTGTTCCGTGCGGGAATCGAACCCGCGACATGCTGCGCATTATTATTAATAATAATAATGTATCAAGTAGATTATAATTTCTCGAAATATTATGATAAAATTGTTTTGTTTATAATAAATCCCATCCAAATGCAATGGTTTCCAATCCATCCGTATTTTATCTAGAAAAAAATAGTTTACAATTTCATGCGATATTTTACAATCTTACGGCGTTTGCTATTTTCCGGTGAAACATATATCGATTTTTATGATTTATTTATAACTAAATTCAGTTCAATGAACACTAAAGGTTCACAACCCATTAACAATACTACCAACCATGTAATTAAAAAGACATTTCCAACTCCAAATTGAGTATAGTATCTACTTTTCCGCTCAATCTATGTAATCTTGCAGCCATATTGTTTTGGGTCCATGAATTTAAAACGAAGACGCCATGATGAGTAAATTATGAATTCCACAACGATACTCCTTGGAGACCATGTTTTTAGATAAGATTTTTTTTCGAGAAAACAGACGTTAGTGCTAGAGGCTGAGTTGAATTGAGAAGTCGTGGCTAAAGCCCCGTAACCACTCGGCAAAATTTGACGCATTACAACGAGGAATTCTTTTTAAAACGCTTCTTTATATGGCAGCTATATAAGCGCTATGTACTTTGACGTCAAAGTCTAAATATGACTTCTCTTTCTAATTGTAATCTTGAAGCTTTAGCTTTATCATTTTACAAATAAAATAAAAAAAAACCTTTTTACAAAAAAACAAAACACTACAAAGTATAAAATAACTGTAATATTGGAAATCGGGGTTTTTGGACACCAACTTCCAAAATTCGTCGTTGGTTGTATTTTTTTGTAAAAGAAAGAAAAAAAGAAAAAAACATTTATTCCGCCAGAAGCGACACACAAAAACTTAAAAATAAAAGAAAATAAATTACCAACTAAAAACAAAATATTAAAAGAAACAGTCAATAATTTTTTTTTATAATTAGTGGTACCTTCATTCCCATTAACAGCGTACCGGCGTGATGTAATGTTATGAACAGCTGGTGTAAACAATAAACAGACATGCCATTTCAGCAATCTCGATCCTTTTGCCATGATTTATTGAAGAGTTCCGTTGCCTTCCTCTGAAATTCTTCATCAAATCTTCACCAAATTGAAATGGGGTCACTTCGGGAAAATACTCTTCCAAACAAAAACAGAATCATCCAAATCGGTTAACAATAGACGAAAATATCGCTAAACATAAATTTTTCATGAATTCCATCGTCATATCCTAACTTATTATACCTTCCATCATCAGCTCAGAAACATAAGATGATGATTACCAGGCACAAATATCTGAATTGCGTTAGACAGTTTATGTAAATCATTGTATTTGCCTATAAAATTGTTGTTTCCCTAGATTTTTATGGGATCCCATCATAAGATTCTGACTTGATGACAATGAGACCGCCTCACGAGTATAAGCTTTCGAATATAAACATAATTTTTAAAATCAATCCACAAATGGCGCAGAAATCGGTGAAAATACTTAAAAAAAAAAACCTACAGCCGAACATAGAACCTCTTTTTGAAGAAGTCGGCTAAAATTGTAGCATATTGTTTAGAGACTAGAAAAATATATTGACAGAATAAACAGGAAAAATAAAAGTAAATTATACTGTGAGATCCTTCCAAGTACCGCTTTCTTTATGAAGCCCCAAGCGAGAAATACGTGTAAGATCAAGACTATCCGACTAATAGTCCTTACAGCTTTGAGCACAATGGCCGCTCAGTTCCACGTGTAGGCCTTTTAGTTGAAATTGCTAGAACAATATTAAGTCCAAATGGGGATACTCTGAGGAAACATACATGAGCGAATGTAAGTACATAGACCTTGAGGCACAGCTTGTGTGTAACAAAAAATTGTTTGTTGATTTGCTCTTTGGGGCGTGCAATTGCCGCGCTGGATATAGGGTCGGTAAGTGTGTTTTGCTGCAGAACAACTTGCTGCTCTTGTCACTACCGCGGCAGAATTAGCTTCATCTATTTGACTGACGTACCAGAACAATTAATAAAAGTCGATAAATTATATACTTAAACCTTCCTCGGGAACTAAAAAGAAAGAAAGCTTGAAAAAAAAAGAGTTTATCGTGAATAAGAGTTTGTTTTATTATATGTAGTGATAGTGAAGTAGAACTTGTTGTTACCACATGAGCAGATAATTATCTGCTTAAGTATTTAACTGGTTTAATGTTTGTAGATACGAAGTCAACACTGAATGTATTTAACATTCAGTGTTGACTTCTAGTTAATACGTCAAAGGATAAGTCGGGACGACTCTAGGTAAACTCTCTAATGAGGCTCTGGTACATACTAGTATACATAAAGGTTAATGTTATGAAAGCTAAAGGCAGAGTCAAAGTCTGAGTGCCAGCACTTTTTGAACGTCAACGTTTACAAGAAGATAGTCCCCCTAAAACGCCCGCCCGTCACCACTTCCTAGTGTTTTAGCTGGGAAGAAGAAGTGGCCAACAAACTCCCCAGCAACACAACATATTATGTCTGTTGCGTTAGAAGAACTTGCATTTATACAATAGTATGCAAAGTATTATTACAAAGAAAAGTAATTAAACATAGGTAACACGTAATGGGTAACATAGAATGGGTTTGTGTCCTGAAAAAAACTAATTAGTCCGTCAGTTAGATTATCAAAAAATATTTGACCCGTGTTTTTTTTTGTTACGGGAACCAAAATTGACGAAGTTACGACGCTTTTAAAATTCTCAATACATCACACCATCGGATAATTTTTACTGAGTCGTAACGTCACGAGCCCCCACTCCCGAGTTTTGATGCGTTTTATCTTTGTCAATATTCATTGATCAACAAAAACAAAAAAAACGTATCCATTTTTTTTCAATACTCTGACGGACTAAATAGTTTTGTAATTTGTGGATGATGGAATCTAGCCTATTATACACGAATTGATGTCTCATTATGTTTATTGATATATGAACATCAACTTTTACGCCTTAATTATTTTTTTTAATTAATAATAGGCATAAGTTTGACCACTATCTCACCTGATGATAAGCGATGATGCGGTCTAAAGCTGCTTTCAGACTACGCTATAATATATGCCTATAATAGGCTGATCATAACGCACATTAACCTGAAACATGTCCAACCACTGTACCTATGTATCACAAATAAAATATTTATGATTATGATTATGATTTTTATAGAGTATATTGCTCATAACACAACAATATCGCGCACCATACATTGTCAATAATTAGTACAGTACAGTGTGAATGTGTCCATAGCAATGTATGGTGCGCGATATTTTTGTCAGAAGCCTATTATTTCAAGGACGTTACCAAATACGGAAACATTATTCTTCCATATTTTCGTTGTTTGTTCCATACAAAATAATGACGTTCCATTTTTATGACACGCTTCTAAAAACACTCGACAACTTATTTAACCAAAAACGTTTAAAACATAACGTGAGCAAGATAAGAGTTTCCGCCGCAGTACAGTCATGCTGAAAAGTGTAAAATAGAAATTATTTTGTGTATAATTTTCTTAGGAATCAGTAAACTTTTATGGGAGGAAAACAACTATTATCATATGTAACAAAATGTAGAAATATGTAACGCCACCTGTACTACGGAGTGTCTAAGTTTTTTTAGTGAAAGTGCTGGGTTGCTAGCTAAATAAATTTTGCCTTAGTTTGTGCAAAATAATTTGTTAGGTAAAAGATTCTTGTCTTGTAATTTTTGAGGATAATTTAGTAATTAAGTAACGTTAAGAAAAGATAAGACTTTATTTTTTATTTATGCTTAGGGTACCAACCTAAATTTCTGAGCCAATCATGATGAATTTCGGTAGGTAGGTAATCTGCGGGAAAAAACTAGTACTTTTACACTTTCTTCATATTCAAAATTATTAATCTGAATTTTAGCACAGACATAGATACAATCCTGGATATTGCTTTATAGGCTTATTTCGTTTTGCCAAGATGTATATTAACTCGAGCGAAGCCACCGTGGCTAAATATACTTCAATAGAATTATAAACCTGCAAGAAAAATCAGACGAGAAAAAAAAATGTTACAGAACGCAGCCAAAACCATTTCCAATTTACTCAGCAAACAAAAAGCGCAGGTCGATTTTCAAACATTTGTATTTTCCTATTCAAATTGGGTACAAACTGCCCCAGACCTGTTAGAAATTCGCAAACGATCTCCACCACTGGCAACCCAAAGTACACACAACTTTATCTAGTAGGTACTAAAGGAGTTCGTGAGCTGATTATGGACATCGGTTTCTTAAGGCTGGCCACTCACGTACGTTTACCTGAGGGCCAATACTACAATAACCAATAATACTAGAGTTTAAACAACGTTCGCTTTCGCAAGTCAGTCGCAAACTATCATAAAAGCCTTAATTTGACAGATTTCGATTGAAATTCTCACATAGATCGCATTGGATCTATACAGAGACGATTGTTAGATTTTAAGAGTGAAATATGGCCTCAGACGTAAACTACCCAATTACAGTCAGCGACTCACCCACTTTCACATGAAGAGTCTTGAGATGGGTTGGTGGTTTAAGTATACCTACTGTATAAAAAACTTTTTACAAAAAAATACAACCGACTTCCAAAAAAAAAACACTACAAAGTAAAAAATAACTTTAATTTTGGAAGCCGGTGTCAAAATACGAAGAAAGTAACAAAAACACCGACTTCCGAAATTAAAGTTATTTTTTACTTTGTAGTGTTTTTTTTTGGAAGTCGGTTGTATTTTTTTGTAAAAAGTTTTTTATTTTTCACTTTTTAGTGGTGCCCCACACCTAACAACACTACTGCAAAATCGCAGAAAAGCAAAATACGCAATTTCGATTATCAAAGAATCATCTAAATATTCAAATTCCAGGTATTTCGATTTAAAATCCAAAGTTCGTAACCGATTTTGATATGATTTAAATGGGACCAATCTGCAAGTATATCCTTTCAGATAAAACAAGAATTTTTCAAATCGGTTCATAATTGTCGGAGTTATGAGGTAACAAACATAAAAAAAAAAACACAACCGAATTGATAACCTCCTCCTTTTTGGGAAGTCGGTTAAAAATTGCCAATGGATCCTTTGACATTCAATTACTTGGCCAGATAAACTTTAAGATACTAACTCGATCTGTGCGCACTCCAGAATTATTAAGTGTTCCCCCTAATAACAATAATGTTTCTGCAAACAATTCGTTGTCCAGAATGTGCAGTGAATATAATGTAATATTTTCTAGGGTAGACTTGTTTTTTGAAGGTTTTAACGAATTTAGAAATTCTCTTATTGAAATTGTAATTACAACAGAACAATTTAGTAACATCTATTAACCGTCACTAATGTAATAATTGGACTTCAGATTTATGTAGGTACTGTGTGTTGTCATAGTTGTGCTGACTTGTCGTAGTCTGTAGTAAGTATGTGACTGTACTTATTAAAATAAATAAATGCGTTAACTGTCTCCGTGGTCGAGTGGTTTAGGCGTTTGCCTTGTGACCCGGTGGTTGTGGGTTCGATCCCCACGGGAAGCATACTTTGTTTAATTGTTTCTAGTTTGTCTAGGACACTGCAGGCTTGAATCACCTGAATCGTCTGATAAAAATATGATTCCCTACTTCGGAAGGCACGTATAAGCCGGTGATCCCGGGTGGACGTTAAACCATGTCAGAGGCCCTTGAGGCGGTTTAGAAACTCTGACACTATGGTGTGTGGGGTCATTAGATCTTACTACCCACACGTAAGAACAAGATTGAGATGCGAATGCGATTGCTTGAGAAAATTTCCCCTCAGATTAAGTTTTCCGATTACAAATTTGAATTCGGAATTCCGTGAGACTAGAGCAGCGTTAAGGCTTGTTTTTGAAAGGAACGTCAAGATTTTTCCCGATTCGAAAAATGAAAAACTGGTGCACGTAGTTGAGTTTTAAATGTGGTGCAAGCATTCAGGTTTCCGAATCTGAATTCCTTATCAGGAAACCGTATGCGGCCAGCCTTAGCCTGAAGTTCAAGAGCTTCCGACCAAAAGTTGGTAACGTATCTTGGCCTTTGTTTATTCACGAAGGCTTTTTGGTCTCCTTGAATACGATACTGAGAGTTTGTTTATGTTGGAGTCCGGTGTTGGCGACTGATCGGGTTTTTATTAGTAGTTGGCTCCTTTCGAGTTGACGGTTCCTCCTCCTAGCCTAGCCTTTTCCAAACTATCTTGGGGTTGGCTTCCAGTCAAACCGGATTCAGCTGAAATACCAGTGTTTTACGTGGAGCGGCTGCCTACCAGACCTCCACAACCCTTTAACTGAGTAACACGGTACTTCTTGGTAAGACTGGTGTCAGATTTACCGGCTTTTGACAATCCGTAACGACTACCAAAGATCTACAAATGACAGCCAGGACCAACGGCTTAACGTATTTTTTTATTCCTACATTTTAGAGAATTACTTAGGGTTCCGTACCCAAAGGGTAAAACGGGACCCTATTATTAAGACTCCGCTGTCCGTCCGTCTGTCACCAGGCTGAATCTCATGAACCGTGATAGTTAGACAGTTGATATTTTTACAGATGTATTTCTTCTGTTGCCGCTATAACATCAAATAACAGAATAAAATAAATATTTAAAAGGGGGTTCCCAAAGGGAGGCCGTTTTTGTAGATAATGGTCCGACTAGCACTTGGCCGGTTTTTTTTTTATCGTCTCTTCGAACCCTTTCAATATGTCGAGTATACGCAATCTAGCGCATACTAATAATATCCCTACCGCAGTATCTCTACGTTGACGTCGTGATGGGGCTTGCGCGTCCCGATGGACCTTAGGTCATACCTAGGGTGAGGGGCCAGACAAAGAGAGATACAATCCGCAAGGCAGTTTTGTGGCGAACTGTTGGGCAGTAGCGACCCCACGAACCTTATCTCCCGGGAGAAGTCTTGTTCCTCATCTACGGCTTGCCTTTATTGGCTGGCCGGAGTGAAAACTGACGAGGAACAGAGCTCCCACCTCTTCCTTGCCTTAATTGGCCGGTCTGAGTGGAGATTCGCTAGAGCATACGTGCTCGGGAGAAGGACGTATAATCCAGTAAGATGCTGGTAGGGATCTTGACCGCACTTCCGGGATTGTCCTGATAGCCGTGGTATACCTCTCCATTCCTCTAGCACCTCAGGCCATGTTGCCCCCTTGGCGCTACGTCACTTTGTGCTAGCGACTGTTTTCGGGGGCCCATTCATTGAGTGTGCAAGACACCCCCTGCCATTTAAAAGCCGTGTATATTGTTAGTGGTCAGGCAGGGGCCAATAGTTCTATAATAAACGATTATCATTCCACTAAGCCACTCAAATCATAGCGTTTCATTTTTTGTTTCCATATTCTGCAATAGTACTGCTCCAACCGGGGATTGTCCTTGGGAATACTTTCAGTGCATACAGGGATAATCGCCGGTTGGTGCCCCATTACATTTGAAAAGTCTAACGGGGCCTCTGCGAGTTGGTTTCGGCCCCTCGTACGCCTACCAAAGGACCGGGTCTCCAAGGGCCCGAGAAAGTAAAAAAAAAAAATAATAATAATAATATATCCTTGGACATTTCACACAATGCCATATAGTCCCAAGCTAAGCAACTTAATGCTTGTGTTATGGTAACGAGATGGCTGATAAACTACTTATATACATTTTTATTTTTTTTGTAAATACATACATAATATTTTAAAGATAGAAAAATAGTTCTCAATGACGACCTAATTCCTCACGTTCATTATTTTCGCAGCACGCGTGTGGCAACTTTAGCCGAGGAACTTTTAATGAACGTATAAATGCTAACAATCGCTGTGTTGCAACACTTTGATAGTGTTGCTAGTTTTACTAATATTGGCGAAGTTTGCGCTAAGGGGCGCCTATGGTGCTTTGTTTTGATGAGCCTGCGTTTAGCTTTAGTACGTGGTGATTCTTTTTTATGGCTTTTGTGCGCATGAATGTCATTAGTTTGGGCAGCAAAATTTTTAATTCGAATACTATTTTTTTTTTAATTTTATTTGTGATGGGTTTGCTGTTGAGTCTAGTCTTGGTCAGAGTTAACAGAAACAAAGTCTACGATGGAGCGAGCTTACCCAGAAGGAGTCTGTTCACTCTAACTTTGAAGAGATTAGGGTTGTAAGCGTTTTGAAACAGACGCAGGCAGAGAGTTCCACTCCTTTGCTGTGTGCATTGTTTTGGAAACGCTTGGTGCGAATTCGTAGAAAAGTTAGGGATGGTAAGTTGCAGTTCGTCTGGATGTCCGATGGTAGACGGGGGCTGGTGGGATGAGGTCGTGGAGTTCTTGGGCACACTCACCGAAGTACAATCTGTAGAAGACCGACAAGCAGGCAACCTTGCGGCGATGAGCCAAGCTCTGAAGCTTGGCATCCACTAGTTTTTCGTCGCCGATCTTGATCTAATTTAACTAGACCGAATTTTCTCAGTGCAGGGCTAAAGCCTTCCCTCCCCATTATTCACACAGTTCTGTTAGTCAATACTTATTTACTTAAGAAATAAAAATTGAGCTTCGACGGCTTTTAAAAAGAGATTTATTCTTCATTTAAAAACATCAGTCTGACTGACCCTTAGTAAAAATTTAAAAGTGGAATGGAACCTGTGTGGCATAGCTACCCAGGTGCCATTTTTTTTTTTAATCGCCACCCTTTTGCACTTCTTTTTTTAAATCCCGTATAAAGTGCTCTCAAGTGTTACGTTGCCAAGATCTTTGAAGGTAAACTCGTCATATACACGTGGAATGCCTGGTATTTACAGAAAATACCATTAACAAAACCCATAAACCCCAATTTAGTTGGGAAAAGGCTACTATATTGGCGTCGGCTTCCAGTCAAACCAGATTTTGCTGAAAACCAGTATTTTACGTAGAGCGTCTTGTCTACCAGACCTCCAGAACCCAATAACTGGGTAACACGGTTCTCCTTAGCAAGATCGGTGTCAGATTTTCTGGCTACTGGCTGTCCGTAACGAATGCCAAAGATCTCCAGATGACACGGTACTAACAGCTTAACGTGCTTTCCGAGGTACAGAGGAAACTCGGTATGTTAAGACGGTCACCCATCCACAGACCAACCTCGGCAAGCGTTGCTTAGCCTTGAAGATCGACTTATGCGGCTGTTATTATTTAGGACACGACGTCTTCATTGACAGAACCCATAAAGTCAAGGATAATTTCATTTTGCGTGCCAGCTTAGTAAAACTGGATCAAATAAGTCGAAAATAAAAAACCAGCCAAGTGCGAGTCGGACTCGCGCACCGAGGGTTCCGTACAAACCAGCAGGTATTCAGTTTTATCATTCTCTTAGTTTAGAAGTTAAGGGGGGGGGGGACATATTTTACCACTTTGGAAGTGTCTCTCGCGCAAACTATTCAGTTTAGAAAAAAAATATGTTGGAAACCTCAATATAATTTTGAAGACATATCCATAGATACCCCACACGTATAGGTTTGATGAAAAAAATTGTTGAGTTTCAGTTCTAAGTATGGGGACCCCCAAAAATTATTGTTTTCTTCTATTCTTGTGTGAAAATCTTTATGCGGTTCACGGAATACATTTACTTACCAAATATCAACAGCATAGTTCTTATGGTTTCGGAGAAAAGTGGCTGTGACATACGGACGGACAGACAGACAGACATGACGAATCTATAAGGGTTCTGTTTTTGCCATTTGGCTACGGAACCCTAAGAAGGGTGCTGCCAACTCCCATATATTTTATGGTTATGTAAAACGTAACTTAGATGTCAATACGGAAGCGATTGTCAAAATGCTCGTGCACGCAATTTGTAGCTACGAACGCGCCTTTGGTTACAATCTAGATGGCAGACGATTTTGATGACTTGACTATTTTTTTAAATGGTTTGACTTTCATCCGTAGTATGACCTTTACTGTATTTATTTTTTAACCGAAGTGGGCCAGTGTGAACAGTTAGAACATTGACCATTCCCTAATATCCCTTTCTTCCTAGATCGCTGAACAGGAAATTATGTGAAATTGATTGATTGTGAATTGACTATTATTGAGTGTGTGATTGTGTGGAATTGTGTGTGTGTTGTGTGTGTGTGGGGTGAATTTAGAATCGATGATCCTATAAAATTACAATAAAATAGCCGCCATCATCCGCTATTAAAAACAGCGAGAATTTACTGTACAAGTTCCGGAAAATGTGGATTAATAGGAGCTCGATGAGATTCGATTCAAGACAGTTTTATATCTTATTTCTGTGTTCGATATTAAGAAAGTCAATAAATGTATGTGGGTTGACCGTTATTGCACATTTATACAATTTATCTGGCGCCTATCATAGTATGAAATACACTTCATTGCGTGCCTAAAAGTGGTGGGGTGAATGCTAGTCGGGGTTCCGTACCCAAAGGGTAAAAACGGTACCCTATTACTAAGACTTCGCTGCCTGTCTGTCCATCTGACTGTCACCAAGAACCGCGATAGCTAGACAATTAAAATTTTCACAGATGATGTATTTTTGTTGCCGTATAACAACAAATACTAAAAACAGAATAAAGTAAATATTTAGGGGGGCTCCCATACAACAAACGTGATTTTGTTTGCCGTTTTTATACGGCGGTATTTTGCGTTACGGAACCCTTCGTGCGCGAGTCAGACTCTCACTTGGCCGCTGGGTTTTTGAATATGTAAGTTGAAAAATCAATACAAAATTAAAATCCTTTATTTCTAATAAGTAGACCATTTAGGGCACTGTTGAAATTTCAGTCTCTCAATCTAATAGGAAACTAGTTCTGCCGCGTTGGCGACAGTAAGAATGTTGCTCAAAAACACTAACCACAATCTCGTTTTGCCGTCTTGGTCAGAGAAGACAGAGACAAAGTCTACGATGGAGCGAGCTTACCCAGAAGGAGCCTGTTCACTCTAACTTTGAAGAGATTAGGGTGGTTGTAGGCGTTCGGACGAACACAGACGTAGGCAGAGAGTTCCACTCCTTTGCTGCGCGCATTATAAAAGACGTTTGGAAACGCTTAGAGCGAATGGGTGGAATAGCAACAAGGTAGGGATGGTAAGTTGCAGTGCGTCTGGATGTCCGATGGTAGATGGGGGCCGGTGGATTGAGGTCGTGGAGTTGTTGGGTACACTCGCTGAAGTACAATCAGCGGAAGACCGAAAAGCAGGCAGCAGATGAGCCAAGCTGTGAAACTTGTGAAGAATATGTCCTATGGACTAGAACGTGCAAAAAACTCTATAAATACTCTATTAAATCAGTGACACAAATTCCGTGATGCGCTTCCCAACGAACGGTATTTAATTTTAACTCAAGAAGATTAATTACACCCCTCCACGAAAGTTCATGATGTACATGTTTTAACTATATAGGTACCTATTAAACCACCTAAACAAGTTACCGACACATCAAAGACTCCCAACCCGGAAGCTTCGACACAAGCTGCGTAAAACCGGATGCACGTAGATCCAAAGTCTTTACCGGTTCATTAAAACTTCTACCCGGCTCCAAAGTACCGGTTATTCACCCTTATTTGACCGGAAAACCGGTTATATACCCTTGTTTTAAGTCCCTCAGTGTCTTGACGTCTACCTTAAGCACTTAGGAAGCTGAAAGGTTTGCAAATAAGTTTAGGCACGATTTGACCTGACTTATTTTTAGGTTGACATTGGAAAAACGTTATTTTTAGGGTACCCAAAGAATAGCTAACGGAACCCTATTACGAAACCTCCGCTGTCCGTCCGTTTATTCGTCCATCCGTCTGTCTGGGCATTATATCAAGAACCGCAAGAGGTACCCTTTTAAATTCTCACAGAGTATGTATTTCTATTGCCGCTATAACAACAAATAGTAAGATTTAACTTTATTAAAAACTAGAGGCGGCCCGCGACTTCGTCCGCGTATAAATTCTCGTTACTCCCGTGTAAATCCCGATCCATCGAGAACTCCGGGAGAAAATGTAGCCTATGTGTTATTCTGAGTCTTCAGCTACCTACATACCAAATTTCATCGTAATCGGTTTAGTAGTATTTGCGTGAAAGAGTAACAAAGATCCATTTATAATATTAGTAGGATAAATTAAAATAAAAAGTAAACTATAAAAGAAACGTGTTGTTCTCAATTTATGGTACGGAACTCTTTGTGTGTGAGTCCGAAACGCTATTGGTCAGTTTTCTACGCTTTTCCTTGTGCTACAGTTTAAAAATATTGACTTTATATTCAGTGACAGCAGATTTACTTTAAAGCCATGAAAAACTTGACACACATTCATATCACCAGAAAATGTCAAACGCCGTAAGATTGTAAAATATCGCGTGAAATTGTAAACTATTTTTTCCAAATAAGGCTTAGATATATTGGAAAATATTGAATTTGGATCGGAAATAATCGAACAAATGGAACAAAACGATTCGAGAAATTATAATCTTATCAAGATTTATTACAATCTTACGGAGCCTGCCACTTTTCGGTGACAAATAAATTCTTGATTTGAAATAAAAAAATAACTTTAATTTCGGAAGTCGGTATTTTGTTAGTATCTTCATATTTTGACGCCGAATGCCGAAATTAAAGTTATTCTTTACTTTGTAGTGTTTTTTTTTATTTGGTAGGCGGTTGTATTTATTGTAAAAAGTTATTTATTTTTCACTTTTTAGTGGTAGGTACCCCACACCTAACAACTCCACTGCAAAATCGCAGAAAAGCAAAATACGCAATTACGATTACTTGGATGACAAAAAACCATCGTCCAAGAAAACCAATTCAAGCTATTTCAATTTAAAATCCATAGTTCGTAACCGATTATGATAAAATTTTTATGTTACTAGACAAAAAAAGTATTTTTCAAATCGGTTCATAATTGACGGAGTTATGAGGTAACAAACATGAAAAAAATACAACCGAATTGAGAACCTCCTCCTTTTTGGGAAGTCGGTTAAAAATTCACAACTCATAAAAACTCGTAACAAATATTGAAACCAACATCAACACAAGTTTTCTTTCGAATAAAAACCATCAAAAACTAATTAACGAACTCAATATCAGCAAAAAACAAATTGCTATTACTGGTGCCTCCCTCCATTTGAATTCCAACCTTACCGTCTTTGCCATACATCTCAAAATCATCTATTTACTCTCTTTGTCACGGATTTCAGGGATCGCAAACATTTGGTGGATCGTTGTATTCATGATGGATAGAGGAGACTTTGCTTCTCATGTCAAAAGTGTATTGGTAACTGCAGGGACCGTGCTGCGAAATTTGAAATCGGTAACTAATGTGGCCATGGACTGCTGAGAGTAGTTTTTGGGGGCCGAGTCACCCGCGTCCGTAGGAGAATACCCTTCAGCGAATCCCTACACGTGGTCCCCGGTTGGTGCTAAACAGGTGACACTAACCGCCTCCGTGGTCTAGTCGTTATACCACCTGATTCAGACCCAGAGGTCCCGGGTTCGATTGCCAGCGGAGGCAAATTTTTTGCTCGATTTGGTTGGTGGTAGAACTTGTTCTAAGTCCGCCTGGCAAGCTAACACCATCATGTCTAAGTCTGTCGCCATAACAACTATGTTAACAGCATTGTTGTGTTCCGGCAGTTAGAGGTATGATAGCCAGTTCCTCTGTGTAAGAGGATTCCGGGTGAAACTCACTTCCATCTTCGGCCTAATAATGACTTTCCATCAGGTGAGATTTGGGCCGTTTCCCCGTTTGGCATGAAAAAAAAGAAATAAAATTTTGCTTTCGCAACAGCTGAGGCCACGGACTGTAAACTAGTGTAAAATAATTTATTTTTTCCTACTCCTCCGCTGTACTCTTCTGATTAATTTCGATGCGGGATCCAAGACAGTTGAATCGTTTCTCCGGGACTCGTCGGGCTTCATTAGCTCGGCGTTTTTCTGGTGGTCGCCACTGTTGATTCTGGCTTTCAGGAGTTGCAGTGGTTGGGAATGTGTGGCGGGCGTGTCCCCTATAGGCCCTGTCAGAAAACCAGCGCTGTGATATTTATTTATCTAGATATCGCAGCATACGCTGAGACCGCGACCTTTTTTGGCCTCGCACAGATAAGTACACAACAACAACACAAACACACAACAAAAACAAACAACACAACAACAACATAACATAACAGCACACAACATAACATAAACAATAACACAACACACAAAACACACGCATTTCAGGATGTAGCTTAAATTATGTGTCAACTTATTTTTATAACAGTTAGTTTTACATATTTTTACTTTTATGTGTACTGTGCGAGTCCTGAATAAACATTTTACTTTCTTTCTTTCTTTCTATAAAAAAGGACTGTAAACTAGATAAATTTTCCGCGACTTCGTACGCGCATATCTCGTTTTTCTCGTTCCCGTGGGTATTTCAGGCGATCCTCTCTAATTGCTCCTTTGCAATCCAAGGATGCCAAACTACATGCCAAATTTTAGCTTCCTAAGACCAGTTGATTTGGCTGTGCGTTGTTTGTCAGTCACTCAGTAACGAAAGAATTTTATACCGCGTGTATCTGACATCGACGCACAAACGATTTCCATGGGTTCAGGGCATAATTCTGGACACCCCAGTGTTGGAATTTTTAGGCGGTTCTTTTTTCATTTTTTTTCAAGAGTACCACAAATAGGTATCAATTCAGCTGAGCTGATATCTATTTGTGGTTTTATTCAGATTGCTCTTTTTAGTGAAAGTAGTTAATTAATTATTTTTTTATTAAAAATCTCATTGGGTTAGGTCAGATTAACGATTATGAGCAGTCTAAAGTAAAAAAACCCTTGAAAAAAATGAGAAAATAGCCGACGAAAAATTCTAAGTCTAGGGTGTCCAGAATCATGCCCTGGACCCATGGAAATCGTTTGTGCGTCGATGTCAGAGACACGCGGTATGTCACTAGAACGTGGCAAACTCCGTAAGATTGTAATTAATCTGGATTAGATTATAATTTCTCGACATATTCCGATAAAATTGTTTTGTTTATAATAAATCACACCCAATTGCAATAGTTTCCAATACATCCGTCTTATTAAGAAAAAAAATAGTTTACAATTTCACGCGATATTTTACAATCTTACGGCGTTTGCTATTTTCCGGTCAAATATATATCGATTTTGATGATTTATTTATAACTACATTCAGTTCAAAGAACACTAAAAGTTCACAACCAACAATACTACCAACCGTGTAATTAAAAAGACATTTCCAACTCCAAATTGAGTGTAGTACTTTTTCACCCAATCTATGTAATCTTGCAGCCATATTGCTTTGAGCCCATGAATTTAAAACGAAGACGCCATGATGAGTAAATTATGAATTCCACAACGATACTCCTTGGAGACCATGTTTTTAGATAAGATTTTTTTTCGAGAAAACAGACGTTAGTGCTAGAGGCTGAGTTGAATTGAGAAGTCGTGGCTAAAGCCCCGTAACCACTCGGCAAAATTTGACGCATTACAACGAGGAATTCTTTTTAAAACGCTTTTTTATATGGCAGCTATATAAGCGTTATGGACTTTGACGTCAAAGTCTAAATAGGACTTCTCTTTCTAATTGTAATCTTGAAGCTTTAGTCATTGGAATCATTTTACAAAAAAAATAAAAAAAACCTTTTTACAAAAAACAAAACACTACAAAGTATAAAATAACTGTAATATTGGAAATCGGGGTTTTTGGACACTGACTTCCAAAATTCGTCGTTGGTTGTATTTTTTTGTAAAAGAAAGAAAAAAAGAAAAAAACATTTATACCGCCAGAAGCAAAACACAAAAACTTAAAAATAAAAGAAAATAATTAAAAATAACCAACTAAAAACAAAATAATAAAGAAAACAATAAAAAAAAAAGTTATTTTATCTTTAGTGGTATCTTCGTTGCCATTAACAGTGTACCGGCGTGATGTTACTTATGTTATGAACTAGTGTAAACATTAAGAGCGTGTATTCCGTCCACTAGCGCCGCCAATCGTTTTTTATTATTTGTGGTAAATTTAAGACACGTAGATAAAAAACCGCTCTGTAGTGCACTGAAGAAATGTATTTATTATGTTTTGAGAGTTATGTTTTGTACTTTAGAACATAAATAGTTGCCAAAGTCGATATTTTTGCTAAATGTGGCCACTTTTAGCAATAATTGCCGTTTTGGCTATTTAGCCATGAGTTATGTATTAAAAATAGCTGTCAAAAAATAATAGATACATTTCTTCAGTGCACTACAGAGCGGTTTTTTATCTACGTGTCTTAAATTTACCACAATTAATAAAAAACGATTGGCGGCGCTAGTGGACGGAATACACACTCTTAAACAGACATGCGATTTCAGCAATCTCGATTCTTTTGCCATCATTTATTGAAGAGTTCCGTTGCCTTACTCCGAAGTTCTTCATCAAATCTTCACCAAATTGAAATGGGATCACTTCGGGAAAATACTCTTCCAAACAAAATTCAAAATACAAAAAAATTCAATATCGCTAAACATACATTTTTCATGAATTCCATCGACATAATATCCTAACTTATTATACCTTCCATCATCAGCTCAGAAACATAAGATGATGATTACCAGACACAAATATCTGAATTGCGGTAGACAGTTTATGTAAATCATTGTATTTACCTATAAAATTTTTGTTTCCCTAGATTTTTATGGGATCCCATCATAAGATTCTGACTTGATGACAATGAGACCGCCTCACGAGTATAAGCTTTCGAATATAAACATAATTTTTAAAATCAATTCACAAATGGCGTAGAAATCGGTGAAAATACTTTTTAAAAAAAAACCTACAGCCGAACATAGAATCTCTTTTTGAAGAAGTCGGCTAAAATTGTAGCATATAGCATACACGAAAAATAAAAGTAAGTACTGTGAGATCCTTCCAAGTACCGCTTTCTATAAGAAGCCCCAAGCGAAAAATACGTGTAAGATCAAGACTATCAGACTAATAGTCCTTACAGCTTTGAGCACAATGGCCGCTCAGTTCCACGTGTAGGCCTTTTAGTTGAAATTGCTAGAACAAAATTAAGCCCAAATGGGGATACTCTGAGGAAACATACATGAGCGAATGTAAGTACATAGACCTTGAGGCACAGCTTGTGTGTAACAAAAAATTGTTTGTTGATTTGCTCTTTGGGGCGTGCAATTTCCGCGCTGGATATAGGGTCGGTAAGCGTGTTTTGCTGCAGAACAACTTGCTGCTCTTGTCACTAGCGCGGCAGAATTAGCTTCATCTATTTGACTGACGTACCAGAACAATTAATAAAAGTCGATAAATTATATACTTAAACCTTCCTCGGGAACTAAAAAGAAAGAAAGCTTGAAAAAAAAAGAGTTTATCGTGAATAAGAGTTTGTTTTATTATATGTAGTGATAGTGAAGTAGAACTTGTTGTTACCACATGAGCAGATAATTATCTGCTTAAGTATTTAACTGGTTTAATGTTTGTAGATACGAAGTCAACACTGAATGTATTTAACATTCAGTGTTGACTTCTAGTTAATACGTCAAAGGATAAGTCGGGACGACTCTAGATAAACTCTCTAATGAGGCTCTGGTACATACTAGTATACATAAAGGTTAGTATGTTATGAAAGCTAAAGGCAGAGTCAAAGTCTGAGTGCCAGCACTTTTTGAACGTCAACGTTTACAAGAAGACAGTCCCCCTAAAACGCCCGCCCGTCACCACTTCCTAGTGTTTTAGCTGGGAAGAAGAAGTGGCCAACAAACTCCCCAGCAACACATATTATGTCTGTTGCGTTAGAAGAACTTGGATTTATACAATAGTATGCAAAGTATTATTACAAAGAAAAGTAATTAAACATGGGTAACACGTAATGGGTAACCAGGGTTGGGCAGTATTTGAATTACTTGTAATTAAAATACGTAATTGAAATACAAATACGTATTTGGTATTTGTATTTCAATTACTTCTTTAAAATGTAATTTGTAATTCGTATTTCAAATACCTGACGCCGAGGTATTTTGTAATTAGTATTTCAAATACTTGAGGCTTCAAAATACATTTTAACAATAAATAAAATACATTTCACCATCATTTAGCGATCGTGAGTGTGAGTGCAAGGCGAAACCGCGAGAGTGTAATGATGGTGAAGCAGCAACAAAACGCAAAAAACCGGCCAGGTGCGAGTCGGACTCGCGCACCGAGGGTTCCGTACAAACCTGTAGGTATATATTATAAGCAAAAGTTGCTGTTTACGATTTATGACGTATTAAAAAAAACTACTTACTAGATCTCGTTCAAACCAATTTTTGGTGGATTTATTTATTTCTTATAGTTTCAGAAAAAAATGGCTGTGACATACGGACGTATAAACAGACAGATAGGCAGACAGACATGACGAATCTAAAAGGGTTCCGTTTTTTGCCATTTGACTACGGAACCCTTCCACCACCACCACCATTCCGACACAATTGCAATAGCAGAATCGGCCCCCTGGTCTAGATTACTTATTTTGTAATTTGTATTTCAATTAAAAATAGCTAAAATACTGTATTTTGTATTTTATATTTCAAATACCTTACTTAAATATATTTTGTATTTCGTATTTTAATTACTTGCGATACAGTATGTATTTTTTAATTTGTATTTCAATTAAAGCAAAGCATGTATTTTGCCAAGCCCTGTGGGTAACATAGAATGGGTTTGTGTCCTAAAAAAATCTAATTAGTCCGTCAGTTATATTATCAAAAAATATTTGACCCGTGTTTTTTTTTTGTTACGGGAACCAAAATTGACGAAGTTACGGCGTTTTTAAAATTCTCAATACATCACACCATCGCATAATTTTTACTAAGTCGTGACGTCACGAGCCCCCACTCCCGAGTTTTGATGCGCTTTATCTTTGTCAATATTCATTGCTTAACAAAAACAAAAAACACGTATCCATTATTTTTCAATACTCTAACTGACGGACTAAATAGTTTTGTAATTTGTGGATGATTTTCTATTAAACACGAATTGATGTCTCATTATGTTTATTGATATATGAACATCAACGTTTACGCGTAATTTTTTTTTTTTTTTATAGGCATAAGTTTGACCACTATCTCACCTGATGATAAGCGATGATGCGGTCTAAAGCTGCTTTCAGACTACGCTATAATATCTAGTATAGAGTATATTGCTCATAACACAACAATATCGCGCACCATAGGTACATTGTCAATAATTAGTACAGTACAGTACAGTGTGAATGTGTCCATAGCAATGTATGGTGCGCGATATTTTTGTCAGAAGCCTATTATTTCAAGGACGTTACCAAATACGGAAACATTATTCTTCCATATTTTCGTTGTTTGTTCCATACAAAATAATTACGTTCCATTTTTATGACACGCTTCTAAAAACACTCGACAACTTATTTAACCAAAAACGTTTAAAACATAACGTGAGCAAGATAAGAGTTTCCGCCGCAGTACAGTCATGCTGAAAAGTGTAAAATAGAAATTATTTTGTGTATAATTTTCTTAGGAATCAGTAAACTTTTATGGGAGGAAAATAACTATTATCATATGTAACAAAATGTAGAAATATGTAACGCCACCTGTACTACGGAGTGTCTAAGTTTTTTCGGTAGGCGCAATGGTTGAGCGATCGGCTGTTGCGCCGCTTGTCGTGGGTTCGCTTCCCGCACGGAACAAATATTTGTATGGCCTACAGATAGTTGTTCCGGGTATACAGCTTGGCAATACGCTTCTGGGTCTGACTGTTTGTGTATGTGACTTTGTATGTTTGTAAACGCACCCACGATACAGGAGAAATTCCAAGGCTGGGGCAACGTTTTTTTATAAAAATAATAAATAAAAATGTTTAGTCTGTTGCGAACTACGTTTTTAGTTAACAGGTTATGAGCCCAAAACAATACCTCTTTAGACTCAGAATTATTTATTTACACTACCAAGAAGCGTTACTTGCAGTGCAATTTTGTAAACATGTGGAAGTAAACACCTCGGCAAAGTGAACGACAATTAATGAACTGTCAAACCATCTTGTGGCAGCTCACTTGTCGTTCGCTCCACTTCAATGACTACGGTGAGATGTCGACAGAATCGACCGTCTGATATCCAGTTGAATCAAGCGTTTGAGCCTATATCTGGGATATTATTGGAACATTGCAGCAGCTTCTAGTGAGAGTAATCTTCCGACCGAACATCGGTCAAAGTGGCCAACTTCAACAGAAATCAGCCAAGTACGCAGTAAATGTTATTATGCACTAGTGTGTTCGAAAACACAGGGGATCTCTTTGTTTCTTTACTCTAATGGTCTGATGTGATGGCAATCGGACACGACCGGGAATAATCAGGCGTAGGACCTTCGCTTAAAACTTCCCGTGTCATACCACCAACTTCCAAACTCCAGGGCTTTTTCATGGGATGTCATCAAATGAGGAGTCATTTGATGACATCCCATGAAAAAGCCGCTCTTGATCAACCGAAAGGGAGTGTCGGAAACTGACTGAGATCCACCAGTGTTTGTCTTAATGTCTTTTGAGTTCCAGTGCCGCGGAAACTCTTATAAACCAATACCGCAAACTTGTCAGAAACAACATACGTATTAGGTCACGAAACAACCGAAATAAGTAAACGCGACGAATGTTCACGAAAAATAAAATCGTCATTGACTTTATCCGTTCAAGCCACGAATCTTTCCAATAACATCCATACATTCAAAGCTCACAATACCATTGCGTGCAACACACACGATGCGTGCGTCACGCGCTCTTTTCCGCACGCGTGCATATTTTCACGCGCCGTAACTAAATATCTTAGAATTAATTGAACAACCGGAATGTGGTGTTTGTCGAGTAGTTTTGTAATTAAAGCAAATGTTTCCCGCTCAAGTGTAAATAATACGTGAAATTGGGGCGCCGCGCCGTTATGCTGAAATTGATAGGCTACAAACATGGCAGCCGGAGAGAGTAGATTTGATTACTCAGAATAACTTAGTAATGCCGACTTATCAATCAAAAATGTTGGGTGAATAATTAACGATTAAGTTATTTTAATTATTTTCAGATTAAATGGTCATTTGCCACAACGGTGTCATGTCACTGCCATAAACTCAGCAAGACCATTTTTTAAGTGGTCTAAAAAGTAGTAAAAATTTCTATTTACATGGAAATAAATTGAAAAGTATTAATGTATTTAAAATGTCGTAAATAACATTGCGAAATAGGTTAATGCGAATATAGAATACGAACCGATTTTTAATTCACTTCATTGCCACTTGCAAATTTAAGCAGGCCATACAAAAATATATCTTTCTCAGTACAAATAATGTAATTATTCTGTTCACTGGCAGAACATTAAAATAAGAAACATTCTGACGGTTAACCATTTTTGATCGTGAGATTAAAAACTATGAAAAACTTCAACAACCCGACTTCAGCTCTAAGATAAACCCATTTCAAGAAACGCACTGAATTACCAATCCACCTATTTATAAGTCGTGCTGTCACAAAAGATGACAACCGGTAAAATTACAATAAAAAAAACGGTTGTATTGCATTAATAAAAGAAAAAGTACTTTTAAACAAAGCATGATTTTATTGGAGATTCACCATAGAGATAACAGAAGAACAAAAGCGTTGTCATAGACAATATATCTTACACATGAACTGTGTCTAATCGGCAAAGACAGGACAAAAAATTTTAGTTACAACAAAAACAAATTAAAAACCATAACAGTTCAGCGATCGAGCGTACCCTGATGACTTGCGTACGGAGCGATTTGCATGGTAAAAATAATGGCAGTAGCACGCGCGATGACTGGCTCCCACGTAAATCACGTAAACCACGTAATGCCACGTGAAGCCACGTAACGATGTTTTGACGAAGCTTGCTGTATAACTACGGTATGTACCTACTCTGGAGTTTGACGCATCGGTAAATACTTCGCTCCTTTTGTTTTTGTTCACCGCTGATAACGACCATCACAATAATTTACAAGTATTCCATGTTAAATTCTATGAGCATACCTCTCTCTAAAAACGCTTACAAAAATCCAAAACTTATATCCTACAAAGCCAATATTCCTTTTAAAAATATCGCCCACACACCCGATAGTCGGCTGAAACAACAATAAAATAAAAGCCAAACACATACGAGAAAACTTTTACACTTCAACACTCCAAACTTATGGTCATAACAACTCGCCCAATGGCCCGTTAACCGAACGTTTTAAACCACGATAATGGGGCCCAAAACGTTCCCATAATAGTCCCAAATGGGACCCAGAATAGTTTCAAAATAGACCCGAAATCCAGGACATTTAATAAGTCTGCAAGATTATAGAAGTTGAAATTCAATTTGCCCGCACACCTTGCGTTTGGATAGCGATAAGATAAAGTTAGTTGTACACTAGAGAAGAAGTTCTTGAGGATTTTTGTTTGAGAATATTTTGATTTAAAGTTGTAGGTATTATTTTATATTCCTCTTATTCGAAGGAGGGAAGCAGGACTCTATCTATACCGAATATCATAAAGCTGGAGTTCGTTTGTTTGGTTAAACGCGCTTATCTCAGGAACTACTGGTTTGAATTGTAAAAATATTTTAGTGTTAGTTAGCCTATTAATAGAAAATTGTAGGATATAACTATAACATCACGCAACTATCAGTAAGAGCGGAGGTTTAATGAAAAATGTGAAAAAATCATGAGGAAATTATATCACGAGTTGATGGGAAGTGACCGTGACCTGCATTTTACGTTTATCAAACATTAAGGGCGCTTTCACATTTTTTCTTGAATTTTAGCGTTTTATTCGAATTTTGATGTGTAATTTTGCTTTAGATATAGCCTTAAAAAAAAGAAAAATATGCCTAAGACAGTTTTGTCAAAGCGCTCTTACAAAATCGAATTGCTCAGGTTGACTATAGTTGAATACCGCGCGTCACAAGATTATATTGATTTTCGACAATTATTTAAAAATATTTACTTTACTTTTAATTAGACCAATTTTTTTTTCAAGCAATATAGCAATGCCACCTTAATTATTAAATATTTTTTATTTGTATTTCAAATTCAAGAAAAAATGTGAAAGCCCTCTTAACAGAACATCGTAGCAGAGCTGGCTACGGTCGTAGGCAGTGTTCTCTCAACACTGCACCGTAGCATAGCTATATGCGCTACGGCGTAGCACGTATAGCTATTCTACAGTAGAAAAGACTTTAGGGCCAATTCTACTAATTTTCACATTCGCATCTCTATCGCAAACTGTCAAAATGTATGTAAATTAAGGCAGTTTGCGATTGACAAGCGAATGCAAAAGTTGTTTAAACATTAGAAGAACTGGCCCTCTAGGCTTCTCTTTTAACGGTAAGCTATAATTTCATTTAAAATAAAACAACATAGAATAAACGAAGATAAAACTACTCCGCGCCTCGGTAAGCACAATAAGGCGTTGTTCCCAAAGTTAAGACCAGAAGCCAGAACAACTGACACCTTTGTTGCCAAGGGGTGCCGTGTTACTCAGTTGCTGGATGTTAGTTATGGAGGTCAAGTTGGTTATATAATTGTACGTTAAATACAGATCAGCTGCATCGGATTAAACCGAACGTCGACCCCAAGTTCGATCAGGTTTATAACAGTACGACAGGGGAAAGTTAGTATGGACGTCTGTGACCCAATTACGCCAGAACGGCTGAATGGATCTGGATAAATTTGGCACAAAGTATAGAAAAGTCTGGAGTATTCTATACTCTCTGCAAAATTCTATCCAGATTAGAATAGTTCATATCGGGATTGCTACCTTGTACCTTTTTATTTGCGATTTTCAGATATTTCGGCACTGTTGCAAGCGCCATGATCACGGAGTAACTGAAGATCCTGCGGGTGGGATGTTATTGGCAGACATATTATCGGTCTACCTAGATCTCCCAGCATAAAAAGTACAACAGCTTTATTATTAACAAAAAATTTTTTATCTCCTATCATTCACGTTGGTGAAGCTACTCATTATCTGCCAAGCCTTTTCCCAACTACATTGAGGTCGGCTTCCAGTCAACCCGGATTCAGCTGAATACCAGTATTTTACGTGGAGCGGCGGCCTACCAGACCGCCATAACCCATTAAATGGGTAACACGATATTTCTGGGAAAGACTGGAGTTAGATTTACTGGCTTCTGGCAATCCGTAACGACTGCCAATGATCTACAAATGACAGCCGAGGCACGGAGAAAACTAAAATGGTCATCCATCCACAGACCAACCTTGTGAGTGAAGCTACTGGCCGTAGCTATTAGGGTTTTAAAAGCAACGCTCTTAAATAAAATCATCTTAGCTACCTTAAAACATTAAATCCCAACTGCTAAATCCCAATAACCCCACTGTGTCACTACCCGCGATCCGAATCTCAAGCTCACGATTATGCGCTGAACCAGTTTAACAAGAACTAGTTAAATTAAACTGGAGATTAGAGCAGCGCCAAACTCTGGCGCTAACTGTGTACCTATACGTTAACTTGAAATGTATTATAAACATGTGCAATAACATACGAGCTGGGAACTGATTATGTTACTACTGTTTTTGCTGTATTGGGTACATATATACAGAAACTTATGCCTTTATTCCATAAGGGGAAAGCAGACGTTATGGGAACTGCAGAAATACCGTAGTTTTGGAGACGCTATGTGTGAAATACTAGTTCTCAGGTGCATCGAGCTGGAAGCCGCGCTCAATATCTATACTTATAAGTAGTTATAATTATACATAATAATTTCTTTGTAGGGTTCATTGTAAGATCTAGATTAGGCTTGTTTTTACTCCCCTAGATTTAAGAATATGAGTAAAAATTAATGTAAAGGGGCGCAGATCGCGGGCGATTCCAAACATGTTTGGGACGCAAGCTTTATAAAGCTGAAGAGTTTGTTTATTTGCTTGAACGCGCTTTTCTTAGGAACTAATGATCCGATTTGAAAAATTATAGATAGCCCATTTATCGAGGAAGGCTATAGGCTATAATCATCATCACGCTAAGACAAAATAAATATGAGCGGAGCATTAATGGAAGATGTGACGCAGACGAAGTCGCGCGGGTCAGCTAGTACTTATAATATTATAAAGCTGAAGAGTTTGTTTGTTTGCTTGAACGCGATTATCTCAGAAATTACTGGTCCGATTTGAAACATTATATCAGTGTTAGATAGCCCATTTATCGAGGAAGGCTATAATCATCATCACGCTAAGACAAATAGGAGCAGAGCATGAATGGAAAATGTGACGCAGACGAAGTTGCGCGGGTCAAGTAGTAGTTGATAAAAAGCTCGGCTTGGGGACCCGCACTTAGACTCCTGTTCGTAAGTGTCCTGGCTAAGTTAGCCAGCCTAGCTCAGAAATTTCCTGGGAGCTTCACAGGCTTCTCGGAGCGACCTCACTGATCCGAGGATTTGTTCACGTTGGGTAACCACAGCCTCGCATTACAGGATAATATGGGCGGCTGATTCTTCGGCGACAAAGCAGCTTGCAGGGGTTCGGCACATTGATTATAAGAAGAAACGACAGAGCCCCATCTCTTATGATCTTTCAATACTCCATTAACTTAGTTAAGGTACATACATCTAATCATATACACTCGATATTTGTGAGAAATTCTGGCTTTTCTGAAGAATCACCAATAAGGTCAGTGTATGTTCTTGCAATGAGTTCACTCGCAATTTTCTCCCATGTTTGCCTCGTACATTTCTTTTACACATACATAATATATTTTACACGTAGATTACTTTTAATACTTTTTTTTTAAACCATTGATAGGCATACGTTTGACCACTATCTCACCTGATGTTAAGCAATGATGCGGTCTAAGATGGAGCACGCTTGCCTAGAAGTAACCTATTCACTTTTGACTTAAGAATCCCAGGTTGTAGCTATCAGGAAACACAGACTCAGACAGGGAATTCCACTCCTTATCTGTACGCACTATGAATGTATTCCCACAACGTTTTGCGCGTATAGGTGGGATGTCCACCATGTACCGGTGGCGCTTTGCGGTACGTCTTGTGATCTGATGATGGAACGGGCTTAGCGAAATTAAATTATGCAATTCGGTTACACTCCTCAAAATGCAACCGATAGAAAACCGGCAGGCCAACAACTCGCCTTTCAATCATTTCTCTAAACATGGCTTCTAATATACGTGTAACATTAAATCACATTCTTAAAATTTCAGGGAATAACGGAATTCTCACAAGATTACTCTTTTACCAGTAAGTAAGAAAGTCTGTCCGTCCGTCTGTCACAGCTAAGTTTCTGCGATTCTTTGGGACCGATTTATTTAAACTGGATGATTAACTCTAATTCGGTTTATGCTCGTCCAAGAATAGTGTTTAGTCTTAATGAAATTCCATGAGTAATTAACGCCCGCATTCAAACACAGATTGAAAACAAGAGAGCACGCGGTCGATCACCAACTCGCTGGACAAAATACTACAGCCAGTCGATTCTGTTGACATCTCACGGTGATCACATAGGTGAAGTGAACGACAATTAAGCTGTCATGCCATGTTGTTTGTATGGTTTGACAGCTCACTTGTCGTTCACTTCGCCTGGTGATCACGGTGAGATGTCAACAGAATCGACCGGCAGCAGTGCGATTCTGTAAACATGTCGAAGTGAACACTAAGGCGTAGTGAACGACAAGTGAGCTGTCAAATCATACAAACAAGATGGAATGACAGCTCACTTGTCGTTCACTCCACCTAAGTGATCACGGTGAGATGTCGCCAGAATCGACCGGCTGAGTCCACTACGGTCTCGTGTACGCGTAACGTGACCAACCGGCAGAAATGGAAGCACATTACTGAGAGAGCAGTCGTCGAGAATGTCGAAGACACACCGAACCTCTCTCCATGTACTTCATTTATTTATTTAACACTTTCAGCACAAAAGAGTACAGAGGCGGGGGTGCAGAGGCGCTTCATCTGCGTAACCACGACCACTCTCACAGGAGTGTCTCACTGAGAAGATTAAAATTCAGCAGGATGGTAGACCATGACATAGATTAGGACATAGGACACTTTTTATACCGGTATAGCAAAAATATGCTTTCCACGCAGGCGTAGCTGCGGCCAGAAGCTAATCAATGAATCCTTTTTTTTTTTGGGATGGGAAATCTTGGGGGGCCGAGTCACCCGCGTCCGTAGGAGAACACCCTTCAACGAATCCCTACACGTGGTTCCCGGGTGGTGCTAAACAGGTGACACTAACCGCCTCCGTGGTCTAGTGGTTTTACCACCTGATTCAGACCCAGAGGTCACGGGTTCGATTCCCAGCGGGGGCAAATGTTTTTGCTCGGTTTGGTTGGTGGTAGGACTTGTTATAAGTCCGCCTGGCAAGCTACCACCATCATGTCTAAGTCTGTCGCCATAACAACAATGTTAACAGCATTGTTGTGTTCCGGCAGTTAGAGGTATGATAGCCAGTTCCTCTGTGTAAGAGGATTCCGGGTGAAACTCGCTTCCATCTTCGGCCTAATCATCACTTTCCATCAGGTGAGATTTGGGCCAAGAGTTTCCCCGTATTGAATAAAAAAAAAAAAAAAAAAAAAAAAAAAACATCCAATGACTCCTCCCGCTCTGGGAGTAGCGGGAGGGAGTGTCAGACTTCTACTGACTAAAACCCATCCATGTTCCTTCATTGCCCTTTGTGTTCCGGAGCCACGGTGTCTCTTGCGAATAATCCCGCGACTCCGGAATCAATGAATCCTAATATATAAAATTCTTCCGTTACTGAATGTTTGTGACTGAGTGACTGAGTGACTGAGTGACTGACAGACAACGCACAGCCGAAACTAGTGGTCGTAGAAAGCTCAAATTTGGCATGTAGGTTGAGACTAGAGGAGCACTAAGAAAGAATTTCCCGAATATCCTATGGGAATGGGAAAACGGGAAATGTGTGTACGAAGTCACGGGCCAAAGCAAAAATGTATCTATACTAATATTATAAAGAGGTAAAATTTGTTTGTAAGTTTGTAAGTTTGTATGTTTGTAAGTTTGTATGTTGGGGGTAATCTCAGGAACTACTGGTCCGATTTGAAAAATTCTTTCAGTGTTAGGTAGCCCATTTATCGAGGAAGGCTATAGGCTATATAACATCACGCTAAGACCAATAGGAGCGGAGCAGTAAAGAAAAATGTTACGCAGACGACGTTGCACGGGTCAGCTAGTTGATACATAAAATAATTCGTAAGAGGAGTACTTAATACACAATAGGTATAATTATTAACATTACTATGAATCTGTATCCTTTTTTTTTATTCGAGGTCGGTATACCATTGCTACAATACTTGTTCCGCTCATAAAATGTATTTAAGAATAAGGTACTATATTAATTGATTAAGGGCTGATTTGTACAACGCCAGATAACTCTTATTCGTGGAATAAATTTAACGTTTGACAGTTTTTGTATTGAAGAACTGTCAAAAATTCAAAATTATTCCTCCGATAAAGCTATCTGGCGTTGGGAAAATCCAGCCTGAATGATATAAATTATTGTGTATGTCCCATAAATATAATCCAAAATACTATGGGGTCGGGTCCTAGTTTTTATCATTCAAAATGCTCTTACGTTAACGTTACTATTCGTCAAAATATTAATATTATTTAAGTGTATTGTGCGAGTCCCAAATAAAAACATTTCTTTCTTTCTTTCTTTCTTTGCTAGCCCCATTTATTTTTATATGTGATTGTTTTTGCTCTTGACTCTAGTCTAGGTTAGAGATGATACAGACAAAGTCTACGATGGAGCGAGCTTACCCAGAAGTAGCCTAACTTTGAAAAGATTTGGTTATTCGCAGTAATAATAATAGGGAACTATATTTTCTATCACCAAAATTTATATTTGTCATCAAGTTGTATCACCTAATAAATAGATCTATCGCCACGAAATATTTTCGTTCTCAGATAAACAAAAATTGTTCCCAGGTATGAATAATTATCAAAGTTTTATTACTTAAATAATAGCTTTGTACTCAGAATGGTAGATCTGTCACCAAATAAATTGATTTATTAAAAGAAAAATGGTTAGGTTAGGTTAGAACTGTGACCTACGCACGACTCCATGATTTTAGGTGATTTATTGTGGAATTGATTTTATATTATTTGGTGACTTGATTTTGGTGACAAATCTACTATTTTGTGGGCAAACCCTATTATTTAAGAAACACAAAACTAATTAAATTGGCGATAGCTTAAATGATACCCATAATAATATGTATATGCCTATTCTTTTCGTAAATCATTAAATTATCCGTTCAAATACATGATATTTGGCAGTTCAAATGCAATATACATTTAAATGATTTCTGTGGCAAGCGATCTGACCTCAACTCGTTGCCACATTTAAATAATTACTAAACGTTACAGTTTTGATTTTATTGAGTTGGATATGACATAAATCTATTCGACTGAATTATTATTTGAAGAGAAATTCTGCATTGAAATATGAAAGTGACTCTATAAAAGATAACAAACAGATATACACTGTTACTTTTTAACGACTTAACGGATTTGAATGAAACTCGTCACGTGGGTAGACCATGTATTGGATTAGGAAATAGAAAAATTAAAAAAAAAATATCCGACACAGACACAACAAAACAGCAAAAAAAAGAAACAAAAAAAAAAGAATGGTACAATAAAATTGTGCTGAGCATGCCCATGCTGAAAGGGTTACCATCTCAGCATTTATGCTGGGGGTCAGACACCCAGCACTGGTTTTCAGTTGGGAACCCTGCAGTGACACACGAACAACGGTAAATAAAATAAATACATACTGTTATATAAATACATGCTATTAAATGTGATAACGTAGGAAGTAAATAAAATCTTGTTTGAGAAAACTTAAATAAAAATTGTAAAAGAATAAGTTTTTAGTAAACTACACTGCCAAGAGTAACTTTTAAACATACTTACAAATAAACAATAGAAAATGCCGCATTACCATCGGATACATACTTTTTATCCCAGGGGAAGAAGTAAAAGGACATAGAACCCTCGACGAAATCATGAATTTTTTTAGAGGTCCTTACCTCAGGAGGAAAAATCGAAACACTTATAGGACTCACTTTGTTGACCGTCCGTCCGTCTGTCGGCCAATACCCTTTATGTCGGGAATTGTAGCGGTATCAAGTTGAAAGTACTACCATATACTTAGGTCCATAGTCCCTTGAAGCTGTGAAAAAGTTAAACCTCTAAGTTAACATAAAAAAGATAAGGCCGTTTATGCCACAAAAAAAAACATATATTTCGACACTTTCAAGCGAATCAAATAAATTTCGTTCAAAGCTCCCAGACGGCTTATTTTTTAAGACGCCAGAAATATCTTTAAATTTTAGACAATTTCTACAAAAACGGACAACTTATATTATACTACAACCTTCCTCGAGAACCACTATATCTATTGCTGATTCAAACAACATGAAAATCGGTGCAGTCGTTTTTGAGTTTATCGCAAACAGACAGACAGGCAGAAGCGGCGCAGGACTCTGTTTTATAATATGTAGTGATGATTTTCCGTTGACCTAGAACTATGAAATTTGGCAAGTAATGCCGTTTTATACTACAATTGTAGGGAAAAATATGAAAACTATACATATGTAATCATATAATTAAAATTGTAGTCTTTAATTAAAGTAAGTAATCAATCATCGAAGCTAAGGAACAGCAATTACCCGGTTTTTTTTTTTTTCAATATTGCAGTGCACGATCATGTGTATTGCGTATATGGGTAGAAGACACTTCAACAAACAATGAAGCACGTTGCCGAGATATATGGAGGTAAAGTCACATGTGACAATCATGAATATCATTGTCATCATCTGCTTTTCCCAACTATAGTGGAGTCGGCTTCCAGTCAAACCACCTTCACCTGAATACCAGTATTTTACGTGGAGCGGCTGCCTACCAGACCTCCACAACCCATTTACTGGGTAACATGATACTTCTTGGTAAGACTAGAGCAGATTTACTGGCTTCTGACAATCCGTAACGACTGCCAAAGATCTACAAATGACAGCCGGGACCAATGGCTTAACGTGCTTTCCGAGGCACGAAGGAAACTCGGTATGTTAAGATGGTCACCTATCCATAGACCACCCTTGGCAAGCGTTACTCAACTATTAAATGGATTAAATTCAAATAATGGTTCCCAGTTCAATGAAAAATAATCTATATTGGAAGAAAGTAAAAATAAGAAAACGTGAATACCTCAATAATAAGAACTTCGCAAAATAGTCTGTGGTGTATAATTTTTACAAATGATTAAATCAAACCGAGGACTATTGACAACACGGTTGGTGCAGTGGTTGAGCGATCGGCTGCTGCGGCGCGTGTCGTGGGTTCGATTCCCGCATGGAACAAATATTTGTATGGCTTACAGATAGTAGTTCCGGGTCTGGCTGTTTGTGTATGTGACTTTGTATGTTTGTAAACGCACCCACGATACAGGAGAAATTCCTAGTGTGGGGCATCGTTTATATAAAAAAAGTAATAATTTTGAAATACAATGTAAGCAATGTTTTAAGTTATTTTTTTAATTCTAGAAAGCTGAAACTTGACTTTCCCGAAATTCTTATGGGAAAATGAGAAAACAGAATTACGAAAGTTGCGGTCCAAAGCTAGGTTTTATATTTATACTAGTTGACCCGCGCAACTTCGTCTGCGTCACAATTTCCATTATTGCTCCGCTCCTTTTTGTCTTAGCGTGATGACATATCCCATTTATCGAGGAAGGTTTATATATCCCATTTATCAGGAACACTGAAAGAATTTTTCAAATCGGACCAGCAGTTCCTGAGATTAGCGCGTTCAACCTAACAAACAAACAAACAAACTCTTCTGCTTTATAATATTAGTATAGACTAGCTGACCAGCACAACTTCGTCTGCGTCACATTTTCCCTTAATGTTCCGCTCCTATTTGCCTTAGCGTGATGATATATTATGACCTATAGCCTTCCTCATTAAATGGGCTATCTTGAACGCGCTAATCTCAGGAACTACTGGTCCGATTTGAAAAATTCTTTCAGTGTTAGATAGCCCAGCATTTATCGAGGAAGGCTATAGGTTATAATCATCACGCTACGCGGACGAAGTCGCGGGCAGAAGCTAGTTAAGTATACATAGATTATCAAATGACTCTTCGGCTCCGTGACGCTTACCGACTAAAACCCTTCCATGTTCCTCGAAATACCCTTTGCGTTCTAGGGCTGCTGTGACTCTTTCGAACAAATTCCACAATCCTGGCAAGTACTTTTACAATCTAAAGGTATCTTTTTCCAAGTAGCTACAGCCAAGTCTTTTGTTCAATGCTTTAGTGTACAGTGAGATACAAATGTGCTCGCTCTGGAGTGCAGCGCACCTTTATCATGTTGACTGTACCAGTTTGTGTTCATTTGTGTTCTTACTGTACCACGTCTTAGTACATGTTTAGTAATCTAGAAGGATATAATACATTTATAGTGACTCGCAATTAATTAGCGAAAATTAAAAAATACGAATACTCGTAAGTTATAGGGCTTAAAAATCGCAAGCGCGACCACTGAGAGCGCGCGACCTTTTCTTTTTTTTTTACTTTTGATAGACACGCGTTTGACCATCTCGACTGATGGTAAGCGATGATGTGGTCTAAGGTGGAGCGCACTTGCCTAGAAGTAACCTATTCAATCTTGATTTAAAGACTCCAAGGATGTACCTTAAAAGTAACGAACGAAACTTTTTACTGACAAAGATTTCATTTTTTATTGTATTGGTTTTGATAGTATTTTTTTACCATTTTACATATCATGGTGGGGAATAGCATAATGTTTTACTTTATATTTTTTTGGTTACCTTATTAAGGTGATTGAATGATTTGTAAAGTCATTCTTTAATTTTGTAATGTTGTGTTATTATATACTAGCTGACCCGTGCAACGTCGTCTGCGTAACATTTTTCATTACTGCTCCGCTTTCATTGGTCTTAGCGTGATGATATAAAGCCTACAGCCTTCCTCGATAAATGGGTTATCTAACACTGAAAGAATTTTTCAAATCGGACCAGTAGTTCCTGAGATTAGAGCGTTCAACCAAACAAACTCTTCTGCTTTATAATATTAGTTTAGATATATAAATTCCGAAACAATGTAAAACCATATCAGAGGCCCTTGAGGCGGTTGACAAACTGTGACACTAGGGTATGTGAGGTCGTTAGACCTTACTGCACACACAGTAAGAAAAGAAGACCACAGCCTTAAAGTATCCTAATATCCATCAAGTTTGGCAAGAGGGACAATTCCTGTTTTTTTTTACTTTTGATAGGCACACGTTTGACCACTATCTCACCCGATGGTAAGCGATGATGCGGTCAAAATTTGAAAAAAGAATTCTTCCTCTGCTCGCCAACCGATTACCTCTATCAAAAAGTACCTACCTAAAATTATGCCACCCGAAACTCTCTGAATGGTATAGTTCCGAGTTTATAGTGAATTATCTCAAAAATCGATTGAAGTTAGTTGGCAAAAAGAAAGCATTGTCAAAATATAGACCTGATTCGAAATCTTGGCATGTTTTCAAACGTAAAAGTTATGTGTCTAAAATAATAAAATATTGTTCAATGATGTGATTTCATTTATACGTCCGTATTTTATAACTTAAGCTAGCTTTCGCCCGCGACTTCATACGGGCATTTCCCGTTTTTCCCGTTCCCGAAAGAATTTGGGAAAATACTCTCTCAGTGCACCTTTAAGGAGTGAAAGGAAACTACATGCCAAATTTCAACATTCTACGACCAGTAGTTTCGGCTGTGCGTTGATCGTTCGGCTTTTATAAGATAGAAGATAAAAGTCATAGGTACGACTGGAGTTGCATTTTGTTATAGGGTTCGTTTTAGTAATAAGTAACTCACTTACTCAAATTTTTAACCGATTTCCCAAAAAGGAGGAGGTTATCAATTCGGTTGTATGTTTTTTTTTTTTATGTTTGATACCTCATAACTCCGACAATTATGAACCGATTTGAAAAATTTTTGTTTTATCTGAAAGGATATACTTGCAGATTGGTCCCATTTAAATCATATCAAAATCGGTTACGAACTTTGGATTTTAAATCGAAATAGCTGGAATTTGACTATTTACATGATTCTGTGATAATCGAAATTGCGTATTTTGCTTTTCTGCGATTCTGTAGTAGTTTTGTTAGGTGTGGGGCACCACTAAAAAGTGAAAAATAAAAAAACTTTTTACAAAAAAATACAACCGACTTCTAAAAACAAAACACTACAAAGTAAAAAATAACTTTAATTTCGGAAGTCGGTGTCAAAATACCAAGAAACTAACAAAAACACCGACTTTCGAAATTAAAGTTATTTTTTACTTTGTAGTGTTTTGTTTTTAGAAGTCGGTTGTATTTTTTCTTAATCTATGTTTTTTAGGGGCTTTTATCAAAGACATGTAGCCCCATCGTGCCCTAAATATAAATTGACTTACATAAACAGTAGTATTAGTTTAATATGACATTACTTATTACTTAATGAATAATAATCAGAGTTATTGTACTCTACTTACTTACTAACATTTTTCAGAAAGCATGAATTATATTATGACGGTAATTATAATAATAATGTGTCTTTTTTTTTGTGTTTCTATTTTTTAAATCATTTTATTTTAATTACATTCAATTTTCATTTTACAATTTCATGTGTATCGTATATATTTTGTATATTTTAATTTAATTTTAATCTTGTAACTTGGAGCCCTAATAAATAAATTTTGTTTGATATAAATATACGAATTTAAAAAAAATAAAGTATCAGCTTGTAATATCAAAATATGAGCTTTTGCCTGAATGCTTATAAGAGTATTTATGATAACAAAAAACAATTTCCAAAGTTTTTGTCGGTAAGTCTGTTCCTTCCGGCACGGCTAGACAAATTTTGACGCGACTTTCAGAGGCAATCCGATGTTATATAGCGTACCTTTAGCATAATCAGAAAGTTAAAATTACTTATTAAAAAAAAAGGAGTATGTAGGGCCCCATGCAATAAAAATTAAAATCCTTTAAATTGTGAACAAAGTGACACGTATGTCACGAGTTTGACGCGCACGAAGTCGCGGACAACAGCTATTAAACTCAACAAAGTCCAAATCTACCGTGTTCTACGCCCTCATTTATACTTGGCTGTGTTTCCTTCACTTGAATGCAGTACAAAGCACTACAAATGTGTTTGTTTAGCTCCAGCACAGAACTTAATCAGGCGCACTGGCCGTTTAATATTCAGACAACTGCGATGGAAATTTACTAGCGTCGGTTTGTTAGGTACCGCTGTTGGAATATCAAAGTTTGCTTTATCAAGTTAATATTTATGATGAAGAGCTATTTGGGATTGGTTCTGTCGAGCGTCCTGTTCCTTTTAAGATTTAGTTAGTGGGTAAAATGTAGTCTGTAATTGTGAGTTTTGAAGACTTTCAATTGTATTTTTTACCGACTTCCCAAAAAGGAGGAGGTTCTCAATTCAGTTGAAACATCACCTAAAATAATTCCAAATTTCAAGTTGATAGCATTAGTAGTTCTTGAGATATCCAGCTGTGACAGATGGACAGACTTAGTCACACCATAAGGGTTCCTTTTAACCATTTTGGTATGTAACCCTAAAAACAATTCACCAGACCAACGATAATTGGTTTGTTTTGAAAGAAAATTTGATAAACGAGTGCCAACAATTACTAGATGTTGTAGCGACCAGAACTATTCAGTTGATACACGTTAAAATTTATGGATTTTCAAATGGTTAATTTGCGGCTGACTGTACCCACCGTCTTGAGGGTTTTACAGTCATGCGTTATTATTGAAAACTATTTCAATCGAAACTGAACTTTCAATCAGTACAGTCAAAGTTTGAATTCCTTTCTCAGATGTTAGTCGAGTTTGAGGAACGTGGTAATATCTTGTATTGAACTAATAAAACTGAATATCGTTTTGAGGGTCGGCAAAGATAGGATTGCATCGTATTTTAGTTTATGAGATTTTAACAGTATGGGCGGTATTAACTGGAACTATTTCCAGTTTAGATGTGGTTAGGATTTTAACGGCTTGAAAGGGTCTATATAAAACCCTTTCGAGCTCTGCTCGTTGGCAATAAAATAAGCTGTGTATCCCTCATGTGTTTCAGGATTTATTTCAATTCAATGTACTTTGATACGATGAGTTGATTTTACTGATATTGGGTTGTATAAATCAGAGATTTTCGTACTTTTACCCACAGCCCTAGAATAAAGTTAATGATTTTCGAGAGCATGTATGTAAAAATTATGTACTTATGTCTATTTATTGGTACATTTTTTTTACTGTTGATGTACACCCGTTTGACCACTATCTCCCCTGATGGTAAACGATGAAACAGTCGAAGATGGAGCACGCTTACCTAGAAGCAACCTATGCACTCTTGTCTTAAACACTACCAAGTTGTAGCTATCAGGAAACACGGACTCTGGCAGGGCACGTCCTGTAGAGTAAACGAATGGATAAATTAAAAACAAAAATTGTCTTAAGAGGCCATGTGAAATAAGCTATGGCATGGGTATTGAGTATGGACATGTAGTATAATATAGACAGACCTGTGGGTACTCCCCTGCTATACTTTTCTGATTAATTTCGTTGCAGGATCCAAGACAGTTGTATCGTTTCTCCGGGACTCGTCGAGCTGGCAGTGGTTGGAAATGTGTAGCGGGCTTGTCTCATTAAAATAAAGGGCTCGAGAAGACGATTCCAAAAATGTATTATAGGAACAATATACAAAAATTACCTGTTTAAAAAAACCCAACGGATGCAATAAATAGGTATGACTTGTTTGGAGTTTTTGAGTTCCGTATTTGAGCTTAAGTTATATTATTCTGTTCACATTGCATCCATTTATGCAAAGCCTGTTAAACCGAAAAAAAGGTCACTACACAAACGCGACAAGCGAAAACTGTATCTAAAATTCATTCTAAAATCCGTTGCGACCAATCGTCCGTGTGCCGATAGCCTATATTCAGTTAAAAGCTCTTTACGCTGACTGCGTCCAAATCACCATGAAACTATAGTTACATAACATCACGCATGTGTTCTCCGAAAGGATACGTAGGCAAAGGTGTATTTATTTTCTGCTAGCTGGCAGGTGCCCACTTCAATGGGCAGTATTTCGGTATTTTTAGGTATAATACATAGCCTATGACACTCATAAGTAACGTGGCTTTCTATTGGTCAAATAAATTTCAAAATCGGTTCAGTAGATCCAGAGATACAGCGCCACAAACACGCAAACCCTTTATAATATTAGTATAGAAGTACCTATTATTTTTCAGTTATGTTAAAACTAGCTGACCCAACCGCAACTTCGTCTGCGTCACATTTTCCATAACTGCTCCGCTCTTATTTGTCTTAGCGTGATGAAAAATAAAATAAAATAAAAAAATTCAAATAAGAAATATATTAATTTCAGCCTATAACCCTCGATAAATTGGCTATCTAACACTGAAATAATTTTTCAAATCGGACCAGTAGTTCCTGAGATTAGCGCGTTCAACCAAATAAACAAACTCTTCTGCTTTAATATTAGTATGGATCTACCATTTACATACTAGCGGGCGTCTCATGATTGCAAGCACGACTGCCGAGTGTGTGGTCCTGCACTGCGATTGTGTAAACATGTCGAAGTGAAGCTTGGGTGAAGTGATCACGAAGTGAGATGTTATTTCAAGTAATCAAGATGAAACGGCCGCTCACTTTGTGGTCACTTCACCCAATCATTCACTTTGACGTCATGTTTACAGAATCGACCGGCTGTATTCTTTTTTACTATTGATAGGCATGCATACGTTTGACCGCTATCTCACCTGATGTTAAGCGATGATGCGGTCTAAGTTGGAGCACGCTTGCCTAGAAGTAACCTATTCACTCTTGACTTATAGACTCCCAGGTTGTAGCTATCACCTACAACCTGGGAGTTCTGTTATTCGATTCCTAGTTTGGACAAATATTTTAAAGTGTTTTCCATAAAGATTTTTCAGAACCAGCCTAGAGTTCGGAAGTTACCCGCGTGTCTCGGAAAGCACCATCACTGTAGCCGTATCGGTTTGCCGTTCCATCGGACTATGATTTTAAAAGAGCAGACAGGGCTCCTGTGTTTGTGCACAGTGCTACTGAAAAATAGCGAAATAACGCATTGCCCGACCCGGATATTAAATAGGACCTCGTGCTTAGAAGTAAAAACTTTTTACAATAAAAATTCGGAAGTCGGTGTTTTTAACATGCTTTTATTAGGCCGACCTGTATGTAACTATGTTAAGGAATCTACGGTAACTAATTTAACCATCTTCCAAGAATCGTAGCGTCAAAATTGGCAGCTGTTTTTAGTTTAGATGACAATACAATATTGATAAAAAATAATAACAAAATTTAACTTAAAAACTGGCCGTCAATAAATTTTAATTGCTAGAACAACAAGGACTTGTAAAACCTGGAACTAAATAATAGGAATAAAGCAATTAAAATTCATTCATAATATCTTCGGTTTCTACCATAATTCAGCAAACATCATATTGCAAGCCGCGGCTCAATTTCGCTCCCAGTAAATCAGAAATTGCACTCCATAAAATCGAGCGCCAAACGCAACCACATAAAGTCTTCCACCAAACTATTTCGAATATTAAATCCCGTCTAAAATTCCGAACGCATAACCGACGGGGTTAGTCGCCCGTGTGCCGGCAGCCTATACAATAATCCTCTAGTTGTCTGTAAATGCCAGCGATGCGATTCGCGCGCGATCGTGCGTTAAATCACAATACGTGGCATGCATTTTGCGATTATACGCGTCGTGTGTTTAAGGCCTTATGTTGTGGAGTAGATTAGGGAACGTCGCGTGGAATTTGCCAATTGCCAATTGCAGTTGTTAACAAATGAACGTGTTAGCTACACGTCTGTGAGTGCGATTGTAAATTTGGTTTCGGTGACTATCAAAATCCTGCGAGAGGTATGTGAGGGCCGAGTCACCCGCGTCCGTAGGAGAATACCCTTCAGCGAATCCCTACACGTAGTCCCCGGGTGGTGCTAAACAGTTGATACTAGCCGCCTCCGTGGTCTAGTGGTAACCACATGATTCAGACCCAGAGGTCCCGGGTTCGATTCCCAGCGGGGGCAAATTTTTTGCTCGGCTTTGTTGGTGGTAGGACTTGTTCTAAGTCAGCCTGGCAAACTACCACCATCATTTTTAATTCTGTCGCCATAACAACTATGTTAACAGCATTGTTGTGTTCCGGCAGTTGGAGGTATGATAGCCAGTTCCTCTGTGCAAGAGGATTCCGGGTGAAACTCGCTTCCATCTTCGGTCTAATCATCACTTTCCATCAGGTGAGATTTGGGCCAAGAGTTTCCCCGTTTTGCATAAAAAAGGTACCATTGAAGAATTAGCTACACGGTTAGCCAGTTTGAAAGGTAAGTTTAAATACTCGTCTGACGTTAAGGGTATACGGTTGAGAACGTACTGTCAGTCATTCGATACGTGTATACTGTGGATTAAATAGAAAAGCAGACCCCATACCTACATCGCTCTGTACCTACAATAGAATAATGTAGGGTGTTGATGCGGTGCTAATGTAGTGTCTTTGGCACTTTGTTAAGGTGGAAGCGCCAGGGTAGCCCGCGTAATTCAAATATTTTTATGTTTTTTGCAATTTGCCTATGCAATTTTTTTAAGTTCATACAACTCGATTGAATGACTTTTTCACGAAATAACATTCAATCGAGTTCAATGAACTTAGAGGGTTATATTTATGATTCAAATGGTTATAATCCTTTAGATAAATGCTCTTTACGATCGCGAACCGTATTCTGTTCAACATCAAGCTTCACACTGACCGGCAAATTGCAAAACACATAAAAATATTTGAATTTCGCGGGCTACCCTGGAGCTTCCACCTTAATGTAAAAAGTTGAAAACATAAGCTACAGATTTATTCTGCCACGGAACTACCTTGGCTTTTCCCATCACAGGGGTCTTCAAAATCAACATCCACAAGCACTAGTCTTACCGCTAGCGAGGACGTGCTTTAGACAATTTTCTCGCTGAGGAAAGGGACAAAAGATATCTCGTATGAGTAAAAGAGACAAATACATTCATAGTCGATCGCTGGCTGTACAGACTGCCGGCGAACGGCTCTTCCCTCAAGTTGATTGCAGCAACAAGAGCTATAAAATATTGTACTCGCTCAGCGTCACTCGCTCTGCGATACTCGCTTGGCTGTCAGAACTCACCAACCAGCGGTATTCGAGTAAAAGCCCGTCGCAAGCTTAATAGGCAGCCGCTCCACGTAAAATACTAGTATTCAGCTGGATCTGGTTTGACTGGAACCAAAACTATAGTTGGGAAAAGGCTAGCAGATGATGAAAAGCAAAAACACATGCAGCTTGTGGGAGAGATATTCACAAGCCTCATATGGAGCCCTTCACCTCCAATTCAATAAAGCGGTCAGAAAACTGTTGGGGATGCCATGGCGCTGCAGTGCGTCAGGGATGTTTGCTGCGGCGCGTGTAGATTGTATATACACAATACTGCTCAAGCGCGCAGCATCAATAAATAATAAATGATATTTATTCTGTAAGTTGGTTGTAAAAAACACTTTTTCAATCTTGTTTTGTCATTTTAAACTGGCCGGTGTTTCCTAGCTGACTGCTCTGAGAAGAAACGCCGAAACAAACTCAGAGGTCAAAGTCTATTTTAAAATCCATACAATCGTACCTACTGGTCAAATCATATGAGAACCATGTAGGTCTGAAGTGGTATTTTGAGGAAAGTACCACACAGATTTGAGTGGACCTGTCCAGACAGTGCAAGCATTTGTCAGCTACACTATAGCTCAAACTTAGAACTTTAGAGACCCCAACATCGCGGACTTGTGGACGGTGAGCTATGGGCAGCTCGCCGTCCGTCCATCTTATGACAACGCCGTGTCGACGGCGCGTTCGTGTTCCACGCGCGCCTCAAAGAGAGTCAGCATTGGGAGGGGCCCGAAAGGGCCAACGCCTGCCGGAGTCGCGGGACTATTCGAAAGAGATACCGTGGCTCCGGAACACAAAGGGCACTGAAGGAACATGGATGGGTTTTAGTCAGTAGAAGTCTGACACTCCCTCTCGCTCCGCCCAGAGCGGGAGAAGTCATTGGATGATTTACCATCCCTAAAAAAAAAAGGGACCCCAACATGGTGACTTGCGTCATGGCTAGCCCTAACAGGGTTCTGAAAATGATCGCTGACACAGTGGACTGTCCGGATGTGGTTCACTACTGTGTGTACATTTGTTATCGTATCGTGTTGTTTACTAACACTTCGCTTTTAAAGATTATGTTTCTATCCCAAGAGAGTCTTTGCTCGAGATAAAGTGTGCCTTTGTGCTCATTTCTCTGTAAAAAATTGTCTTTTTAAGTATTTGGTGTATACATCTATACTAATATTATAAAACAGAAGAGTTTGTTTGTTTGGTTGAACGCGCTGATCTCAGGAAATACAGGTCCGATTTGAAAAATTATTTCAGTGCTAGATAGCCCATTGATCGAGAAAGGCTATAGGCTAATATCATCACGCTAAGACAAATAGGAGCGGAACATTAATGGAAAATGTGACGCAGACGAAGTTGCGCGGGTCAGCTAGTCTATACTAATATTATAAAGCAGAAGAGTTTGTTTGTTTGTTTGTTTGGTTGAACGCGCTAATCTCAGGAACTACTGGTCCGATTTGAAAAATTATTTCAGTGTTAGATAGCCCATTTATCGAGGAAGGCTATAGGCTATATTTCATCACGCTAAGACATATAGCAGCGGAGCATTAATGGAAAATGTGACGCAGACGAAATTGCGCGGGTCAACTAGTTAATAAATCAAAGATTGAATTGAAAAAAAAAACAGTTAAAAAATGTATCTACTATCTAATAACCTTTAAATCTCTTAAACCATTTTATTCTTTGTTCTAATACGGAACTGGACTCTATACTGGAACTATATATACCTATGCAATGTTCACCACAGGTGTGCTAAGATCGTCGTTGAATTATGTACGGGGCCCGAGGCGTCGAGTGCTTGCCGAACGCTGGGAACTCAGTCAGTACGGAGTTCAACTGTTAAATCGTGCACCTCTGCTACTAGGTTAATTAATTCTACGGTTTTTGGTGTGGTTGTAGTTTTCAGGATTCCGTAACCAAAGGGTAAAACTAAAGAGTAAAACGGGATCCTATTACTAAGACTCCGCTGTCCGTCCGTCACCTGTTTCTCAAAAACCGTGATAGTTAGACGGTTGAAATTACCACAGATGATATATTTCTGTTACCGCTGTAACAGCAAATACTAAAAAAAAAAAACAGAATGAAATAAATGATTAAAAAGAGAGAAGTTTTTATAGATAATGGTACGGAACCCTTCGTACGCGAGTCCTATTCGCACTTGGCTGGTTTTTTATTTTAAGTTATTTTGTTTTATTGAAGTTTTTCTATTTTTATTAGCATCACACTGTACAACGCTTATGATTTCATGATCTTGTTCAAGTCCTCCCCCTCCTTATGTCGCAGTCCTCAGTGCTAAGGGTTGTGCTATCTCCCTTCTGCATCACTTTCACACGTATGATGTTTCTCCATTTTTTTTTTTTTGTTTTGTGTGGAGGGCGTTGTGATCGGTGGAGTCAAGGGCGGTGCGGATCTGGTCAGACCAACGTATTGGGCTGCTTCCACGAGGTTTTTACCATCAAATTTACTATTCACAATTCAATTCAATTTATTCAGGAACAATACACATTGTGATTAAAAACATAATCTATAAATAAATAATATGGAAAAATCACATTCATAAAATATAAAACTAACAGATTACTAATTGTAGGTACAATAAATTATAGAAAGTTAAAAAATAATAATAACATTGAAAATTAAAACGTGGTTCATGTTGATCTAAAATCTGAAACTGAACGCGATAAATCCATAGAGTATGTATGTTCCCATGGATATATTTTGACGCGGGCGACACCACTTGCAGAAACTAGTAAAGCTATCCTGAATCGGAATTATCGCGATCCTCCCCATTTAATAAGAAACTAGCTCTTTTCTGCGACTTCATAATTTCATACTTCATACTCGCATATCCCGTTTTTTCCTGTCTCCGTAAGAATTGAAGAAAAATCTCTCTTAGTGTTCCCCCACACTCTCCAAGGAACCTACACGCCAAACAGCTTTCTACCTACGACCAGTAGTTTAGGCTGTGTGTTGTCTGTCAGTCACTCAATAGCGGAAGACGTATAATTATGCACTTGACTTGTATGCATGTAGCTAATTTGTTTATGTTTGTTGACACTTTCTTTGAATTTATTGACATTTTTAATTTTACTAAGTGACATTTTAATTTTTATCCATTTTTTAAATTTTTAATATTTTATTTCTTGACATTTAATTCACTGTAAATTAAATTAATTAATGATTAACTTTATTTTTATTTTCGATTTTATTAACTTTTTTTTCCAATTTCAAGTAAAGAAAAAAACAAATTTAAGGAGCCTTCATGTCGTATTTTTTAATTTTATATTTACTAACATAGTAAATATTACTGACACCTACTGTGGACCAAAATTTGTCTTACGAATAAATGAATAATAATTATATTAGGATGAAAAAAAATAAACTGTATTTTAGTAAGCCAACATACTTTCAACACAATCAGAGGATTGTGTTGAAAGTATGTTGGCTTACTTTTGCTATGGCGATTGCAGAGGCAATCACCATTGCAAAAGAAACCAGGAAAAAAATAAAATCTTATCAAAGACCAACCATACATGCGGACACATTCTACATCATGTTTACTCCACCCCGAAAATAACACAAGCCTTCCAAAACACTCCAGTATACCTCTTGGCCTATATTCGGCACAAGCGCCTAAAACCGGCCGGAATCAAAACATCATTACGCGGGCAGAACGGAACAAACAACAGTAAGTTAGCATGCAGTCGCCGAACTTAGAGATTAGTGCCTCCCAGCCAAGTGCCCGTAAGTACTGTACCGAAATGCCTATAACAGGGGTGGTGAACCTTTTGTTATAGTTACTCTTTGCTTGCGTCTGTGTTTCCGAATGCTTTCAACCCTAATCTTTTCAAAGTTAGAGTGAACAGGCTATTTCTGGGTAATCTCGCTGCATCATAGACTTAGTCTCTGTCATCTCTGACTTGGACTAGAGTCAGGAGCAAAGCCATCTCAAATAAAAAAAATGTTCGTGACAATCTAAGGAGTCGGATTTGACAGTGAATAGAGAGAGATAGGAGATCGCTTTACCATTAAGCGTGAAAGAAATTTATATCAGGTTTCTTTCATACTTACTAGTAAAGCAATGTTGTATCCTGCTGTCAAATCCGACTTTTTTGGTTGTCAGGAATATAAAAATGAGAATTTGTAACTGTGATATATTCAATTGTTTTTATTTTTTAACTTCGTAATTTTTACAGGCATTGGTTATCAATTAATAACACGATTTATGTAGAAATCTACTAATAGCTGAGCCCGGTACGAGTCGGCCTCTCTCACAAAGGGCTCCGTACAATAAATAAATAAAAAATGTTTCTTGTATGGGAGCCTCCCTTTAGTTTAATTTAATTTTTATTATTTGTTGTTATACCGGCAATACAAATACATACTCTGTGAAAATTTAAACTGTCTACCTACTATGGTTCTTGAGTGAACCGCTGACAGACAGAAGGATGGACGGAGGAGACGTAGTAATGGGGTTCTGTTGGACACCCTTTTAGTACGGAACCCTAAAACAGCTGTTTAGTATATTCATAAGTTTTAATGATTAAAAAAAATCAGACTGGCCGAATAGAGCTTCTGTGGCGACCGCGTACCGGAAGACGCAGCGTTGGAAGGCCTCCCTCAAGGTGGACCGATGATCTGATGAGTTGTTGTGGCAACAGTTGGGTAGGCTCATGAGTCTCTTTGGGCTAATAATTATGATGATGATTGAGAGGAAAAAAATGAATCATTATTTAAAAATGAATCATTATTTAACATCAATCATTATTTAAACATCAATCATTATTTAAAAATCAATCATTATTTAAAAATGAATCATTATTTAACATCAATCATTATTTAAACATCAATCATTATTTAAAAATCAATCATTATTTAAAATCAATCATTATTTAAACATCATACATTATTTAAACATCAATCATTATTTAAACATCATACATTATTTAAACATCATACATTATTTAAACATCAATCATTATTTAAACATCAATCATTATTTAAACATCAATCATTATTTAAACATCAATCATTATTTAAACATCAATCATTATTTAAACATCAATCATTATTTATAAATCAATCAATATTTAAAAATCAATCATTATTTAAACATCAATCTGATAAAATAATTCATTTAGTAACGCAAAGCTACATCGTTGCTGAGTGTAATAGACTACTTATTATAAAGTACTTGGGTGATCACTTAAGGGTGTGTATTCCGTCCACTAGCGCCGCCAATCGTTTTTTATTAATTGTGGTAAATTTAAGACACGCATATAAAAAACCGCTCTGCAGTGTTCTGAAGAAATGTATCTATTATTTTTTGAGAGCTATTTTTAATACATAACTCATGGCTAAATAGCCAAAACGGCAATTATTGCTAAAAGTGGCCACTTTTAGCAAAAATATCGACTTTGGCAACTATTTATGTTCTAAAGTACAAAACATAACTCTCAAAAAATAATAAATACATTTCTTTAAAACACTGCAGAGCGTTTTATTATCTACGTGTCTTAAATTTACCACGATTAATAAAAAACAATTGGCGGCGCTAGTGGACGGAATGCGCCTTCTAAAGTGGAGTGAACGACAAGTGAGCTGTCATTCCATCTTGTTTGTGTGGTTCAACTGCTCACTTGTCGTTCACTTCGCTTAAGTGTTCACTTCGAGATGCTTTCAGAATCGCACTGCTGATCTGATATCGCGAGTGAAGACGCGAGGAAAAACTAGTGGAATACTTTTTAGACTGGATCAATGTGGCAGACCTGACTTGAATAGAAATTAGTTTCTAGTGCTGGAAGTAGGTTCTTTACTTTATAGGTACCTGTTATTGACTTAAACAGAAAAAGCTATTTAAACGGTCGGCCCTTTTATTCAGGTCATGAATTTGAATGATAAAAAGTATAAATTTTTAAAATTAAATCTATTTTGACTCTTTGTATTTTTTATGTTGAATAATATAACTCCGTCATTTATGGACCGATTTAAAAAAAATCTTCAAATCATTATTTTTTTTATCATAATTTGGTTTGTAAGTTAGTTTGGCTTTTAAATCAAAATAACTGGGAACTTGTTTATTTGGATGACAGTTTTTTTTATTCATCCACAAAATTGCGTATTTTGTTATCCTGCGATTTTCCTGTAGCGCTGTTAGATTTGGGATATTACTAAAAAGTGAAAAAAAAAAAACCTTTTTACAAAAAATACAATTAACTTCTTGTTTTATCTTTTGGTAGTTCTTTCATATTTGATACCGACTTCCGAAAGTATTTTTTTATTTTGTAGTGTTTTTTTTATTGTTGAAAGTTGGTTGTATTTTTTTGTAAAAAGTTTTTCTGATGTATGATGATTTAACGTTTTAATTATGAGAATTGGCTTACAAAGATCGTCCCTTAACATCCGCTTAAGTAATTTTGATTATCTTGACGGCATCATCACTAAATCACTACATAATATGAAACAAAGTCCTCCGCCGCGTCTGCCTCTTCATGATAAACTCAAAAACTGCTGCACCGATTTTCATGCTAATTTCACAAATGGATAGTGTTTTTGAGGAAGGTTATCGTATATAATTTGCCAAGCCGGCGAAGCCGCGGGCATCAGCTAGTCTACACTAATATTATAAAGAGGTAAAATTTGTTTGTAAGTTTGTATGTTTGTAAGTTTGTATGTAGGGGGTAATCTCAGGAACTACTGGTCCGATTTGAAAAATTCTTTCAGTGTTAGATAGTCCATTTATCGAGGAAGGTTATAAGCTATATATCATCACGCTAAGACAAATAAGAGCGGAGCAGTAATGGAAAATGTGACGCAAACGAAGTTGCGCGGGTCAGCTAGTTATCTATAAAACGTTAAATTATTTTATTCTGATTTTTAGTACTTGTTGTTATAGCAGCAACAGAAATACCTACATCATCTGCGTAAATTTCAACTATCTAACTATCGCGTTCATGAGATACAGCCTGGTTACAGACGGACAGACAGCGGCGTCTTAGTAATAGAGTCCCGTTTTACTATATGGGCACAGAACCCTAAAATCTACCAATCTTCGATTTGAGAGCTGCTGTGTACTAACCAACAATTTATGACATTACTTTTAAAAATATGCAAAAAAACTAAATAGGCTTGTTTACTGAAAAAATCTAATTAGTCCGTTAGTTAGATTATCAAAAAATATTCAACCCGTATTTTTTCTTTTGTTATGGGAACCAAAATTGACGAAGTTACGACACTTTTAAAATTCTCATAATGTCACGCCGTGACATAATTTTTAGCGGTTAGTGACGTCACGAGCCCCCACTCCCGAGTTTTGATGCGTTTTATCTTTCTCAATATTCATTGATTTACAAAAACAAAAAATATGTGTCCATTATTTTTCAATACTCTAATTGACGGACTAAATAGTTTTGTGATTTGTGGATGATGGAAACTAGCCTATTGTTCCCAAGAATATTGTCGTCGACAGCAAAATGTTCACCATCTCTGTCGCTACGAAGTCTTCTCGCACTTAAATTGCGCTTAAGTTTGGCGCCAAGATAAAGTTTAGTACTTAGCCTTTTTAATGATGGCTTCCCCTCGTGTGGATGGGAATAATGGATCACTACGCAGATTTATTGCATTTGTCTTTTATTACACGAAGACACGCTTACGTCTCTCGAAGCGATGGGCAGTGACGAACATCAACCTTTTGCTATATTGTAAATTTTCTTCTTCAATATTTCGTCACCAGAAAACGGCAGACTTGTAATAACTCTATTATGATTCTCTATTAGATTTCTCGATAAATTATGAAAAAAAGGTCTAGTATTTAATCAATTTCATCTTAGTTCGATCGTTTCCAAAATATACGTATCTTATTTAGAAAAAAATCATTTACAATCATGCGATATTTGTAATTTTTCGGTGACATCTATACTAATACTCGTATTATAAAGCAGAAGAGTTTGTTTGTTTGGTTGAACGCGCTAATCTCAGGAACTGCTGGTTCCATTTGAAAAATTATTTCAGTGTTAGGTAGCCCATTTATCGAGGAAGGTTATAGGCTATATATCATCACGCTAAGACAAATAGGAGCGGAGCAGTAATGGAAAATGTGACGCAGACGAAGTTGCGCGGGTCAGCTAGTAATATTATACAACGCGTATTGGGTTTGGCGCTCGTATAGGCAGTTAGCCTATATAAACTACAGCGGGTCTAAAAAGGCCACTTTGGCAGTATCAGCTAGCACGTCAAGCAACCCGTCACTTTAAATTTTTAGCACCCCAATGTTAGAGCTGGACAAGTTTACAGGTTGCTGCTTTGTAATAATAATTATAATAACCCTACCGCAGTATCTCCACGTTGACGTCGTGGTAGGGCTTGCGCGTCCCGATGGACCTTAGGCCATACCTAGGGTGAGAGGCCAGACAAAGAGAGATACAATCCGTAAGGTAGTTTGCCCTGGTATACCTCTCCACTCCTCTAGCACCTCAGGCTATGTTGCCACTTTGGCGCTACGTCACTTTGTGCAAGCGACCGTTTCCGGGGGCCCATTCATTCATAAATTTTTAAGAACACAATAGTTAATTTGCCTGAACTAGGATAAACCTGTGCTTCAGGCTAGAAAGTGCTTATTTATACATATCTAATTACCTTAAAATAGTAAATTTACAATATGTAAATCAAATGACTACAATTAAAATTTAAATAAAAGGACACAACAAGTTTTACTTACAGACAGAAAGAAGATCTTCTGTCTCTACATAAAAAATGCTTTTTAAATACTGTAATATTGTTTTATTACAGCTATTATAATTTAACTTATAAATACTTAGTGTACCTAAGAAGCTCCTGTTCCTAAGGTACTGTAAGGTTATGTTTTAAATCCCACTTGCTGTTGTCCGCGACTTCGTTCGCGTGTATGTCGGAAAGTAAAATGCTGTTGGTAGGTATGATAAGATGTAACAGTCAATATCTTGCATTAAAAACTATTTCAAATGTTTAGTTGACAATTCATCGAAATTTTACAATCTCTCAAGTTATTTTATAATCTTAGATTGCCACTTTCCGGGACATATATTTAGATTTTAAGAACGGAGACCTATTTCAAATTGGGAAACGTCTTTCCACTTCCCAAATAAGTAAAAAATGGAATGCTAGATTTTTGGGAAAACCCGCAAATCTGATAATTACACAGAGCCATATCATGCAACAATTTAGCATTGACCATGTCACATAGCAAATTACCTATAACATTTATTTATTTATTAATTCAATCATCATCAATATAACACCCTAACAAACATATCCAAGTCGATGTTATAACATAAATACAAACATACAAAACGTTACAAAAACATTTCTTCACATCAATCATTGATTAAACGGTCAGACCCCTTTTTTTAGGGATGGGAAATCATCCAGTGACTTCCCCCGCTCTGGGCGGAGCAAGAGGGAGTTTCAGACTTCTACTGACTAAAACCCATCCATATTCCTTCATTGCCCTTTGTGTTCCGGAGCCACGGTATCTCTTTCGAATAGTCCCGCAACTCCGGCAGGACGGTCAGACCCCTTTGAATTAAAGTTTGCACTACCTGAACAAATCTCGGTAGGTTTCGGCAAAAAATATGCTCCACATAATTATCATTTTTTTATTGTGTAATGTATTAATTATTTTGCATACTACTTATTATATAAAGTCAAGTTCTTAAAACATAAAAGACAGATGTGTTGCTGGGGAGTTTGTTGGCCACTTCTTCTCCCCACCTAAAACACTAGGAAGTGGTCACGGGCGGGCGTTTTGGGGGAATATCTTTTGTAAAACTTGACGTTCAAAAAGCGCTGGCTCTCAGCCCAATTTGAATAAATGACTTTTGAATTATAACATTTCAGTTGAGCAATCAAATCAAAAAATAATTTTATCCAGCTTTCATGGACTTTAGATAAAACATCGCGCATGTAACTATAACCACTAGGCAAGCAAGGAAGTCCCTGCAGAACATTTATATAGAATCCAACAGATTTAATCTATTACCTTACCATCTACCATCCCACCCTACAACACCGTGATGAGGTCAGAATGGCAGTCGCACTCGCAATAGTCGGACGTCCGGATTGAAGCGAGATTGGATCATGAATAAATTTCGAAACACCTTGTTTATGTGTCGGAAACGCAAACTGCATAGCTCTGATCGCTGTAGGAATCCAACATTCCAACAGCGATCAACGTTGTGCAGTTTGAACGAAAACGAACCCCAAGGGGATAGTGCGGTAGTAATGGTCGGGAAACATGCGAAATTGAATTTTTTGTAGCTGTAAGGGCTACAGTTTTCGGTAATCTAGAAGCGTATATATGTGGTAGGTTCTATTGCAACTTTTAAGGCCGAATTTCATCAAATTAAAACAGAACGCGATCAACATGTGAACCTTGTTTACGAGGTGTCAATGTTATTATTTTCGATAGAATATTTATCCTGACAACTTTTAAACGCAGCTGCAAATATTATTCGCGGCTGTAAAACATATGTAGTTACAGAATTATAATCATCAAAATCATCAATACAACTGTAGCGGCATCAATGCCGCCACAAGAAAAATCAACGAAACAAATCTGCATCGCAACAAAAAGAACCGCGACGCCATCTATCCAACTGGCGGCGAACTAAAATCTTAAATCGCGCAAGCAGAGTTTACCATGCGATTTGAACACATCCACCCAAATATGAACTATCGGGCAGTAGCCCCTCAGGCCCAACAACCGCCTGGATCGCATACTCCCCAAACTGGTGACCCCGACGCTGCTGGTGGCTCCAGTGAGTCGGAGCGGTGCGATATAGTGACGTGACTGCTGTAGTCGACCAGGAGAGGTTCTTCTAGGCTCTTCATGTGACTGGCCGAAGGTGCAGTGTGGTTGCCAAGGTCGCTGATGAGGATGATAGAGGCTGAGGATGCTGACCAGGAATGCGCGGCTGCTGCATGCTGGTGGTCAGGATACCCGTAGAAGCCGTTGGTACTGGCTGGCTGTATGACTCACTGCTCGAGAGCTTGAGGTCATGGAGTGAAGTGATGATGACGTCACGCTGAAGTAGCTGCACGAAGGCTGCGCTGACGTTCTTTGTCGAGGGTCACCAGTTTGGGGAGTATGCGGTCCAGAGAGTAAAGTCCCGCAAATCCCCATTGAAAAGGAGGATCCTCCGCCCAGGCGGTTGTTGTGCCTGGGGGGCTACTGCTCGATAGTTCATATAATTCGGGTGGATGTGTTCAAATCGCATGGTAAACTCTGCTTGCGCGATTTAAGATTTTAGTTCGCCGCCAGTTGGATAGATGGCGTCGCGGTTCTTTTTGTTGCGATGCAGATTTGTTTCGTTGATTTTTCATGTGGCGGCATTGATGCCGCTACACAACGCTCTAAGTTCATAAAGCTCTAGGAATGACTTTTTTTGTTCCTAGGCCTTTATGAACTTGGAGGGTTGTATTGGTAATTTTGATGATTATAATTCTGTAACTACATACGTCTAACAGCCGCAAATAATATTTTAATTAACATACAACCTAGCACTGGCCTGCAAATTGTAAAAAACGCAAGAAATTTGAATTTCGCGGGCTGGTTGGAGCATTCACCATAAAAATTTGTTGATAATACGCTTTTAGAGCGGTTTTCTTCAATGAAACTGTTCATTGGTGAAACCCGCTCTAAAAGCGTATTATCAGCGAAGTTTTAACAGAACGTAAGCCAGTTTTTGCGGTTTGAAGAAGAATGCTAGACAGTGGATTTAGAAATACCTAGAAAACATATACGTGTCCATACACGCTAGGGTTTGCATGTTGGTTATAACCTTACAAGAATAACGAACAGGCAAAAACTAGCGAGTATGTTATAAAACTGTACACTTGGCAGTGCATGTTATGTCAGTGATATCTGTGGGTTATGCGAGTATGGCCTTAACCGATATTATTTCAATAAAATCTTGTGTTTTTTTTTCTCGGGTCCTTGGAGACCCGGTCCTTTGATAGGCGTACGAGAGGCCGAAGTCAACTCGCAGAGGCCCCGTTAGACATTTCAAATGGAATGAGACACCAACCGACGATTATCCCTGTATGCACTGTGAAAGTATACCCAAGGACTATCCCCGGTTGGAGCAGGACTCATCATCTGCCTAGCCTTTTCCCAACTATATTGAGGTCGACTTCCAGTCAAACCGGATTCAGCTGAATACAGCGACATGACAGCGGCTGGAGCAGGACTATTGCAGAATATGGAAACAAAAGATGAAACGCTATGGGTTTGGGTGGTTTAGTGGACTGATAACCGTTTACTATGGAATAACTATTGGCCCCTGTCTGACCACTGACAATTAAATCTGCTTTAAAATGGTAGGGGGTGACTTTCACAATCAATAAATGGGCCCCCCGAAATTGGTCGCTAGCAAAAAGTGACGAGTGATTCATAAAATAGTACAACTTACTAACTAATTATTAAAATTATCACATTAAACTCCCAGTGCTCTTCCTACTCTCTCCAACTTGATCTATGCTGTGCCCGACAGGGTCCATGATTGTGACTAATATACAAATTATTTTTCCACCAACTTTATTTTTAATTTTTTTTTTAAATATTTTAAAATTCATTTATTCAATTTAGGCTGTAAGCCAGCACTTTTAGAACGTCAAGTTTTAAAAAAGACAGTCCCCCAAAACGCCACCCCGTCACCACTTCCTAGTGTTTTAGCTGTGGAGAAGAAGTGGCCAACAAACTCCCCAGCAACACACCTGTTTGTTACGTTTTAGGAATTAGAATTTCAACAATAAGCAGTATGCAAAGTAATTTAAACATGGCATAAGATAAATAATTCATTAATATTTCTCACTTGTTAGCTAGCATACTATGACAGGATAAAACAAAATACACACTCAAGCAAGTGTTGACGTATGTAGATTAAATAAGTAAAGAAAAAAAAAACGATATGACAATGCCTACAAAACGCAAGCCTAATTCGCACCTTCAGAATAGTATGGACTTAACTCAAACATCTAAGAATTTGAGTTACGGTCACTGAAGCTTACTCGATGGACGTAGTGACCGTTCTATGACCATAACTCAAATTCTTAGATTTTTTAGTTAAGTCCATACTATTCTGAAGGTGCGCATGTTCAGCAGTGGACTTTGCAATGGTGGATTATGTTACATACATTTGGGGGCCGAGTCACCCGCGTCCGTAGGAGAATACCCTTCAGCGAATCCCTACACGTGGTCCCCGGGTGGTGCTAAACAGGTGACACTAACCGCCTCCGTGGTCTCGTGGTTATACCACCTGATTCAGACCCAGAGGTCCCGGGTTCGATTCCCAGCGGGGGCAAATTTTTTGCTCGGTTTGGTTGGTGGTAGGACTTGTTCTAAGTCCGCCTGGCAAGCTACCACCATCATGTCTAAGTCTGTCGCCATAACAACAATGTTATCAGCATTGTTGTGTTCCGGCAGTTAGACGTATGATAGCCAGTTCCTCTGTGTAAGAGGATTCCGGGTGAAACTCGCTTCCATCTTCGGCCTAATCATCACTTTCCATCAGGTGAGATTTAGGCCAAGAGTTTCCCCGTTTTGTATAAAAAAAAAAAAAAAAAAAAAAACATACCTCCTCACAAAATACTTGCTACAAATACAATGCGTTAATCCCATTGTATTTGAACCAGTACAACTTTTCTGAACACTTTGTAGGATTCCGTACCGAAAGGGTAACCAATGGAACCCTATTACAAAGGCTTCGCTGTCCGTCGTCCATCCGTCCGACCGTCGGTCCGTCTGTGTCCGTCAGCAGGCTATATCTCATGAACCGTAATAGGAAGGCAGTTGTAATTTTCACAGGGTGTATTTCTGTTGCCGCTATATATATCAACAAGCTGACCCGCGCAACTTCGTCTGCGTAATATTTTCCATGAATGCTCCGCTCTTATTTGTCTTAGCGTGATGATATATAGCCTATAACCTTCCTCGATAAATGGGCTATCTAACACTGAAATATTTTTTCAAATCGGAACAGTAGTTCCTGAGATTAGCGCGTTCAACCAAACAAACAAACAAACTCTTCTGCTTTATAATATTATTACTAGCTGACCCGCGCAACTTCGTCTGCGTCACATTTTCCATTAATGCTCCGCTCCTCTTTGTCTTAGCGTGATGAGATAGCCCATAACCTTCCTCGATAAATGGGCTATCTAACACTGATAGATTTTTCTAATCGGACCAGCAGTTCCTGAGATTAGCGCGTTCAACCAAACAAACAAACAAACAAACAAACTCTTCTGCTTTATAGTATTAGTATAGACAACTAATAAAAATACTGAGCTATGGAACCCTTTATCCGCAAGTGCGACTCGCACTTGGCCGGCTTTTTCATATTTCTCTATTAACCGTAATCTGTCAAACCTTTTCTAGTGAATCTTATTAAAAAAAACCTGTTAATATAAAGGTACTTGTACATCTGTAACTGTTCGGACCCGGCACGGAACGATCGTGCCCAAACTCAATTTCCCGTGACTCCGCCGTGCCCCACCGGATTTATAAGTTTGTTTTTTACGCGTTAACTCCTAAACTGATTTGGAAGTTTGTACCGGTTCCCCCCTGTACCCTATATTGGTTTTGTCTTAAAGTTTTTTGCCTCTGACCTTAACTTCGTTTCAGAAAGTGGGACGGACGGAGGTGTGCCGAAATGACGGTATTGTGGCGTTCTGTAAATAGCTTTTTTTCTTTGGGTGGACATATAAATTAACTTGCTGATGCCCGAGACTTTGTTTGCGTTTTTTGGGGGACGAGTCACCTGCGTCCGCAGGAGAATACCCTTCAGCGAATCCCTACATGTGGTCCCAGGGTGGTGCTAAACAGGTGACACTAACCGCCTCCGTGGTCAAGTGATTATACCACCTGATTCAGACCCAGAGGTCCCGGGTTCGATTCCCAGCCGAGGCAAATTTTTTGCTCGGTTTGGTTGGTGGTAGGACTTGTTCTAAGTCCGCCTGGCAAGCAACCACCATCATGTCTAAGTCTGTCGCCATAGCAACTATGTTAACAGCATTGTAGTGTTCCGGCAGTTAGACGTATGTTAGCCAGTTCCTCTGTGTAAGAGGATTCCGGGTGAAACTCGCTTCCATCTTCGGCCTAATCATCACTTTCCATCAGGTGAGATTTGGGCCAAGAGTTTCCCCGTTTTGTATAAAAAAAGGAAGAAAAAAGTAAATGTCGATTAACACAGAAAATTTCGACTCTACGGGGGAAACTGTGAACCCCTCGCATTTTCCCCCGTAGGGTCGAAATTTCCCTTACTTAACAGATGCTTAGCTTCTCCTTCTTCAGGCCTTGTCCCATTTGTATCTCCTAATCAAAGGGTAATCGTTGGGGTCAGCTGCTTAGCAGATATTTATTATATGTCCAAGACGAAAGTCAGTCAAAAGAGAAATAAAAAAAAAAAAAAAGCTACGTTCCTTGCGTACCCATATTGTGTCAATGACACAGCCTAACAAATCAAAAACAGAAATAAAGACATAATTCTGTCCTGAATTGACTTGTGTCATGATCCTTTACGTTCTCTAGTAATGAAAAATGGGAAAGGGCAACGTCCTTTTTTACTATTGATAGCGACGCGTTTGACCACTATCTCACCTCATGTTAACAACTCCCCAAAATGCAACCTATGGAAAACCGACAGGCAAGCAGCACAAGTTAACATTTGAAAGAAGTCTAATTAAATACACCAACTTCTTAAAGCTAAAAATAAGTAAACTCATACCACGCCGTGTTATCTTCAACACAGGTAGTGAAAAACATGTCCCGGAAATGGGCAGTATATCCTCAAAACGTTGGCCAGTGAGCTATGACCGTGGATAATGGATATATTGTGGCCTGGGGCGAATCTTTAAAGTCGCCCGTAAGCGCGTTGTAAGTTTGTGTCGATGTAAGCGAACGTATGGCCGTTTCGAGGCGTATTTTATGGGTTATGGCTACTTTAGATAATTTTATATTCTTGTTGTTATAACATGTTATTTCTAACTGTTATTTAACGCTAATGAATATTAGCTACATACTAAATGGATTATATCAAGTTTGACATGGTAGGTTATCTATTGAACTTAGTTCCTTTGGGAACTTTCACTGAAATACTTATCATCTATACTAATATTATAAAGCAGAAGAATTTGCTTGTTTGTTTGTTTGGTTGAACGCGCTAATCTCAAGAACTACTGGTCCGATTTGAAGACTTTCAGTGTTAGATAGCCCATTTATCGAGGAAGGTTATAGGCTATATATAATCACGCTAAGACAAATAGGAGCGGAGCAATAATGGAAAATGTGACGCAGACGAAGTTGCGCGGGTCAGCTAATTGTTAATAATTTGTACACGTTTCAGGGTCGCAATAATTTTGAGACTCCTGTCTGAGTTCTCATTTATGATAAAATTATATAACTTAGACTAGACATCCTGAAACCTGGAACTGGGTAACACGATATCCTGTAGCAAGACTACTGTCACATTTTCCGGCTTTTGACAATCCGTAACGACTGCCGAAGATCTACAAATGACGGCTTAAGGACCAACAGCTTACCGTGATTTTCAAGACTCGAAAGAGACTCGGTACGATAAGATGGTCACCAAAATATAAAAATCTAAAGGAAACCCATCTGCTCACCGATCTTGGCAAGCATTGCTTAATCTTGAAGATCGAGCAGTTATTATTAAGCCAAGAGCTTAACCTCTAAGTTAAGATCATCAACCACAGTAGATTTCATTCAATCTTCATGAACAATAACTCCTAGCTAGAAACTATACCACTGTGAACCCATAACTTATTGACAACTTAATCCCGAAAACGTCAGCATTGATATAAACAGACACAAGTGTCAACTTAACCGTCACAATCTTCATAAAAAGCGGTGCCATTCAGAAAGAAATCTTTTAGCGGCCATAAAAAAATGATGTCGTCAAAAGAGGAGAAGAATGGTGGACATGGCTGTAAGATACGTTGAACATGTATGACCAACTCGGAAAGTTAGCATTCAGTTTTCACAACTACTTTTTTTTTTTGAGATTATAAACCATCTTTTTCCTATGTTTTTTTTTTTTTTTTTTTTTTTATACAAAACGGGGAAACTCTTGGCCCAAATCTCACCTGATGGAAAGTGATGATTAGGCCGAAGATGGAAGCAAGTTTCACCCGGAATCCTCTTACACAGAGGAACTGGCTATCATACCTCTAACTGCCGGAACACAACAATGCTGTTAACATTGTTGTTATGGCGACAGACTTAGACATGATGGTGGTAGCTTGCCAGGCGGACTTAGAAGAAGCCCTACCACCAACCAAACCGAGCAAAAAAATTTGCCCCCGCTGGGAATCGAACCCGGGACCTCTGGGTCTGAATCAGGTGGTTTAACCACTAGACCACGGAGGCGGTTAGCGTCACCTGTTTAGCACCACCCAGGGACCACGTGTAGGGATTCGCTGAAGGGTATTCTCCTACGGACGCGGGTGACTCGGCCCCCAAGATGTCTTGTCTTTTCTGGAAAAAACTGGCCAAGTGCGACTCGGACTCGCGATTCCGAATCTCATTTTTATTGGCACAGATTTACATTCCTTTTAATTCCCTTAAAAAATCCTTAAATTTAAGTGTTTAGGTTCAGTAGGCCCGGAGAAATTTGGTTATGACAGACGATCAGACATACAGTCAGCTAAGTTAGATAGATTAGATACATCCGAGTGATCCTATAAGAGTTCCGTTTTAAGGATGTTCGGAATGAAACTGCTTGTACTATTGAGCAGCAGCATCTGGAAAGGCTACGCAGATTGATTGATTGCAAAAGCTTTCACCATTCTACAAAAACACAGTTCCAGTGGGAAAGGCAACGGAATATAAGCCGCTAGAAAATACTAGTTAGTTTGAGTTTCAAAAACTAAATCACTTCTCAGTGTACATTTTTTTTTTGTAGGCCATACTTTCCCAACCACTGCAACTCCTGAAAGTCAGAATCTACAGTGGCGACCACTAGAAAAATGCCGAGCTAATGAAGCCCGACGAGTCCCGGAGAACCGATTCAACTGTCTTGGATCCCGCAACGAAATTAATCAGAAAAGTACAGCGAAGGAGCAGGAAAAAGTAAACATAATTTCCAGGTCCTTTCTTATCAAGCAGGAGACAGATTAGAGCTAAGCCAATAGGCACCAAGGGACATATACAACTGGGTTAAGCCCAGTTGCCAAGCACCACGGATTTATTAACACTGAAACTAATGGGTCCTAAATTGTGAGCTAATTTTGATTCCAGTAATAGGTATGGCAAAATCTCCTGTGCAACATGTGTGTATAGTGTTATTGTCACTTGTTATTGGGCTCTGTCAGTACCCGTAGTTAAAAGAACAATAGTAAGACAATACAACTATGTCCCAAGAGGACCTTAGGCTCGTCTTGGCAAAGGCACTACCGGGCTCCCAGATCCATGTAGGTACATTTTGATCATATTGCTGCTCCAATTATCTCATCCTCATACAAACCGCCCCTATTTTTCTAATCTTAAAACTCTCCACCGTTAACGCACAAGACTCCACCGAAGCATAAGTTTATTACAAGCTTCAGACCGTAAAAATAATGAAAACAAGCGTAAAATACTATTTATTGCTACAAAATCATATCGTGGAAAATTGTGTAAAGCTGTAAAACGGAGTGGAATGGTTAGTACGGCTGTAATGTTCTTGTTAGGTTAGTTTACTGAAGTTCGAGTGTCACGACGACGGGGTGATTGCTGCTTTGTGAATTCACAAAAATGGCGGCGAGTTTGGTAGATATTGTTTAGTTTTCAATGTAGATCATGGCTGCAAAATCATATCGTAGAAAATTGTGTAAAGCTGTAAAACGGAGTGGAATGGTTAGTACGGCTGTAATGTTCTTGTTAGGTTAGTTTACTGAAGTTCGAGTGTCACGACGACGGGGTGATTGCTGCTTTGTGAATTCACAAAAATGGCGGCGAGTTTGGTAGATATTGTTTAGTTTTCAATGTAGATCATGGTTTTCTTACTGCCCTGTCTTGCTGTTATGGATAAAGACTGTGACCTTTTTATTTTTTCTTCTTCTTCCTCTCCTTATCCCATTAATTGGGGTCGGGTTTCCTCACTTTCCTGCGCCAAGTCAAGCGATATTGGGTTGTCGTTTCGTACAATTGGGCTTTCTTAGGGTCTCTTTCCATGGAGGTCCACCAGGTCAATGGTGGGCGACTGCTCCCTCTCTTTCGTTCTGGGAGCTTCAATGCAGTTTGAACCACATGGTCTTCGTGGCGTCTTCTGACAAGGCCATACTAGCAAAGGCGGTTTTCAGTAATTGTGTCTGCGATTGGTGCACCATTTTATTTTTTATTTTAATTGATTAAAACTTTTGCACTTGTGTAACATGCACCGTAGGTACAAAGGCGGACGAACCTGTTTAAAATAGAATACTGAGTTAGTATGCTCTATATAAAGTCCAATTCTATCAGCAAATGTGATTATAGAAATGCTAAAATATAAAAACTGCGGGTCTTTAAAGGCTACTTTAGCAGAATCACTGTCAAATTCAACCTTGAACCTTATGTGTTTGCGATAAAGATGAAAATTAAATTTGACAGATTGTTGTCTAATTAATATTATGATTCGAATATGATTCGAGAATGCTCAACCTGATTGGTAGTGAGATGGGCCTATTTTGTTGTACTCTGGGTGAGTTCACAAGGAATGCATTATTTGTAATTAGATATAGATGTTAGAATAAGTTAGGATAAGCGCATTAATCGCATTGGTCTAGACTCTAGGCCATCTTACATTTATCATAACAGTCTAGGCCCTAGAGTGTTATGATATTAATGTAAGATGAAATAAATAAATAAACATAATAATGAGATTTCAGCTTTATGATATAATAATAATAATAACCCTACCGCAGTATCTCTACGTTGACGTCGTGGTGGGGCTTGCGCGTCCCGATAGACCTTAGGTCATACCTAGGGTGAGGGGCCAGACAAAGAGAGATACAATCCGCAAGGCAATTTTGTGGCGAACTGTTGGGCAGTAGCGACCCCACGAACCTAATCTCCCGGGAGAAGTCTTGTTCCTCATCTCCGGCTTGCCTTTATTGGCTGGCCAGAGTGAACACTGACGAGGAACAGAGCTCCCACCTCTTTCTTGCCTTAATCGGCCGATATGAGTAGAGATTCGCTAGAGCAAACGTGCTCGGGAGAAGGATGTATAATCCAGTAAGATGCTGGTAGGGATCTTGACCGCACTTCCGGGATTGTCCTGATAGCCGTGGTATACCTCTCCACTCCTCTAGCACCTCAGGCCATGTTGCCTCCTTGGCGCTACGTCACTTTGTGCTAGCGACCGTTTTCGGGGGCCCATTCATTGAGTGTGCAAGTCACCCCCTGCCATTTAAAAGCCGTGTATATTGTTAGTGGTCAGGCAGGGGCCAATAGTTCTATAATAAACGATTATCAGTCCACTAAACCGCCCAAAACCATAGCGTTTCATCTTTTTTTTTTTCCATATTCTGCAATAGTCTTGCTCCAACCGGGGATTGTCCTTGGGAATACTTTCACAGTGCATACAGGGATAATCGCCGGTTGGTGCCCCATTACATTTGAAATTTCTAACGGGGTCTCTGCGAGTTGGTTTCGGCCCCTCGTACGCCTACCAAAGGACCGGGTCTCCAGAGACCCGAGAAAGAAAACAAAAATAATGTGGACTCGGCTGTCATTGTACCGATTGTCGTTACGGCTAATGGCCTGATGGCCAAAAGCTTCGACGACCACCTGTCAAAGCTGGGATTACACAGTTGGGTAAAGGGCCTGATACAGAAGGCAGTACTCCTCGATACGGCTCGTATTGTGAGGAGGTTCCTTTCTCTGGAGCCCTAACCACCGGTAGCTTGGACCCTGCTCCCGACACCGGCGGACTACTATTTTTTGTATTTTTAAATGTATTTTTTAATGTTTTAAAGATATATTTAAAAATGTAATCAATAAGTATTTAAAAATGAATAAACGAAATAATAATAATATCCTTGGACATTTCACACAACGCCATATAGTCCCAAGCTAAGCAACCTAATGCTTGTGTTATGGTAACGATATGGCTGATAAACTACTTATATACATTTTTTTTTTGTAAATACATACATATTATAGCTAGAAAAACACCCAGACTCAGAACAAATACATGTAGGTCGTACAAATATTTGTAAGACTAGCATCTGCCAGCGGTAACCCCAACGTAAAATTCAGGAATTATCCCAAAGGAATATACTCCCGGGTTAAAAAAATACTTTTGTCCTATTCCAGGACATGATCTACCCGAGTGCCAAGTTTCATATACATCCGTTCAGGCGTTAAGACGTGAAGATATAACAAACAGACAACAATATTTTCACATTTATAACACTAGTATGGATTTATCATCAAGTCCTGAATGTGCCAGCAACACCGCTTAGAAACCGCCCTAATAATCTACCACTAATGAAAAAAAACGGTCAAGAGCGAGTTGCACTCGCGCACCGTGAGTTCCGCGAACGCTTTTAATTTTCATCGGCGAAGCCTAGATTTGTCAGAGAATTTTAACACAGCGGTGTATATTGCAGTTGTAGATCAGCGCCATCTCTTGACCGATAGTGGAACTACTTTAACTTTTGTTGATGATTTCTGAAAAAGTATGCTATTTAGACATGTTTTTATTTTTTCGTAAACTTATACCACATAGAATAATTTCAGATTCGCAAACTTCCGAGATTAAATATAAATAAATAAATAAATATATCCTTAAACATTTCACACAACGCCACAAGTCCCAAGCTAAGCAACTTAATGCTTGTGTTACGGTAACGAAATGGCTGATGAACTACTTACATACATTTTTTTTTTGTAAATACATACATATTATAGATAGAAAAACACCCAGACTCGGAACAAATACTTGTAGGTCGTACAAATATTTGTTCCGTGCGGGAATCGAACCCGCGACATGCTGCGCAGCAGTCAATCGCTCAACCACTGCGCCAACCGTGTCGTCAAAGATAAGGGGGCGGGAATTGTCAAATTATTTATATTTTACGTCAAAAGTTTCTTATTTGCAAAATAGTTGAGCAAACATCACCTAAAATTGTTCCAAATTTCAAGTTGATAGCATTAAATTAGCAGTTCATGAGATATCCAACTGTGACAGAAGGACAGACTTAGTCACACCATAAAGGTTCCTTTTTACTATTTCGGTACGAAACCCTAAAAAACCCGTGAAAAAGCAATCAGTAATTTCGCACGGCATCCCAACTCATAACACAATACACCATTCTTTTTCCTGCAGATGACATGAAAGCGATGGCGCCGACCTTCATAATATATTAATTAAGAAAGAGCCAAAGTTTTTGCCACCCGACGTAATTAAATCTGAATAATTATAACAATGAAAACACATTTTCCGGTACAATTGTTCTAAGTGGTATTTGAATGCACATTGGAAAGCTTTTAGTTTCGGAACGAGAAGGAAAGCTTTATAGAGTTTAATTTTAACCGTAGCGGTTGAGGTTCTGTTTTTATAATTTTGAAGGACTTTCTTGCCGTCCAATATTTTTTTGTTTTTGATATCAAAATGCAAAGTACCTTAAAGGAATGATTCTTGGATAAAAAATCATGTCTTAATCACAATGGTCAAACCTTTCTCTCTGATCGTTTTTACTTGGGTTCTATGCTTTTCGTTTCATAATTGTATTTATTTATCTGTTATGTATTTTTTCACATAAATCATACACCTAAGACTACCTCCAGCTGTATTTTCTTTTCTCTTTTAAATCCCTCCAAAGGTTGTCTTGAATAGATAGCTTTTAGCGACAAGGCCGTCCATGCGTCACCCTATGTAATTTTTTCTTCATCTATTTTTCTGTAATTTATATGGTGTACATAACAAAGGGTATTCTATTCTATTCTATCAGTTAGATGTTTATATTTTGCTCTTTAAATTGATAAGAGAGAAAATAATTTTAATGATATAAGATAAAAAGCATCACACATCAGGTTTTTGGGCTTGCAACTTTTGGCAAATTTTGGCTTGTTGTTGTGGCGAAACTTGGTCGAGGTGGTTATGTTCAGCAAAAGATGTCTTTTGGCAGATGATGATGAACGTCACTTCTAAGACAACAAAATACATTGTAGACCTTCTTAGTCGTACTGGCTAGTCGATACAACTGTGTAAGGATTAATGAAAAAGTTTAGAATAGGATTCAAATAAAGGAGAATGTAAATAGAACATTGTTGTTCAGGGGTGAAAGTAATTGATTTAGTCCCGAGACGGCGTTCGAGGGACTAAATTAGTCCTTTACCCGAGGTGAACACGAATCTTGTATAAAACGAAAAATAAAAACACTAATCTGAATCTGATGAACTCATCGTGTTAATACAAATCTCTGCTATACGAAAGTATGATCAAAGCTCAAAAAAACAAATGAAGAAAGAATAATTGCTTTTCCGACTATTTGTTTTTTGCTTTGGCCGTCCAGCTATGCAGCCATAACATTTTCATCGTTGTTTTTTTTATAATTTGACGGCTGTCAGTTGAAAAAGATTCTCCCTAGGGCTGCAAAGTGATACTTTCAACCCGTTGCTCAGGCAACTTCAGGCCTACTTTCTAAGCATGAGTAATTAAATAGTAGATTGCTTTATAAGGAGTCATGTATTAGCTTTGATCTTAGCAAGTAAATAAATAATAGATGATGCTTTAGCGACAGTAGCTGGAGCATCACAATATATTCTATAGGAATGCCTATAACTTATTTTTTTGTTTGGCTGGCAATACATGCATGTATGTGTCCATTTCAATAACTGTTTATGAATTTTTGGCCGACTAAATATAGATTATATTTACTGGAATCCTCGATTTCATAATCTGCTTATACGTTTCCAAATTACAATGGGAACGTCTTTTAGCCAGACTGAATGCTACTGAATGCCTTCACAACTTAAGCCAGCATCAGGTCTGTAAAAAAAACATAAATAAGACCTTAAAACAAAAGCCAAACAATACCATACTAAATAACTAACAAGACAAGTAAAAAAAAAGCTTGCAAAAAGAGGTCACGGAATATTCTGCATAAGGTAAAGCAGGCTAATCTTAATCTCCTTTCCAACGTCAACTACTACATAACAATTAGCCCCTATTTATACAAGCCAAGCTGTAATAAACAATACAAGCTGTTAGGGCCTGAATTATGTCGTTATTCAATACCATGCACGCTAAGATCCTCTGATAACCTGTAGCGCATGATGCATGGCGAGCTTTGCTGCCACCTGAAATGTAGTGGGCTAGCTTTTACATATTCAATTTTGGTGCCGTAAATTTGTTAGGTGGCAAATACTAATATAATTTCTGTTTTATAATATGGAGATTTTACTTGGTGATTAAATAGGTGTAAAGGTATTCTAGTCCAATATTTTTCGACAATCTAACGGTCTAAATAGAATCATATTTACTGAAGTGAAAACATCAATAAATATACTTTTCTTGGGATGGGTATAAAATGTTAAACTCTCATCAGGATACGTGACCTGATCGAAAATTCGTAAGACGGACGATTCAAAAATACACAACGTTAATGTTCAAGTTTTCACTTCTGCGGGCACTCCCGGAGTGCAACCCGTTGGTTTTTTTTTCCTCAGGCATCATCCCTGTTAGAACAAAGGTATTTTCTTTTTGGGATAAGCCCGCCACACATTCCCAACCACTGCAACTCCTGAAAACCAGAATCAAAAGTGGCGACCACCAGAAAAACGCCGAGCTAATGAAGCCCGACGAGTCCCGGAGGAACGATTCAACTGTCTTGGATCCCGTATCGAAATTTATCAGGAGAGTACAGCGGAGGAGTAGGAAAAAATAATGTATATGTCGGCGTCAGCGACAGCTGAGCGATAGCACCATCATCGTTTGGGTTCGGTGGTATCAGGATCATTGTAGAATAAAACACTGAATACAGTACTAAGCTCTCTTTATTAACTGTGGCTGAGTGCTAGTACTTTACAAATAGACAGTCCCCCAAAAACGCCCGCCCGTTACCACATCCTAGTGTTTTAGCTAGGGAGAAGACGTGGCCAACAAACTCCATAGCAACACATCTGTCTTTTGAGTTAGAAGAACTCGCATTTACAACATTATTAAAGAAGTCTGTTTAATTTAATTAAAATAGGTAAACCGACAGTTTCGTTTGGGACGAGTGTCCTAGTCGGTGTCTCGAGCAAAAGTCCCCTCGCCAAAGTCCCCACTCTCCAATTTATACGTCTCTGTCCACGTGCCGCCATTACAACTGTCAACTGACGTCACGGCGTTTACCACTACCCACTACTACAATACTCAAATCAGCAACTAATTATTAAATTATTTCTTTATCCACGACACGGCCAGAACTGACAATCACACGTCCTCGTGTGGAGGTGATAATATGGTACCTGTAACCAACGAAAACACAACTTAATAGTTGACTGCTGGCTCGGCCTACCTGACCAAGATCAAGATCATAAAATCATCAATTAAGAATTATAACTATACTGGTCCGGTCAAACGACCCTTCAGTTTTAATCTTCTGGTCCGGTCTCACGACCCTTCAGAATTATAACTACTGGTCCGGTCAAACGACCCTTCAGTTTTAATCTTCTGGTCCGGTCTCACGACCCTTCAGAATTATAACTACTGGTCCGGTCCTACGACCCTTCAGAGTTATAACTACTGGTCCGGTCAAACGACCCTTCAGTTTTAATCTTCTGGTCCGGTCTCACGACCCTTCAGAATTATAACTACTGGTCTGGTCCTACGACCCTTCAGAGTTATAACTACTGGTCCGGTCAAACGACCCTTCAGTTTTAATCTTCTGGTCCGGTCTCACGACCCTTCAGAATTATAACTACTGGTCCGGTCCTACGACCCTTCAGAGTTATAATCTCCTGGTCCGGTTATAACTAACCCTTCAGGATTATTACTGCTTGGTCCGGTCAAACCCTTCAAGCTCTTTTAATTCTTTTTTTCTTTTGTTTTCCTCCTTTTTTTTCTCATCAGTATTAAAACTGGAGACGATTGTGCTAGACTGGAATATCCCTTTAGCCAGTGCTAGACCGGATATCGGTCCCTATAGCCAAACATGCTAGACCGGATTGCAATCCCTTTAGCCGAGTCATATTATTGGACCGGATTTTCCCTTCAATGACTCTTTCCTACATTTTTTGTTATGTTAATTCTCTCATTTTTTGTCCCACATTTTTTTGTCCTACATTTTTGTTATGTTACTTCTCTCATTTTTTTGTCCTACATTTTTTTTCACTTTTTTTTTTTCCTGTTTTTTTTTTTATTCTTTTTAAACATTGCCCCAGCCCAGGAATCTATCCTGCATCGGGAGCGCGCTCACAAACACCCAAGCTCACCCGCACTAACACTAACTATTTTGTTTTTTTTTTTTTTCTGTTCGGGTCAAGCCCAACTTTCTGCGCCAACCGTCGCGTGTCTTTCAATTTAAACTATTTCCGAATTTGCTAGTCTGGACTGAACTTGTCCCTGTAGCTTATAAAATCAATTGTTGGAGTTCATTATTTTATTCTATGTATCAAAGTACTTGTCACAGCGTTAATTGGTTTAGGATTTAAAACCCTTCCGATGATGTATTACATTTTCTACTCAGTTACGACTCAGTGCGGCCAAATAGCCATGATATGTTCTCTATTGATCAGTGGAGGTACTCTCCTAATCGTCTTCTACGTTAAACTTGTTAGAAACACTACTGAGAGGAATCTTTGGTATGTGATCGTGGGCATACTTATACGTTATTTTACTATTTATGGATTTCAAAAGATAGCGACCGATATCAACTAATTCTAAAATTCTATCGACTCTCACTAACGGACTTTAGCATCCACATCGCTACACCAATAATAACGGTCTCGCAATTTTCCGAATTCTAAAAAGAAAAAAATAATAATAATCGAAAAGCTATACAAATAAGACCATTTTCTTTTTTAACGCACCGTGTTGCGAGCTCTACTCTACCGATTGCGTTTCGCGACGATTTGCCACCCTTAAACTCTACAGCAATTCTCTACTAACTCTTATTACGTGGAGCTATTCTTTATCTCCACTCTACTGACAAGTCAGTCATTCAGTCAGGCTTCTGACAGTTCTAAAGCGGCTGTAAACTCTAATTGAACTAAATGCCACGTACCACTCCATCGAACAAATAAAACAACAGGTCATCTTATTTCCAGTCGACAGCCATCTCATAGATCAGCAAAACAATTGATACACTCGCACTTCCTCATGGGAATGCCGAGTAAACACTCTTTATTACACTACCTAGAGCTACCGTAACGAAACCCTGATCTAGACTCTCCCGTCTATGCCATCCAGAGCCGCCGGATACCTTGGTACAGTCACCGACCCACAGAACTCAGAACTTGTCACACAAACTAAATTGTTGCCAACTCAACATCTACTTCATAACTTCACAACGTTAATGATACTTGGCATCGGGTATCTTCTCGACAAAGAGATTTTAAAATATACCGACCGGTAATCTATGCACATCGGTGCTTACGAAAACAAGAACAACTTGCCTGCTAATTTTTGCGTCCTACGTTCCTGTGAAGAAGCTACGTTCACGAATTACTCTTCGTTATTCTAAGAACATTGCGGTCACTGAATCAATCTTATTTTAATCTCACTAGGCTCGTTTTACCTTACATACCTAGTAGGCAACCCAGTAGTGGAAAATGAAAAGTCTATTTAGAAATTATGAAAGCGTTGAGTTATTATCTGTACCAGTCAATCAATGTCAATAAAATCAAGTTACTGTTCATAATCGCTTACTATTGAATTTGCTAACTGTTATTATGCAAGGAAAACTGTCGTTAACACGTTAACATAAACGCCTAGGTCTAATTTTTCACTAAAATTGAAAAAAATCTAAGTCGAAACAAAACATGACCTTGTGGCAATCTTGCCTTACGATATCGGATTCAGAATTTCGCACTGAATATCATTTTGAAACTATTACCACCAATGGGAAACTGTAATTGCTATAGCTTCGTACTGAGTATATCAAAATTACCTAGCAATATCAATTTAACCACTGAAATGATTCGAAGATCTTTAAAGCTTTGAAAATCACAATTAAAATTAAATGGCAGCGGCTCACCGGGCACTTCAGTCGGCCTTGAATGCTTCCAACTCCACAGATGTTGACATGATGTACAGCTACTGCAGCCTTCAAACTGCTTGCGGACCTTCGATCCGTCACACTTAGAACTGCTCTGAAGTTGTAATTTCTCAGCAGCAATAGCTGCATGCAAACTTCTAGCGCCATGTGCTGGCTTCATCCAAGGTGATAGGATATCTGAAAACTGAAAAACACCACGAGAGTACAAGTCCAATCCAAGCTTTGGCAGGAGTATAGGCTTCAGATAAGCGTAGCAGCCACACTATCCAAATTAATTAAAATCTGAAACTAATCAGAACACTGGCACTAGCAAGAAAGTTTATGTCCAATAGTGGACAACCGCCCCTAAGATGACCCACTGACCCAAAGTTGGGCTATACATGGTTGTGATGAATGAATATTGCATTTACAATCATCTTAATTTTTAAATTGAACTGTTAGGTTGGTACGGTCCTGTAACTGTATCGCTCTAACGTCCAACAATAGCTCTGAACTGGTACTGGACTACATTACACAACCAGCGATAGCAGAATAATATTACCGCTTCATCAGCGTTATTTAAAACGCTTTTCTACCGATTACTAACGCTTAACTAGCAACACTTAAGCTAGCGCCTGAACTATTCCTTCACTAAATCGATAGCGAACGTGAAAATAATAGCCACACTTTAGTATAGAGAAACAAAGCGATGAATCAATTAGCTAAAATGGATTATGGCTAATCATGAGACCATAGCCCTTTGTAGTCTGTCTCCACAGCATAAAATGTTCCTAGTGAACAATTTTTTTTATTATTTTTTTTTTTTAAACAAAATAGAAAAATGTTAACGAACGAGCACATCAGTTTCACAGCAATAACAAAATGAAAATGACTCACCAGATTAACGTGAAGATCCTCACACACATCATCACACTTCCCCATGACCTGGCCAGCTGTTTTGAAGTTGCTTGCCTCCGTTCCGAACTAGTTTTTCATTGTTCAGGTTGATGAGGGTAGCCGCATAAAACCCGACGAGTAGGAATTTGACCTTGGAATGCATCTTTAATTGGCCACACGTTGAACTCTGATAGGTTATCTATCATAGGCATGTAGGCACGATGCTCTTCAGAGCCCGCACAACACTCGAGTCCTCGACGAAACATAGCACCGCGGTGACGCACAATGACCGCGCGTCGATCTTAGGTTTATTGGATCGATTTTCACGGCACACATCGAGTTTTAGGCGTCTGGATAATCACACGCGTTTCGAACACGAACCACAATTTTCACTATAACTGTCACTACGTATTTTGCATTTGAAAAGGAACCCGTCACGTAAGTATTTCACTAGCATTGCCACGAATCTTCATGTGGGCCACTTGAGTTGCATCACACTTCTGATGTCGGCGTCAGCGACAGCTGAGCGATAGCACCATCATCGTTTGGGTTCGGTGGTATCAGGATCATTGTAGAATAAAACACTGAATACAGTACTAAGCTCTCTTTATTAACTGTGGCTGAGTGCTAGTACTTTACAAATAGACAGTCCCCCAAAAACGCCCGCCCGTTACCACATCCTAGTGTTTTAGCTAGGGAGAAGACGTGGCCAACAAACTCCATAGCAACACATCTGTCTTTTGAGTTAGAAGAACTCGCATTTACAACATTATTAAAGAAGTCTGTTTAATTTAATTAAAATAGGTAAACCGACAGTTTCGTTTGGGACGAGTGTCCTAGTCGGTGTCTCGAGCAAAAGTCCCCTCGCCAAAGTCCCCACTCTCCAATTTATACGTCTCTGTCCACGTGCCGCCATTACAACTGTCAACTGACGTCACGGCGTTTACCACTACCCACTACTACAATACTCAAATCAGCAACTAATTATTAAATTATTTCTTTATCCACGACATATACTTTTCATCCCGGGAGTATCTTCACTCCGAATAATTTCCGATTTACACGCTAACGATGCCACTGTCAAGGCCAACCCCAAGTACCCCATAAAAATAAACACATCATCAATTGTCTAGCCTTTTTCCAACTATATTGGGGTCAGTTTCCTGTCAAACCGGCTGAATACTAGTATTTCACGAAGAGCGTCTACCAACCAGACCTCCACAGCTCATTAAAAAAATAATAATTAGCTGGTTTAATAACATCACTTATGACGAAACGGAAAGTCTTCTTGTTGTTACTAAATAACGTCATCTTTCTCATCACACACACACTGCCACTGCTCCTACCTCCCCACTCCTTTACACACCTACACTTACACACATTACACACATAAATAGACTAAGTTACTACTATTTTGGATTATATTTTTTACTTTTACTTTTTATTTTTTTGTTTTCGTAACTTTAGAATTGGTACTCTTAGACTCGATATAGTTTAATTTGATTAAAATTAGCTTATGACTAAAAATTAAATAATTCCCGAGCTTTTGCTGTAACCGGAGGAATCACTGATTCTGATAGTACAGGTTTACCTAGTTTCGGAATCAGGGGTTAAATTTAACAATGTCTCACTTTGCTCTTGTATACATAAATTACGTATATATGTTTCATGTAATAAATCAAATGGGAGTATTGTATGTGTGTAAATAAATAAATAAATAAATAAATAAATAAACTGGGTTACACAGTAGTTCTTCGCAAGACGACTGCCCAAGATCTACAAATGACAGTCGGGACCAACAGCTTACTGAGCTTACCAAGTTACGGAGAAAACTCAGTTTGTTATCGTGGTCACCCATCCAAAAACCAACCTTGGCAAGCGTTGCTTAACCTTGAAGATCGACCTGTGCAGCTGTTATTCTTTAGCCTCCTCCCATAATAATAAATACGTCCTTGACACAAAAGATGACCTATTTAAAAAATCCCTGTTCCCCACATCTCACGCCTCACAAAGACTTCCATATCCAGAGCCTATCAAAATAAAACTTTCAAGGCCCCAAAATACAATTTCAGCTGGGGATTATTATCCCCATGGGCTTTCTATGGGCACAGTGAAATCCCCCGGCGTCCATTAAGTCTATCGCTTTGTAGATCTCTCGCGACATTAAGAGAATATATTTCCAATTGGTTAGAAGGGGCGGGGCTTACAGAATTGTAGGGTAACCATAATTTTTGATAAAACATAACTATCATCTTCTTGGCCGTCGTTACGGATTATCAGAAGCCAGTAAATCTGACAGTCTTAACAAGACATACCGTGTTACCTAGTTAATGGGTTGTGGAGGTCTGGTAGGCAGCCGCTCCACGTAAAATAACGCAATAACGTAATAACGCATTCAGGGTGCTTTTGGGGTTGCCGTGGCGATGTAGCGCGTCAGGGATGTTCGCGGAGGCCTGCGTTGACGGTTTCGCCGCGATCATGCGGAAGCGATGCGCTTCCATGATGGAACGCTTGCGCTCCACCTCTAATGGCATTCTGAATGTGTTTTCAGATAGGTGGGACTCTCCCCTTTTGCGAAGGTGGATAAGAGTCCAAACACATTTGTCCGGGTGAACTGGTGTACCATTGCACCTTTCGTTCAATGGTGCACCGGTTTATTTGGATGGGTGTGTTTATTATTATTAATTTTATTTTCTTACTAGCATTAGATTAAGTCATACATCTACTAACATTATATGGATTTTATTTTATCCGAAATAAATGATTGAAATTGAAAATACTGGTAATCAGCTGAATCCGGTTTGACTGGAAGCCGACCCCAATACAGTTGGGAAAAGGCTAGGCAGATGATAAGATCATGCGTCTCGAAGTTTTGACAACGGCGGCGCCATGAAATTATCTCTTTATTTTTTTTTGACCTGGCCACTCGCATTTCAACTCGCTAAGATGGATTACTGCTTAACCTTCTTATAAATCATCATCATGTTCTAGTCGAAAGTCATTGACTACTGGTCATGAACCTTCCCCAAGCGTCGAAACATGAATCAAAGTAATGTTTCTCGAATCCAGCGAAAAATCATTCCCTTCAAAATATTGGAATCCTTTTTATACCGCGTGTATCTGACATCGACGCACAAACGATTTCCACGGGTCCAGGACATGATTCTGGACACCCTAGACTTAGAATTTTTCGTCGGCTTTTTTCTTATTTTTTCATTTTTTTCAAGGGTTTTTTTTTACTTTAGACTGCTCATAATCGTTATTCTGACCTAACCCAATGAGATTTTTAATAAAAAAATAATTAATTAACTACTTTCACTAAAAAGAGCAATCTGAATAAAACCACAAATAGATATCAGCTCAGCTGAGCTGATACCTCTATTTGTGGTAGTCTTGAAAAAAAATAAAAAATGAGAAAAGAACCGACGAAAAATTCCAACACTGGGGAACAAATGTCCAGAATCATGCCTTGGACCCATGGAAATCGTTTGTGCGTCGATGTCAGACACGCGGTGTGCCTCTGCGAGATGCTTCTTTTATGTATAACTTTACGTGTCACGAATTTCATACAAATCGGATTTCATCAATCTAAAACTGAACACGATCACCATGAACTACGTTACGAGCTGTCAATGTCATTATTTGCTATGGAATATTGACATTGACAACTCTTGAACGCAGCTTGATCGCGATCAGTTTCAAGTAGGTTATCGAGAAGTACAACTAACATCCATCCATGCATCTATAAAATAAGGCTCTGTAAAAAGTAAATTGTAACAGCCACACAGGTCGATCTTCAAGGGTAAGCAACGCTTGCCGAGGTTGGTCTGTGGATGGGTAACCATATTAACATACCGAGTTTCCTCTGTGCCTCGGAAAGCACGTTAAGCTGTTGGTCCCGGCTGTCATTTGGAGATCTTTGGCAGTCGGTACGGATAGTCACAAGCCAGAAAATCTGACACCAGTCTTGCCAAGGAGTACCGTGTTACCCTGTTAATAGATTGTGGAGGTCTGGTAGGCCGCCCCTCCATATAAATTACAGGTAATATTCAGCTGAATCTGGTTTGACTGGAAGCTGACTCCAAAAAAGGCTAGGCAGATGGACTTCCTTAAGCTGTACAATAGGCCTTCATTGCGTCAGCTGCATATTGACTGGGTCCTGTTTGGACGTGAAAATGTTTTAAATTCAAATGAGTGTTCCCAAAACCAGCCAGAACTATTTTTATGACCTTCAGAGTACCTAAGTATTCTTTTTTTTTTCATTTATTTTGTCTCCGACATCAACACTAAAGCTCGATTTAAACTTCTTCAAAAAAGTAATTATACAATTCGAAATAAAGGCTCTTAGCAAATTAAGTTTTTATAGCTTTCTTTATTATTTAAATTCGTTAGCACAAGCAACTTAACTTATTAAGTTGTTAACTAGCATCGTTAACTTAGGACTAACATAAATTGCTTCATGTTATGACTTAATTTTTTATTTTTTTACGTTTGATAGGCACGCGTTTTAATCGTAACATCACACCGTCATGCTGGAGGAGCCGTAGCTAAAGAATAACAGCCACACGAGTCAATCTTCAAGGTTAAGCAACGCTTGCCAAGGTTTGTCTATGGATAGGTGACCATTAACATACCGAGATTTCTCCGTACCTCGGAAATCGTTGGTTTCGGCTGTCATTTGAAGATCTTTGGCAGTCGTTACGGATAGTCAGAAGCCACAGATTCTAAAACCAGTATTACTAAGAAGTACCATGTTACGCAGCCTTTTGGTTGCATGGAGGTCGGTACGCAGCCGCTCCACGTAAAATACTGGTATTCTGCTGAAACCGGTTTGACTGAAAGCGAAACCGGTTTGACTGAAAGCTGACCTAAATAGTCGGGAAAAGGCTCGGCAGATGATTAACATCACTCCGTTCCCTGCGAATATAAAATACTGCACTCCATTTCACCAGTTATGGTTATAAGATAGGGGACGAGTCAAGGATATTAGCATCACTCGGTTTCAAATTCAGACTCCCACTGAGTACCTAATTCCTTATTGATATCACCGAGATCACACACGCCTAACCCTGGAATGAACGTCAGAAAAAAAAAAATCGGATATTTTTATTAATATTTTTACTGTTGATAGGCATGCGTTTGACCACTATCTCACCTGGTGGTAAGCGATGAATGCGGTCTAAGATGGAGCACGCCTGCCTAGAAGAAGTCACTCTTGACTTAAAGACTCCCAGGTTGTAGCTATCAGGAAACACAGACTCCGGCAGGGAGTTCCACTCCTTTGCTGTATGCACTATGAATGTGTTCCCAAAATGTTATGTGTGTGTGGGTGCTAAAAGTGGGTATCTAAACGACTTTAATCAAGGAACCTGTTATTGATTTTATTATTTTAAATTTATTTTAGATTTCTCGCTAGCCGATTGCACGTTTTCTTAAGTGCATGAATCACTGTGAAAGCTTGTTACCGTACAAACAAACCGTTTATTATTTTAACTAGCTTTTGCTCGCGACTTCGTACCAGGTTAAGCATTCAATGACGAAGAGTTATGTTGTTGAAATTTTCGTGGGTGAAAAGTGCTTTGGATGAAAAGTTAATGGGTTAAGAGTGTGTATTCCGTCCACTAGCGCCGCCAATAGTTTTTTATTAATTGTGGTAAATTTAAGACACGTAGATAAAAAACCGCTCTGTAGTGCACTAAAGAAATGTATCTATTATTTTTTGACAGCTATTTTTAATACATAACTCATGGCTAAATAGCCAAAACGGCAATTATTGCTAAAAGTGGCCACTTTTAGCAAAAATATCGACTTTGGCAACTATTTATGTTCTAAAGTACAAAACATAACTCTCAAAACATAATAAATACATTTCTTCAGTGCACTACAGAGCGGTTTTTTATCTACGTGTCTTAAATTTACCACAAATAATAAAAAACGATTGGCGGCGCTAGTGGACGGAATACACGCTCTTAAAGATAATGTTGACCAACGGTTCATGGGCTAATCGACTGTTGTGTGTAACGTTACAATTTCGTCTGTCCATTCGGTGAGTTTATCGCGATCAGACAGAGAGACAGGCAGAAAATCCTGCAACAACTTTCATGCTGTTTCACCAATGGATGGAGTGGTGCTCGAGGAAGGTTTTAGTATGTGACGTATCAAGCGGGCGAAGTCGCGGGCATTAGCTAGTAATAAATATGTGTTTCTCGGTTTTTCCAGTCTCAAATGGAGACGACACATGATGGTTTTTCATATTTTAACAAAAAGTCATTCAAGTTCCGTCAGAATCACTTTATTAATCTTTACTTTAGTTACAATAATTCGTGGAACACAATTTACAATAGTTAAGCGGTACACAGTCAATCTCGCAGTCGAGCGGGCAAGCGTCTCAGTCTCAGTGACGCTAACTTTCTTCCTTCTTGCTTGCCGTTCGAAAATCGCGCGTTACAATATCTACATTTACTTGTCAGAAGATTTTCAGATTTGTGATTCCTACGAGAAACCAACATACCCATCAGTGAGAGACCAACTGTCGAAATAGAAGTGCGTATTTATCAGCGGAAACTAGTCATTCTGCTGCCACAATTTCTATGAACCGAAGGTCTAAATCCCTTGAAGAGGATTGTGTTTAACTACACTCTGTTAGGTGACCCGTATTTTTTCTGTGTTATGTAAAGTAACCCAGATTTTAGGGACCAAACCTACTTTTTTGTACAATTCTCTATTTACATTACAAAGATTTTTCGTCAGCCGACCCATTTTTCGAGGGCATACAAATATTTTTGTAGGCGCTAAAATTGCAAATAATGGTTCGTTGCTGTTTATTTTATTAAAAAGGTCTCATTATGAGTCTTTATATCTAATTATTTGGATAGAGAGCCTGAATAATAAGTAGGTTTTAAAAGGTATATTATGTGTCGCATAAACATTTTTTCATAAGTGGTGACTTCACAACTTGTTAACTAAGGTCTTACCATAATTTTGATAAAGCTATTATGGCTCCTGTGTAAGAGAGAGACGGAGCTATACAGATCATGTACCATCTCTTTCTAACAACGAACTTGATAGCATTTACACATAGTACGGCCCCTCATGGAAAGTGTAAGTAGTTGGTCGTAGAGAGTCATACTGGCAGACGACATTTTGTGAAGTTAAGTGTGATCCCAGTGTTGTACTGGCCCCGAGGTCGACTGGTTTAGGCGCTTGCCTTGTGACGATGGTCGTGGGTTCAATACTCACAGGAAGCATACATTGTAAAGTTGTTTCCAGTTTGGCTAGGACATTGCAGGCTTGAATCACCTGATTGTCTGATAGAAACATGATTCCGTGCTTCAGAAGGCACGTATAAGATAGTGGTCCCGGCCGCCAAATGGCCGTCGCTAAACCATGTCAGAGGCCCTTGAGGCGGTTTAGAAACTCTGACTCTAGGGTTTGTGGGGTCGTTAGACCTTACTGCCCACACAATAAAAAGAAGACTACAATAAAAAACTTTTTACAAAAAAATACAACCGACTTCCAAAAAAAACACTACAAAGTAAAAAATAACTTTAGTTAAGTTTTTTATGTTTAATTTTTTAGTGGTACCTCACACCTAACAACACCACTGCAAAATCGCAGAAAAGCAAAATACGGAATTACGATTACTTTGGATGTCATAAAACTATCGCCCAAGTAGACGAAATCTAGCTATTTCGATTTAAAATCCAAAGTTCGAAATCGATTTTGATAAAATTTAAATGGGACCAATCTGCAAGTCCTTCAATTTCAATCCTTTCAGATAAACTTTTCAAATCGGTTCATAATTGTCGGAGTTATGAGGTAACAAACATAAAAAAAATCAACCGAATTGAGAACCTCCTCCTTTTTAGGAAGTCGGTTAAAAACAAACCGCAGTACAATAACGTGTGATCCCAGCCTAAATCATTAACCTCCTTAGGACTATCTAACAAGAAACAGAACCGTCATCACCAAGGTATTACGGCGATTATCATTCGATTACCCTTGATCGCCAGATCTGCCACAAGTGTCTTGAAATACTACCTTCATGGTTATTGTGTCAATTAGCTATATTGCCCGTACAAGGTTTAATTACATTAATAACACAGGCGTTGAAGAGGAGACAATGGGCTATTAGGCACATTATTTGATGAAGTGAAAGATTAACATGAGAAGGAACACAATACTAAATAATTTGGCGTAACCCGAGAATGTTGAGATAATGATAATGTTTGCAGCGGTGGTAACGATTTTTTTTTATTAGAGATAACAGAGACAAAGTCAACGATGGAGTGAGCTTACCCAAAAGTAGCCTGTTCACTCTAACTTTGAAAAGATAAGGGTTGTAAGTGTTTGGAAACACAGACGCAGGCAGAGATTTCCACTCCTTTGCTATGCGTATTATAAAAGATGCTTGGAAACGCTTAGTGCGAATTGGTGGAATAGCAGCAAGGTAGAGATGGTAAGTTGCAGTGCGTCTGGATGTACGATGGTAGAAGGGGGCTAGTGGGATGAGATGATGGTCGTGGATCGTGGTTGTGGCTAGAAAATACTACCGATTAGGTAGTAAGTGATTCTTTACCCAATATTTCACCTGTTAGTGAGTGGTTACCACCGCCAATGGACATTTGCAATATCAAGGGTAACACATGTCTAAGTTTGTGGCTATCAGGAAACTCCGGCAGGGGATTCCACTCCTTAGCAGCCGGTCGATCCTGTTGACATCTCACCGTGATCACTCATGTGGAGTGAACGAGAAGTGATCTGTGATGCCATCTTGATTGTATGGTTTGACAGCTCACTTATCGTTCACTACGCCTAAGTGTTCACTTCGACATGTTTACAGAATAGCAGTGCTGTACGTAATATGAATGTGTTCCCATAAAGCACCCATTTGACTTGAATACCCTTTGCGTTCCACTGCCCTCGGTGACTCCTGGAATTCCAGAACCTTGGCAGGCCCTAGCAGGACCTGTCTATTATGCTGACGCTTCCTTGAGGCGCGCGTTTAACACAACGCGCCGTCGTCTTTCCCCCTGCCACTTAAGTTTGGCGATTCTTCGGGCTATGTCGGTAGTCTTGGTTTCCCTGTCAATACCTTAATTTCTAATTCGAAACCACACGAGCATAGCCCTTTCCTTTACCTTTACGACCACATCAATGGCATTGGATACATTCCTGATTAGAATTTTCTGGAATAGATGCGCCATTGTAGAACCAGGACTTGTCCCGAGTCTCACCGTCTCATATCCACCGCACGATCGGATACAACATTCGCAGGAACAATCTCATTAGCCGTGAATTTCGTGGCCCTCCCATCGAAAGATTTATATTGTTATGCCCGAGTCTTAAGCCGCTGGAATATAGGGATATATTTGCATTTTATCTCCGTTCCATCGATGAGTGATTAGTTTTGCGGTTTGAGCTGTGTGGTGTGTATTCTATTGAACACATATAAAGAAAGTAAGAAAAAAAAATGTTATTCTTCCCAAATAGACGCAGGATTCATCATTATAAAATAGGTACACAAATAAAAAAATACACAATAAAACAAAATGGTACCTACACAACAAAAAAAAGATAATAAAATAAAACTAAGCTTAAAATAAAACTACTGCCTGTGTCAGGGACGGACATTATAAAAAGTTGACGTACTATAGTTGATGTACTATAGTGTAGTTTGTACACAGTATAGTTGCTAATGTTCTCTTAATAAACACATTTAATAAAAAATGTTTCATAGTTGGTAGCTCGAAGCAGAGATGACGAGCTCATCATCATTTCAATTGAACGACGTTAATTGTTCGACAAAGGCTTTCCCGTGTCCGCACACCGACTGTTCCAATGCTTCAGTGGATTTCCTTGGTCTTCACCAGGTTAGTCGTCTAGTTTGTGAGAGGCCTCCCAACTTACGCGCTCTTTCAATACGCAAACAACTCACGAAGAGAACCGTAGGAAAACAAAATAAATAAAATATTGGTAAAGTATTATAATTTCCATTATTTAAAATTGCATTGCTATGTATTGTTATAGAAAACTAGCTGACCCACGCAACTTCGTCTGCGTCACATTTTCCCTGAATTTCGTTTGCTACAAACCTCACGGAGCCCGAGACCTTTCCAACGAATGCAAAACCGTGGAAATCGGTTCGTGCGTTCTGGAGTTATAGCGTCAGGAAGGAAAACCCGACTTATTTTTACATTATAGATAAGGTAACCGTTTCAGCCCAGAGAATTCCCAAACTTGAGCGGCAGTGGCCAGGAGTCATTGCTCGCAAGACAACAGGCCGAGGTGGTCGAACTCCATACTCGTGGTGGTAGCAACAACACACTGTGGGGCTGCGTTTCCACTAGAGATGTGCGAGGGTTGTATTTGTCAAGGGTTCCTTTTGTACCAATTGTTTCTTTATACAATAGGGAATATGCATGAGATTGACTTGGTTGACTGGTAGAAAATGCCTAAGGCAAGTTTAAATACATAAATCATTTTTTTTGCAAATTAGCTCTAGTAAACAATCATGTACTTAATTATTTTAAATACCTTCATCAGCGATTAAGTTATATAGCTTCAAAGATTACAATTAGAAAGAGAAGTTGATATGAACTTTGACGTCACAGTCCATGACGCCTATACAGCTGCCATACAAAACAGCGTTTTGGCGAGAGGGACAGATATCTTTGTTTAAAAATGATTTATATTTCGTGTTTTTCGAGTAATTTCGATTCTATTTTCACTGTTGGTGTTATATTTTTGTATATTTTTAGATAAACTGTTTCGATGATAAATGTTTTTTTCATGGATATTCCCTATGAGATGTTTTAAAACGAGCTTAGTGTCTGTAGCCGCACTTGAAACTCCTGCGGAGGAAGAGTGCGTTTCTACCAGTGCGACTATGCGCAGCGCGGTATTTTTTTTGTCAGAACCAATAGAATCGCTCCATTTACAAAGTTTCGCCCAGCGGTTATAAGACTATATAACATCACGAGATCCTCTTAAACTGGTATTAAGTGATTTGCCAAGACTTGCCAAATACAACAAAAACTTATAACAAAATACCAAGTCGCTTTAAAATATTGAACTCTAGGAAATTTAATATAGAATTACACAAGTGGCTTAATGAATGTAATTTTTACAGTTTAAAAGATTATGGATGTGAGATGTTGATTCCTTTTGTCAAAATAGAAATTTTTTGCATGGTATGTTATATCTTAGCGAAACATGTTGAGCTACTGTAATAATATTAACATCAATGTATACCATGTTTTACACAATAAATGATTTACTTACTTACTTACGCTACGACCAATAGGAGCGGAGCATTATTGAAAAATGTGACGCAGACAAATTGCATAATTTAACTCCGCCAAGCCCGTCCCATCATCGGGCCACAAGACAAACGGCGATGCGCCACCGGTATAGAGTGGACACCACCCACGCGCACCAAAAAGTGTTGGGAACACATTCATACTGCGTACAGCAAAGGAGTGGAATTCCCTGCCGGAGTTTGTGTTTCCTGATAGCTACAACCTGGGAGTCTTTAAGTCAAGAGTGAATAGATTACTTCAAGGAAAGCCAGCTCCATCTTAGACCGCGTCATCGCTTACCATCAGTTGAGATGGTGGTCAAACGCGTACCTGTGAAAAGTTAAAAAAAAGGTCCTAAAAGATATCCTAAAAGGCCCAAGAGAGCATTATACTACCCACAAACCAACAGGAGCCCATAACAAAATCATTTCAATAAGTAGCCTGCCGAAATTTTCCCCGAAATCAAATTTAATTACACCGCTAGGCACAAAATCCGGGAACGCTTAACGTCGCTTTCAAATAACCTTTAAATTATAACATCTTAAGGCTTGTAATTTAAACCGTTGTAACATTTCACTCCACGATAATCACTGGCTCGGTCGAAATTAAATCGTAGGTCCCAATCAATTACGACCGTCCGCCGGGTAGAGCCGGGCTTTTTCATAGACATTATCTCTTTTACTTCGGCCTAAAGCACCGTTTGCACTGGCGCTTACGACCATGGTCGCAAATAAATAAAAATATTGTGCCGTCCACCGGGTAGAACCGGGCTTTATCATAGACATTATTTCTTTCATTCGGCTTTAAGGACCGTTTGCACTGGCTCTTACGACCATGGTCGCAGGACAATAAAATTGAATTTTAAAAGAATCATATTCTGGCGACAAAGTTTACGAATAGCAATACGTATATAGTTGTGAATTCTGAGGTATTTCATAATTGCGCATTCAGCTATTTATATTAATTAAAACACTATTAACAATCCTGTCCTGTGTTACAAGATGGACCGATGACTTTAAAGCCAGAAGAGATTTCGATAAAACTTGGCAGACAGGTGGACCATAAATGCAAGATTAGGAGACAGCACTTTCTCTTTGCATAATTCCTGTCATTCAACGAAGCCACAGGCAGAAGTCAGTATACATTATCATCAGCTTAATCATCATTACAGCCAATATACGTACATTGCTGAAGATAAGCTTCTCCAAAGCATCGCTACATCATCAGGTCCTACTAGTATAATTACAAAAATACGTTTATTTTTAAAAGACAACGACCATGGTCGCAACAGCCGGTGTAAAGCCTTCTTAACGCGCGTCCTTCAGCCCACGAACTTAAAATGTTTCGTTTTAAAGCACCGATTTCAGTTTATGGCAATTTAAATGGCACAGAAATTGATAGGCTATCTAAATGGAGTTTAAATGGATTTGTTTTAGTTTTTCTTTTACGATTTCTGTGAGAATCAATCTTTTTTAGAATACTTTGGATAATGCTATCTTTGTATTTTGAGATGAGAATATTATACACATTTGTATGTTGAATTTATTCACTCATGTATGAGTGAATGAAAAAGCTTTTTTAGGGATCTGTACCAAAAGATAACCAACGGGCCCCGTTGTTTATCTTTTTGTACAGTACTTTTAACTAAGACTACGCGATCCATCCGTCCGGGTCATTCTATCTGTCAGAGGGCTGTATCTCAAGAACCGTCATAGGTAGACAGTTGTATTTCTATTGCCACTATAATAACAAATAATAAAAATTAAATAAAAAATTAAAGGGCCCTTAAAAGTAACGAGTTACTTTGTCAGTTTATGGTACGGAACCATAGATATGGAACCCTTCGTGTGAGTTCTTGTGATACAGCCCACTGACAGACGGACAGCGGAGGCTTATTAATAGAGTTCCGTTGGTTACGGACCTTTGGGTACGGAACCTTAAATAGAATTCTTTAAATGATAAATGATATTTATTTTGTAAGTAGGTTGTAAATAACACTTTTACACGTCAATCTTTTGTAGTCATTTTAAACTAGATGAGGCCGGCGTTTCCTAGCTGACTGCTCTGAGAAGAAACGCCGAAACAAACTCAGAGGTCAAAGTCTCTTTTAAAGTCCATACAATCGTACTAGTCAAATCATATGAGAACCATGTAGGTTAATGTCTGAAGTGGCATTTTGAGGAAAGTACCGCAGTGAAGTGGCATTTTGAGGAAAGTATACACAGATTTGATCTTTAATAATACTCACACAATCATGTATTCATGCGTATTTCATATTGTTGAGACGAATATTTGAAACGTGCAGTCACTGAACCCGCAATACAAAGGAAGATAGGTGCTCAGCTACTGCGCAAATTGGAATAATAAATTTATTTTTGAAAGGGTCTCGATAAGTGTCTTTTAATTTTCTCACCCATTTGCTATACATTTCCCAAAAAGGGTTTTTCCTTTAATTCAATTCATCAATTCAAGGGCACTGCATTTCGAGTGGACGTATACAATGTATAAATCTTAATATATATAAATCTCGTGTCACAATGTTTGTCCTCAATGGACTCCTAAACCACTTAACCGATTATAATAAAATTCGCACACCATGTGCAGTTCGATCCAACTTGAGAGATAGGATAGTTTAAATCTCAATTTTTTGTTGCAATATTATTTAGGAGCGGAAAATGTGACGCAGACGAAGTTGCGCGGGACAGCTAGTAAATAATAAGTATATAACCTCATTTTACTTTGGGGGTATGCGGTACAGAGAGTGAAGTCCTGCAAGCCCCCATTGAAAAGCGAGGATCCTACGCCCAGGCGGTTGTTGTGCCTGGGGCCCTGGGGAGCTACTGCCCGATAGTTCATATTCTGGCGGATGTATATATTCAAATCGCATGGTAAACTCTGCTTACGCGATTTAGGATATTAATTCGCCGCCAGTTGGATAGATGGCGTCGCGGTTTTTTTTGTTGCGATGCAGATTTGTTTCGTTGGTTTTTAAGTTATTTTAAAAAGGGTCTCGTTACTTGTGTCTAAATTTTCTTACCCATTTCCCAAAAAGGTTTTTTCCTTTAATTCAATACATCAATTCAAGGGTCATGCATTCCGAGTGTTCATCTAATTTTTCATGAAATCAGCAAGTTATTCGACTCTTCACGACTGATCAGTATCGTCATTCAACGTGGCAATGCAGCCAGAGTTCTGTGCACTTTTCCCATTCACAGTGACGTGGGCGATTTTTTCGAAGCACAATGAGTTACCCCCCCCCCTCCCTTCTTTTTTTTTTTTTGTTTTTTCTCTGCTTGTATATTTAAACTTATGCCTAAGGTGGTATTTAAGAGATGGAATTCAGCGATAAGAATGCCCCTTACACATATAGTTTTTCTAAATATTTGCCCTGTGCTTTGTGTTGCATACAATCATCTGCCTAGCCTTTTCCCAAATACATTGAGGTTGGCTCCCAGTCAAACCGGATTCAGCTGAAAACCAGTATTTTACGTGGAGCGGCTGCCTACCAGACCTCCACAACCCATTATCTGGGTAAGACGCTATTCCTTGGCAAGACTGGTGTCTGATTTTCTGGCATCTGACTATTGAGTCTTGACAAAGATCTCCAAATGACAGCCGGGACCAACAGCTTAACGTGCTTTCCGATGCACTTAGGAAACTCGGTATGTTAAGATGGTCACCCATCCACAAACCAACCATGGTTGCCACGAACTACTCTATATATGTATATATATAATAAATAAATAAATAAATAATATAAGCCATAAATTACCCCGTGACCCTATTTGCTGATGTGCTGATGATAGCACGGTAACAGTAGCTAGTAATAAACCTGACCAATACGAAGCTGATGTAAATGACGCGTTAATCTCAAGTACCTACATAAAAAAGAACCTCATTCTACAAAGAGGTCCATTTGCCTATTTCCAGCCTATTTCTAAAAAAGATACCCCTTCAAAAAACAAAGCCCAACATTGTGTCCTAACTATCTCCAGCCCTAGTAACTAGATTCAGCTAAATTCAAAAAGGGAAAATAATATAACGAAAAAATGGCGCCCGAAACGACCCTTTCCAGTATTTGCTGTCGGATCTAAACAGATTATCCCTATCATTACTTCAGAGTATTTAGTTAACAAGTTTGTCATTTAATTGCGAACTTTATCTCAAGACTGGGACGAATATTTTCAATTATTTTGCTTAAAGTATTGTGCCGCTTTTAGGTACAGAGTAAATTATTTTGTACTAGTTTTTGCAAAAGATTTGTCCAAGTGAAAGTTACGGCTACGCGCCACAGGTACATGTTGGACATCCCACCCACACGCACAAAACGTAATAGGAATACATTCATTGTGCGTACCTACAGCTAAGGAGTGGACGTATTCCTTGCCTGAGTCTATGTTTCCTGATAGCTACAACCTGGGAGTCTTTAAGTCAAGATTGAATAAGTTACTTCTATGCAAGCGTGCTCCATCTTAGACCGCATCATCGCTTACTATCAGGTGAGATAGTGGTCAAACATATGCCTATGAACAGAAAAAAAAAAGTTGGTAATTATACCCAGGGAGCAGAATGCTAGAATAAAATATCCCCTAATCCAAGCTGAACAAGGCCTGGATTAAGACATACAAAGGGGAATGCCCATCAGCCATACAAAAAAATGCCTGTAACGAACAACAATGAAATATACGCCAAATTGCACTGAAAATCGTAGGGAACCCATTACAATTTCAGTAATTATCAAAAACCTCGGGAGAAGCCAGTTACAAACCTTTTTTCTAAAATATAGGTTAAGTCAAGGTTAAGGATTAATATGCAATAATTAAACAACAAAACAGCATTTAAATGTTATAATCATCATTAAAAAACAACTAATAGTCATCATGAAACTCTGCAGGAGGATAAATATTGGATTGGTACCGAGCCCATGGTAAGTACCATATTATTGACATAGTATGGGCTCAATAATATGTAAATAGGCAAGAGAACAAGGGAATCTCAATACTTACAGCTTGTGGTGTTATCCATGCCTGTATTAAACAACGTCACTTCTTCATCATACACACATCATTCACACAACTTCATCAGTTTGCACTGATATGAGATTAGGTATCATCGTTGCAATAACGAGATAGCTAGAAACAGTGTACGTTTCAATCCATTTTTAAATGTACCTACATGGTCCACAATTCCAAAACAATAGCAGAATCGTATTTAAAGCAGGTTCAGGCCCGTCGTCATTTAGGCGGGTCCAATCTAAGTCATGTCAAAAATGGGTAACGTGTTCAGAAGTAAAACCAAATTCTTAAAAAATAGTCACAGTCGTCGTTATAATTAACTCGAATCGCAAAACCATGAATCGTTTAATTCAATTCGAAAAAATGAAAATGCATTCATGTCAATCTGTCAATAAGGCAAAGGACATGTGATGCATACAGCCTACGATACGTTTTATAATTCGAGTTTTTTTGTTTTAATTAATATTGACACGCAAATACTATTTTAATTAGATTTACGGTATAAATAGGTCGAATAATATTAAATGAATGATAACTGTGCAATAACTCTATAAAATAGTTCGTTGGACGATTTCTGTTTGGCTGAATGTCGGTTACTCATGTCAAGTAAACACTGACCGCCATTATAAATTAAGAATGACTATGACGGATATCAAAGTAAATATTTTAATTATAGTTATATTTTCACCCTAGGTATAAAAACTTGAGAAATATTTCTTAATACATATTTTATTCTAAATAGAATTAAGGACTTTCAGTAGTTTCTGTCTATTCCAGGCATTTTTTGGGCGTTTGCCTTTTAAATCATAACACGTTCCCGTCAGATTTCTGGGGTACAACTATACACGAGTGAAGCCAGTAGCAGAAGTTAGTGCGAGCGTCGCTACTTACCAGGTCACACAAAGTTTTGGATAAAACTATCCACCGATTAATTTATGTCACCAAGTAGAATTGCTGTTCCCGGTTTGAAGAAACAGTTTTGGAAACTGCAGGCAAATGAGACATTTAAAGTTTGCCTCTAAGTTTTGCAAGTGACACCTTTGTATGTGATATCTTTGTAACTCAACGCGCTAGAGTTTTTCTGGGGCGCAACAAAGATGCGACCGACTGTTATAAATCGTACTTATTGTATGTGTCACTGGAAAATGGAAAACTCCGTGATATTGTAAAAAATCGCGTGAAGTTGTAAACTTTTTTTTCTAAATAACAAACGAATATATTGGAAATTATTGAATTTGGAGGGGATTTATTGTATACAAAACGATTTTTTTAATAGTATATCTAGAAATTATACCGAGCTCGGAGGCTTTGGAGGAGCTCGTAGCTAAATAAAAACAGCCGCAGGTCGATCTTCAAGGTTAAGCAACGCTTTCCGAGGTTGGTCTGTGGATGGGTGACCATATTAACATACCGAGTTTCCTCCTCCGTGCCTCGGAGAGCAAGTTAAGCTGTTGGTCCCAGCTGTCATTTGGAGATCTTTGGCAGTCGTTACGGATAGTCAGAAGCCAGAAATCTGACACCAGTCTTGCCAAGGAGTACGGTATTACCCAGTTAATGGGTTGTGGAGGTCTGGTAGGTAGCCGCTTCACGTAAAATACTGATATTCAGCTGAATCTGGTTTGACTGGAAGCCGACCCCAATATAGTTGGGAAAAGGCTAGGCAGATGATGATCTAGAAATTATAATCTAATCAACATTAATCTTTCGGAGTTTGCTATTTTCCCGTGACATATGCATTTAACAAACCTCCACAACTCAGTAACTAGGTAAGCCTTCGGCAAATCAAATATCAGAATTTCTGGCTTCTGGCTGACCGACAAATGTCAATGATGTTCAAATGACAGGCAGGACTAACGGCTCAACTTTTCGAAGTACGGAAGAAAATCGAATTGTAGGTAATGTGTCACCCATCCACGAACCAACCTCGGCAAGAGTGGCTATATCTCATAATCAATCATTATAATTATTTATTTATTTCTCTACACAAAAGTTACTTATTGCTAGGGTTACAGTGGAGTATGAAAATCGAGTTAACTTTGTGAGAGACTGGTGCATGATGTTGGTCTCTATAAAGACCTGTATTTTAAGTCACCAGGGGCCCGAGTCTGCTATTACAATAGTGTCAGAATGGTCGATCACTGATTTCGAAATGGTTGATTTTGACAAGTTTGGTAATCTACTAACATAATGGCATCATAATGGCGTCATTATGACATTCCAATGATCAACCACTGACACGCCATTGAAAGAAAGCCTTATGAATGGTAATCTCGTACATTATGACAGATTTAGTATTTACTAACTTCTCACTACCTACTTCAGATTGCTTATAACACTAATAAAATAATAATATGTAAAACTAAATATAAATAAAATCTGGCATGAATAAATGCTCAAATTTAGTTCGGTTTTATAATAATGGAAATACGGCATTCTTACCGCAACTCTCGAGACCATTGACGTGCCAGTGACCGTGCCATTATGAATTTAGCAGATTACGAACTTTTAGCAAAATGACAAAATTTATAAAAATAGCAGACTCGGGCCCCAGGGCCCTCCCGCAGCTATTTGTCTGCTTTGTGCTACTTTTAGCCAAACAATTTTTGTTCGTAATAAGAGTGAAGGAAACGAATAAATTTACACCTTAAGACACAAAAAAAAAAACAACACAAAAAAAAATCAACAAAAGAAAAATACAAAATGGTTGTGGATATCTCAGATACCGTTTGAGTAGCTGGAGAGTGTGAATGAGGAACGAATTAAGCTCTTCCATACCTTCAAAGAAGAAAAAAAGCTTAAGGCCGTACCCTGACCAAATAACCTTGAGCATTTTTTCCCTCAATAACAGCGCAAGAGAAACAGTAGCAAATACGCTCAGAATGTTGAATAAAATCGTTATAAAATCTAATTTTGGTCGTTTGAAAAAAAAAATTCTACCAAAATGTTTATAATTAAATTGCCTATCCATTAGTGTAAGTACAACATCAAAATAATCGTAAGATTTCGAGAAGATGCATGTTTTCAGTATTTTTTTCTCATTTCTGTGGTTTCGTTGTGAGAAGATTACTTAGTAATAAAAAATAAAAATCTACCATTTTGAAGCCAAGATTATGTAGAAATTTAATGTATTTTTTATAAGTTGATATTTCTTTTGAATAAAGAGTATATAGCTCCAAAAAACTGCACAAAAAACGGCTAGCGCTGCGTTTTGCTCCGGGACGCGCCTTAATGTTATATTACTCACCGATGCATAACAGTTTTTTATCAGTCCCGTACTTCCAGTTCATGTAACACCACTGGCTTATAGCCATGTATCTGTAGGCGCGGCGGGTGTTATTTTTAACGCTAGCCTGTACTGTAGTGGCACTCCACTCTAGATGGCTCCGGCTCACGCAACCTGCATACAAAGTGACCATGATTCTTGGGATCGAAGGATTAGACTTTTTTTAATTTTTTTGTGTCTTTTTAGCTAAAATCCTAATAGGATATCAGCGGTTGGGCTGTGGCCGTTGGGTGCGAACTACGCAATAGACAAGACTTCACACTTTCTTCAATTCAGCATATTAACAAGTGTAATGTCCTTACTTTGGTATTGTTCGTCGGATCATTGAGCTTCTGAAAGTTCTGAGTTGAGCTGCATGATAACTGATAAATGCTTGCACTGTCTGGACAGGTCCACTCAAACTTGCTTGGTACTTTCCTCAAAAGGCCACCACAGACGTGAACCTACATGGTTTTCATATATTATTTACAATTGCATGGACTTTAGAATAGACTATGCCCTCTGAGTTTGTTTCGGTGTTTCTTCTCAGAGTAGTCAGCTAGGATACATCGGCCTCATCTAGAATAATATGACCAAAAAATATTGACGTGTAAAAGAGTTACATGTAACCTATTTGCAAAATAAATATGATTTACTTTTGAATGATTAAAATAAATCCAAAAACCCGACTGCAATAAAGTCAACATAAAAAACAATGTAGGTACTAAAAAGACCGAAACAATTGTAATCTCCTCTTAATTTCCTTCATTTTAATAGCCTGCCTAGAATTGGTTAAAAAGATATATCAACGAGTTACAATTTCGCGGAAAAAATGCGCCATTTTGATTTCTTTTATTGCCACGTAGATAAAAAAAAAATGATAAGGAAATATCTATACTAATATTATAAAGCAGAAGAGTTTGTTTGTACTCCTGTCTAAGATCTCTTGACTTTTTGATTCAAATCTAACGACACCTTAACTGTCGAAATCTATTCAGCCGTTTGGCCAGATACGAGGTTATAAAGAATTTTAACAAAAAACTTCTTAGACAGTCAGGTAAAAAACAACAGCCATTGGCCATCATCAGACACAGCATAAGATTGTACCTACCCTTTATTAAAATAAGGGAGTATCCTCTGGCCGGTTTCAGTGTCAGAAAGCACAATTCTCGAACCAAAGCGATCAGATTCAAGTCGCAATATCACCAATGTTAAAAACTTGTCAATATGTAGGGAAAATTAAAGGTATCTGTCTGTTTGTTTCTACGATAGGAATGCAAATGCTTCTTTTAAATACGAGAATTATCTTTCATTTATAATTCATTCCTCATCCTCTAAAGGGGTAAAGAAGATGAGGAAGTCTTCATACTTCTTGTTACAAAAACCGATACTTACCTATAAAAGTAATGTAGCTTGTTTAAGAATCAGTTCCTTTTTGAAGTGAAAACTTCTTTAGCGGCGTTGAGTACTCTTTTAATTGTTACATATTTTCCTACTTATACAAAATATGTCTGCCTGTGTTTTTTTTTTCTGTTATATTTAATAATTTATACAAATCTTATTAAAGCTGGAAAGGGCTGCTTGCAGATAGAAGAAAGGGGAAAAAAATAATAATTTGATATGTATGTATTTATGTATCTATTTTGGTACCTATATTGTATTTCCTACTTTTTGTCTTTGCAACAGATAGCTTATCTGTATATTTGCACCAAGTGCAACCCCATTTAGTGTCCAGACTTTCTCTATCCATTCCAGGTTGCCTGGAAGAGATCGCGAAATGCGATAAGGCCGCCAATTGTATGTTTTATTAGTTTAAGGTTTCTTTTATGTATTTTTCATTTGGTGTACAATAAAGTGTATATATAAATAAAAAACACGTTTTTTGGGATGGGTATAAAATGTTAAACTCGTGTCAGGACACGTGACCTAATCGAAAATTCGTAAGACGGATGATTCAAAAATGACAACGTTAATGTTCAAGATTTCACTTCTGCCGGCACTCCCGGAGTGCAAACCGTTGTTTTTTTTTTTTATTTGAGATGGGTTTCCTCTTGATTCTAGTCTAGGTCAGAGGTGACAGAGACAAAGTCTACAAAGGAGCGAGCTCACCACGGGCCCGAAAGGGCCGACGCCTGCCGGAGTCGCGGGATTATTCGCAAGAGACACCGTGGCTCCGGAACACAAAGGGCAATGAAGGAACATGGATGGGTTTTAGTCAGTAGAAGTCTGACACTCCCTCCCGCTACACCCAGAGCGGGAGGAGTCATTGGATGATTTCCCATCCCTAGAAAAAAAAAAAAAAAGAGCGAGCTCACCCAGAAGTAGCCTGTTCACTCTAACTTTGAAAAGATTAGGGTTGTAAGCGTTCGGAAACACAAACGCAGGTAGAGAGTTCCACTCCTTTGCTGTGCGCATTATGAAAGACGCTTGGATACGCTTAAAATAGTTTCGTTTATTTATCTTAATCAAGGGTATTTAGGTCAAGGGTGAATATGGAAGATACTTCTATTCAAGCGTGCTCCGTCATCGACGACATATTATTATACATAACTACTTATTAGAAAATAAGATAAGTTGCCAAAGATAATCCTATAAATAATTTAAAATCGGCCAAGTGCGAGTCGGCCTCATACGAAGAAGACTCCTTTTTCGCCTTTCAAATTAATTTTATGTTATTTTATTTCACTCGGCATTAAAAATACACGGTTTTATGAGATATAGCGTGCTGACAAATATACGAATAACAGCGAGACTTGTAATAATTTAGGTAGAACAAAAATTTTGTTAATAGTTTTTAACCGACTTTCCAAAAAGGAAGAGGTTCTAAATTCGGTTGTATTTGGTTTTGTGTATTTGTTAATTCGTTTACTTGGATGATGGTTTTTTGTCATCCAAATAATCAAAACTGCGTTATTTACTTTCCTGCGAATTAGGAGTGGTATTGTCAGGTGTGAGCTACCACTAAAAAGAAAAAAAATAATAATACGAATTTCAGAAACCGGTGTTTTTGTTACTTTCTATGTATTTTGACACCGACATCCGTTAGTCGTGTTTTTTTATTTGGAAGTCGGTTGTATTTTTTTGTAAAAAGTTTTTTAGGCTCCAAAATCCTACAATTTATTGCGCTTCGATTTTCCTAACACGAACATTGCTTTCATCGTTACACTCTAACTGAATTAACCCCACAAGTTCCCCTACCCTATTGCTTTATCAAAGTCTAAGTTTAATCTAGGCATTTTATAACCATGATTTAATTATTTTGTTATCCTCACAGCGCCATGGTGACCATAGCCGTCACAACAGCACATAGAGCCCACGCTGGACTATCTGCCTCCAACATCTCTGTTACATAGATAGGACCCCTGATAGGAAAAACATATGGGACGATATTATGATCCGACCCGACTGTGTTAAGGCGGGGTCGCAGTACTTTTTAAGATTTTTGAACGTCTGAAAATCTAATTAATTATGAGTTTTTTAATAAATAAAAATCATTACATAAAAATTGAACATACCCTCAAGTAAATCGTAAAGATAGAAACGCGATTTAGAATGATTGGCTCGATACTTTTTTTTATCAAACATGACACTAAATTACAGTTTTAAACGTGTACTACTAAGAGATTTCATCACGAATATATATAAAAGTTATATTAATAGATAGAGCTTTTAATTTTGAAGTAAATGTTGAAACCATATTGTATAATTTCTTTATCAGTTTTCGCCAAGAAGAAAAAACAATCAAAATTTAGGCATTTTTTCGCTCGCCGGACAGTCGCTGTTGTTCGTCAAAACACACAGTACTGCAACCTCGCCTTAACTGTGGAATACTGAGTTTAGCCACTCATCATCTGCCTAGCCTTTTCCTAACTATATACTTTATAGTAGTTGAGCTCTATTAGGAGCGTTTGCTCCTTACGTTATTGGACACAAACTCGCAAGTACTTATTCATTTGCCTAGCTTTTTCCCAACTACATTGGGGTCGGCTTTCTGTTAAACTGGATTCAGCTGAATACCAGTATTTTACGTGGAGCGGCTACCTACCAGACCTCCACAACCCATTAATTGGGTAACACGGTACGCCTTGGCAAGACAGGTGTCAGTTTTTCTGGCTTCTGACTATCCGTAACGACTGCCAAGGATCTCCAAATGACAGCCGGGACCAACAGCTTAACGTGCTTTCTGAGGCACGGAAGGAACTCGGTAGGTTAAGATGGTCACCCATCCACAGACCAACCTAGGCAAGCGTTGCTTAACCTTGAAGATCGACCTGTATGGCTGTTATTATTTAGCCACGAAGTGTTTATTTAGCCACAAGCTCCTCACTGAATATAACCACTATGATTATTAAAATAAGGAACTGCAGAATACACTGCTGTAAAACGGGGTGCATCGAACTCCCAGAAGAGAAGCTAACTTGAGAGGGGATTTTGATGTGGTTTAAATATTTCTTACAGCATTAAAGAACTCCGGATTTTTAATGTTTTCAATTGGATGTGTCGTTAGACTAATAGTGTGGTAGGTACTCAAAGTGAAAATGTTAATGAAAGTTTATCTAATCGGACCGTTTTTTAGAATGTCTAAACACAAAGTGACATCATTTCGACATTTAGTTTAAACTTTCAGCACAATAAAGTACAGAGGCGGACTTAATGTCATAGGTATTCTCTACCAGTCAATCTTAGGATGATGCAGACAATAGTGATGCGGGCATTTGTGTTTATGTTCATAAACACAAATTAAAGGTGCACTTATATTGTTGGTTTAATGAAACTGCGTAAAGGTTTTCACTGCGTGTGAATATCTCGAAAGGCAAAGGCATCGCAGAAACAGTGTAATGTTATTCCTTTTTTAGAATAAGGGATATCTGTCTCCTTTCGAATGAGGGATACTATCTTTTTCAAGTAAGGGATTTCTCTCTATTCTAAGTTTCGTATCAAGTCTCATTTAAACCGGGGTAAGTCATCTGCCTAGGCTTTTCCCAACTGTATTGGGGTCATTTCCAGTCAAACCTAGAAACCGAGGAAAAATCGGTATGTAAAGATGGTCACCCATCCATAGACCAACCTTGGCAAGCGTTGCTTAACCTGGAAGATCGACCTGTGCGGCTGTTAATGTTTAGCCACGAGCTCCTCCGGGGTAAGTATTCCCATGAAATACTTTCGAGTTTGTGTCCAATAACGTAAGGATTAATTAAACGATTCTAATAGAGCTCAACTAGGCACTAGATTATACGAGCATGCTTGAACCGTATTGCAGTAAATACAGTAACTTTCCCTACATTAAGTTAACTCATTTGCATGACGTAGACACGCGCTATCTTCACAAAATTAACGTAGTACAGTTGCCAGCATTTCATACTATTCGAAACTGTCATATTTTCTCAATCAAATGTGAACCCAATATCTATGGCAATTAAGTTGCAAATCTAACAAAGAAATTTGACAGATTGTTGTAGTTTGATATTCTGGCGTCTGTACATTTTCCCAAGTCATATGACGGAAAATGTATAAAACAGGGTTTCTAGCAACAGAGCTATACGGAAACATAACTAGGAGAGACATGAAGAAACATTTATATGCAAAGTAAGTGATATGTATGAAGACTAGGATATGGTGGTTCTGACATAAAATGAATAGGTATAGTTAGGCCGTCCAATATGCCAGCGACATTTCCTAAAGATAAGACTAGTTATTGTGGCTACACACAGAATTGTGTTTAGGGCGACTAAATAGCGGTTGGTCAAAGGGTGGACCAAATTTTTTTAATTTTAAAAATGTCATGAGATTTTCATCAACTTCTGCCTAGCCTTTTCCCAACTGTATTGAGGTCGGCTTCCAGTCAAACCGGATTTAGCTGAATACCAGTATTTTACCACTACAATCCATTAACTGGGTAACACGGTACTTCTTGGCAAGACTGGAGTCAGATTTACTGGCTTCTGACAATCCGTAACGACTGCCAAAGATCTACAAATGACAAGCAGGACCAACGGCTTTAATAACATGATCATTTAGTGTCTACTAAATCAAGGCCTCCATTAATATTCTTCTTCTTGCATACTCTTAATCCTAATTCTAAATATTATTATATGCGAAAATGAGTTTTTATCATGTCCAAACGCCTAAATCGTCTAAACAAAACGATCGAGACTTTGGTAAAAAGAACTATTTCTGTAACAAAATTGACCAAAGTTCAAAGGCGCGGGCAAAAGCCAGTAAATCTATGAATGTTGTTTATAAACGCTTAATGACAAAACTGAAATAGCTGTATAGCCTACACAACAGTTCAAAAAGTCCTTTTCATGAAAAAGACTCACCCTCTCAGCAAAAAATAATCTGCAAAATCGACTCGGTATTTCAAGTGCAAATAGTTACAAAAAAACTCCCGCGTTTTAAATATCAAAGCGTCTGATAACACAATATCCACCCGTATGTTTCCAGCGTAACTCGTTTGACCTACTGCTAAGACAGTCCTGAAGTAGGTATTAACTGAGGGTACTCCGGTTAATGTCACCGCAATAAACTCTCTTTGATTTACATTCCTAGACTAACGGGCTTTTAAATAAACCTGACAACTAAGCCATTAAGTTTGGCCTGGAATAAAAGAAAACTATAAAAGCGTCTCGCACTAATTAAATAGCTAATGGTTAATTTCATTTTCATTTATTTTCCAGGGATCTAAAAAGGCCACTTTGGCAGGATCAGAAAGCACATCAATCTTGAACTTTGACAGATTGATATTATAGACAGACTAGCTGATCTGCGCAACTTCGTCTGCGTCACATTTTCCATTAATGCTCGGCTCCTGTTTGTCTTAGCGTGTTTTGATGCGTTATATCTTTGTCAATATCCATTGATTTACAAAAACATAAAATACGTGTCCATTATTTTTCTATACTCTAACTGACGGACTAAATAGTTTTGCAATTTGTGGATGATGGAAACTAGCCTATTGCTCCATTTTTGCAACATTTTACGATCACAACAACGAGGTTGTTGGCATTCCCCTCAGGTACCTATATATCATCAGTCTATTATAAAATCGTTGAGTATTTAATAATGGTGTTGCCTGTTGATTAATGCGCGATTCGTTTATTAGTCCGCAGGGAAACATCAACGTTAATAGGCTTTCACGAAACGACTTGTGACTACACCTCATTGAAGGCTTCGTAAAATTATACGATCAGTAAAATCGTACTACCTTTGATAGCCTTAATAGTAACTTAGCCTTGTTAGTAGGTTTCGCGGTGTTCGGCTAAAGTCAAAAGCTCTTTCTTTTTCTTTTGCTTTGCATAGACTTCGTAACATTTAGAGCAATTCAATTTAAATATTTTTATTTTTTGTATTAAAACCTGATGAACTAAAATATGATGAATTTTAAAAATGACAAAACAAAAGTTGTTGATTATGATGTTAGTAACATATTCTGAGAGGTTTTCGGTGTTTCACAAATAACTCTGTTTAGGAATATGTAGAATCCATAGGATACTTTTTATCCCAGGAGAATTTTCCTAACATGATTTTCAACAATCACGGCCGGCAGAAAATCGTAATTTATATTGCACTGACATAAAAGTTCTGTATACCGACATAGCATAGAATAATGCGTTCCGGGTTATGCTGGGGCTGCCGCGCTTCTGTAGCGCGTCGGGGATGTTCGCGGATGTACGTGCTCCGGATTTCGGCTCGCTACTGCGTCTGCGAATAGTGCGAATAGCATCACTGATGCGTCGGGTGCGCGACAGCCCCAATAGCCTCGTGGCGACTGTAGCATGCAGGGTTGATGCGCCGATATTGTCTCGCTGGGTGGCGGCGCACAGACCGTCAGATATGTGAGATGATAAGTTTTGTTGTATATTTAGTGTGTGTACATTCTTTGTTTTATATGGATCTTTGTTCTGAAAATAAAGATTTATTTATTCATTTAGATGTATTTATAGCATTCACTTAATCTATTATGCGAGGACAAAAACCACAAGCAAGAAATATCAGCTTGCTGCACTTGACTCGGTGGAACGCAGCTCTAAGAGGCTCATCGGCGACGAAAATTGGTGGATTACAAGCTATACAGGTTGTCTCATTGCCGCTAATCGGTCTTCTACAGATTTAACTTCGGTGAGTGTGCCCAAGAACTCCACGACCTCACCACCCGGCCCTCTTCTACCATCGGACATCCAAACTCACTGAAAGTTACCATACCTAAGCTACCTTGTTGCTATTCCACCAATTCGCAACAGCAAAGGAGTGGAACGCTCTGCCTGTGTCTGTTTCCGAACGCTTACAACCCTAATCTCTTCAAACTTTGAGTGAACAGTCTGCATCTGGGTAAGCTCGCTCCATCGTAGACTATGTCTCTGTCATCTCTAACTTAGACTCTGAGTCAAGAAAACCCATCTCAAAAAAAAAACAACCGGCCAAGTGCCAATCGGACTTGCGCACCGAGGGTTCCGTACAAACCTGTAGGTATATAAGTAAAAGTTCACCCATTACGACAATCGATTAACTGAAAATTTGAGGTTTTCGGATTTTTTTCTTTATATGTGCTATAACACATTTGCTTCATGCCAAATTTCAAGATTCTGGGTCGACTGTAAGTACCCTTTAGGTTTTGATTCCCTTGCGAGTGTCAAAAATTTGCGACATAAACGGCTGTATCTTTTGATTGCGTTAGCTTAGAAGTTTGATTTTTTCACAGCTCCAAGGGACAATTCCTGTTTGATACCACCACGCGTTTCTGAGAAAAAGGGTCTTGGCAGAAAGATAGATGGACGAACGGACAAAAAAGTGATCCTATAAGGGTTCCGTTTTTTCCTTTCGAGGTACGGAAACCACGAAAAGAACACGGTTGGTTTGTAACATTTATATCTCCGCAAAGAATATGCTATTAGATCAAATGCCCCATCCTCACCCCGAGAGCAGCTCCCGACAACAATGTTACCGGAGCAGCATCAAGACCACATGATTTATGTATTTCCTAAGTAATTGAATCCGTAAGTTTTAGCGGCACTAAATCAGGGCCGGTTTACATCGCTCATATATTGTACTCATTAACATAAGGGCTCGGCCTTCCGCTACGGCCATAGCTGGGCGTAATTCTTGATTGTTTTGTGGTATGGATCGTAAATAAGCATATTAATTTAACTTCACAAACTAATTTAGCCTCTATGATTCTTCTTAGAATAGTCAGCCAGGAAATACTGGACATATCTGTGTCGTTTATGCAGTCCAAAAATGTTGCAGTGTTACTTTTAACTCAGGTATTTACAAAACAAATGGGCATGGATCTCAATCGATCTGCTTAGCCTTTTAAGGGTTCCATATCTAACGGGGAGGGCGTGAAGGGTCCGCCGTGAAGGCGGGCGGTCGTCGGAGGAGGACTGGACGCAAAGGCTGCTCCGGTCTCCCAGTCCCCCTCCACTGAGACGATGCGGGAATGCCGCTGGGTCGTTTAAGTAGGTATACCAGGTCAGCCCCGGGAGTCCCACATAGCCCCCCATTACCCCAAACAGGAGGGTATGCGTAATGGATTTTTTCCCGGCGGGAAAAAAAGGGTTCCATATCCAAAGCTACCGCTGTTCGTCCGTCCGTTAGTCTGTTAGCGGGCTGTATCTCAAAAATATAGGTATCTGTTGAATTTTTTATAGTCCGTATTTCCTTTGTCGCTATAACTGAAAATCAAAATAAATTTAATAGAATATTAAAGGCTCTCATACAAGAAACGTGTTTGTGGTACGGAACCCTTCGTGTAAGAGTCCGTCTCGCACTTGACCGGTTTTTCCAACTTTGTGAGTCAGTCTAGCCGAATTCAGTTGATTACCAGTATTTTACACGAAGTGACCGACTGCTGGGTAGCCAATGGATGCGAGACACACAAGATCGGTGTTGTGGCGACACTTGGGGTAAGCCTATGCCCAGCAGTGGACTTTTTTCGGCAGATATGATGATGATGATGATCACCGATCGTCTATCTGTCTCTCATCATCTGGTAACTAGATAACACGATACCTCTTGGCAAGATTTGTGTCAGATTGTTTAGCTTCTGCCTAGCGCAGATACTGTCAAAGAGCTTCAAATGCCAACCGGGACAAACTCTTTCACGTGCTTTCCGAGGCACAGAGGAATCTACATCTACACTAATATTATAAAGAGGAAATATTTGTTTGTTTGAAATGAATAGGCTCCGAAACTACTGGACCAACTTGAAAAATTCTTTCAGTGTTAGATAGCCCATTTGTCGAGGAAGGCTATAGGCTATATATCATCACGCTACGACTAAAAAGAGCGGAGCATTAATGGAAAATGTGGCGCAGACGAAGTTGCGCAGGTCAGCTATCTTGGTATATAATGAAAATGGTCACGAATCGACCATGGCAAGCATGTCTTTACTTCCAAGACAAATTCCCATCCTTAAAACAAATAGGTCGACTATTTGTCTTAAGGATGGGAAATCATCAAATGTCTCCTTCCACTCTGGGCGGAGCGGAAGGGAGTGACAGACTCTTACTGACTAAAACCCGTCCATGTTCCTCCTAATTCCCTTTGCGTTCCAGGGCCGCGGAGGTACTTTTGAACGAATTCCGCAACCCCGGAAAAGATTGTCCCATGCAGCTGTTGGCAAGTAAAATACTTGTACTTGACTGCATCCTGTTCCAAAACCTGACCCCAACATACATTTGGAAAAAGTCTTGCGAAATTTGATCGAAAGAGTCACCATGGCCTTGAAACAAAGACCATTACGAGGAACACGGATGGGTTTTAGTCAGTTAGAGTCTGAAACTCCCTTCTGCTTCACCCAGGGCGGGAGGAGTCATTTGAAGATTTCCCATCCTTAAAAAATGCAAATTGATAATTGGAACATCAACTTACTCTCGAAATAAGTCAACGAATTTCCGAGAAGATATTGATATTATACATTAAATCAACCGTTTTTTTTTTACAATTTCAACATTTGCTCCATGACAAAATATTGGGTCCTTTCATCCAAAAAAGTGGCTTATAAAAATTATACCGCCATTGCTTCTCGTTCAATTTTCCACCTGACGCGACTTTATAAGCTTATTATAATATCACAGCTCGTTTGCTGATGAAGAACCTGTTGTTTACAAGAGCGTATTTATTACAGAATCGTTTTTGTTTTTCCGATTGGTTGATTTGATGTGGAAAAAGACTAGGTAGTTTAAATTAGATAATTCAATTTCACCCCCTCGTCAGTCATTATTCACGCAAGACCAATTTAAAAAAAACTATTATTTTTAAATACAACTATGGATTTAACTGCAGTGCATGCCTTTTTTATTACGGCAAGTCCACCACACTATTCCCTACAATAGCAACTCTTGAGAGCCAGAATTGACACGGCAGACCCACAGAATAGTGCGAGTCAATTATGGCTTTACGCGTCCCGGAGAAACGATTAATTTTTTTTAGAACCCGCAACGAATTTTTTTGGGGGCCGAGTCACCCGCGTCCGTAGGAGAATACCCTTCAGCGAATCCCTACACGTGGTCCCCGGGTGGTGCTAAATAGGTGACACTAACCGCCTCCGTGGTCTAGTGGTTTAACCACCTGATTCAGACCCAGAGATCCCGGGTTCGATTCCCAGCGGGGGCAAATTTTTTGCTCGGTTTGGTTGGTGGTAGGACTTGTTCTAAGTCCGCCTGGCAAGCGACCACTATCATGTCTAAGTCTGTCGCCATAACAACAATGTTAACAGCATTGCTGTGTTCCGGCAGGTAGAGGTATGAGAGCCAGTTCCTCTGTGTAAGAGGATTCCGGGTGAAACTCGCTTCCATCTTCGGCCTAGTCATCACTTTCCATCAGGTGAGATTTGGGCCAAGAGTTTCCCCGTTTTGCATAAAAAAAAGAATAACTACAAATCATATAATCACGCCAATATTACCCGAAGAAGTTTCAGAAAGACCAACGAAGCAGTTCTAATTAGGTTTAACTAAACTCTGGCGACTAAACACACACGACAAAACTACGAAGTATAATCCTAAACGTTTACATTATAAATAAGTAAAAAGCAAACATACAAAAGCACGCTGTGTGCAAGCGATTCTAGTTAACATTTAAATTAATATTATACGCCTATTTGGCGCGCTGCAATCGGCACGGCCGCCATTTGCCGACGACCGAAAGGAAAATTAACCGGACAAGCGCGAACATGTGGCTTCGTGAAAGTTCTGTAGGTAGCAACAATGATTTTATTAAGTTGAAAGTATATAATTTATTGACTAGCTGACCCGCGCAACTTCGTCTGCGTCACATTTTCCATTATTGCTCCGCTCCTATTTGTCTTAGCGTGATGATATATAGCCTATAACCTTCCTCGATAAATGGGCTATCTAACATTGAAAGAATTTTTCAAATCGAACCTATTCAATATAAACAAACAAATTTTTCCTCTTTATAATATTAGTGTAGATAAATCTTCATGCAAAATAAAGGTACAAAAGTGGATAAATGCTGCAGAGAGATCACATGATGTTTTTAATCTATATATATAAACTAATATTATAAAGAGGTAACATTTGTTTGTAAGTTTGTAAGTTTGTATGTAGGGGGTAATCTCAGGAACTACTGGTCCTATATATATCATCACGCAAAGACAAATAGGAGCGGAGCATTAATGGATAATGTGACGCAAAGGAAGTTGCGCGGGTCAGCTAGTATAGTATATTTTAAGTAATGTGTAAAAATATATGTAGTAATGAATAGATTTTCATGCTATTTTCACCAACGGATAGAGTGGTTCTTGAGGAAGGTTTTAATATTATAATAAGTCAAGCAGGCGAAGCCGCGGCCATCAACTATTAAAGTATAAAACCCGAACTCAAAATATTTATTTCTCATTCTTACCTGCGGAACCCAAAAAAGTGCATTGTCAACTATTGCAATGCAAATTGGCAGCAGTCGTGGCACCGTTGGCCCCGGGGGGGGGGGGGGGGGGGGAGGCTCATACCGTCACTGTTCACTGTAGTTTAGTTTTAATTAACCGACGCTTACAGTAAAGCAAGCAACGTAAATATAAACATACAAAACGAGGAACTGCGATTGTATGTTTTTATTGCTTGCTTCCCTGTAAGATGATTTAAATATGAATCAAACTGTATGTTCATCATTTCACTGTCCGCCATTTTGGGATCATCTTGTTTGGATAAAACAAATGACTATACTAGGAACAGTTTAGGTGTGTGGGAGGTATACTAGTAGTGACACTAATAGGCTTGTGTCCTGAAAAAATCTAATTAGTCCGTCAGTTAGATTATCAAAAAATTTTGACCCGTGTTTTTTCTTTTGTTACGGGAACCAAAATTGTCGAAGTTACTACGCTTTTAAAATTCTCAATACGTTACACCTTCGCATAATTTTTAGTGAGTCGTGACGTCACGAGCCCCCACTCCCGAGTTTTGATGCGTTTTATCTTTGTCATTCCATCATCCACAAATTGCAAAACTATTTAGTCCGTCAGTTAGAGTATTGAAAAATAATGGACACGTATTTTTTGTTTTTGTAAATCAGTGAATATTGACAAAGATAAAACGCATCAAAACTCAGGAGTGGGGGCTCGTGACGTCACGACTCACTAAAAATTATGCGAAGGTGTGACGTATTGAGAATTTTAAAAGCGTCGTAACTTCGTCAATTTTGATTCCCGTAACAAAAGAAAAAACACTGCTCAAATATTTTTTGATAATCTAACTGACGGACTAATTCGATTTTTTCAGGACACAAGCCTAGTACTGACGACACATTATGCCGAAATTACATTGCTTTATAGCGTATGCCGAACTTCGGTCGAGCGTAAGTTCAGCGGTTATTCGGCGGCAACGTCTTCTATAGAGCACACATTATGTCAACATTTCAATTACAATACTGGACAACTTGTAACAATTTTAAGATGAACAAATAAATAATTTAATTATACGCGAGTTCGGTTCGATTTCCGACGAAAATCCGGAGCGGGGGGCAGCGGGAGGCCGGCAGGTCCGCGCATTTCGCACACCCACGCAACTTCATCTGCGTCACATTTTTCATTAATGCTCGGCTCCTTTTAGTCTTAACGTGATGATATGTAGCCTATAACCTTCCTCGATAAATGGGCTATCTAACACTGAAAGAATTTTTCAAATCGAACCAGTAGTTCCTGAGATTACCCCATACATACAACCTTATAAACTTACAAACAAATGTTACCTCTTTATAATATTAGTATAGAAGTATAGATTTATCATTTAAACCAAGTAAAACTCCGAATAATTCTTTAACTTTTCAATTTAACCACCACAAAAGCTTGGCATAACAAACGATGGCGGTAATTACCATCAATGGGCGCTGATTTATTCCCAGTGCCGATTGGCTCGTTAATGATGCCTGATCGAAACGTATTTACGTTGAATGAAACATTGAATGGTCCCCTTTAACTTTGTGTTTATTGTAAGCGTCACATTGTTGTAAAGAACTGGCCAAGTGCAAGCCGGACACGAAGGGTTCCGTGCCTTAAACCATATAAATTTTCACCACGTTTCTTGTATGGGAGAACGCTTAAATTTTCAATTTACTAAGTATTTGTAATTCATTTATTAGTATTTTGTAATAGCGGCAACAGAAATACACACTCTGTGAAAATGTCAACTGTGTTCATGTAACGTTCTTGAGATACAGCCCGCTGACAAACAGACAGACGGATAGACGGTCGGATGGGCAGTGAAGGTTTAGTAATAGGGTTCCGTTACATTTCGGATACGGAACCCTAAAACCCGGTCAAGCGCGAGTCGGACCATAACCGTGATTTATTCAGTAGATTTGTTTTTATATTTTGTTATAGCGGCAATAGACAGTAGACACTATGAAAATTCAATTTTCTTCCTATTAGGTACAGTTGTTCATGAGATAAAGTTTAGTCCACTGACAAACAAAAAGACAGACGCATAGGCCGCGGTGGCTCAGTAAAGGATTCCGTCTGTTACCTTTGGGATACGGAACCTACAGATTTATTAAAGTGATTTTCAATCAAAGATTGTTTTTTTTTATATTTTATATTTATATTATTTACTAGCTGATGCCCGCGATTTCGCCCGTTTGACTAATTATATACTTAAACCTCCCTCGAGAACCACTCTATCCATTGGTGAAAATAGCATGAAAATCGGTGCAGTAGTTTTTGAGTTGATCGCGAATAGACAGACGCGGCGGAGGACTTTGTTTTAAAATGTGCAGTAATTACTTTAATAAATTATTTATCTGCAATTATAATGCGTAACTTTTACATGTACAAATTAATAAACATTGTGTTTTTTTTTTAATATTTACAATAAACTTTGTGTTGTTAAGAGGGCGTATTCCGTCCACTAGCGCCGCCAATCGTTTTTTATTAATTGTGGTAAATTTAAGACACGTAGATAAAAAACCGCTCTGTAGTGTTCTGAAGAAATGTATTTATTATTTTTTGAGAGTTATGTTTAGAACATAAATAGTTGCCAAAGTCGATATTTTTGCTAAAAGTGGCCACTTTTAGCAATAATTGCCGTTTTGGCTATTTAGCCATGAGTTATGTATTAAAAATAGCTCTCAACAAATAATAGATACATTTCTTCAGAACACTACAGAGCGGTTTTTTATCTACGTGTCTTAAATTTACCACAATTAATAAAAAACGATTGGCGGCACTAGTGGACGGAATACACACCCTTAAATAAAAGAAAAATACACTGAAGTTCAACTTTGTCGTTTCTTTTGTAATAGACAACAGAGTTACTTTTAACGATTTTCAAAAACAATAAATTCTAATTTCCTCCTTTATTCCTTTCTAAATAGAATTAAAGAAAGTTCTTTCAAAGTTAATCTTCTTTATAGTCTACAGTTATTAGAAAACTTTTGACATTTCCGCAAAATAATTGACTTGAAAAAAATACAGGGTGATTGTGAAAATTGCTCAATTTTGTGTAACAACCTGTAATTGTGATGGGGAGGCAGGAATTACAAGAAAAAATACGCTAATCGACATTTTTTAAATTGACTATTGATAAAATTGACTGTCAAATTAAATTGGTATGCCGGAAAATTGCAATTTAATTATTCCATGTACCTTCGTTTGTTTACATTGGCTGTTAGCCTACGCACGCACCAGCGGTTGACCGCCTTGCGGTTGTCCGCGCAGCTGGCCGCTTTTCCAGTTTTTATATGCAGCCGCTAGTAATTGTACGCACTGAACTGCCATTAAATGACAAGCAGTTGCATATTAAACTGGAACCGCGCGGTTGACCGCCTCCGCGGCTGACTGCTAGTGCGTACCTAGACTTAAGCTTTTTGGTAGAACATTGAAATGGATCAAAGCCTTTTATTGAGAGTTCAGTTGTGGAGTCCAATTCCCCGCTGGTATTTGAGTTTTCCAATAGCAATGGGGAGGCAAGCATGTGCCAATGCTAGCTCATCATCATTGGACATAGGCCTCCCCCAATAGGGAATATGCATGAAAAAAGTATTTATGATCTGAACAGTTTATCTTAAAGTATTCGAAAATATAATACTAACAGTGAAATTTGAATCTAAATTGTTAAAAAAACGAACGAGATACAATTATTATTTAAACAAATATATCTATCTGTCCCTCTCGCGAAAAAGCTGTTTTCTATGGTACCTAGCTGTATAGTCGTTGTGTAATTTGACGTCACAGTTCGTATCGGACTTCTCTTTCTAACTGTAGTCTTAGAAGCTTTATAACTTTACAAATGCTGAAGTTATTTAAAAAATAATTTCATGATTGTTTACTAGACCGAATAAGTATTTTATTTTGCAAATAAAAAACCTTTTTTTTTAATTTACAAAACGGGAAAGCTCTTGGCCCAAATCTCACCTGATGCAAGCGAGCTCTACCCGGAGTCCTCTAACACAGAGGAACTGGCTGCCATACCTCTAACTGCCGGAACACAACAATGCTGTTAACATTGTTGTTATGGCGACAGACTTAGACATGATGGTGGTAGCTTGCCAGGCGGACTTATAAGTCCTACCACCAATCAAACCGACCAAAAAAATTTGCCCCCACTGGGAATCGAACCCGGGACCTCTGGGTCTGAATCGGGTGGCATAACCACAAGACCACGAAGGCGGTTAGTTTCACCTGTTTAGCAACACCCGGGGACCACGTGTAGGATATTCCCTATTGTCACCATTTTGCGTTCCAGGGCCGCACTAACTCTTTCGAACAAATTCCGCAACCCTGGCAGGCACTAGCCCTTTTTTTTTCGGCTGAGAAAAAATGCATTACGCATACCCTCTCACTCGGGGGAGTGGGAGGAGTTATGTGGGACTCCCCGGGCAAGCCCGGTATACCCACTAAAACAACCCAGCACCGAAATTCCCGCTTCGTCTTAGTGGGGGTGGACTGGGAGATCGGCGTAGCGCGGCGTAAGTGTTTCGATTCCTATGCGTCATGCTTGGCGTAAATAAACTATTTTTCTTTCTTTCTTTCTTTGCGTCCAGTCCACCTCCGACGACCGCCCGCCTTCACAGCGGGCCCTTCAAGCCCTCCCCCCTGGGAGAGAGCCGGGAACCTCCGACGATGGTGGTGATACGTGCAATGCGGGTTGAGGCGCCCCCGCGCTTGTCGCCTGCCCATCACCACCGCGAGGAGGGAGAAGACGACGTCTTCTCCGACCTCGCCTTCGTATGCGGAGCGGCGCAGCGAGAGGATCGTCCTCCCGCGCGCGCTCCGCCGTCTCCTTCTGCGAGATGATATCCTCGCAGAAGGAAGCTACCGCGGCCCAGGACTCCTCACTCCCCAGGGCAGGCACTAGCCCTAGCGGGCCCGATTTCTTCACACCGTGTTCACTTAGATGGAGTGAACAACAAGTGAACTGTCATTCCATCTTGTTTGTATGGTTTGACAGCTCACTTCGTGATTACTTCACGCAGAATTGACCAGCTCTTTAAACCGTAACCTAACCATGTGCAGATTTTCACCGAACCGTTGAGACGAAATTGATTACCAAACTTTTATCTTCTATATCTATATCTATCTATCTATCTATCTATATCTATATCTATATTATATTATATTATACTTATAATAAATTTGTAGAGAGGTCAATTCTGTACATGAAATATATTGCCAAAATAACTATCAGGGGGTGATTAGGGATCGATACTGATGCCAAAAATGCAATCAGTAAAATTTTTGTCTGTCTGTCTGTCTGTCTGTCTGTCTGTCTGTCTGTATAACCGTTATAGAAACAAAAACTACTCGACGGATTTTAACGAAACTTGGTACAATTATTTTTCATACTCCTGAGCTGGTTATAGTATACTTTTCAACACGCTACAATCAATAGAAAAAATGAAAAAAAATAAAAATGTGAAAGTTTGGTTGTTTGTAACTCAATCACGCCAGAACGGCTTAACGGATCTTAATGAAATTTAGAACAAAGATAGATTATAGTCTGGAATAGCACATAAGCTACTTTTAATCCCGGAAACATGTTCCCTAGGGATCACGCGGGCGAAGCCGCTGGCAGAAGCTAGTTAAACTAAATAAAAGTATGAAAGTAATGTTTCTTCTTCTTATCGTGTGGGAAATAAAGTCTAACGATCCCACACACCTTAGTGTCAGAGTTTCTAAACCGCCTCAAGGGCCTCTGACATTGTTTAACGTCCGCCATTTGGCGGCCGGGACCACTGGCTTATACCTTCCGAAGCACAGAATCATCTTTTTGTCAGACAATCAGGTGATTAAAGCCTGCTATATCCTAGCCAATCTAGAAACTACTTTACGAAGTATGCTTCCCGTGGGAATCGAACCCACGACCAGTAATGATTTCAGCGTGACATTTTCACAACTCTTAATTAAAGCCACAAAATAATAACGGTGTAGGTACCTATTTCTTCTATTTTACAATACCACAGCTTTGACTCTTACCTATGAAAAGGCTTCTAATTCCAATCCACTCTCGATCTCTGAAAATTGGCCAACGATTCCGGCTAGTGATCGAAATGCAGATTATTTTGCCGTGCTCGCATGACGACCATCATAACGTGTACTTTATTATCTTGAGTCGCGATATGCTGGTATTTCCCCAACGAAATGGTTTCACCGAATAGTTCAATTCTTCTCTATTCGAAACGACCAATTCGAACCGAGCAAGACTCGAAAGTACCCATATGTCTTGTAATAAAATATTGTTTTTATTTTAAGATTTACTTTTCTGCATATAAATTAACCTGATATAAACGTTTATCACTTTTGCATTTTTAAAACTCGTAAGACATTTGTCAAGTAATATGTCTGTGTGCTTTCTTCAGCACTCTTATTAAATTAAATTAAATAATCATCTATTTCAATCTATTTAGGTCATAATTGTAGCACGTGACTTACATTATTAAAAAAAGACAAACATTTATAACATCTATACTTATAATATTATAAAGCACAAGAGTTTGTTTGTTTGTTTGGTTGAACGCGCTAATCTCAGGAGCTACTGGTCCGATATGAAAAATGATTTCAGTGATAGATAGCCCATTTATCGAGGAAGGTTATAGGCTATATATCATCATGCTAAGACTAAAAGGAGCCGAGCATTAATGGAAAATGTGACGCAGACGAAGTTGCGTGGGTCAGCTAGTAAATAATAAAAATAATAACTAAAATAGCGTTTCAAATTTTCTTTCCATATTCTGCATTAGTCCTGTTCCAACCGGGAATTGTCCTTGGGTATACTTTCACAGTGCATACAGGGATAATCGTCGGTTGGTGCCCAATTACATTTGAAATAGCTAACTGGGCCTCTGCGAGTTGGCTTTGTCCCCTCGTAGGCCTACCAAAGGACCGGGTCTCCAAGGACCTGAGAAAGTCAAAGACATTAAATAATTACTTAAAATTTTAAATATAATTTTAGAACCAAATTAAAATAATAAAATTAACATAAAATCATAAAATAACATAAAAAAATATATTATTCAGAATAGTATGGCTTTATGGACCATTATATGACCATAACTCGAATTATTAGATTTTTTGAGTTAAGTCCATACTATTCTGAAGGTGCGTACTTAATGTTTTGTTGTCATCTATTAATAATAACACGACAAGTCAAGGTTTTCATAGGCAGACTGTAAATAGTGCAAGTTAGGTCGGCACTTCAGTTTGCAAAACGGTTATTTACTTTTAACACTGTGTAAGTAAACAACCATTTTGCAAACTATGATACCCTACTCAGTTTTATAATATTGTGTTTGTTGCATCGTATATTACCAACTTTACGATGTAAATTTAAACGACAAAATACTTGAAATTCATTTTTTTATTTTTTATTTGTTAAGGGTTTGCTCTTGACTCTAAGTCTAAGTCTACGATGGAGCGAGCTTAGACAGAAGTAGCCTGTTCACTCTAACTTTGAAAAGATTAGGGTTGTAAGCATTCGGAAACACAGACGCAGGCAAAGAGTTCCACTCCTTTGCTGTGCGCATTATGAAAGACGCTTGGAAGCGCTTAGTGCGAGTTGGTGGAATAGCAACAAGGTAAGGATGGCAAGTTGCAGTGCGTCTGGATGTCCAATGGTAGAAGGGGGCTGGTGGGATGGACTTCGTCTAACATAAGAGGGCCAATTATACTTAGGTATTTTTAAACAACTTTCACATTCGCATGTCAATCGTAAACTGCCAAAAAATCCTTTCATACTTTTTTGACAGATTGCGTTTGAGATGCCAATGTGAAAATTAATAGAATTGGCACAAAGGTCTACGCTTTTCCGCCAGTTTTTTTTTTCATCCATTACAATGATAAAGTACCTCTATATCCCGCGCACGCTTTAACTACTAATTTCTAAAAAAAACCGGATAAACCGACCGTAAAGCGATATAATTTTAAAGTGATTACCGTCCCTCTGACCGGGTCGGTTATACCATAAAACCGATACCCGGTTCCAGTGGCCTATTACGAAGGTTACAATCGGTTCTGCCCAGTTACACCCGGCTCAACTAGGATGATTTAGCGGTACCCAGAACTTGCCCGATTAATAGAAATTCAATTTAATGTCCGGGGAGCCCTAAGTTTGGAGATTATAGCGAGTGTTTCCTGGAAAATTAGGAGGTGTTCGTGACTCTCTGAATGAGGAAAATTCAATTGAAATGTAACGTAAAAGGTTCCAGGAATTTTGTTCATAACTGTAACAGTATTCGAGCAGTTGTGATTATCCGCTTTCGAATTTTGTTAATTGAACTTAATTTCAGAAAACATTGATCCATTACATTAAATAATTTACATAATATGTCACCGGAAAACGACATAAGTACTTTTATGCTTTCTTTAATTTCCATTTCGTTCATTTATCTTCAATTAGTATTAGTATATTGCTTCTTTTGTGAAAAAGAGACAGAGCTATGCTAATCGAATAGCACTGTCCCTGTTTCATAATGAAAATTAAGACGCCATATTAAAGCACCTGAGGGCTAATTCAAGTAATTTTATGACGCGCCGATTAAGTTTTAGTGCAGTTGCAGTTAAGTCAAGTCAAGTTTGAGTGATAAACGGTATTCTTGTAATCTTTGAACTGCGCGTAAGCTACGCGCGAACTGCACGTCAACTGCACGACAGCCAAACCGGTGGAGAGAACTTAACCTTCTAAGCTGTCATTTTGAGACGTCAAACAAATAGTACAATACCAATCATGTTGCGTTCCGAAGCACGCACCAAAGACGCGCAACAGTAGAATGCCGTTATTGCGGTCGCGTGACGCGAACTTGACGCGAGCGTGTCTGACAGCGGTAGATAATACGAAAAGCGCTGTTTTGATCGAAACTTAACTTCAACCGCACTGCATCAGCACTTATTTAGTTACGTGAATTAGCCTACTGACCTTTTCGAAAACATAAAGCAATCAATTTAGATAAAATTATTCTGTTGCTGACCAAGTGACTGACAGACAACGCTGAAACTACTGGTCGGAGAAAGCTGAAATACAGCATATAGGTTCCTTGGGCAGTGTAGGGGAGTACTCAGAGAGAAGTTCACGAAAATCTTATGGGAAGGAAAAAACGAAATATACACATACAAAGTCGCGGGCAAAAGCTAGTCTATACTTCAATACTAATATTATAAATAGGTAACATTTGTTTGTATGTAGGGGGTAATCTCAGGAACTACTGGTCCGATTTGACTTCTTTCAGTATTAGATAGCCCATTTATCGAGGAAGGATATAGGCTACATTTCATCTCGCTAAGACTAAAAGGAACCGAGCATTCATGGAAAATGTGACGCAGACGAAGTTGCGTGGGTCAGCTAGTTATCAATAAGATAAATTATTTTATTAATTTTATTTTTCTTTCTCGGGTCTCTGGAAACCCGGTTCTTTGGTAGGCGTACGAGGGCCGAAACCAACTCGCAGAGGCCCCGTTGGACATTTATTTTTGTGATTATTTTTTACAATTATTTATTTATTTAATATATTTGTTTGTATGTTTATTGTATTCTGAGTATTTATTAGTAGTTACTAATATGTTTAAGTTAAGTTAGTTTAGTCTATTTTTAGTTTCCTTCTTTGTTTCTACACACTGTTTCTATGTTTCTTTTCCCACTCTCCTGTCGCAGGTCTGCTGGAAGAAATTTCATATGAAATAAGCAGTACCTTTGTGCTCTATTATCTGAATACTTCTTCTTTTTTTAAGTTACTTGTGTGTACATAAATCAATAATCAATGTATTTTTTTTTTTGGACAGGCCCACCACACATTCCCAACCACTGCAACTCCTGAATGCCAGAATCAATAGTGTTGACCACCAGAAAACGCCGAGCTAATGAAGCCTGACGAGTCCCGGAGATCGATTCAACTGTCGTGGATCCCGCTAAGAAATTATTCAGAAGAGTACAGTGGAGGAGCTCTGGCTAAATAAAAACAGCCGCACGGACCAATCTTTAAGGTTAAGCAACACTTGCCTAGGTTGGTCTGTGGATGGGTGACCATCTTTACATATTGAATTTCCTCCGTGACTTTGGCTGTCGTTACGGATTGTCAGAAGCTAGTAAATCTGACTCCAGTCTTACCAAGAAGTACCGTGTTACCCAGTTAATGGGTTGTGGAGGTCTGGTAGGCAGCCGCTCCACGTAAAACACTGGTATTCAGCTGAATAAGGTTTGACTGGAAGCCGACCCCAATGTAGTTGGGAAAAGGCTAGGCAGATGATGAGTACAGCAGTGGAGTAGGAAAAAATAAATATAATATAATATAATCTTCCCTCCTTATCAAGCTGAATACAGATTAGAGCTAGGCCAATAGGCACCAAGGCATATATACAACTGGGTTAAGCCCAGTTGCCAAGCACCACGGATTATATATATTAACACTGAAACTAATGGGTCCTAAATTGTGAGCCACATTACTAAGATCTATGTATTTCTTTCTACTAGAGCTTCCCTTCCAGAGTCGGCGAACATATTTATGCAGTATAGGTAGTACTCTCAGGTTATGCCTTGTACCACCCAGATCTAGTGAAGCAAGAGGGATGGTTGATACAGGGGGGATGAGTAACGCGTGTCCAACGCGGCTCCAACTTTATCATTGTGAAATTATTACGGAGATATTAGTTCTAACTCCACTGGGTATTGTGGATAGATACAGCAGATTCAAATAAAATAAATCCCTAGCAGATTGATTTTATTTACCAGCCGATTAAGGGTGGATTTCATTAATCCAAAACACAGTTGTTTTCGCAGAGTGTGTCTTTCTATTGCCGCTATAACAAAAAATTAGATTTTTTTAATAAAATCTAGCTGACCCACGCAACTTCGTCTGCGTCACATTTTCCCTGAATTTCGTTTGCTACAAACCTCACGGAGCCCGAGACCTTTCCAACGAATGCAAAACCGTGGAAATCGGTTCGTGCGTTCTGGAGTTATAGCGTCAGGAAGGACAACCCGACTTATTTTTATATTATAGATTAAAGAGGGCCCATGATAGGATAATGGTACGCAACCCATCGTGAGAGAGTCCGACTCGCACTTGGCCAGTTTTTGAGATTACTTTTATTTCATCCGTATTAAAGAAGTCTGTAGCATAAGTAGGTGGAAGACCGGATTGATGGAAGTCGCATGGTTACATTAAAAATGCGAAGCAGAAGCTAGTTAGCACCATAAAACTTTACTTCAAAGTTTTTTAATGTTCTCTATTATGTTCTACTGTAACGTTGTAGCTGTACCTAGCTACATGCTATCTGTATTCAACCTCTTGGTTGATATTCGTGTCAATCTAAGGGCGGCTTTCATCAATCGGAAACTGAACGCGATCAACATATGAATCAACATATGAATCACGTTTACGAGCTGTCAGTGTCACTATTTTCTATGGAATATTGACACTGACAACTCTTGAACGCAGCGTGACTGCGCTCAGTCTATTATAGCCCTTTAATTTTTAATCTATACTAATATTATAAAGCAGAAGAGTTTGTTTGTTTGTCTGGTTTAACGCGCTTATCTCAGGAACTACTGACACTTTCAGTGTTAGATAGCCCATTTATCGAGGAAGGCTATATGCTATATATCATCACGCTAAGAACAATAGGAGCGGAGCAGTAATGAAAAATGTTACGCAGACGACGTTGCACGGGTCAGCTAGTATATTATAAAGCTGAAGAGTTTGTTTGTTTGAACGCGCTAATCTCAGGAAATAGTGGTCCGATTTGAAAAATTATTTCAGTGTTAGATAGCCCATTTATCGAGGAAGGCTATATGCTATATATCATCACGCTAGGATAAATAGGAGCGGAGCAGTAATTAAAAATGTGACGCAGACCTTCGCGGGTAGGCAAGTTTAAAGATAAATATTGTTCTCTACAACTCTCGACGAAAATTTCTACTATCGATTTATTCCGATGCAATACAGTGCGTTTACAGACAGTCGGACGGAAAACGGAGGCTTTGTAATAGGGGAACCTTGTTTACCCTTCAGGTACGGTCGCTAAAATTAAGTCCCTTACATTTTCCCAAAGCACTACTTAAACGCAAAATAAATATGTAATGGCGCTCTTTACGCGAAAGTTTACACAGAAACCAAGTCTGGAATAGCAACGTAACTATTTAACAACATAATATTTATGTGCATTCAGTTAAAAATACACTTCATAATTTAACCAGGACAGGTCGCGTAGGTCACTGCGGGCCCAGGAATTTAGAAACGTGGAAGAGAATGTTTTGAAGCATTTAATACATTTTATTGTACGAGTAGTAGGTACTTTTAGACTGGGTGCACTCTAACGTAAATATTTACGTTTTGTATAGACTTTTAATACGATGGTTTATTGTATTTGCTAATTTTTATTAGAGCAGAATTATATCAATGTGCAATTACCTAGTTATATTTCTATACATTTATTTGAAAAAGAACATGGATCTCGAGTGGTACAGTAGAGTCACTTTTTTATAAATAATTTTAAATTTAACGATGACGTTCAAAAGTGCCGTTTAAGGTGAATGCTCCAACCAGCCCGCGAAATTCAAAATTTCTTGTGGTTTTTTTTGTAATTTGCAGGCCACTGCTAGGTTGTATGATGATTAAAATATTATTCGCGGCTGTAAGGCGTATGTAGTTACAAAATTATAATCATCAAAATCACCAAGTCCAAGTTCATAAAGGCCTAGGAACAAAAAAAAAAACAGAAAAAGTAATTCCTAGAGCTTTATGAACTTAGAGCGTTGTATTGATGATTTTGATGATTATAATTCTGTAACTACATATGTTTTACAGCCGCGAATAATATTTTAATCAACATACAACCTAGCACTGGCCTGCAAATTGCAAAAAACGTTAGAAAATTTGAATTTCGCGGGCTGGTTGGAGCATTCACCTTAATGGCCTAATTGAAACAAACATTTAAACTTTTGGTCTTCGTTTTCAATAATCTCATACGATGTTCAGCATCCTAAAATTAGTAAAAAAACAATTAAACAAAGCGCCAGAGAGAGTTAAGTGCCGTGCTACCAAAAATGGATTTATTACCTACCAACTAAGATTTGAGAAAATCGTGTTTTAATTTATTGTCCATTAAAGTTAAATCACTCATTCGAGCACAATAATAATCATCAAAAATCCATAATTATAAACAAATAGTTAATGTTATCTTTACACAGACAACTAACTAACTACCTTCGTGGTCAAGTGGTTCAGGCGTTTGCGTTGTGACCCAGTGGTCGTGGGTTTGATTCCCACGGGAAGCCTACTTTGTAAAGTTGTTTCCAGTTTGGCTAGGACATTGCAGGCTTGAATCACTTAATTGTCTGATAAACAAGATGATTCCGTACTTCGGAAGGCACGTATAAGCCGGTGATCGCGGCCGCCAAATGGCGGCCGTCAAATAAACCATGTCAGAGGCCCTTGAGGAGACCTGCCGGAGTTGCGGGACTATTCGAAAAAGATACCGCGGCTCCGGAACACAAAGGGCAATGAAGGAACATGGATGGGTTTTAGTCAGTAGAAGTCTGACACTCCCTCTCGCTCCGCCCAGAGCGGGAGAAGTCATTTGATGATATCCATCCCAATCCATCCCTAAAAAAAGGCCCTTGAAGAGGTTCAGAAACTCTAACACTAGGTGTGGGGGGCCGTTAGATCTACGAAAGCAGACAACAAACATTTTTTTTAGATGAAATCAAACATCTACACCTTCTTATCCACCCTACTATATTCCGTATCCAGTTCAGACACTATTCACGCTGCATGAAAAGCTAAGCTATCAAAGGGCTCTTTCAGCTCGCGATAGGTGGAGCCATGAGCTATCTCTAGCAAGAATAATCACCGTTTGACAAGCGTGTTTGTCGACGCTCGTGTGTCGCCGCCTTAATGAGCCACCAGTCACTCTATGCGGAAGTCTGGCAACGTCGCTTTATTATGAGGATCTATCGTTTTTAACCGGTTTCCCAAAAAGGAGGAGGTTCTCAATTCGGTAGTATTTTTTTATGTTTGTTACCTCATAACTCCGTCAATTATGAATCGATTTGAAAAATAAATTTGTTTTATCTGAAATGATATACTTGCAGATTGGTCCCATTTAAATTTTATTAAAATCGGTTACGAACTTTGGATTTCAAATCGAAATAGCTAGAATTCGTCTACATGGATGATATTTTCATGTCATCCAAGTAATCGAAATTGCGTATTTTGCTTCTCTGCGATTTTGCGGTGGTGTTGTTAGGTGTGGGGTACCACTAAAAAGTGAAAAATAAAAACCTTTTTTTGAGGGATGCAGTTATCGTTTTGGATAGTTTTGAGAAATTTGCCTACAGAAAAACCTTATTTATTATTTCTTATACAATTGGTAACCAACATAACAGGTAAACCACGCACAATGGTCCAACATCAGGACTAAATGCGGAAACAAAACCCCCAATAGGATAGAATAACAAAGTGAACCTGCGTCGCCGCGTCGTAGCAAACCGCGTGTAGCCGTCCGCTACGCAATGTGCTACGCCGTAGCTGTCTTTAATCTGTCTTCGACCGTTTGAGGAAACCTTTTCAAAAGGCTTTAATTGTCACCTCACAAATATTATTGAACCTGAGGGTGAGGGCAAATTCTACTAATTTTTAAACAACTTTCGCATTCGCACGTCAATCTCAAACTGTCAAAAAAGTCTTAATTTTCATTCATTTTTGACAGATTGCGATTGAGAAGCGAATGCAATGCAAATGTGGCAATACGTATAATTGTCACACTGTTTCCATTTATAAATAAAACAAAAATTAACTTTTTAAAAAGTAAAAATAAAATTTAAAAAAAAAAGTGAAATGCGCAGATTTGACGCATATCTTTCCAATTTTTCATATTTATAACTGTAATTTTTGTGTATTTTTGGTGTGCGTCATATTGACCGCAAATAAACTCTTTTTCTTTCTTACTTCTTTCTAAAATTTTGTACGCAGACGAAATTGTTCGGGTCAGCTAGTTTTATTTATAAATGAAAACATTGTGCCAATTCTACAAAATTTCGGCGTGATGTTAAATATAGCCTTCTTCGAAAAAGAGGTATTCAACAGTAAATTATTTTCCATTTCGAACCAATTTTCTGGGAATAGCGCAATCAAACAAATAAACTCTTCAGTTTTATAATCCCAGTATCAGTATAAATTTAAAGGAGTCAGACAGGAGAGAAATCCAACGATCCCATTCAAGTGAACATTTATATATTATCCAAAGTAAAACGTTCCTTTAGATATATAAATGTTCACTTGAATATAATATATTCACGTTGGCTACACACTATAATATAACACCTAGCCTGACCCAGTTTCATGCAAGTTAAATAAACGGTTACCTGGTTTTAAAAGTTACTTTTAGTACTTGTTTACGCGTTGCTAGTGTTTAGTTAAGTAGTCTATTTTCTAGTAAGTTTGTGACTCGAAATAATTATGTAAACAAACAATGAAAGTGTACTCTTGCTAAATGTAGAGTTGAAAATATCGTAATTAGAGCCCGTATATTCGTGACAATCTACGAAGTCGGATGTGACAGCAAGGATCAACATTACTTTACTAGTAGTATGAAAGAGACATGAAATAAGTCTCTTTCGCACTTACTAGCAAAGCGAACTTCTATCCCGCTCTGTTCTGTCAAATTCTTACAGCGGATTTCACCAATGAAACTGTTCGCGATCAAGCTGCGTTCATCAGTTGTCAGTGTCAATATTCCATAGAAAATAATGACAGTGACAGTAAATATGGTTCATATTATGCTGATCGCGTTCAGTTTCAGATTGATGAAATACGCCCTGAAAGACCAAGATGTTGAATAGAGAAAGCATATAAGTAGGTACAGCTACAACGTTACAGTAAAATAGAGTAGAGAACATTAAAATACTATTATTATATTATTACTAGAGGCCGCCCGCGACTTCGTCCGCGTATAAATTCTCGTTATTCCCGTGTAAATCCCGATCCCTCGGGAACTCCGGGATAAAAAGTAAGTTATTCTGGGTCTTCAGCTACCTACATACCAAATTTCATCGCAATCGGTTCAGTAGCATTTATTTATTAGGTCTACCAACAATTTATTGTGCGATTGTTGTTGTTTTTTTTTTTGTGTGATTGTGTGTTGTGTTTGTGCATTTGCGTGAAAGAGTAACAAACATCCATACATACTCACAAACTTTCGCATTTATAATAATAGTAGGATTATATGGTGCTAACTAGCTTCTGCTTCGCATTTATAATGTTATCATGCGACTTCCATCAATCCGGTCTTCCACCTACTTACGCTGCATACTTCGTTAATACGGATGAGATAAAAGTAACCTCAAAAACTGGCCAAGTACGAGTCGGACTCTCTCACGATGGGCCATTAGCCTAAAAAAAAATTCATGAGCCCTCTTTAATTTTTAGTAAAAAAGATCTTTGTTTTTGTTAGAGCGGCAATAGAAAGACACACTTCCTCGATAAATGGGCTATCTAAAACTGAAATAATTTATCAAATCGGACTAGTAGTTCCTGAGATTAGCTCGTTGAAGCAAACAAACACTCTTCAGCTTTATAATAATATTAGTGTAGATTACTTAGCGCTGAAAAAAATACGCAAAGTACCATAAAGATAGATCTTGACAGGCGAAAAACAAGTCTTACCCTATTCATGGTAAACGCTAAAACGTTCATTCATAGGTACATTTATCTCAAAACATTCACAATGGCCGCTGGCTGTAATATTTCGCTTGTCAGACGACCGCGATTTTGGGAAGCACGTATAGGATTTTATACTGTGTACGTCCGTTTTCTGAATAGTTTGATTAGGAAGGATCTAGGACGAAATGCTTGCCTTTCAATAAATGATGATGTGTCTATGTATAGTGTATACAATAAATATCAATCGCAATTCTGTTCTCCATATTACAACCACCACTATTTGTCTCTACATCACCCAAAGGTTGACTGGTAGAAAATGCCTGTGGCATTAAGTCCCCCTCTGTACATTTGTGCTTTAAGTGTTAAATACATAAATAAATAAATGTAGCTAGGATATGACTAAAAAACTCGCAGCATTCATAAATAACTTATCTTAAAGTGGAGACAGCTGCAACCTTAAATAGGCTTGTCCACTGAAAAAATCTAATGAGTCCGTCAGTTAGATTATCAAAAAATATTTGACCCGTGTTTTTTCTTTTGTTACGGGAACCAAAATTGACGAAGCTTTCAAAATTCTCAATACGTCACACCTTCGCATAATTTTTAGTGAGTCGTGACGTCACGAGCCCCCACTGCCGAGTTTTATCTTTGTCAATATTCATTGATTTACAAAAATAAAAAATATATGTCCATTATTTTTCAATACTCTAACTGACGGACTAAATAGTTTTGCAATCTGTGGATGATGGAATCTAGCCTATTCAACACGGAAGTAAAATTAACAGAAAATAATTATTAAAACAAATTAAACCATACCAAACCAAATTATGGTTTTGCGCCCATATATACGACGAGGTATAACACCAAATATGCGTATTCACAAGTATATAATTGCGTATCACACTCCCCCGAGCCTATATACCTTGTAAATTTTCCGTAAAGACACACAGCACACCTACCTCGCATCACACACTTCGGCGAACTGCAAACAGTTACTTCATTATCCAGTTTATGCTTCAATTAATCGAATTATGATATTAACTATCGGTTATATTACGTTGGCCATACGTTTTGGTGAGGTGTGGATCGTCAGAGTTTTCAACATGTTTGCTCAAAAAAATGCAGTTACGAATACATTGTTCGAAAGTTAAACATTACGCACGATACAACGGAGCGTGCGGTAAAATAGGTACTCTCACCTAAGTACCTATTTTACCACAACCTCGAGTTCTTCTTGGGCTTACATTCGTCTACTCGTTTGTAAAAAAACAACTTACCGCACTTGTATTATAGATAGCTATTATGAGTAAAGTTACAAATGTGGTCATAATTATCTTTTTGATCGTGAAGTATTACTAGTTAGGGTTCCGTAGCCAAAAGGCAAAAACGGAACCCTTATAGATTCGTCATATCTGTCTGTCTGTCCGTCCGTTATGTCACAGCCACTTTTCTCCGAAACTATAAGTACGACGCTGTTGAAACTTGTTAAGTAATGTATTCTGAAAACCGCATTAAGATTTTCACACAAAAATAGAAAAAAAAAACAATAAATTTTGGGGTCCCCATACTTAGCACCGAAACTCAAAAAAAAATTTAATCAAAAACGTGTGGGGTATCTATGGATAGGTTTTCGAAAATGGTATTGAGGTTTTTAATATAATTTTTTTCTAAACTGAAGAGTTTGAGAGAGAGACACTTGCAAAGTGGTAAAATGTGTGTCCCCTCTGTAACTTCTAAAATAAGAGAATGATAAAACTAAAAAAAATAAATTATATATATTACCATGTAAACTACCAGCGAAAATTGGTTTGAACAAGATCTAGTAAGTAGTTATTTTTTAAATACGCCATAAATCGTATAATACGATAATGGTACGGAACCCTTCGTGCGCGAGTCCGACTCGCATTTGGCCAGTATTTTATTTGTAAAATTCGGCTTTAAAAAATATTTTTAATCCAGGAAACATCCTTGTTGTAACATTAACAAACTTAAGACCGCCCTAAGGGCGGATTTCATCAATATGAAACTGAACGCAATCAACATTAAGAGTCCTATTACGAATCGTAAATGCTCGTTTGCAATAGACGAAGTTACGTTGGTCTGCGTTGGAGTACATCTATAGTCCGCGAAAGAATTTTGATACTTACTAGTCTGAATAGGATTATAGTTTATTTGGGCGCTCGCGCGAGACTGAGGAGCGCGCGCGCTGAATTGACGCAGAATATATAGTACTTTAATTTTATTTATTGTAATTTTGTTTTATTAAATTGACAAACGAAAACTAATGAAACGTATTTATTGTAGATTGAAATTTTATATCATTTTAATTTATTTGATAAAATTGTTTTTATTTGGAATATAATGGACGCTGAATCAAGACATTTCTGGCTTAAATTAGGCTTTCTTTACGTTTTTTTCCGTGAAAACTCAAGGACTTTAAAGAAATTCTAGAACTCCAATAAACAAGTAAAACATTCAACTTACCTATTAGTAATTTCAGCTTTTAAAAGAATTGATTGTAACAATGTGAATTTGACCGTCAAAGTTCCATCGCCGACATTTTTTCTTGCAAACTGAGTTCGTAAAATATTTATAGTAAACTAGCTGACCCGCGCAACTTCGTCTGCGTCACATTATTCATGAATAATATTGCCAAAAAATTAAAAAAAAATTAGGGGTGGACTACCCCTAACATTTAGGGGGATGAAAAATAGATGTTGGCCGATTCTCATAGATACCGGATAAGCACAAAAAATTTCATCAAAATCGGTCAAGCCGTTTCGGAGGAGTATGGCAACGAAAACTGTGACACGAGAATTTTATATATTAGATTACACGAAAAGAAAAATGAAAATGTGTAACTCTAACTTACAAGAAAGAGACTGGCACTATCGTTATTCAGGATCAAATAAGTAAAATATCTTACTGCTGCTGAAAACTACAGCGTCAAAAATCATGAATTTCCGTAAAAAATGTAATAGGACTCTTAAACCACGTTTACGAGCTGTCAGTATCATTATATTCTTAGGAATATTGACACTGACAACTCTTGAACGCAGCTTGATCGCGATCAGTTTCATTGGTGAAATCCTTTTGAGTGTGCAGCTAGTCTATTCTGTAAATAACCATTTCGATATCGACTTCACCTGAGTGACTAAGCTTACAAAGTGAACTTTATTTCACACGACATAAGGTCTTATATTTATACGAATTTGAAACTCACCTCGGATTCCGCTGTCGAGACACGAAAATGTTGTTTATTTATTTATTTATTTATTATTAAGGCACACCAACGACATATTTACAATTATGGCAATAACAAGAAATCTTAAGTCTACAATTCTGTGTAAATACATCACTTATAGGTGTGCACAACATTATCATTTAAAGATAACAATTTAGAAAGAAAAAAATAAAATAAATTACCATACCTTATTACATTTGATTGATTATTATTACTTTGATAAATTAAAATAAAAGATGTCACAAAATGCAAATGTCAAGGATGCGAAAAACACAGCAAAAATTAAATAATCTAAACACGCAATACAAAAAATACTTATAAACTAAACAAGATTAACGTGTCAAAGAGCATTATAAATTGGATTAAATTAAATGAAATTGTAATAGAAATAAATTAAAATAAGAAAATGTCACAAAATCTAAAAGAAATGTCAAAGATATAATTAACGAAAAATACATCAAAACTTAATAATAATAAAAAATAAAAAAAACGTACAAGATAAAAGTATAAATGACCTTTATAATTAGATTTAAAATGAATTAAAATTAAAAAATTAAAAATGATTTAATTAAATTGGGAAAGAAAGTATATTGAAAAGTCTTGGCAGCTGATCATAGATCAATGTTAATACATTTTTGTTTGAATTTTGGGAGGCTGTCAAAGTAAATGTCGATACCGCTGTCAATAGAACAGGTCCTATTGTAGCAACCCAACATTCTATTTAGGGGAGCATGGCGGCCCAAGTTTGTGCGACTTGGTTTTGTAATAAACGTTCTAGTGGTACGCTTGGATCGCAGATGAGAATGGCGAGGTACGTCTAGGTTGATTTTGTCAAGGAGATCTGGAGTTGATGTTAACCCGTTAACAATCTTAAAAAGCATTGTTAGGTCGTTAAGAGCTCTTCGTCGCTTCAATGAGTCCAACTCAAAGTACCTTAGACGTTCTGTATAATCAGCTCTGTGAGGACATTTATGGTCTTTAAACCGCAAAAACCTGGTAAACTTTTTTTGAACGCGTTCAAGTCTGTCTATATGAATACTATAGGCTGGGTTCCAGACGGGAGAGGCATATTCAATGACACTGCGTACATAGGTGTTATAAAGCACTTTTAAAGCATGGGTCCCCTTAAAGTCTTTGCCAATTCTGCTGATAAATCCGATCATTTTGATGGCTTTTTTTATGATATTATTCATGTGCGTAGCAAATGAGAGATCGCTGCTGAGGACTACACCTAGATCCCGTATGTTTGGAACTTTTTGTAGTGTTGTTCCACCGAGGCAGTAACTTGATGGCAGGGGGTGCTTTTTCCGTGTAAATGTTATTTGATAACATTTACTAGCATTCAGAGCCATCCCATTTACTATACACCAGTCCTGCAACGAGTTCAGATCGGATTGCAACAGAATTATGTCTTCTTGCGTTTTTATTTGACGAAATATTTTTAGGTCATCGGCAAACAAAGAACACTGGCTATGTTTAATGCAATTTACTATGTCGTTTATGAACAAAATAAAGAGGATTGGCCCGGTATGAGATCCCTGGGGCACTCCGGATGTTGCGTTATACTCCTGAGATTGATAGCCGTTTACCACCACTCTTTGTATCCTTTCGCATAAATATGATCGGAACCACCCCAGCAGCGGACCGTGTATCCCAAAATTTTGCAGCTTTAGCAGCAGGATTTCATGGTCAACCTTATCGAAGGCGCTGCTGAAGTCAGTATACAGAGCATCGACCTGTTGGCCAGAATCGACACTCAGACAGACTTCGTCCACGTATGAAACTAAATTGGTCACCGTGGATTTGCTGCTACAGAAACCATGCTGTTGAGTGGAAAGCTGAGTTCTAACATGAGATGTTAAGATGGGGCAGATCATACATTCGAATAGCTTCGAGAAAATGGACAAGATAGAAATCGGTCTGTAATTCTTTACATCTGCACTCTCACCCTTTTTGAAAACTGGTATAACGTTAGCTTTTTTCCATTCTGTTGGAAATGTACTTGTTTCCTGAGATTTGTTAAAAATTAAGGTGAGAGGATATGCCAACATACGGGCACATTTTTTAATAAAGAGTGGGGGCAATCCATCCGGTCCAGCGCCCTTTGTAACATCAACTTGGTTCAGTGCTTTAAGAACTTCCCTCTCAGTAAATACAATGTTACTGAGAATGAATTGAGGGAATTCCTGGGTATTTGATGGTGCTCCAGTTCTTCTGCTAGCAACAGAAAACGTAGATGAGAATTGCTTAGCGAACAGTTGGCATATTTCGTCACCAGTTGTGGCTATTGTTTCGTTTAATGTCATTTCTGACGGTATAGAGCTAGTTTTAGAATTTTTCGATTTCACAAAGGACCAAAATGCTTTAGGATTCGACCTGATGCTATTCTCAATAAAGTAAACGTATTTTTTATAACAACTCTTAATCATCAACCTTGCTCTCACATCGATCATTCTGTACTCGATCTCATCACGTGGATTACCGTATTTTTTAAAACGCTGTCTGAGCTTTTCTTTTTCATTGAGAATTTTCACTAAAGTTTTGGAGTACCATGGAGGAAATTTTTTACTTATATTCCTGATTTTGGGTATATTGTCATTTATGATTTTACGAACTATGACATAAAATGCCTCAGTCATTAGGTTAACATTTTCACATGATTCCAGTTGCTCCTTCCAATTTATTTCTCTTAATTTTTTATTAATCAGCTCGTAATCAGCCGCCCTAAAATTAAATTTTGTCATCTTTACATGTTTTAGTGGCACATACACATTTAAAATAAAATCAACATCTAAAGGGGGGTGGTGACAATCTTCTCTACAGATAGGTGAAACAGACCTTCTGACCACAGCATGTAGCATGTTTGAAAATACTAAGTCTAGTGATCTATTATTAGTATTTTTAATAACATTATATTGTGACATATTGTTTAAAGACATAAAATCAATCAGAGAGTACCCCAGGTTAGTGTTATAATTTGACGGTATAGTAAGAGTTGCATAAGGATGTGTTGGGTCTTGGTTCCATTCGATGAAGCCGAGATTAAAATCACCGACTACTATAATATCTTCACCAGTGGTTTCATTAACACTCGTGACCGAACTGAGAAACATATCTAGATGCTGCTGTGACACAGGGGGTGGTAAGTAAACGGCGCAAATGTTTATTTTCTTACCCTCGTTGACTTTAACCCGAACCCATAGGTCTTCTGCAGAAGTTTCCCACTGACAAGCTCGCGCGGAGTCAAATTCCTTGGATACAGCAACGAGAACGCCTCCTCCTTCTCTTCCTGAGAGCAAGCTGGACGCCCTATCTCTTCTATAAATATTATAGCGGGCGTCAAAAAGCTCTCCGTCAATGATGTTGTCGTTGAGCCAAGTCTCAGTCACTATAATAACATCATATTTATTCACATTAACAGCAATATTAATTTCTTTTATTTTTGTTCGCATTCCTCGAAGATTTTGGTAGTAGACAGTGAATTTCAATACTTTACTCACGGGTTCTAGCTTCAGAGGTCTTCGTACATTAATGATGCGGCATGTAAGCTCTTTATCTGTATCGGCCGTGCTCCATCATCCTTACGGACTAACACTCGGCCATCGCGAACCCAAACATACTTGTAGCCCTTGTTGTTACAGAATAGCACTGCTGATATCAAACCCGAGGCTCTAGATGAGACGTGTCATTGTTACAGCGGTAGTGTGGCGAAGCTAAATGCGATTTTCAAAATATCACAAACGTCATAACGATGTCAAAATGTCACGCGGTCGAATTTTGACATTCTGTATTATCATATTTTGTGATAGAATGGCACTCGACCTAGGCCCTTTTTTTAGGGATGTCTCGACGTAGGCCCTCGGGTTGGTTCAAGGTATTCGCTATCGCCATCCAGTCGGCAAGTTTTTTGTACGATTAGCGCGAAACAAGCCTGGTGGTGTAATCGACTGGGCTTTTGTTGTGTATAGGGTTTAAGATTAACTGAACATTGATGTGAAATTAAATTTAAAAAATCCCTTCCTGGCTTGCCAACTTACAACTGTGCTTAATTTGATGCTGAAAGACGACTTGCATGTTTCCTTCAATAGGAACGTTTGGGAACACATCCATAGTACGTACAGCTAAGGAGTGGAATTCTCTGCATGAGTCTGTGTTTCCTGATACCTACAACCTGGGAGTCTTTAAGTCAAGAGTGGATAGGTTACTTCTAGGCAAGCGTGCTCCATCTTCGATCACAGCATCGCTTACCATCAGGTGAGATAGAGGTGGCAGTATAAGTACTAATATTATAATCATCAAAATCTCCAATACAACCCTCCAAGTTCATAAAGCTCTAGGAACGACTTTTTCTGTTTTTTTTTTGTTCCTAGGCCTTTATGAACTTAGAGGGTTGTATTGGTGATTTTGATGATTATAATTCTGTAACTACATACGTCTTACAGCCGCGAATAATATTTTAATCGACATACAACCTAGCACTGGCCTGCAAATTGCAAAAAACGCAAGAAATTTTGAATGTCGCGGGCTGGTTGGTGCATTCACCTTAACGGCTAAAAGAATAATTCGGGTCAAACACACGAGTAGACTACGCCCTAGATTACATGCTCGTGTATGTCCTAACTTTTCCACAAAAATGATAGCTACAACGTTTATAATTAACCGAACACAGTAAGTAAATTGGGCGCGGATTATATTGATTGTTTGTCGAATTATTTATAACTGTGTTATGATAAGCTCTGTTTAAGCTGCCCGTTAATAACAGCAATCAAATTAGTTTTATCGGTTTAAAATATTGGGACGAAACGGCTGTTGGCACTCGTGAAGGCACTAAATCATTTAAAATGTACACGCTTTACGTTAACATTTTAAATGATTTAGAAATTATGTTTGGTTTCCCTCAACTGGACGTGGGATTAGATAATTAATTAATAAACTATATCAGCCTATAATTTTCTTCTGTTCGGGGTAAAATAATCTAGTTAAAGGAGATGTAGTCCTGCCGAATTATTGCGTAATCCACAAATTCATTAGGTCGTTGGTTCGCATAATATTAATGTTGACATTGCAATTTCATTCACTACGTGTTTTACACTGTCGATTAGTATGCCAATTCTAAGGCTGCGTTTAAACCAGAGATGTGCGATGGAAATGTGTCGTGCGAGGATGTCTAGCTGTGCTGTGAAAATGTGTGGCTGTTTCCACCAAAGCTGTGCGATGAAAATGTGCCTACGAGGATGTGTAGCGGAACTGTGAAAGTGCACATTAATGTGTGGTGTGAGGATGCGTTACGAAGCTGTGAAATGTGTCGACGAGGGTGCGGTGTAGTGGAAGCGGAGTAACGCGAACGCCTGCCTGCCGCTCACGTCTCGCTTTGCTGTCGTTAGCGCTTGTAGTCGTACGCATGTCGTACGGTTGCGTGGCATAATGGAAGAAACATTTACGGGCTGGTACAGTATGCGCAAACTTCGCAACATATCCTTCTCAACACACATTCCTCGCAACACATCCCTCGCACACATCCCTCGTACACATCCCTCGCACACATCGCTCGCTTGTTTTATATGCGCAAAAATCTAACTCCACTGAGCCGTTTCCACCAGAGCTGTGCTGACCGAGGCGAGGTAAACGAAGCGATTCTATTGGTTCTTTACAAACACATTCCTCGCTACACATCCTCGCACATCTCTGGTGGAAACGCAGCCTAAGGCAAATAAAGACTTATCTTATCTTATCCACTAATTTTCACATTCACATCTCAATCGCAAACTGTATAAAATGTATGAAAATTAAGGCATTTTTGACATTTTGCGATTGACATGCGAATACGAAAGTTGATTAAAAATTATTAGAATTGGCCCACTGATGAATTTTAAAATACATGAAGCAATTGGTCAGAGGGCCAACTCAACCCATTTTTAAGTAATGTCCGCATTCTCATTCAGAACGACCACCGCAACTTTGACAAAAAATCAAAATACGAAAGGGGGGGCTTTGCCAGCTTCCATAGACAAAAGTTCGTGCCCTTTAAGTCAGCCGCCCAGTACAGCATGAATTAAAATAACCCAAAGGTTCTATGATCTTTACTTAAAAGAAACAACCGACTTCCAAAAATTACCACTTAAAAAAATAACATTAATTTGTAAATTGGTGTTTCTGGTGTGGTGTCTTCGTTTTTAGCACAAACTGAAACATACTTAAAAAAATACCCACCGATTGAGAAAATACCCTCCTCGTTTTTGGACGTCAGTTAAAAATGTATGAGGCTACTAACTTATAATACTAGTTTCCGCCCGCGACTTTGTACGCGCATATCCTATTTTTTCTCGCTGCCCTAGGAATTTCGGGAAAGCCTATCTTTACGGAGTGTAATGAATCTACATGCCAAGCTTTCTGCAACCAGTAGTTTCGCCTGTGCGTTGATCGATCCGTCACTCAGTTTCTGCTTATATAATAGATTGACTATAAAGATTATAATCTAACTTTGATATTAACATACTGTACCCTAGATCCATAAAATCAATGCAGAGTTATTTCAACACTTAAAGCCGAAGCGAACACTTCCAGAATTGCCAATAAAAAGTCGAGAAAATCAGTACAAAAGTCCAGAAAATTCGAGAAAAAATACATTTCTCCGGGAAACGTTTTACAACGATTACTTATTCAAAAGAGTTAATTTCCACAAGTGGGGGAGCGTTGCTAATTTAAATGACAAAAGTTTAATTGTCACTGTAATAATGGAAATAAGAGGCAGCAAAAATGGCGTCCGCTTTCGAAATAGTTTGAATACCATAATAAGTTAATATGGTGATTTTAATTAAGTGTAACAAAGGATAGCTTGGAGCTTTCAACACTAAGTAGAGAATTTAAAACAGAGACTGGAAAATACAACAGCGGTTTTATTTTCGTTTTACGCACTTTTGGGTTTGTTTTTGTAACTTATTTTTGTTTCGCGCTTGGTATTACACCACTGATGAAGATACTTAGTAATCATTGATGCCACTGACGTACATTAGACACAAAAAATATTTTTGACACACTAGTATTTTTTTGACACACTAGTATTTTTTTGAAACACTAGTATTTTTTTGACACACTAGTATTTTTTTGACACACTAGTATTTTTTTGACACACTAGTATTTTTTTGACACACTAGTATTTTTTTGACACACTAGTATTTTTTTGACACACTAGTACTTTTTTGACACACTAGTATTTTTTTGACACACTAGTATTTTTTTACTTGATATGGGTTTGCTCTTGACTCTAGGCTTGGTCAGAGATGACAGAGATAAAGTCTACGATGGAGCGAGCTTAGCCAGAAGTAGCCTGTTCACTCTAACTTTGAAAAGATTAGGGTTGTAAGCATTCAGAAACACAGACGCAAGCAAAGAGTTCCACTCCTTTGCTGTGCGCATTATGAAAGACGCTTGGAAGCGCTTAGTGCGTGTTGGTGGAATAGCAACAATGTAGGGATGGCAAGTTACAGTGCGTTTGGAGTTCCGATGGTAGAAGGGGGCTGATGGGTTGGGATTCCTTGCAAATCAATGAAATTAGTATTTTATCTTCTACTTATAGTTTTTTTTTATTTTTATTTAAATAGCTATCTACAAAGCAAAAGCATACAAAAACAATCTTTATAAATGAAGCTTGTTTTTGCATGCTTTTGCTTTGTAGATAGCTATTTAAATAAAAATAAATCGCCGAAATGTGTGTACGCGCATAAATTCGTAAAGACTGATCCAAATTGGATACATAATTCTTTTGTTAGTTTTGTTGTGTCTTTTGTTTTGTTAGTTGTGTTCCTAATTGTCAGGGCGAGGTACGCATGAAAAAAAAATTGAAAAATAGATACATCCGGGTGGAGCCGGGTCGGGACACTATCCTAATCTATACTAATATTATAAAGCAGAAGAGTTTGTTTGTTTGTTTGTTTGTTTGGTTGAACGCGCTAATCTCAGGAACTACTGGTCCGATTTGAAAAAATCTTTCAATATTAAATAGCCCGTTTATCGAGGAAGGCTATATATCATCACCCTAAGACCAACAGGAGCGGAGCAGTAATGAAAAATGTTACGCAGATGACGTTGCACGGGTCAGCTAGTACGGATATAAAATTCTTCCGTTACCGAGTGAATGACTGACAGACAATGCACAAACAAAACTACTGGCCGAAGAAAGCTGCAGGTATGAGAGAATTTCCCGAAATTCCTATGGGAACGGGAAAAGTCGGGATATGCGCGAACGAAGTCGCGGACAAATGCTAGTTTCAAATATAACGGTATAGGTTCATTAGTGAAATAATTACACACGCTAACTAACTACATATAAGTAAATGTACTGGCGAGTACATAATGTACAAAAATATAGTAATTAATTTCTCATAACGTACTTTTTTTAATCCACCGATTTGTAATACCAGATAAAGTTGTAATACCTGAGTTATTTGGTCATTTTCTTTTATAAAGTGGGTACTTATCGTTTGTGTAGAACTTATAAAACTCTTAAACTTATAAATAATAACAACTTATAATAATAACTGTAACACGGTCAATTTGGTGTGCCACAGGGTAGTATTTTGGGTCCTACCCTTTTTCTGCTCTACATAAATGATCTGTGCTGCCTATCAATACCAAACTGCGACATATTCACTTATGCAGATGATACGGCACTTAGCATATATGATGATAACTGGGACAACTGTAAGCTGAGGATGGAGCGGTCGCTTCAACGAGTGATGACATGGCTCTCAGCGAATCTGCTAACCCTCAATATTGAGAAAACCAAGGTTGTCCGCTTCACTCTCCCTCACACGTGCACACCTCCCGCGGGTTCTAGTATAATCAGAGCCCATACTTGCCTGAACTCTTTCGATCACAGCCCCAATGCTTGCACTTGCCTAACCCTAACTCTGGTTCCAAGTACCAAATACCTAGGAGTCCACATTGATAAGCACCTTAGCTGGCAACCCCATGCTGAAGCACTCTGCTCGCGAGTTAGGAAGTTAATATATATATTCAAGGAACTCAGACACTCAGCCGATAGAGAAACTCTATTCCTTGTCTATCAGAGCCTGTGTGTCTCTGTTCTTACTTACTGCATTTCTGCATGGGGAGGAACCAGTAAAGCCCACCTAATCCAAGTTGAACGAGCCCAAAGAGCAGTCCTAAAAGTTATGCTGTTCAAACGCAGAGATTATCAGACTGCCCTGCTCTACTCGGAGTCAAAAGTCCTAACGGTGCGCCAACTGTTCATTCTGCGTGCCGTTCTACGCCGTCATTATTTGCTTCCTTTTGACGACAAAATTTTAAAGAAACGCAAAGGTCATCCAGTCTGCAAGTCTACTCAATGTCGCACTTCATTCCGGGGCCGCCACTTCGGCGTCCTCAGTGGTAGAATATATAACAAAATACACAGTCTTCTTGACATATATCCTCTCACTAGAAGTAAATTAAAATCCAAGCTTACCAATTGGCTGCAGGGGTTGTCTTACGATAGCACCGAACTCGTCTTAATGGTTAACTCATAATCCTTGGAGTTGTAGTATACCTTTTATAATCTTTTCCCGATAAAATAGTATAAATTGAATAGTATTTCAGCTAGCACCACACACACACACACACACATACACTATCACTCACACACAGACACACTGCACAAACACACCCTCATTTTACTTACTTCCCACAACATTGTACTTAAGCCCCTAATATTGTATTGGTTTAGTACGTCTTGACACTGTTACTCGGGGTGGGGACCTGGTGTCCTATAATACAGGTTATTAACCTAGCTTAGGCACCAGTCTCTCACAATATTGTAGTGTATTTTATATAATTACTAAACAATATATCGATGTAAACTTTAAATATTGTGGTGAGAAAATAAATAAATAAAATCAAAAATAAATAAAATAATAATAATAATAATAATAATAATAATATCCTTGGACATTTCACACAACGCCATATAGTCCCAAGCTAAGCAACCTAATGCTTGTGTTATGGTAACTAAATGGCTGATAAACTACTTATATACATTTTTTTTTGTAAATACATACATATTATAGACAGAAAAACACCCAGACTCAGAACAAATACATGTAGGTCGTACAAATATTTGTTCCGTGCGGGAATCGAAACCGCGACATGCTGCGCAGCAGTCAATCGCTCAACCACTGCGCCAACCGTGTCGTCAAAATCAAATTATTGTTACAGTTAATTAGATAAATATTTACTGTAACACGGCGACTTGACACAGACGTATTTTACCTACCCGTGCTATAGTGAATTTGTAGGGTATACATAAATAAGGGAAGATTCAATTAAAACAAATACATTGCTACACAATACAAAGTTTATTGATAACAGTACATATGCAGGTACTTACATGCAATACAGAAGATACACTCTTCCCTAAAACCCTGTAAAATCACATGAATACACGCTCACCCTGTCTCCGTTCCAGGGTGAATGTATAATACACATGAGACATAAAAAGTATACGAACTCAGGGACGTTTGTATGGGAACGTGAGGTGAACCGCCAATAACCATACCCGCTTGACTGCGCCAGCTGCGCCAAATATGAGTCATGTGATGACGTAGATTGCGCGCGGCTCGACTAAAAAAACGCGGGATCTGCGCGCCAGATGTTTGTGTTTACGTAAACATTTTTTAGTCGCCTCCTATTACAGATACCACTCAAGTGTTTTGTTATTTGTAAAGCTGATAAACGGCTCTTTATACTTACGTTAAGTGTATGATAACGGTTAGTTTCTATATTTTTTAACTAATTTGTAAACATTGAATATTGGTGAAAAAAACACATTATGTGAACTTTGAACAGGAATAATTTAAAAAGTAAATCGATAACATATATATTTTATGACTTGTATGGGTAGCTGGGTTATATCTAAAAACGATAAATAACAAACAACATACTCCACCGTACAAAAACATATATAAAAAAAAAAAACTACCACCAAACATTAGCCATTTCCCGCCATTTTGCATTGTTTACCTTCCGACCCACGGAACAAAAATTCTAATCATAACGTAAATTTCGTTTATTTTGTTTATGTTTTGGCTGAAATCTATTGCCCAGTAAACATAAAATGCGATAATAATTACTTTTTAGTCAGAACAAGTAGCTAGACTTAATAATTAATCAATTACGATAGCGTTCTGACAACATGGACGCCTTGTGTAACAAGGGCTAAGAAAATCATAAAAAAACATTATAAAACTTACCCACATGTTTAATTTCACTTGCACACACATTAATCACATCACAATGCACCAATAAAACATTAATTAACACTAATTCACTCACAAACAACATAATAAACAAGTTTATTCGACACTACGTCATTGCGCAACTCGCGTCATACCACAGACTGACTAAAACATTTAATTTCTTTCTAAAAATGGACTCGCCCGTTGCGTGTTTCGTATTTTAAGCATGTAGAAATGTATAAAGATTCGAGTGGAAAAGAGCAAAATGATACAAAATATCGTTGGTAAGACAGAAATGGACATAATTTGTTGCCAGGTCGTTATTTTAAAAATAGGGACTGTAGTTCCGATGACGCAATCTAGAGCAAAAAAAATTTAGGGACTGTAGTTCCGTAACCCAATCGAGCGGAGCTCAATCGTTTAAGTTAATTAAATAAATATTAGTTGTGCTCGATGCAGAAAAGACTATGCTCAATTCTCGAGACACAACATACACTGTAAATTATACCAACCCCTCAATTACACGGTCTTTCTACTAATAAGTGACCAGTGAGGTTCACTTCTCTCTCTCAATGTGACTCAAACTCAATCATACAATATAACCTAGCCAACGTTCATAGTTAGTGGTCTTACTAAGCGGTCTTACTTAGCAATCTTTTATAGCGGTCTTGCATAACGATTCTGCATAGCGATCCTGCATAGCGATCCTGCATAGCGATCCTGCATAGCGGCCTTGCATAGCGGCCTTGCATAGCGGCCTTGCATAGCGATCCTGCATAGCGGCCTTGCATAGCGGCCTTGCATAGCGAGTCAATAACCCCTTGGCATCAGCTCTGTGCTTATCACACGAGCCACGCGCACATCACGTACCTACGGGGGAAAATATGGTTCAGAACGGGAACAGAAGTATAAAACACGCAGGTACCTTCCCATGAAGGTACCTGCATTACCTCCTTGAACGAGGTGGGAATGCATGTGGCCTACCTCGGCCAATGGGTCGGCCACGCCATCCGCACACCCGCGGGAACCAAGAATCCGCATGCACCAAACGTGACATCTGCGTCCCTCCTCAGGCTAGCGTTAAAAGGCCAGAACCTGGAACAATATCCCCCTAATCAGACACGGGAACTCAAACCTCAAGAGGCAATAGAAAATAAACCACGTGCGTGGGTCTTATCATCAAATATCAGAACAAGGCCTAGCAATTATTAGGCTGAGACTCCATCGGTCTTCTCAGGCTGCGAGCAAAAGGAACTCGACCCCGCGAGTCAAATCAAGGCAGCACGATCTATCTCATGTCGTCTGTCTTGCAGTCTTGGAAAAAATGCCTCTAAGTCCATCCCGGAACAACAGACCCACAGATATCTAACTCTGTGACCATACCAACGATTTCTCGACTAAAATGCCTATGCACCGGAATAGTCTTACTAATTTATCGTTTACCAATTTGAATTGAAATTAATACTTGAGTTTTATTTTCGAATGTTTTATATTTTAATCGTTTAATTGTGTTGTTATTTTTAATTTGTCGCAATTAATCAACTTTAAGAGTGTGTATTCCGTCCACTAGCGCCGCCAATCGTTTTTTATTAATTGTGTTAATTTAAGACACGTAGATAAAAAACCGCTCTGTAGTGCACTAAAGAAATGTATCTATTATTTTTTGACAGCTATTTTTAATACATAACTCATGGCTAAATAGCCAAAACGGCAATTATTGCTAAAAGTGGCCACTTTTAGCAAAAATGTCGACTTTGGCAACTATTTATGTTCTAAAGTACAAAACATAACTCTCAAAACATAATAAATACATTTCTTCAGTGCACTACAGAGCGGTTTTTTATCTACGTGTCTTAAATTTACCACAAATAATAAAAAACGATTGGCGGCGCTAGTGGACGGAATACACGCTCTTAACTCAAATACTCATGTCTATACGACTTTGGCGCCATCTCTTTACTTAGTCAGAACTAAACGAGATTTTTCAATAACGAAAATCCGTGAGATGTCGCCAAAAGTCGACGTTATGATTTTGCAACGTCACATAACTTATATTCAAAAATCACCCTCAACTTCCGAGCCACATCACGACATTACCACCTCATTTTTAGGGTTCCTTACCCAAACGGTAAAAACGAGACCCTATTACTAAGACTTCGCTGTCTGTCTGTCTGTAACCAGGCTGTATCTCAAGAACCGCGATAGCTATACAGTTGAAATTTAATTTATTTATTAAAACTTTATGCACAAGTAACTGTACAAAGGCGGACTAATTGGCGGGCGATATTTTCTAGACAGATGATGTATTTCTGTTGCCGCTATAACAACAAATAATAAAAAACAAATGTTGTTTTAAACTTTCATGGTCACTAACATAACCGATATGTCTCCCAATAACATCCCACCCGCAAGATCTTCAGTTACTCCGTGATCATGGCGCTTGCAACAGTGCCAAAATATCGGAAACTCGCAAATAAAAAGGTACATGGTTGGTAGCAATCCCGATATGAACTATTCTAAAATAAATATTTAAGGAGGCTCCCATACAACAAACATGATTTTCTTGCTGTTTTTATAGATAACTAACTGACCCGCGCAACTTCGTCTGCGTCACATTTTCCATTACTGCTCCGCTCCCATTTGTATTAGCGTGATGATATAAATATAGCCTATAGCCTTCCTCGATAAATGCACTATCTAACACTGAATGAATTATTCAAATCGGACCACGAGTAGTTCCTGAGATTAGCGCGTTCAACCAAACAAACAAACAAACTTCTGCTTTATAATATTAATAATATAGATGGTACGGAACACTTCGTGCGCGAGTCGAACTCCCACTTGTTATTTATACACCAAGCTCTACCTGCAGACAGTATCTCTACAGTGCCTTTCAACACGTGATATCAGCTTCCATTCACAGCTACTCTACTTACCTCGTAAAATAGAGCGTCAAAGATAAGTAGGTAGCTAGGTACTGACTATAGAGACTTTAAAACGGATAGTTCCTTTTACAGCGCATCGATATTCGTGAGAACTATCTTTACGTACCTAGAAGTGCTGTACCTAGCTTGGTCATGTGAAGAGGAGGGAGGACACGCATTTAACAAAAAAAAAAAACACTGCAAAGTTAAAAATAACTTAAATTTCTGTCGGTGTTTTTGTTAGTATCTTCGTATTTTGACACCGACTTCCGAAATTAAAGTTATTTTTGACTTTGTAGTGTTTTTTTTTTTTGGAAGTCGGTTGCATATTTTTGTAAAAAGTTTTTTTTTTTCACTTTTTAGTGGTACCCCACACCTAACAACGCCACCGCAAAATCGCAGAAAGCAAAATACGCAATTTCGATTACTTGGATGACATAAAACCATCATCCAAGTAGACGAATTCCAGCTATTTCGATTTGAAATCCAAAGTTCATAACCGAATTTGATAAAAAATGGGACCATCTGCAAGTATATCCTTTCAGATAAAATAAGGTTTTTTTGAAATCGGTTCAAAATTGTCGGAGTTATGAGATAAGAAACATTAAAAAAAATACAACCGAATTGAGAACCTCCTCCTTTTTGGGAAGTCGATTGAAAAGAGTAATGAACATAAATGTGGATGGATGGAGAGGGAGAGGAAGGCCAAAGAACAAATGGATGGATTGTGTGAGGAGCGATATGAAAGAAAAGGGAGTTAGTGATAGTTTAACGGCTGATAGGGTAGAGTGGAAGAAAAAAACGTGTTGCGCGGACCCCAAGTAACATGGGATAAGGGCAGGAAGATGATGAAGTGCTGTAGGTACCTCGCTAGTGGACTTTTTGTTTTGAAGTGAATACTTCTTTAGCGGCGTTGAGCACTTTACTTGGGATGGGTACAAAATGTTACCCTCGCGTCAGGACACGTGACCTGATCGAAAATTCGTAAGACGGATGATTCAAAAATGCACAACGAGTATGTTCAAGTTTTCGCTTCTGCCGGAGTGCAACCCGTTGTTTTTTTTATTTGAGATGGGTTTGCTCTTGACTCTAGATAGTCTTTGTGAGAAATGACAGAGACAAAGTCTACGATGGAGCGAACTTACCCAGAAGGAGCCTGTTCACTCTATCTTTGAAGAGATTAGGGTTGTAAGCATCCGGAAACTATGGCTATAGATATGCGTTTTTTATTTTTTTTTTCCAAAATTTTAGGCCTAGGTTCAGAAATAGTGGAGGTATGGTTTTTTCTTTTTTCTTGAACATCTTAATAAAATATTTAATAACTGACATCAAAGAGGAGGTAATATTAAAAATTAAAAAAAAAATCTACAACATACTTAGCAAAACTACCTTACACACTAAACCAACAATCTAAATGCTTGGAGAAGGTCTATGACCAGCAAATTACGTCCGTCAGCTAATATTATTATTTAATTTTAACTATTTTTTGTTGTTATAGTGGTAATTTAAAATGTCTACCTATAACGGTTCAAAAGATTCAGCCCGCTGACAGACAGACATACGACTTACAAATAAACAGGGCTATATTTTCAGGGTCCCGTGCTCGAAGAATAACCAACGGAACCCTGACAAGTATAGCCCAGTTTCAACACAGACATAACGAGCTGCTACTCGTATCAATACTGAATTAGTTCCTCAAAGAGACGAGGGGACGTTGGCACCAATTTATCCGAAGATGATAGCTGGTCCGTTTCACACCCGGATTTTGAACGAAGTTGCGGAAAACACGGATTTGTAGAGGTTCAGGCTTGGTTCAGGTTGATTTGAAGTTGATTTGAAAAAGGTGGCGAGTGACTTCGGCGATTTGTGTTTAATATTTTAACAGTTAAATGGTCAAATTGTCCCAGCTGCAGGGTAAACTTATTTATTTAAACTGCAAATTAAATCTATACTAATATTATAAAGCAGTAGAGTTTGTTTGTTTGTTTGTTTGGTTGAACGCGCTAATCTCGCTAAGACAAATAGGAGCGGAGCTATAATGGAAAACATGACGCAGACGAAGTTGCGCGGGTCAGCTAAATATTATAAAGCTAAAGAGTTTGTTTGTTGGAACGCGCTAATCTCAGGAACTACTGGCCCGATTTGAAAGTTCTTTCAGTATTAGATAGCCCATTTATCGAGGAAGGCTATAGGCTATATATTATCACTACAACAAAAGGAGCGGAGCAATAATGGAAAATGTGACGCAGACGAAGTTGCGCGAAAAAGCTAGTAGTGACATAATTATAAATGAGCTAAATTAGTGTTTTAAACTATCTTCAATCATTTGTAAATAACTGATAAATTTAATTTAATCCGTCGACTCACGCAACTCTCTACTTACAAAATTACGTTCGTTGGGTCTCAACCTAAAACTTGATCAACGCAAACAATTTTTTTTAAATATCGAACTGACATTATTAAAAACAATTGTTATAGAACGCGTGTTTCACTTTTGACAGTGATTTGAAACTATAACATACCTACATACATTAACAGAATCAAAATGACATTTCAAAACAAAAAAAAAGGTTCCAATAAAAGAAGTCATAATTCCAACCCCGTGAACCTTTCAGCCAACGCCTTCACATAATTGAGACAATCATAAATTAAATAAAAGACCCTCGGACCGTTACACCTCTGAAAACGAATCGAAAATCCATTTTAATTCAACTAATGTACCATTGATATCCTTCGCAACGACATTTTTAATAATAATGCTTCACTTAGCGCCTCGATAATCGTTTGAAAAACTCAATAAATGAAAATTATCTGTTTTCTCGAGAAGTCGTTATTTCTATGGAATTTGATGGGATTTCAGAATTTAAATGGCTGGTCATTTGAGAGTGGAAAATCGGTCAACTGTTTTCTTAAGTATTTTATTGATAGGGTCTCGTTTATGTAGCAACTTACCTGTTGGTAGGCGATGATGTAGTCGTCAATGAAGCACGTTTGTTGAGAATTAGGCCGTACATGACCATCATCTGCCTAGCCTTTTCGTGGAGCGGCTACCTACCAGACCTTCACAACCCATTAACTAGGTAACACGGTACTCCTTGGCAAGACTGGTGTCAGATTTTTTAGCTTCAGACTACTTGACCATACACGATCACTTGAAAAAATTACCTTGTAAACACTGAAATGCACCAAATAGTATATGCGCCTATGTACCACTACTCCGTACATGTAAATTTAAATAAATAAATAAATGAAGAACAGGGCCAGTGTATCTCTAAGCACAGGCCACAAGGTAAACTACAAACAAACCAAAAACCCGGTTCCTAACAAACGTCAAATGCACATAAAATCCTACTAATTCCGACTCCTAAAAGTGGCTTCGTGTTTGATCTTGCTAGTTCGAAACTAAGGGTGCTTTTACAACGGAGATGTACGAGTATGAGTTAGCTTGGCGGTGCCCAAGGAATAAAACCACCTACGGGATAAATGCATTTCACTAGCTTGGCTTTACGCAACTGTAGTGGAAACGGGTAAACGGGGCGGTAAATGCAAGTGAGCCCATGCGTATTGTGAATGTAGTTTTACATAGGATCTCAGGGCTTGTGTCCTGAAAAAATCTAATTAGTCCGTCAGTTAGATTGTCAAAAAATATTTGACACGTGTTTTTTCTTTTGTTACGGGAACCAAAATTGACGAAGTTACGACGCTTTTAAAATTCTCAATACGTCACACCTTCGCATAATTTTTACTGAGTCGTGACGTCACGAGCCTCCGCTCGCGAGTTTTGATGCGTTTTATCTTTGTCAATATTCATTGATATACAATAACAAAAAATACGTGTCCATTATTTTTCAATACTCTAACTGACGGACTAAATAGTTTTGCAATTTGTGGATGATGGAATCTAGCCCATTCTACTAATGTTTTAACAACTTTCGCATTCGCATGTCAATCGCAAACTGTAAAAAAAGCCTTGATTTTCATACATTTTTGACAGATTTCGATTGAGATGCGAAAACGATTCGAATATGAAAATTAGTAGAATTGGCACTCTCGTTTAGCTACATTCTCACATGATGGAAAGCGGTAATAATATAGTCGATGATGGAGCATGCTTGACTAGAAGTAACCTATTCACTTTTGACTTAAAGGCTCCCAGTTTGTAGCTATCAGGAAACAAAGACTCAGGCAGGGCATTCTTCGCGGGCCTGTGGACGGCGAGCTATGGGTGGCTCGCCGTCCGTCCGTCTAGTGACGACAGGCCGTTTCGAAGGCGCGTTAGTGTTCCACGCGCGCCTCAAAGAGAGTCAGCACACTCAGCACACAGAGAGGCCCGAAAGGGCCGACGCCTGCCGGAGTCGCGGGATTATTTGCAAGAGACACCGTGGCTCCGGAACACAAAAGGCAATGAAGGAACATGGATGGGTTTTAGTCAGTAGAAGTCTGACACTCCCTCCCGCTACACCCAGAGCGGGAGGAGTCATTGGATGATTTCACATCCCTAAAAAAAAAAAAAGTCAGGGCATTCTTGTTTTAGCTGTTCGAACAGTGGAAGTATTCCCAAAACGTTTTATAAACAGTCCTCGCATACTCGCACCACTCAGCTAGAAACAATTTCACAGCTTCGCAACAGATCCTCGCAACGCTTAGCTACTCGTACCTCGCACACCTCCATTAGAAAAGCACCCTAACGCAACCCGTCCGAATTTCAGGCGTTGATAATCAGCGTCTAAATCAACGCGCTGTGGCGACCTCGGTTTTGCCAATTAGGCTCATCACTGATTGCAGACACTAGTGATGCTAATAGACACCGGGATCCGGGATCCGAATGGAAGTTCCGGGAAAGTTGGACGACAGTTTTCGTTAGTTGGAAATGGATAAAATGGGACGTGAGAAAAGATATAGGTGTATAAGTATAGACTTATAAAAACGATACGGTGGAACGAATAGAGGTTGAAGCTTGTGAAATTGAACAGCGATTTGCGATTAAATAGGCTTGTGTCCTGAAAAAATCTAATTAGTCCGTCAGTTAGATTATCAAAAAATATTTGACCCGTGTTTTTTCTTTTGTTACGGGAACCAAAATTGACGAAGTTACGACGCTTTTAAAATTCTCAATACGTCACACCTTCGCATATTTTAGTGAGTCGTGACGTCACGAGCCCCCACTCCCCCGTTTTGATGCGTTTTATCTTTGTCATTATTCATTGATTTACAAAAACAAAAAATACGTGTCCATTATTTTTCAATACTCTAACTGACGGACTAAACAGTTTTGCAATTTGTGGATGATGGAATCTAGCTTATTATGTTTATAATATGTATCGTACGAATATGTATTTTTGGTGTAGGCATCTGATTTAATCGATACTTCTATACTAATATTATAAAGCTAAAGAGTTTGTTTGTTTGCTTGAACGCGCTAATCTAAGGAACTACTGATCCGATTTGAAAAATTCTGTCAGTGTTAGATAGCCTATTTATTGAGGTAGGCTATAGAGTATAACATATATATCATCACGCTAAGACAAGGAGACAGGAACGTAGCATTAATAAAAATGTGACAGCTAGTTTTATTATATCTTTTTAAAGATTCTGTCCGGGAGTTAGTGCAGCCAATCGGAGTCACAATGTGAAAAAACTAACTTAAGATTTGGGACGAACGAACACGAACACGTAAAGGCCACGGTTCCCTTTTCCTCAATTTCTCTGGCAAGAAGGGCGCTAAAACTAGCTAGAACTGCGTCGATGATGAGCAGGGTCCGTGGTAGCACCAACACTGTCCTCAGAACGTTAGCGTGCAAAATAGGCAGTCCTTTTACTGTGTTTATAAGATTATTTTTTGTGTACGTATTTTGGAGATTACTAATAAATTAGTAACACCTTGTTATTTGTATTTTTGTGTGTATTACTAACCACTTTACTAATTGATGTGTTTTGTAGCATAATATGGACTTATTCTATACTAATATTATAAAGAGGTAACATTTGTTTGTATGTAGGGGGTAATCTCCGGAAGTAATGAACCAATTTTAAAAATTGTTTCACTGGTAGAAAGCTACATTATTCGTGAGTGCTATAGGCTATAAATTATAAAGATATCATGCATATTAGCCGAACTATCTCAAATTTTATCTATCCAGGCAAAAATTGCTCTTACAGCAGAGTTATTTGCGTGCGCTGCCTTAACAGTTGTATATAATTGAAAACCATGTATAGCAACCTGGTTCGCTTTGAATAGTTCTACAAAAAAGTCCGCGGCACCATATTTCTATCTTTTATATTTTAGCAGATATAGTAGCTTTTTATGTGTTAAAAAAAGTATTTTTCGACGTACTTATCTTTGGACGATTTTTTAAACAACAAAATATTAAACCGTATCGAAAAAAATATTATTATGATCACAAGAACATCATACAGATACGATTTGTCAATTGGTTGAATAGTTTCGAAGATAATATAAAATTACTAAATCGCAAAACGCCGCCCGCGCCGTCCATTCACAAATCGCATTACAACATGCTTTGTACGGACGTTTTATCCATTTACCCGATGGCGTTGTGCAATTACGTTATTTTTCTGAATCGTGGTGTTAAGATTTTCCGCGGATTAATGACCCTCTCCAGTTATTATTTAACTTTTGTCATTAGGTAGGTGAGTTGTACGTAGTTGGTTGAATGTTGTTGGTCTTTAAAATTGTTTGGTTGCTCGGTTTCACAATACTACTTCGTTCTCATTCTTCGAGTTCGAAGCTGTGGTATTTCTGTTTTTGGGATATCGGACAGTTTCAGCGATTGTTTATCATGCCTAAAAGGAAATCACAACTTTCCCGTCAGACATCCCAGACATGAGACAAGAGCAGCTCGAGTACGCCGTACGGAAGAGTCTGCTCTTTTGAAAATCATTAGCGCCTCTCGAGGAATAGAGAAAATATTTCGCAAGCACGCGCTGGGGAATCTGGCTCCGAGCGTTCACAGCGGCTTGCTAACCAAAGCTGGAGAACATCGCAGGTCCGTGCTCGGGAATCTAGCGCTGAACGTGCACAGCGTCTCAGTGATTTAAAGCAGCATGTCTCTGCAACAAGGGATAGGGAGTCTAGCGCTGAGCGCTCGCAGCGGCTCGCTAGCCTAGCTACATACATCAATAAAAACAAAACCATCCTTTTGGCAGTCAGGAAATAAATCATAGCACTCAGTATTAACCGAACCACACTCATAATTTCATCACAAGTTAAAATGTTTACCGCCCAACGAAGTGGGCATGGGTCAGCTAGTGTCTGAAATAAAGATAAATTAAATTATTAAATTAAAATTCAGTTAATTTACCTGATAGTATCCATCTCATTTGCCTAGCCTTTTCGCAACTAAATTGGAGTTGGCTTCCAGTCAAACCGGATTTAGCATAGTACCAGTATTTTACGCGGAGCGACTGCCTACCAGACCTCCACAACCCATTAACTGGGTAGACATGGTACTTAATGGAAAGACTGGATTCAGATTAACTGGCTTCTGACTATCCGTAACGACTGCCAAAGATCTACAAATGACAGCCGGGACCAACGTCTTAACGTGCTTTCCGAGGCACGGGGGAAACTCGGTATGTTAAGATGGTCACCCATCCACAGGCCAACCTTGGCAAGCGTTGCTTAACCTTGAAGATCGACCTGTCCGGCTTTTTATTATATAGCCACGAGCTACCTGATAGTATTCAAAATTATTATATAATTTAGCTGCTCAAATCAACAGCTAATGCAAGCAATTAGAGTCACAACGCGGGATTTACACCGTGCCACGCTAGTCAGCTGCTTAAATCGGCTCAGGAACTCAATTCCACAAATCGAAGTCATGTCAGTGGTTTGACAGATTAGTAGAGCTTATTCGACAATGTGATCGAAAGCGTAGAGTTTGCGGGATATTTCTAGGTGAAAATGTGAAGATGAAATTGAACATAGATGTTTTTAACATTCTGTTCAATTCCTGGAGAAAATTAAATGATTGAGATCAGGTCTACACTGTTGTGTTAATAAATAAATGGTAAAAAAAAAACATTTAAAAAATAAGCTTTTGTACATCATTAAATCCTAACGTTGTATTAGTTTTTGTGTTTTTCTCAGCAAGCCCTTTCATTTGATACATACCGATACTGTGATAGTGCAGAAAAAATAACTAGTCCACCATCTTGGATGTTTCGCCATATTGGAATTAGAATGACGTCACATAGCTAACCATGCATTGTCATCCAAAATAAGCGTGTATACCAAATTTCAGCTCAATCGGTTAAAGAAAACTGATTACAAATCCAGTTGCAAGATTCCACCCGGAAAAACAAACATACATTGCATTTTTTATTTATTTTATTGTTATGTAATGGGCTTGCTCCTGATGAGGCTTCCGGCGACTAGGACCGCAATTAAATAGGACCGCGGTCCCAGTCACCGGATCCGTAAAAAATAAATATTTTTCTTCCGGCGACTGGGACCACTCATATATAACTTAATAAAATCTATACTTCAAGCCAAAATCGGTACAGTCAAACGAAAAAAAATCTAAATTATTTATATGAATATCATTGACTCGTTCTAAACATGATTTTATGCGCTTAGTAATAGATTAAGCTAGCCCGTTTTTACATAATTCACACATGCAGGCAAAACACACACAAAGGGCATAGCATTTTAAAATACTATCACTCTCTAACTCGAGTCCGTTTTGCCTGTCGATTTCAAGGTCAGGTAGCCCTTTTGTTATAAAAGAGAAATTTTGCATCGCCCGATGACTGGCTCGGCCAATCACGAACAAGAAGCTTATCAGTTTAATAAAGTCAAGTTTTGCATCAGACAGTGTCATATTAGATCATATTAGATATTGCTTTTTGAACTCATAAAAAGCCAGATACCCGAATAGGAGCCGGCTGTCATGACCATGGACTTCGAAGTTTCATCAATACAAGCGGTCAAACATTTTTTCCCTGGTGTGAAAATAGTAGGTTGCTTTTATCACTTTAAAAAAAGTTCGTGGCGTAAAGCGAAGGAATTGGGCGTCGACAAAACTCAACCAGGAAAAGATCATTTTCAGCTATGTTCGGCTCTTTCTCATCTCCCACAAGATATGGTCGACGATGGCTGGTTGTATGTCATGGAAGAGTCGCCAATTAGTGCAGAAATTAAAAACTTTAATGACTACTTTGTACAAACATGGCTAGAAAATTCAACACTCGCAGGTACATTTACTACTCATGGGGAACTAAACAAAACAAATAATGCTGTCGAGCAATGGAATAGCCACATTAGAAAGTACATCAAACCAAAGCCCAAAAGCCCAACATTGCCCAGTTGCTGGAAGGACTCATAAAGATATGAAATACTATTCTGGAGCATTAAAAAATCCTAACGGTATCCAAATATCGAAGAGTATTCTTCGATTGAAAAGATGAAAAAAATATATAATTCTGTCAATGACTTACTTATTTGTAAAATAAGTGTCGGCCATTTCTTGGAGAGATTACGATAAACATTGACTCCGGATATGGGTATAATTGATCTATATGTAGGTTTTAAGTTATTATATAATTTGACTGATTCTGTGAAGCCATTTTAAATTAATTGTGATTTATGTTTTTTTATTTTTTTATTTACGGTACTACTTAAAGACTGATTTTGTGATAAATAATTACTTACTGATTGTTAATTGTTTGAATATTGTTGATAATTATTATAAGCATGATTTATGTGAATCTTTTTGTTAAGTATATTTTAAATAACAGAACAGTGGTCAAAGGATGTTTTAAATTTATAAATTTTAACAGAGTTAAGGCTGATTTTGTGATAATTACTTACTTGACTGATTTTGTGTGAAGTCATAACGGCCATTTTAAACTAATTATGATATAAATAGATAGTACCTACGTTTATAATTTTTATCGTGATTTATGTTATTTTTTTATTATATTTACGGTACCACTTAATGGCTGATTTTGTGAAAAATAATTACTTTCTGATTCTTAATTGTTTAAAAATTCTTGATTATTATTATAAGCACGATTTATATGTATGTTTTTATTACGAAAGTTTTAAATAACAGAACTGTAGTCAGAGGCTGTTTTTTTATATCAATAAATGATGTCTTCAAATCAAAAAGGATTTTTCTTCAATTATTGCATCTAAAAATTTTTCGTTTGACTGTACATTTTTTGATTTCAGTTATCATTTATGAGTGGTCCCAGTCGCCGGAAGAAAAATATTTATTTTTTACGGATCCGGCGACTGGGACCGCGGTCCTAGTTAATTGCGGTCCCAGTCGCCGGAAGCCTCCTCTTGACCACAATCACGCCTGATGGAAAACGATGGATGCGTAAACTTAAATCTATACTAATATTATAAAGCAGAAGAGTTTGATTGTTTGGTTGAACGCGCTAATCTCAGGACCTACTGGACCGATTCGAAAATTTATTTCAGTGTTATATATCATCACGCTAAGACAGGAGCTCAGGATAGGAGCGGAGCAATAATGGAAAATGTGACGCAGACGAAGTTGCGCAGGTCAACTAGTTAATAATAATAAAAGCTTATAAAAAATCACGTAACAAACAAAGAAACTAACTTTCGCATTTATAATCTCAGGTTTTCTTTTGATGTTTGTCTTTGCAGTTCCTCTAAGTTGTATCTGCCGTGAGTTTTCTCTGTAATACTCTGTATCACCGTCAGGTCTACAGGCAGAATGTGCTTCAGGCATTATGGCATCGTTCACAACAAACGTATTGTCCGCCGCTGACTGTGAGCACGCGTTACGCAGTTTATCGCTTTTCGATATATATTTAACTTCTTGTTCACACCGAACCGAACGTAGTGCGTTGTCGCTGACTACAGCACAGTGAGCATACTCACAGTCAGCGGCAGATAATACGTGTGGTGTGACGATGCCTAAATCCTGCGTATTTTACTAGTGTACCTACTCTAAAAGCCCTTCTAATAAAATTCCTACCCATCCACTTAAGGCGCGTGCCCGTGCAAAACGCAGCGCTAGCCGTTTTTTGTGCAGTTTTTTGGAGCTATATACGCTTTATCCAAAAGAAATATCAACTTATAAAAAGTATATTTTTACTAATAAGTATAATTTTTAATTAATCGCCTCAAAACAAAACTACAGAAATGAGCAAAAAAATATTGAAAACACATCTTCTCGAAAACTAACGATTATTTTGATTTTTTACTTACACTAATGGATAGGCAAATTAATTATAAACATTTTGGTAGAAATATATTTTTCAAACGACCAATATTAGATTTAATAACGATTTTATTCAACATTCTGAGCGTATTCGCTATTGTCTCTCTTGCGCTGTTATTGAGGGAAAAAGTGCTCAAGGTTATTAATTGGTCAGGATACGGCCTTAAAAGCCTACCTAAATGAATCGCACGCTTTATTTTCCGCGTGTGACATTTGTAATCTAGAGTCGAAAATATACACGTACGCATCGAGGTCGTGGGTGGCTCGGTTTCAACAATTAGACTCATCGGGGACAATAGTGATGTCTATCACGGGAAATGTTTGGGGAAATAGCTGTCCCGTTTTTAGGTGTGAATGCCCGTGTCAATCTGGGGACATATACATTTCTGGGTTCATTGATGTTTACAGTAGAATTGTGTACCGATTTTCGGAAACGAGTCAAATATACGGGAGTACGCGACCGACAAGACCGGTATGTGTTCTATAGTAATTCATACAAAGTAGTGGCCAGTGGGTCGCGGTCACACGTCCTTGTCGCCAGTCGCGGTCGTGCGTCGCGGTCACCAAGATCGGAAATGTACCTTTAGGGACATTAGTGGGGTAAAGTTTAAAGTCATAGGACACGAAATTTGGCAACAATTGTAACATAGTAAAGAGGTAGAATTGTTTGTTGGATTTTAGGTGATATCTAAGCAATTTCTAAACCAATTACAAAGACATATTATTAACTAAACTTTAGAAAGCCACGCATGCTTAATGAGTACCGTGGGCCAATTTTTACCCCGATAAATCCTCCTGCTCCTGTAAGATTGAGATTCATAAAGTTACAAAAAAAAAACATAAAACATTAATTTCTTCAGCAAAGTAACATCAACAGAATTAGTGATTGGAGCTTCCCTTTAAGCAATATAAGTAATGCCTGTATTGGGAGACTCTGCTCTTTCATAATGATCAACTATCAATATTTTTATATAAACAAGCAATGTTTGTGTGAGTGTAAATTGTATATGTGTGTGAATGTGTGAGCAGGTTTGTGTGTGTGTAAAATAAGTGTACCTACATGTGATGTAAGGTGAGTGCAATCCACCGCACTTCCTAGTTATTAAAAATATACTAGACTATCTTTTGCCCGCGATTTTGTACGTGCATATCTCGTTTATTCCTGTTCTCGTAGGAATGAGGGGAAATCTCCTCGTAGCGCTCCAGTATACTCCTCAAGGAACCTATATGCTAAATTTCGGATTTTTATGACCAGGAGTTTCGGCTGTGCGTTGTCTGTCAATCACTCCATCCAATAGTTACCTGTTAGTAACGGAAGAATTTCAATTGATGGAAGCGTGTTTTTATTTTCAGATTCACGGAACACTTTGAACACGGGGGGTCTACCGACCTATTCTGTCGATATCTGTAAGAAAGAAAAAAGAAAGAAAAATAATTTATTTGCGGCCAGTATGACGCATACCAAAAAAGAAAAACATAAAATACAAAATGAAAAATTGGGAAGAAATGCGTCAAATTCGCGCAAAACGGCCATCTCTCAGCATAATGCTGGGACTCGTGTACAACACTGAGCCAACAGCGCTGATTTTCAGTGACAGCCGGCGTTGACGTTGACAGTTTGACATCTCACCGTGTACACTGAAGTGAAGCTAACTACAAGTGAGCTGTAATTCCATCTTATTTGTATGGTTTGACAGCTGACTTGTCGTTCACTTCGCCTAAGTGTTCATTTCGATATGTTATATGATTTGTCAAAATCGACCGGCAGGTTCGCATGCGGGTGATAGGACGCTTCTGACTACATACAGGACAAACATTTCGTTTATCGCTGCAGTGACGATCCGCACGTCACGTGTTTAGTCACTGGTGTGACTAAACACGTGACGCGCTCAAACATACAAAACAGCTCTACAGTAGTATAGAAAATCTTAACCGATTATAAATGTCATTTATTAACATTAATTCTGGATCAGCCTTATATTTCCCGGGAAGTACAACACTAGCGTTCGACTTGATCATTGACTATGATTAAATAGATTCATGCGCGATTTGCGCGACCTTGTGGTCATACGCGGTCAACACTATACGTAATACGTACACATACGTGGATCTCGTGATTAAATACTAACAGCCACACAGGTAGATCTTCATGGTTAAGCAACGCTTGCCTAGGTTGGACTGTGGATGGATGACCATCTTAACATACCGAGTTTCCTCCGCGCCTCGAAAAGCACGTTAAGCTGTTGGTCCCGGCTGTCATTTGGAGATCATTAGCAGTCGTTACGGATAGTCAGAAGCTAGAAATTCTGACACCAGTCTTGCCAAGGAGTACTGTGTTACCTAGTTAATGGGTTGTGGAGGTCTGGTAGGCAGCCGCTCCATGTAAAATACTGGCATTCAGCTAAATCCGGTTTGACTGGAAGCCGACCCCAATATAGATGGGAAAGGGCTAGGCAGATGATGATATACGTACACAAACCTATAGTGCTATTCTTTAACAATCTCTTAATCACTACATATTATTAACATATATAAAAAAGACCTCCGCCGCATGTGTCTGTCTGTCTGTATGCTTTTTTCGAAGTTGCCATACGTAAAATATCACAAACATCGAAATGACAATTAATTATTTAGAAATAGATTTAGTAGTCAATATAACTAAACACTTATAATATTATACCTAAAAACCCATAATTGTTGCATAAAACCATAATAGTAAACGGTGCAGGTAATGATTGGAATAAATTCACCAATACTTTTTTTTGTCCTGACAATTATTTATTGACAGGTAAAGAAAATCTGTCTAGTGTCCATCAAAACTTCATTATTATCAAACTGTTTTTGTTCGCGGCTAGGCAATAGGTATCTCCTAATGCACCCCACTGAGTAGGTACGATCCTCATCTCAATCTACCTACTTAATAGTAAGTAAAACACAACAAAGATAGCGACAAGCAACCTAGAACATTTATTTTATCATCATAACAATGTAAATGTACCTGTCTTATACAACCTACGTTGGTACACTAGTACATAACCACAAAAAATAAAACTGGGTATAGCTTTTACGTCCCAACATCTAAAAATTTAAGATTTAACTAGGGCTTTTCTATCGTATTAACTACCTATTAAAACAAACACTATCCCAAACGAACGAACTCGAAAATTTACTAGCTGTACGAAACTCTCATACAAGCCTGCCGTTCGCCTTTCATGATTACTTGGTCACGATAACCGACATCTACGCGGGCGAAGCTGTGTGCATCAGTTAGTTCTGTATAAAAAAGCTTCGGAGGTCGACTTTAGTGCTATTTTTAACCGACTTCCCTAAAAGGAGGAGGTTATCAATTCGGTTGTATGTTTTTTTTTAAATTTTGTTGCCTCTTAACTCCGACAATTATGAACCGATGTGAAAAAATCTTGTTTAATCTGAAACGAAATACTGGCAGATTAGTCCCATTTAAATTTTATCAAAATCGGTTACGAACTTTGGATTTTAAATCGATATAGATGATGGTTTTATGTCATCCAAGTAATCGAAATTACGTATTTTGCTTTTCTGCGTTTTGCAGTGGTAATGTTAGGAGTGAGGTACCACAAAAAGTTAAAAATAAAAACTTTTTACAAAAAATACAACCGACTTCCAAACAATCTCAAATCTCAAAATGTTTATTGCAATCCATAATGTACACATACAGGTGGTAAAAGAATAAATAGAACAAATTATGGACCCTGTCGGGCACAGCAAAACTTTAAATAATTAGGAGAGAGGAAGAGCGCTTTAAATAACTTTCCTTGCAATATAAATGTTTTATAAATTTTCAATTTTTTTATGCATATTATTATTACCTACATATTTATTTTTGGATTAAATAAAATGTTTGGTTGTTTTATTGTTTAATAGCTTGCATTTTGTGCATTGGTATTAGTGTGTTTGTGTGATGAATACTTTGTATATTATTTAATTATTATTATTAATAGAATACCATGTCATTTTATTTATTATCTTCAATAGAATAGTATATTTATTTGTTATTATTAATAGAACAGTATATTATTTATTATATTAATAGAGAATTATGTCATTTATGTATTATTGTGAAAGTCATTTATATATCAATTGAATAGAATGTCATTTATTTATTAACATCAATAGAATACAATGTTATTGTTTATTATCATTAATTGAATAGGATGTCATTAAGGACACAGCAAAAGATTTACATAGTAGGAGGGTGGGAGTTATAAACAGCTAAAAAATTATACCTTGTCGTTTAAAAATTCATTTATGCTATAGTAGCATTTTTGTACTAAAAATTGTTTTAGTTTATTTGTGAAAATGTTTAATTTATCTTCTTTTTTGATTAATTCTGGTAGTTTATTGTATATTTTTATGGACATTACATAGGGGCTTGTTGAATGTATTTTTAGCCGAGAATGTGGAATGTTTAATCTCGATTTGTGTCGCAGTGTGTAACGTGATTGTATGTCCTCGCGCTTTGTATAAAATTCCTGATACTTACGAACAAATTTGCAAGTTTCTAATATGTATATACTGGGGAGTGTTAAAATATTATAATTTTGGAAGTGAAGTTTGCAGCTGTCTGTTTGATCGATATTTGCTAGGATTCTAATTAATTTTTTTTGAATGGTAAATAGTGATGGAGCATCTGTGCTATTTCCCCAAAGGATAACACCGTAGCTTAGCCATGCATAAGCATACGCATAGTAGGTGGTGAGCGCTGCTTGAAGATTTGTGGTTTTTTTTATTTCACGAAGAGCAAATGAAAATCTTGAAATTTTTGATCTAAGTTTTTGTATGTGAGATTTCCAGTTTATATGAGTATCCAAATCTAGTCCAAGTAGTGTAAATTCTTTAACTATTTCTTTTTTTGCGTCATTAAAAGTAAAATCTATATTTAAAGGTGTTTTTTGATGGGGATGAAAAGCAATTAGTTTAGTCTTGGAGTAATTTATTTCAAGGTTGTGTGCGTTCATCCAAGTGATGATTTTGGTGAGTATTGAATTAAGTTCTTCGTTTAGTTCTAAATTGTTTTGACACGAGACTAATATAGAAATGTCATCCGCGAATAGAACACATGGTCCCTCTATGATTTTAGGTAAGTCGTTGATATAAATTAAAAATAAGAGACATCCTATTACACTTCCTTGGGGTATTGACGCGTTAATTGATTTGCTGTTTGATCGGACTTTCTTTATTTCTTTTGTCTGGTGATCAAAGAATTCAATTTCCACTGTTTGCTCTCTATTCTTTAGGTAAGACACAAGCCAATCATGAGCTTTTCCACGAATACCTATGCCGTATAATTTGGCAAGTAATATACTGAATTGGACTTTGTCATAAGCTTTAGTCATATCCAGCAATATACCTACTGCATATTTTTTATTATTAACTATATTAAGTGCTTCTTGAACAAATTTGTAAACTGCCAAAGTTGTTGAGCGGTTTTTGCGAAAACCATTTTGACATTCGTCAAATATTTTGTATTTTTCGCAATAATTGTATATTCGGTCACACATGGCTTTTTCAAAAAATTTCGAGGCCGTGGGTAAGAGAGCTATAGGGCGGTAATTGTTTGGATCTGAATTTGATTTTTTTTTGTGGATTGGTTTAATTAGTGACTTTTTCAATAGATCGGGGAAGGCACCTTCTTCAAAAGATTGGTTCAGCAGGAGGTAGAACGGTAGCGTCAGTTCGTCTGCGCATTGCCTTAATAAGATAGGTGGGATTTCATCTATCCCATAGCTATTTTTATTCTTTAAATGTTTAATTAGTTTGTTTACTTCCCAAGGGTCTATAGGGCTAAGAAACATGCTATTCTCTGTGGGGCTCAGAACGGACGTGCCGTCAGACTCACGGCCACCGGGTGATCTGACGTCGCTCTCCCCTATTGATGCAAAGAAGTTATTGAAAATGTCGGCTACTTGTTTAGGTTCAGATGTCGTGTTATCATTTATTTGTAAGTGTATGTTGTTTTTTTCGTTTTTTGGTTTCTTGTTCGCTCTCTCTTTTATGATGCTCCACATTGTTTTAACCTTATTATTTGATTTTTTTATTTTGTTTATGTATTCAGTCCTTTTTGCTGTCGTAACTAACTTTTTCAATATTTTTTCATAATTTTTATAATATTGTGTAATTACTGGATCTCTTTGATTTTCTTTTCTCATCAGTTGGAATTATCATCACATCCATGTTTTTCATCCAGATTTACATCCTCAAATGAATCGGGAGAGAGTGTTAAAATCTTTCTGACTAAAACCCACCTGCGTCCCTTCAAATGTTGCGGAATTTGTTCGAAGGAGTCACCGCGGCCCTGGAACGCAAAGGGCATTTGGAGGAACACGGATGGGTTTTAGTCAGTAAAAGTCTGACACTCCCTTCTGCTTCACCCAGGGTGGGAGGAGTCATTTGATGATTTCCCATCCTTTAAAAAAACCCTTCCGACTGCCCTTTGCTTTTCAGGGCCGCGGTAGATCACTTCATCTTACTTTTCAGTATGAGGTTTTTCCAGAATCAGCCGAAAAAACACACGAAGATCACAAAACAGAAAAAAAACTCTGTTCTGTGTTTATGACTAACGATATGACGCAAAACTCTAAAATCACAAATTAAATAGACCAGATAATGTGAAATCTTACTTTTAACTACTGTTATAACATCGTAATTGTAAGGATGGGTCGATTGTTCTATCGCATAAGTACAGACGCCAGCACATCAATCTACAACAATATGTCAAATTTCTTTAGACTTTCAACTTTATTGTCAAAAGGATTTGGTTCAAATTTGATTGGGAAAATTTGACAGTTTTTTTATACATAACGGGGAAACTCTTGGCCCAAATCTTACCTGATGGAAAGTGATGATTAGGCCGAAGATGGTAGCGAGCTTTACCCGGAATCCTCTGACACAGAGGAACTGGCTATTATACCTCTAACTGCCGGAACACAACAATGCTGTTAACATTGTTGTTATGGCGACAGACTTACACAAGATGGTGGTAGCTTGCCAGGTGGACTTAGAACAAGTCCTACCACCAACCAAACCGAGCAAAAAATTTTCCCCCGCTGGGAATCGAAACCGGGACCTCTGGGTCTGAATCAGGTGGTATAACCACTAGACCACGGAGGCGGTTAGTGTCACCTGTTTAGCACCACCCGGGACCACGTGTAGGGATTCGCTGTAGGGTATTCTCCTAAGGACGCGGGTGACTCGGCCCCCAACAGATTGGGATAGCCTTATGTGCTGGCGTCTGTACAATCAGAATAATCACATTCGAATCATTCGTTATTTCAGCCAATAACCGTCCACTGCTAACGGAAGCCTCCCCCAAAGAGCGCCAACGATCCTAGTCTTGACAAGTTCGCATGCATCTGCTGCCAGCCACCTTCTTTAAATCATCGATCCATCGTGCCGCAGAGCGTACCACACTAAGTTCGCCCATATGAGGTCTCCACTCTATATAACACACTAGCTGACCCGCGCAACTTCGTCTGCGTCACATTTTCCATTGTTGCTACATTAACTTTCCTCGATAAATGGGATATCTAACACTGAAAGAATTTTTCGGTCGTGAATCGGTCCATTAGTTTCGGAGCCAATTCAAACAAACAAATCATTCCTCTTTATAATATTAGTGTAGATGTAAATGTCTGCTCTATCAACCGTCTGTCCGTCTAAAGATGTGTGTAGATTCGAATCATTATCCAAATCGAAATGCATCAGAACTGAATCAATTCTCTCTCGCATTTTATATCCATTTTCAAAAATACACGGTTTTATTTATAGAAAACATGGGCACAAACACGTCATTAAAAACTGCGGCCGTGTTGCCTGTTCGGTTTTACACGTGCTTCAAATACGGTTTACATGTGTCTGCGGTGTATCGAGTGGCGGGGGTGTTGCATTGATTACTCGGTCAGACCTATCTCGATTTTGAGCAGGGGCCGTTAAAAAAACAAAATATGACGGGGAAAGTCCGGCAGATCAAAGTGGGACTAAAACGAATTTGCTCCTTAATGATTTTGATTGCTACCGAACAGTTTTTGGTGAACAGACTCTTTTTGTCAGAATATTGTTACAGCTATTCGCCCGCAACTTCTTTTGCGCGGGTTTAGTTGATACTCCACAAACTTCATCCTCATCTCCTACTACAGAGAGAGTGATTAGATGAGCTTTGCTCTATTGTCAATAGTTTCCGCAGCGTTCGCGATATGAGGATTTTTTTTGGTACATTTTTCACACCTTGGGTTAGATTATCGAAATTTTCATACGGACCCCTAACTTTTTTGAAAATATGATATTGCCTATGTTCATCAGGGATAATGTAGGATTCTAATGGTGAAAGAATATTTGAAATCGGAGTTTCGGAGCTCAAATCAATCAAACAAATAAATCTTTCCTTTTTATAATATTAGTGTGGACATATTAATGGCCACTTTTGTGCCAATAGAAGAAGTGATCACATTGATCACAGTTTTAAGGCATTGCTGCCGGCTCTGAATACAAACACGTATGCGTACTGCCAAAGTACATCAATATAAAAACTTTTTCGTTATTGAGTGATTGAAAGACAACGCACAGTCGAAACTATAGGTCGTAGAAAGCTGAAAATTGGCGTGTAGGTTTCTTGAGGAGTTTAGGGAAGCACTAAGCCTTTTCCTGTGTTTTTTATTTTTTATTAAACGTTTCCCGTTGCACTAGGAATTTATCCTGTATCTTGGGTGAGTTTACAAACACACAATTCCACATACACAAACAGCTAGACCCGGAACAACTATCTGCAGACCATACAAATACTTGTTCCGTGCGGGAATCGAACCCGCGACACGCAGCGCAGCAGTCCACCGCTCAACCACTGCGCCAACCGTGTCATCAATTCGTACGGGAACGGGAAAAAAACGAAACATACGGGGAAAGTCTTGGACGAAAGTTACCATATAATAACACTAATGCTCATATTTTTTTACTGAGGATGAGATCAAGTTATATCTGGGGGTTCTTTTTTTCTTTTATTTATGGATGCGAAATTATCAAATGACTTCTTCCCCCCAGGGTGAAGCAGAAGGGAGTGTCAGACTCTTACTGACTAAAACCCATCCGTGTTCCTTCTAATGCCCTTTGCCTTGGGATTGTCTGGCGATTCTGGGATCTTGGTCTCTTCGGTTCACTGTTTGACACCACTGATCCCTCAACCAGAAAAAATCTCTTACCAGCTCTGCAAAGTCGGTATCGCACACAGCCTAACATTATCGCTACAACCCAACAAATAAATGTCGCAGTATCCCAACTCATTAAAAGCGCGAACATTATGCTGTACATAACTCATCGCCACGACATCGACAGTGGTGCGCTCAGCACGTCGTTGTGGCGCGACCGCGGGCTAATTGTTGTGCCGCGCATTTATGCGGAGGGTTTATTACGTGAGTGTTTGTGGCGACCAGTTGTTAAGCAACAAAATATTTTAATGTGGTTTAATTTTTCAGGTTGCCTGGAAGAGATCGCGAATTGTATGTGTTTTAGTTTTAAGTTTCATTTTGTTTTTAATTTTGGGTGTACAATAAAAGTATATAATGAATGAATAAATATGAATAATAAAGCACATACAGTTATAGATAGACCTAGATAACGCAAGAGCAACTATTTCGCGTGCCGATTTTTGTGCGTAAGCTACGTACAAAAAACGTAAGTGGCCACTTTCGCGCTCAGTCTGCATTGGTGTATAGCGCTAGTCGGACGTCGGCTGGGTGAGCGCTGGTGCAAGGCCCCTGCCAACCTCGCCCCACCCCCCGGTGGGGCGAGGTGGGCGATGTCTTTGAATCGATTTGATTTTCCCATCACTAAATAGTGCGTGTGACGTCTTATAGTAGGTGTCCAAAAAATGGCACGCTTGATTTTCATACAGATCGTGATATTTGCGTTAGCACCCCTTCATAAGGTGGCCTCCGCACCTTTTTTGTTTACTTAGACCCCACTACAAAGGCTTACTCAATATGGGCTTGGGAAAAATACCTGAAAAAACAACGGGTTGCACTCCGGGAGTGCCGGCAGAAATGAAAACTTGAACATTAACGTTGTGCATTTTTGAATCCTCCGTCTTATCATTTTCGATCAGGTCACGTGTTCTGACGCGTCATCCGTCTTACGAATTTTCGATTAGCTCCGAGAGGAAGAGAAAAAAAATACAATCTATAATAAATACATACATAGATACACATAAACAAAATTAACAACGTTATTGAGAAAAAAAATTACGAATCCAACGAATTACCGCTGTAGTGATTCTTCCAACTTCTTGCGAATATGCTCACGAGCCAAATAAAATCGCGCAAACAACTGCCTCACAACGATCGCGCCAACCCTTTATATGACAACACACCCCACGAAAGCATGACCCACGCACGTACAAGTGACGTCACGAATTAAAACCCGCTATGAGATGATAAAGTACGTTTTAATAACGGGACTAAAATGAGACGGGACGAATGCCGGGACTAAAATGAGAAGGGACCATGCGGAGCTAATTCTAAAATTTGTTTGTTGTTGTCTAACTTTTAGGAGCTGTGGAGTTTGAAACGATTTGTAAACCGGACGTGTTAGATGAGGGTAGTGTTGAGTTGAATTTTGTACTGGATTACGGGAATATGCAGGTTTAGAGCTATTTTTACCCGAATGTGCCAAGAGGGCTAAATTTTTCGAGTATATGTTTGTTTATTTTTTGACACATTCTGTGGCGTATGCAACGCGCATCAGAATAAACGCAATACCTCTTAAGGGGTCTTTGAACTCATCATTATAAACAACTTTTACTATGGGACCGACAAATACTGAAATCGCGAAAAAAAAATCGAACTCTGTTGTAAGAGCTATTTTTTTCCGCCTGGATAGACAAAAATTGAGATATATCGACTAATATGCATGATATCATTATAATTTATAGCCTATAGCACTCACGAATAATGTAGCTTTCTACCAGTGACACAATTTTTAAATCGGACCAGTAGTTCCTGAGATTACCCCCTACATACAAACTTACAAACAAATGTTACCTCTTTATAATATTAGTATAGAAGTATAGATAAAAGAAAAATCAATAGAGAAATTAAAAAAGGTTATTAATTGTAAGTATCTTGTGAATTTGTGATTTGTTTAACCTCAGTAATAGGATTTTTTTAGTTAATGGATATGTAAAAGTAATACCATACCCTTAGATGTGAGTTAGGTACGAATAGTGCTGTTATTTTCGGATTATACTGTAATGGTACGTATTTCTCGTTTTCTTTCGGAAATACACTTGTTGTTTGCACTTTTTGTTTCACTTTCAAATAATACGATGCAAGACGTTTTGAAAAAAGAAACTCCGTTTTGCGGGTGACAGCCACTACGGGCCGTTTACGGTCAAGAGGCTCTACTCGCCCGTACCTACTCTACTAGCAACTTGAAAGTAAAACACTCCGCGAAAGCTTTAAGAGTAGGTAAATAGTGTAAAAACAAGTTCATTTCACAGGGTTAGTTTTATTGGGCTCATTTTTTGAGAACAAAATTAAACAATGAAATTTGTGTTTCTTCCATAATTCTATCCTAACTTGTAAGAATTTGTTTATTTGTTGCGCTTAGACGCCCAAATCGCTGAACCCACCTCGGGTTTTTTTTATTGCGAAAGTCAATAAAAATTTTAACCGACTTCCCAAAAAGGAGGAGGTTCTCAATTCGGATGTTTGTATTTTTTATTTATGTTTGTTCGGGCATAACTCCGTCGCTTGCCAACCGATTTTAAAAATGTTTTTTTTTTGTTGGAAAGGGAATACTTCCCAAATGGTCCCATGATAAGGAAACCAGGATCTGATGATGGAGTCCCAGATAAGTCGATGGGAACTTTCGAAAATCGTATGGGCAACTAGTGCGTTTGTTAGGTGTGGGGTAAAATGATCACCTTGGACTTTATAACAACTTTAAACTCCAAAAGACAAGCTTTTTAGTTCAGGGTGCCAGAAAATCTTGTTTCCTCTTACGCAAATCTTATATTCTACTTGTACTTACTTAAAACTGTAAGTCGGCTCGCGAAGCCACCGTCGTCGGGTGACATCGGGTGTCGTCGGGTCGCTTCGGCTGGACGTTTTGCGGTCAAGTGGCCGCGCCAGTCATTCTTTGGTGCAAAATTTTAGTCTTTTAAAGTAGTTTTTCGTACTTATTTTACTTGCTCGGTGTGGGTAAGACCTTTTTGTGTCTAGAAAGTTCTTGAAAGTTTGAGTTGGGCTTGGGTAATTAAATGGTGAGCGATTTTGAAGCAGATGAGGGAAATATGATGAACTCATCATCTGCCTAGCCTTTTTCCCAACTATATTGGGGTCGGCTTACAGTCAAACCGGATTTAGCTGAGTACCAGTATTTTACGTGGAGCGGCTGCCTACCAGACCTCCACAACCCATTAACTGGGTAACACGGTACTTCATGGCTGGACTTGTGTCAGATTAACTGGCTTCTGACTATCCGTAACGACTGCCAAAGATGTACAAATGACAGCCGAGACCAACGGCTTAACGTGCTTTCCGAGGCACGGAGGAAACTCGGTATGTTAAGATGGTCACCCATCCACAGACCAACCTTGGCAAGCGTTGCTTAACCTTGAAGATCGACCCGTGCGGCTTGTGTTATTTAGCCACGAGCTCCTCGGATAATAATATATGATGAACTATAGAGATTATAATCTTTAGGTTATCTTGCTCTTATCTCAAATTATTTAAGTTTGGGTCAACATGACTTCTTTTCCACACACTTCTCTATTAGCTGTCATCCCAGAAATTTTATCTCTTTTACAGCGTCAGATACACTCAGATCTGTAATTTTCTCTCACGGCACAAGCTCGAAACCAACTACAAAAAAATACAAAACAGAATTCATATGGAACTATGTCAACCACTTGGCCCGGTATGAAAAGTTTCCTAAGCCGCTCCAAGGTTTAATGTGTAAAGGTTTAATTTAAGTACAATATTATATATATTATGTAGTAAGAATGGACAATTCGCGAAATAAATTAACCAGTATATATTTATGCAGAGGTTGTGAAACACATCACGCTTTTCATATTATCATTTTTTAAACTGTGCCCACACTAGATCCTCCTATATAACAAACGACGAAAAATTTACCAGTCAAAATGACCTAAAACCTGACTGACATATTCAATTACCAGATTCCTTGACAGCCACAACAACTGGACTCGTCTGAATAAGTAATTAGCCTTACATAATGACGCAATAATTGATCTACCGGCGTGAAAAATAAAAACACTGGCAGAACCGATAAGGATGTATTTCCTGTAGCAATTAAAAATAATTGTAGACACTCGATACGGCGACCTGCTATCTAGCGCTCGTGGGGAATAATCTTTTAAGTTTCGAAATGAAACCACTGTTCGAGCTAACGCCTGCTCGTTTGGAATGAGCAATAATCAACGTTGCGTAGTAATAGTTTTAATTAGAAGTAAGGATTTTATGTAATTGCTTGTCATTTATTGTTCGTCCTCAAGGCAATACACGTTTGACTAAATATCAGCATTTTTGGAGTTTCTTTAACCAGTCACCTAATATTCCCGAACATTTTGGTCCTTCGAGCCGGATTGGTAATCACATGAAGACTTGCTAAAAATCAGTGGATTTGAATAAATATTACCCGGGATATATGCCGACGAGGTTATAAGCCGGCAACGTGATTCTAAACAAAGGACTTCAAGCTAATTTACGGTGTTAAGAATATTATAGTTAAAATATCATCACCCAACACTCGCTCAGGTAGTATTATAACCTTAATTAAGGATTTAAAAAGGTTAGTGTTTTATTGTTCAAAGTAACTTATTTACCTTAATTATAGTGAATAGTTTCTAGTAGGTACTTAAGTATCATTTGTTTGATGATACTTATTTTGCAAATACGATTATACGGTCTTTCGAATTATTATAGTGAAAAGTTCAGTAGATATTTTGCTACATTTATAATTGTATAGCAGTATTTTAGTTATATTCACAGTAAATAGTTATTAGTGAGTAGGTAGTTTGGTGTTAGATGATATTAAAAGTTTTAATTAGTATTTATTCAGTTAATTAAACCGTATTAGTCAATTCAGTTACTTATTAATTTGTAATTGTATTGCTTATAGTTGGACATTAGGTCATTAAGTGTTCAAGTTTTGAGGAATTTATTTACCTAGCTTAAATGCAAGTCTTAAATAAAAAGCCCATTTTGTATTCACTTAATGTTTACAGCAGGTAGAAGTCAATTTACAGGTAACATCTTTTGTTAAATTGTTTTAATTACAATAGTAGCTAGACGTAGGGTTCCTATCGTAAGTTATCAGTATTGCATAAATTATACCTTGTTATTGTATAAATTCCAGGTTGACTACATTCGATTCCCAGTATGTCCGACGAAAGAGAACTGATTAAAAAACGAGGAAGCATAAAGGGACGCCTAACTGTATTTATCAATTACCTTGATGCATCCAGCGACAAGGAGTTAACCAGCTGTGAGGTCAGGGAGTTGCAGTTACGGATTGGAAGAATCGAGTCTTTGTATGAGCAATACGACGAGGTACAGTTGCGATTGGAATGTCTAGTAGATGATGTTAAAGCTCAAGTCTCTGAGCGTGCTGAATTTGATTCACAGTATTACAAGGCACTGGCTAGGGCACAGGAGCTGTTATGTAAGCATAACAGCGATAATGAATCCATAAGTAGTGCAAAGTGTACACGTATTAGTCAGCGTAAGCCTGTTAAGTTACCCACAATACAGTTACCTAAATTTAATGGGAGTTTTAGCAATTGGTTGGAGTTCCGCGACACTTTTACTAGCCTCATTCACTGTAACGATGAAATTGATCAAATTAACAAATTCCATTATTTGAGAGCGTCTCTGGAAGGATCTGCTGCTGTTGTAATCCATGGGATTGAGTTTTCTGCAAGTAATTACGATACAGCTTGGAAGTTAATTTGTGATCGCTTCGATAACAAAAGACTGTTAGTTCAAAATCATGTGTCGTCCCTATATTATTTGAATGCTATTACAAAGGAGTCATCTGTTGCGTTGAAAGGATTGATTGATCAACTTAATAAAAATCTCCGTGCGTTGGAAGCGTTAGATGAGCCCATCAAGTATTGGGACACTTTATTAATATTTATGGTAAGTCAAAAGCTCGATCGGTCAACTTATCGTGAGTGGGAGGAGCACAAAGGTCGTATAGACAAGGATAGCACAATAACATTTGCTTCACTCATTCAATTTATTCGCTTTCGCGCTGACTTGTTAGAAACATTGGAAACAGTACGAAATAGCACTAATCCCACTCCCGGTAAGCCTAGTTCCCATTCTAATAAGATAAAATCTATGGTTGTATCACAAGATTCTAATAATTCCAGCACCGAATTAAGTAAGTTGTGCCCGCACTGTAAAGCTGTTCACGTGTTAAGTAGTTGTTCACAATTTCTTTCACTTAGCCCCGACGCCCGACTCAAATTAATACCTAACTATAAAGTGTGTTATAACTGTTTTCATGCAGGTCATTTTGCTAACCGATGCAAAAAGCCGGGATGCAAGATATGTAAACGGCGACACAATACTTTGATTCATTCGTCGGAGAATAAAGGTACGGCGAATTCTTGCAATAATGATAACAAATCAAACGGTAGCTCGTCCCATTCCGTATCAACGTCATCACCCACTGACGCCGTGGCTAGCACTGATGTGAGTGCAAATAATTTAACTTTGTCTGCGGATCTCAGTTCGCTAAGGAGTGAGCGCAAACAACACGCTGTGTTATTGTCCACCGCTCTTATCAAGTTATGTGATCAGAATGATCGTGAGCACATAGTGCGGGCCCTGCTTGATAGCGGTAGTACATCGTGTTTTATGACGGAACGGTTATGTACACGGCTTAACTTAAATACTAGTCAGATAAATGGATCGGTCTATGGCATTAATAACGTAAGTTCTCGCGTAGGCAAAACATGTCATGTAAAAATGACGTCATTAGATAACAGTTATGTTGCTAAGTTTTATTGTTTTGTTTTGCCATCGTTAACGACTGTTGTGCCTTGTCGGGAAGTCGATATTTCAGACCTCAATATTCCAGATAATATCTGTTTGGCTGACCCTAACTTTTACAGGCCTTCAGAAGTAGATGTCTTAATAGGAGCGGATCTCTTCTGGGACTTGGTTGGTTCACAGAGAATTAGACTAGGAGTAGATAAGCCTGTGTTGTGTGAAACGCTGTTAGGCTGGATTGTTTCTGGCCCTGTTACCTATCATAATGGTAAATTATTGCCGAATAATATTTCGTGCAATTTAACTCATACTGATTCCCCCAGTAAAGGTGATTTAAATAGAATTCACACCGATTTAGAGAAATTCTGGAATCTAGAAGAGATTAGTTCACAATCCTCACATTATTTACCTGAGGAAAAGTTGTGCGAAGAGCATTTTGTCAAGAATACGATACGTTTAGACAGCGGACATTTCTGTGTTCGTATTCCTGTTAAGCAAAATCCTTCTATTTTAGGAGAATCTTTTAAAAGGGCTTCTAAGTGTCTTTATTCTTTAGAACGCAGACTAAAGTCTAAACCAGAGTTTGGTAAATTATATCGCGACTTTATGTCTGAATATGAGACTTTAGGACATATGACTGAAAATAAAAATAATGACAGTCCCAGTGGATATTTTATACCACACCACGGGGTACTGCGTGAATGTAGCACAACTACCAAACTTCGTGTTGTTTTTAATGCAAGTTGTGTTACTTCTTCAGGGGTATCCTTCAACGATGTGCAGATGGTGGGTCCTACAGTGCAGGACGATCTTATGTCCATACTTCTTCGGTTTCGACAACACAAAGTCGTCATAACAGCTGATGTTGCGAAAATGTATAGATGTATATATGTCCACCCATCTGATAGGTACCTCCAACAGGTTCTGTGGCGTGATAATACATGCGATCCTGTTAAGGTTTTCAAATTGAATACCGTCACATATGGTACGGCTAGTGCACCATTTCTTGCTACACGTTGCCTCAAGCAAATAGGGATGGATTATCAATCCAATGACACTAAGATCTCTTCGCGTTCAGTGGGTGAGTCATCCTCAGGTAGCAGAAATAAAATTGCTGACGTCATCATGCATGATTTTTACGTTGATGACTTGTTGACAGGAAGTGATGATTTAAATGAGGCTATGTTTATCCGCACAGAGGTCACCAACGCACTAGCATCTGCTTGCATGCCGCTTAGAAAGTGGAGATCCAACGTCCCTAGCTTAGTCGCTGGAGCTTCTCAGTCGTCATTAGATTTAGAAGTGGGATCTAATGAACCTAATAAGTTATTAGGGCTTAACTGGTATTCTAGTTCCGACGAATTTGGGTTTTCAAGTTTAACGTTACCTTGTAAGGATTCTGTTACAAAGCGTGATGTACTCTCTGCCATAGCACGCATTTTTGACCCCCTTGGACTTTTATCTCCTTGCGTAGTCACAATGAAAATGTTTCTACAACGAATGTGGTTAGATAAGCTCTCGTGGGATGAGCCATTATCCCCGCCACTTAATGCTAGTTGGAAGGCTATTGTCAAAGCATTGCCGTTGATCAATACCTATCGAGTTCCAAGACACGTTATATGTGATGCACATAATTTACTGGAATTACATATATTTACGGACTCATCAGAGCGTGGTTATGGTGCTTGCGTCTATGTACGTAGTGCCAATGATGAGGGTGAGTACATGGTTCGTCTCTTAGCCGCTAAAAGTCGAGTGGCGCCGATTAAGCCGACCACCATTCCAAGATTGGAATTGTGTGGCGCAGTAGTCGGAGCTCGTTTATGCGAGAAGGTTGTGAGCTCAATGAGACTAAAGTTTAGTCATATTTATTGCTGGACTGACTCCACCGTCGTGTTGGGATGGTTGCAGATGCTACCTTCTAAGCTTCAGCCATTTGTGCGTAATCGCGTTGCTGAAGTTTTAGACAAGACTGGGCACTATACTTGGCGACACGTCCCAACCGCCAAGAACCCTGCAGACCTAATATCACGAGGCGTGGATATTAGTATTCTGCAATCTTTGGACTTGTGGTGGAGTGGTCCCAGTTTTCTGAAGCAGGTTCAGTCTCATTGGCCGCCTCAACATAAATCATTAGAGTCAGACCAGCTGCCTGAAACTCGACCTCATGCTTTATTGAGCGCCAGTGTTAATTGTAATGATCAATGTGATACAATCATCGATTTTAATCGTTTTTCTAGTTATTTAAGGTTAATCCGTAGTGTAGCAACAGTTTTAAGGTTCATAAAATTGTGTAGGAAGCTTCCTTCTCCCAGCTTTCTATCACAAGTCGAGTTGCAGGATGCATTAAATATTATAATAATTAGAAGTCAGATTGATTCATTTCCCGAGTACAAGTTACTCATTAGTAATCAGAAATTGCCTCATAAAAGCGCCCTAATAAAATTTAACGTATTTTTAGACGATAATAAAATTATGCGTGTCGGAGGACGCTTAGCAAATTCAACTTTTTCTTTTGATAAAAAGCACCCTATTCTTATACAGTCCACTCATAAATTTACGAAGTTACTTTTCGAATTTCAACATGTAAAGCTTATGCATGCAGGCCCTCAGTTATTGCTGGCTTCAATTAGAGATTCATACTGGCCTATAGGCGGACGGAGCCTGGCAAAGAGTTGCTATCGCAATTGCGTGCGTTGTTGTCGCATGTCGGGTAGAAAAGTCACTCCTTTAATGGGTAATTTACCGCAGCAGCGTCTCCTTCCAGGCGGTTATGCTTTTGAAACTACTGGTGTGGATTATGCTGGTCCTATCATGGCTGCTAGTAGGCAGGGTCGGGGATGTAGGCTGGTAAAAGTGTACATAGCCATTTTTGTGTGCTTCACCACCAAGGCTATCCACTTAGAGCTGGTGAGTGACTTAACTAGCAATAAGTATTTACTGGCTTTATTCAGATTTATCTCGCGACGGGGAAAACCCAGTGACATCTACTCCGACAACGGTACCTCCTTCGTCGGTGCCTGCAACGAGCTTTCGAATTTCCTCAAATCTAATTGCAATTCCTTGGGCGAGCAATTGGCTAATGACGGAATTAAATTTCATTTTATACCCGCGTATACTCCTCATTTTGGCGGACTCTGGGAAGCGGGTGTGAAATCAACCAAATATCATCTCAGGCGAGTGTTGGGAAATTGTCACTTAACTTTCGAAGAACTTAACACCACATTAGTCCAGATTGAGGCGATATTAAATTCACGTCCACTGACGCCGCTGTCATCCGATCCAGCAGATTGCACACCACTGACTCCGGGTCATTTTCTTGTTGGTCGACCGCTGACGTCACTCCCGCAGCAAGATTTACAGAACCACTCCACTGCTTCATTGTCTCGTTTCCACCGCATCGAGCAGCTTCGTCAGCATTTTTGGGCTCGTTGGAGTAAAGAATTTGTGTCCGAGCTGCAGCAGAGGACCAAGTGGCATACCAGCAAAGATATGCTTAAGTTGGGTTCTTTGGTCATCATAAAGGAGGACCATCTTCCTCCTCTTAAATGGAGATTGGGGAGAGTCGTCGCAGTTCATCCGGGATCAGACGGAATTGTTCGTGTGGCAGACGTCAAAACATCCACTGGAGTCGTCAGAAGAGCCTTCAATAGGATTTGCCCATTGCCCGTTGATTCTGCGCTTGGTTGAAAGCGCCTCTGCTGCTTCCAACGTCCGGGGGCATGTTCGAGCTAACGCCTGCTCGTTTGGAATGAGCAATAATCAACGTTGCGTAGTAATAGTTTTAATTAGAAGTAAGGATTTTATGTAATTGCTTGTCATTTATTGTTCGTCCTCAAGGCAATACACGTTTGACTAAATATCAGCATTTTTGGAGTTTCTTTAACCAGTCACCTAATATTCCCGAACAACCACTATGCTCAACAGTATCGATTACAATATCGTATTTTTTATACAATGTATAAGGAAATTGAGACCATTATATCCAAAAATATTTCTTGGTATGAGTTTGATGAAAAAAAAAATTGAGTTTCAGTTCTAAGTATGGACCCCCAAAATTTATTGTTCTTTTTTATATATTTATGTGTGAAAATCTTAATGCGGTTTACAGAATACATCTACTTACCAAGTTTCAACAGCATAGTTCTTATAGTTTGGGAGAAAAGTGGCTGTGACATACGGACGGTCAGACAGACAGACAGACGAATCTATAAGGGTTCCGTTTTTGCCATTTGGTTACGGAACCCTAAAAGTAATAAAATATTTGGGTGAAAATTTGATTATTTTAACACTAAAACTTTCCATATTCCGGTTTTCAGTAACGCATTACTGAAAACCGCATCAAAATCAGTTAGTAGAACCAGATTTATTCCAACCGCATCAACAAAATCGGTCGAGTTTAACTCAAAATCGGTTCAGCTAAACTCGAGACAGTCGCGGACAAACATTCAAACATATGGGCCGAACTCCCTTTTTGAAGTCGGTTAAAAATGCATATTTCCCAACCGTACTTCCGTCCGTCCATCTGTCTGTCAGCAAACTGTATCTCAATAACCGTAATAGGTAGAATATTAGAAATTATTCACAAAGTTTGTATTTCTATTGGCGTTATAATAACAAATAATTAGAAGGAAAAACTTGTTTCTTGTATCTTCATACAAGAAATACCTACGTGTTTTATTTTACCAAATATGCTACGGAATCCTACGCGTGAGAGTCCAACTCGCATATGGCCGAATATCTGTTAAAAAAATCAGGGCACCTCCACATTATTTTTTCGTTTAATTTCCAAGAACATTATTACACGCTGCATTAACAAATATAACACTTGTCTGAAACCTATTTAAAAGGTTTATGTGTTAAATGGAGGAAGCAAGCTCGCTCCCAATATGTACTTACATAAAAATAGAAATAGGTAAACTTATACCTACATCAAAATTAAGTGGTATCACCAGAAAAGTAATATTTTAATAAGTTTTTACATTTTTTATATGTAAGTACTAGAAACAATATTTGATTGTACATTTTTAGGAATTATAGCGGTACATTGAAACCTCACATGTTCAATTCCGTTAATGTACAAATTAATCATTGAGAAAGAACACTGAAACCTAATCAAGCGTCCCCGAATGAAAAACGAGCGTCCCCGCCCATCTATAACTCTAGACCAGCTAAAATACACTGGCGGCCATTCCAAATATTCAATACACATTCCAGTGACGAAGATTCATAATTTGTAGTAGTCCAGCAACGGCCACAAATCACCCGGTGTTGCCAGCGTTGAGCTTCGCGAAATATGCCAATATATCCGTCCGAACGATGAATAACAGCCGTGTTGCCACATTCAAAAAATAATATTTGGCCCTTTGTTAGTGGCTTTCGCTATTTTTTTGGCAGAGTTCAGATAGAAATATGGTGTTCAAAGGATTATCGGAAAGCACTGGCTGTTTGTTACAATTCGATGGCAAATAATTTTTTATCATTAAAAAACATTCTTGTTGCTGGAAACAGTAAAATCATTTTTCAATTATTTTACAGACAAAACCACAAATTATTCTAAAATGTGTAAATGGAAACACGGATCCTCTCTGAAAGCAAAACGCATTTTAAACAAAAAAAAAACATAGGTATCATTACGAAAATTTGTAACGAACACCATTACCTATTCATAAAAATATAACCACATACCACATCTTCTATAATATAAAATGAATAGCTGAATGTGTTGCTAAGCGCAAATCTCGAGGAAAGCTGAACAAATTTCGCTTCTTCTTCTTTTTGTGTTTGTTATTGTCAGGAGAAGGTTCTTATTGAAGAAAAAATAAGAAAGTTGCAGGGTAGCCAGTTGACGGGAGCGAAGCTGTGGGGAACAGCTAGTAGGTAATTAGTTAAAAACTAGCTGACCCGCGCAACTTCGTCTGCGTCACATTTTCCTTTAATGCTCCGCTCCTATTTGTCATAGCGTGATGATTTATTTAACCTTCCTCGATAAATGGGCTATCTAACACTGAAAGAATTTTTCAAATCGGACCAGTAGTTCCTGAGATTAGCGCGTTCAACCAAACAAACTCTTTATAATATTAGTATAGATATGCAGATTATCAAATTCTTTATTCAATTTTAGACGGAAATTTTGAATAAAGAAGCTACTAATCCGACTAAAAGCTATTATAGTAGCCTATAACCATCTTCAAGGTCCCAAATCAAAAGGTATGAAAATCAATTTAGCTATTTAGGTATGAAAATCAATTTAGCTATTTATGTATGAAAATCAATTTAGCAATTAAGGTATGAAAATCAATTTAGCTATTTAGGTATGAAAATCAATTTAGCTATTGAGGTACGAAAATCTATTTAGGTATAAAAATCAATTTAGCTATTTAGGTATGAAAATCAATTTAGCTATTTAGGTATGAAAATCAATTTAGCCATTTAGGTATGAAAATAAAATCTCTTTCATCATCATATCATTCTCTTTCATCATTGGTTGGTGGTAGGACTTGTTCTAAGTCCGCCTGGCAAGCTACCACCATCATGTCTAAGTCTGTCGCCATAACAACAATGTTAACAGCATTGTTGTGTTCCGGCAGTTAGAGGTATGATAGCCAGTTCCTCTGTGTAAGAGGATTCCGGGTGAAACTCGCTTCCATCTTCGACCTAATCATCACTTTCCATCAGGTGAGATTTGGGCCAAGAGTTTCCACGTTTTGTATAAAAAAAAAAAAAAAAAAATATCAACCGAAACTCGTCTATTGCTGGCCTCCCCCAAGTCTCACCACATCAACCGGTCCTGTGGGTCTCGCATCCATCGGCTACCCGCAACCCACGCCAGGTTATTGGTCCACCTTGTGGGAGGCCTTCCAACGATGCGTCTTTCGGTACGCGGTCGCCACTCAAGAACTTGTCGGCCTCATCGACCATCCGTTCTGCGAGAAATGTGCCCTGCCCACTGCCACTTCAGCTTGACGATCCTTCGGGCAGGAAATCTCTTTCGATTTTTTTTTTTTTACTCGATGTGGGTTTGCTCTTGACTTTAGTCTAGGTACAATGATAGAGCGAGCTTACCCAGAAGTAGCCTGTTCACTCTAACTTTGAAAAGATTAGGGTTGTTAGCATTCAGAAACACAGACGCAGGCAAAGAGTTCCACTCCTTTGCTGTGTGCATTTTGAAAGACGCTTGGAAGCGCTTAGTGCGAGTTGGTGGAACAGCAACAAGGTAGGGCAAGTTGCAGTTCGTCATAAAATTCTCAATTCATAAAATTCTTTTTTTATTTTTCCAATCACCGAAACAAAAGCCGATCGTTAATGTACTAGCACATTCACACAACTAGACAGTTAGACAGATATACTCTATACATTCTCTCGTGGCCAGTGACCCTAGACTCGATAGCAGTAGCAAAGAGTAATATTTTTAATGGCTACCCGTACTCATTAATTAGGAAGATGGGAAGCGAGCCAATTAATCAATCGGTGGTTGCGTGGCGCCAAACGGGATAGACCACAGCTATAATAAATGTTGCTACTAGTTTTCGTATATAATTTATGTACCTAATGATAGGGTGTGATATAAGCTGAATAGGATGAAATTGATGGTTATTTTAGAACTGATCGGACTTTCGAACTTGTTCCTAGGCAATATTAATTCCTCAAGTAATCCGCTTTTGAATGGCTATAGAAAAAAACCCTCTCTTCCTGATGTCCAAGCATCTATTTGATCAGCAGCTTCTGTGACCAAAAAGGTCATCTTTTTCTCGAGTATCAGTCAGTAAAAATATACGCTAACGAATACTTATTTCACAAATGTACATATTAAATCAGTAGGTACGATTGGTGAATAATAAATAAAATTGGTGGCAAAACATAGAATTTTTACGATTTTGAAGTCATTCGTGTATCCTTGTCACACAAATTAATGTCGTTTGATCTGAATTGTAGCCATTCAGGCTTCAATTCAATATGGCGGGACTTGTGAGTGATGTCACACGCAATTATTGCTGTCTCTGTTTAAAAGACTGACAGCACTGCAATTTTTTTAATATTTTAAGCAATATTTTTAACGGAGTCTTGCCTTTTCCTAAGTTTATTTAATTTAATCGTGAGGATGGATTTCAATTGTCAAATGTCTGGAATCCAGCTATTCGAATGTGTGAAAACCGGAGATTTCAACAAAGTGTTACTTCGCGGTCAGATACGGTTAGTGTTGTGTGTCGAGAACAGTTGCGGGAAAAAAGTGAGTTTGTGGTCAGTGGTACCGGAGATGGTCGTAATAAAAAAACTTGTTACAAAATATACAACCGACTTCTAAAAAAAAAACACTACAAAGTAAAAAATTACTTTAAATTCGGAATCGGTTCATAATTGTCGGAGTTATGAGGTAACAAACATAAAAAAAAAACCATACAACCGAAATGATAACCTCCTCCTTTTTGGAAAGTCGGTTAAAAAATACAACCGACTTCTAAAAAAAACACTACAAAGTAAAAAAATAACTTTAAATTCGGAAGTCGGTGTCAAAATACGAAGAAAGTAACAAAAACACCGACTTCCGAATTTATAGTTATTTTTTTACTTTGTAGTGTTTTTTTCAGAAGTCGGTTGTATTTTTTTGTAATTTGTAAAAAAAAAATTATTTTTCACTTTTTAGTCACACCTAACAACACCACTAAAAAATCGCAGAAAAGCAAAATACGCAATTTCGATTATCAAAGAATCATCTAAATAGTCAAATTCCAGCGATTTCGATTTAAAATCCAAAGTTCGCAATCGATTTTGATATGATTTTAATGGGACCAATCTGCAAGTATATCCTTTCAGATAAAACAAAAACTTTTCAAATCGGTTCATAATTGTCGGAGTTATGAGGTAACAAATATAAAAAAAAACATACAACCGAATTGATAACCTCCTCCTTTTTGGGAAGTCGGTTAAAAAGACTAAGAAATAGGGAAGACCGATATATCTGCCAATAACATCCCACCCGCAAGATCTTCAGTTACTCTGTGATCATGGCGCTTGCAACAGTGCTGAAATATCGGAAAAACGCAAATAAAAAGGTACATGGTATCAATCCCGTTAATAACTATTCCAATAAAAAGTACAGTCTAATATCCTATGAGCATGGATTAACAGTTATTTTAAACCACCGAACTATTATTGTTCCACTGAATGGCCAATTGAATCTTGAGCTAAGTATTTGTTTTTACTACAAGGCAATATCGATAAGCAGAGAAATTGACTGAACCAGTTCGTGACTTCGTACGCGCATAAACAAGTTTCTACGAAAAAGTCGAATCGTTTCTTCGAATTTCGGAAAATATCCTCTCTTAGTGCTCTCCCTAGGAACTAGGTCTAGGGAACCTACACGCCAAATTTCAGCTTCCTGCGACCAGGAGCCCGAGTCTGCTATTTTTATACATTTATCATTCCGACACGATCCCATTGTCATGCCATTGTCATTTTGCTAAAATTCACTGGCACGTCAGTGGCCGGTCACTGGAACGTCAATGGTCTCGTAATAGAATTGCGGTAGGAATGCCGTATTGCCATTATTATAAAACCGAGCTAAATTTGAGCATTTATTCATGCCAGAATTTATATTTAGTTTTACATATTATTTATTAGTGTTATAAGCAATCTGAAGTAGTGAGAAGTTCGTAAATACTAAATCTGTGATTATGTTCAAGATTACCAATCATATGGCTTTCTTTCAATGGCGTGTCAGTGCTTGATCATTGGAATGTCATAATGACGCCATTATGATGCCATTATGTTAGTAGATTACCAAACTTGTCAAAATCAACCATTTTGAAATCAGTGATCGACCATTCTGACACTATTGTAATAGCAGACTCGGGTCCCAGAAGTGTCAGTCACTTAGTAACAGAAGAATTGTATAATTATTAATATTCATTGATGATTTATTTTATGCTATCCTTGAAACCTTTTATTAAAAAGCCCAAACACGTGTACATGACAGTTCAAGTATTCGACGGTAAATATATTTAAGGACCAAACTTCAATTACTTTTTCAAGAGCGAAATAGGAATAGGCTATTCACAATATTCTCGAATAAGTAAATACTCGCTTCTGAGCCCAGGAAAATTACGCCGAAAATGAGGCTAACTTAGCAATAATTCTTAACTTCAATGCAGAGTATAGGTAGGGGAGTATGTTAAAATGTAATATTAGATTATGCAACGAGGGGATAAAGCAGTGTCTTATGACACGGTCATCATTTTGAATCTCGAACACAATGAAGGATCCGATAGATAACTCCCAAGCGTAGCGAAGGAGAACAGACAAGAATCCTGAATGCAAGCTAGCCCAAGTCAAAGACCGAGCCGAGTCACCCGCGTCCGTAGGAGAATACCCTTCAGCGAATCCCTACACGTGGTCCCCGGGTGGTGCTAAACAGGTGACACTAACCGCATCCGTGGTCTAGTGGTTAAACCACCTGATTCAGACCCAGAGGTCCCGGGTTCGATTCCCAGCGGGGGCAAATGTTTTGCTCGGTTTGGTTGGTGGTAGGACTTGTTCTAAGTCAGCCTGGCAAGCTACCACCTTCATGTCTAAGTCTGTCGCCATAACAACAATGTTAACAGCATTGTTGTGTTCCGGCAGTTAGAGGTATGATAGCCAGTTCCTCTGTGCAAGAGGATTCCGGGTGAAACTCGCTTCCATCTTCGGCCTAATCATCACTTTCCATCAGGTGAGATTTGGGCCAAGAGTTTCCCCTTATTGCATAAAAAAAAGACACCTTTATTCCTGAGGAGCATACTCTACTTTTCACACCTACTGCTAGAAAATTGTGCTCTAGCCGTGAAAAGATGGCGCGCGTTGTTAAAAAATGCAGGTCGCGCATCTGAAGCTGTGGCTCCTACCCCACACAGGTAATAATATTGTACTGAATTTCATTACAACCCTGTTAATAATGTGATTTGAATTCGGAACGCATTTTGACTGTGCTTGCTGCACCTAGCAGTGGAGGCGGACGGGCTCGCGGATTAGAATGAAGTACTTTAGGTTAAGTTTGCATGGCAAATAATTTGACGTTTTCGTGCAGGTGCTGTGAAAGTATTTTTTTTCTCACCTATTCGAATAGACGACTTGGTTCGCCTTTAAATGCACCAAAAGGTGGTTTTTCTATAAGAAACTTTTAGCGGGCAGTAATGAGTTTTTAATTCTCTTTATAAGCGCGCCGCAATTATCTTTGCAACGTACATTTTGAATTTGGAACATCTTAGTGTTCAGCGCCAAAGAAATCGAACGCAAATATTGTTTGAATAAAGACTTACTGGTACGACGGTCCATAGTCGCGCCGCCAGCTGTATAAAAAAAAAGGTAATCATATTAAAAACGCGCGAACTACAGACTGGGCAGTAGTACGCGCGTTGCGATTTTCGTAGTGTTTATTGAATTAATCGCGTTTTTATTTTTATTTTAAGCATGGCTGGAAAATTTTAAGAACTGTTTCTAGGATAACCTTCCCATTATTGGCACTCTGATTTATCTCCAAATCTATGACTTCGTAAAACAAAGATTTGGTGCTCGAAAGTAACCAATTATTTTAAAATTCCTCCATATTATAATTCCCAATAGACTTCAAACCACGCCAACGCAAATTATATAATAATTTATAAAAGCCTACGACAAAAGCTCACATGACTATATATTAATTACATGGCAACACATTACGCCGCAGCCGTATCGACGCGATGCAGGCGCGTTGAGCGGTCGCGTGGAAAATTCTCATAATACGCACTACGGCACTACGCAGCATACGCACACACAACGTACCGGGTCTGCCAATGCTTACCGTGCCCATCGATACATACCTTGCATACTTGTCGATAGGGAACCGCGTTGACTGCGCCATCTAGTGTTGCATATTCGAACCTTTAACGTTAAGAATACTTGACATTGACGCTACTGTGCTGCCACCTTCTTGCACGCTCCGTTTAGTGATTACACGCACAAAGTAGATTGTTCCATCTAGAGTTGCAGTTTCAAAACTTTCACTTTTTAGTGGTAGGTAGGTACACCTAACAACACCACTGCAACATCGCAGGAAAGCAAAATACGCAATTCCGATTACTTGGATGACAAAAAACCATCATACATGTAAACGAACTCCAGATATTTCGATATTAATCCAAACTTCCTAACCGATTTTGATAAAATTTAAATGGAATTTTTCAAATCGGATCATAAATGTCGGAGTTATGAGGTAACAAACATAAAAAATACAGCCGAATTGAGAACCTCCTCCTTTTTGGGAAGTCGGTTAAAAATATACTTAACACTGACATTTCTGTGCTGCCTTTAATATACAGTAGAACCCGCCAAAAACGCGTCATAAGCGAGAAAGTGAAAATAAAACGTACTACATATTATGTATTATGTTCTAATTTCGTATGTGTAGGTATTAAATAATATATTTATAAATAACATTAAATACATAGTGTCATTATATTTACGTTATATAAAGTAATCATTTTTTTGGTTTGACAAAAAGATTTGGATGCATTAACAATTAGAGCGAGGCCCCATTAGTGCGTTGCACTGCGTTGCGTCAACGCAACACAGGTATGGCGTACAATGCGTTGTTTCGTTGCGAAGACGCGACGCAACGCAGCGCAACGCACTAATGGGGCCCCGCCCTTACAAGGCTCGCGTTAGAGTTCTCGGTTAGTGACCGCTACGGCCGCTGCACCATCAAGTAATTGTTATGTATTGTTGGAGTATTAGGCGTATTAAACGGGATGACGAATCGTATTAATCGTTAAAAAATGTACGAAAACATGTCTCAAGTTGCAGGGATTGGCGTAAAGTGACGTATTACGCGAGAAATCGTATTAGCGTGATCGTCTTAAGCGGCTTCTACTGTACCTACCTATAATTCCTGCACGATACTCATCGATACAGTACCTTCCATGCCTACGATACGATGCAGTACCGAGGGTGCGAGGGTGTCGATACTTGGAGACCGTCGATATGCTATTAAGCCGGGCGATGCGTACAACACTGGAGGTTGGACTGGGATTCGAACATGGTTTGCATTCTGGTTTAGCGAAACGAACGTTGTTTAATCAGTGATTTTCATAGAGGAGATGGGGGGCTACTCTCTAAGCGAAATCCGTAGTTTTGGCCTTAGTTGTGGGTATGGTTGTGGGTATGTTCTACTCCGTATTATATCACCTAACCACCAAGAATTATTTTTTTTACTTGTTACGGTTTAGCTCTTGACTCTAGTCTACGTCAGAGATGACAGAGACAAAGTCTACGATTGAGCGAGCTTACCCAGAAGTAGCCTGTTCACTCTAACTTTGAAGAGATTCGGGTTGTAAGCATTCGGAAACACAGACGCAGGCAAAAAGTTCCACTCCTTTGCTGTGCGCATTATGAAAGACGCTTGGAAACGCTTAGTGCGAGTTGGTGGAATAGCAACAAGGTAGGGATGGCAAGTTGCAGTGCGTCTGGATGTTCGATGGTAGAACGGGGCTGGTGGGATGAGGTCGTGGAGTTCCTGGTCACACTCTCCGAAGTACAATCTGTAGAAGACCGACAAGCAGGCAACCTTGCGGTGATGAGCCAAGCTGTGTAGCTTGGCCTCCATCAGTTTTACGTCGCCAATGAGCCTCTTAGCTCTGCGTTCCACCGAGTCAAGCGCGGTAAGCTGATACTTAGCTGAGCCATCCAAAGGTGGCTGCAATACTCCATGCAGGATCGGACTTGTGATTTATATAGAGTTAAAAGCTGCTCAGGCTTGAAGTATCGCTTCACCCTATTTAGGATGCCCAGCTTTTTGGCCGCAGTTTGGCTTTGCACTCAATGGTGGCGCCGAAGTTAAGACTGGATGACATCTCCATGCCTACAACTAAGACACAACTACGGACTTCTGGTTTAAAGAGTAGCCTCCCAGGTGGAATTGTAGGATCAACGTAATCATCGATACCACTGGATAGCATCATGAGAATAACAACTTGATTCGGGAATATTGATAAGATGTCTAGATCCTTTTAGGAGCTAGATACTTGCTGGTATGTATTTTAGATTTTGTCAGATGACCGAAATACAAAAATGTACAGTATGCTGAGACGTATTTTTTATAGGGCCAAAGAACTAGGTTTTTAAAATCCAGGGCAAACTAAGAACCCTTTCAAACTCAAACTTTCGACCTGACGGGTGCTGGGGGGCCGATGGATGATGTTGGGCGGTTGTGTTTTTTCAAAATGAAAATACGCGGAGAACTGAGTGCCTATTCTACCATCTTTAAGCAACTTTTGCATTTGCATGTCATCTGTCAAATATTTATGAAAATTAAGGCTTTTTTTGATAGTTTGCGAATCTTTAACCTGTTAACAATATTTCCGTGTCCATATCGCCAGGGTCGGATGTTTACGACTGCTTGGCCTTACACATCCGTCTTTGTTTTTGGTGCTTATCTTGTGTTTGTGTGTGTAAAAGGTTAAAAATTAATAGAATTGGCTCTTTGATGACGCAATGTAGAATTTTTTGTGTGATGTCCTACCTTATCTATACTAATATTATAAAGCAGAAGAGTTTGTTTGTTTGGTTGAACGCGCTAATCTCAGGAAGTACTGGTCCGACTTAAAATATTCTTTCAGTGGTAGTTAGCCCATTTAACGAGGAATGCTTTAGGCTATATATCATCACGCTAAGACAAAAATAAGCTGAGCATTCATGGAAAATGTGACGCAGACGAAGTTGCGCGGTTCAGCTAGTAATAGTTCTGTGGCTACTAAAGTCCTGCCCCTAAGGATAAAATTCTTCTTCAAAGAAAAATCCATCAACATAATGAATGCCTTATCCACCCGGCCACCTACCTTCACACATCCAGCCCTGCACAAAGGTGTCTACAATCATTTTATCCCGTCACCTCGTATTTGCTAATGCCGCGCAAAGCTCTCCGCCAATTGTTTTCGGCCCACTCCAAATGAGCATTTGATTTCGTTATTCACCTTTTTACGTATTCATCTAAATACAGGGTTACCATCCATCAGGATTTGTCAAATCAAATCAAAATCAAAATAGGTAGTATATTTGTTAGAATATGGTACAATTGATGTTATAATAATGGTTCCAGCATATCCTGCCATAATAATATGGCGTACAAATATTTATATATAAAAAAGATACAAAGTTCATATGACTAACCTATCTATCTATCTATCTTTACTTATAATAAATCTGTAGAGAGGTCAATTCTTTACATGAACGAACTCGCTTCCATCTTCGGCCTAATCATCACATTCCACCTGGTGAGATTTGGGCCAAGAGTTTCCCCGTTTTGCATTAAAAAAAAAAATGAAATATATTTCCAAAATAACTATCAGGGGGTGATTAGGGATCGATACTGATGCCAAAAATGCAATCAGTAAAATTTTTGTCTGTCTTTCTGTCCGTCTGTCTGTCTGTCTGCCTGTCTGTCTGTCTGTATAACCGTTATAGAAACAAAAACTACTCGACGGATTTTAACAAAACTTGGTACAATTATTTTTCATACTTCTGAGCAGGTTATAGTATACTTTTCATCACGCTACAATCAATAGGAGCAGAGCAGTGAAAGGAAATGTTGGAAAAACGGGAGAAGTTACTCCATTTTTTAAGCTTCCGTCGCGTGTGCTACCTTAATGGTTAAAGCTACACAGAAATCATGTATGACGGAAATGTTTTCCTTGAAATTTTATAAAAAAATATCCCGCGACAGCATATGTCTATCTTTTATGATTGACGCACAATAACACGTGTAACTCCCGATAGCTTAGCAGTTCGAAGCTTTCTGATTATATTTGTCTACTCTTACGTTTATAAGACTCTCAGTCATCCCTAATTAGAAAAGTTAACATTATTAACTATTCCATAAAAAAGAATCATAGAAATCGGTATATAAACACCAAAGCTATACATGAAATACGCTAATAATAAGCCATCGCGCGTGAAAACTGAATCATGCTATAAGGATTATTTAAGTATAAGGTCGCGAACGCACAGGCAGGCGGCTTGCTTGGCGCCTAGAGGCTAGCGAGTAGCTTCGTAAAACGGCTTACGACAGTTTGCAATATCCTTTAATAATTATAATGTCGAGGGGAAGATGGTTATAATTTCGCTTTACACCAAACGAGTAACATTATAAATGTGAAAGTTTGGTTGTTTGTTACTCAATCACGCCAGAACGGCTTAACGGATCTTAATGAAATTTAGAACAAAGATAGATTATAGTCTGGAATAGCACATAAGCTACTTTTCATCCCGGGAATATGTTCCCTAGGGATAACGCGGGCGAAGCCGCTGGCAGAAGCTAGTTCATAATAAAATCATGGATTAGAGAATAAAAATATGTATTATATTATTTACGACTTATCCTCTAAATTTTGGATTTTGGGCTTAGATAGAAGAACAAGGACCTAATAAAACTTATCCATAAAAGTATTATCAAATATTTTAATTAACTTCTCATTCATCAAAAAATATAATATCTATATATGAATCTTTTACAATCTTCTTAACGAAATCAAACAATAAATCTTCTATTGCAAACAATCAACTAGTTCAAACGTAAACAATTTTCACCCCGCAATCTCCTTCCTTCGCAAGTGTCTGCTACCATGCCTATATGGTATATATCTTAGGTACCACCGACTGTAAATAAGTGTATAATGCTTGCTGTGTATAAAGTTCGGACATTTTAGTCACAAAATGCGACTAAAATGTCCGAAATTTATGTCCGGTCTAATATAAATCATACCTTATTAGATTGTCAGACTTTTTGTCAGGACTTTTCAAATTTCTCAATGGTAACCCTATCTAAATACGAATTCGTTCATGTAAAAACTGTGTGTACTGGTATGTAGGCGTTTGTAATCATGTTTCAGGGATTTTATTTGTATTTGTTTAATGTTAAATCTATGCCGTTATTTGATTTATTCTGCTTTGTTGAATGAAATGGTGAATAATCTCTTTGTTTGCCTACACGTTTAGGGTAAGGGGAAAGTGGAATAAAACCTTAATTGGCTTTGTTTGATACAGTGCTTGATCTAACCATGATACCAGAGCTAGAGCCGGTTGCGGAACTTAAACATGAAGATTCATTCATTCAGCTCGTGGCTCAATAATATAAGCAGCATGGGTCGATCTTTAAGGTTAAGCAACGCTTGCCAAGGTTGGTTTGGGGATGGGTGACCTGTGATCTTATCATACCGAGTTTCCTCCGTGCCTCGGAAAGCCCGCTAAGCTGTTGGTCCCGGCTGTCATTTGTAGATCTTTGGCAGTTTTTACAAATTGTCAGAAGCCAGTAAATCTGACTCCAGCACGTCGATTCTGTAAAATTCAAACAACAACTCGCATTTCACGTCGCTATTCGCTCTCACTTCGCATAAGGTTCAAAATGACCTTGATTTTGCATTCTGTAAGCATCACCTAGGCACTTGTGAAGTGAAGTGAGTTCCAAAGCGACCAATACTGCCAGACTATTCTGTCGACATCTCACCGTGTTCACTTAGGTGGAGTGAACGACCAGTGAGCTGTCATTCCATCTTGTTTGTATGATTTTACAGCAGTGCGATTCTGTTAACATGTCGAAGTGAACACTTAGGCGAAGTGAACGACAAGTGAGCTGTCAAACCATACAAACAAGATGGCATAACAGCTCACTTTTCGTTCACTACACGTAGGTGATCACGGTAAGATGTCAACAGAATCGACCGGCTGTACTAGTGACTACCACACTCAACAAAATGTAAGTCGATTTATCGGTTTTTTATTTTACCAGTTTTTGACACAGAATTTTAGCTATTATGATGTTTAAAATTAAAAAGTCTTATTTTAAGGAATTTGAGGCAATAAGTAAAAAAAAAACAGAAAACTCTAAATTCGTGCCGTGAATTATAATCTATGCTTACCTTACGAAAAAAAAAGACTGACGACAATATCATTTTGTGTCTGTAATCTGTGGACAATATTTTTATTTATTGCGTTGATGTTATAGAGTGCGTTGCATTGTTTTGTTTTCGTTTTGTTTGTTTTTTGATCGTTCAGTGCCGATAATAATTGTGAAATAATCATGAAGTAAGTTTTTATATTACACCTATATTAAAGACGGATGCTCTTCTGACTGCCTATTATGGGATAGCAGAATCACATTTACGGTATGGGATCATGTTTTGGGGAAACTCTACCGAAAGAGAGACCGCTTTCAAGGCACAAAAAAGATGTGTTAGGGCGATGTTTAAACTTAAGCCCACTGATAGTTGTGTTCCGTACTTTATAAATTACAAAATATTAACATTGCCTTGTCTTTACATATATGAAGTAGCTGTGTTTGTAAAGACAAATCCGAGTCGATTTAGACGACTATCAGATGTAGCACCCCGCAATAGACGCGATAATAGTGTGCTGTGTCTGGAGCCATTTGAGCTTACCCATATTTGCAAAATAAAGTTATCTTTATCTTTATCTTTATCTTTACAAGTTCAAAAATAATATTAATTAAGGAAGTGTCTGATCCAACAATACTGTTTCAGTCAAAATGAGACACGTTCCTCTCACCCCTCGTTGGTTCGAGTTTTGGTAGATTGTCGACGTTTTTCTAGTTTATATATATATTTTTTATTTTTTTGTTCTTATAATAAATATTTAAACAAAAACATTCTTGCCATCGTTATCGCTTTAGTAGGTAGGCACTTATTCACTTTAAAACTTTAAATACCTTATTTAAACACTATTTAATAAAAGTAAAATAGATGCTTTTAATTTGACACTTTGAATCGAGTTCGAGTGCGAAGTGAGCGTCGAACTGACGTGGGAATTACCTTATAGAATGCCACTTTTTACGCCATCTCATACTTTATCTGTCAAAATCTCGCGGTCAATTTAGTTCAACTCGCAAACACGCTCGCAAGAGTAGCGCTAGTGTAGATTCGAATTATCAATCAAGTTTTAGAATGCCAATCAAGAAACTCACAGCGGATTCAGATTCGAAGTTTAGAATGAAGTCTTACAGAATAGCAGTCCAGTTTTACCAGTTGTGGAGGTCTGGTAGGCCGCCGCTCCACGTAATACACTGGTATTCAGCTGAATAAATCGAAAATATAGTTGAGAAAAAGGCTAGGCAGATGATGATGATGATTCATTCCATCCTCGTCATTTTATTAACCGACTTCCCAAAAAGGAGGAGGTTATCAATTCGGTTGTATGTTTTTTTTTTTATATATTTGTTACCTCATAACTCCGACAATTATGAACCGATTTGAAAAATTCTTGTTTTATCTGAAAGGATATACTTGCAGATTGGTCCCATTGAAATCATATCAAAATCGGTTACGAACTTTGGATTTTAAATCGAAATACCTGGAATTTGACTATTTAGATGATTCTTTGATAATCGAAATTGCGTATTTTGCTTTTCTGCGATTTTGCAGTGGTGTTGTTAGGTGTGGGGCACCACTAAAAAGTGAAAAATAAAAAACTTTTTACAAAAAATACAACCGTCAAGTCGGTGTCCAAATACGAAGAAAGTAATAAAAACACCGACTTCCAAAATTAAAGTTATTTTTTTACTTTGTAGTGTTTTTTTTTGGAAGTCGGTTGTATTTTTTGTAAAAAGTTTTTTCTAGTTATTCTTTAACTTCAGGACTTTTAAATGTTAGCCAGTATCATCCCACAGCTGGGCAAAAGAAAGGTATGACCTCAACCAGTAAAAAGTCCAGTATAAACGTCTTTTATAATGCGCACAGCAAAGGCGTGGACCCTAATCTCTTCAAAGTAAGAGTGAACAGGCTCCTTCTGGGTAAGCTCGCTCCATCGTAGACTTTGTCTCTGTCATCTGTGACCAAGACTAGAGTCAAGAGCAAACCCATCTCAAATAAAAAATAAATAAAAAAAAGTTTGGTCATTTTAACCGTACCATAAAACCTTACTTTTAAAACATCTTAAAAGAAATTCGGCAGTATTGCAATAAAAATAATGATCAAACCCGCTAAACATAAGCAGTGATACATCAAAATAATTACATTTAACACAGGTCTGTGATTTCACAATAAAATAAAAACTGAGATTCAGAGAATTGTATCTCTTTTAATCATTTTGGGACTTCAAACGAAGCGACGATGCTTGATGTTACTTGGTATTCAAAGCTATTGTTGAAAGCTGAACATTTATATGAACGCAATAACAACACGAAACCAAATTAAATTAAAGTCTGGTTCTCAAAAGTGACACCTCTCTTTTATTTTTTTTCGGTGTTGTTGAATTGAATCTGCTGAACTGATTTCCAAAAAAAGAGGAGTTCTCAATTCGGAGGGTATCCTTTTGTTTTTTTTATGTATGTACCTACACCGATTACTCCGAGGTTTGTGTTTTATATACAGGGTGGTCCAGGCCAGATGGATATACAATTTTTAGGTAGTGGGCTTAGGGACCTATTCACCACTTTGAATGTTTTCATGATTTTTTATTTACTTTTAAAATGAAAAATTCTATTATTTTTTTTTTATTTTAGATGCTCACTTAGACATTGCACTCTCTCAGTAAAAAAAAATCAGACTGGTCTGCAAATTTGAAGTGCATTTCATTTCAAATCAATGTAAGAAATATTACTCTTCTCGAAATCGACCGATTTTTCATATACTCATATTAAAAATCAAAAAGCAATTTTTTTCCTGGCGGATACAAATAGGTCCTTAACCCGACTACCTAAAAAAAAATTATATCCATCTGGCCTGGACCACCCTGTATATGATGTATAAATATTCATTTGGGTGATTATTATCAGTTTAAACATTAATTTAGTTTGGATCAGTAGTTTTTATTATATGAGCTTTTTCCAAGTATCAAAATTCAAATTCAAATTCAAAAATTCAAAGTTCAAAAGTCATTTATTCAAATTAGGCTGAGAGCCAGCACTTTTTGAACGTCAAGTTCTACAAAAGACAGTCCCCCAAAACGCCCGCCCGTCACCACTTCCTAGTGTTTTAGCTGTGGAGAAGAAGTGGCCAACAAACTCCCCAGCAACACATCTGTCTGTTACGTTTTAGGAACTCGAATTTATACACTGAGTAGAATGCAAAGTAATTAGTACATGACACAAAACAAAAAAAAAAATAATTATATAACAGCTAGCACACTGTCATTCTATGATACTATAAAACAAAATACACACTCAAGCAAGTGTTGACGTTAAAAAAAAAAAAATACCTACATAGTGACCTACATAAATAATTAATAAAAGACAAAAACGAAATAAAATAAAATAAATAAAAAAAAAAAAACAATATTATATGAACACATATAACCTGTCATAAAAGAACTACTTATAGAAAAAGAAAATGATAATATGTCTTGCGTTCAACACAGCGACCAACTATTCTTATCTTCACCACTTAATAGTGAAAAATTAAATCTTTTTTACAAAAAAAAATATAAACGTCTTACACAACAAAGTATAAAGTCACCTTAATTTCGGAAGCCAGTTTTAAAAAACATAACCAAAAACACCGACTTCCAAAAGCTTGATGACCAAAAACTCGTTGATCAACAAATTCAAATCAAATAGTTAAATCCACCTCATTCAGCTGTTTCATAAAATGACTGGCTTTTCTCGCAACTTTTCTCGCGTAAAATTAACCTATAATCGTATTCAAGGGCCCATATATTTGTATACCAGAATTTACCACACCCGGTTCAGCATTTTTTTTTTTCAAAATGTGTTTTTGCTGTTGCGTTGTGTCTATGTCGAATTAATGTTTTCTATTCTGTTCTATTCAATTCAAGCGTGACAGCGTACCAAGCAAGCCAACAAACAGACTTTCTCATTAATCAGAACATTATAAAACATCACTACATATTATAATCTTAAATTAATATTAACTTTATTTATATGGGTTTATTTGATACTTTGGGGAGGTATGCAGTACAGAGAGTAAAGTCCCGCAAATCCCCATTGAAAAGGAGGATCCTCCGCCCAGGCGGTTGTTGTGCCTGGGGGGCTACTGCCCGATAGTTCATATTCGGGTGGATGTATATGTTCAAATCGCATGGTAAACTCTGCTTGCGCGATTTAAGATTTAGTTCGCCGCCAGTTGGATAGATGGCGTCGCGGTTCTTTTTGCTGCGATGCAGATTTGTTTCTGTTGATTTTTTCTTGTGGCGGCATTGATGCCGCTACATCATTCCCCCCCGGAGACCGGAGGTCGAAAGTAGTCGAGTCGTCCATACATCTTGAGATGCTTGCCAGGCCAGTGGAAGGTTGGTTCCAGTGAGTCGGAACCGGAAGTCGCAGAGTTCTCGGTGAGTCGGAACTGTTTGCGGTGCCCCAGTGAGTCGGGGTGATGAGATATCCCAGTGAGTCGGGATGATGCTGCAAACTCCAGTGAGTCGGAGTGATGCTGCTGCTGGCTCCAGTGAGTCGGAGCGGTGCGACGTAGTGACGTGACTGCTGTAGTCGACCAGGAGAGGTTCTTCCGGGCTCTTCATGTGACTGGCCGAAGGTGCAGTGTGTTTGCCAAGGTCGCTGATAAGGATGATAGAGGCTGAGGATGCTGACCAGGAATGCGCGGCTGCTGCATGCTGGTGGTCAGGATACCCGTAGAAGCCGTTGGTACTGGCTGGCTGTATGACTCGCTGCTCGAGAGCTTGAGGTCATGGAGTGAAGTGATGATGACGTCACGCTGAAGTAGCTGCACGAAGGCTGCGCTGACGTTCTTTGTCGAGGGTCACCAGTTTGGGGAGTATGCGGTACAGAGAGTAAAGTCCCGCAAATCCCCATTGAAAAGGAGGATCCTCCGCCCAGGCGGTTGTTGTGCCTGGGGGGCTACTGCCCGATAGTTCATATTCGGGTGGATGTATATGTTCAAATCGCATGGTAAACTCTGCTTGCGCGATTTAGGATTTAGTTCGCCGCCAGTTGGATAGATGGCGTCGCGGTTCTTTTTGCTGCGATGCAGATTTGTTTCTGTTGATTTTTTCTTGTGGCGGCATTGATGCCGCTACAATACTATAAGTAGTTTAAAGGCTTCATTCACATAATATCCTTTTTCTTGTTATTTCTTACACAATTTTGTCTACATTTCTTTTTTCATTCTTCCTTTCGCAGGTCTGCCGGAAGAAATTTCTTAAGAAATAAGCAGTACACGTCCTTTGTACTAATAATTATAATGCTGTATCTGTACCGTTTCTCTGTGTGTACATAATTGTGCGTCTGTCTATCTGTTCGCGATAAATTCAAAAACAACTGCATCGATTTTCATGCTGTTTTCACCAATGGATAGAGTGGTTCTCCAGGAAGGTTTTAGTATATAACTAGCTGACCCATGCAACGTCGTCTGCGTAACATTTTTCATTACTGCTCTGCTCCTTTTGGTCTTAGCGTGATGATATAATAGCCTATAGCCTTCCTCGATAAATGGGCTATCTAACACTGAAATATTTTTTTAAATCGGACCAGTAGTTCCTGAGATTAACCAAACAAACAAACAAACCCTTCTGCTTTATAATATTAGTATAGATTTGTCAAGCGGGCAAACGGGCATTAGCTAGGATAGATTAGGATAGGTTCCTTTGCTCGTAGTATCTGCTTACCATGACAAAGAGTCGTAAACACACGCTCTGAGCTCAGCGGTCCCAGTGGGTTTGCGTCGTGCGGCGTCGATCAGGCGTGTAGTGGGCCGCGGGCGAAACACGCGGCTTTCCCGATTCACTACACTACGTTGCAGTCACGACTCTCCAACTGTGGGGGACGGACTTGGGGAAGCCTTCTATCGTACTGCGTTTCTTTTTAATCGACTTCCCAAAAAGGAGGAGGTTCTCAACTCGGTTGTATGTTTTTTTTTTTTTATGTTTGTTACCTCATAACTCCGACAATTATGAACCGATTTGAAAAATTCTTATATACTTGCAGATTGGTCCCATTTAAATGTTATCAAAATCGGTTACGAACTTTGGATATTAAATCGAAATAGCTGGAATTCTTCTATTTGGATGATGGTTTTATGTCATCCAAATAATCGAAATTGCGTATTTTGCTTTTTTGCGATTTTGCAGTGGTGTTGTTAGGTGTGGGGTACCACTAAAAAGTGAAAAATAAAAAACTTTTTACAAAAAAATACAATTTTTTTTTTTGAAGCCGGTTGTATTTTTTTGTAAAAAGTTTTTTTTTTAAGCTTTTATTTAACTTGACTTGTATGTATGTTTGTATGTGAAGGTGGAATCCTGCAAGTTAAATTTGACCCACTTTCCGGTGTCCGATTGAGCTGAAATTTTACATACTGGTCCAGTTTCGATGACAATGCATGTTTATGATAAGTATGATGTGATGCTGCTGTCAGGATTGGCTCCAGACGAGGGAACTGCTCAACGGTTAACAGTTGGGATATACAATTTTGCACACCCATTGGGTTATGGATGACAGTTAGTGGCTGCCGTTTGCCGTTTGCAGCACGTTAGCCCTTTTTTATGGTAGCCGGAGATCGTTTAGCTTCGACGCCCGGTACTATTAATCTACTTAGAATATTCCCTACAATTTTGTGGTCGGCTAACAGATGAATACCAGTATTTTACATGGAGCTGTTGCCCATCTAACCTCAAGAACCCAGTAACTACTTCGTTCTTTCAAATCGCTCCAACAAAAATCAGTCACTAAAGGAAGAGTGAACCAAAATTGGGCTCGGTCAGTCATAGTAGGCCTCATCCATCGCTTTGTATTCGGGAAGATCGAGGTAAAGAGCTGGCGCATCAAAAAAATAACTGGTATTCTACAGAAAGCTGTAATTTTAAGGAGGAAGGCATGGCAAAGGACCATATAAGGAAGGGGGCTCCCATGCAAGGAAGGGGGCTCCCATACATACAAGAAACGTGTTTTCGGTGTGTGAGAGTCCGACTAGCACGTTGCCGGGTTTATTTTTACCGAAATAAAAGACGTAAAACCCAATAACCACATAAAACTCCAAGTCCGTTCCACGAATTTATGGAAAATCCGCCATTTGCCGCTCAAACGGACTAGGTCGAGGAAATTGTTTCGCATTTTCGTTTCCGAGCGCCTAAGGTGCATATTGCAGGCGATTGTAAATGCTCACTCGGCTATATGAGCCGTCGAGCTGTGGCAAATCGAATCGATGACCTCGAGTGCTTCTAGATTAGAGGTTGTTGAGACAGAGAAGAGAGTATTTTCAATAATAACGCTGGTGAAGCCAGTGGTAATAGCTTTGCTTCCTTCCAAACAAACATCATAAAAAATCTCCTTGAAATTATAGGAGGCCACGTTCAGACTGTTCCCATCATTGTAAGCAGCTAGTTGGTACTTCGCAAGACAACACAAGGCCGGGGCCCGAGTCTGCTATTACAATGGTGTCAGAATGGTCGATCACTGATTTCAAAATGGTTGATTTTGACAAGTTTGGTAATCTACTAACATAATGGCATCATAATGGCGTCATTATGACATTCCAATGATCAACCACTGACACGCCATTGAAAGAAAGCCGTATGAATGGTAATCTCGTACATAATGACAGATTTAGTATTTACGAACTTCTCACTACTTCAGATTGCTTATAACACTAATAAATAATATGTAAAACTAAATGCAAATAAAATCTGGCATGAATAAATACTCAAATTTAGCTCGGTTTTATAATAATGGCAGTACGGCATTCTTACCGCAATTCTATTACGAGACCATTGACGTCCCAGTGACCGGCCACTGACGTGCCAGTGACCGTGCGATTATGAATTTAGCAGATTACGAACTTTTAGCAAAATGACAATGGGATCGTGTCGGAATGACAAATTTATAAAAATAGCAGACTCGGGCCCCTGATCGTAGAAAGCTGAAACTTGGCATGTAAATGAAAGAAAATATTATGGAGAGTTTGTTTGTTTGCTTGCTTGCTTGCTTGAACGCGCTAATCTCAGGAACTACTGGTCCGATTTGAAAAATTCTTTCAGTGTTATTACATGGTTATTTGTAAAACACCGACAACGTTAGTAACATCATAATCAACAACTTTTGTTCAATAACTTAACTTAAAAATTCATAATATTTTAGTACGTCATGTTTTCTTTTTCTTTTGCTTCGCATAGACTTCGTAACATTAAGAGCGTTCAATTTAAATATTTTTTTATTTTTGTTTGAAAAAAATATGCCAGGGCGTGACGTATTAAGAATTTTAAAAGCGTCGTGACTTCGTCAATTTTGGTTCCCGTAACAAAAGAAAAATACGGGTCAAATATTTTTACAGACTAATTAGATTTTTTCAGGACACAGGCCTATTGTAAGCTGCTAGACTTGCAGTTCCTCATTCAAATCCCTCTTCCAAAAACCAACTGGCGGAGTAAACATCACGAAAATTTTCGCAGTTAAAATACACGAAAACCAGAAACAGTGTAGTGCATCGGTTAATTAAATTAAACAAACAAATGTAGCAGCTCAGAATTAACGATGTGCAATTAAAGAGGTAGCTGCAGATAAGTGCATTACGAGTGAATGCATGTCCGATGTGAATGAGGTCGGGACTGTTGATAGGGGTAACACATTCGACGTTAAAGAGTATGCAGAAGTAATTAAATGTTAGTTATTGACACACAACGGTTTGAATCTACACCGCTGGTCTTTTTAGGGTTCCGTAGCCAAATGGCAAAAGCGGAACCCTTATAGATTCGTCATGTCTGTCTGTCTGTCTGACCGTCCGTATGTAACAGCCACTTTTCTCCAAAACTATGAGAACTATACTGTTGAAACTTGGTAAGTAGATGTATTCTGTGAACCGCATTAAGATTTTCACACAAAAATAGAAAAAAAAACTATTCTCTCTCTATAAACTCATTTTTTTTTTTTTCAAACCCATACGTGTGGGGTATCCATGGATAGGTCTTCGAAAATTATATTGAAGTTTCTCATTTCATTTTTTTCTAAACTGAACAGTTTGCGAGAGAGACACTTCCAAAGTGGTAAAATGTGTGTCCCCCCTACCCCCTGTAACTTCTAAAATAAGAGAATGATATATCTAAAACAATATAATATGATGTATATTACCATGTAAACTACCAGCGAAAATTGGTTTGAACGAGATCTACTAAGTAGTTCTTTTTTAATACTTCACAAATCGCAACTTTTGCTTATAATATAATACCAACAGGTTTGTACGGAACCCTCGGTGCATGAGTCCGACTCGCACTTGGCCGGTTTTTTTTTTTTTAAGATGTGTTTGCTCTTGACTCTAGTCTTGATTAGAGATGACAGAGACAAAGTCTGCGATGGAGCGAGCTTACCCAGACGGAGCCTGTTGACTCTAACTTTGAAGAGATTAGGGTTGTAAGCGTTCGGAAATACAGACGCAGGCAGAGAGTTCCACTCCTTTGCTGTGCGCATTATAACAGACGTTTGGAAACGCTTAGAGCGGGTTGTTTCAACTACACTTAACGCACGCGTAAACGTTAAAAATGGTGCTAACTATCGTCAAATCAAAAAATTGGGTTGTTTCACAAAATGTCAGCGTTAACGCACGTAAAATATAACGTTTACGTTAACAGATGGTCTGAGCACTGATTAACGTAATTTTAGTTGCGTCAAATAGAACAATATTGTGAAATTTCTTTTGAAATCCTCAATACCAGTTCTTCTGATGATACAAATTAGTAGTGGAATTCAAAAAAAGCTATTTAGGTAGGACCCGTGTCAATAACTTAGCTATTGGGAAGAGCAGGAATTTATACCAGAATGTTTTGAAACAACGCTTCTAATTTAACGAACGTCAAACATCGTCCGTAATCGTAACTTTTTGACGTACGTATGTTACGTTAACCAACTGTTTGATACAACCCGCCCTTAGTGTGAATTGGTGGAATAGCAACAAGGTAGGGATGGTAAATGTAGTAGGGGGCTGGGGGGATGAGGTCGTGGAGGTCGTTTTTTCGATGAAAATTATCAAATGACTCCTCCCGCTGGACGAAGCGAAAGGGAACGTGTCTCTTACTGACTAACATTCACTCGTGGGCCGTGTTCCTCCCTTGACATTCCAACCGTAATTTGGTAGCGTAATTTAAAACCGTTGGTTGCGGAACTGGTTCGAAAGGGTCACCAGGGTCCTGGAACGTACACGGAACTAGAAGGAACACGGTTGGGTGTTAGTCAGCAAGAGTCAGACACTCCGTTTTGCTCCGCTCAGATTGGAAGGAGTCATTTGATGACATTTCACGCTTAACAAAAACAAACCGTATAAGTACCACACACACACCGCTTTGGATCTAACTGTAAAGGTGTTATAATTATCAATGACTAAATAATAATAATTAAAGTAGGTACGTTGCGGGTGTTGCAATGAGTGAGTGTGTATTTTTTATAGTATCATAGTGTGCTAGCTTTTTTTTTTTTCGTTTTGTGTCATGTATAATAATAATTATAATTACTTTGCATTCTACTCATTGTATAAATTCTAGTTCCTAAAACGTAACAGACAGATGTGTTGCTGGGGAGTTTGTTGGTCACTTCTTCTCCACAGCTAAAACACTAGGAAGTTGCGGGCGTTTTGGGGGACTGTCTTTTGTAGAACTTGACATTCAAAAAGTGCTGGCTCTCAGCCTAGTTTGAATAAATGACTTTTGAAAAATGACTTGAATTTTGAATGGATACGGAGTTCCTTTCGGTTTTGAAAAAATATGCGATATGTTGTAATAATATCACTCTGTAAATGCAGCTGCTAAACGAAAACCCAGGCATTGTACAAATAGCTTTGCTTATTTAATGCCACAATAAAGCATTCCAGATTCTTCGAAACGAATCTTGCAATTAACAGTAACAACTTGAAATCAATGGTTCAATTAAAAGACCCGTTATCAACATCAATCGCTCAAATTGCACAATTAAAAAAAAAAAAACAAAAGAAAAAAAATCAACGAAAATAAATAATTGAGCATCACAAACACGCGCAAACTCAATCGCTGAAATGTTGCCACAATTAAAAATTCAGTCGGAATTCCCCACCTGGCAACACTCCAAAGCGTTGAATGCTGGCCACCCAGTCGACGGCGCCGAAATAAAAATTAATTATTATTGTCCACTTTTCACTTGGCTTTATTTTACAACACTAGCTGGTTTTACGAGTCCGCTCGCTCTTTTATTTAATTAATTTGCATTTCATTTGTATTGTATACACATGATCCCTATGTTCGGGAGAGGCTGCTGTAATTTCGGTGTTGGGAAGTGCAACAACAAATGGGATTCAAGAAATAAATTGCAGCTTTTTGATTATGTAAAACTTAGCAATTGATGTAGATACAACTTGTGGATGTCAAGCTACAGAGGTTGGCTCATCGCCGCAAGGTTGCCTGCTTATCGGTCTTCTACAGATTGTTCTTCGGAGAGTGTGCCCAAAACCACAACCCACGCACAGCAAAGGAGTGGAACTTTCTGCCTGTGTCTGTGTTTCCGAGCACTTACAAGTTACAACCCTAATCTCTTCAAAGTTAGAGTGAACAGGCTCCTTCTGGGTAAGCTCGCTCCATCGTAGACTTTGTCTCTGTCATTTCTGACCTAGACTACAGAAAAGAGCAAACCCATCCCAATAAAATAAAAAAAATCTTCGTCTCTGCGTGTCGACGGGAAACGAATGGGCCTGGCGCATGCGTCATGTTCATGAACGGGCGCCGTCGGTTGGGACTGGTCATTTCTCAGCTGCCATGGTTTATTTAGATTATTTCGTTTACTTGTTCCTCTTTTATTCCGGACGCGTTTATCCTGTTCGTCTTTAACATCGTTTTGTTTTGACCACTATCTCATCATGGTAAGCGATGATGCGGTCTAAGATGAAGCACGCTTGCCTAGAAGAAACCTTGTCACTCTCCGAAGTTGTAGCTATCAGGAAACACAGACTCCGGCAGGGAAATCCACTCCTTAGCTGTACGCACTATGAATGTGTTCCCAAAACGTTTTGTGCGTGTGGGTGAGATGTCATGGTGAATCGCCGTTCGTCTTGTGGTCACTTCACCCAAGTCATCAGCCAGTCGATTCTGTTGACATCTCACCGTGATCATACAGGTGGAGTGAACGACAAGTGAGCTATCATGCCATCATGTTTGTATGGATTGACAGCCCCTTGTCGTTCACTTTGCCTGAGTGTTCACTTCGACATGTTTATAGAATCGCACTGCTGAATCGACCGGCTGATTTATTAGCGATGATGCGGTCTAAGATGAAGCACGCTTGCCTAGAAGTTAGATAAGTAAGTTAGGTAGAAGCCCGAAGACCGTAGTTTCGGGCTTAGTTGCGAGCGTATTCTACTCCTTACTACCTAACCACTAAGAAGTCTAGTGAATAGAGGGTACTTCTAGGTCTAGGCAAGCGTGCTCCATCTAAGAGCTCTTACACACGAGCGGCATGTTCTCAACGGCAGAGGTAACTGCAGCCGTCGACGCGCGTCGGCGGCAACCATCGACGCGTCGACGGCAGCAGTCGACTTATAACGACACTTGCAGTTGTAGTGTGCCGCGTCCGCCATTTTGTCAGTCGACTGCAAATAGTTCAAGAGTGCGCACACGTCGCAAATTTGTAAAATGAGTTCTACTGACGAAATTGATAATGAATTGCTAATTATGGCAGTAAAGAAAAATGCTTGTATTGGGAATTATAAGGGTAAATTTCCCGGGACCGAAAATTGCGTGGCATCAATGAAATCGGTACTTAAAAACATAGTTATAATATTCTCACATTTTTTTTCGGTTAGGTGAAATAGTAATCTATGTGTAGCACTAAATATTTTGTTAATTGGATTAATGGATACTCCAAAAAAATTAATTAAACCTCGAAATCTTTCATTGCCGTGTTTGTCCACACTTCACCTTGTTGTGTATTATTCCTCATTGATAAAAATCTATTGGTTATTTATATTAAAACCTAGTTTTATTTGATACATGAATAGTTAAAGTATTGTTACGGAATACATTTATTCAAATATTAAAACAATACAACGAATGTTTAATAAAAAATAATTTGTCCCAGAACTACCGTTCATCGCCGTGTCCTAATCATGTTCAAGGATATTGCTTTACCTACGACTTTGGTCCCCCCTCCCGGTATGCTAAACGTTGCATATTAGTGCCACCCACAGACTACATAGAGATACTACGTATCAGACGACCCACTCCCATAGAAAAAAAGTGGTAAGTAGAGGTTGTCAAAATTTGGAAGATTCGAACATGACAGTTTGTTTTTTTTTTAATTTACGTGTTGAGTTTTTGGCAAAGGCCCACACATAAAGCCTCAATTACCCCGTTGTACTGTTTGTAGATCTAATTCAGACCTCAATTTTTTTGCTGGTAGCAGCAAAACATGTTCATGAAATATCTAAGTTGTCACTCTTAACTCTTACATACTGACTAGAGGGAACTACTGAGAAATATGTAAATAAAACACAACAAATACTTATTTAGATTTTTATTTATTTCTCGGAAGAGATTTACCGATTAGTCGGGATACATCTGTGCCTTTCATAATTTTATGTATCGCACAACACCAGTTAAAAATTACTAAATTTACCCCATGCTCAATGAATTTTCTATTTCTTTTTTATGCGTTTCACAAAAAAGGAAGTCGAATGAGTACTTAGACATAATTTTGCTTTTAATTCTTTTTGAAATATTATTTTTTGCTGGACAATGCTCTAAGTACTCATTTGCTTCCTCTGTGACTACTCCGAACGCTCTCACTGCATTTTCAGAAGGGTAGTCAATTTCATTTTTTTGTTGGTTTTAAACTCTTTTTTTTGCACCCAATTATGTACAGCACCGACCTCGCGCGTTGTTAGATCGGCAACGCAATCGCCACATTTTATTTTTGAAAAAAATTTACTTGTGACCCACCCTGCTGTGTATGCTCTTGCATAAACATTGAGGCGTTCTTGAGCAATAAATCGCGGCACCGTTCCTGACGTATGGGTTTCTACATTAATTTCATTCAGATACTGCACACCAGATTTTTTGGAAGGTACAAATAGCTGTTTCAGTTTAACTAGCTGGTTTGCGGGATCATCTTCACAATTAAAAGTATCTGAGTGAAATTTTATAAATCTCGTTATTAGATATGAAGGTGTTGACAAAGGTGTGGCAATTCGGGTTAATATTTCTGCAATTATACGCCCGCACTTGTCCAAAAAAGTTTTCCATTGGATCAGAGGTGAAATAGTACGGGCGCATTAATTTTACATTTTTCTTTTGGAGGAATTGCCACAGCCATAACTTTGTAGAATTACAATCCAATTTTTTAATGAAGGCTCAGTTGTCTCCCTACCTTTGACGTCCACAAAACGTATTTCTTTTAATTTTTTAATGGATTCTTGCCAAAATCTTTGGTGCGGTGACCCTGTTGTACAAGCTGCGCGTAAGGGTTTCCCTCTTGCCGTCTTACTATATAAACTCGCACCATTCACTGAGTCGAACAGGTTGTCAAAAAATTATCTTGTTTCAGCAGTGTTTTCGAGGGTGGAGCTAACTCTTCTCCCATCAGCATATTGAGCTGGAACAATTGACACAATAAAAAAAATTGGTATACTATAGTAAATTAATAAACAAAATTGATTTGAGTAGCTCAAGATTCAGAAAAATATATAAGAAATTTTAAATTTTTGAAGATGAGATTAATCGACTGGTATAAAGAAATAATCAAAATGGCTTGATTTTATTATTATTACTAGCTGACCTGGCAAACGTTGTTTTGCCAAATAAATAAAACAAAATAGCCAACATCCTATTCTCTGACCTACTAAATATACACAAAAAAATTTATATACATTAGTCAAGGCGTTTTGGAGGAGTTCGATAACAAACACTGTGACACGATAGTTTTATAAATTAGAAGATTAGATTATAAACAAATATTAAAGGGAATGCCAACCAAAGTATGTATTTTGGCACTGTTGGTCAGTTAGTTAAATTTTCATCAATTTAATTATTATTATGAAAGTAAACTCCTAAATAAACATTTTAAACATCAAGCAAGCAAGATTTTTTGACATACTAATTTTTAAAGTATAATGTTAACATGGGTAACTTGTACTGATTCAGACAGGATGCATAAAAGGAATAAAAATATTTTAATTTGATACATACCAATAATACCCAATTCATTGTCTTTGTTTGTTGTACCAGAAACACTTGATATAACATCATCATTATACCTCGCTATCTACGATGTTGAAGGCATTGTTAATGACTGATCTGTAAATATATTACATCAATTAGAACTATGCACAAATATCGATAGGGAATTGAAACTAAGGACCATAAGTACCGTAAGTACATACCTGTTTGTTACATTCCCATTGTTTTCTTTATTGAAAATTGACTAGTTGTATTTTCTGATGACAAGGGCACTGGAAGTGAGTTAACTGAAATAAAGTTCATTTTATTTTTTTATTGGTTTGGTAAAAAAAATGCTTTAGTTTCATTAAAATAATCAATATTATAAGCAGTTCCCCCGTACCCCTCGCCGCTCCGTATAAAACCGAGCGACGCGGCCGTGCAGCCCCTTTTCTCGGTCCAGCCTTCAACGTGAACACTTCGGTAGCGTGAGTGCTGTAATCGCGTGATTCATCGTTTTTAGGTGTAGATTTTGTTCCTCTTATTTGTAAGTTTTTGTTTGTAAAGTTGTTTAAAATTAATTAAAGATAAAGGACATGGTAAAAAGTGGCCTATGAATCAACACATGCGAAACCTTTACTATTATTCCTAGTTTTTTTTTTAAATTACATGTTACTGATTAGAATAGAACGGACACTTTTTAATTACGAAATCATTTTAAAAAGTAACTCACTTAGGTTTTATAACCCGGCGCCATTATTTTAAAATGAAACAAAGCACTCTCAGCGCTGTAAGATTTTTAGTTACCTACAAAAAGAGTAAAGCGATTAAAGCGCTGTATGACACGAACACTATTGACACTGACAGTCGATGAAATGACAGTTGACACTTTGATGTACCTAATGTATTTGGCACCTGATACCAGGGAATCGGCCGTCGACCTAACTTACCACGCTTTCGTATTTTAGAAGAACATAGTAACACTACTCTATACATTTTTAGTGAGATAAAAAGTCTGGCAGCTCTGGGATCTTAGTCCATTTGGTATGTTTCTATTGTTTGGTATGTTTTATAACCTCAAAATCCGAAATCATTTTAGATATTTTACAATTCTGGCAAGTGTCCGTGATTTTAATTTAGTTTTAGTCGAACATATGCATTATTTACAACACAGATAGTAAATTCACGTCTCTGTTGGTTCTTAGGCGAACGATGTATGGGCGATGAGCAATGTCCTTTAGTGACCTACGTGTTTTTTTTTAAATAAATTCTACTCCTGATTCCTAAAATCAGAAGTGTGATAAGTAACTTCTAGCCCACGAAAAGAGGAACAAAGTCTCGTGTATTTTACCCGCTATTTTGTGTTTTTGTTGTCATGGCCGGTGGATCTCGTAATAACGAATGTAGGTCACGACGAAGTTCTCGCAACCGTTCTCGCAGCCAAGATAGGTCGCGATATCGCTCGCGTAGTCGATCAGCGACGACGAATCGTCGTTCACGGCGTCATTCGCATGGCCGAACATCTGCTAAAAATCAAGCACGGTCCCGTGACGCGTCGAGACGTGATCGGTCGCGCCATCGTTCTTACCGTAGTGATAAATCACCTACCTACCCCCGTTAGACAACATGTTACGGATGTGTCGATTAATAACACGTTGAATTCTATAATAAACCGTTTAACGTCGATTGAAAATAGTCACGCGACAAATTCCAATAAAACGATAGTGCGTTGTGATCCAAGTAACATACGTGAAACCACCGAAGCGGAATTAAGTACATCTCATTCGAATGTGTCAAGATGCCATACGCCGGCTCCACAAGCTAGTACCCACGAGACACGAACAAAAAATCGTTTGTCAACTACCCACATTTCGACACCATCAGTAGATAATTTAGAATCAAGTATGTCTGACTCAACTAAGGTTCTGGTTGACGCCCTTAGATCATTGCAGCCAGTCAGATCCCAAAGTTATTTTGTTTCGAACTTTGATCCCTCCATCCACAACATAGATATATGGTGTGAAGAGGTCGACCGCGCACAGGATGCGAATGGCTGGAGTGACTACGAGTGTCTTTCACGTATTGGGTCGTGTCTTAAAGGCGACGCAAAGATTTGGCTTAATGAGTGGGTTTCAGTTGACCGCACCTGGACAAACTTTAAACGCGAATTTAAATCATTGTGTCCGCGAAAATTAGATTACGCCAATATTCTTTTTGACGCTATGAATACAACGTCTGAAAAGTACGCCACTTATGCCGAATACGCGCGTCGCACATTATTACGGTTAGGTACGAATCATCGAAGGTTTAGGCAATAACCTTATGACTTTGATAGTGATTCGAGGTATCGAAAACCCTCATGTGAGAGCAGCCGCGGCCAACGCGAACTTAAACCCTGAGACAATAGTATCGTTTTTATCTATTTATACGAAGCCGATTCGTGTGAAGCCCGAGACTCGACCTTCAGCGTCGAAGAAGCGCTCACTTTCACCTTCTTCGAATCGCAACGAACAGAAGTGTTTTTCTTGTGGTCAAAAGGGACACGTTAGCCGTCACTGTCGTACTAAAAGTAACTATGAGAAAACTTCCACTCCAAGCAGCGCAAGCAGTATCATTTGTACCTTCTGTAAGAAGTCAGGTCATCTCGAAGACCAGTGCTTTGCTAAAGCCCGTTTCCAGTCGCAAAATTAACGTAATGTGAATCTTTGCACAGAAAATAGTTCGAATGCTGCAGGTGCCAATGATATTGTCGTCGTCGTAGTTGATGGTTGGTATCCCCATGGACGCTATTATCGATAGTCGTGCCCTTAACGTGTCACTTATTTCCTCGGACGTACTAAAATACCTTAACTGCCAACCAAAACCTACAAATTGCATTTTAAAAGGTATTAGTAATAAGGAGATAGTCGCTTCATTTTTCGTTACTCTCGAGTTTAGGCAGATTTCAGTGGAGGCTGACCTAATCATTATTCCCTCTTCGTGCATGAACGCCCCTATCATCGTAGGGACTGACATACTAAATCGGGATGGTATTGTGTACATCCGCACTAAAAGCAGTCAATTTTTGGCTAGGTCTGGTGATGCTATTGTCCATGTTAACACGATTCAAAGTCGGGATTTCCTAGAAATAAATATCCCCCTCGAGGGAAATGATTACGATTCTTTTATAGGAGTAATTAAGGAATACTCGGAGTTTTTCATCTCTGGCACAGTCACCTCTACGGTTTCCGAAGGTCTCTCTTTGCTAAAACAGGTCTTACAGACACTTACTGCAGCTGGGTTCTCTATAAACCTTCGAAAATGTTCGTTTCTTGCAACGAAAGTAGAGTACCTTGGGAGACTCGTGAGTCGGGGTCAGGTTAGGCCGAGCCCACACAAGGTCGAAGCCCTCGTGAATTCTCCGGTCCCGGAGAACGTACGACAAATGCACCACGCAAACGGTCAGGTGGAAAGGTACATGTACGGATTGAAGTAAACCACAAAGCCTCCTCCTGGTCGGAAGCTCTGTGGAAACTGCAGCTGGTCCTAAATATTACAAAGCAGAAGACCACTCAGGCCTCACCCCTCTACCTGATGATCGGGTCGGACGCAACGACCCCACTAGTCCACAAGCCTGGTTCGTGACATCGCCACCTCAGGCACCAACCCCAACCGGAAGTCCCTACGGGAGATCAGCAGGAGTCGGGCAAGCGAACTAATGACAGCCAACAAGCAAGGGCAAGATGACTATGCCAACCGACTTAGACGCCCACCTCGTCAGTTCATACTAAATGATCTCGTGTTTGTTATTAAATACTCGCAGTCTACAGGAAAACTTGATCCAGGGATGCGAGGCCCATACAGGGTCGTGAAAGTTCTGCTGAATGGACGGTATGAGCTTAAGCTACTCAGTGGCAGCTATGGAAAAACCACACAAGCAGCGGCACAGTATATGGTGCCTTGGCGAGGCGAGTGGTGTCCAGAGTCGTGTGCCACTTTCTTTGAGGGTATGTATGAACTCTTACCATCTGAACTTCAGGCCTGGGGCCTTGGCGTTCTATGGTGGAACTTCGGGCAAATCGCCCTGGCGTTCCTAGAACTACTGGCATGCTGTCTTGGCGTTCGTTGAACTACAGACGCATTGCCATGGCGTTCGTTGAACTACAGACTTTATAGTCTTGGCGTTCATTATCTGAACTACAGGCTTGGAGCCTTGGCGTTCTATGGTGAAACTTCGGGCAAATCGCCCTGGCGTTTCTTGAACTACTGACATGCTGTCTTGGCGTTCGCTGAACTACAGACGCATTGTCATGGCGTTCGTTGAACTACAGACTTTATAGTCTTGGCGTTCATTATCTGAACTACAGGCTTGGAGCCTTGGCGTTCTATGGTGAAACTTCGGGCAAATTGCCCTGGCGTTTCTTGAACTACTGACATGCTGTCTTGGCGTTCGCTGAACTACAGACGCATTGTCATGGCGTTCGTTGAACTACAGACTTTATAGTCTTGGCGTTCATTATCTGAACTACAGGCTTGCAGCCTTGGCGTTCCATGGTGAAACTTCGGGCAAATCGCCCTGGCGTTTCTTGAACTACTGACATGCTGTCTTGGCGTTCGCTGAACTACAGACGCATTGTCATGGCGTTCGTTGAACTACAGACCTACATAAAGTCTTGGCGTTCTTATACTCATATGGTAGATGGCGATGAAGCGGTGCAGCCTGATGCAGCCTTTGGAAATAGAGGAGCTCAGAAGTTACGAAGAGAAATGCCTTAGCTTGGTTTTTTATTTTAAGAGACTTCTTTGTTATAAGTGATGTATGAAAAGCGTGTGGTCGATGAAGTTTGAATTGATTGAGAGGTGATGAGAAAAATGGGTTGAGTAGGCAAACCTAGTTCAGACTAGATTACCACTAATTGAATTATGTTTTCAGATGAAAATGGAGATGAGCAGGATCCTCTTGAGAGCACACCAGCTCCCACGGTTGATCCGTCTACGCCTCCGTTGGATGCAGGCCCGGACTCCGAAGCTGCTCATGCTGCTCCCACCAGCGTGGCGCCGGGATACAGTGATCGAGCAGAAGTCGGACTTTCAATGCCCCTGATGGACGCAGATGCAGACATCGGACTAGATGGTGCTGGATCCAGCAGCACCACACATGAAGCCCGTGTCGAGGACGACACCATGTCAGGAGAGGCCGTATAAGCAGTTCCCCCGTACCCCTCGCCGCTCCGTATAAAACCGAGCGACGCGGCCGTGCAGCCCCTTTTCTCGGTCCAGCCTTCAACGTGAACACTTCGGTAGCGTGAGTGCTGTAATCGCGTGATTCATCGTTTTTAGGTGTAGATTTTGTTCCTCTTATTTGTAAGTTTTTGTTTGTAAAGTTGTTTAAAATTAATTAAAGATAAATTTAGTGACCTACGTGTTTTTTTTTAAATAAATTCTACTCCTGATTCCTAAAAATATGTTCACAGGAATTTATTTTAAACTAATAGTTTATGAAAATAATAGTCTTACCAGGGAGACGGGCATAATAGTATGGTCATCATGTTTCCTTTTCCGAGAATAATATTGTGATCATGATTCTGATATACTTCTGAAAAAAGAAATGCATAGGAACATGAGTTTTCTATATTATGTTTACCAATATGAGCTTATGCGCTATAACTTGGGTAAGTGGGTCGTCTCAGGTTGAGTGGGTTATTATGGAATTTACTTATTTTACATGATCAGCAGATATTTATTTAATACGTACTAACCTGCGGCCGAGAACAATGATGGATAAGAACCAACTTTAAGCCGATGCTTCTCACTGATGAACCTTTTTTCAAAGTGTTTCTGGCCCACACATAGTTTTTGAAGTGCTTGCGCGCTTAAGCTGCGCAAATAATCACTATTAATGCTCAGAACCCACATGTCCTTCCGTTTAGTACCACAATTTTCGATACAACACTTGTTGTACATCTTGCACTACCAATGTAAAATATAACATCACTGTATACAATAGTTTAAAATCACTGAGAGGATAAGACAGTACGGAAAATAATCTAATATGAAAATAAACTAATATGGTGGCCACAGTGAACAGAAAAGTTCTAATTTTGACAGTGACACATTTGTCATTGTCAATTATCTATGGATTTGGCAACGGGCGTTAGCGGGGTGAAGAATGACAGAAGGGGGCGAGGCGATCTGTTATGTTCAAAACTTCCAACCATAGAGTATACGGTTGAAATTTTTTGTTCTAAGTTTGCGTGCCGTGGTGCCACCTAAGTGCTCGACGTGGAAGGACGTACACACGTGCCTGCGTTTTCGCGCCATAAATGAAAGTATTACATTTTTATGTTACTGGACATATTTTCTTTCATCGCCGTGGATAAGTATAGCTCATATTTGAATAAGTTTGTCTTCATGAGTAAGCAATCGATAGAACACCATTTGTCATATGTTAATTTGTGAAGTGTTTATTTCTTCCAATAGGTAATAGATTTTTTGTTATTATATTTCTTTGCCTTGATTTTCATCGCCGTGCTTTCATTGCCGTGGTTTTCGTGGCCAAAATTTGCTATGGCAATGAAAAAAAAGACACGGCAATGAAAAAAATCTCATTGCCATGCCTTGCAAAACAATTTAGTTTCATTGTCGTGGCCAGGTATTTCATTTCCGTGACTTGTGTTTTCATTGCCATGGTATGATTGGGCAAAGAAAACATCTTTTATCACCTGTAATACAGGTAATACCGATTACTGACAGTACAAAACTCGTCATGTATAAGAAAAGAAAGACTGTAGTATTAAAGTCTCTAAGTAGTGTTGCGAGTGTAATTCAACAGTCTTTGTTTACTTATTGTACTCTCATTCTTTTTTTGTAATATCTCCTTACCCAAATTTTACTCCCATTCAAGTGTTGGAATCAAGACCTCTTATGAACAGTCATTTTTATTCTATCTATCTGTCTATCTCAATAGATAAAATATTTTTTTAATTTCCGTGGATTGATTCTTTCATTGCCATGGCACAGTTCTTTCATCGCCGTGCTTTCATTGCCGTGGTTTTCGTGGCCAAAATTTGCTATGGCAATGAAAAAAAAGACACGGCAATGAAAAAAATCTCATTGCCATGCCTTGCAAAACAATTTAGTTTCATTGTCGTGGCCAGGTATTTCATTTCCGTGACTTGTGTTTTCATTGCCATGGTATGATTGGGCAAAGAAAACATCTTTTATCACCTGTAATACAGGTAATACCGATTACTGACAGTACAAAACTCGTCATGTATAAGAAAAGAAAGACTGTAGTATTAAAGTCTCTAAGTAGTGTTGCGAGTGTAATTCAACAGTCTTTGTTTACTTATTGTACTCTCATTCTTTTTTTGTAATATCTCCTTACCCAAATTTTACTCCCATTCAAGTGTTGGAATCAAGACCTCTTATGAACAGTCATTTTTATTCTATCTATCTGTCTATCTCAATAGATAAAATATTTTTTTAATTTCCGTGGATTGATTCTTTCATTGCCATGGCACAGTTCTTTCATTGCCGTGGACGCTTGTTTCATTGCCGTGCACGCATGTTTCATCGCCGTGGCACAGAAATTTTTAATCCTGATATCTCGTTAGTTTTTTAAGTTATCTGCTAGACATTAAGCAAGAATATATACACTATCAAAAACTTTAATAAAAGCGTTTTTTATTAAAAAAAAACCTTAAGATGAAAAAAAACACGGAAATGAAGATTTAATAGGACCTGTTGAAATTCACTCATAAATTGAAAGATTATAGTAATAAAACAATAAAAAACAGAGCATGGATGGCGGTTTGTGAAGAAGTTGTAAATGATTTTAATAATAAATCCATAAATGAAAAAAAAACGCCACTGGTAAGTGTATTATTCATTTTAATGCGTTATAAAAATGATAACATATTTATACCTCAATGTCATAGCGAGCCTTTGCTCAGCTGAAATGCTGTTCCGCATTATTGTATCTTGGCGAGAAATTGAACTTGTTAAAATAGCCGTTAGCTCATCAAAAGAAGCAATGGACATTCGAATATAATTGAAAAACTTTTGGTCGTTTCTTCGTAACAGTGGATAGAGAGTAAAAAAATGCCATCTTGATCTCTATTGATTAATATTTCTTGAACCCACAATGAACGTGTTTTTATTTTTCGTTTCCGTCGGCGGCGACGAAGTAAAAGCAATAACAGTGTTTCTTCTTCGGAATCCATTTTACAACTGACTCCTATACTAAGAGAGCAGACGACGGCTGCCGCTGATCTTCGAAGTTGAAATGTCGACGGCTGCCGTCGACGCGTCGACGGTTGCCGCCGACGCGCGTCGACGGCTGAAGTTACCTCTGCCTTTGGGAACATGCCGCTCGTGTGTAAGAGCTCTTAGACCGCATCATCGCTTACCATGGTGAGATAGTGGTCTAAGGTGTGCCTATCAACAGTAAAAAAAATGACAACACGATTTGACCGGAACTGTCAAATCGTGTCAATTCTTAGTTTTAGGTAGTTTGCGACTAATCGTAAGTACGTAGGTAATAAGGAGTAGAATACACCCACAACTAAGCTCGAAACTGCGGACTTCGGGCTTAGAGATAGCCTCCCTGACTAATCTGTCGAACAAATAATGACTTACAATTTCTTCTGTTCTAGGTTGATGAAGAGGTAGAATACACACCTAGTTATAGACAACTGCAACATCAAGAGACATGCACACAAATGCATTGACGATCATCCAGACGAGGTTAAACCGTCTCAAGCGCCTGATGCGGCATTCACACCCTTTGACACTCGAACGTAGCAATTTCTCGCTGTTGTAGACAGGCAACTATCTCTACTTAGTAGTACTTAGGTTTCAGGGGCGTAACGATAGGAAATGGCTCCTAGGGCACGCATCACTCTTGCGCCCCGTCGTTAATTTTATTAACATAAAACCGTAACTTAAATCTATACTAATATTATAAAGCAGAAGAGTTTATTTGTTTGGTTGAACGCGCTAATCTCAGGAACTGCTGGTCCGATTTGACTACTACTGAAAGAATTGTTCAAATCGGACCAGTAGTTCCTGAAATTAGCGCGTTCAACCAAACAAACAAACTCTTCTGCTTTATAATATTAGTATAGACTAGCTGACCCGCGCAACTTCGTCTGCGTTACATTTTCCATTACTGCTCCGCTCCGATTTGTCTTAGCGTGATGATATATAACCTATAACCTTCCTCGATAAATGGGCTATCTAACACTGAAATAATTTTTCAAATCGGACTAGTAGTTCCTGAGATTAGCGCGTTCAACCAAACAAACAAACTCTTCTGCTTTATAATATTATATAGTATAGATTTCTCACATTTTTTTTCTAAATTCTAAATCTTTGCAGTCGTCAGTGCCGTAGTAGGTACAAAACGAACTTTGTATCGAGGTTAGGAAAAAAAAAACACTACAAAGTAAAAAATAACTTTAATTTCGGAAGTCGGTGTTTTTGTTAGTGTCTTCGTATTTTGACACAGACTTCCGAAATCTAAGTTATTTCTTACTTTGTAGTGTTTTTTTTTTTGGAAGTCGGTTGTATTTTTTTTTGTAAAAAGTTTTTTATTTTTCACTTTTTAGTGGTACCACACACGGAAAAAAAAAACACTACAAAGTAAAAAATAACTTTAATTTCGGAAGTCGGTGTTTTTGTTAGTGTCTTCGTATTTTGACACAGACTTCCGAAATTTAAGTTATTTCTTACTTTGTAGTGTTTTTTTTTTGGAAGTCGGTTGTATTTTTTTTGTAAAAAGTTTTTTATTTTTCACTTTTTAGTGGTACCAAACACCTAAAAACACCACTGCAAAATCGCAGAAAAGCAAAATACGCAATTTCGATTACTTGGATGACATAAAACTAACATCTAAGTAGACGAATTCCAGCTATTTCGATTTAAAATCCAAAGTTCGTAACCGATTTTCATAAAATTTAAATGGGACCAATCTGCAAATATATCCTTTCAGATAAAACAAGAATTTTTCAAATCGGTTCATAATGTCGGAGTTATGAGGTAAAAAACATAAAAAATAAAAAAACATACAACCGAATTGATAACCTCCTCCTTTTTGGGAAGTTGGTTAAAAAAGAAGTCTTTACTAACCTAATCTCAATACAAAGTTCTATCACATCTAGAGAAAACCCAAACCTGAACGTCAGTTAACGCACCGGGGCGTGCACATCTCATTTCCTCTCGCTGATTTGAAATCACGAAATAAATTAACTAAATATTAAATTTGGTGATTTTGCGCCCCCTTTCGATAGGCGCCCAGGGTTCGTGCCCTACTTGCCACACCCTTAGTTACGCCACTGGTAGGTGTTGCGGAATTTATTTGAAAGATTCACCGCGGCCCTGGAACAAATGGCATTAGGAGGAACACGGATGGGTTTTATTTATTTATTTATATACTTTATTGTACACCAAATTTTAAAAACGTACAGAAAATCTTAAACTAAAGACATACAATTGGCGGCCTTATCGCATTCCGCGATCTCTTCCAGCAACCTGGAATGGAAAGTGATAGCCTGGACACGAAATGGGGTTGCACTTGGTGCAAATATGAAGTTACATAGAAAAACAAAACAAACAGAAATACAGCATTACAATCATATTTATTATAAAGTAAGAAAATGTTTAACATTAACAATATTGAAATTACAGATAGAAAGGAATCACAGTGACAAGTAGTGTTCCTTAACAAGTTTTTTAAAGACAGGCAGCGATTGGGCGCGTTTAATCGATACAGGCAATGTATTCCATAGACGAGCGGCTTGGACTGTAAAAGAATTGTCTAAAAAGGTAGTGGAATGCATTGGCATTTTTAGTTAGCGAGTCTGACACTCCGTTATCTTCCGCCCAGTGCGGAAGGAGTCTTTATGATTTCCCATTCCTAAATAAAATTTACCAAACTCGTTCTCAAAATTTTAATTCTATTTTCTGAGGAAATATGCCAATCATTTCCTGGAAACGCAGCTAAAAACTCTGAATGTTACTTTTGATTGAATGTATTCTAAATCGCGTGTCTAGAGTTCCTGCAAGGATTTGGCGGTGGCCAGTTGTGGAATAAAATCGGCTAAAAAGGGATACATTTTATTCATTTGATAAGCTTACCTGTCACCTGATGGAATATTACCTATCACCATTTCACCTACGATGGAAAGCAATGATGTGGTCCATAATGGAGCACGCATGTCTAAAGTTTACGCCAGATAAACGTGGAATAAAGTACATTGAACCACATACATTTATTGACTTTCTTAAGATCAAAATCAGAAATAATGACATAAAGCTGTCGTGAATCGACTTCTATCGTGATCCTTTACGTTCTCTAGTAATGAAAAACAGTTCTTAACTTATTGTTCTAGTATCTACGAAGAGATATTAGGGAAAGGTCAATGTACTTTATTCCACGTTTATCTGTCGTAAACTATAGAAGTAAACATGTTGAAGTGAAGTGAGCTGTAATTCCAACTTGATTACTTGGATTAACAGCTGACTTTGTAAGCAAGCCTTCACTTCGACATAAAGAATCGCACAGCAGATCACTCTTTGACTCAAATACCCCCAAGTTGTAGATATCATGAGCTATCAGGAAACACAAACATACAATGAAGAATGTTTTCAAGCATATTTATGCAGAACCATAACAATCCACTGTTATATTAAAACGCCTGTGTATGTTAGATATAGCGAACACCAATATTTGAAAACGAAATACTTAGAAGATTCGATTTGAAAACTAACTCGAAACAAACATACAAAATAATAAACCGCAATAAAGAAAATAAAACCCGCGAGATTTAATTCCCCTTAACTGCAAATCCGCGTCCGCCATACTGAAAACCAATAATGGACGAAATACATTCAAAATATAATGGGCTGTTGTGACCATGATATCGCTGGCAACTTTTTAATCGACTTTTAAATTTAATGGATTCTGGGTTATTGTCATGGTAATTGGGGAGTCAGAGTTAGTAATTATTTTCTGCGTAGTGGCCAACTGTACTACGCTAGTATGTATGTATAATATGTAACTGGATATTTGGAAACTCCATAAGATTTTAATTAGTCCTTTTTATAATAGTTCATATCGGGATTGCTACCATGTACATTTTTATTTACGAGTTTCCGATATTTCAGCACTGTCGCAAGCGCCATGATCACGGAACTGAAGATCTTGCTTGACTGTTCTAATGTTAGTGACCATGAAAGTTTAAAACAATATATAGTCCTTTTTAACCGACTTCCCAAAAAGGAGGAGGTTCTCAATTCGGATGTTTGTATTTTTTTTGTTTTTAATGTTTGTTCGGGCATAACTCCGTCGCTTGTCAACCGATTTTAAAAATGATGTTTTTGTTGGAAAGGGAATACTTCCCAAATGGTCCCATGATAAGGAAACCAGGATCTGATGATGGCATCCCAGAGAAGTCGAGGGGAACTTTCGAAAATCGTATGGGCAACTAGTGCGTTTGTTAGGTGTGGGGTACCACTAAAAAGTGAAAAATAAAAAACTTATTACAAAAAAAATACAACCGACTTCCAAAAAAAAAACACTAAAGTAAAAAATAACTTTAATTTCGGAAGTCGGTGTCAAAAAACGAACAAATTAACAAAAACACCGAGTTCCGAAATTAAAGTTATTTTTTACTTTAGTGTTTTTTATTTTTTGGAAGTCGGTTGTATTTTTTTTAGATTTTAATTTCACGACATATTGTGACCATATCATTTTAAATACAATAAATCCCATTCAAATTCAATTAAATTAAAAATTAAAAATGTGTTTATTAACTTAAGTTCTATACAATTAAATTGCCGGGGCTTCCCAGGAAGTAATCCGAAGATACTTGAAACAATTCAATTCAATAGTTTCGGAAAATGGCAAACTCCGCAAGATCGTAAAATATCGCGTGAAATGTGAACTTTTTTTTCTAAATAAGACACGGATGTATTGGAAACTATTGAATTTGGATAGGATATATTATACAAAACAAGGTTTTCATAATATTTCGAGAATTTATATACTTTAGTGTCGGCCACTTTCCTTCCGGTGACATAATACATAGATACGTATCTAATTGAGAAAAATGAGTTTGCAATTCCACGCGATATTTAATAAACTCTTTTTCTTTCTTTTTTTTTTTCTTTATTTTACAATCTTATGGTGTCTGCTACTTTCCGGTGACATGAAAACGGTGGCATTTTATTCGTCTTACAAAGGCGGCCCATTTGATGTCCCCGATATAAACTACCTCTAGGTGCGATTATTTTACTAAAATAATTAAGATAATAATATGTACAATAAAAATGAATAATGTATTAGAATATTTAGTACTAGCTGACCCGCGCAACTTCGTCTGCGTCAAATTTTCCAGTATTGCTCCGCTCCTATTTGTCTTAGCGTGATGATATATAGTCTATAGCCTTCCTCGATAAATGGGCTATCTAACACTGAAAGAATTTATCAAATCGGACCAGTAGCTCCTGAGATTAGCGCGTTCAACCAAACAAACAATCAAACAAACAAACAAACAAACAAACTCTTCTGCTTTATAATATTAGTATAGATACTAGATGACCCGCGCAACTTCGTCTACGTTACATTTTCCATTACTGCTCCGCTCCTATTGGTCTTAGCGTGATGATATATAGCCTATAACCTTCCTCGATAAATGGGCTATCTAACACTGAAAAAACTTTTCAAATCGGACCAGCAGTTCCTGAGATTAGCGCGTTCAACCAAACAAACAAACAAACAAACAAACTCTTCTGCTTTATAATATTAGTATAGACTAGCTGACCCTCGCAACTTCGTCTGCGTAACATTTTTCATTACTGCTCCGCTCCTCTTGGTCTTAGCGTGATGATATATGCGTGGAATGCAAAAAAAGCTATTTAGGTAGGACCCGTGTCAATAACTTAGCTATTGGGATGAGCCACAGACATATAAATAGTAGCAGACCAAACATTAATACGTAGATATATTTTTTTATATGGTATGATTCTTTATCCTTTTTTTTCTAAGTGACTTTTCATAAGCGTGTCTCGTTCTGTCACGTGTTGTCACACTGACTCATACATAGACAAAATTTGACGCGTAGCTTGTTTAACCCGCGCCGCCATATTGATAAGCTACATACGTTCTGTTTCAATCGTGTTAAAATTAATAAAATATTACTTGTTTGGGACATAAAATACACAAGGACGGTAAAATAAAATGGTAAAGTGCTGTGCGTATCGCTGTGACAGTGCTAGCTACCACAAAACACCTGGATTGACCTATCATCGGTAAGTTTTGGGAAATCTTAGTGCTTCCTTTACATAATTCAAATGTTTCGATACTGTTTATTCGTTTTTTACATACAGTTTTTAACAAAGATGCGATTTGTACCTAAAACTAAAGAAATAAACCATAACAAGGACAAAATAGTCAGAAAGTGGCATCAAGTGACAGCTCAAGTACCTGTTCAATTAGTCAGGGACGAATTCGGCAACAAAGGCGAAACTAGTTAATTGCATTTGTTGTATGTAAAATATTTATTTCCATTGAATTATCAAATAAAGCCTCAGTTTAATGTATGATTTTTTATTCTTTTTTGGTGATACAATTTCAAAATACCTGTAGTAGTTTCAGTGTATGTACACATGTCATGCTATTATAAAAAATAAATTATAAAATCAATGTTATGTTACCCAGTGTCTGTGTTATGGAGAACATAGGCATATGTATAAATACGCTACTCACATAACGATGAATTTTCATTCAGCAGGCAATAAATGAGCATAGGTACTAATATTTTTCCAGGTTTCCTAAGGATGAAAGTTTACGGAATGCCTGGATTAAAAACCTGAAACTCCAGGATTGGCAACCAAGACTTTCAAGTGTACTTTGCTCAAAGCATTTTGAGAATCATTTGATCGAACAACATTACGTCCCGGAGCAATTCCTACACTGTTTAACGAATTTACTCCATATGTAAGCATTATGAGAGTGTAAGATAGAAGAGTGTCCGTGGAGTTTCTCCATAGAGATCTACGCTTTGGAACGTGCAAATAGCTTAAACTTTTTGGACAGACCGACCTTGACAATTAAAAAGTGCCTGTAAATGGTTTAATTGAAATAAATGCTTGAATTTTGAATTACATTACTTTTATTTCACAAATCCTGATTTATTCCTAAACTAGCTTTCAGACATACTAATACCTTGACTCTCGGTTCTACAAAACTGGGCATGCGGGTTAATAACTGCAGTGCCGGTTCTTCTAGCTGATACTGACATCCGTCAACGGTTTGTAAACACCGTCAAAAGGTGAAGAGTGGACTGCTGCCCTCGTCCTCTTAAAATATTCCCTTAGTCGCCTTTAACAATAACCACGGGAAAAGAGGGTGGTTCTATTCGTTAAGACTTTTGATAAGTAATCTATATTTAATTTACCCAGAAAATATCGATTTTCACGGATTTTCAGAAAGTATAGGTATGGATTGTTTCATTATCGTTAGATAATACCGGCAACCGGTCCTAATTCGGCCCTGTAATGACAACATTCCCTATGTGTGCGTAATGGCTACGCAAATTTTAGCGAATGTTTGGTCTGCTACTATTTATATGTCTGTGAAGAAAACTGCATTTCTAATCTTTTTTATCTATAATTAAATTTAGCGCCATCTATGGTAAAACTTTTGAACTAAGACGCGAGCGGCGGCGCCGGGGACAAAACCAAACGGTCAAATCAGGTGTATTCGCAGTTAAGCAGTGATTTAAGTTACCAGCAGCGAATGGTAGGTGCCTCTGTTTGAAACTAAAGAAAAATGCATTCCTGCTCAGTCAGATTGTATATTCCTGTACCAGCTGACTGAAAGTTTCAAATTTTGCAAATTTTCGTTTAAAATCCGTAATAAAAAATTCAAAATCCGTAATAACTATTCTGATTTTCAATGACAATACTCAAGTAGTTAATAGTAATGATTTTTTTTGCATTTGAACCTTCAAATCGTTCTACATACTCAACAATCATTTAGTGGTCGTTATTACAATTTGCCTTTCCAGCGTTTTTATCAAAATCGGCTATGAACTTTGGATTTTAAATCGAAATAGCTGGAATTCGTTCACTTGGATGATAGTTTTATGTCATCCAAGTAATCGAAATTGCGTATTTTGCTTTTCTGCGATTTTGCAGTGGTGTTGTTTGGTGTCAAAATACGAAGAAACTAACAAAAACACCGACTTCCGAAATTAAAGTTATTTTTTCAGGATTTTTTTAAGGGATTAGGTGGTACAGAGTAGAATACGCCCGCAACTAAGCCCGAAACTGCGGATTTCGGGCTTAGAGAGTAGCCACTCTCTAAGCCCGAAATCCGTAGTTACATTGAGGTCATTGCAAAACTATCGACATGATCTAGCCCCCCTAATTACACTACGTCCCCATAAACGGACCTGTAAAATTGCTAAACCCATAAGGATTGAAAGTGTAATTAATAGGTCTAATATTAGTGAAATCACATTAACATTTACATCACGCGTGGCAGTCCAATTTGCATGTTATTACATACAATCTATTGTGTCAATGTGGGAAGACCCTCCATGACAGTCCTTCCTTAGGTTGACTAAGGTTATGGTATCATAATTTAGGGCGGATTTCACCAATGGAACTGATCGTGATCAAGCTGCGTGTATGAGTTATCAGTGTCAATATTCCAAAGAAAACTCACAAACATACATACATGAAGGCGTCAGCGACGGTTGAGCGATAGCGCCATCATCGTTTGGGTGCGGTGGTATCGGGATCATTGTAAAATAAAACACTCAAAACCAATGATATTATAAGTAAAAAGGTGTAGATAGGTTATAAGCGCTCAGCAAGCGACACGTTAAAATGTGGCTAACTAGCCACACTTCAACTCAGTGTCGCGTTGCGCCGTCAACGGACACACGTCACGTAGGTTTCACGTTTTTAAAGATCGAATGTTGTATAGGTAACCTATCTACACTTTTTTACTTATAATATCATTGCTCAAAACAGTACTAAGCTTTCTTTATTAACTGTGGTTGAGTGCTAGTACTTTTGAACGTCAAACTTACAAATAGTCAGTCCCCCAAAACGCCCGCCCGTTACCATTTTCTAGTGTTTTAGCTGTGGAGAAGAAGTGGCCAACAAACTCCACAGCAACACATCTGTATGTTGAATTAGAAGAACTCTCATTTATATTATTATTAAAGATTAAAGAAGTCTGTTTAATATAATTGAAATAGATAAACCGACAGTTTCGTTCTGGACGAGTGTCCTAGTTGGAGTCTCGAGCCAAAGTGCGCTCGGCAAAGTCCCCGCTCTCCAATACGACTCTGTCCACGTGCCGCCATTACAACTGTCAACTGACGACACGGCATTTACTACTACCCACTACTACAATACTCAAATCAGCAACTAATTATTAAATGATATCTTTATCCACGACACATACATACGTCATGAACCCTGAAAACATAACACTCTCTTTTAGGCAGTCGTGTAAAAATAGAGACACTGACGGCTCGTAAACATGATTCATATTTATGTTGATCGCGTACAGTTTCAGATTGATAAAATCCACCCTTAGACATTTTGCCCTATGCCCCCAACTTTCTCCGTTATGTTGGTTTTATTTTTTTTGGTGAAAACAGCATGAAATCGGTGCAGTAGCTTTTGAGTTTATCGCGAACAGACAGACAGACAGACGCGGCGGAGAAATTTCTTTTATAACATGTAGTGATGTAAGTTGATAGTGATTCTTAGTAGTATCCGGAGTAGAAAACGCGCGCAACTTAGGCCGAAACTTCGGACTTCGAGCTTAAAAGTTGTCCCTCTGAGCTGCGGTGGTTCTTTGGAACAAATTCCGCAAAGGCCAACTCCTGCAAGCGTTGAATGAATGAATGATACATTTATTTGCAAGAATATAGGTAGTTAGCTGACATAAGTCAAAGAGAGAGAGTCATGAGTTAAGGATCTTCCCTATTTTTTTTTTTTTTTTAGGGATGGGAAATCATCCAATGACTCCTCCCGCTCTGGGTGTAGCGGGAGGGAGTGTCAGACTTCTACTGACTAAAACCCATCCATGTTCCTTCATTGCCCTTTGTGTTCCGGAGCCACGGTGTCTCTTGCGAATAATCCCGCGACTCCGGCAGGCGTCGGCCCTTTCGGGCCCCTCTGTGTTGCTGACTCTCTTTGAGGCGCGCGTGGAACACTAACGCGCCGTCGACACGGCCTGTCGTCACTAGACGGACGGACGGCGAGCCACCCATAGCTCGCCGTCCACAGGCCCGCGCCTACGGTGGCCGGAGGTCACCAGGTGGCCCCCGACGCCCGCGGCGTCCACCACGGCGGCTGGGACGAGAGGGTCTCCTCTCCCGCTCCGCCACCTCCTTCGCATGACTGCTTCGCAGAAGGAGGCAACGGCGTCCCATTCCGTCTCGCTCCGGACCATGGCTTGGACCAGGGCCGGACGCGAGAGGTCGCCGCCAATCGCCGTTTCGAGGACACGGCGGTGCGCCGCCCAAGCGGGGCACACCTGCACAGTGTGCTCTACCGTGTCCTCCGGTCGATCCTCGCAGTAGGATCTTCCCTTTCCTTTAAAGTTATTTAGCCACGCGATCCTCCCAAATAGTATTTTTTTAGGACACATTCCCAACCACTGCAACTCCAGAAAGCCAGAATCAACAGTGGCGACCACCAGAAAAACGCCGAGCTAATGAAGCCTGACGAGTCCCGGAGAAACGATTCAACTGTCTTGGATCCCGCAACGAAATTAATCAGAAGAGTACAGCGAAGGAGTAGGAAAAAAATAAATATAATTTAAATAATTTCCACTTCCCTCCTTATCAAGCAGGAGACAGATTTGAGTTAGGCCAATAGGCATCAAGGGATATAATTATACAACTGGGTTAAGCCCAGTTGCCAAGCACCACGGATTATATATTAATATTGAAATTAATGGGTCCTAAATTGTGAGCTACTTTTGATTCCAGTAATAGATACGGCAAAATCCCTAATAGTTACTTAGTCATCGCTTCTTAAATACCTCGCCATACAAAGGCAAATCGTAGACAAATACAAAGTGTTAAATATAAACTGCTACACATTCCTAACTAGTCGTTGAATGTGTAATGGCAAAACAATTGAAGAACAATTAATTGTATAGCCAGCGGTCGACGATCGACCTATTAACCTAGCCAGGGGTGTGCGACATTTCTTTGATAATGATATTTATTCTGTGAGTAGGTTGTACACAACACTTTTACGCATTTATTTATTTAGGTTAGCCAACAATTGTTTACACATTGGTTTGGTCATTTTAAACTAGATGAGACCGGTATTTAAATACGCTTATCATTATCACTACAAATATTATAAAACAAAGTCCACCGCCACGTTTGTGTTGGTTGTTGGCGATAAACTCAAACACTACTTCACCGATTTTCATGCCGTTTTCACCAATGGATAGAGTGGTTTTCGAGGAAGGTTTTAGTATATAATTTGTCAAGCTGGCGAAGCCGCGGGCATCAGCCAGATTTTAATATACCCAAACCAAATCAAACCAATGACCAGCCAGTTATTAATCAGACATTAGTTAGTACTAGTATGAATCAAAGTCAAACTACACTCCCGAAGCAAAATAACCCACATTTTATCGAGTTATTATAAGAGCAAAAATGTACTGAACAGTGATTTTTTTGCGGCTGGTGTTTTCTACGTTTGGTAACTAATGCAAAAAAAAATTGGTCGGGCATTGAAAAGCAACTATGAAAATGTTCCCGTAAATGATAATTCGACACAGTAATAACTGCTTACAAATTATTTTATCATTAGGTACTAATTTTGTGAAAATGTTTTTTTTATTATTTTACTTTCAACTATAGATAGCTGCTCTACAATATACTTCAATGGTAGACTATTTTTGTAGGTACTGCGGAATAGATAAAAGAAGCGAAGACGAGGAAAATAGTTAGCGTAGTGACAATAAAGTCTTAAAATAATGTTTATTTCGATTTGAACATAGCAATTACAGCACCCGTATCGCATTATAAATAGCCCTAACGCCCAAGAGGTAGAAAATAATTATTACAATAAACAACAATCTAAAATCGAAAAAATGTTGCGCACTCCTTACTTTTTCGCGATGCGCGACGACCTTTCGCGCATGCGTACAACAACTAGTCTGATGCGCGCGCGCACCCTGACGGACGTACCGTGAGTCAATTCAAAATGGCGCCGGCTCCGATAAACGAATAACCTACGTTTATCTATAAAATAAAAATAGCTTTAATTAATTAGTGCAGAATAATAAGTTAAGCGGTCATTCCGAAAATAGATTGTTGCTAAGTGATATTTTAAATTCGTGATAAACTTTTATCGGTAGATTTAATTGACGAGATTGATAATTAAAATAGTAATTAAATTAATTTGGCATAGAAGTAAAACAAAAGTAAATAAGATCAAAGACAACAAAACCTAATCCAAAATACATAAACGAATGTATATTGTGGAAAAAGTTGGAGCAGCAGTACATCCGAAAGTACTTTTAATGACATTAATAAAAAAAACAGCAATCAGACACAGACAACAGGAAACCATAAAAGTATAAATAAACTTTCTTCAAAACTTACACGAGCTTCCAAGTCGAAAATATGCTTAAATGCTTTGAACTAATTAAGAACTGAGGTGTTTGTGATTTTGAGAATATTGAACAATGAAAATGTTGTGGTTTTGCCTGCTGTTAACACTGGGGCTAGTGAGCTCCCAGAGTTTTAATGAGACTGAAACAGTTCAAAATATTATTGGGTAAGTTTTGTTCATATTTCTTTCGAGATACTCTCTAGAGAGACATCAATTTGCCTAAGCCCTCCAACAAACTAGCGGTTCAACCGCCTAGCGGTTCGTTTGAGCGGCTGGCCGCTTTTTTAGGATTCCGCAGCCAAATGGCAAAAACCGGAACCCTTATAGAATCTGTCTGTCTGTCTGCCGTCCGTATGTTATAGGTACAACAGGATACAATAAATTTTGGGGGTTCCCCATACTTAGAACTGAAACTCATTTTTTTTTTTTTCATGATACCCATACGTGTGGGGTATCTAATATCTATGGATAGGTCTTCAAAACTAATATTGAGGTTTCAAATTTTTTTTTTTTTCTGAACTGAATAGTTTGCGTGACAGACACTTCCAAAGTGGTAACTTCTAAAATAAAAGAATGATAAAACTAAAAAATATATATGATACACTTACATTTCATGTAAACTTCCACCGAAAATTGGTTTGAACGAGATCTAGTAAACCACAACTTTTGCTTACAATGTATACCTACAGGTTTCTACGGAACCCTTGGTGCGCGAGTCCGACTACCACTTGGCCGGTTTTTTAGTCTAATATGCAACCGCTAGTGATTGTATGCACTTAACTGCCATTAAATACAAGCGTTTGCATATTAAACTGGAACCGCGCGATTCACCGTCCCCGCGGCTAACCGCTAGTGCGTACTTAGGCTAACTTTTCCCAATTATGTCGCTTTGTAGCTGAATACCAGCATTTTACATGTAGCGACTGGCTATCTCGCCTCCACAACCCAGTAACTGGGTAACACGATGTCCACTGACAAGACTGCTTTTCCTTGTTGGTATACTGGGTCCTGTCGTTCCCAAAAGCTAAAAGATGTACCCAAGTAGCTGTGGAGCAGGGCCCGCATTGAGCCAAGCGTTTTTATATTCAATAAATGTAATATCCCAATTTATAATATGTTTGCCTGCATAGTTTGCGTTTATTACAAGTCGTTTCTTTCAGTTCTAATTGACGGGGAAGTATTTAAAATGCTTTACTAAAGTAAAGCACTTTAAACAGTACCCTATAAAAGATGAGGCTATTTTAACCAGCCTGAAACCTGGTTGAACTAATAAAATTGATCTCTATTTCACGTAACATAATTATTTTTTCTCGCTTCATGTATTACAAAGTTGTAGATTCTGTCCAACATGCATAATTTTTTCAAAGATAATTGACAAAGCATGGTCATGATAATATCCATAAACAGTTCCCCCAGTTCAATTTTATTTAGCTCGTATAGCATATTTCTGCAGAATAAAAATAGACTCGATGTCTGCAGCCCGTCACCATAGTAAGATACCGTAAGACATGATATTATGAAAGTAAATAAAATATACTAGTATAACGGTATCAACATTCGTAAATTGGGGGATTTTACTGACAGCATTATGCTGCTTAACCGTCCTGCAAGAGATACTAAATGAGGACCCCATTGTAGTCTTGAGTTAAGCGAAATGCCCAGGAAAACCGTTCTATCGATGAATTCCAGTATATCCTTGTTCAAGACTATATCACAATAACTACCTAGTACCTACTATTGAAAGTTGGTAAAGCTAATCTTATGTATTTTGTTATCCCTCATTTTAACTTCCTAAGCAAAATTTTGGAAGGTGGCTTCTTATAAATAACCTTTTTTTTCTCGTTGATGAATTTAAGCAAGTACGAGTCGGACTCGCACACGAAGGGTTCCGTACCATGAACCTTAATTTTTATTTATTATAGCGGCAATAGAATACATAATCTGTGAATTTCAATTTCAGCTTTCTAGCTATCACGGTTTATTAGATACAGCCTGGTGACAGACAGACAGACAGCGGAGGCTTAGTAAAAGGGGGTTTTTACCTTTTAGGTATGGAACCCTAAACAGAAGTCATTTTAATAATCAAGAGCCTAAGAGTCCTGTACAATTTTATTTAAGCGCATAAGTTGATCAGAACGAACAGTAAGTCTCATGATATATTTTACGTCCTACCAAATGCCAATATCAAACGCATTGTTATTGATAAATATTGCGATCGACATGGCAATTTTACCATAAATGATGCTATCAATTTGAAAACCGTCCGAAAGGACCAATAGAATCTACTTTACTTAAGTACGCTTTGATTGGTGAATAAGGAGCTTTCAATTGAACGTTTTATTAATACAAGCCCCAGCTACCCTTTTTTTGACTGACGCTCTGGGTGTAGCGGGAGGGAGTGTCAGACTTTTACCGACTAAAGCCCATCCATGTTCCTTCTTTGCCCTTTGTGTTTCGGAGCCGCGGTATCTCTTTCGAATAGTCCCGCAACTCCGGCAGGCGTCCGAAAGAGGTTCAGCTATCCTACAGCTTGGCAATGCCTCCCACCATTTTTTCTATCGGTCATCATTCTGTACTCAATCAATGCTTAGTTTAAATCCACCAAGCCCGGACTACAAGACGTACGGCTATGCCGCTTGTGGGATGTCCACCATGTACCGGTGGCGCATAGCCTATACGCCACCGGTACATGGTGGACATCCCACCCACACGCAGAGAACGTTTTGGGAACACATTCATTGTGCGTACCACAGAAATATAAAAAACAGGTGCGTACTAAGAAGTGGAATAGGCTAGACGACAAAAAAAAATCTAATCTGTCCGTCAGATAAATTTTCAAATGAATACACTTTTTTTACCGCTATTACAGAAAACCCTTTAATATTTACTTTATTCTGTTTTTTAGTATTTGTTGTTATAGCGATAACAGAAATATATCATCAGTGAAAATTTCAACTGACCATCAGTGAAATTTTCGATAACCATATTTTTTACTCAGGCATCATCCCTATAGAGCCAGAGTCTATAGCTACAACTGAGAGTCTATATGTCAAAAGTGAATAAGTTACTTCTATTATAGGCAAGCGTGCTCCATCTTCCAGGGTTGCCGTTTTAGCGACTTACTCGCTAGATCTAGCGGATTTTAACAATGTTTAGTGAATTAAAAAAATAGTTTTAGCGAGAACTAATTATTTAGGCTTTTATTTAGACTTTTGGGCTTTTGAGATTTTTTTATAAAGTAATACTATTCAAATAAATTAGGTACTACTTTTATCGTATCTTTAATTTTGGAATCTACCGCTAGTAACACTGTTGTGTAATATAATTTCACGGGAATTCCCGACGATAAACTAACAATTCAATGTCGTTCGCTCACTTATCATCTTTTTCGTTTATAAAAATATACCACTAATTAGGAAGATAAAATACTGCTCTCGTAATCAATTCATTCAGGCTCATTTCTTCACGAGTTCATATTTTGTGAATATTCCACGTGAAAAATAATACTTTTCATTATTTGGCAGTATGGAAGCTCCGGTTGCTTGTTAGGGTTTGTCTTAATAGACACCATAAAATGTATAAATGCATACAATTTGGAAAAAAAAAATCAGTTAGCCCAATGTTAGCATGAAAATGATTGACGACACGGTTGGCGCAGTGGTTGAGCGATTGACTGCTGCGCAGCATGTCGCGGGTTCGATTCCCGCACGGAACAAATATTTGTACGACCTACATGTATTTGTTCCGAGTCTGGGTGTTTTTCTATCTATAATATGTATGTATTTACAAAAAAAAATGTATATAAGTAGTTTATCAGCCATCTCGTTACCATACCACAAGCATTAGGTTGCTTAGCTTGGGACGATATGGCGTTGTGTGAAATGTCCAAGGATATTATTATTATTATTATTATAAAATGTACCTAGATACATCTACTTACCGGTTTTTAAGAAAAAGAAAAATCCTGTTTCTGGCCGATTTTTTATGTTAGTCTAGGGACTTTACAATTTGTAGAATGGCAACCCTGATATCTTCCACCATATCAACGCTTACCATCGGGTAAGGTAGTAGTCAAACGCGTACCTACTACCTATCAAGGAGTCTTTAATCCTCAAATTTTAAGATTGTTACCTTCATCGGTTTTTTTATTGGTCGGCTTCCAGTCAAACCGGATTCAGCTGAATACCAGTATTTTATATGGAGCGGCTGCCTACCAGACCTTCACAATCCATTAACTGGGTAACACAGTACTCCTTGGCAAGATGTGTGTCAGATTTTCTGGCTTCTAACTATCTGTAACGACTGCCAAAAATCTCCAAATGACAACCGGGACCAACTGCTTAGCGTGCTTTCCGAGGCTCGGAGGAACCTCGGTATATTAAGATGGTCACCATCCACAGACCAACCTCGGCAAGCGTTGCCTTGAAGATCGAACTGTGCGGCTGTTATTATTTAGCTTATATTACTTTTACTATTATTTTAATGTTTACAGAATGTCACTCAGTGCAATGTGCCTCTTGGCGTAGGCCCGGTTTGTTTCCATAACGGCTTTCTACAACTAGTAACCCGTCTCCAGTTGGGAACGGCTGTTAATCTTATCTCATCCTCCCATCTTTTTCCTTTACTTCGTTCTATTTAGTTATGGAAGGCATCCAGATCCTCCGTCATTTCTCAGAAGTCCGCCACATTCCATAACGGCTTTCTACAACTACTTAGTAACCCGTCTCCAGTTGGAAACGGCTGTTAATCTTATCTCATCCTCCCATCTTATTCCTTAACTTCGTTCCATTTAATTATGGAAGGCATCCAGATCCTCCGTCATTTCTCAGAAGTCCGCCACAGCCACAAATGGCTTTTTCAGGACACTGTGTTTTACGGCTCCCAGCTCTTTCGGTATGTGACAGGATTGGCCCTGCTATACACATTAGGTTGATTGACAGCCTTTAGAGTCACTGCTGCCAGCGTCTTGACACGCGCATTGTTGGAAATATCCCAAGGGAATTTAACATAATCCTGAGATAAAAAGTCACCGGGATTATACCGCGATTGGCTACTGCCTATGTGCTATTTCAGACTCTCAATGTATAATGTAACATTCTTCCGTTACGGAGTGATTAACTGACAGACAACGCACAGCCGAAACTAGGTACTGATCGTAGGTATGCGCGTACGATGTCGCGGGAAAAGGTCATAGGGCGGGTTGTATCAAACGGTTGGTTAACGTAACATACGTACGTCAAAAAGTAACAATTACGGAAGATCTTTAACGTTCGTTAAATAAGAAGCGTTGTTTCAAAACATTCTGGTATAAATTCCTGCTCATCCCAATAGCTAAGTTATTGACACGGGTCCTACCTAAATAGCTTTTTTTTTGCATTCCACCACTTATTTGTGTCATCAGAAGAACTGGTATTGAGGAATTCAAAAGAAATATAACAATATTGTTCTATTTGACGCAACTAAAGTAACGTTAACCAGTGCTCGGACCATCTGTTAACGTAAACGTTATATTTTACGTGCGTTAACGCTGACATTTTGTGAAACAACTCAATTTTTTGATTTAATGATAGTTAGCACCATTTTTAACGTTTACGCATGCGTTAAGTGAACGTGAAACAACCCGCCCTTAATCTTTATATGTTTCACCCAGACCCGTCTAGTATGATATCTACAAAATATCCATCAATCCAAACTTGAGCATTGGTAATACTAAGATTTTGAGACGCATCCTTAGACGCTAATCGTTTTGTGACTCACAAGTAATATCAACACGTTTCTCGCAAGGATTGCATGCGTTCTAGACATAACACTAGGATTTATTGTTATGATTAATTACAGTCATTTGAATTAATCTTATTACTTATCTGCACGTTCATTGCTATAAGAAGGATCACAACGTGAAGACACGTAGATAAAAAACCGCTCTGTAGTGTACTGAAGAAATGTATTTATTATGTTTTGAGAGTTATATTTTGTACTTTATTTATTTATTTATTTATTTATTTAACACTTTAAGCACAAATGTACAGAGGCGGACTTAATGCCATAGGCATTCTCTACCAGTCAACCTTTGGGTGATGTAGAGACAAATAGTGGTAGGTGCAATATGGAGAACATAAAAGCGATTGATATTAATATACAAACATACAGAATACATAAATATTATATAAACTATGCATATTACATATATAATATAACAAAATTTTAATTGAAAAAAAAAAAACATACGAACATATTTATACAATTAGTACCGATAGATAGTTGTGAAATATTAGCGCTGTGATGAGACTACTGCCAACTTCTTGCGAATGTGCTCACGAACTCTAACTTTAAAGGTTAATCGGTTGGTGGCCATCCTGAATTCCTGAGGGAGCGCATTCCACAGAGAAATAGCCTGAACGAAAAAGGAAGAGTGAATAAAGTCAGTACGGTGAGTGGGACATTGAAGGACGCGGTTTTGTGATGAGCGTAGATTTCGATTATGGTTGGCACAAATGTATTGGAAGTGAGGTCATATTTACGCAGATTGAAAACGAATCGAATGCAGTAATTCAGAAGGCGGTCAAGTTTGTTGAGGAGATCTGCATTCAGGTCGTAGTAGCACACATCGCCATAATCGATGATAAGAAAAATTAAGGTCTGTACAAGCATTGTCTTCGTGTTTGCTGGTAAAAAGTTTTTTAAGCGATACAGGGCCCGCAGCGCTCCAGTAACCTTCTGACTGACACTAGCGACTTGAGTACGCCAGTTTAAGGTGCTATCAATGCGCAAACCTAGATTTTTTACATCAGCGCTAAATGGGACGATCGTACTGTCGAACAAGACATTTGGCAAAGCTGTTAAATCCAGTTTAGCAATGCTTCGTGAACTCCCAATGATGATAGCCTGACACTTATCAGGGTTTACCGTAACACCAAACCTGTCCGACCACGTTTTAATGGCTATCAAGTCCCTGTTCACTTTGTTGATAACGTCAGATAATTCATCGACCCTCCCTTGAAGATACAACTGCAGGTCATCTGCATACAGATGATACGCACATTGAAGTTCGGAGGTTATTAAATTAATAAAAATAGAAAACAGAAGAGGAGAAAGAATGCCGCCTTGAGGAACGCCAGTTTCCAAATTAAGCCAGCAAGATGAGGAATCCCCAACGCGAACCGACTGCTGACGTCCCTGAAGATAGGAGGTGAACCACTCCAGTGCTTCAGGGGAGACCATAAGATAGGAGAGAATGGCTAAAAGGATTTCGTGACTGACGGTATTGAAGGCATTTGAGAAATCGACTAACACAAGTACAGTGACTTTGGTGTCTTCCAGTCCTGCCCTTATATCGCCAGTCACTTTGAGGAGAGCGGAAACAGTACTGTGCCCAGGCCTGAACCCAGATTGTAGAGGGCTTATGAGCGCGTTACAGTGCACAAATTGCGAGAGTTGTTTGTGTACGCAGGCCTCGAGCACTTTGGATAGGAATGGAAGTATAGATATTGGGCGGAATTGGGTTGGAAGAGTCGGATTAGAAACTTTTGGTAGTGGACGAACAAAGGCTTTACGCCACAAGGACGGGAATACACCGGAGAATAGGGAAAAATTAACAATATGAGTGACGGCAGGTAAGAGGTGATCTAGTATAGTAATGATCATGCCACGAGTGACATTATCACAACCCACCGCTTTGGACTTTATGGATAGAATGGCTTTTTTGATCTCTCCCGATTCAACTGGAACGAAACGAAAAGCACTGATTTGAGGACGCGTTAGACCAGAGATTAGAGACAGAGTAAGTAGTTTGGCTTGACGATCCATTGTGGGTACAGTGGAGAAATGATAGTTAAGATCGTCTAAGTCAATAGAATTTGGAAGGTCTAAATGTCGCGGTTTGCCGATACCAAGAGTTCCAAGGAATTTCCAAATATCGGCAGAAGACGAAGAAGAAATGTTTTCGAGAATACAAGAAATGTTTTAGAACATAAATAATTGCCAAAGTCGATATTTTTGGTAAAAGTGGCCACTTTTAGCAATAATTGCCATTTTGGCTATTTAGCCATGAGTTATGTATTAAAAATAAATGTCAAAAAATAATAGATAAGTACATTTCTTCAGTACACTACAGAGCGGTTTTTTATCTACGTGTCTTAAATTTACCACAATTAATAAAAAACGATTGGCGGCGCTAGTGGACGGAATACACACTCTTAGGAACACAGAAATTCTACAATCTTTTGTAAGACGATCAACTCCTATAGTTATTTTCCTACCACCTATTTTTTTCAAAACTGAGTTAAAATGCATTTATTTGTCAGAAAATTGTACAAGTTGTTATGTACATTATGTATTACGTCCAAAATATTTTGCCGTTTCCAGCTTATTAATACAGGGTTATTTGTAAAACACCGACAACCCCTCAGGACTGTGTTACTAACATCATAATCAACAACTTTTGTTAACAACTTAACGAAGAACTAAACTGAAGTTTAGTTCTATGTGAAGCAAAAGAAAAAGAAAGAGCTTTCTTTTGCTACGCATAGACTTCTTAACATTTAGAGCGTTCGATTTAAATATTTTTTATTTTTGTATGAAAACCTGGTGAGTTAAAAAACTTTTTACAAAAAAATACAACCGACTTCCAAAAAATACTACAAAGTAAAAAATTGCTTTAATTTCGGAAGTAGGTTGTTTTTTTTTTGTAAAAAGTTTTTTAGTTTTCAGTTTTTAGTGGTACCCCACACTTAACAAAACCACTGCAAATTCTCAGAAAAGCAAAATACGCAATTTCGATTACTTGGATGACAAAAAACCATCATCCAAATAAACGAATTCCAGCAATTTCGATTTAAAATCCAATCTTCGCACCGATTCTGATAAAATTTAAATGGGACCAACCTGAAAGTATATCCTTTCAGATAAAATAAGAATTTTTCAATTCGGTTCATAATTGACAGAGTTATGAGATAATAAACATAGGAAAAAAAACGAATTGAGAACCTCCTCCTTTTTGGGAAGTCGGTAAAAATAATGATGAATTTTTAAAAGTCATAGAACAAAAGTTGTTGATAACGATGTTAGTAACATTGTCCTGAAAGGTTGTCGGTGTACAAATACAAATACAAAATCCTTTATTTCAAATAGACCAGTTACAGGCACTTTTGAATAGTCAAGGTCTGTCAGTCAAATAGATGAAGCTAATCCTGCCGCGCTAATGACAAGAGCAGCAGGTTGTTCTCCAACATAACACACCCACCGACCCCGCCTCCAGCGCGACAGTTGCACGTTCCAAAGAGTAGATCCTGTGGAGAAGAACGTGCAAGAAACTCCAAGGACACTCTTTTAAACCAGTTGCCATTGTTTACAAAATCATGTTTACATTCGGTGCGAAATAATTAATGAGTAAAACTATACAATGCAAAAAGAATGAGTCTACACAATGCATATATAGTCTCACAATCTTCAGCAGGTCCAACAATGTTTTCACATGTTCATAAAAGTTTGGGCACTTTAGTCGCTGTGGAGCGGACCAGCATTAAGCCAAGCATTTTTATCATCAATGTATTCCCCAAGTTTATAATATATGCTTGTTTGCATAGTGTGCATTTTATACAATTTTTAAATTTCGTTTCATTCAGTTCTAATATATGCGGCGGTATTTTGTTATAACACTTTAAACAGTATCCCATAAAAGATGTTGCTACTTTAGCAAGTCTGAAACCTGGTTGAATTAATTCGTTCCTATTTCTAGTAACATAGTTATGTCTGTCGCCTCGTTTACTGAAAAGATGTAGATTCTTTCTAACGTACATGATATTTTCATAAATATATTGACAAGGGACCGTCATTATGTTAATTTGTTTAAACAGTTCCCTTAAAGAATCTCGCCGGCGGAGATGGTAAATGGCTCTGATGGCTCTTTTCTGCAAAATGAAAATAGACTCGATGTCAGCAGCCCGTCCTCATAGTAAAATACCGTAAGACATTAAACTGTGAAAGTAGCTAAAATAGACTAGTCTCGCGGTTTCTACATCTGTAAACTGGCGAATTTTTCTTATAGCATATGCTGTTATATGGTGTTTTACAAATAACCCTGTATAGAAGGTAAAATTATGGACTTTTCTGTCTGTTGTTTGATGAATAAATGAAATGAAATGAAATGAAATGAATGAAGTCATAGCCAATAATTCAGCAATGCCATTGAGTTCCAGTTTACGTTAATCTTTGACAGTCTTTACAAGCAGTTAGAAGTTCAAAAGTCTAACAATCTGAGTTACGGAACCGATACAGGATCTCTCGTGTGTCTGTATGTCGCGCTTGGCTGGTTTTTATTACCTCAGGCACTTGTCTCACCGCAGGCGAGGAAGCGATTAGCTTTCGACTATTTACTCGCTGAGGAAAGGGACAAAAGATATAGATCTCGTGTGAGTTAAAGGGACACATACAATTATAGTCGATAGCTGGCTGTTCACACTGCTGGCAAACGGCTCCGACCTCTAGTTGATCGCAACGACCAGAGCTATCAAAGATTGTACTCGCTTAGTGAAACTCGCTCGGCAAACCTTCTTGGCGGTCAGAGCTCACCAACCAGCGATTATTTCTACGTATAGTGCGGGCCGGAGCCAGTATTGCGAGCAAAAGCCCATCGCACAAAACTACTGGCTTATAGTGAATGCTCCAACCAGCCCGCGAAATTCAAATTTTCTTACGTTTTTTGCAATTTGCAGGCCAATGCTAGGTTGTTTTTTGATTAAATTATTATTCGCGGCTGTAACACATATTTAGTCACAAAATTATAATCATCAAATTCATCAATACAATGCTCTAATTTCATAAAGCTCTAGGAATGACGTTTTCTGTTTTTTTTTTCGTTTCCAGGCCTTTATGAACTTGGAGGGTTGTATTGGTGATTTTGATGAATATTAGCGGCTGTAAGACGTAGTAGTTACAGAATTATATTGTATTGATGATTTTGATGATTATTATTTTGTAACTACATATGTACTTACAGCCGCGAATAATATTTTATCAACATACAACCTAGCACCGGCCTGCAAATTGCAAAAAACGTAAGAAAATTTGAATTTCGCGGGCTGGTTGGAGCATTCACTATAAGCCAGTAGTTTTGTGCGATGGGCTTTTGCTCGCAATACTGGCTCCGGCCCGCACTATACGTAGAAATAATCGCTGGTTGGTGAGCTCTGACCGCCAAGAAGGTTTGCCGAGCGAGTTTCACTAAGCGAGTACAATCTTTGATAGCTTTTAAATTTCGCGGGCTGGTTGGAGCATTCCCCTTAAAGCCTAACGTCAAAAATAATATTTTAATCAACATACAATCTAGCACTGGCCTGCAACTTGCAAAAAACGCAAGAAATTTTGAATTTCGCGGGCTGGTTGGAGCTTTCCCCTTACAGCCTAGCGTCAAAACTATCGAAACTTTTCACTCGCTGCTCACCAACTCGCTTCGAGTTTCAAGCTTTACTCGCTACTCGCTGATCGCCAGCGATGAGACAAGTGGCTACATCAAAGCATTCAAACAGGCTATGGCTACACACAACTCTATCACCGGCAGCTGGTTTTAATAACATCCAGATGTATGTACTTCTTAGAACGAGTTAACGAGCGCATTCATACGGCGGTCAGACGAAACCCGATTAGTGCAGCTTCGTGTTCTGGCGTAGGCAGAATACGTAGTTACGTTGATAAAGTTAGGTAATCCATACTTTCTGTAAACTATAAAGTGTCTATTACACCTATCTAATATATATAAATCACGTGTCACGTTGTTTGTCCGCGATGGACTCCTAAACTACTTAACCTATTTTAACTAAATTTGCACACGGTGTGCAGTTTGATCCAACTTGAAAGATAGGGTATATTTCATCTCAATTTATAGTCGCAGCATTATTTAGGAGCGGAGCATTTATGGAAAATGTGTCGCAGATGAAGTTGCGCGGGTCAGCTAGTATACATATAAAAATCAATGCCACTTTTCGTTGTAATTTCATAACTCAAGAACGGGGCCGATTTCAGTAATTATTTTTTTGTTTAGTTCGCCAGAATACAGGGAAGGTTTATAAGCAAAAAAAAATGGGTAGGTAGGGTAGTCAGTTGTCGGGAGCGAAGCCGCGGGGGACAGCTAGTCCTAATATATAAAATTCATCCGTTACTAAGTGACTTGAGTGAGTCACTGACAGACAACACACAACTGAAACTACTGCTGGCCTACTATGACGTCTTAAAACGATCATGTATAAGCTGTGGGAGGGAGACAGAGTTATACAAGGCGCATAACACTATCCCTTTTTCTGAACTTAATCACGATCACTGGCACGTCATAGAAGAGAACCTGGTCGTAAAAAAAAAAAATTGGCAGGTTCCTTGGGAAGTATATAGGAGCACTAAGAGAGGATTCCCAAAATGTCTATAAGAACGGAAAAAAAAACAGGATATACGCGTACGAAATGCGGTTATAATAAAATTCAAAAGTTATTTATTCATGATATTAATATATGCAATAGAAATACACACTCTGTAAAGATCAAACTGTCTCCATCCGTCCGCGAAAATGTTTCGATATCTGAACAGTACTTCCAGAGATTACCTCGACAATCGAACCAACAATCTATCTATGTAATTAAAAATGAATCGCCGAAATGTATGTACGCACATAACTTCGTAACGACTGATCCGAATCGGATAATTCTTATAGATGTGTTCCTAATTGTCAGGATGAGCATGAAAGAAAATTTTGAAAAAGGATACATCTGGGCGGAACCGGGTCGGGACAATATCCTAATATGTACATGTAGGGTCCTTGGCGAGTTTAGGGGATGTCTAAGAGAAGATTTCCCAAAATTCCTACAGGAACGGGAAAATCGGGATAAGCGTACGAAGTCACGAGCAAGAGCTAGTTTAACATAATTAAAATGACGGTATGTCTTTATTTCCATGGAAGATGGGTAGGCCTTTAGTGTGTGACGCTACTTGTGTCGATACTCTTGCGCCATCCCATCTTCCTAGCTCGTCGTGCTGTGCTGGTTCTGCCGCTTCGGCTGCTGAAACCCTCAAACGGAAATATAGTAGCCTTATTGGCAACTACATTTTTGAGCCGTCCTATTTAAAGATCTAGCAAAACGCTTAGTTGACGCTTCGCGTAACCCAGGAGCTGGCTTTTACCTTGGACAGAGGATAAGCATTGCCATACAACGTGGCAGTGCAGCCAGTCTTTTGGGCTCACTTCCAGTCGATAGCGAAGGGGACGAATTTTTTGATGCCATATTTTAGTTAGGAGTTTTTTTTACCTATTTTAAGTGTATTAAAATGACTAATTTAGATTCCAAAATCCATGCGGATGTACCTGCATACCTACTCTAGGTAACGTGGTAATAAAATCTGTCATTCTGATTAATAATACTTAAGGGTAATAAACAATGTAGTTTTAATTGAGTTGATTATCTCATTAGGACCTGTTAATTTTATAGCTGTTCAGGTTTACAAGATCCGGTAGTAAATAGCGCGATTTTCTGGTTTTAAGTAGAGCAACATTAAAATGACGTCCAACTTCCGTTAAATCAACGGAAAGTCATGTTAAATGCAGATTTATTGCTTATCTGCTATGGTTGCGGAATTTATTCGAAAGACTCACCGCGGCCCTGGAACGCAAAGGGCACTAGAAGGAACACGGATGGGTCTTAGTCAGTAGGAGTCTGACACTCCCTCCTGCTTCGCCCAGAGCCAGAGGTGTCATTTGATAATTTCCCATCTTTAAAAAAAAGGTTGCATAACAATGCTTTTATTTAATAACGATTTTTACATCGTGTCTAAATTTTAAAATAAAATAATAATCAACATCTCATACAAAAATAATTTTTAAAAGTTATAAGAAATTAATGTCAAGCTAATTCATAAAGTCGTCGATCTTCAAGGTTAAGCAACACTTGCCGAGGTTGGTCTGTGGATGGGTGACCATCTCAAAGGGTTCGGCTTCCAGTCAAACCGGATTCAGCTGAATACCAGTATTTTACTTGGAGCGGCTGCTTACCAGATCTCCACAACCCATTAACTGGGTAACACGGTATTCCTTGCAAGGGCTGGTGACAGATTTTCTGGCTTCTGACTATCCGTAAAGCCTGCCAAAGATCTCTAAATGACAGCCGGGACCAACGGCTTAACGTGCTTTCCGAGGCGGAAACGGAGGAAACTAAATATGTTGAGATGGTCACCCATCCACAGACCAACCTCGGCAACCGTTGCTTAACCTTGAAGATCGACCTGAGCGGCTGTTATTATTTAGCCACGAGTTCGCTGTTTATAGTCAATTATTACTCGCTATTAATTACCAATACTAATTACGCAAGTAGCACAGCTCTTTTTTTAGGGTTCCCATACCCACCTGCCGGAGTCGCGGGACTATTCGAAAGAGATACCGTGGCTCCGGAACACAAAGGGCAATGAAGGAACATGAATGGGTTTTAGTCAGTAGAAGTCTGACACTCCCTCTCGCTCCGTGAAGTCATTTGATGATTTCCCATACCTACAAAAAAAAACTTTTTACAAAAAAATACAACCGACTTCCAAAAAAAAAAACACTACAAAGTAAAAGTGTTTTTGTTAGTTTCTTCGTATTTTGACACCGACTTCTGAAATTAAAGTTATTTTTTACTTTGTAGTGTTTTTTTTTTGGAAGTCGGTTGTATTTTTTTGTAAAAAGTTTTTTATTTTTCACTTTTTAGTGGTGCCCCACACCTAACAACACCACTGCAAAATCGCAGAAAAGCAAAATACGCAATTTCGATTATCAAAGAATCATCTAAATAGTCAAATTTCAGCTATTTCGATTTATTAAAATCCAAAGTTCGTAACCGATTTTGATATGATTTAAATGGGACCAATCTGCAAGTATATCCTTTCAGATAAAACAAGAATTTTTCTAATCGTTTCATAAGTGTCGGAGTTATAAGGTAACAAACATTAAAAAAAAACATACAACTGAATTGATAACCTCCTCCTTTTTGGGAAGTCGGTTAATAATAAAAAGGGTTCCCATACCCAAAGAGTCACCAACGGAATCTTTTTTTTAAGGGTTTGCTCTTGACTCTTGTCTTGGTCAGAAATGACAGAGACAAAGTCTACGATGGAGCGAGCTTACCCAGAAGGAGCCTGTTCACTCTAACTTTGAAGAGATTAGGGTTGTAAGCGTTCGGAAACACAGACGCAGACAGAGAATTAACCTTATTACCAAGCCTCTGCAGTCCGTCCGGTTATCCGTCTGTCTGTCAGCGTAGTAGATAGAAAGTTAAAATGTTCACAGATAATATATTTAAATACTAGAGGCCGCCCGCGACTTCGTCCGCGTGTAAATTCTCGTTATTCCCGTGTAAATCCAGATCCCTCGGGAACTCCGGGATAAAAGTAGCCTATGTGTTATTCTGGGTCTTCAGCTACCTACATACCAAATTTCATCGTAATCGGTTCAGTAGTATTTGCGTGAAAGAGTAACAAACATCCATACATACTCACAAACTTTCGCATTTATAATATTAGTAGGATTATAACAACAAATAATAAAAAATAGGTCTATGGTACGGTCCGGAACCCGTCGTCTGCGAGTCCAACTCACACTTGGCTGGTTTTTCTTTCATTACAAAATAATGCAAAATATGACAAAGGAATATGAAAATCATTTACATACAATTACAGACCTTCAGAAATCATTACAAAACAAATTTATATAGTTGATATCCAAGGTCGATTGGACCTTGATTGTTATGTCCGCTATTACAAGGAAACAGGCATACAATTGATCTCATCGTTTTTTGTTCTATGGTATAATTGTACCCATCATGTTATGAGGCGTGAGCACATATATCTATGGGCGTGAGGTATCAAATACCGGCCAAGTAATCGTGGGACTCGCACTCGAAAGGTTCCACCAACTCCACGATAAACTCACGATCACTTCAACTCGTTTGGACTGTATAACAGCGGCTTCTCCCGCTTTAATTTTGGAAATCATCTCAAGGGAGCAAAATCCGGGGGTAAAAAGTAGCGAATAAGCTATTTCAGTCTATAACCTAGGGACATCTGCTTAATTTCATCCAGACCTGCAGCTCACTTCGTGATCACTTCACCCAAGCCATCACTTCGACATGTTTACAGCAGTGCGATTCCGTAAAAATGTCGAAGTGAAAAATGTCGATATGAAAACTGAAGCGAAGTGAACGACCAGTGAGCTGTGAATCCATACAAACCAGATGGTATGACAGCTCACTTGTTGATCACGGTGAGATGTCGACAGAACAGATCGGCTGAATCGACCTGCAGTTCAGTCGTTCTGGCGTGATGAGTAACAAATATCCATCTATCCATCCATGACATCCATCCATCAAAGACTATCTAGTCTTTAGCGGCAATAGCTACAAATATAAACACTTTAATGAAAATTTCAAATGCCTTTCTTATATACGGTTCAAGAGAAACAGACTGCGGACAGACGGACGGATATAAGGTCGCACTAACGGGTAGCGGAGGCTTAAAAATAAGAGTAGGTTCTGTTTGCTTGCCCTTTGGGTAGGGAACCCTAAAAATGTATAGAAAAAAAACGTAGATAGTAGGTATGTACGTGGGTAATGGACACCGGTGAGGCGTTTCTGATAGGAATTTCGGAACGTCCGGCTTTTTGCCGGACGTCTATAAAAAAACAGTTGTGTTTAAAGATAATGGCTTCTTGTAAAATCATTGAGTTGTTTGTTTAGATCTTCATACTACTTTGAAACGGATCTTGTCCATAAACCGCAGATCATTGCTTCATCAAAGCTGTATCAATTGACAGGTTATGGCAATGTGTGTGGTCTCGAGAAAAATAGTTTAAAAGTAAAAATTAGAATGTCCCATTAATTTGTCGACCAATCAGATTTTAATTATAAAAAATGTTGCTTGCCTATCCGTCTTCCACAGACTGTGCTTTGGTGACTGTGCGCAGGAACTCTACGACCTGATCCCATCAACAAGTGTGTTCGACACATACATCCCCCTTTTACTACGGGAAGACCAAATGTACTGCAGGGTACAACCCGTACCTGGTCGATATCCCGACTAGTCGTACGTTAGCGTCTGTGTTCCCTTCCACGTGTAACCCATCTCCTTCAAAGCAAAGGCATTTTCTGGGCACGCTCACCCCATCATAGACCTCATTCATCGCTTTCCATCAGGCGTAATTGCGGTCAAGGGCAGGCCCATTCTTTAATTTTAAAAAAATAGAATGAATATGTAATCTAGTTTTTTTTTTTTAAATTCAAAACGGGGAAACTCTTGGCCCAAATCTCGCCTGATGAAAAGTGATGATTAGGCCGAAGATGGAAGCGAGTTTCACCCGGAATCCTCTTACACAGAGGAACTGGCTATCATACCTCTAACTGCCGGAACATAACAATGCTGTTAACATTGTTGTTATGGCGACAGACTTAGACATGATGGTGGTAGCTTCCCAGGCGGACTTAGAACAAGTCCTACCACCAACCAAACCGAGCAAAAGATTTGCCCCCCTGGGAATCGAACCCGGGACCTCTGGGTCTGTAGCAGGTGGTATAATAACCACTAGACCACGGAGGCAGTTAGTGTCACCTGTTTAGCACCACCCGGGGACCACGTGTAGGGATTCGCTGAAGGGTATTCTCCTACGGACGGGGGTGACTCGGCCCCAAAAGTAGTAGTTTGATATAAAACCAGACTTGCAATACCACAGCTTCTAGAATAATTCAAGTTCAGCATTCAAATCATTTATTACTTAACTCACTATAGCCACCTTCTTTTCTTCCAGAAACCCGTGCACAGACAAGAACCACCTCTTCCTGGCGCCGGGAGTGCTGACTGCGGGCAGTATCAACAGGGCCTGTGTGTCCAGGTTCTACACCGAAGGTCCAGCTCGCTTGCTGCTGAGCCTGTTGACTGAGGACCGGCAGACCGTTACTGCTACCACACAGCTTTCAGGTAACGTAGTTCCCAGCGTTGCTGAATTGATCGAAAGAGATTGTAGCGCCAAAAAGAAAAAAGAAACTCTTTTTAAGTTGCTTCTATTTAAATTTATGGTTTAAAATTTCGAACGTGTTCTTTTTGCGTTTTGGCGCCATTCTATTTCTCAACTTAAAAACAAAAACTTTTTGAACCTTGATGAATTTCATTCGACAAAAGATAGAGAAGTATTTTATTAAATTGAAACCATTGCTAAAAGTGCAAAAAATAAACAGAATTATCTCAAAATGGTGTGTACCTACTTGTTCGCAGGCGATGGAGGATGCTTAGACATCAATGTTCCTTCACTACCGAATACAAAAGCAGATTTGATCGTCAATATCAGGTTAGAGCCTCGTAACGTGTATTTTGGCGTATCAATTTATTTATAGTTCTTTAATAATCAATTTAGCAAGATTCAAAAGCTCGATTTATCTGCCTTGATTGATACAAACAGTTTTCTTTCTTTAAACAGAAAATCTGCTTCCCTCTTAGAAGTTTCCAGATTGCAAATTTTACACTAAAACAACTTAACAAACAATGATGATTAAGTTACTTTACAAAAGCGAACTTAGCTCAAAGTTGAGTTTTCTCCTAGGAAACCTTTGAGTGATAGAAAAAGATCACATTAGAAGGGATGATCCAGTGTATAATGTAACATGAATGAAATATCCTACTAATATAATTTCATGCGAAAGTTTGTGAGGATGAATGGATGTTTGTTTGTTTCACTTTCACGTCAGAACGCTTGAAAGGATCTTCCTGAAATTTGGCACAGAAGTAAATTATAGTCTGGAATACCACATAGGCTATATATATCCCGGAAGTATGTTCCCTACGGATCAGCAGCTTCACCTGCGTGATCGGTATGGAACACACTTTTTGACCCGTATTCTTTTTAACTGACCACACGAATTTAATCCCAATGAGTCCCAAAGACTTTAAAAATTTCGGTTAACGTATGGACTACCGCGGTTGACCAGATAGCACATGATTCTCAATCACTAAACATACCTACTACCACCAGATACCCCGAAGCCCAATGCGTATGGGAGCGTCGGCTCTCTCTCCGTATCTCCAGCGGTCGCGTGGTCGTGCTATCCACGGAACGCGCACGCTACAGGCCCGGAGAACTGCTGCGTCTACGAGTACTAGCGCTGAAGCAGGACCTGGCTCCGTCCTATGGATTGGTAAGTTACTGGCCAGAATTATTAAAAGCAAGAAAGATTCGAAAGATAATCTACCGATATATTTCATACTACCTACCAAATGTTATGCACCCACCCTTTTTGTAATGTGTAACCTACATAGCATAGTTCAAAAAAAATACCTCATGTAATTTTGATTTTAATTAAAAAAAAAAACTCTCGATTTATTTATTTACTAGCTTCTGCCAGCGGCTTCGCCCGCTTGATCCCTAGGGAACATGTTCCCGGGATTAAAAGTAGCTTATGTGCTATTCCAGAGTATAATCTATCTTTGTTCTAGATTTCATTAAGATCCGTTAAGCCGATCTGGCGTGATTGAGTAACAACAACCAAACTTTCACATTTTCATTATTATTATTTTTTTCATTTTTTCTATTGATTGTAGCGTGATGAAAACTATACTATAACCAGCTCAAGAGTATGAGAAATAATTATACCAAGTTTCGTTAAAATCCGTCGAGTAGTTTTTGTTTCTATAACGGTTATACAGACAGACAGACAGACAGACAGACAGACAGACAGACAAAAATTTTACTGATTGCATTCTTGGCATCAGTATCGATCCCTAATCACCCCCTGATAGTTATTTTGGAAATATATTTCATGTACAGAATTGACCTCTCTACAGATTTATTATAAGTATAGAAGATAGAAGATAGATAAAACTATACAGGAAGTATATGGGGTCTTCTCGTCTTTTTAAATTATTTGAACTTTTTAATTTAAAAAATAAATCTATACTATATAATATATGATATGATATGGTATGATAGCCAGTTCCTCTGTGTAAGAGGATTCCGGGTGAAACTCGCTTCCATCTTCGGCCTAATCATCACTTTCCATCAGGTGAGATTTGGGCCAAGAGTTTCCCCGTTTTGCATAAAAAAAAAAAAAAAAAAAATATAATATCCTACTAATATTATAAATGTGAAAGTTTGTATGTTTGTATGTTTGTATGTTTGTATGTTTGTATGTTTGTATGTTTGTATGTTTGTATGTTTGTATGTTTGTATGTTTGTATGTTTGTATGTTTGTATGTTTGTATGTTTGTATGTTTGTATGTTTGTATGTTTGTATGTTTGGATGTTTGTCCGTCAATCACGCAAAAACGGTTGAAGGGATTTGTATGAAATTTCGCACATATGTAGGTCACATCCTGGAATAACACATAGGCTACTTTTTATCCCGATAAAAGGCATAGCTTAATGGCAGCGGAGGAGGAAGTGGAAATCAGACGTTTCTGCTGCCTTAGTACATCAGATTCACAAGTACCAGGAGACCATAAACATGTCGAAATATTTTCGGGTCTGAATTTGTGAGCGCCAAAGATTCTCGAGTACCAGGAGAGCAGACATAATGTCAAAGTATTTTTGGTCAGGTTTTTTTTTGCTGGAAAATAGATTGGCTTTCATTGCAAGCGTTCATGTTTGTGTGTTTGTCCGTCAATCACGCAAAAACAGCTGAAGGGATTTGGATGAAATTTGGCACATATATAGGTCACATCCTGGAATAACACATAGGCTACTTTTTATCCAGGTAACATACATGACTTAATGGAGACAGAGGAAGAAGTTGAAGTCCAAAGTTTTTGCTACCTTAGTACTTCAGATTAAAAAGTACCAGGAGAACAGAAACATGTAAATTTTTTTTACCGGGCTAGAATTTTATTACGAGTGCTAAGAGATTCACAACCACCAGGACACCAGCAACATGTGAAATTATTTATGGGCAAGATTTTTTTTAAGCAGAGCAGAAACTTTCGGCTCTGGAATTCAGAGCGCTACAGATTCACAAGTACCAGGAGAGCAGAAACATACCGAGGTATTCCGGGGCCGGAAACATCTCGGAAGTTTTTTTGGGGCTTGAATTATGAATGCTTTAGATTCACAAGTACCAGGAGATTAGAAATATTTCGAAGTATTTTCTGGGCTGGAAATTGTGAACGCTATAGATTCTCGAAAATAACCAGGAGAGCAGACACACGTCGATTTATTTTCAGCGCCGGAGTTGTGAGCGGTTAAGTTTAAAATACTCAAGATTCACAATTACAAGGAGACCAGGAACATGTCAAATTATTTTTGGGCAAGATTTCTTTTGAGCCGAAACTTTTCGAAGTATTTTAGGGACTGGTTTTTTTTTACTATTGGTAGGCAAACGTTTGACCGCTATCTCACCTGATGTTAAGCGATGACGCGGTCTAAGGGGGAGCTCGCTTGCCTAGAATTCCAAGCGCTACAGATTCACAAGTACCAGGAGAGCAGAAACATACCGAGGTATTCCGGGGCCAGAATTACGAGCGCTACAGATTCACAATTACCAGGAGAGCAGAAACATCTTGGAAGTTTTTTCAGGGCTTGAATTATGAGTGCTTTACATTTAAAAGTACCAAGAGATCAGAAATATGTCGAAGCATTTTCCGCGTTGGAATTGTGAACGCTATATTTTCACAAGTACTAGGAGAGCAGAAACATGTCGAAGTATTTTCTGGGCTGGAAATTGTGAACGCTATAGATTCGCAAGTACCAGGAGAGCAAAAACGTGTCAAGGCATTTCGGAGCCAGAATTACGAGCGCTACAGATTCAGAAGTACCAGGAGAGCAGTAACATCTCGAAGTATTTTCTGGGCTGGACTTTCTGAACGCCGCTATACATAGATTCATGAAAATAGCCAGAAGAGCAGACACAGGTCGAATTATTTTCGGCGCCGGAGTTGTGAGGAGGGAGGGAGAGTGAGGTTAAGTTTAAAAAATACCAAGAGAACACAAACATGTCGAAGCTTATTTCCGGGCCAAAATAATGAAATCTAAAGATTCACAAGTAACATCAGAGCAGAAACCTGTCGAAGTATTTTCGGGGCTTGAAATTGTGTACCAGGAGAGCAGAATCATATTGAGATATTCCGGGGCCGGAATAACGAGCGCTACAGATTTACAAATACCAGGAGAGCAGGAACATGTCGAGGTATTTTTAAGCTGGAATAAGCGATATTGATTCACAAGTACCAGGAGACCAGGAACATGACAAAGATTTTCAGGGCTGGACATTAAAAACGCTATAGATTCGCAAGTACCAGGAAAGCATATAAACATGTTGTTTGGGGGAGCACTTTAGATTCACAAGTACTTTAGATCAGAAATATGTCGAAGGATTTTCCGCGTTGGAATTGTGAACTCTATATTCTCACAAGTACTAGGAGAGCAGAAACATGTCGAAGTATTTTCTGGGCTGGAAATTGTGAACGCTATAGATCAGCAAGCAACCAGGAGAGCAGACGCACGTCAATGTACTTTCGGCGCCGGAGTTGTGAGCGGTAAAGTTTAAAAAATACCAAGAGAACAGAAACATGTCGAAGCTTATTTTCGGGCTGGAAATTGTGAACGCTATAGATTCTCAAGTACCAGAAGAGCAGAATCATGTCGAGATATTCCGAGGCCATAATTACGAGCGCTACAGATTCACAAATACCAGGAAAACAGGAACATGTCAAGTTATTTCTGGGCTGGAATTATGGGCGCTATTGATTCACAAGTACCAGGAGAGCAGAAACATCTCGGAAGTTTTTTTGGGGTTTGAATTATAAGCGCTTTAGGTTCACAAGTTCTTTAGGTCAGTAATATGTCAAAGCATTTTCCACGTTGGAATTGTGAACGCTATATTTTCACAAGTACTAGGAGAGCAGAAACATGTCGAAGTATTTTCTGGGCTTGAAATTGTGAACGCTATAGATTCCCGCAAGTAACCAGGAGAGCAGACACACGTCGATTTATTTTCGGCGCCGTAGTTGTGAGTGGTGAAGTTTAAAAAATACCAAGAGAACAGAAACATGTCGAAGCTTATTTTCGGACTAAAATTAATGAACTCTAAAGATTCACAAGTAACAGGAGAGCAAAAACCTGTCGAAGTATTTTCGGGGCTGGAAATTGTGAACGCTATAGATTCTCAAGTACCAACAGAGCAGAATCATGTCGAGATATTCCGGGGCCATAATTACGAGCGCTACAGATTCACAAATACCAGGAGAGTAGGAACATGCCGATGTTTTTGAGGACTGGAAATTAAGAGCGCTATAGATTCGCAAGTACCAGAAGAGCAAAAACATGTCGAGGCATTTCGGAGCTGGAATAGATTCAGAAGTACCAAGAGAGCAATAACATACATCTGGAAGTGTTTTCTGGGCTGGAAATTCTGAACGCTATAGATTCCCGAAAATGACCAGGAGAGCAGACACACGTCGATTTTTTAATTTAATATGTCAAAGTATTGCCGGAGCTGGAATTATGAACGGTGCAGATTCACAAGTAGAAACCAGAAGACCAGAAACATGCCAAAGTATTTTTTTCGACAGGAGTCGTGAGCGCTTAGTACCTACCAGGAGATCACATACATGTCGAAGTTGTGTCGGGGCTGAAATCTTACTTTCAGCCGCACCGCAAGGTCTCATAATATCTGGATACCTGAATCATGAAAATGCAGTTCCAAGGATGAGACAATGTGGGGCAGTTCTAAAGTCTACGCAGACGAAGTCGCGGGAAGTAGCTAGTAATATTATAAAGCAGAAGAGTTTGTTTGTTTGTTTGTTTGTTTGTTTGGCTGAACGCGCTAATCTCAGGAACTACTGGTCCGATTTGAAAAATTCTTTCAGTGTTAGATAGCCCATTTATCGAGGAAGGTTATAGGCTATATATCATCATGCTAAGACAAACAGGAGCGGAGCAGTATTGGAAAATGTGACGCAGACGAAGTTGCGCGGGTCAGCTAGTATATTTATAAAATCATTGTTTTGTTAACATGATCTCGTTCAGGGCCAACCTGCGGCAAGGTCCAAGCGACCTTACATCGTCATTATACCATAGCATATAGTTTTGTTGAATAATCTTGAACGCATCACTTTTAGAGAATGACAACAATGTCACTTCCTATGTGACTTTTTTGGACATGTGTGGTTTTTGGAGCCATCGAATATATATATTCAAATCTGGTCACTCCAGTCTTGCAAAGAATTTCCGTGTTACCGAGTTAATGGGTTGTGGAGGTCTGGTAGGCAGCCGCTCTACGTAATTTACTGGTATTCAGCTGAATCCGGTTAAAAGACCCCAATATAGATGCGAAAAAGGGTAGGAGTTTACCCGTTTTGTATAAAAAAAAAACAAATTTGGATTTCATAATTTAAAATGGGAGTTTCTGAATTGAGTATTTGGAGTTGGTGTCCAACCCTTCCTGAATGGCAAAGTTTAATCTAGTTTTTAGGCTACAGAAGAGTTTGACAAATTCTCAATTTAAATTCTACATTCAGATATTGGCTGCGTTTTCATACCAGAAAGATAATAACAAGCTTTATTTTAAGCACACCCACCCTAGTGTCAGTAGGGTGTGTATCATAAGTAGTATGTGGATCGTATTAGTAGAATTAATGAGAAACAAGTCAGAAATTAAAGTATTATTTATTAAGTTCTATATAAATCAAAATATATATACCGCGTGTATCTGACATCGACGCACAAACGATTTCCATGGGTCCGGGGCATGATTCTGGACACCCTAGACTTAGAATTTTTCGTCGGCTTTTTTCTCATTTTTTCATTTTTTTCAAGAGTTTTTTTTACTTTAGACTGCTCATAATCGTTATTCTGACCTAACCCAATGAGATTTTTAATAAAGAAATAATTAATTAACTACTTTCACCAAAAAGAGCAATCTGAATAAAGCCACAAATAATATCAGCTCAGCTGAGCTGATACTTTGTAGTACTCTTGAAAAAAATGAGAAAAGAACCGACGAAAAATTCCAACACTGGGGTGTCCAGAATCATGCCCTGGACCCATGGAAATCGTTTGTGCGTCGATGTCAGATACACGCGGTATATATATTTTTTTTTAATTTACTTTCGTTATCGTATTATACAATGGGTTTGTGATAACTAAAATCAGAATTAAATACTTTATATTGAATTTTACTTATATATCTAGAAATAACGATTTAATTAATTAAGACAGTTATTAGACCTATGAATTGAATAGACTAAACACAGCGAAACAACAGCGAAGAGCAACTGACTGTGTTTTTCTCGCTCGGGTACACTCGGCGGTCCCGAGTTCACCCGATCGAGCCTTTAACCTCAGAGCGTGACGGGTCAGCCTAACTTACTACCTACGGAAAAAGCTGTGTGCGCCAAAAGAAGTTTTCACTTAAAAAATAACAATAACACAAACATCAATGTAATCATTTCCTCCGAATCACAAAAAAACAACCTCCTTTGGATTTCATAACACATCCGATTTATTTCACTATACTTACGTTTACCATCGTCTCATTTAAGACGCGATGTTAAAGCCCCCAGTCGTGCTTTCGAAGCAGCCCTACGACTTGTAACTGTTGATTACTTACACATAGATATAAAATGTTTCTTGTACTTGTAGGTACACTATACTACGAGTCGGTAACTTGCACTATACAGTATAGAATTAGTGATATCTTTAAGGTCAGGGCTGGCTGTAGTACGAGGGGGTTGGCAAAGTGTTGATGTTTCTATGTAACTTTCCTTCTAATACTCGGCCTAGGTTGTATTTACAATTGATGATTTAAGATACTAATTGAAAAGAGTTTCCATTTCATGGAGTTTCTTGCACGTTCTTCTCCATAGGATCTACTATTTGGAACGTGCAACTGCCGCGCGAGATAGGGTCGGTGAGTGTGTTTTGCTGTAGAACAATTCGCTGCTCTTGTCGCTAGCGCGGCAGAATTAGCTTCATCTATTTGACTGACAGACCTTGGCTATTCAAAAGTGCCTGAAACTGGTATATTTGAAATAACAGATTTTGTATTTGTATTTAATATTTCCGAACCGGGGCAGAGACTAGTTTGATCCGAATGTCTTGTTCTAAAAAAAAATAACAAATATTATACAGCAGGATTGTTGCTATTGACTGCATTATTTGGGACCCATTGGAGACTGTTCAATAATCCTACTTAATTTATAAATGCGAAAGTTTGTGTGGATGGATAGGATCTTCATGAAGGCATAGAGGTAGATTATAGTCTGGAATAAAATATAGGCTATACATATATATATCGCGGGAGTATCTTCCCTAGGGATCACGCGGGCAGAAGCTATTTATTTTAATAAAGCTGATTATTCCCACACCCAGCCGAAAGAAAGCAGCGATGGTTCGCTTATATAGTCTCGCTTCGTCGTAATTGGCTAACGATTAACAATGCGAATTCGTCGCGCGATGAACTTAAACAAATCTGTGTGTTTAATCTCGTCGTGCGAATGACGATAGGATCTCCCGTTTCTTGAAAGGATTATTTAGACTTCGTCCACCGCATCCCAAGTATGATATTACTTGGGATCCATCAATTGTTCTCAGTTATTTAACTCAAAGAGGCGAAAATAACGTTCTATCTCTAGAAGATATTTCTAAAAAATTAATTACTACCCTGTAAACAAGGAATCTGTCGTAAAATAATGAATGTTTGTAGGTATACATTATGTATCGGCTGATTCTCTGAACTAAATGACGGATATAGTGTTGTGACCATAAAAGTTTTTTTATTTTAGAGTTTGTGTATTGAGTATTTGGGCTCTAAAAAATCGTGACATAAGGCTAGCGGATGCGACTACTACATGTCTTCTTTATCATTTCGAGACTATGCAGTTCGTACAATTAAAATGGAACTTCACTTAGGTAAGTTCGTTTAATTTCTAATTATGACGCATTCTGTTCGGCACTTTTCTTCAGGTTTTTCTTTAAGTAAAATATTTTGCCACCCCTAGAATACTTGTATCTTATAGTATCTCTTACACAGAAACGGGTTGTGAATAAATAAACAGAAGTAGTTTATTCCGGCTGGCTAGATCCTGAGTTACTTGTAACCATCAAGATTTACGAGAAACTTGGACAGATAGAACTACAACTAAAAACAAAACTATAACTTAAACATAATACTATTGACGGGACCACCGACGTGATCACTTGCTTCCATTTTTAACCGACTTCCAAAAAAGGAGGAAGTTCTCAATTCGGCGAGTGTTTTTATTTATGTATGTACACCGATTACTACGAAGTTTCTGATTTGCGTGATTCTTTTTTAGTTCGATGCGACATACTTCCCGTTTGGTTCCGTAAAAATTTGATTCAGTTTGGCTTAGCAGTTTTGATTTTATGCGCATTTTTGCTTATTTCAATTTCTGCGTGTGTGAAGACGTCATCCAAGTATCACCACTTAAAAGTGAAAAATAAAACCAAAAACACCGACTTCCGAAATTAAGATTATTTTATACTTTGTTGTGTATTTTTTTGGAAGCCGGTTATATTTTTTTTTTTTGTAAGAAAGTTTTGATAATCGGGATCATCATCAGCTGTAAGCTGCAGCTGTAGTGGATACTGCTGAACATAGGGCTCCTCGAGGCCCCTTTTACTTCAACATACCGACCGGCCCAACGTAGGTTAATTTAATAAAACTAAATTAATTCAATTCTGTTCGAAGAACGTTAAGCTTGAATTCGGGGAAAAATTTCGTAGTCCTGTTTTAGCAGTAATATTTTTTACTGTCAGCTTGTAAAATAGAACAGAATAACGTTTATTGTCTCCAGTATTACAGCCTATAGTATCGGTACATACACAAAACTATAATACCGGAAGCAAAAGGTTCAACCGTCAGCATTATGCTTAGGTTCTCTAGTGGGTTGCTAAGCGCTGTTTTTCAGCTTAACCCCTTGAATTCTGTTTACAAAAGAAAATAAAGAGAAAAAAAGACAGTACATTCAGCAACAACGGTCTAAGTGAGAACTAATTTTTAAGTGATCATTCCACTGCTGGGCAAGACTTCCAGCTGATTCACAAGTAGGATTCAGAAGGCTAGTGTAGACTACGTTTAATGCTATCGTTCGCTAGAGTCGTCGACGACTTGGCGGATTTCACCAATGAAACTGTTCGCGATAAGTAGGTACATCTAAACAGCATTCAAGAGTTGTCAGTGTCAATATTCCATTGAAAATAATTACACTGACAGCTCGAAAACGTGATTCATATGTTGCTCGCGTCCTGCTTCATTGATAAAATCCGTCGTGCCATGTTCTACATGTCTGACTGAAGTCATGAGAGGCTCATAACTTCCAGTTACTTCGATCCAAGTCTAGATTGGACCATTTTTTTTTTTCAATTATGATGGGTTTAGGAGTGAGGCGTATTTATCGAAACAGTTTAAAAAAAACAGTTATTTCAAAGTAACAACATGAAACAATACTAATAATGCTGAGATAGGGACCTTTTTGGCCTCGCACAGATCAATTTCATGTTATTATCTGTATTTTGTTATTTTGCTTCTGTCTGTTTTGTGCGAGTCCCAAATAAACATTTTTCTTTCTTTCTTTCTTTCTTTCTTTTTTAAACAGGTATCTCAGAACCGAAATAACAGCTCCTACCTATTTCGCCTGTTCCTCAAACAACCGTAGTAGCCGTAACTCGACATACAAAACGAAACGACCTGGAACAGCTATGTGAAACAGTTTCAAATGGAACATGCTCCATTCTCTTCTGACTTATTATAATAGAAAAAGACAACATCTGTTCTTTGGAATAAGCTCTTTGCTCCTCTGGTTCATTGTAATAGAAAGAGATAGAACCTGTTCCCTGCCTGTCACTGTTTCTGACCTTTTCAGTAGCAGGTACTGTTTCTGAATCTGTTGCAATCAATGAGTTTATAAGAATCAGAATCAGAATCAGAATCAGTTTTATTTGTTAACACAGGTACATAATTATAATATACAGATCTTATTATAAAATGACGAAAGACGAAAGAGCGCTATGTTATGCCAGGAGGCGTATAAATCATGGTGAGCAAGTACCTAGCTCAAGATTACAAATTAAAGTTAAAAAAAAATACATACTTGTCCAATAATATATAGTTCCAGTGGAACAGGCTGTTTTTTTGGAACTGTTTTCTTCTTGGAACTGAAACAGGTGAAACAGGTTTCTAATTTTATCTGTTCCAACCCACCCCTAGATGGGTTTGCTCTTCACTCTACTCTTGGTCAAAGGTGACAGAGAAGATGGAGTGAGCTTACTCAGAAGAAGCCTTTTCGCTTTAACTTTTGTTAATTTATGTAAAAAAAAAAACACTAAAGAATAGTTTGGCTAACTTAATTATTTACTGCCCCAACATCGAAGCAAATCTTTAATGAAGCCGGTTTAAATTAAACTTCCGTAACATTTAATCCACTTTAAACTATCGTCCAAAAGTCAGAAATGTACGGAAAAATAAGTATATAGGTATACGGAAATATAAATAAGTATTAAATAAAATAAACAATAACTCGGCAAAAAGTGCCGCGCTCAGCAAACACGTAAATCATAACAAACTAACTTGCTGTGCCGGTGACACAGTTCGCAGACTTGTTTATATACGAATACAGAACTGATGCAGATTTATAACATTTGGTTTCATGAAAACTTTTTTTTTTTTAAGTGGTTCGAAGTAATGTCAACCATTGCTTGGGGTATATCGGGTGTTTTTGACAGCCCTCCGCAAACTGATAGGGTGGCTTCAGTACATCATATTAAGATGACCGGTACATAAAATTCTTTCAGGAACATTAAGGGAATCCAAAAAACCAGATTGGTTTTATTACCTCACAGGCAATGTATCGTTACCGTGGCAAAACGCACGTAGACATCCATTGCTGTTTTTTTTAAATCAGCTGTTTTGTTAACATAAATGGAGTGTTGCATACAGAGAATGTAATTTTACATTGAAATAAAGGAATATCAGCAGAAAAAACGACAATTTTTTTTTTTCCTGAGAAAATTTCCAGTGGGATATGATTCAGAATAAGGAGCTGAATCAATCCTGAGTTTTTGTGGAGGGCTGTCAAAAACACCCGGTATAGCTTCTTATCACCGCTCTAACCACCGTTATAGACCTCATTTCGGGCACAGCGGTTAAGTTTAGTGCAGACTGTTATTCATCATCTACACTATATTATATACTATCTATAATATAATATTATAAAGCAGAAGAGTTTGTTACCTAGTTTGTTTGTTTGGTTGAACGCGCTAATCTCAGGAACTACTGGTCGGATTTGAAAAATTATTTCAGTGTTAGATAGCCCATTTATTGAGGAAGGCTATAGGCTATATCATTACGCTAAAACAAATAGGAGCGAAGCATTAATGGAAAATGTAACGCAGACGAAGTTGCGCGGGTCAGCTAGTCATGAATAATAGTAACTATACAGCATTTGTTTGGAGATAGGACCTTGGAAGCAGCACTTCTGTTTTCTGATTTGCATTTGGAATTTCGAGCACTATGGTCGACACCAGATAAATTGACAATAAAGGTCATCAACCCGCCTACATTTATTGACGGTTGCATTTTGGGGAATGTGCGTGCGAGCCATTAACATACAAAAGAACCCATAAGACTAGCTTTTGGTCAACGAAGATTACTTCCTCGCCAAAATCTCGTGTGAAACCTACCTTCCCAGTTCGCCACAAAAACACCATAAGAGTACCTACTACTGGCACAGTTTACGTTTCAAACTCGTTTGCACACCCTGTACGCAAAGGATTTCTCTTGTGCCCATAAACATTAAAACTATATATTTATACGCTTAGCAATTTCACTTTGTTGTTGATAAGGGATTTAAAATTAAGTGCTTATTGCATTTTACTTTCTTGCGGCAAGTTTACATTGATGATTTTGTCTTTATACTTTTGTAACCGAAATGCCTTTTGCTGATGTAAGGTATTGTTGTAAACAATTAAATGCTTTAAGTAATATTTTGTACAGATCAGTTTACGAAAATGATTTTCCTGGATGGAAGTTCCGCTATTGCAGTGTCATACCGCCGTTTTTGGAATTTGAGTATATTTTAGCCTGGAAACTCCCAAAAAACATTTAACTTGAATTTTAAACATTCTGTACCCAAAATTTTCGTGCTTAAATAATAACAGCCGCACGGGTCGATCTTTAAGGTTAAGCAATGCTGGCCAAGCTTGGTCTGTGGGTGAGACCATCTTAACATAACGAGTTTCCTCCGTGCCTCGGACAGCACGTTAAGCCGTTGATCCTGGCTGTCATTTGTAGATCTTTGGCAGTCGTAACGTATTGTCAGAAGCCAAGAAGTACCGTGTTAATGGGTTGTGGTCCACAACCCATTAACTAAGGCTAGGCAGATGACTTTCAGTTATTATTATTAGTCGATGATGGAGCACGCTTGCCTAGAAGTACATAGCTTATCACTCGAATGGAAGCTATAAGAAAACACGTTAAGCCGTTGATCCTGGCTGTCATTTGTAGATCTTTGGCAGTCGTAACGGATTGTCAGAAGCCAGTAAAATCTGACCCCAGTCTTGCTAAGAAGTACCGTATTACCCAGTTAATGGGTTGTGGAGGTCTGGTAGGCAGCCGCTCCACGTAAAATACTGGTATTCAACTGAATCCGGTTTGACTGGAAGCCAACCCCAATATACTTGGAAAAAGGCTAGCAGATGATGATGTACCCAAAATGCTCAATAAAAACCCAAAGGATTTTTTTCTATGTGGGGAAAGTGTCCATTTCCTGTTGGACAAATCACAAACCCGAAGCCGGGGGAAGAGCTACCTAGTTCAAGATAAATGTGATTCCGATTTAAACCTTTTAATATAAGTACCAGTGATTTCTATACTAATCGTCGAACAAGAGTTGTACAATTTATGAGCACGGTATTCAAATAGATGCAATGTTTCATAGAGTAAAAAATATATATTCATGATTGTTTACTAGACCTTATAAGTATTTCATTTTGGGGATATGCCCCTACTGCAAGATAGTGAAACACACATTTTTTTAAATTACAAAATGAAAGATTCACTAACTTTGCGATGAAGTTATACAGCTTCAAAGATTACAATTAGAAAGAGAAGTCCGTTATGGACTTTGACGTCTAAGTCCATGACGCCGATACAGCTGCCATAGAAAATAGCGTTTTCGCGAGGGTGACAGATAAATAAAATAACTGTATCTCGTTTGTTTTTCAAGCAATTTTGACTCTATTTTCACGTTAGTATAATATGTTTGTACATTTTTAGATAAACTGTATAGATAATAAATAGTTTCTTCATGCATATTCCCTAATGCCAATGACTCGTAAGTATTGCCAAGCGACAGTAATGACCATGGAATATTACAAAAAGATAAATTTAAAATTATTTGTGTCATATCGGTAGGTATGAGAAGTTTGAGAGTGGTAGCATGTTATTATATAAATCCATATGGCTTGCCTTTTCACAACTTAGTTGGGTTCGGCTTCTCAGTCTAACCGATTGTTCTGAATACCAGTACTTTACATGAATCGACTGCCTATCTAATCTCTATAACCCTGTAACTGGGTACCACGTTAACAATACCCTTTGGCAAGACTGGAGTCAGATTTCTTGGCTTCTTCTGGCTTCCGGTAACGACTGTCCAAGATCTACAAATTATTGCCGGGACCAACAGCGTAACGTAGTTTCCGAGGCACCGTGTAATCTCAGTATGTTGAGTTGGTCGCCCATCCACGCACCGACCTCGGCAAGTGTTGCTTAACCTAGAAGACTGACCCCATATTTGGTGTTTTTTTTTTTGTATGGGAAATCAACAAATTACCATGTCCGCTCTGAGGAGAGCAGAAAAGAGGGTCAGACTCACTGACTAAAACTCATCCATGTTCCTCCTAATGGTCGCCAGGGTCGCGGTGAATCGTTCGAACAAATTCCACAACTCTGCGGCTGTTATTTTTAACCGACTTTCCAAAAAGGAGGAGGTTCTCAATTCGGATGTTTGTATTTTTTTTTTTTTTTTTTTATGTTTGTTCGGGCATAACTCCGTCGCTTGCCAACCGATTTTAAAAATGATTTTTTTGTTGGAAAGGGAATACTTCCCAAATGGTCCCATGGTAAGGAAACCAGGATCTGATGATGGCATCCCAGAGAAGTCGAGGGGAACTTTCGAAAATCGTATGGGCAACTAGTGCGTTTGGAGTGTTGTTAGGTGTGGTACCACTAAAAAGTGAAAAATAAAAAACTTTTTACAAAAAAATTCAACCGACTTCCAAAAAAAAACACTACAAAGTAAAAAAATAACTTTAATTTCGGAAGTCGGTGTCAAAAAACGAACAAATTAACAAAAACACCGAGTTCCGAAATTAAAGTTATTTTTTTACTTTGTAGTGTTTTTTTTTGGAAGTCGGTTGTATTTTTTTGTAAAAAGTTTTTTTTAGTCACGAGTTCTTCTGACTAGTATTATACCAGTAGAAGAATATTAAGCAAAAAGCTTAATGCAAAATGCACCTATAGTTCACATTTAGCGTCAGACCAAGACGACAATGACGGAACGAACTTGACTCCTACAGATAAGGTCAATGCCTTATTTAATTTTACATAGAGAAGCATTCACAAACATCTCATTATAAACACTAGACTAATGACTAAACAGTCGAGACTTGTGTACAAATATTGGACAATGCGTTCTGAATTGAAAACAAAGCGTTTGATTTGGCTCTTAATAATAATCATCTGGACGGAGATAGGTATGCTATACCGACGTACCGTACTTCGAGTCTCGAAGATTATAACCAAAAATAATTGGAATACTTTAACTTGAGGCAACACAAGTGCAAATAAATTCTTGCAAAAATTCTTCTCGTTTATCATTCTTGATGGAAAAAGCATCAAAAAGAAGAAGTAAGGGGAGAAATAGACAGAGTCAAACAACGACTTTCTTGTATAAAAAAAAAACACTACAAAGTAAAAAATTACTTTAACTTCGGAACTCGGTGTTTTTGTTAGTTTGTTCGTATTTTGACACCGACTCCCGAAGTTAAAGTAATTTTTTACTTTGTAGTGTTTTTTTTTTTTAAGTCGGTTGTATTTTTTTGTAAAAAGTTTTTTATTTTTCACTTTTTAGTGGTACCCCACACCTAACAAAACCACTGCAAAATCGATACCATACGATTTTCGAAAGTTCCCCTCGACTTCTCTAGGATGTCATCATCAGATCCTGGTTTCCTTATCATGGGACCATTTGGGAAGTATACCCTTTCTAACAAAAAAATCATTTTTAAAATCGGTTGGCAAGCGACGGAGTTATGCCCGAACAAATATAAAAAAAAAAAAAATACAAACATCGGAATTGAGAACCTCCTCCTTTTTGGGAAGTCGTTTAATAAAAGAGAACTAAATCTTGATGTAGTAAAGGTACTCTACCAGAAAACATAGACTACTTAACAGCAACTCCTCAGGGCTTCTCATCCCACTATCAATTCCGCTACAAAACCTATTGCAGGTTGTTGGAACCACTGAGTCGAAAAGAGAAGGCTTGCTTCACCCTGCAGCCTGCAGCAATGACTCAAAAAAGGCTGGATTTTATGATTTCCTATTTATTACCTTAAATTGCTTTCTGAGCCCTGAGTCAGCCTCATAAGAGCGTCTACGTTTAATAGACCTTGAAATGACACCGATTGCATCGCTTCGATGACAAAAGCGTCTAAGGGCTGAATTTTATTTGTAAGATAATTTTTAAATGAAGAATAAATATGGCTGTTTGGCATATTTTCTATGCAAAAGCTGTCAAATCAGAATTTTTATTACTCTGATATTTATCTGACTTTTGAAAAATGGGCCCTAAGTTGACATGCCAATTGTTAATTGCTTTTTTAAATCAGCATCATCGAAAAAAAATAATTATTTCCCCCTACACAATCGTCAGCTTCCAACCTACTCCCAAACAATAGCCAACAGATATCATTAACCCAATAAACGAAATAAAACTGTAAAGTGTTCGATAATAAAAACGAACAAAACGTGCGACTACACATTGTGTCTGATCGACTCAATGAATAACTAGTGGTTTACAGTTACCGAGATGAGACCGGCCGACACAATGACACCGATAACTTGGAGCAGTTACTGACAGGTGTATGGAACCTGTTGTAGATCAATTAGCGTAGCTCCCCTACTTTCGTGACAGAAAAAACAACTTTTTACAAAAATAAAACACTACAAAGTAAAAAATAACTTTAATTTCGGAAATCGGTGTGAAAATACGAAGAAACTAACAAAAACACCGACTTCCGAAATGAAAGTTATTTTTTACGTTGTAGTGTTTTTTTTTTTGGAAGTCGGTTGTATTTTTTTGTAAACCGTTTTTTATTTTTCACTTTATAGTGGTACGCCGTACCTAACAACACCACTGCAAAATCGCAGAAAAGCAAAATAAATGTCGATTACTTGGATGACATAAAACCATCATCCAAGTAAACGAATTCCAGCTATTTCGATTTGAAATCCAATGTCGTAACCGATTTTGATAAAATTTAAATGGGACCAATCTGCAAGTACATCCTTTCAGATAAAACAAGAATATTTCAAATCGGTTCATAATTGACGGAGTTATGAGGTAACAACATAAAAATAAAATACAACCGAATTGAGAACCTCCTCCTTTTTTGGAAGTCGCTTAAAGAAAGAAAAGGGAGAAAACACGTTTAACATGTCATCCAAATCATTGTGTTTGATCGACTTGTGTAACTCTTGCCTTAGACGCAATAGTGTACTTAATAAATAATTCATCTAATTTTTCAGTGGTATATTTATTAGGTACTAGTTTTTGAGTTATTTATACGTTCTTCTATACCGCGTTATAAGATTTTGGCCTTTAGACTACCAGCTATTTTCCTTCGCCAAAACTAAAGTGTGCAGTTCGTGAATTCTTGTGGAGTCAAAATGCGTAAAAAATTGTTCAATTTTCTATTTCTAATCAAACTCCGAGGCCCTGTCTATTAGGAAAATGGACTATTTTCATATCCATCTTCAGTAGACTTTCAAGTCTAACAGAATGCAGATTGACCTCGAAATTATTATTCATAGTAATTATTTGATACTATGCGGCTATATTTTATGCAGCCTTGCATAGATTAAATTACGCACATTTGATGGATACCACAACCCCTGTATTACGTACATATTCCCGCCTTGTCGTATCAGGACCGCACAAATATGCATAAGCGTTAATAAATGACTAAATTAATAGAGTGGTTTACCGGACCGGACACAATGACACCGATACACCGGACGCAGTTACCGATAGGTATGGGACCTGTTGTAGATCTTTTTTTGTGGGTGACCTAAAATGTGCAAGTATCTCTCTCATTTTTAAGTACACTGTTTTTCTTTTTACTTATGATAGGCACGCGTTTGACCACTATCTCACCTGATGGAAAATGGTGATGCGGTCTAAGATGGAGCACGCTTGCCGAGAAGTAACCTATTCACTCTTGACTTAAATACTCTTAGGTTGTAGCTATCAGGACATAACACAGACTCCGGCAGGGAATTCCACTCCTTTGCTGTACGCACTATGAATGTGTTCCCAAAAAGTTTTGTGCGTGTGGGTGGGATGTCCACCATGCACAGCTGGCGCATCGCCGTTCGTCTTGTGGTCCTCTGCTTTTTGAAGATTTCTAAGGGACAAAGTGTACAATTATCCGAATCATTGTGTCTGATCAACTAAATGAATAACGAGTGTTTTACCGGACTGGATACACTGACACCGCTATCTTGGCTGTAGCTTCGGATAGGTGTAGTTATGGAACTTGTTGTAGATCTTTTTTATTGGCTGACCTAAAATGGGTAAGTTGATACAACTTGCCCATTTTAGGCTCTTATTTTTAAATACATCGGCGAAATGCGTGACTCTTCAATATATTATAGCTTAGCTCCTCTAGTTTTTGAAGATTTCTAAATGACAAAGTGTATAATGTCATCCAAATCTTTGTGTCTGATCGACTAAATGAATAAAAACCGGCCAAGTGCGAGTCGGACTCGCGCACCGAGGGTTCCTTACAAACCAGTAGGTATAAGCAGAAGTTGCGATTTACGATTTATGACGTATTAAAAAAAAACTACTTACTAGATCTCGTTCAAACCAATTTTCGCTGGTAGTTAACATGGTAATGTATATCATTTATTTTTTTTAGATTTATCATACTCGTATTTTAGAAGTTAAGGGGGGGGGACACATTTTACCACTTTGGAAGTGTCTCTCGCGCAAATTGTTAAGTTTAGAAAAAAAATATTTTAGAAACCTCAATATCGTTTTTGAAGACCTATCCATAGATATCCCACACGTATGGGTTCGACGAAAAATTTTTTTTTGAGTTTCAGTTCTAAGTATGGGGACCGCTAAAATTTATAGTTTTTTTTTTATTTATTTTTTTCACGGAATACATCTACTTACCAAAGGAGAATGCCCACGGCACTATGGACAAATGTACTCAATTCAACATTGTTGTGTCTTCATAAAATCATCTTTAAAATACTTGATGGCATGTCTAAATACTACCTCAAAAGATTTAACACAAACTACAATGGCATTTCTGAGATATTTACGAAAGTGAAATTACTATTTTGAGGTTATGTTCGACCAAAAAATAGTTGAAAAAATCTATTTAAAAGGGTCTGAAAGGGTTTACGGGTGAGCTTGGTATCTTTGAAGCATAATTTGTGTAAAATCTGTAACGTTTTACCTCACCAAGTCTTACTGATTTAGATTTTGCGCATTTTTAAATCTCATGCCCGCGTTTCATGAAATTGCAAAGCATGGAAGAAATCATTACTAAAATAGTCAATCGCTTAGTGTTATTGTCTAGATCCTACTCAAATCATAGATGTGGTAGGTATCATGAAATGGTCTTTGTAAGTAGAGAGGGAAGGTAAAACACACAACACCAAATACAACAAATATAAGAATGATTATTTCTTAAACTTGTATTTAATCTTCTAAAAATATGTTATCCAAAAATAGTGCTGGAACACTAACATTGTCATAACGTGCCCAGCTCAAATACCACACTATGCACATTACATGCACACAGCAACCTACAGTTCTTTTTCCCACAAGGCAAGAACAATAGTATCCTACTATAGTGCCTAATGTATCTCTTACATTTTCATCTTTATTTACTAAAATATAACTATAATATGTTCTACTAGACACATGCCTCGATTTTATTCTTCCTCTTACTAAATAATGATTAGTTCCCAATACTAAAATTCTGTGCAACTGCAATCTAAATGATACTACACACAATTCATTCATATCCTCGAATACACTTAAGTGATTGAAAAAAAAACAATCCTAGTAAATAAGTTAGTTATTACCAACACATCAGTAGAAGGTTTCTACCTATATAGGTTATGTTACAATCCGGTAACCCAACGTTGAGGTGAGAAACTAACACACAGACATGGATTGTACTTGTGTCCTCTAAGATTTGTTATATGGTACGTAAACATAAAGCGCAGTTCCTAACTAAAAAAACTCCTACTACGTTATTTTTAACGTAGTAGGATTTTTTTTAATAATATGCATTCTTACCGGTGTTGGTGAGATCCAGACTCGTAAAATGTCTATGATGTTATTCGGAATTTCCGACAACATATGTGTCTGCGCCTAAGTGGTGTTAATCTCAAAGAGCAGTTGAGACATTGCATCACAGTCGCACTCGCCATGATCACAACTCAAAAAGTCCGGCTTTTAGTAATAAACAATACACACGGTGCAGTGGCGTTAAAAATATGTTTATTTTCAATGGGTTGGCAGCAGTAACGGAGGAACTAAAAGGCTCGACTCGAAGCATAACGTACTAAAACCAGCAGAAATAACAGTATTGTATTGCAAAAATATGACAGACGCGCAATAAACGTCAAATAAGGTTGTACCCATACTGATGAAATATCGATTTTTGATCGATTTCCGTAAACCAGCCAGTGGTATTTCACAAATACAACTTAGCGCCGATGTCACCGTTTACAACCACTGATATTGATAATGCCAGCAACAACTTGTGATTTAGAACTCAGTTATTACTTTACAATAAAAGATTGAACAATCAATACAAAATCGATATCATTTTATTTTATGTAGGTAGGTACGCAATTTCACACGTTACCCGCAATAGAAAAAATGGAAATCCCTAGTATTGACAGTCGGTAGTAACAAATGGCGTACTATAACGTCGGAAACATAAAAATACTAATTATTTTTCAAAAAACTATCCCATTTTAAATATCAATCAAAATCTTTTTAAAAATATATTTTTATTTTAAATATTTCATGCCGTTTAAGGTTTTGAGACACAAGTAATTTATCAAGAGTACTGTTCATGGGCAATCTCTTTTCAACAGCATAGTTCTTATAGTTTCGGAGAAAAGTAGCTGTGACAGACGGACGGACAGACAGACAGACATGACGAATCTATAAGGGTTCTGTTTTTGCTATTTGGCTACGGAACCCTAAAAACGAGTAGTTTATCAGACACAATGACACCGCTAGTAGCTACAGGTATATGGATACATACTCGTTGTTTTTAGGAACCTGTTGTAGTTCTTTTTTTTTTTGGGAAACCTAAATTGGCCAGGATGATCTTTCCTGCTTTCAATGTGTACAGTGCTTGGAATGCTTTTGATCATACATATTTGATGAGTTGATAACAAGCTTGTTCCGCGGATTATCCCACAGGAACCGTGCATTTTTCTGGGGGAAATATGGAGTCCAAGTAACCTGTGGTCTAGTTTAGTATCAATTTTGTCGGGGCAGATAAAACTAACTTTGGAGCCCGCTGGATGCGAAAAGCTCTACACAGCACAACATGCTTTTACCCAGCAGTACACGTCTTACGACTACAGCGATAATGATGTGGCTGATGTTATTACATGGAAGGACAGAATGACCATTACACTCAAAAAAAAACAATGTCTTGCTTAGTAGACGGATCGCTGTTGTAATATATACCTAGGAACTCCTTTCCCTTGATAACGTCCATTAAAAGAATCAAGATACAATACATTAAAAAGTTTCCGCACCAAGTTTTAATCTTAAATCTTGGTATCAAACACCATGAATATTCGTGTTAAGGAACTGAAGCCACACATGATTGCTTAGGTAACAGCCAAAAAAAAACATTCTAAAACACAATGCCTGCCCAACTTGCAGTTGGTATAAACAGCTTTGCATAACAAATCGATTTACATCCTCTACAAAGCCTTACATTTCGGCTTGTTAACTGAAATACATTTGATAATACACCGACATCCACAGGTGCGGCAAATGACTTCAATAGATGCATTTTGAGATACAGAAATTAGGTTTTATTGTCGTTTTAACAGTTACTTGATGCATCCGGACATTGTCGACTTAGTTCTCACCTTTGTACGAGTAGGTAACTTAATAGGATGGGTTTGTTGCACATTTGCATGTAAATAGGTGCAACCTGTCTGTAGGGTTTTATTGCAGCTATGTTCAACATTCAGAAGTTTTGCTACCTTCATCCGTACTTGCAATTCAAAATTTAAAAAAAAATACAAAATTCAGAAGTCATTTATTCAAATTAGGCTGAGAGCCAGCACTTTTTAACCGACTTCCCAAAAAGGAGGAGGTTCTCTATTCAGTTGTATGTTTTTTATTTTTTCTTATGTTTATTACCTCATAACTCCGTCAATTATGAACTGATTTAAAAGTTCTTGTTTTATCTGAAAGGATATACTTGCAGATTGGTCCCATTTAAATTTTATCAAAATCGGTTACAAAGTTTGGATATGAATCGAAATAGCTGGAATTCGTTTACTTGGAAGATGGTTTTTTGTCATCCAAGTAATCGAAATTGCGTATTTTGCTTTTCTGAGATTTTGCAGTGGTGTTGTTAGGTGTGGGGTACCACCAAAAAGTGAAAAATAAAAAAACTTTTTACAAAAAATATAACCGACTTCCAAGTATTAATTTTTTTTTTAAAAACACTACAACGTACCAAAATTTTTACTTCACTTTGTAGTGTTTTTTTTTTTATTTGGAAGTCGGTTGTATTTTTAGTAAAAAGTTTTTTGAACGTCGAATTTTACAAAAGACAGTCCCTCAAAACCGCCCGCCCGGTACCACTTTCCAAGTGTTTTAGCTGTGGAGAATAAGTGGCGCAACAAACTCCCCGGCAACACATCTGAGCATTTATAATTACTTTGTGCTATGCTAAAAGTGGACCGGTGACCTGGTGAGGGTCGCAGGTAGCCGATGGATGCGAGCCGGTTGTTGTGACGTCACTTGGGGGAGGCCAATGTCCAGCAGAGGACATCTGTCCCTGATATAATGATGTTGATAATGTTTAGGAGTGAAATTTAATGCAGGTCGTGTTTTCTTATAGCTTCCATTCGAGTGATAAGCTATGTACTTCTAGGCAAGCGTGCTCCATCATCGACTAATAATAATAACTGAAAGTCATCTGCCTAGCCTTTTCCCAAGTATATTGGGGTCGGCTTCCAGTAGTTCCAGTCAAAAAGGATTAAGCTGAATGCCAGTGTTTTACGTGGAGCGGCTGCCTACCAGACCTCCACAAGTTGTTGTCCCGTGTTACCCAGTTAATGGGTTGTGGACCTGGTCCACAACCCATTAACACGGTACTTCTTGGCTTCTGACAATCCGTTACGACTGCCAAAAGATCTACAAATGACAGCCGGGACCAACGGCTTAACGTGCTTTCCGAGGCACGGAGGAAACTCGTTATGTTAAGATGGTCACCCATCCACAGACCAACCTTGGCAAGTATTGCTTAACCTTAAAGATCGACCCGTGCGGCTGTTATTATTTAGCCACGAGCTCCTCCACGAATAATATATGTGATCAATAAATCTTTTTTCTTGAATAGATACAAAACCAGTCACTAAAGCGTTATTATTATAAATGCGGATGGATGGAGAGGGAAATGGAGGCCAAAGATTTTATGAATGGACTAGCTTCTGCCAGCGGCTTCGCCCGCGTGATCCCTAGGGAACATATTCCCGGGATGAAAAGTAGCTTATGTGCTATTCCAGACTATAATCTTTGTTCTAAATTTTATAATATTACTCGTTTGGTGTAAAGCTAAATTATAACCATTTTCTCCTCGACATTATAATTTATTTATTTATTTATTTATTTAGACTTTATGCACAATAGTGGTACATGGGCGGACTTAATGCAACAAGGCATTCTCTACCAGTCAACCTTTGGGTTAAAAAGACTACACTGTGGTAGGTGTACAACAAACAAATAAAAATAAAATATAATTGAGTCATATCGATACAACAAAGTATACAAATAATATATATATACATATACTATAAAATACATATATATTTGCTAAAATAATATACTAATAAATATATATGATGATTTATAATAATTTCTGATTAAGAGAACTTACAATAGTTATGACGAGACCAAACTACGAATGACATAATTGTTAAAGGATATTCCAAACTGTCGTAAGCCGTTTTCCGAAGCTACTCGCTAGCCTCTAGGCGCCAAGCTAGCCGCCTGCCTGTGCGTTCGCGACCTTATACAAAAATAATCCTTATAGCATGATTCAGTATTCACGCGCGATGGCTTATTATTAGCGTATTTCATGTATAACTTTGGTGTTTCTATACCGTTTTCCATGATTCTTTTTTAAATTATGGAATAGTTAATAATGTTAACGTTTTTAATTAGGGATGACTGAGAGTGTTATAAACGTAAGAGTAGACAAATATAATCAGAAAGCTTCGAACTGCTAAGCTATCGGGAGTTATACGTGTTATTGTGCGTCAATCATAAAAGATAGACATAATTATGCTGTCGTTGGATATTTTTTATATAATTTTAAGGAGAACATTTCCGTCATACATGATTTCTGTGTAGCTTTCACCATTAAGGTTGCACACGCGACGGAAGCTTAAAAAATGGAGTAATTTCTCCCGTTTTCCCAACATTTGCCTTCACTGCTCTGCTCCTATTGATTGTAGCGTGATTAAAAGTATACTATAACCTGCTCAGCAGTATAAATAATAATTGTACCAAGTTTCGTTAAAATCCGTCGAGTTGTTTCTATAACGGTTATACAGACAGACAGACAGACAGACAGACAGACCGACAGACAGACAGACAAAAATTGTACTGATTGCATTTTTGGCATCAGTATCGATCCCTAATCACCCCCTGATAGTTATTTTGGAAATATATTTCATGTACAGAATTGACCTCTCTACAGATTTATTATAAGTATATAGATATATAGATTGTATAAGAAAGAATATGGAGTTAGTGACAGCATGGCAGATGTTGGGGCAAATGGTAACATGGTATAAGGGTAGGAGGATGATGCTACATAAATACATAATGACATGATATTCACAAGAAAGGTACCAAACAAAAATAAAGATTATATTGATTTCTAACAGAGAAAGAATCTTCACAATCGGGTAAAATCTGAGTCTTGTATTGTAACTTTGACAGTTTTATTAAAATTGACATACTTATTTGTATAATTTTGACTTCCTTTTATTGTAATTTTGATATTTGATTAATATTTTGCCATTTACTAGGGTTCCGTAGCCAAATGGCAAAAAACGGAACCCTTATGGATTCGTCATGTCTGTCTGTCTGTCTGTCTGTCTGTCCGTCCGTATGTCACAGCCAGTTTTTTCCGAAACTATAAGACCTATGCTGTTGAAACTTGGCAAGTAGATGTATTCTGTGAACCGCATTAAGATTTCACACAAAAATAGAAAAAAAAAACAAATAAATTTTGGCCCATACTCAGCACTGAATGAAACTCAAAAAATTGGTTTTCATCAAACCCATACGTGTGGGGTATTTATGGATAAGTCTTGAAAAATGATACTTATTATGGTTTCTAATATCATTTTTTTCTAAACTGATTAATAGTTTGCGCGAGAGACACTTCCAAAGTGGTAAAATGTGTGTCCCCCCCCTGTAACTTCTGAAATAAGAGAATGATAAAACTAAAAAACACAGTAAGTACATTACCATGTAAACTTCCACCGACAATTGGTTTGAACGAGATCTAGTAAGTAGTTTTTTTTAATACGTCATAAATCGTAAACCGCAACTTTTGCTTGTAACATATACCTACAGGTTTGTACGGAACCTTCGGTGCGCGAGGCCGACTCGCACTTGGCCGCTGGTTATAGATAATGGTACGGAATCCTTCGTGCGCGAGTCCGACTTTCACTTGGCCGCTGTTTTTTTTTTTATCTATTGCCATTATTTTGTAACTTTCATGTTTTTTTTTTATATTCACTGGTAACTGATTCTATAACATGCACAAAATTTCACGTCATAGTACGTGACAAATATGTCTAAACCTTTTCTTTTAATGTTATCCTGCAATTGAAATGCAAGTTTTTATTCATGTATGTGTAGGTACACATGTTTGGGCAAATAAATTTACCATAACTTATCTATCTATCAATACTTCCAGACTAACATCTTAGTTCACGGTTAAATGTGTTAGTTCTTAGAAAATTAGTTTGCAAATGAAACACACACATACCTACCTCATTATAGTATTAAAGTAATGAATGACAAAGAAAGTAGCTTCAATAAGCCGGCAAACAACAAAGCGAAGATATTTACTCGAACAAGTTCGCAAACACACTCGAAAAACCACTTTCTTCCTGAACCATGCGAAATCTTATCTTTACTGACACCATCAATGTTTACTTAAGCTTATTTAAGAATGGGACATTTACATGAAGAGAGTTTATTGCATCGAATACGAGATTTTTGAAAGGAAATGAAACGCTATCGTGTAAAAGAATTCCCTCTTCTTCGCGTAACATTTTACAGCACAGTCCCATTTTGACGATTCTTTTTTTATTGGATAGGGCACACTTTGAAAATCCCATTTTTACAAATATGTTTGGGGTAAGACTAGCGAATTCATTAAGTAATGTCAAATGTAAGTAGATTGGCTTATTTTAAAACGTTCAGTTTTATTTTTCGCTTTTCAGTCTCATACGTTTTCTGCGATTTATTTATTTTTTGCTAACTCTCTCTTGTATTCGCATGGTATTTAGTAGCCATAATCGAAGGCGAGTTTTTTTTTCTCGCTTTTTTTTGGAGTTGGTGGATTTGGGTATTTTTCTCCCGTAAGTACATCTCTATTAGCCGTTACACCATTCGGTTTGTACCTAGAGGGGTGACTTGTTACAGGCTTTAGCCATATTATTATCATCTTTCATACAAGTCATCCTGATTGCCTAGGTCTTCGCCAGCAAATATAAAATTTATTTTCTAATACTTGAAGCTTCTGTCACGACATGTTTTTATCATCCTCCTTAATTTTTAACGCAAGAGCGAGATAATTATCTGACGAATCTCGCCAACCACTCGCATTAAAATTCTCGCTGCAAGGCTCAATAATCACACTGCAAGTCTCACCCACCCTTCGCATTGAAATTCCCGCTTCTCTCCTGGCGAGAAACTATCTCCATATAAACGAGCGTTAAAGCTCGTCTCTTAGATCAGGGTCATTGGGTTAAGGCTGTAACGGTAAAGATGACTCATCTTAATCTGTGTTTTATTGGTTTTAAGTGCTTAGTTACTTCGTGATGGTTTAAGAGCCGTATATAATCGTATAGTCGGGGTCAAGGCTTTCATTTATTGATATGTTTATTGTTTGTTTTCGTATTGATGATTGTTTTAGGTGGGTTTTTATCGTTTCCAGTGATCTTTTGATTGTTAACGGACGTAATGATTTTGAGAATCTTAAAGATTTAATAATGGCGGGAAAATTACAAGTTTAAATTGAAACCTGTTTCGTTTTTACCCGACTGTGCCAAAAGGCGAGTTATGTTTATGGAGAATACGTATGTAGGTATGTATGTATAATTGTTTGGCACACTCTGCGGCCTGAACAGCTAGATGGATATTTTAGCTTAATAGGTGTCGTTAGATTCGTATTTACTGTGAGAGTGACACTGGGTATATCAAAATAATAAAATACAAAATGGCTGATTTTTGGCACCATAATATCTTTATTATCATATTATCTTTAAAAAAACCCTTAAATCTTCAAAACCTATCAAATGGGGTATCAAAATAAAGGGCGAACCAAAAATGTAACACACAAAAGAAGACTCCAAAAATGTAACTCACTAAAATGTAGGAAATAAAAAAAAAAGTGAAAATTGCAACTGTCTGGCTATCGCGGTTCTTGAGATACAGCCTGGTGTCAGACAGACAGACAGCGAAGTCTTAGTAATAGGGTCCCGTTTTTACCCTTTGGGTACAGCTGGTCGATTCTGTCGTCATATCACCGTGATCACTTAGGTGGAGTGAACGACAAGTGAGCTGTCATGCCATTTTGTTTGTATGGTTTGACAGCTCACCTGTCGTTCACTCCGCCTAAGTGCTCACTTTGACATGCTTACCTGAACTCTAAAAACGTGTCGATAAGTATCGCAATTTTTAGATTCCATTTTAGAACAGTACTCAATCTATGACAATATTTTGGATTCTATCGTTTCTACAAAGTTTATTTTTTTATAACCTGTGTATTCTCTTCTTCCAGATCGAAGAGGTCTGGCTGGAAGGTCCCCGTGGCGCTTGGGAAGGGTCGCGCGTAACACAGTGGCAGCGCGTGCACACCCGCCTGGGGCTCGCTCATCTGCAGTACCAGCTCGACGAACTGGCGCCCAGCGGCAAGTGGACTGTCAGAGCTAAACTCACAGATGGGTCACAGGTATGAAATTGGATGAAAGAATGTGTGTTTAAAGATCTTGTACACAATACTGGCAAGTGATACAAATAAAACAATCTCTTTTGAGAACGGAATACGATTCAATACGGATATCCATATAAACGGTGACATGATGAAGAGAAATCATTTTTTCAAGCATTTATAAGATGTTCTTTGAACAAGTGCCAAATCAACTAGCTCATAACGACATAAGTCAAGTAAAGGGCGAGTCGTTTTTAGGGTTCCGTAGCCAAATGGCAAAAAATAGAACCCTTATAGATTCGTCATGTCTGTCTGTTTAAATTTGTTTTCTTTCTTTCTTTATTTTTTTCTGTCTGTCTGTCCGTCCGTATGTCACAGCCACATTTTTCCGAAACTATAAGAACTATGCTGTTGAAACTTGGTAAGTAGATGTATTCTGTGAACCGCATTAAGATTATCAAACAAAAATAGAAAAAAAAAAACAATAAATTTTGGGGGTTCCCCATACTTAGAACTGAAACTCTTTTTTTTTTTTCATCAAACCCATACGTACCTTACCTATAAGGCAGGTATTTGGTGGTAAAGAACAAACTAATACATCTCACGTAAAAATATGTTAAGTATTGTTTTCTTGATTTTACCAATATTTTATTCGAGTTAAACTGTAACCTAAATATATCGATTAATAATTTCTTTATGGTTCCAGGGTTCTTCAGTATTCTGGGTGGGCAACTACGAGCTACCTCCGTTCCAGCTGAGCGTCCGCCATGCGCCTCGCGTGCTTTGGACCAGCGACAGACTGGTCTGGCATGTTTGTGTCAGGTAATAAAAATCAAAAGTCATTTATTTAAAGGGTTTCTAAGCTGAAAACCAATACTTTTTTAGTCCCCCAAAACGTGGTGGCTGTCCCGCCTCTTTGTGTGTCCAACAAACTCCCAGCAATAGAAACAAGTAAAAAGTAAGTTAAATCCAGTGGTAAAAGAAATATTGTGTCACCGGAAAATGGGGAAACCGCAAGATTGTAAAATATCGCGTGAAATTGTAAACATTTTTTTCCAAATAAAATAAGACAGGGATGTTTGGAAACTATTGAATTTGGATGGAATATAGTATATTCAAAAAGATTTTTTCACAATATTTCGAGAAAATATAATCTAATCCAAGATACTCGTATATTACAATCTTACGGAGTCTACCATTTACCAGTGACATATATATAGGGAAGATTAGCGTTTCATTCGGGCGAAACGCTAATCGCTCAGTGAGCTAAGTAATACTGGAACTCGTTTGCGAGACATGGCCACAGCGCTCATTTTCAACTACAAGACTGGCTGGCTTGTTACAAGTAGCTACAAGCTACATACAGTTTCCATCAAAAATAATCTCCATAAGCTCTCCTATTTCCCAGATACCCGTGGTCGGAAGCAGTGGAAGGTATGCTGGTCATCCGTCTCCGCGGCGCGGGCGGAGGCAGCGGCGGCATCCGCACGGCCGTGCGTCTGCGAGCGCCGCGCGCCTGCCACCGACACGCTGCGGCTGCCAAGAGGATCGGGCTCGATGGTCCTGATCCTCCTGATGTCGTGGTGGCTGACTTCTCCTTCCAAGTAAGAGTTCATCCCCTGGCTGCTTGTCTATTTGGAATCACCCTTCTTGATACATTTCCGCCGCACTTGGTGAAGTTCTCTCTGGCGTTAAGCCCATCGTCAACCAGTCTTTGTGGATCGTTCTTGTTCAGGCATCCGGTGAGGATCTTCTGCCTCTTGTGCCGTCTTTAATGGCCACGGTGATTTTTTGCTGTATTTCAGCTACTTTAAAGGATCTGTTTTTCATTTTGTCTAACCTTACACGACACATCATAGCATTTTTAGAAGGCGAAGGCGCATCGTTAGACATTCTCCTACAAGATAGATCGATGATGTCATGAGGGTCGCGAGATCCGCGAAATTTTCTGCTAACAATAATCGGAATATACTTTCTGTTTCCAGGAGGAAGGTACCAGGATCTGGCAGAACACGACGGTTGTATCACAAGTGGTGGACAAGCCAATATCCTTGGAGTTCCTCACCAAGTACCGCGCGGTCATCTCTCCGGGACTACCGTACAAGCTGAAGGTTGGTTCTCTCGTTCTATACATCGTTCTATGCACTACAGAGCGGTTTTTTATCTACGTGTCTTAAATTTACCACAAATAATAAAAAAACGATTGGTGGCGCTAGTGGACGGAATACACGCTCTTAAGGTTAGCTCGACTTTGTAAATGAACTTGATTATCACCATATTGTTTTGAGCAAAAAAAATATTTTAAAAATCTAAATAAAGTTATAATTTAGTTAAGAAGGCACTTAAAGGTGTTTGAGCCCAAAAAAAATGCTTTTTGTTTCATTTTAAAACAATGCAACAAGATGTGGGAGTATTTACTTCGTTGTGGCAGGGTTATTAACACGATAAGAACAAAATCGTATTTGATACTAAACCGAACTTTTCGCATGATACTACACTATTCTTTTCTGATTTATTTCGTTCCGGGATATAAAAAACACTTGAGCCGTTTCTCTGTGATTCGTCGAGCTTCGTTGACACGGCGTTTTTCTGGTGGTCGCCACTGTTAAGTTTGGCTTTCAGGAGTTACATTTAGTGTCCCTATAAAAATCGTTAAGTGCCAGTTTGTGGAACAAAATTGATAAAAAAACCTGTAACTGTTGTTTTCCTTGGCATGAGTAAAGCGTTTGATTTCGTAATTATCGACGAGCTGTTAGAGTTGTGTGCGTTATGGCATTTGGGTTCCGGCACTTGATTGAGCCTCCGAAGCTATATCTACGGTCGGACACAGAGCGTAGAAGTGACTCGCATAAACAAAATTCTACATCAATAACTTCAGATCTCACTTAGGGGCAATCGGTCAGGAGTACCACAAGGTAGTATTTTAGCACCTCCTCTATTCGTACTGTACAACATTGATTTACCGAATGCCACCAAAAGTAAATACGTGCTGTTTGTCGGCGATGTCTGAGTGATTGTACCTAGCAGTAATAACATTCAAAACCACGAAAAAGAAGTACACACGACACTAAGACATAGTTGGTTGAAATACTAAATGTCCTTAAGGTGAATTTGTCCAAAACAAAAGATGTACATTTTAGCAACTACAATCAAATTATAAACCAAAAAAAATAAACAGATGATAAAACTTTCGATTTCTTGGCTTTATCTGAGACGAGCACTACAATTGAAAATTAATTTATTTGCGTTTAATTCTTGACGCGTTGATAATTTCTTTAAAAAAATCGCGTGTCATAATTACGAATCAAGTCCAATCAAATATATAATATAGACAGAATAAAACCACTTCGGCCGTCTAAACACGATGACTTTTTCCGAAGTACTCGAGGGAATTTGGGATCGGAACAACATTTCAATCTCCCCCAAGCAATTACTTGTGAAAATGTTTACGGTACACAGAAGTATACTCCAGCAATTGTGATGTTTCTCAAGGAAAATACAGTTTTTTTTTAATAAGACTGAGATTATACACTACTAATTTTTAATAAGTACAAATACTTAAAGGGCTTATTAGAAAAGGTCTTGCTTTTATATATGTAAAGTCTCAATAAATAATTTTCATAAACAGCAAAGTTAATAACGTTTGTTTATATCCCAAAATGTCACTCAATATATGGTAAACGAAAAAATAAGCAATTCAAACTTTTCCTTCGTATATTAATTGGGCTTAGGACCAACAAAATTATCAACTTTTTACAATTTAGTAATTTTTAAGAAAACAATTAAGACACTCAAGTAAAAATAAATCAAAACAAACAATTTTGGGATTTCGTTTTTTTTTACTTTTGACTGCAATATTATGATCAGTAACGGGTACGGAAACAGCCCCATTTTTTTTTTGTACTAATTGAAAAATAGTGGTGTATAGAAAATATTATAATTATTTTCAGATTTGATCCTCATCAGAATTGGCAAGTAAAATATAGTGTAAATGTCCGTGTCCGTGAATCTAACATGTGTCTTTTGAGAATACCAGTGAACAAAGAGCTTGGATCTTTCCTGAACGTATAAAAATGATGAAAGATCCGAGATTTTTCTTTTAAATACTCCACACTTCAAATTACAACTCCTTATCAAGTACAAACAGTCTTTGACCTGCAGTTGGACAATATGGGCTATATGTATAGATACGATAGACTAGATTAGTAATCATGCTAATACATCTTCAGGTGAAAGCTACCCGCTGGGACGACAAGCCAGCACCGGACGAGATGGTGCGCGTGTGTCGCTACCCGTCCACACAAGTGTCGGCCACGCTGGCACAGACTACCACCAAGACGCCAGAGTCTAAGTGCGCAGAGGGCGCCACCGACGCTAGCGGTGTAGCTATACTTCTATTCGCGGCCGGCGATGATGCCGCGCCTTTCTATAGGTTTGAGGTGAGGCTAATTTTTTAGGTTTTCTTGGGTGACCCTAATTGAAACAGAAACAGACTGAATTAAAATGAATGAATGAATGAGAGTGCAATGTGAATGAGTGCTTTAAGTTAATGGGCAAAGGGTAGAGGTAGACCAAAGAAGCGAGGAGTGGATGGTGTGAAAAAAGATATAGGTAAAAAGAAGGTGACTATTGAGATAACGGAGAGAGATGGGGGAAAGAAGATATGCTGCTCAAACAAATTGGGATAAAGGTAGGAGGAAGGTGATATAAGAAAGCTCTGTCCACACAAGTGACAGCCACGCTGGCACAGACCGAAACCTCACCACCAGAATCTATGTGTGCAGAGGGAGCCACTGACTGATCGCTTCACCTTCACTACCACGCATTTACAGAATCGTACTGCTGGTGATGGTCGCGGATAGCCGATGGGTGCGAGACGCACAGGACTGGTTGTTGTGGTGACACGTGCGGGGAGGCCTATGTCCAGGGGGTTTACTCTCCAGGCCTGAAGTCCGTAGTTTCGTCTTTAAGCTACGGTTGCCCTCTACTCCGTATCAACTAACCACTAAGAATGAATGATAACACGATTTGACAGTTACTGTCAATTTTTTTTTGTCATTCATTCTTAGATCGAAAGTCCTTAGGTGATACGGAGTGGGAAACGCTCAGAAGACCGCAGCTACGAACTTCATCATAAGAGAGTAGACCTTCAATCGACGTCTTCCGGCTGATATTATGATGACGATGAAGAAGATTTTTCCGTACCAGCCCAGAAAACAAAGTTAGAGTGAACAGGCTCCTTCTGGGTAAGCTCGCTCCATCGTGGACTTTGTCTCTGTCATCTCTGACCAAGACTAGAGTCAAGACTAAACCTATCTCAAAAAAAAAAACGAAACAGATTGAAAACTTAAACCTCTTTGTTTCTGGCAGGCCCACCTGTCAAACGACACGACAACATCAGCGGTGCCGCTGTCCCTGCCGGTGCGCCGCCCCTCCAGTGTGTTCGCCGCCCTGGGGCCGCTAAAGCCCGACCCCGGCCAGGCCAGGACCTTCGTGCCGCTTTATCTGAACACCAACATCACTTCTAAACCTTACACCGTTCATTTTGTGGTAAGTTTTGGTATACTAGATTTTGTTTTTTACTGCTTCGCTGCTTCTTTTCCGATTCCGTTCTGTGAGAGAGAGGTTGTTATATAGGATGAGTACCTTTTCTACAATGTATTCATGTTGGCAATGACGCGTCGTAGTATGGAGCTGAGCGAGCAGTTATGTCTTATATTCACTTGGTACTTTTATGGTATTTTTGCTTATACCTGCTCGAAAATTGTTTTGTGTTACCTGAGGACCAATTCTACCCATTGTTTCAAAATATAAGGAAATTTGATAGACTCAGACTTCGATGCAAAAGTGTACTTTTGTATAATTGACCCTCAGTAGTTTGATACCATTAGAATAGTTAGAACGGGATTGCCACCATGTACCTTTTTATTTGCAAGTTTCCGATATTTCGGCACTGTTGCAAGCATCATGATCACGGAGTACCTAACTCCTACCATGAAAGTTTAAAACAGTTTGATACCAGTTTCTAAATTTTCCCTATTAAAAGCAGACACATAAACCAAATGACATTTCTTTCTCGTTCATCCCCCACACAGGTCATAACCCGAGGAGGCGTCATCCTCCGCTGGGCGGCCACCACGCAGTGCCTGGCGCCGAGCTCGGGCGCGCTCGCGCACGCGGCCGCCCGCGGCGCGCGCTGTGACGTCAGCAGCGTGCAGCGACACGTCGTCATGTCCCAGCGCGACTCACAGAACAGCGTGCCACACGAATCTAAACCTTACAGGGGAATCAAAAGGGTTCCTTTCAGCGAATTTGCAAAAGCAGAGGTGCTGGAGAGTACAGGGAGTCATGATGTCCTTATGGCTCAAAGGGACACTTCGTCAGGTATTATATTTATTTGTTTATTTGTTACACAATATGCACACAGTTACAGGCTATAAAAAATATATATATATATGTCACCAGAAAATGGCAGATTCCGTAAGATTGTAATAATTCTTGATTAGAATATAATTTCTACATATGTTAAAAAAAAATCATTTTTTATATAATGCCATCCAAATTCAATAGTTTCCAATATATCCGTGTCTTATTTAGAAAAAAAAAGTTTACAATTTCACTCGATATTTTACAATCTTACGGAGTTTGCCATTATCCGGTGACATATCTGTATTTCAACACATTTGCTCAAAGAATGACATTACGAAGCCTATATGCATTGTTCGAAAGTTAAAAAAAACGCACCAAAGAATGGAACGTGCAGTAAAATAGGTACTCTCACATAAGTACCCATTTTACCGCATTCTCCGTTTTTCAACGTGTAACAGAATAAACACAATACTTCTTAAGAGTGTGTATTCCGTCCACTAGCGCCGCCAATGGTTTTTTATTAATTGTGGTAAATTTAAGACACGTAGATAAAAAACCGCTCTGTAGTGCACTGAAGAAATGTATCTATTATTTTTTGACAGCTATTTTTAATACATAACTCATGGCTAAATAGCCAAAACGGCAATTATTGCTAAAAGTGGCCACTTTTAGCAAAAATATCGACTTTGGCAACTATTTATGTTCTAAAGTACAAAACATAACTCTCAAAACATAATAAATACATTTCTTCAGTGCACTACAGAGCGGTTTTTTATCTACGTGTCTTAAATTTACCACAAATAATAAAAAACGATTGGCGGCGCTAGTGGACGGAATACACGCTCTTAAGGGGCCATTGTACTATGAGACCAACACTGAAATCGAAAACATGTCCAATATTTTTTGGACGTCTATCTGATTAGCTTTTTTTAACTTGAGATGGGTTTGCTCTTGACTCTAGTCTAGGTCAGAAATGACAGAGACAAAGTCTACGATGGAGTGAGCTTACCCAGAAGGAGATAGGGATATTATGACTGTACAGACGCGAGCGCATCAAGCTACAAACATCTGTCAAATTTCTTTGTTAGATTTTCAACTTTATTGCTACAGAGATTAGGTTCAAATTTGATTGGGAAAATTTGACAGTTTCGGATAGCAGGCGACTGTACAGTGTTGTCAATAAATATTTCTTTCTTCCACCAGTAAACGTCAGCACTGACGTGTCAGACGCGTTGCTGGACCGGCACCAGCTGAGGGTGATGCTGCCCATCAAGGTGTCGCATCAGATGTGTCCTGACAGCCACCTCATCGCGTACTTCTATCACGAGGGGGAGCTGATCAGTGCCAGCAAGCACTTCGATATGGATGATTGTTTTGGTAATAAGGTTGGTATTTTTAAACATTTTTTACTACTTATCTTCTTCTTTTCGTCTCTATGGTTATATCCCTCGATTTTTAACCGACTTCCAAAAAAGGAGGAGGTTCTCAATTTGGCGGGTACTTAATTTTTTACTAGCTGACCCGCGCAACTTCGTCTGCGTCACATTTTCCATTACTGCTCCGCTCCTATTTGTCTTAGCGTGATGATATATAGCCTGTTTTTTATATTTCTGTGTATATAGCCTATAACCTTTCTCGATAAATGGGCTATCTAACACTGAAAGAATTTTTCAAATCGGACTAGTAGTTCCTGAGACTAGCGCGTTCAACTAAACAAACAAACAAACTCTTCTGCTTTATAATATTAGTATAGATTTTTGTATGTAGGTACACCGATTATTTCGAGGTTTATGATCCGATTTGTGTGATTCTTGTTAACATTTAATTGTGTTTGGCTCAGTAGTTTTCATTATATGAACATAAAAATGTGCATACAATTAAGAGCGTGTATTCCGTCCACTAGCGCCGCCAATCGTTTTTTATTAATTGTGGTAAATTTAGGACACGTAGATAAAAACCGCTCTGTAGTGCACTGAAGAAATGTATCTATTATTTTTTGACAGCTGTTTTTAATACATAACTCTTGGCTAAATAGCCAAAACGGCAATTATTGCTAAAAGTGGCCACTTTTAGCAAAAATATCGACTTTGGCAACTATTTATGTTCTAAAGTACAAAACATAACTCTCAAAACATAATAAATACATTTCTTCAGTGCACTACAGAGCGGTTTTTTATCTACGTGTCTTAAATTTACCACAATTATCTAATAAAAAACGATTGGCGGCGCTAGTGGACGGAATACACACTCTTAAAACTACTTATTTCAATTTCTGCGTAGACGAAGACGTCGTTCAAGTATCACCACATAAATGTGAAAAATATTATAAAAAGCATTTTACAAAAAAAAATACCGTTTTCCAATAAAAACGAATAATAACCTTTTGACCACACGGTTGGCGCAGTGGTCGAGCGATTGACTGCTGCGCAGCATGTCGCGGGTTCGATTCCCGCACGGAACAAATATTTGTACGACCTACAAGTATTTGTTCCGAGTCTGGGTGTTTTTCTATCTATAATATGTATGTATTTACAAAAAAAAATGTATATATTTAGTTTATCAGTCATCTCGTTACCATAACACAAGCATTAGGTTGCTTAGCTTGGGACGATATGGCGTTGTGTGAAATGTCCAAGGATATTATTATTATTATTATAATTTCGGAAGTCTGTGATATAAAACGAAGATACAAAACCAACAACAAAGATTTAATTTAAATAGATTTTTAGGTTAGCATCGATGGCATTCATTACCTCCCTCTAAGTAGGTACAGGTTCATTAGTACTTAGGGTATTCCAAAGTGTAGCTCATGTTCGGAACAGGGGCACTGCACTCATATTGGGTGAGCCCCATGAACTTTATATAATTATATTCTGATGTTTTATGGGCTATAATATCCCTCTCCTACCACCATTGCACTTGGTTTGGAACCGTTAAAAGTTAAAGCTTTAGATGTAGAACCAAGGTTGTCCTTGCGCTTAATAAGTATCTTGCAAAAAAAAATCAGCTTATAATAAGGGCTTTGATCCTATTCCATTCTATTCTAGTTTAAGTGTCCTATAAAAAATTGATACCGAACCATATTGAGTTTGATTCAATTCCTACGCGAAAACCCGTACCTGTATCGTTATGATGATTTGCAACCGACTGTTGTAGATCAGATCTCATCATATTTTTCCATCCAGGTGGAAGCAACATGGCTGACCCGTCAAGCTCAACCAGGATCCACAGTATCCCTTCAGATCTCCACTCCTGGACCAGCACTATGCGGCCTCACAGTCCTGGACACTGCAGCCAAGTGGACCCAACCACTGCAGTCGCCGAAGGAACAGCTCATGATGAGTCTGAGGAGACTAATCGATAGTCACAGGAACTTGACCGAATATGATTTGGCTGGAGTCTGCTTTCTTAGTAAGTGAAAGACCACATTCAAAATGATTTCTTGTATGGTTGGCAAAGTTCTGCTATCCTTTAGTATATTCTACACTAATATTATAAAGAGGAAAACTTTGTTTGTATGTTTGTTTGTTTGTTTGTTTGTAATGAATAGGCTCAAAAACTACTGGACCGATTTTAAAAATTCTTTCACCATTCGAAAGCTACATTATCCACGAGTAACATAGGCTATATTTTATTTTGGAAAAAAATAGGGTTCCGTAAGATATTTGGGTTTTTCGGACACAAGGTGTAAAAATCAACCAGAAAAGTTACTTATTTTGCGTACGCTGCCTAAACTATGAAAGATAGAACCATGAATTGTTCTAATTAATTGTAGATCTTATAAATATCTACAAAAAAGTCCGCGACACACTATACCTATCTATGTCGAGTGAGGCACAACAACCATTTTTTTATTTAAAAATTTTGATTTTTTTTGGACTACTTTTGAACGCGTTTATTTTACTCATGCTATTAATCCTAATCAAAATAAAGTATTTCATCACTAAGTACACTTTATGTAGATAATATTTGGTTTTTGAATGATTAGAATCGGACGTTTGGTTTTGAAGTTATGGCGAAATTAAAATATTACGATTTCTGCTGTTATTTAATACAGCGTGTATCTGACATCGACGATTCGACGCACAAACGATTTCCATGGGTCCAGTGCATGATTCTGGACACCCTAGACTTAGAATTTATCGTCGCTTTATTATTATATATTTATTAATTACTGCTCATAATCGTTATTCTGACCTAACCCAATGAGATTTTTAAAAAAAAAAAAATTAATTAACTACTTTCACTAAAAAGAGCAATCTGAATAAAACCACAAATAGATATCAGCTCAGCTGAGCTGATACCTATTTGTGGTACTCTTGAAAAAAAATGAAAAAATGAGAAAAGAACCGACGAAAAATTCCAACACTGGGGTGTCCAGAATCATGCCCTGGACCCATGGAAATAGTTTGTGCGTCGATGTCAGATACACGCGGTATAATAAATGCGAAAGTTTATGAGTTTGTGTGTAGGTTTGTTACTCAATCACGTCAAAACGGCTGAAGGGATCGGGGTGAAATTTGGAACAGGGATAGATTATGGTCTGAAATAACACATAGGCTATTTTTTATCCTACGGGAACGCGTACGAAGTCGCGGGCAGAAGCTAGTTATACCAATAAAGTTATAACTTGTTGAAAACTAATCAGTTAGCTGGATTTTAATCAGTAGGTAAGAGTCTGAAACGTGCCGTCATTTCGTGAGATACTATCCAAAAGAAAGGTTACAGGCCATCACCAGTGGTTCAAACTAGTGTAGAAAATGCCGAAAATAACAATTTGTTTTTTTTTTCACGGAAAAAACTATAATTGTGGTTTTTTTCCATTTTTTTCGCTTGTTACATAGAAAAGTTAAGAGAAAAATCCTTTGGAAAGAAACAGGTTTTTTTCGAATGTTTCACTTGATGTTTTGGAAAAATGAAAAAAAAACAAGTTTTATTGAGTTTGAAAAATATTTTTTTATTTGTAATTCACCTAATTACAAATTATAAAAAAATAAAACATACCGGGAGGTGAATACAAATAGGTCTATCCATCTAGCGCCTAGCTCGCTGATATTTTTTTATTGTACTCTTCATTTTATTAGAAAAGAACACAAAAAAAGAAAAACAAAAAACATGAAAAGTTTCCCGTTTCTTTCATATTTATCGGTTTTTTTTCGATTTTATTGGAAAAAAACACGGAACAGAAAAATCATGAAATACACGAGTATCCGGGCCAATCTTCTTCAAACTTTCGAATGTAACATTGAAAAAAAAACAAAAGCAACGGGAATTTTTCCTGCTTTTTTCAACGCTAGTTCAAACACAAGTTAACGTCTGGCGATATCCGTCAGACATTCGCAGCTATCCTGCCAGAGTTGTGGAATTTGTTCGAATGAGTCACCGCGACCTTGGAACAAAGGGCATTTGAAGGAACAAGGATAGGTTTTAATCAGTAAGAGTCTGACACTCCCTTCTCCTCCGCCCAGAGCGGGAGGAGTCATTTGATGATTTCCCATCCTTAAAAAAGTGTCTGTATGTAGTGTTTTTTTTTTCGACAAAAAATTAAATCTTCGATTATCTTTTCAGATTCGGACAGTCAAGACATTCCATCTACCAGCATTGAACTGACAGCATCCTGGATGGCCGCAGCAGGAGTGAGGTTATTAGGAGGAGACATACAGGCTGGAAGCAGGAACTGTATCCCGCATCCTCCTGCCTTGCTGGTGGCTGAGGAAAGTACTGTCCCCAGGAGTGACTTCTCTGAGGTAGGAACCATTTTTTATATCATAGCACTAAAGATAGGAGCCATTTTAGCCTGGCATAGACCTTTTTATATTGTAACTAGCTTCTGCCCGCGACTTCGTTCGCGTGAAGTTTTGATATCGCAACGCATCACCTGCTCGTGCTATGATGATTAACGTATTTATTTGTATAAGGATTAATACTATGTTAATAAGAACTTCCAAATTTGATTTCCTTAGAAAGGGTTATAGTGAGTTAACCTTAAGGGATAGACATATGCCGTCTAGGACTTTTTTTTAGAACTTTTAAAGAGCAATAATTTCGTAATACTTGATTTTTGCGTAACTTAAACCGTTTACGCAGCGCAAGCAACTGAAGCTTTTTTCCCGCTTGCAACATTTCTTATTGCTGCTTCGCTCCTAGTGGTCATAGCGTGATGTTATATAGCCTTCCTCGATAAATGGACTATCCAACGCAGAAAGAATTTTTCAAATCGAGCCGGTAGTTTCTGAGATTAGCACTTTCAACCAAACAAACAAACATCATCATCTCATCTCATCTCATCTCATCTCATCTCATCTCATCCTATCGCATCTCATCTCATCACATCTCATCCCATCCCATCCCATCCCATCTCATCCTATCCCATCCCATTCCATCCCATCCCATACCATACCATACCATACCATACCACCACATCCCATCTCATCTTATTATCTTATCTTACCTTGGTCCCCAGGCGTGGCTGTGGCGCCTGCTCAGCATCAGCGCCAACGGCTCCGGGCTGGCTCCCGCGCGCGCGCCAGACTCCATCACCCGCTACGAGGCGAGTGCTGTGTGCGTGTCTCGCAGCGGGGTGGCTATCTCCGCACCTGCTGTTCTACAAGTCAGTCACTAATCTTCTTATTTTTGTCATCTTGTAGTGTTAAGAGTGTGTATTCCGTCCACTAGCGCCGCCAATCGTTTTTTATTAATTGTGGTAAATTTAAGACACGTAGATAAAAAACCGCTCTGTAGTGCACTGAAGAAATGTATCTATTATTTTTTGACAGCTATTTTTAATACATAACTCATGGCTAAATAGCCAAAACGGCAATTATTGCTAAAAGTGGCCACTTTTAGAGAGAGCGGATTTTATCTACGTGTCTTAAATTTACCACAAATAATAAAAAACGATTGGCGGCGCTGGTGGACGGAATACACGCTCTTAAGTATGTTTAACCAGTATTATTTGGCTTTATCCATCATCTTAAAACGTTACTATTGGTAGGCGCTAGATCATCATCTGCCTAGCCTTTTCCCAAGTATATTGGGGGGGCTTCCAGTCAAACCGGATTCAGCTGAACACCTGTATTTTACGTAGAGCGGCGGTCTACCAGACCTCCACAACCCGTTAACTGGGTAACACGGTACTTCTTGGCAAGGCTGGAGTCATATTTATTGGCTTCTGAAAATCGTTAACGACTGCCAAAGATCTACAAATGAAAGCTGGGACCAATGGCTTAACATGCTTTCCGAGGTACGGAGGAAACTCGGTATGTTAAGATGGTCACCCATCCACAGACCTACCTTGGCAAGCGTTGCTTAACCTGGAAAATCGACCCATGCGGCTGTTAATGTTTAGCTACGAGCTTTTACAAGTCAGTCACTAATTTTCATAATTTTCCTCAATTTTATCTTTGTACAGAAAAAAGAACACAAAGGTACTGCTTATTTCAGCGGAAATTTCTAAGGGATATTAAAGAAAAATCAATGTAGATACTTTATTGCAAGTTTATCTGGCATCTACCGTAATACTCTTAAACATGTTCAAGCATAAAAGCAGATGAACACACGGACAAGGTATAATTATCATTCACAAAATTCGACGAAAGTTATGGAAACACAAAGGACTTAATTAACAAACAACTCCATACCTACCCACTTTTCAAATTAATATTCCTTTTGTTATTAATTAAAAGGAAACACAATAGAAGTTCCATGGCGGCTAAACCATTGTTCGAGTAACTCTTTTGTTTTCCTTAACTAGTACAGAGTATACTTTGTTGTATGTACCCGTTTCGATATATAGGTTAATTTCTCGATCAGGCTTTTGTGATAAATTATATAAATTTATATGGTTAACCAACTATCCCCCGCAGATTCGCTCCCATCAACTGCAACTTTCTTATTTTTTTCTTATATTTTTGAGGTCAACGCAGGCTAAAGCTAACATAAAACTTATTTCCTTATCCAGGTGTTCCGTGAATTCTTCATCCACGCTGACAGTCCCAAACGCTTGCGACGAGGAGATTCCACCATCATTCGTTACAGGATCTTCAACTACCTATACGAACCTCTTAGTGTAAGTACGTTAGTAATGTAAGTACTTTATCATCACACCTGTTCCTCCTCAAGGGTTTTTAAGGTTCCGTAGCCAAATGGCAAAAAACGGAACTCTTATAGATTCGTCATGTCTGTCTGTCTGTTTGTCTGTCCGTCCGTATGTCACAGCCACTGTTTACCGAACTTATAAGATATATGCTGTTGAAACTTGGTAAATAGATATTCTGTGAACCTTATTAAGTTTTTCACACAGAAATAGAAAAAAAACAAGAAATTTTGGGGGTCCCGATACTTAGAACAGAAACTGAACAACTGAACGTGTGGGGTATCTACGGATACATAGAGTATATAACCACTAGAGAGCGTGTAGGCCGATTTCTTCTAAGTACGCGGCTCACTACAGCGGGCCGGGGGACGAGGAACAACGCGCGGCTGCAATTGGTCCGTTCAAGGTCAAGTTGCATAGGTAGCCTATGGTTAGTGGTGGCACTACTTGATTAAAGGAAAATAGTCGATATCGATAAAATGGATTTTAACATTATAAAAATACTCAATCCAAACAAACAGCGCTATATCTTGTTTAAACAAAGTTTCCCTATTAACCTTATCTTTCCACTTTTATTTTAATTCTGAAATCTTCGAAAATCTAAAATGAAAACTTGTATGTCAAACACACAGATGAAAAATCTGAGAGCCTCCTCCTATTTTTAAAGTCGTTTAAAAGTAGTTACGTGTTTAATGTAAGTATGTGAATTGATTAAAAATTGTATTAGTTGTAATTTTATGATCATCGATAAATCGACTTCAATCATTAAACGTAACAGCACAGATTTTTACGATAAAAATACAAAGGGGAAGAAAGGGATAAAAATATAAGTATTTCCTAATGAAAGAAAGAGACTTTTCCAAAAGACATCAACGCGCGCTTCTCACAGTGTGCTCGTTCACCTAACCACCATTTTATATAGACCCCTGCAGTGGCTCATCATCTGATTCAAATCAAAAATATTTTGCGTAGTCTTTACTCTCCGATGAAAAGTTATGCCATCACTTTTGTAACAAAAGGTCTAGGAATGTTTCCCACACAAATTCACCGGGTATGAAGGCATTTTTATGCGTTATTAATTGCATAAAAATTCAAACGATTTGTAAAAACTTAGCATGCCCACAGGTCTAACAGTTGGTCACAACTAAAATGGTTATTAGTGCCGCTGCCTAACATCTGAGCAAAAACACTAATAGTTTTCGTGCGTCGGGGCACTGTATGCGCAGTCAAGTGGTTTAATAGTCTTTGTACGGATAGGTCTTCAAAAATGATATTGAGGTTTCTAATATCATTTTTTTCTAAACTGAGCAGTTAACACGACACTTCCACTATTATGTATTACCCATATTTGCAAAATAAAATTCTATTCTTTTTTATTCTATTCGAAAATGCCCTTGACTTCTAAAATAAGAGAATGATAAAACTAAAAATAATGTATGATGTAGCTACATTATCATGTAAACATCCACCGAAAATTGGTTTGAACGAGATCTAGTAAGTCGATTTCTTTTTAATACGCGTCATTAAAAAACGTAAACCGCAACTTTTCCTTATGGCTGGGGGCACACCGAGGGCTATTATTCGCTAATAGTCAAGTGGGTTAGAAATTGTTGGTTATGACCAACAATTTGTAACCCACTTGACTATTAGCGTCCCTACAGAGCGGTCCACACTGCATGATTAGGAGACATGTCTTATTGTGCGATCCTCAGCAGTTAGGGAACGATAAAGAAGACACTTTTCGCTATTATCAACCGAGCACTAATCCAGATTCCAAACTGCTTTTGAGAAATTCCAGATGATATATCTTTATTTAGTTTTTGCTTGGACAACACCCAGTCTTTATGGGAAACGTAGTCTAAGTGTAAGCATAGATACACACGGCGCCATTTTAGTCGTCTTACAAAGGTGGCCCACTTAATTTACCCGACGTAAACTACATTTTGGCGCGATTATTTTATTAAAATAATTAATTAAGATAAAAAGGTACAATAAAAATAAATAATGCATTAGAATTATGAAACACCCTGTTAAAAATGTTTATGTATTAAAACAATGTCTCCGATCCATTCTTCGTCGTCCTCGGAGCACAAGGCTCGGACTGCGCTCGTTCCTGAGTTTCAAATGGTTCATGATATTAATAATATATTGTAAATAATTCATATATTCACACATATTTTATTTAGATGGAGTGTACTGCCGTTGTTAAGGACCAAAATGGCACCATTCATATTACGTGTGTGTCACGTAAAAGCTCCCTTTGAATGAGTTAATGGACACTCGACTTGATGCATTCATGTTCCAGTGGTTCATAATTACGTGATGTGGGCTGTGACCTCTTAAGGGTGTAGGTAATGGTTTTCCTGTCCCACATTGTAGGCACATAAATTTAACGACACGGTTGGCGCAGTGGTTGAGCGAATGACTGCTGCGCAACGTGTCGCGGGTTCGATTCCCGCACGGAACTAATATTTGTACGACCTACAAGTATTTGTTCCGAGTCTGGGTGTTTTTCTATCTATAATATGTATGTACCTATTTACAAAAAAAATGTCTGTAAGTAGTTTATCAGCCATCTCGTTACCATAACACAAGCATTAGGTTGCTTAGCTTGGGACTATATGGCGTTGTGTGAAATGTCCAAGGATATACATATTATATTACATAATATGATGTGGATGGGTCACCGGAAAATGACAGACTCCGTTAGATTGTAATACTTAAATCTTGATTAGATTATAATTTCTCGATATATTACGAAAAATACGTTTTGTTTTGTTTGTTGTGCAATATATCCTATCCAAATTCAATAGTTTCTAATATATCTGTGTCATATTTAGAAAAAAACAGTTTACAATTTCACGCGATATTTTACAATCTTACGGAGTTTGCCATTTACAGTCAGAAATACCAGAATAAGTTATCTTCAAATGAGATCCTAGTTTATAGTAATTTCCAGGCCACCTAATGGATTTCATAGAAATATTTTCATACATAGCGACACCTCCATGCAATAACATTGTAACTCACTTTTTTCCAAAAATTGAGTTACAACGGCATTGTTATGTAAAAAAAAATGCATTTTTTCTGTACTATCATTGTAATTCTATTCCCTTTCGTTTCTAAAATAAACCAACGTCAAAGTATTGTAACTAATCCAAAAAATATTTTTTGTCAACAATATAATTGCAACTTGATTTACAATTTATAGAAAATACTATGAGTAGCTTGTTTATCAAGTACAACAAGATTGTAACATTAGATACAATCTATGCACATGATAAAATTACGGTTTATGATCATAAAATGTACTGTTACTGCATTGTAAGTTGAGTTAAAATGATGTTGCATGGATCTTTACGTTAGTTTTTAGTGCATTACGACCAGTTAAGACGAGTTGCGATGTTCTATTTAGTAGTTTACTCCCGCTCATAGAATTTCGGTGTTGTTACGTTGCTTGGTAAATAGAACATACCCTGCATTGTACAGGCTTTACGTCGATTGGATGAAAGGAAATCGTCCGTTGGAACAAGTGGCAAATTCTAGGCAATATAAGGACATATTTTATACTGAATATAATATTGAATTCCACAAGCCTAAGAAGGACCTTTGTATTCTTTGCGACCGCTATAAGAGAGGGACTGAAAACGAAAAAGAAGACGTGAAGCTAGAGTATTCCTTGCATATTGCGAACAAAACAGTGGTAAGAGGTGAAAGACACTTGTAAGTCTCAGTCAAAATAATCGGATTTAATTGTTACAGCCTCATATGACTTACAGAAAGTATTGACTACACCCCAATCTGAAGTTTCGCTCTTATACTACAAAAGGAAGTTTGCGGTATATAATTTTACTGCGGTATATGATATAGGAAAGGCCAAAGGATACTCGTACGTCTGGAATGAGACAATTGGCAAGAAAGGATCCTCAGAAATTAGTAGCGCTGTGTTTCTTTTTATTAAAAAGAAATACGAAGAAGGATTCCGTATATTTAATTTCTTTTCCGATTGCTGTGCCGGACAAAACCGCAATCGAATAATAATGTATATGTACTCGCATGCATGTAAACTATTTGGAATAACAATTACACATAACTATTTTGAAGTAGGACACTCACAATCTGTAGGGGATGCTATGCACGCGTTGATAGAGCGCCGGAAGAAAAATCAGATTATTTTTGTACCAGAACAATGGATCACCCTGATCAGATGTGCTAAAACTATGGGGACTCCTTATGATGTTACTGAATTAGATCAAAACCTGATTCTTGATTATAAATGTCTTTTAGAGAAAAAAGTAAACTGGGACTGGAATAGTTCTGGAAAAAAGATGACATGGACTAAAATACAACAGATTAAAATAGAAATGGAAAACCCTGATTTAATTTATTTTCAATACGATTTTCTCAGTGATCAGCACTTATCTATTAACCTTGCTATGAAACCTACTTCACGAATCACACGAACGAAAAGAGCACAAGAGACTGTTCAGTGTGAACAGCTAAACGAAGGACAAAGTATTCCTTTATTGTACAATATGTTTAAAAAATTGTTACTTACGTTTAAAAGATACATACTTAGTGTCTTAATTTTATGTTGAATAATATAAGAAGGTATTCAGTTAAGTTCTGCTATTTTGTAATTTCTGATTCTGATTTTGTGATCTCATTAAATAATATTTAAGTACTACAAAATGTTTCTTTTATCTTTCAAATTAATAAGACAACATAATAACAAACACAAAAATAGGTATAATAATAATACATTATCGCATTATGAGATGTGTATTTACAGATTTATTTTAGATTGCATGAATTAACTTAATTTTTACTATATAAAAACATTTTATGTAACTTAACACCTTGGAGTTACAATTATCTGACCACAAAAATAAATTTAACTACAAAAAAACTAAATTGTAACTCAGACATACAATGTTTGTCCTCGTTACTTAAGTATATGTAATTTCACTGTTTTGTTTTTCACGTAAGTCATGAAAACCCATGAAAACAATTTTTCTTTTACAACTTAACCATACCTATTTATAGTCCGCCTAAACTATATTAAATAGAGCCAGCTTCAAAAATTGTACGGGGTGTTTTAAGTTTGCTATAATTTTTCAAACTTTAAAATCGCTCTCCTGTAAAATCACAGAAAGTGAGTTACGATGTTATTGCATGGAGGTGTCGATAGGTATACCTCTAATACATATTAGCATACTGTCTTTTTCCAACACAACTTTTTTCTTCGCAATTCACTCACGTATAGATGCGAGAAAAGTCAAGTTACTTAGTTTTTAACCATCACAGTATCCATCTTATACGCAGATGTGTTGCTAGGGTAAGCCCTAGCGAGAGCATCAGCTTTTTCTCTATTTCCACTCGAACATCTTTCCAAAGACCTAAGACAGAAAGAAATAAAGAAAGAAAGAAGGAACAAAACTGATTAAAAACTTACAATATAACAGTCCTGTTCGAGGCTGAAAGAAAAGCCAATAACTGATCTTCCATCCCCAGGTCCAAATCCAAATCCTAACAGACCCCCATGTGGAAGGTCCAAAGGACCTGGTGGAGTCAGCCTGCGTCGGAGCGCGCGCCTCCATCGCGCGGCGCGTGGAGATCAGCGCGAGGGTGGCCGGACCTGCCAAGATCAGGATCCGCGCCAAGGCTGTCAGTGATGGCAACTGTGGGAACGTTACTAGTGGAAGGACTGGTGTCAGGTAAGTCATGTTTTCTTATTCTTCCTGAACTTGAAAAAGTCCGATCCTGCATGGAGTATTGCAACCACATTTGGGATGGCTCAGCTAAGTATCAGCTTTCCGCGCTTGACTCGGTGGAACGCAGAGCTAAGAGGCTCATTGGCGACGTAAAACTGGTGGATGCCAAGCTTGGCTCATCGCCGCAAGGTTGCCTGCTTGTTGGTCTTCTACAGATTGTACTTCTACGAAGAGTGTACCCAAGAACTCCACGACCTCATCCCACCAGCCCCCCAATTTAAGAAGTAATTAATATAGGACACAAAAACAAAAATCGTTTATCACTTGTTACCTAGCACACTATTATATACAAAATACATACTCAAGCAAGTGTTGTGTGTGTGAACTTAATCGTCGCACATCCACGGGCCAACCTCGGCAAGCTAAACAATAAATTGAAGTGCATTCGGCTATTATTATTTAGCCACATGCTTCTCTTCAGGCTAAACGATTAAAATGAGGTAAAATCAATATAGAAAACTCTGTAAATTGTAACCGTAGTGCTACAATTCTGTTTTAAACCAGATTTCACTGTTCACTAATAGATAAAAAGTATATTTCCAGTGACGAAGTTGTCATCAAAATTGCGGTTGACTCCGAGGGAGTGCCCATACGAGAACAGAAATCCATTCTTCTGTGTGGAAATAGTAAGTTCATAACCAAAGAATAATCTTCATAAATACCCTTACATTTTAGTCTAGATTAGAACAATTTAACCTTATTGTTTTTGCAGGTAGCTCAGAATCCAGAAAGTCGGAAGTAATGTGGAACTGGCCTGCCGTGCAAGCGGTACCCAACACTGAGAAATTGACCGTTTGGGCGGTTGGTGATGTCACTGGACCATTGCTAGCTGTAAGTTCTGATTTTGACCTAACCATTGCTAGCTGTAAGTTCTAATTTTGAACTAGTAGAAAATATATTATTTCATCATCTGCGTAGACTTTTCCCAACTGTATTGGGGTCGGCTTCCAGTCAAACCGGATTAAGCTGAATACCAGTATTTAACGTAGAGCGGCTGCCTACTACCCTCCATAACCCATTAGCTGGGTAACAGTCTTTTTTTTTTTGGCTCGTCAGACCGCCTGAAAAGAATCTTCATGAAATTAGGCACGGAGGTAGATTTTAGTCTGGAATAACACATACGTTATATGTATCCACGGAGTACGCTCCTTTGGGAACAAGCGGTCGAAGCCGCTGGCCGAACCTAGTTAAATAAAATATTCAGAACGAGATTAAAATTTAAAAAAATCATGAACCCATTCTCACCTGCTGAACGGAACTAAGAACATCTAACTTGGACCAAATTAGATCCCCCAATGTGACGCTACCGTGTAGCTAATGACCCTGTTTTATGAACGAGAAATCATTAAATGACTCCTCCCGGAAGGAGGACAGAAGGGAGAGTCAGACTCTGACTAAAACCCGTCCTACTGCCCTTTGCGTTCCAGAGCCGCGGTGACTCTTTCGAACCAATTCCGCAAACCTGGCTATCTGCCAGGTTTGCGGAATTGGTAATGACCCTTTTTTTTAGGAATGGGAAATCATCAAATGACTTCTCCCGCTCTGTGTGGAGCGGGAGGGAGTGTCAGATTTTTACTGACTTAAACCCATCCATGTTCCTTCGTCGCCCTTTGTGTTCCGGAGCCGCGGTAAGTCTTTCGAATAGTCCCGCTACTCCGGCAGGCGTCGGCCCTTTCGGGCCCCTCTGTGTGCTGACTCTCTTCAAGGCGCGCGTGGAACACGAACGCGCCGTCGACACGGCCTGTCGTCAGATGACGGACGGACGGCGAGCTGCCAATAGCTCACCGTCCACAGGCCCACGCCTACGGTGGCTGGAACACCTAAACATTCAAGAAATTAAACAAGATAGCTAATGACCCTGCTTGTTTAATTTCTCAACAGGATGCGGACTCCTTACTCAGCATACCTCGAGGCTGCGGAGAGCAGAACATGGCGCAATTAGCGACCAACTTACTGGCGCTCAACCAATTGGAACCAAGCTCCATCGCCGCGCTCTCTGCGAGGAAACATGTGGCTAGAGGTATGTTAAGCTCGTCAGACTGGTACCTACAGTCAATGGCTGGATTCAACAGCCCGTTGGATATTACCAGATACAAAATTCTATATTTCAAATAGAGCAGTTACAGGCACTTTTGAATTGTCAAAGTCTGTCAATCAAATAGTTAAAGACAAGAGCAGCAAGTTGTTCTGTAGAAAAATACACTCACCGGCCCTGTCTCTAGCGCGGCAGTTGCATGTTCCAAAAGAGTAGATCCTAACTTGAAGATAGCAGAAGAGCTTCCACGGCTTTTTTTTAAACTGTAACAATAGCTGTGTGCATGTCAGTAATAAATAATAATAAACGTCTTCACTTTGTCATCGACAATAAGGTAGACTGACGCCGAAATATACATCACACATGAAACTATAACAATAGAAACAGTAATGCCTGTGGGCACGACAAGAAGAATGATCTAGAATTAAAGCATAATCCTCATGACAAGCCTTTAGCTGTAATACAATATAAAACTGATATGTGTGTGACTGGTACATGTTTTGGCCAATTCCAACCATTGCAACTCCTGAAATCCAAAATCTAGACCTATTCTCTTCTCTTTAATATAATTTTGTTTTCTTTCTCGGGTCTCTGGAGACCCGGTTCTTTGGTAGGCGTACGAGGAGCCGAAACTAACTCGCAGAGGCCCCGTTAGACATTTCAAATGTACTGGGGCACCAATAATATAATAAATTATTAGTGAGTTCAGGATAACAAATCTGTCGATGGGTGCGATTGAACTTTATTCATCATCAGTATTAGGAGCTGAGGCCAGCATCTCAGATAACATTGATTGTAAAAATCTGCCTGTAGAAAAGTTAGCTCCAGAACTCGTTGATGGTAGGCTCTCGGTATCGGTATGATGAAAGTGTTGATTGTGTTGATTCAATAATACTCAAAACAACCGGTTGATTCTGTTGAAATGTCGAAGTGAGCACTTAGGCGAAGTGAACGAAAAGTGAGCTGTCAAACTAATACAAACAAGATGGTATGACAGCTAACCACCTAACACTCCACCTAAGTGATCAGAATCGACCGGCTAAGTTTCATAGTTGTGAAACAATTGACTATTTGCAGGGTTTACTCGTCAGTTGCAGTACGTGCACCCGTCCGGTGGGTTCAGTGCGTTCGGTCCGTCTGACGTCACCTCCTCCACTTGGCTCACTGCATTCGTTGTCAGACATATGAGGAAGGCTCACAAGGTAAGTTTTAATTCGGTTTATGGTCACCTGATTGACGATATTGTGTCTCGGAGAAGTACAAAGATTTTTTTGTTGAAACAGTAAGAGAAAAATTGGGTGGGCTATCGCCAACTTATACCCAGCTTACGCGATCTTAGAGCAGAATAAGCGACATCGACTTCAACGTATCATGGATTGCATAGGTAGCCTTATTTTGGGTCAATTCACCTGAATGATAATATTAATATGGACATGACTGAGGATTTTTCCGAAGTTAAACTATTAAAGAAATCTCGAGTACACACTAACCTAAACAAGTTTCGCCATAAAATTGTTGAATTTGATTTCAAATGAGGTAGACATTTTCCATAGCCATATTTTTACATAGCCTGACGAAATTCACAGGAGTAGCACTGAGGTGCATTGAAAATCTTCAGTAAAGTTGGTATTAGGTACTAGTTTTTAATGTTATTCTAATTGTTTCTTTTTTTTTAATTTCTAACTTTTTTTTACTTATCTTTAAATATTATTATTTTGATTGTTTTTTATTGTTTTTTTTTTTTTGTAGTAACATCGCATTGGCGTTATACCTGTTAAGGTGTTATTTACTGTTTAAATAAATAAATAAATATCAAACTACTCATTTCCGGTATAATTAAGTCTCTAACGGTGTTGTTTGACAATCAGCTGTTTGAAGGCTATCCATGTTAAGATAACGGTCACTAAATCCCGGGAATAGCACTACCTATGCAGATCACTGATCATGATATAAGAATTTACACTTTATTCTTACGAACACAGTTATAGTTTCGGACTGAAAATCTATCGTTTTGCAGGTCCTTTGGCCAAACCTGCAAGTCCCTCCCGCAATTATTCGCGCTGAGCGATGGCTGCTCAATCAGCAAATGGAGAACGGATGCTTCAGGAACGAAGGACAGGTGTTCCACAGAGAACTCAGGGTTCGTACCAGTTATACTTGTACTCTTTTTTTTTTAGGAATCATCAAATGACTCCTCCCGCTCTGGGTAAAGCAGGAGGGAGTGTCAGACTCCTACTGACTAAAACCCATCCGTGTTCCTCCTAATGCTCTTTGCGTTCCAGGGCCGCGGTGACTCTTTCGAACAAATTCCGCAACCCTGGCAGATACTTGTACTCTACGTTAATGGCTTGACCACTAAGACGAAATTACATTTAGAAACCTAATTTCCACAGCAGGAATTTTTCTGTCCCTGCCGCTTCTTCTATGATTACTACAAACCATATCTGCCATACCAAAGAATACCAGATTTTGGAGGGGAATTATAATGCGGCTGGACCAAAGATCTGTTGAAGGTCGCGGGCATCAACGATGGGAGAAGCACTGACCAGTAGGCTAATTCACGTAACTAAATATGTGCTGTTACAGTGCAGTTGAAGTTAAGTTTCGATCAAAACAACGCTGTGAACTAAACTTAACAATCAAAATGACAGCTTATAAGTATTATATGATAATAACGTCATATTCATTGAAATGTAATCGATTCTATTCGATTATTTAGTGAGTAATATTTTTTCGCTCCACCACACAAGTAAGTTTGGTAGAGTTTGGCTGTCGTGCAGTTGACGTGCAGTTCACGCGCATCTGACGCGCAGTTCAAAGATTACAAGAATACCGTTTATCACTCAAACTTGAACTCAACTGCACCAAAACTTAATCGGTGCGTCATAAAATTACGTGAATTAGCCCTCTAGTCGATGTAGAGACGCTAGCAATAGACGTCTTTCGGCTAAAATTGTGGTTGATGATGATTAAATTTATTACTGTGTAATTTTCATTTTCCAGGGCGGACTCAACGACGATGGCGAAATTGCAAGCGTTGCCCTAACAGCTTACGTCATAACCTCTCTCATAGAAAGCTCCTCCCCTCTTTCCTACCAAGTCATCCGCAACACCCTCTCTTGTCTCCGAGCCTTCCCTCCTCTGAAGTCCAAGACCCCCACCAGGGTCTACGCTCAGGCACTCCTGGCGTATGCTTATATGAAGCTTCAGGATTATGAAGAGGAATTGAGGAGTACTAATGAGGCTAGCTTGAGGAGAAGTGGGGGGGGATTGGAGGAAAATGAGGGGGTTAGGCAGGTGCTGGAGCTACTGAAGATTGCGAGGAGGAGCGGCGAGTATGTGTGGTGGGAAGCTAGTGAGTAGATTTTATTTTATACTAGTGGCAGCCCGCGACTTCGTCCGCGTTTAAAGTCTCGTTATTCCCATGTAAATCCCGATCCCTCGGGAACTCCGGGATAAAAAGTAGCCTATGTGTTATTCTGGGTCTTCAGTATTTGCCTGAAAGAGTAACAAACATCCATACATATTCACAAACTTTCGCATTTATAATATTAGTAGGACTAGTAGGATATCAACGGTATTTTTGTCTGTTTAAGAAGTTTGTTTTGTAGATATCGTGGGTGTGCGAATTGTGTTTAATTTAGACTAGATTTGTGGAATGCAGTTTTAGGCTGTCGTTTTTAATCCTACTAATACATATTATAAATGCTGAAGTTTGTGAGGATGTGCGTTCCTCTTTCATGTATGAAAGGATCTTCATGAAATTTGGCACAGAGGTAGTTAATAGTCTAGAATAACTCTTAAGCTATTTTTAAACCCGGGAATGTGTTCCCTAGGTAGGGTTGCCAGGTCTATGTAAACCGAAAAACCGGACATACCAGCCAGTTTAGCCGGACATTTTGGTCGTAGTCATTAGGTGGTTAGTCATTTTTAATTTTTTAGTCTTAGTAAAACACAACATTTTTTTTTTCAAAGTGTGTTAAGGTTTTTAGTCACTAACCATAAATTTTATCAAACATTCTAATGAACCAAAAATAAAATGAAATGAATCAGTCTTCAATATGATTATATTACTATAATTGCAATAGTAGTACTAGTAGGTAGTAGGGAAGTTAGCTAGCGATCCAAGGTGAGGCAAGTGGAGCGGAAAACAACACACATGACAAATTAAAAAAAAAACTCAAATTCAGAAAGCCTAACAAATGCTGGAGATACGCCGTTTAATTCTAATGGTCTAATTTGGCCAGACTCAGAACCAAAAAGCCTGACTGTGTACGGCTTTCTCCGGACGCCTGGCAACGATATCCCTAGGGATCATACGGGCGAAGCCGCTGGCAGAACCTAGTAAAATAATATATTCAGGCTAGTTACATTATAATGACAAAAAATTTGACTATTGCCGTGATCTTAACTTAAGGCCGTACCCTGAGCAAATAACCTTGAGCATTTTTTCCCTCAATAACAGCGCAAGAGATGCAATAGCGAATACGCTCAGAATGTTGAATAAAATCGTTATAAAATCTAATTTTGGTCGTTTGAAAAAAATACTTCTACCAAAATTTTCATAATTAAATTGCCTATCCATTAGTGTAAGTACAAAATCAAAATAATCGTTAGTTTTCGAGAAGATGCATGTTTTCAGTATTTTTTTCTCATTTCTGTGGTTTCGTTATGAGGAGATTACTTAAACATTATACTTAGTATTAAAAAATAAAATCTACCATTTTGAAGCCAAGATTATGTAGAAATTTAATGTATTTTTTATTAGTTGATATTTCTTTTGGATAAAGAGTAGATAGCTCCAAAAACTGCACAAAAAACGGCTAGCGCTGCGTTTTGCTCGGGGACGCGCCTTAATACCTAACTAGGGTGCCAGTACACTAAGTGACGATGGACACTTTTGTATAAACTTCATACGCAGACCTGTATGAAGCTATAGCATATTATGTAATTTGAAAGGCACATTATTATAACTTGCATTAATAAGTTCAAAATTATAGTAGTGCTATTTGCTAATGGTGATACCGAAACGCCTTTGGATATCAAAGTTTGATAGTTTTTTAAGAAAAGGTATCATGCGGGGAAATCGAACTATATATAATTTAATTTCAACGTCTTAACCAATAATACGAATCTGAACGGTCTCCACCGTTCATTGATATACCTAACAGTTTTTGACGGTGTTAACTTAATACTGACGTATTTCCGCAGACAGCCTATCCACCTCAATCGAGGCGACGTCATACGCCCTGCTAGCTCTGCACTCCGCGCCTCGTTCATTGTCTCCCAGTGCACGCACGGATGCACCGGCAGCAGCGCGCTGGCTCAACGCGCACAGGACTGCTAGTGGAGGATTCATATCTACCCAGGTAGGATTTCGTGCTAAATAAGAACAGCCGCACAGGTCGATCTTTGAAGTTAAGCAACGCTTGCCGAGGTTGATCTGTGGATGGGTGACCATCTTAACATAACGAGTTTCCTCCGTGCCTCGGAAAGCACGTTAAGCTGTTGGTCCCGGCTGTCATTTGGAGATCTTTGGCAGTCGTTACGGATAGTCAGAAGACAGAAAATCTGACACCAGTCTTGCCAAGGAGTACCGTGTTACCCAGGTAATGGGTTGTGGAGGTCTGGTAGGCAGCCGCTCCACGTAAAATACTGGTATTCGGTTGAATCCGGTTTGACTGGTAGTCGACCCCAACATAGTTGGGAAAAGGCTAGGAAGATGATGAGGTAGGATCAATAGGCTAGATTCCATCATCCACAAATTGCAATTGTAAATCAATGAATATTGACAAAGTGTGTGGGGAGTGGGGGCTCGTGACGTCACGACTCACTAAAAATTATGCGAAGGTGTGACGTTTTGAGAGTTTTAAAAGCGTCGCAACTTCGTAAATTTTGGTTCCCGTAACAAAAGAAAAAACACGGGTCAAATATTTTTTGATAGTCTAACTGACGGACTAATTAGATTTTTTCAGGACACAAGCCTATTATCCTAGACCTTGGAAAGTGATGTGGTAAAGTACCAACTAAATTAGAAGTAGAACCTAAGATTTGTATGGGAAACAGCTGTTGAGCTGGGGCCTCTCAATTATATTGATTTCCAGACATCTTTTTTATCCGACTTCCCAAAAAGGAGGAGGTTCTCAATTCGGTTGTCTCCGTCATTTATTAACCAATTTGAAAAATACTTGTTTTATCTGGATAAAAGATATAATTTCGATTGGTCCTGTTTAAATTTTATCAATATCGGTTAGGAATTTTGGATTTTAAATCGGAATCGCTGGAATTCGTTTCCTTGGGTTATGGTTTTTTGTCATTCAAGTAATTGATATTGAGTTGAATTGAGATTGCTTTCCTGGGATTTTGCAGTGGTGTTGTTAGGTGGGGTACCAGTATAAAGTGAAAAACTTTTTTTTTAAGATTTATTGTTGCGCCAACTTATAATATTTATTTCGGAGAAAATAGTCCTAATTAATGTAGTTGTAAATATATATTTAGATTAAATTCTAAGCTGTATGGTGCCTATAATTTTGTATCAAATCGAAGTTGCAGAACTCATTTTCCATCATTTAAAGTCTTGGGATTTTCCATATATTACAGGACACCCTAGTTGCCTTGGAAGCCCTAACAGCCTGGTCATCACAAGCACTCGACACGAACCTGACGGTAACAACTCGTTGCAACAAGGCGGAGCATCGCCTCACGCTGCAGCCAGGAGTCAAGATTCCTGACGTCATGAACGTGAAGCCGGGAGAACAGCTCAATGTGTCTGTTGAAGGTAGAAACTGCCTGCGTATGTGTTTCCGAACGCTTACAACCCTTAATCTCTTCAAATTTAGAGTGAACAGGCTCCTTCTGGGTAAGCTCGCTCCATCGTAGACTTGTCTCTGTCAAGACTAGAGTCACGAGCAAAAAAATAAAAATAAAATCTAAGAACAGTGGCTAAGTGGTAAAAATATAAGACCCGTGTCCTGTCCAGGTTCTGTTCCAAGATGGTAAAACCTGGGATTCTTTAAGACAAGAGTGAATAGGTTACTTCTAGGCAAGCGTGCTCCATCTTAGACCGCATAATCGCTTAACATCAGGTGAAATAGTGGTCAAACGTATGCCTATCAATAGTAAAAAAAAGTTTTAATATCAAGAGTTAATTATTGCTACCTTCTAGGCAAGTGTGCTCATGTGGCTGATGATGGAACAAGCTTCACATCGCTTACCAACAGTCGCAATAGATCTGACAACCCAACTGGCTAACACGATACTTCTGAGAAAGTCTCTCCATTTTTTTTATTTGAGATGGGTTTGCTCTTGACATGTGAGGACCTCAACTATAACAGTCCATCTTTCCCCCAGGAACTGGTTGCGCCCTAGTGCAAGCTACTCGCACATACAACATCCTCGCAACGGACAGCACGCCAAACAAGCAGCTGTCAGTGCAAGTGTCAGTCCACACTGACGGGCCCTTCGACTGCGATAGCAACGGAACCAACTGCTTCTGTGCTGCTGTGATTGAGGTTAGTTTACATTCTAGTGCAAGCTACTCGCACATACAACATCCTATCAACACTCCGACCATGCAACTGTCAGTGCAACTGTCAGCCCACACTGACGGACCCTTCGACTGCGATAGCAACGGAACCAACTGCTTCTGCGCTGCTGTGATTGAGGTCAGTTTACATTCTAGTGCAAGCCACTCGCATATACAACATCCTATCAACACTCCAAACAAGCAGCTTACAGTGCAACTGTCAGTCCACACTGACAGGCCCTTCGACTGCGATAGCAACGGAACCAACTGCTTCTGCGCTGCTGTGATTGAGGTCAGTTTACATTCTAGTGCAAGCCACTCGCATATACAACATCCTATCAACACTCCAAACAAGCAGCTTACAGTGCAACTGTCAGTCCACACTGACAGGCCCTTCGACTGCGATAGCAACGGAACCAACTGCTTCTGCGCTGCTGTGATTGAGGTCAGTTTACATTCTAGTGCAAGCCACTCGCATATACAACATCCTATCAACACTCCAAACAAGCAGCTTACAGTGCAACTGTCAGTCCACACTGACAGGCCCTTCGTCTGCGATAGCCACGGAACTAACTGCTTCTGTTCTGCTGTGATTGAGGTCAGTTCACATTCTAGTGCAAGCCACTCGCACATACAACATACTCTCAACGGATAGCACGCCAGACAAACAGCTGTCAGTGCAAGTGTCAGTCCACACTGACGGGCCCTTCGACTGCGATAGCAACGGAACCAACTGCTTCTATGCTGCTGTGATTGAGGTCAGTTTACACTCTAGTGCAAGCTACTCGCACATACAACATCCTATCAACACTCCGACCAAGTAGTTGTCAGTGCAAGTGTCGGTGCACACTGACAGGCCCTTTGACTGCGATAGCAACGCAACCAACTGCTTCTGTGCTGCTGTGATTGAGGTCAGTTTACATTCTAGTGCAAGCTACTCGCACATACAACATGCTATCAACACTCCGACCAAGAAGCTGTCAGTGCCACTGTCAGTCCACACAGACGGGCCCTTCGACTGCGATAGCAACGGAACCAACTGCTTCTGTGCTGCTGTGATTGAGGTCAGTTTACATTCTAGTGCAAGCTACTCGCACATACAACATCCTATCAACACTCCGACCAAGTAGTTGTCAGTGCAAGTGTCGGTGCACACTGACAGGCCCTTTGACTGCGATAGCAACGCAACCAACTGCTTCTGTGCTGCTGTGATTGAGGTCAGTTTACATTCTAGTGCAAGCTACTCGCACATACAACCTCCTATCAACACTGCGACCAAGAAGCTGTCAGTGCAAGTGTCGGTGCACACTGACAGGCCCTTCGACTGCGATAGCAACGGAACCAACTGCTTCTGTGCTAATGTGATTGAGGTCAGTTTACATTCTAGTGCAAGCCACTCGCATATACAACATCCTATCAACACTCCAAACAATCAGCTTACAGTGCAACTGTCAGTCCACACTGACAAGCCCTTCGTCTGCGATAGCCACGGAACCAACTGCTTCTGTTCTGCTGTGATTGAGGTCAGTTCACATTCTAGTGCAAGCCACTCGCACAAACAACATACTCTCAACGGATAGCACGCCAGACAAACAGCTGTCAGTGCAAGTGTCAGTCCACACTGACAGGCCCTTCGTCTGCGATAGCCACGGAACTAACTGCTTCTGTTCTGCTGTGATTGAGGTCAGTTCACATTCTAGTGCAAGCCACTCGCACATACAACATACTCTCAAGGGATAGCACGCCAGACAAACAGCTGTCAGTGCAAGTGTCAGTCCACACTGACGGGCCCTTCGACTGCGATAGCAACGCAACCAACTGCTTCTGTGCTGCTGTGATTGAGGTCAGTTTACATTCTAGTGCAAGCTACTCGCACATACAACCTCCTATCAACACTCCGACCAAGAAGCTGTCAGTGCAAGTGTCAGTCCACACTGACAGGCCCTTCGTCTGCGATAGCCACGGAACTAACTGCTTCTGTTCTGCTGTGATTGAGGTCAGTTCACATTCTAGTGCAAGCCACTCGCACATACAACATACTCTCAAGGGATAGCACGCCAGACAAACAGCTGTCAGTGCAAGTGTCAGTCCACACTGACGGGCCCTTCGACTGCGATAGCAACGGAACCAACTGCTTCTGTGCTGCTGTGATTGAGGTCAGTTTACATTCCCGCTTATGTTTAGGGTCTACTTCCGATTTACCGTTTGACGGAGCAAACTTGGGTAAGAATTTCACTCTTTAAAAGTTAGGGCAACATTTATTCTGAGCTGATTTTCTGTGGCCCTGTATCAAACAGAATATTTGGAAAGATATTATGAGCCGAGCCTGCTTGTCTCATGTAGTCATGTATTTGTACTTTATAAAACCCACGACTCAAAGGATTAAATACGTAAGTATGTCCTATGGATATCAACATTTTTATATCAAAGAATGTTAAACAGCTAATTCGTCTATGTGTCGAAAAGTAATGTTTTACATTACACCATTTTAATTTTTTAAATTACTGCAATCAAAGTTGTAAACAATTATAAAAAAAAACGTTGTCCTGTAGCTACACCGGCCACTACCACTAATAACCGCGAGACCTTGCTCTAATTAGATATTTACCAAGGTTTGCGGCTCAGGGTGTGTAAGTAGGTACGTCCTTGACACACAATCGGTAAGCCAATCAACAAAACGGTATACAAAATTCACTGGCTCCTGAAATACAGGCACTCTACTTAGTTCAGGAGTCAAGGTTTCATTGTTCTGTAAACTGTTTTTGTCCCAATAAAGAATGTATGTAGTACTAGCTGTTGCCCGCGACTTCGTTCGCGCGTATGTCGAAAAGTTAAATTATTTCGCTATGTAAGATCGCTAAGATAAGATACACAAACAAACAGTCAATATAAAGCATTGCTTGACCAACCAATCAATCAATCAAAGCATATATTTCAAATAAACCATTTACAGACACTTTTGAATTGTCAAGGTCGGCCTGTCAAAAACATGAAGCTTTTTGCACGCTCCAAAACGTAGATCTCTATGGAGAAGAATGCACAAATAACTCTACGGACACTATTGCACTTCATCCATATTGCAAATTATTTATGGGGGGGTCACCATCTATCCTCAATGTTCTAAATATGCATTTTGATTATTAAATGTATTATTATTAAACTCGAAGCCAAGAGTAATGCGCACAGCAAAGGAGGTCTGGCTGCGTCAGTGTTTCCGAACGCTTACAACCCTAATCTTTTCAAAGTTAGAGTGAACAGGCTACTTCTGTCTGGGTAAGCTCGCTCCATCGTAGACTTGTCTCTGTCATCTCTGACCTAGACTAGAGTGAAGAGCAAACCCTTATAAAAAAAAAAAAACTTGTTTATTCCCTCAGGCGTGCGTGATGTGGACGGGCAGTTTCCCGGAGATGGCTCTACTGGAAGTGTCGTTGCCGGGAGGGTTCGGAGCAGACGCCCAAAGACTCTACTCACAATTACATAAGAGTACCACATGTAAGTCAAACTTCAGCTTAACTTAGTCCAAACATTCAGTGTCATTAGGAGATAAACTCTTCACTTTTCGCCGATTATTTACCATTGATATTGGAGTCGTCTCTGAAGCTTAGAGCTATAGAACGAACTTTGATACAAAATACACTAACGTAAGTCCTTCAAAGTACTTTTCTAAAATGATGCGCGGAAATTTAAATACGATTACTTTTCAAAATCAATGTCGAACAACCAACAACAACAATAATTCCCGCGTAAAAGTGTTCATTTTTTATTTCAATAAACAGCTTTCTATTTGCAAGCCAGTTCGAAATTTAAATAAAACCTTTGTTAAGTTATAATACCTCTTTGGTTCCCATGTTTCGGATTAAAAGATGGTTCCATTTTTAAATTACACCATTTATTTGGCCGCTAAAACACGATAGATATGGATTTTCATACAACTTTTGCCGGCCGCGTACAGCAACTTCGATTTATCTTGAAGAAGGTTGTCAGAATAATGCTCACATTTCAAAGCATGTTCGAGAAAAAATTCTAACCGAAGACATGTTTCTTCCCAGTACTACGCCGCATAGAGCTAACTCCCCCGAGTACCCGCGCGACGTTCTACCTCGGCAGCCGCGACGGCAGCGCCGCGAGCGGTGACGTGGGGCACCAGTGCTACGTCATCCACGCCGCCGGGCCGCGCGCGCGCACGCGCCCCGCCTACGTCAGGGTACAGGACTACTACGCGCCTAGCGTTAATGACACGAAGGTATGCTCTGCTGCCCACCCATTTTATATTCAGGTTACATCTGGAGTAGTTTACTATACGGACGTTGTACGGAACCCTTTGTGTGCAAGTCCGACTCGCACTCGGCAAGTGCTTTTCTCTATACTCGTAATATATGTGAAGTAGGCGACGGACTTGACGATCTCTTTTTATAAATCCACCTTATTTGTACAAAGATGTGAGGGTCACAGAACCCTCTTTTCATGTTTATGGTGCTCACAGGGCCGCATCTTTTAATTTAGTAAAATATGGCTTGATAACATTTTCACAGAAAAAGAGTTTCTATATTGATAGCTATCATGAGAGTTTTGGTGGTTGGAGCTTTAAGTTCGTGAATTCAAGTTCCATAGCTGGTTTTTAATCTAAGATTGTTTCAGCTGATTATCTCAATATCACATCTTTTCCCAGGTATACACCATCCCGGAAGAATGTCCACCACGCATCATGCACGAAACTAACGACTATCTAACATCAGACAACTTGTTCGCAAAAGCGAGGTCCGCTGACAGCGACGAAATTGTCATCACCCACGACTTCTCCTTCGATGATATTCCTGAGGGTATACCCCTCGACGACCCACTCATGTTCGATCACATACTGATCGAAAACGACAACTACAAACTCGCTAATGAAAGACATCAAGAAATTGGCAGACTAGAAGAACCCAATCCTTATAAATACTTTAGAGAAAATATGCAACAGTATAATGTCTCCGAGAACGCACTTCAACAACATATCTTAGCTCTAAAGACCGCAGAAAAAAATCAAAGAAACTTTGACAACGCTGTAGCTGGATATTTCAGGGCAAACAACCCTGCGAAACCAAGTATTATCAAAAGTAAAGAAAAACATATTAACTATAATAATGTTGTAGGTGGATATTTTGGCAGGACAAAGGTCACAGATACAGGACTTGATCATTCTGGCGAAAAACATCAAGCAAATGATAGTGCGGAGCATGGCTTGAAGAACATTGTAGCTGAAATGCTCCTTAATGAAAACAGTGACAAAGATCAAAGTAACGACTTCGGTTTAAATGACACAGTTATTAACTATGCTGCAGACCATAACGGTAAGAATGAACGTTACTTTGGAGTGATTGATGAAATGGGTGCTGATCATAGCCACTTCAACCATCATATAGGCGAAAATAACAAAACAAATGAAAAAATACATGAAGTTCAAAGTTATCAAGACCTTAATGTAAGGAAAAAAATTGGTTACAGTGTTGTAAATAGATTTGTGGTAAATCATAATTCAAATAATGCTCAAGATTTGAAGACCAATGAAAATTCTGATAAAGGCGTAGCAATAAGTATTGCTAAGTCCAATGAGGTCACAGCCATCAAAGATCATAATTATTTTTACAATATTGCAAACGAAAGTACTATGAATATAATGGAAACAGAAATAGACCCGCCAAAGTCATATAGTGAATACCAAAAAAGTGAACTTAAAATAGAAGCTCTTAACAGTAATAAGGATGAGTCCAAATATGATAAACGAAATAACTTAGTGAAAGAAATTGATTCTCTAAATAAAGTGGCAAACCAACAACTAAATGAAACAAAATCAAGCTTTGAAGGACATCAATTTGTCGAGGATGATAAAATAATGAATATGAACACTAACCATCAAAAATCAGATAATACTTTTGACAATAACAACAGCCAAGAAGAACCAAAAAGTAGAGAAAAGGATATAAAAAGATCTTACAAGGAAGATATTACTCCAAAACCTGAATCTGAAAAAATCGTAACTAATGATGACACAGTCATGGAAATTGAAAATGACAAAGGCGTAGATAATCCAATTTTAGCTGATTTTCACGTGATAGATACTGATAAAGATTTAGAAGTACCTGCAGGTATTGAAGGACCAATACCGGCTGCGGTCCTCCCACCGCCAGGCTTCGTTCCACCAGCACAGGCACCCATTGACGCAAGAAGATTGGAGCATAAAAACATACCATTCAACGATGTTAGGGCAGATTTTGGCGAAGCTGTACCGCCACCGCCAAATTTCGTTCTACCGCCAAAACGAAATACTCAATTTAGAATGCCAGTATTACCCACTGAGGCAGACTTACCTTTTATCGACGAGAGACCAGTAATGTTTGACGGTCTACCTCCATCTGCTAACTTCCCAGCACCACCTTTTCAAGGTTATCGTGGACTGGAAGACCAATATCCAGCATTCTCACCGTCGAATTTTGAAAGGGCTTTTGGTACTATTCTTCCGCCAAAAAGTTATGATGGAAATACAGATTTGAGGACATTGCACAGTATTGATACTCCAAACGGTCGGTATTTTTATTTCCAAGCTGATGATGGATATGACGTTAATAGGAGGTATTTTATACCCGTTCGTTAGTTATATGTATGTATTAAGTATTAGGTTTTGACTGCATGCATTTGTGTGAAGGATTCTCTGCATTTATTTAGTGTAGCTCTCTTGGTTAGGTGTCTGTACTTGGACAGATAATTGTGACTATTTTGTAGTTAAATTTAAAGCCATTATAAAAGGTATAATCGTCGATTGGTGCCCCTTTCCATTAGTGTCTAACAAGGCCTGTGCCAATTGGCTTCAGCTCTTCGTATTTCGCAAAGAACTTTAGGGTCCCAAGAAATGTCAACGCAAACTAAAAATGCTACGCACAGAATGATCACAATGGCAAATCCGGCCCGTAGAATCGAAGGCGATTTGACTATGAAAGCTAGATATAGAAATTGAAACTCTATTTTCATATTACTTTTTAGTAAAAAAAGCAATATTGACACGACAAGAATGGAAGAAACATATGTGTTGCTCTTACCACAAGTAACGTGGGGAAAGTAGTGGAATTTCCGAACACATTCAACCCTAATCTCTTCAAAGTTAGAGTGAATAGGCTACTTCTGGGTAAGCTCGCTCTATCGTAGACTTTGCCTCTGTCACTTTTGAGCTAGACTGGAGTCAAGAGCAAACTCATCACAAATAAAAAAATAATAGGTAACATTGGAAAAGAGCAGAATATAATAATGTTATTAAATAGCAATCTGTACTAAACTATAAATCACGTTGTAATTTTAGTATTATTCTCTACGTATATTTTTTCCTGTAAGACTGCAGATAATGACAATAATATTAAAAAAAAATGTGTTTGATGAAATATTAAATACAATTAAAACAAAAGAGACATAAGTTTAATCACTCTGTATATGTTAGTGACATTCAGAATGGTAGATTATTTAGTAGGTAGCTATTTTTAGTAAATGTTTGTGTAGTTAAAGATTGCATTGTATGCAAAATATTGCGAATGGTCGCTAAATATGACTTGCCAGCTAGGACTCGATATTATTAATTTTATTTCAAGTTGATAGGTACTAAGTCGTTTAGGTACATATAGGTATTTGCTTCAGTTTATTTAAAAAACTTTAGCAAAAATATATGTGTTCGATAAGTAGTTATTGTACCTATTCTAAACTGCGAATCTTGGCCGCGGCAAATCACGAAAGGAGATTGAATGTCTTCCATAGAAATCGGCTTTGCCAAGCGGCTCTTTTTTTAAATACTTAAAATAGAAAATAAAACTCCTAACTAAAATATGGCGTCAAAAAATTCGTCCCCATCGCTATCGACTGGAAGTGAGCCCAAAAGACTGGCTGCATTACCACGTTGTATGGCAATGCTTATCCTCTGTCCAAGGTAAAAGCCAGCTCTTGGGTCACGCGAAGCGTCAACTAAGCGTTTAAAAATAAATAAATACAATTATACACTGTGCCATTTTATCTGTCTTACAACTGCAGCCACAACATCTTTCTAATGATTCCTACACATTAATAAAAAATATATATATTAATTATCATGAAGCATGACGTAGTTTGAAACCCAGGAGCGAGCGCAGTCCGAGCCTTATGCTCCAAGGCCGGCTCAAAATGGAACGGCGACTTGTTTTGATACGATAACATTAATAACAGGGTGTTTCATTATTCAAATGAATTATTTATTAAATTACATAGTTAAAAAAAATATCGCGCGTAGTTTATGTCGGGTAGGTACATTAAGTTGGCCGCCTTTGTAAGCCGATTAAAATAGCAACGTGTATAGTAGTTAAGTATTGTTCTAAGCAAAATGGTTTTCCCTTTGGTGCTATACATCGCAGCTAAAGTAGATCTAAGTAGCCTTAAATATATTTTAAAATACTTAAAATATTAAAATGATTAATAATTTCGTACGGCTTTTTCACGTACGAAATCGTCTTAACAGCTAGATTAATTAAAATAAGTAATTAAATATAAGTTATTATTTATTGTTCTTTTATAAATATAAATATGTAGTTGGTATGTCATCTTATTTTAGGCTGTGAATAAACTATAATGAATGTGATTGGTGTATTATTTTCCTTGAGGAAGGAAATCCACCTTGTTATTGTTTCAGTCCGGTGTGGGATAGCTGTAGCCATTTTAATATTAATGAGTATATTAAGTATGAGAACTCGTTCACAATGAACCTCATCAGAAGGCTTAAATTCACCCAAACGGCAATTCATCGATCGGATCGAATAATATTTTGAATGTAATATTATATATAATATTTATTTATTTATTTTGGGAAAACAAACAATTGTACAATGTACAGTAAAAAATATTTTTATTTGGAATAAAACCATAAATTACAGTCCTAATATCTAGTACAACGACAGTTGATTTAAACATAATGGGCTTGTGTTCTGAAAAAATCTAACTAGTCCGTCAGTTAGATTATCAAAAAATATTTGACCCATGTTTTTTTTTTTGTTACGGGAACCAAAATTGACGAAGTTACGACGCTTTTAAAATTCTCAATACGTCACACCTTCGCATAATTTTTACTGAGTCGTGACGTGACGAGCCCCCACTCGCGAGTTTTGATGCGTTTTATCTCTGTCAATATGCATTGATTTACAAAAACAAAAACTACGTGTCCATTATTTTTCAATACTCTAACTGACGGACTAAATAGTTTTGCAATTTGTGGATGATGGAATCTAGCCTATTCGAAAAGAACCTCCGTGACCTCAGCTTTAATGCTATTCCCTAATAACGAAACTGAACGCAATATTTCAATACTTAGTCATTTCTTTTAGGGATTAACAATCACGAATGGCGGCGATAGTCTGAATTTATTTGATTCACCATGGGAACTTTCAGTTAGGTACCTATGAAAGCCTTTCCATATATTTCAGCTACTTATATATTATTATCTTTTCCATTCTAATTGATTTGCCATGCAAACCTAAACTAAACGTACGTCAAACGTCAAGTACGTACTAAGTACGTCGTTATAACCCGCGAGCGGCTTCCATCCGCCTCCGCTGCTAGGTGCAGCGAGCGCAGTCAAAATACGTTTCAAATTCAAATTCCATTATTGCCCGGCGGGTTATAATGAAATTCAGTACAATATTATTACCCGGCGGAGGGCTGGAGCCTCAGCTTCGGACGCGCGACCTGCTCCTTTGGCGGGTGCCACCTGTTTTCATGCCTAGAGCACAGTAAGTTTGAAAAGTAGAGTACGTCCCTCAGGAATAAAGATGTCTTTGACTTGGGCTAGCTTGAATCTCTCACTGCATTCAAAATTCTTGTATTATTTGGTTGATTGAAACCGCTAATCTCAGGAGCTGCTGCTTCGATTTGAAAAAACCTTTTAGTTATTGGACAGCCTATTTATCGAGGAAGTTTAGGAATCTATAGGCTGACATCACGCTGAGGAGCTAATCTGAGGAACTCGTGGCTAAATAATAACAGCCGCACAGGTCAATCTTTAAGGTTATGCAACGCTTGCCAAGGTTTGTCTGTGGATGGGTGACCACCTCCGTGCCTCGGAAAGCACGTTAAGCCGTTGGTCCCGGCTGTCATTTGTAGATCTTTGGCAGTCGTTACGGATTGTCAGAAGCCAGTAAATCTGACTCCAGTCTTGCCAAGAAGTACCGTGTTACCCAGTTAATGGGTAGTGGAGGTGTGGTAGGCAGCCGCTTCACATAAAACACTGGTATTCAGCTTAATCCGGTTTTGACTGGAAGCCGACCCCGATATAGTTGGGAAAAAGATGATCTGCTACGCAGATGATGAAGCTGACATCACGCTACGAGTGCTACGACCAATAGGAGCGGAGCATTCGTGAGAAATGTGATGCAGGCGATGTTGCGCGGATCAACTAGTTTACTAATACCAAAAATTAATCAGTCTAATCTAGCCTTTTCACAATAATTATGTTGGGGTCAGTCGCCCAATTATGTAACAGTGACCCATCCACATTGTTCCCGACCTCGGCAAGTGTTGTTTAACCTTGAAAAAGAAACCGTGCTGCTGGTATTATAAATCAATCATCATCTGCCTAGCCTTTTCCCAAGTATATCGGAGTCGGCTTCCAGTCAAACCGAATTCAGCTGAATACCAGTGTTTTACGTGGAGCGGTTGCCTACCAGACCTCCACGACCCATTAACTGGGTAACACGGTACTTCTTGGCAAGACTGATGTCTGATTTACTGGCTTCTGACTATCCTTAATGACTACCAAATATCAATCAATCAATCAATTTATTTATTCAGATTAATAGTCCATTTGTTACTTACAAAAATATCTTACAAACTATGTTAGAAGGTCCGCATTACAAAAATGCAATTTGTGCACATTACAATTTACCCAATATCCATGCAATATGTATCTAATATCACGTCATCCTCACAACTAACAAAATGTACCTACCTAGCCAGTTTTCCCTAAAGGATAGGCAGAGATGCATAGTATACGTGTAGATACTATGCATCTTTGCCTATCCTTTAGGGAAAACTGGCTTGAAGTTATTAATATACCCAACGCAATTCTATAATTAACATAAAATCCATTACCCAGAGCACAGGCACGCAGCTTGCACTTATTTTCATAGCCTGCGTACCGTGACGTCATTCGAAGTGACGTCACCCGCGACCTTTCCATCCCCTACCCCTAACGTGCGGCTAATGTAATCGAGTGAACAGCCACTCCAATCGAGATGAGATCACTTTATTAACTATAAGTATGTGCTTCATGAGAGTAACATAGTCACGAACTTAGCAGACAACTGAGCGGCAGCGGCGCGGGCGGCGAGTTCGTGACAATAAAGACCATCTACATTTCTATGCGTTCCCTGTTTTGAGGGTTATTTATACTAAGACTTCGCTGGCCGTCCGTCTCGGGACCGGACCCTGTTACTAAGACTTCGCTGTCTGTCTGTCTGTCACCAGGCTGTATCTCATGAACCATGATAGTTAGACAGTTGAAGTTTTCGCGGATGATGTATTTCTGTTGCTGCTATAACGACAAATACTAAACAAGTGCGTGCGAGTCGGACTCGCGCACGAAGGGTTCCGTACCATTATCTATAAAAACGGCAAAAAAAATCAAGTTTGTTGTATGGCAAAAAAGTCAAGTTTGTTGTTATAGCGGCAACAGAGTACATCATCGGTGAAAATTTCAACAGTCTAGCTATAGCGGTTTTTTTTTTTGTTTTAATATTGATAGGCGTATGTACGTTTGACCGCTATCTCACCTGATGCTAAGCGATGATGATGATGTTCTTGAGATACAGCCTGGTGACAGACAGACAGACAGTGAAATCCCAAAGGGTAAAAACGGGACCCTATTATCAGTAATAGGGTCCCGTTTTTACCCTTTGGGTACGGAACTCTAAAAACAATAAAATAAATATTTAAGGGGGCTCCCATACAACAGACATGATTTTTTGCCGTCTTATAGCGAGTCCGGCTCGCACTTGTCTGGTTTTTTTATCGCCTGTCTACGATATTATCTTTCAAAAAGAAATGTTTTTTTTTTAATGGAGTAGGTACCAATTTAAAAAAAAAAACATTTATTTTTTTGAAAAATCTGGTAAACGATGTAAAAAACGTTATGACGTTCGTAAGTATTGGTTCCGAAAACAAAAACAAAACTATCAGTCAGTAGATAAAACAATATCCGTTGACAGTCGATAATAATATGCAAACAACAGAATACCACTAACATTCCACAGTTAAGAGGAAACGCGGGCGGAGAGACTTTGTATGGAAATAGACATAATTCGAGGTTTGGCTCTCGCCTGTTTCCTTCTTCAATATTGGACAGATTTAAGAGATATTTCATGAACTGAATAAGAAGAATATATTTTGTGCCGCTATGTTTGGCAACTATTAATGAATAAAGAAAAACATAGGAGCACAGTTTATATCCTTGTTATTCAGCTTGTGTAATATCTACTAAATCGATTTAATATTGGAGGAGGAAACAAGCGAGAGCCAAACCTCGAAATATAACTTTTTACATACGAAGTCTACAAGCCCACATTTCCTCTTAAGTATCATCTATAGTCTGGACATCCCACAAATTACGCTAATGCCTTCGACACCTGCAGCTGCAGTGTGCCAGGCATTTGCAAAATGAATGATACCTAGGTACCGTTATTGCGTAGATGACCAGAATAAGTCAGGCTTACGAGCCCACACTAGGGAATCAAAGAGTCAGACTGTACAATTTTAACAAAATGAATTTCTGAGCGTTTCCAAGCGTCTTTCATAATGCGCATAGCAAAGAAATGGAACTCTCTGCCTGCGTCTGTGTTTCCGAACGCTTACAACCCTAATCTTTTCAAAGTTAGAGTGAACAAGCTATTTCTGGGTAAGCTCGCTCCATCGTAGACTTTGTCTCTGTCATCTCTAACCTAGCCTATAGTCAAGATCAAGCCCATCTCAAATAAATAAAAATAAAAAGGTGTCATTTCATGATTTCCGATACAAAAAAGGAAAGACAAAAGGGTACCTACCTATTAGAAGCAAAAAAAGGCGTAGGTATAGGTACGTTACCTAAGTAAACCAAAATATAACTGACCTTCCAAAGACCTGCTGACTCGACTTGCAGAGCCTTAAAGTAACCTTTACAGTTTAAGCTACGATCTTATAGCGAAATTTAATCCTACATAAGAACTTGTATGGAAATATCAATCTGGACGCTAGGCTACCTACCTAGGTACTTGATAATACAGATATTATATCAGTCAGTTGAGTCAATCAATCTGATAAGGAATAAGGAGATACACCTCGCAATCATATTTATTTTGATCCACACACCTATCTAAAAGTAGGTGTGCTCAGTCAGATTTTCATAACTTTTGCTACAACTTACAACTACAACTCAATACCGCGTGTATCTGACATCGACGCACAAACGATTTCCATGGGTCCAGGGCATGATTCTGGACGCCCCAGTGTTGGAATTTTTCGTCGGTTCTTTTCTGATTTTTTTTAAGAGTACTACAAAGTATCCGCTCAGCTGAGCTGATATTATTTGTGGCTTTATTCAGATTGCTCTTTTTAGTGAAAGTAGTTATTTAATTATTTTTTGATTAAAAATCTCATTGGGTTAGGTCAGAATAACGATTATGAGCAGTCTAAAGTAAAAAAAACCCCTTGAAAAAAATAAAAAAATGAGAAAAAAGCCGACGAAAAATTCTAAGTCTAGGGTGTCCAGAATCATGCCCCGGACCCATGGAAATCGTTTGTGCGTCGATGTCAGATACACGCGGTATAACTTTGGATCCGGAAATAAAATAACAGCATCATCATCTTCCTAGCCTTTTCCCAATTATATTGGAGTCAGCTGCCAGTTAAATCGGATTCAGCTTCATCAACTTAGTCAAATTAGTAGACTTAGTCCGATCAACTTAATAAATCAGTCACCGAACCGACCGACCCCGGTCCGAGTACTTGGACCGAATAATCTAGTTTAGGTGTAATAAAGTCTACTTATGTACTTCAATTATTGGACATATAAAACTGATTGAAAACCTTCCCTAACTAATTAAGATTAGGTATATACCCAATTCAATAGAACATAACTTCAATTGATTCCAAGTAAGTTTGAAGTAGCAATATCTTCTCTCAGTAGAAAGTTGGTAGCGAGCTCTTGACGAGTTTTAAACTAGATTAAGACCTCTGGAACGATTTGAAGGGGCTCTTAACTAAATTAAGCTTGATCGGCGGGCGGAGTGCACTCTGGGAGCTTTGATATGGGATGCTGTTTATTGAATCCGGAATAATTTAAAGTGATTGTCTGACGTCTCTTTGGATTATTTTTGCCAACTGACAAAGCGTTTCTACAAGATTTTAAAAGTTTTGGACTATATCGTTCTCGGCCCGGATACCCTGACACTCACTACGAAGACCTGACTGCCAAATAACAGCCAGTTTTCGAGAAGTGTCTAAAATATATGGGGAGCAGGCATTTGACAAGCAATGGCATTGTCCTATCCCCAAAGGGCTTATCCCTTTACGTATAGTTTTTGTCAGACTAATAAATTAGTATGAGCTAAAATACCTAGGTACGTAATTAAAATATATTCCTACCTAGATTGTATAGGTACATACCTGCCTAGATACGATTGAATAGTATCCCTATCTTTGTAAAACGAACGACCTCTGACCTAAAATCGCATTTATCACTATTAATCGTGCGAACGTGTCAACACTAGCCAAAGATACAATAAGTGTAATACGAGACGATCTGGAGAGGGACCAATTTGTGGAAGACACCCCCACTTCCTCTCAATTTGTAACAATACATACTTATAACAATATTCTTCATGCTCTCACCTTCAAATTACTCCTGGTCGGGGCGGAGCAGAAAGGAGTGTCAGACTCTTATTGACTCTAAAACTCATTAGTGTTCCTCCTAATGCCCTTTGCGTTCCAGGGCCGCGGTGAATTACGAACAATCTTCCGAACAAATACCCCAACCGTGGGACTGGAACTTAAGAACCGATAGTCGCGATTGCTACCGATTTGCAATAATGATTTAAATTCTAACGATGCGATCACCAAAGTTATCGCAATATGCCCAACATCAAATGCCTACTTTTAGCAGTATTTTCGTACGCATCATCATAATAAAAGGCCATTATTCTATTACTTATATTAAAGACAATGATATTTTAGAATGTCATTGAATACCATTACTTTAGCGGAGCAGACTAAAAGCTAGACAAACAACAAGGTCGATGTCCTCGGATATTTGATCTACGCTTTCATAACAAGAATTTTACTTAGGCACAATTATAGTGATATTGCTTTCAGCACTGTCTACAAGTCGTCGCATTAATGCTCGAAAAATGGCGGCCAAAATTAATTAGGAACGCAATGCGCTTTACGCAATAGCGGGTGAAATGTTTGTTTTTTTCACTGACGTATAAATCATAACGTCAGTGGTGTTTTTTTGCATTCGAGACAGCTGGCCTGCATTCTGCATATTTCTTCCTCATACCTACGTTGCTCGTGGCTAAATAATAACAGCCGCACAGGTCGATCTTCAAGGTTAAGCAACGCTTGCCTAGGTTGATCTGTGGATGGGTGACCATCTTAACATACTTACCGAGTTTCCTCCGTGCCTCGGAAAACACGTTAAGCTGTTGGACCCGGCTGTCGTTTGGAGTTCTTTGGCAGTCGTTACGGATAGTCAGAAGCCAGAAAATCTGACACCAGTCTTGCTTAGGAGTACTGTGTTACCCAGTTAATGGGTTGTGGAGGTGTGTTAGGCAGCCGCTCCACGTAAATACGGGTATTCAGCTGAATCCGGTTTGACTGGAAGCCGACCCCAATATAGTCGGGAAAAAGCTAGGCAGATGACCTAGGTAGGTACGTTGCTTCGTATCTACCCAACGAAAACTTTGCAGAATCTGCAGGGCAAAAACATCTTCTCCATTGTACAGATTGCACGCACCTACGCATAGGTAAGCATTGACTTGAAGGGAGCTTTGGAGTGACCTCTGGTAGCTGAATATTATAAACAGGTGGCCTCAAGAGTCAAGACAGATGTTAAAGATAATTTATGGAAAATAGACGAGACTTATAATCAAGCAATGAATGACAAAGAATCATGATGACCCATTTCAAGCAGTTCATGTGACCTGATCTTAAAGAAACGTCCCCCGATGCCATTATTCCTGGAAGGCAAAAGTTGATTGAAAAAGGTGATTAACCCCATTTACAGACACATTTAATATCAGAATAGAAGCCAGTATAGTAGGCTGCCTAGCAAGTGTACGATGCGTGTGCGTTTGATGCAATTCGTTACAATTATACGGCAACAACATTCACTTTACCGTTGATCGCAATGAACGACATGAGAACCTTGTTATTTACGCACATTAACAACTTAACTACTTGGCGTGGTAGCGACGTAGTTGTAGGAATAGAAACACATCAATAATAAGGCGTGTAGGCATTGCCAAAAAACTGCTAAATAAAACTATTGCGTGGACTACTAAACGTAGACATTGCTAAATAAAACATACAGTAGGTAATCTCGCAAATAGATGATCCCTAAAATAGGCTACTTTCCACCATCAACAAATTGCAAATCTATTTAGTCCGTCAGTTAGAGTATTGAAAAATAATTGACACGTATTTTTGATTTTGTAAATCAATGAATACCTATTGACAAAGATAAAACGCATCAAAACTCGGGAGTGGGGGCTCGTGACGTCAGAAAGCACTAAAAATTAAACCACGGCGTGACGTATTGAGAATTTTAGTGTCGTAACTTCGACAATTTTGGTTTACTTAAAAAAAATGGGTCATATATTATTTGATAATCAAACTGACGGACTAATTAGATTTTTTCTGTGGGCAAACCCATAAGAACTCTTTTTGAGGGTAGGCAAAGGGACAACACTACACGTACTACTTCATACTGTCTCCAAAAACACGCGACACAGTTCAAATAACTATACAAATACACGGTGACTGTGTCGCAGATAACCCGCGGTCTATACACGAAATTATCTCGTTCCTTCCGGCTCGGAACCCAGCAGTGCTACAGAACGCGATACGAGTTCCAAGGAACAAACGGTGAAGAGGAATTGTTTGCCACCGAATATTACGGTTTAAAACGGCTTGGTATAAGCAGAAATGTCGCTTGTTCTGGACCAACATTGGTCTGTTTTGAGTGCCATAGATAGCCATATTTTTTACTTCTGCATGCAATGAGATGCTGATTATGAATTTAAAAACATTAAAATAACTTTGCTTTCAGATGATATTGATAAACCCACAAATTATGGAATAATTTTACGTTACGTGGTTTTGCGGTTTTACCTTATTGTGCAAAGCTACTATATGTATCTCTATCAACTAATACTAATGAATTCGAACACTGATTTACGAGCTACAACACTGGAGCGGCAGAAAGAATGACTAATTGTTGTTATGTTAATAGTCATGCATGTCCATTATAATGCCGACAACACTATTCCAGCCACTTCACCGTATCATTACGACACCCGCTAAACAGGGTCACCAGAGAACGTACGGAACAGCGCGTGTGTAAAATTAATGAATGCATGCAATATTGGCGGCCCGCCACATCGTCACTGGCGATCCCAATAAAAGAGTGAGTCACAACTTTATCACTCACATATCTAAGATATCAGCAATACCACATTTTACCTGTTTACCTAAGAGTACTTACTTTACTCATTTTAAGATGGCGACGTAAATAAAAAGAAAACAGATGTTAGCAACATTTTAATATATATTTTTATTGAAATGAATCCAATCATACATTATCTTGGATTTTTAATGTACGTTCTTTATTAAAATAATAATTATAATAATTACAAAATAATCCTTATTGGCGTTACAGTTATTACACATTATAAAAAAAAAGTTACGCATCATTCGCACTCTCAAAGCCATAATATGGACAATAATTCTCTAATTTTCTTTTTACTTCACTGCATTCGTTACCGTTTGAGCAACACTCCAATTTTATTTATTTATTGTAAATTGAAAAATATTGAATATCTTGTGCTCTACACTCATAGACGCTGCTTTAAAGCTACGTGGACAATTTGTTAAATTAACTACAATTAAATGCACCATTGGAGACCTTCTATGTACCTTTCCTGAACAATTTTGAAATATAATACTCTGTTATGCAAGCAATATAAAAGAAATAATACTGTTTATAGAACAAATGCAGAAGTGGATGGATATAAAGTTTCAAAATACATGCATGAGTTAAGTTTTAACATCCATAACTAGGTATTATGGTAATTTATTATTTAAATCTTATTGTAATTGACATGCGTCTTTTAAATAATCACAAAAAGCAAAATCAATGAATGAACAGTCATCATATTGCTTACACAACAACCAATCATCCCCGACGAGCAAATAAATTAATGGATCAAGTTGACGTCCAGTCAAGTTCTACAGATCTAGTTGGGTGTAAACTTTGCCCACACCTAAGTACAACATTATTCCATATAATCTCTTGCCACCAACATAATGGATACAACTCGTTGAATCAACCTCTCGTGACATATGAGAGTGTACTGTCCAAAAATAAGCCACATTCAGACACTTCGCTTTTCAATAATCATTCCGTACTGAGTGTAACAAAATGCAATAAAATTTAACAGTTAAGATAGCGATTTCTCTATATATTCATAGATAAATACGCGCCGGGGCCCGCCGCGACGTCACCCCGGCGCCCGTAAACATTTGAACAAGATTTACTCTTACGCGAATATGTACAGGCGTGGAGCGGCCGCTGCGGCTCAGAGCGCAGCGGCGGGACATCATTGGCTCTTGAGCTCCTTACCGATCGTGTAGGAGACGAGCCGCGCCCAGTCCACCTTGGTGCGCATCACCGGCAGCTGTCGCCGCAACGCCTTGAACGTGGTATCACTCATGGTCTTGTAGTTGTCGGAAATGGCAGTCTGGTACGCGTTCTCCGCGTCACAAACCAGCCGCACGAACTCCTTGGCCGTGGCAGCCTCGCCGGTCGCGGTTACGGGCGCGCGCACCTCCTTTGAGCTCACCAACTGCACGTTACCATCCTCATAGTAATGCACTTGCACACGCAGCATGCCGCGGAGCTCCGCCGCACCAGCGCCCACCGTCAGCGACCAAACGGAGCGCCATCGCCCGTTCCAGTAGTTCTTTGGCTGGAACTGGTGATCTTCGATGCAGGCGACGAGTTGTACAGCACCGGTTTCGAGCGTGCGCCCTACTACTAAGCTGGCGCCGTGTTTGAAGTGCGCGGCCACGTACGCCGTCAGCTCCTCGTCGAGCGCGGCTCGCCAGGGCTCCGCCACTCGGTCGGGCTCGTATGGCTCATATTCCGACGCCTCTTTACGTAAGTGGTCGAACTTGAAGGAACGTTTGGAGCGAGGGTCGAAGAATCTCCCGCCGCCGAGCTCATTATGATCGGTGATGAGCGTGTGGAGCTCCGAGCCTTCGAGGCGCACGGGCGTTAGTTGGTCCTTATTGTATTGTGCAAACGCTCCACTCGCTCCTTCTTTTAGAAGGGTGTCATTATTTAGTAGAACCCTTACATCGTTGAACACTTCATTAAATTCTCCAGGTGGCGAATGTAATATGAAATCTGAAACGATTCTAACTTTTTCTTGATCACTAATCACTTCGTCACCGTCCGCCGCCATTTTTGATACTTTTGACACTAATGACGGAATGTCGGATATATGCATGCAAGAGTTATCGCATTGGATGCGTTCAGTTTCCTTATAGATATACTTCCTCTAAAATTACTTCCTAGAATTTCGTAGTATTACAAGAAATTATGCAAATAATAAAAAATGAGGCCAACGAACACGTTAAACCGAGTTGAAAAGGGCCAAACATAAATATCTAATATTTATTTGATATCGAAATCGCGTTCAGTGTTTTTGATATTGTTTAAGAAGTTACTTACATTAGAACCGAACAAAACCAATAGATTTAAGATTCAAGATTGATGTTTCTTTCTATCCAGGTGCAGTCAATATACCTACAATAATATGATAAAATATTATAAAATAAGTAAATGACTGCCTTATTTAATAAATTATTCGTAGCTATCGATTGACATTCTACTGGTGTCTATAACGAGTTTCGAAAAAGGCATTCTGAATTTGTTTTTGACATTTCACGCACTGTGCCAGGTGCCTGTGCCACTGTGTTGTGTAACTACTTTGCGAAGAACATTTCAAATTAAAACAATGGCCCAACTAATAAAATACAAATACTACGACACGCCCGAGGGGGAAGACATCTTCATGAAGACGTTTGCGGCGTCTAAATATGCTGCGATGGCTGGTCTGGCTGCGGCAACCCTGGATGTCTTGATGTATTCCCATCCCCAGGGTTTTGTGAATACAGCAGGGAGGGTCGCATGGTTCATGGGGCCTATGGTTGGAGTTGCCGCAAGTTTCGTTGTCACTACCAATGCACTGCAGAACATAAGAGGAAAGAATGATAAAATCAACTATTTCGCGGGTGGTGCTATGGCCGGCACTATTTTAGCAGCTTGGCAGAAAGCGCCTGTCGCGGCCGTGCCTGCCGCCGTAGTGCTGGGCTTCGCAGCAATTGTTAAGAAGACCTCTATTGAGGAGGGCTGGTCTTTCTTCCCTGAGATGAAGTCAGCAACACAGTCGGCCAGATCCGTCAGATATGACTGGACTCTGGTCAAGGATATCGAAGAAATGAAAAACTGGACGAAGTAAAGGTATGTAAGTACATGCTTGATTAATTTATAAGAATATCTATACTTCAAATGTTTGTGCTTGATAAAAATATCTCACTAATGACTATTTTTTATTGTTTTTATTTGAGATGGGTTCACTCTTGACTCTAGTCTAGTATTACTAAAGGATGAAGTATTTTCATGTTTTTTTTAGAACTAAGTAGGTACTTTATTAGTATTGTTTTGATTTAAATTGGCATTAAATTACAGTACACCCGCTAGCTTAGGCCGGCAAGCAATTTTGTTTTTGTACTCTGTGTAAAATATAAAGAAGAAAGTTTTGCACCCTCCCAAATCCTCATACTTCATACATCTTTTATTAAAAGTACTAATCAGATTGCAAAAACTCTTTCAGTGGTAGAACTACAACATTCTACCATAATTTATTATGCTATTTAACATTGAGAAAAAAAAATTGATTCTTATGAGGGAAGATATAGGAGAAATGTAATTTTAATGTTATCTAATTGAAACTAAATTATTTTTACAATTAATTTTGATCTTCAATGGTTTTTTTTTAAATATGGGCTGTATGAAAAGTACTAATAAAGAAATTTGTTTTTTTTTTTCAGTTCTCAATGTACATCAAACAATAAGATGTCCAGAGCAGCATAGTAGAATGAATGTAAATAAGATCAATGTTATTTAATTATTTTAAGTGCAACAATAAATCAGGTGAAATGATTATACTCTACTTTTTACTTTTTCCTGTTTTGCTGAATAAAAAAAAATTTATAGTCAATAAATTTATGAAACCTACAACAGAGAAGTTTTAACTTAGGAGGAAAATTTTGTTAATAAATACTATGTGTAAAGATTACACAAAATACCTCTTAAGGGGCCATTGTACTCATCATTATGAACAACTTTTTACTGTGGGACCAAACCTTTCGCAATTTCAGTGTTGTCAGTGAGTCAGTTATGGTACTCTTGTTAAATTCATACATTGTATGTGTACACAGGCACATTAATTTTATTCCTGGAGGCTTATTTAGCGAGGCAACTAATTCATGCTCGAGTCTCATTTTTGTTATAGTATCATAGTGTAATAAGTGATAAATATGTTGATAAATGTGTATTAATTAATTTGCATACTAAGTAAATTCAAGTTCCTAAAACGTAACAGACAGTTGTGTTGCTGGGGAGTTAGTTGGCCACTTCTTCTCCACAGCTAAAACACTAGGGAGTGGCGACGGGCGAGCGTTTTGGGGGACTGTCTCTTGTTATAACTTGAATTTCAAAAAGTGCTGGCTCTCAGCCTAATTTGAATACTTAAATGACTTTTGAATTTTCGAGTGTTTTTAACATAGTGAAAGTTGTTCATAATGTTGAATTGAAAGACCCCTTAAGAGGAATTGCATGTATTTATTTATTTATTTATGTACACAAAATATACTTAAAAAGAAAATTTTGTACAGAGAAAAGAGCACAACAAAGGTACTGCTTATTTCAAAAGAAATTTCTACCAGGAGCAGTACAGGGTTATTATTCTTTTTAAAAATAATTATTACATGGATTAAATACATACCTACACTGAAAGAGTCGCAACATACTCAAACTGGAAATCCTACAATGAGATATCTACTGGACACAACAAGTCAATCAAAAATTGCGCTAAACCCAGCGCGACTCAATGGGGAACCACATCAGAGGGCCAACTCTACCAAAAAGGCCTCTGGTTCCATATATTTTTGACAGATCGCAACTTGCGAATGCAAACGTTGCTTATAAACAAGTAGAATTGGCCCTCAGCTCAGTTATTGAACCGATTGCATGATTAAATTCGTTTAAGTTGTGATGGTCAAAATAAGATTCTTATAAATCATCATCTTCCTGCCCTTATCCCATGTTACTAGGGTTCGGTGCAACACGTTTTTTTCTTCCACTCTGTCCTATCAAGGGTCAAACTTACGTCTTTCATATCGCTTCTCACACAATCCATCCATCTTTTCTTTGCCCTTCCTCTCCCTCTGCATCCATCCACATTTATGTTCATTACTCTTTTAGTTAAATGCGTTTCCTCCCTCTTCTTCATATGACCATACCAAGACAAGCGATTCCCTTTTAACTGTTCCGTCAATGGCGCCACTTTTAAACTACCTATGAGAATCGTATAAATAAAACAAAGATGTTTAATTAAGAGTTATTTTTATTTCCTAACAACCAGGGCTGTATCCAAAAGGGGTCCCTTCACAATTTCAACCATCCTTTAATTTATGATAATCTTAGTAAGTACTTAGAATATTTCCATGTCATTCCCCTTCTGACTACATCCACACTTATAACTAAAAAACAGATTTAAGCATAAAATAACAAAAATGCTACAGTAAATGTTAAATTATTACGTAAATATTGATTATTATTTCATTTAATACTGAGAAATGAGTAGTTACACTGTTGGACAGTTTAACATTAAAGTTCAAACAATGATTTTTTAAATTTCTGTACAAATAGGTGCACACTAACTGACCAGCATCCTCTTTTTTCAGAAGTTTAAACATTTCAAAAAGCAATATTAAGGACAGCTTAAACAGTTAAATTAACAAGAATGTAAAACTTGCAAACTATAACATAAACTCTTCTACTCTCATTTTAAGTTAACAAAAATAAAATTTCATAGAAAAATAAAGCAAACTGTCACAATATCCCTTAAATGCATAATTATATCTAATATAGGTTCACACTGGTGCAAAATCTTCATTTTATATTTATTATATTATTCTATTATACTAAATACCCAATTAATTAGGAGACATTGAAATTACATTTGGGGCACTCCTACTAGTATACTTACTGGCAAAAAAACGGCACAGTTAATTGAGCTTTTAATTTAACATTTTATTTATCACACTAAATAATCATTGAGCCAATATGACGTCAATTAATTTTGAAACAACAAACCTTTAAAACTTAAATAATAATGTCATGACTTTAGTCTACAATTTAAAAATAATATACAAATAGGAACAACGAAATTGGCATCAATATTTTTTCTCTTAATAATGCAGTTTTTTTGCATGGCTGTGTTATTCTCTATGTTAAGAAATAGACATACATGAGATATAGGTATTACTAACATTATTAAACATAATAAATTTAAAAATTTGGCTAATTCACAGACTTGAAAGTACAATACATAATGAACATAATATAGTAAGTATAAAACGTCGAATAGAGACTGAATACCCTAAGAAGCCTGAAGTAACATTTTGGCACAAATTATCGAACATTCAATTTATTAAATTCGTATTTTTCAACCAATTGTAACAATTGCGAACGCATTTAGATACGAAAGGAGACCAAACTCTTCTGTATTCATCTTGGAAGACATCTTTCGGTAAATTCGAAGATAAAATACATTTCTTTGTAGATCTTGGCAGTAATAGGGAATATGCATGCGATTTTTTTATTTGCAAAATAAAATATTTATTAGCTCTAGTAAATAATGAAATTATTTTTTAAATACCTTCATCATTTATTGAGTTATAAAGCTTCAAAGACTACAGTTAGAAAGAGAAGTCCGATACGTAATGTGACGTCAAATTACACGACGACTATACAGCTGCCATAGAAAACAGCGTTTTCGGGAGAGGGACAGATATATTTGTTTAAAATAATTGTATCTCGTTCGTTTTTCGAACAATTTAGATTCTAATTTCACAGTTAGTATTATATTTTCCAATACTTTTAGATAAACTCTCCAGATCATAAATACTTTTTTCATGCATATTCCCTATTCTGGGCGACAGTAGCCCAAAAACTTGACACCTAGCCTTACCAAGGAGCATCATTTTAAACAGTAACTGGGCTGTGGAGTTTCACAGGCAGCCACAACCATCTGCCTAGCCTTTTCCCAACTATATATAGGAAACTTGTAAGAACTATGACAGCATTATTTGTTTTGGGGTTGCTCTTCACTCTAATCTTGGTCAGAGATGACAGAGACGAAGTCTACGATGGAGCGAGCTTACCCAGAAGGAGCCTGTTTACTTTAACTTTGAAGAGATTAGGGTTGTAGGCGTTCGGAAATACAAACGCAGGCAAAGTTCCACTACTTTGCTGTGCGCATTATAAAAGACGTTTGGAAACGCTTAGTGCGGATTGGTGGAATAGCAACAAGGTAGGGATGGTAAGTTGCAGTGCGTCTGGATGTTCGATGGTCGAAGGGGGCCGGTGCGATGAGATGTTCTTAACGTTAAAGTTCTGAATATGCAACACTAGATGGCATTGTCAAATCCGTGCACATTCCCTATTGGAGTTGGCTTGCAATCAAACCGGATTCAGACCACCAAGGGGGCCTAAACAGGCTTCTTTAGGAGAATCATAATATTAATCACACATCAATCTGTCAAATTTCATCTTTATCACGAATGCATTAGGTTCAAAGTTGATTGGGAAAATTTGACAGTGACGGGGAGCGTGGTTTGTTTTCTGATTCTGCATTAATCACACATCAATCTGTCAAATTTCATCTTTATCACAAACGCATTAGGTTCAAAGTTGATTGGAAAATTTGACAGTGACAGGTAGAATGGTTTGTTTTCTGATTCTGCATAAGTGGTCTTTTTAAACCCGCTGTATTTTACGTGGACTATCTGCCTATTTGACCTAGGTAAGATAGAAAGTATTCAACTGAATACCGTTTAATACGGAGCTGAACCCATCACAGTTGGTAAAACCCCAGCAGACAGTGAAAAACTATTTTTTTTCACTTTTCTGATCTTTTAGTCACATCTAAATACGCTCTAAAAACTATTCCACTTGTCAACAACAGTATTAATAACGTCGAAAGCATAAAAAAATGTAGAATATAATAAAAATGTACACCTTCAACAACGAATAGACTAGGGAGAGAAGCATAGACAAAAATAAATACACAATTAATGGCATTCCGTAAACAAAATAGGTTAACTTTTTTTTAAGGGATTATGTTTTGTGACTTTGTTCTCTATACTTTACCCTGAGATGATCTGGACAGATTGAATGAAGAATAGAAATTAAGACTAATAAGTTTACAGACCACAACCCAGAACAGTTGTATTCTGTAGTTGAAAGAAACAAAAATAAAATTCTGATGTGTAAAGAATCCTTATAAAGAAATAATTTTGAGTTATTTAAATTCCAGCATCGAACCATTTGGAATAAGATCTTTAACAATGGCTTCACTAACCACGACGACATTCCAATAATCAACCTTAACATTATCCAACTAAGGTCCAAAACTGAATCAAAAACGAGGAATCTGAAGCGGTGGCATCATACCAGAACTGTCAATGACATTCCAATATTGAACCTTAAAGTTATCCCTTTAAGATCCAAAATTGAATGACTGCCATCAAAAATCCCCTTAAAAACAAAGGTCACAAAACACATCTGTCAAGTAAGTGTATATTTATATGCTATCAGTACTTCACTCTGTCTTCTTGTCCTTCGGCTTCTGTTCCGGCTGTTTTTCTTCTTGTTCTTCTTCCTCTTCAACTTCCTCCACTTCTTCTTCTATCTCTTCCACTTCTATCTCTTCTTCAATTTCCTCGTCTGATTCGTCTTCTTTCTGTAAATGGCAAGACGAACTTTAAAATTTTTTCATGATCCTACTAAATTAAGTTCCTATTTATACTAAACTAGCTGACCCACGCAACTTCGTCTACGTCACATTTTCCATTAATGCTCGTCTCCTTTTAGTCTTAGCGTGATGATATGTAGCCTATAGCCTTCCTCGATAAATGGGCTATCTAATACTGAAATAATTTTTCAAATCGGACCAGTAGTTCCTGAGATTACCCCTTACATACAAACTTACAAACAAATGTTACCTCTTTATAAGATTAGTAAAGATATAGATATGTCTTTCTGTTTTTTCTGTTATACATATTTTATATGTATGTATTTATGTATATATTTTGGTATATTGTATTATCTACTTTTTGTCTGTGCAAAAAAAAGCTTATCTGTATATTTGCACCAAGTGCAACCGCATTTAGTGTCCAGGCTTTCTCTATCCATATTCCAGGTTGCCTGGAAGAGATCGCGGAATGCGATCTGGACACTAAATGGGGTTGCACATTGTATGATTTGTTAGTTTAAGGTTTCCTATATGTATTTTTCATTTGGTGTACAATAAAGTATATATAAATAAAAAAATAAATTATTCAATTTACAACTAGATTATTAAATAGAGCAGGGGCGTAGCTACGTATCAGCCATATCAAAGACACGGCCCCCCGGACAACAATGGCCACGACGTGTGGACGCAAAGCTATACATTAGTCCCGCCGTATCCTTCGTGGCCTGTCATGACAGTACCTAGCCAGTACGGCCTACTTTGCTTTAAAAAAAAAAACGCATACAAAAGGGCCCCCAAAAATGTTTGGAACAGGACCCCTTTGGTAACGTTTAGGTGGGTATCAAGACTATTCAAGACCAGCGAATGATTACGCAACACCACGTTACGCTCCAAAACAGAAATCGTCGATGTGGGCGATGACTCTGCCACACTGAAGTGGGATTGGGTGGCCATGCACAAAACAGGAGTCGTCGATGTGGGCGATGAGTCTGTCACACTGAAGTGGTATTGGGTGGCCATGCACAGAACAGGAGTCGTCGATGTGGGCGATGAGTCTGCCACACTGAAGTGGGATTGGGTGGCCAGGAGTCGTCGATGTGGGCGATGAGTCTGTCACACTGAAGTGGTATTGGGTGGCCATGCACAGAACAGGAGTCGTCGATGTGGGCGATGAGTCTGTCACACTGAAGTGGGATTGGGTGGCCATGCACAGAACAGGAGTCGTCGATGTGGGCGATGACTTATGTCATGTTTCAAAAGTCCCTTTAAATAATTTAATTTAAAAATTCTGTTAGATTACCTCAGCATTCTGCGTGATAGCACTAGCTGTTGTGAATTCATCCACCGTTGATTCTGAAAACATTTATTTATTATTTAACAGTTTATGTACACACATTAAAGTACACACATTAAACAAATAAATAGCAAAACTGGTCAAGTGCGAGTCGGACTCGCGCACCGAGGGTTCCGTACACACCTGTAGGTATTATATTATAAGCAAAAGTTGCGATTTACGATTTATTAAAATTAATCTTGTAGTTTCGGAGAAAAGTGGCTGTGACATACGGACGGACAGACAGACAGACATGACGAATCTATAAGGTTTCCGTTTTTGCCATGTGGTTACGGAAGCCTAAAAATACAACCGACTTCCAAAAAAAAAACACTACAAAGTAAAAAATAACTTTAATTTCGGAAGTCGGTGTTTTTGTTAGTTTCTTCGTATTTTGACACCGACTTCCGAAATTAAAGTTATTTTTTACTTTGTAGTGTTTTTTTTTTGGAAGTCGGTTGTATTTTTTTGTAAAAAGTTTTTTATTTTTCACTTTTTAGTGGTGCCCTACACCTAACAACACCACTCCAAAATCGCAGAAAAGCAAAATACGCAATTTCGATCATCAAAGAATCATCTAAATAGTCAAATTCCAGCTAATTCGATTTAAAATCCAAAGTTCGTAACCGATTTTGATATGATTTAAATGGGACCAATCTGCAAGTATATCCTTTCAGATAAAACAAAAATTTTTCAAATCGGTTCATAATTGTCGGAGATATGAGGTAACAAACATAAAAAAAAAAAAAAAAAAAAAAAAAAAAAAAAACATACAACCGAATTGATAACCTCCTCCTTTTTGGGAAGTCGGTTAAAAAGGAAACGAAAAATAAGTACAAAGGTGATGCTTATTATTTTCTAAAGAAATCTCTTCCAGCATACCTGCGAAAGGAGCCAAATAAAAGAGATGTAGACACCGTGTGTATATAAGCAATTTAGACCTACAATGAGGTCAGCCAAAAAAAGGAAAATATTTAAGGTGAATATCCTTGGACATTTCACAAAACGCCTTATAGTCCCAAGCTAAGCAACCTAATGCTGGTGTTATGGTAACGTGATGGCTGATAAACTACTTATATTTTTTTTTTTGTAAAGATAGAAAAACACCCCAGACTCGGAACAAATACATGTAGGTCGTACAAATATTTGTTCCGTGCGGGAATCGAACCCGCGACATGCTGCGCAGCAGTCAATCAAAAGTGCCTGTAAATGGTTTATTTGAAATAAATGCTTTGAATTTTGAATTTTGAATCGCTCAACCACTGCGCCAACCGTGTCGTCAAAACGCAAGAAATTTTGAATTACGGGGGCTGGTTGGAGCATTCCCTTAAGGACGCTATTACATTTTTCTACAAATAATAGTGATTTTCAGGTACCATTTCAATGTATAAGCAACTACAAAAGTAAAGATATCATGGTCTTAATTTAAAGATAACATATTAATCTCTCGATGTAAATTAAAAAAAAATTAGGTCGTCATACAAATTTTTCGAACAAACACGTTTTTCCCATTACAATAATCGCAGAAAATTTTAAAAAGTAGGGTCCGATTAGGTATTATTTTAGATAAATTTACAGCTCATTTTATCTTCAAACTTATTAAAAATTGCGGTATATATAGTCCTTCATAGTTCCAGCTATTTTTTTTGTATCTAAATAGCTAAATTTTTTAAATATTAGCTAAAAAAAAAAAACACTTGTCGAATTCTTCATACATTTTGCACGCGCGGTCTATCATTCCGCGCTCAGAAGCGCTCATGGAAGCACGGGTGTATCGCTCTCTTGCAAAAAATAAATACGAAAATCAAATAGAAAATATTCTAGTGTGTATACGTGTGAGTACCGTGGCGGGTCGTACGTCGTCGTTTTTCGGATAGGAAAGAGTTGATACTTTTTCGGAGAAAAATAAAATTAAGTACGAGTATCATACTTTTATTACTTGAATATGATTTAGAAATCTGTAAGGTAAGATCAGGATATGGATGGGTGGGGTTAAGCAGTTGTTGACATGGTTGAGAAATCGATGGGTGGGGTTAGGCAGCTTAGGATTTGGGTAAGGTCAAGCTGTCGGCTGTGAGGTTTGTAAGTGGATGGGAGGGAGCAGGATTGTGATTTTAACCGTTTTTTCTGTGCGTATGTATGACGAATCTGGAGTAAAAACCATAATCCAAGATAGCGCGCACCAAAATTTACGTCACGGGTGCCAATATCGTGGTTTTTGGGGTCGCTAATATCAAACATGGGGTCAATACCAAAATCCAAGATATCACCGACAAAAATTTTAAAACTTCGTCGAGGGTGATATCTTCACGATTTTTGGGGTGAGATGTGATGTCACCGAAAAAAATTAGATAACTGTTTGTGATGGGTCGCTAATATCGAAAATGAGGTCAAAACCAAATTCCAAGATGGCACCGATAATTTTTTTACAACTTATCGTCATGGGTATCACGTTCATAATTTTGGGGGTCGCTGATATCGAATATGGGGTCAAAACTAAAATCCAAGATGGCATCGGCAAAAATTTTCAACTTTTCGTCATGGGTGTCATTTTTATAGTTTTCGGGGTCGCTGATATCGAATATGGGTTCAAAACTATAATCCAAGATGGCAACGGCAAAAAATTTACAACTTTTCGTCATGGGTATCACGTTCATAGTTTTGGGGGTCGCTGATATCGAATATGGGGTCAAAACTAAAATCCAAGATGGCAAGTGCAAAAAAATTACAACTTTTCGTCATGAGTATCACGTTCATAGTTTTGGGGGTCGCTGATATCGAATATGGAGTCTAAAACTAAAATCCAAGATGGCATCGACAAAAATTTACAACTTTTCGTCATGGGTGTCATTTTCATAGTTTTTGGGGTCGCTGATATCGAATATGGGGTCAAAACTAATCCAAGATGGCAACGGCAAAAATTTACAACTTTTGGTCATGGGTGTCATTTTCATAGTTTTTTGGGGTCGCTGATATCGAATATGGGATCAAAACCAAAATCAAGACAAAAATTTTCGTCATAGGTGTCAATTTCATTTACGCGCTTGTGGCCGCCACGGTTGTTTGCCTCATTCAATATATTATAGACTAGCTATCCCCGCGGCTTCGCTCCCGTCAACCCGCACGTTCCAAAGAGTAGATCCTATGGAGAAGAAAGTGCAAGAAACTCCATGGACACTCTTTTAAACACAAAGCCGCAGGAAAGAAAAATTCGCAATTTCATTTATTTGGATGACAATCATAATACGTCATCCAAGTAAACAAATTTCAGCTTTAAAAACAAAACTACAAAACCGTTTTTGATGTTAGTTGTATGAGACCACTTCCAAAGTGTGATCTGTTTGTTAAAAATTACCAATACTACGATAAACACCACGTCTTATCACTTTAAACCGTTTGGCAACGTTCGGATATCAAAATGGCTGACATCAAATGCATCGTTTTGACTGACCCGTGGTGGAGTAATGTATAATTAAAAAATAATGAAAAACTAGGAAAACCGGAAACTTGAATAAATAAAAGCTGAAATGTGGCACAGGGATATATTATAGCCTGGAAAAAGGTATAGGCTACTTTTATCCCTGGAATAGATTCCCATGGGTTGCGAGAACGGATCAAAAGGAGATGTTTCAAAATGGGCCAGGTCTATGTACCTACACTACCTTAAATAAAAGAGAAAAATCCGTAGAATTTGGGAAAAATACAGATAATTCATTTGAGTGTTTACTGTAGTGGTAGTTAATTGATGTTTATAAATTATTTTTATCGATTTTCAATATGGCGTCGCACCGATTTAAACCATTGATAACTGTCAGCTGTCACAACAATGTCACTTCAGACACTTTGGTCTCGTTGTCAGTAAATAAATATGTCAGAAATAATGTCAAACGTCATTAATTAATCAAAATGACAGCTTACCGCCATTAGGGGTTTTGTTGTGTGTTGCAATTTCAAGTGTAATTTTTTGTGCTTTACCAGCAAACAACGCTATTTTAAAGAAATTGGACAATTGAGAACTGTTTTAAATGTATTTCCCTATTTTTTAGTATAGTGTACAAGGACCTGGCCCAGGCTCCATACATTTTGGAACATCTCTTTTCATGATTACTTTTGGTCGCGATAACCGACAGCGTGCGAAGCCGCGGGCATCAGCCAGTTATACAATAAAATCTTCCCTGAAAACATGCATTTATCAACGAAAACCCGATCGATATCGGATCAGTAGTCAGTTTTAGAGAATATCGCGGATACATACGGGTCGAACCGAGCACCTTTTTTTTTTGAAGTCTGTTGAAAATACTGACTTGGGTACTTATCTCCCGACGACGGTACTAAGTAACAGTTACATAATGCATTTTCAAAGTTCCAGTTAATTTTCCAGAATCAATAAAATAAAAAATAATATCAAGGATCAAGATTATATAAGTGAAGTATAAAATCGAGCGCTCAGGCAGCGGTTCTATGTGTGTGTACGCGTGATGTTGCTGTGTGCGACTTTAGATACCTAAATTTGAGTCCTTCGAAAATGTAACAGCGTCCTTAAGAATTGAAATTGCAATGTTACATATGCTATCCTGAGCCATCTGCGTGTCTTAAAAGGCCTCTTTAGCAGAATCATAATATTAAACACACAACAATTTGTCAAATTTCATTTTCATCTTTATTGCTAAAGTATTAGGTTCACGGTTGATTGGAAAAACTTGACAGTGACAGCTAGCGATCATAAGAACACTTTAGAACAGCTTGGAATTATTTTCAACGCATAAAATTACCTAGATCTCGTTCAGGAGTATCCCTTGGCGCGTCTTGTATCAGGGATAGTGTCATCTTTCCACTCACCACCATCTGGAAAAGTCACAAAATGTGTTCAACTAGCTGACCCGCTCAACTTCGTCTGCGTTACATTTTCCATTATTGCTCCGCTCTTATTTGTCTTAGCGTGATGATAGCCTTCCTCGATAAATGGGCTATCTAACACTGAAACAATTTTTCAAATCGGACCAGTACTTCCTGAGATTAGCGCGTTCAACCAAACAAACAAACAAACTCTTCTACTTTATAATATTAGTATAGATTATAAATTAAACATTGAAGACAGAAAATATAGTTTTGGAAGGTCAAATGAAAACAGTAGGTTCTTAGTGTTCCTGCCGGGGTTGCGGAATTTGTTCGAATGAGTCAGCGCGGCCCTGGAACGCAAAGGGCATTAGGAGGAACACGGAAGGGTTTAGTCAGTAAGAGTCTGACACTTCTTTCTGGTCCACCCAGAGCAGGAGGAGTCATTAATTTGATGATTTCCCATCCTTAAAAAAAGGTTCTTAGTGCTGTTTTCAACATAAATCATTATGACTGCCTCTATTCTTAATAATTCTATGAATAGCTGATCACTTAAACTGCCTCCAAAGGGAAGGAATGTAGGAGTCTGTCCCAGTATCGTTTGTTTGGTACGCTTGCGTTCCTACTTAAATGTCGTCACTATAAATTAAACGCGCCAAAAGTCTCGCCAAGGTGTTTTCGCGCGTTACGACGACTATCGCAACCCAACGCAGGGCACGCCACGATAGCGGCGGTAAGTCCCCTCTTTGAGGAGTGGCTTGAGAGGCGCCACGGCGTCCTCACCTTCCGCCTGACGCAGGTCCTCACCGGACATGGTTGTTTCGGGAGGTTCCTGCACCGAATCAGGCGGGAGGAAACGCCCGGGTGTCACCACTGCGAGGATCGACCAGAGGACACGGTAGAGCACACTATGCAGGTGTGCCCCGCTTGGGCGGCGCACCGCCGTGTCCTCGAAACGGCGATCGGCGGCGACCTCTCGCGTCCGGCCCTGGTCCAAGCCATGGTCCGGAGCGAGACGGAATGGGACGCCGTTGCCTCCTTCTGCGAAGCAGTCATGCTAGCGAAGGAGGTGGCGGAGCGGGAGAGGAAACCCTCTCGTCCCGGCCGCCGTGGTGGACGCCGCGGGCGTCGGGGGCCACCTGGTGACCTCCGGCCACCGTAGGCGCGGGCCTGTGGGCGGCGAGCTATGGGTGGCTCGCCGTCCGTCCGTCTAGTGACGACAGGCCGTGTTGACGGCGCGTTAGTGTTCCACGCGCGCCTCAAATTGAGACAGCAACACAGAGGGGCCCGAAAGGGCCGACGCCTGCCGGAGTCGCGGGATTATTCGCAAGAGACACCGTGGCTCCGGAACACAAAGGGCAATGAAGGAACATGGATGGGTTTTAGTCAGTAGAAGTCTGACACTCCCTCCCGCTACACCCAGAGCGGGAGGAGTCATTGGATGATTTCCCATCCTTAAAAAAAAAAAAAAAAGGTGTTTTCGCGCGTTTAATTTATCAGTACATGTGGGCTGGCTATGTTTGTCAAGGGACTGAAGGCGATTGGAGCTAACGAGGAATTAAGTGGAGACCAGAAGTAGGGTAGTAAAGCGTAGGACTCGAAAATAACAATAAAAAGGTTGCTGGGCACAACAAAGCAGTGGCTCCAGCAACACATAGGCCTCTTCCAAGTTGGGACTTTCTCAATTTTTTTTTTGAGATAGGCTGATATAATTCTTTTCACTCTGGATAGGCATTCGTCACGTCGCGTTTGATGTAGTCTAAGATAAAGCACGATCGCGTAGAAGTAACCTATTCATTAGATTAGACTCCCAGGTTGTAGCTATCAAGGTAAAGACTTTGGTAGGGGGTTCGACTCCTTAACAGTACGCACAATTAATGTGTTCCCAAAAGGTTTTGTGCATGTGGGTGGGATGTCCAACATGTACACCGGTACATGTTGGACATCGTACGTCTTGTGGTCCGATGATGGACAAGCTTGGCGGAATTAAACTATGCAATTTCGTCGCACACTCCCCAAAATAAAATCGATAGAAAACCGACAGTCTAGCAACTCGGCAGACGGCGTCGGTGCTCAAGACTTTAGAGCTCATATTGAAGTGAGATAATTGTAATGTTACCGGCGAGTGTTTTGTTTGTGACGAGCACGCGCGACTGCTGCGGGATCTCCGTCTCCAAGAATATTGACTGCAATTGGGAATATGCATGCGATTTTTTTATTTGCAAAATAAAATACTTATTAGTTCTAGTAAACAATCATGAAATTATTTTTTAAATACCTTCATCATTTATTAAGTTATAAAGCTTCAAAGACTACAGTTAGAAAGAGTAGTCCGATACGTACTGTGACGTCAAATTACACGATGACTATACAGCTGCCATAGAAAAAAGCGTTTTCGCGAGAGGGACAGATATATTTGTTTAAAATAATTGTATCTCGTTCGTTTTTCGAGCAATTTAGATTCTAATTTCACAGTTAGTATTATATTTTCCAGTACTTCTAGATAAACTGTTCAGATCACAAATACTTTTTTCATGCATATTCCCTATTGTTGTACTTCACGCTGTAAGAGTTATCTCTTACCGGCGAGTGTTTGGTGGGCGCCGGCCGGTCGGGCCTGTTCTCTGCGAAGTCCGCGACGAGCACGCGCGACTGCTGCGGGATCTCCGTCTCCAAGAATATCGACTGCAATTGCTGTACTTCACGCTGTAAGAGTTATCTCTTACCGGCGAGTGTTTGGTGGGCGCCGGCCGGTCGGGCCTGTTCTCTGCGAAGTCCGCGACGAGCACGCGCGACTGCTGCGGGATCTCCGTCTCCAAGAATATCGACTGCAATTGCTGTACTTCACGCTGTAAGAGTTATCTCTTACCGGCGAGTGTTTGGTGGGCGCCGGCCGGTCGGGCCTGTTCTCTGCGAAGTCCGCGACGAGCACGCGCGACTGCTGCGGGATCTCCGTCTCCAAGAATATCGACTGCAATTGCTGTACTTCACGCTGTAAGAGTTATCTCTTACCGGCGAGTGTTTGGTGGGCGCCGGCCGGTCGGGCCTGTTCTCTGCGAAGTCCGCGACGAGCACGCGCGACTGCTGCGGGATCTCCGTCTCCAAGAATATCGACTGCAATTGCTGTACTTCACGCTGTAAGAGTTATCTCTTACCGGCGAGTGTTTGGTGGGCGCCGGCCGGTCGGGCCTGTTCTCTGCGAAGTCCGCGACGAGCACGCGCGACTGCTGCGGGATCTCCGTCTCCAAGAATATCGACTGCAATTGCTGTACTTCACGCTGTAAGAGTTATCTCTTACCGGCGAGTGTTTGGTGGGCGCCGGCCGGTCGGGCCTGTTCTCTGCGAAGTCCGCGACGAGCACGCGCGACTGCTGCGGGATCTCCGTCTCCAAGAATATCGACTGCAATTGCTGTACTTCACGCTGTAAGAGTTATCTCTTACCGGCGAGTGTTTGGTGGGCGCCGGCCGGTCGGGCCTGTTCTCTGCGAAGTCCGCGACGAGCACGCGCGACTGCTGCGGGATCTCCGTCTCCAAGAATATCGACTGGACTTGTTCTGCTTCATGCTGCAATTGTTAACGAGATACGTTGGTAAAGGGAAGCGTGTGTGGTGTGACTGTGTTGCTTTTTTGTCTTTAATTTTATTGTTGTTTTTGTAAATGGCAATTGTACTGATGGACTGCTTTGGTTCCAAGGAATTGGCAGCCTACGTCATACAGTACTCCACTGCATGTGCGCAAATTTTGGGAACAGTGAGGTCGCTCCGAGAACCAATGAAGCTCCCATAAAGCTTCTTGGCGGGGCTAATCTGGCTAAGTTTGCCAGGAACCCCCACGCCAAACGGAACAATTGGTAGTCAAAGTGCCAACAACGGAGTCCCTACACTACTGTGGCTATAATAAGTACTATTTTCAAATGCACAAAGTATTCAAGACAAGACGGATGACTCATCAAAGGCTAGAATGGACGCTTACTAAAATAATATCATCATCAATTAAATACTAAGTTTCACCTCAAGTCTCTCAAAATAAATAAATAAAAATAAGTCTAAATGCTTCTTTTTTTTCAACAAAATAGTTATGGGATAAAAATTAAACAATCAAAAATAAGTTTACATTAATATCTATAATCGGCTTTATATTTATCAGGTAGTACTAGTATCAGCAGTAGCTACTTCGCTAGCCCCACTGATAAATTTGAAAACGTCTAATACGACAGTTGTTTGTAGAACAATAAATTATTTAAATTACGACATGAATTAAGAAGCACAGAAGGTCGATTTCATACAATGCGTGATTTGAAGTTGGCACACTTAGGTGAGTAGGATTCTATGTATCATCATCTGCCTAGCCTTTTCCCAACTATGTTGGGGTCGGCTTCCAGTCAAACCGGATTCAGCTGAATACCAGTATTTTACGTGGAGCGGCTGCCTACCAGACCACCACAACCCATTAACTGGGTAACACGGTACTCCTTGGCAAGACTGGTGTCAGATTTTCTGGCTTCTGACAATCCGTAACGACTGCCAAAGATCTCCAAATGACAGCCGGGACCAACAGCTTAACGTGCTTTCCGAGGCACGGAGGAAACTCGGCATGTTAAGATGGTCACCCATCCACAGACCAACCTCGGCAAGCGTTGCTTAACCTCGAAGATCGACCTGTGCGGCTGTTATTATTTAGCCACGAGCTCCTCTTAGTAGGATTCTATGTATATGTCACCGGAAAGTGGCAGACTCCGTAAGATTGTAATAAATCTGTTATAAGAATAGGCTTGTGTCCTGAAAAAACCTAATTCTATATCTAATCTATATGTGAATGATTAAACTAATGTGTAAAGATGTAGTTAGACAAAGAGACGTTAAAATAAAACTGCTTTTATAATTATAAAATTATGTATTTATGAAAATAGTAACAAAATATAAAAGGAGGAAATGCAAGCAGTTTTATTCTATGTAATATTTTTGTGGGAACTTGCGACCGCCTTCCATAGGAAATATTTATGAAAATAAATATATATTTTTACGTAGTTACCTTTTTAAAAAATATAATTTATGAGAAAAACAGTATTTTTTTGTAAAATATATTGCTGTCCACACAATAATATCACCAAATTTTATTTTTGAGCAAACAATTAAGCTAAGTAATATATTATTATTTGTACTAAGCATTGGAATGTGAAGCAACAAAGTTAACTACCATACATACATAGTTACGCTAACTACGATAGGAAGAACAATTACAAAATTTAAATTAATTTTAATTGAAAAGTTTAAAATAATTTTTAAAATAAATTATAAATATTTAAAAATGATAATAAATAAAAGGAAGGCTCGAAGAACATAATAAATAATATTAATTTACTACACAGAAAGCGATATAGGTGGTGATTCTATAAAGGAATAAGTAAAAATTTTTAGTTTTCGACAGTTTACATAAGTGATTGATAAATTGGAACGCAACTTTTTAAGTAAGCAAGTAATTGATAAATTCGTAGTTCTGTCTCTACGCTAGGTGGCAACATTTTTTTTATAATTTTTTGCTGTCAAGTCACAACAGAGACATCATCACTACTGAAAAAGTGATCAGTTAAAAGAAATCTGTGTTTAAAGTTGTACCTTCTGGAGGTGGTACCTATTTATTCTTAGCCCCAAAAAAGTCCCAAATTCTCAAGCAACCCCACTAGAAATGGTTATGTCACTACTATACCTTGTAATGTAAAGAGTAAAATTTTAAAATCCAGCCGTTAAAAAAATATTCGAAAAAAAATCTCCACCTCTATTCGCAATAATAAATGGTTTGCACGATATGAACGGTAACATGCGGCCTCACCGCTCGCTGCGGCGCTACGGACGGCTGCGGCACGGGGGGCGGAGTCTCCGCCGGGCGCTGCGCCCTCCACGCGCCGCCGTCAGCAGCATGCGCCGTCACCTCCATGCCTACCACCTGAGTGACCATGGTGTGAGTGGTGAGCATGGGTGCTAGCATGTGTGTTATGGGTGAGATTCGCGAAAACGTCATATTTCATGAGTTTTCGAGATATTTAAAGAGCTTAAAAATGTGGCCCGAGCTGGACTGCTTTTAAATGGAAAGGGACTTCTAAAGACATTGGGGAAATTCGGTTGCCTAGTATATGCCGCGGGGGTCCACTAGTTAGGTTTTAATGTCTGGAAGAGATGCTCACCCTCTTTTTTTTTTGTTTTGTAGTTTATTTTATTTTTTTGTTTTGTACTCATAATACAATAATTTAATTTTTTTTTTCCTTATAATAATGCTGTTTTATAGTAATTGAATGGTTTGTTATACATCTTTCATTACTTGGTCATTGACAACCATAGTTTTATGTAAAGTAGAAGCATTTTTTCAAATTTTGTAAATGTGAGTACCATGGGGCCATTTACATAATATTTATGTGATTAGTTTACTTGTTTGACATGAACGAGCATGGTGATCGAGAGCATGTCCTGCTCACTCAAATGTTTTGCTGATGGCGGCGTGTGTGTTGGATCATTCGGTTCCCTTCAAAATGGTTGAGCTGAATGGTGCCGATACATACGTCAGGTTCGTGAACGGACGCCGTCAGATGAGACTGGTCATCTCTTAACCACCACTGGCTTATTTTCATATTTATATTTAAGTTGTTGTTTTAAGTTTTTTTTATTTTGCATTGTCCTCACATGCAGAAGCAAGTACCTACATGTAACTAAGATTTTTGTAAAACATCACATGATTTAAAAGAGTGTCCATGGAGTTTCTTGCACGTTCTTCTCCATAGAGATCTACGCTTTGGAACGTGCAAATAGCCTCATGTTTTTGACTGACCGACCTTGACATTTCAAAAGTGCCTGTAAATGGTTTATTTGAAATAAATGCTTTGAATCTTGAATCTTATGCAGTTTAATTTTGGAAAAAAGGTGACAGAGCGTTAATTCATTTATGTTTAACAGTCGCTTGAAAAAACTCAATGTGCGACATAAACGGTACTGTATCCAACCAAATGGCGACGTTGCGAAGGGTCTGTTCAACTTCATGGCTCACGTCTTGAAAGTACTATAATGTTTAGGATACGATGGGACTGACATGCGCTATGCGTAAATGCCCCTTTATAAAAAAAAGTAGAATTCCTTGTGTTAATACGAAATGCGGAAAGATATCAAGATCGGGCATAAGGTTCAAGGATCCGGCTCGAAGGACCAAATTGGTAGTAATTTCCAACATAATCTTTAAATAAAACGCTTTTTGCGAATCTCCAAGTTATAAATGGTGTGTGTGTGAGTGTGAACACAATAAAGTGAACTACAATGCTATGCTGTTAAAACTGCCTCTATGCGAAACATGTGCAACATAAAATGTTTACATACATGAGAACTAGAATACCCAAATAAGGTGTCTAGCTATTATGACTGTTAAACATTCACTAACATCTACACAACTGAAATATGTTAACCATGTACAATCATCGGCACGATTCTTGAGCGCTGACCTTCACCTGCGCAAAAGTGAGTTATTCGGTCCCTTTGGTGGTATGAAGTGAGGCGCCGAGGCGCGGAGGCGGGGAAAGGGCAGTGATTGGCATGTAGCGCATCGCGCGTCATAGCCGTCACTCGGGATTTGTTCTTTACTCTTGCTGCACGTACCTCACGACGACGTTATTTTTGTCATAAGGTGTACGATGCGCAAAGCGATCCCCACTCTTCCGCCGAGCGCTCAAGAACCGTGCCGGTATCTGTAAACCATGTATCTTCAAACTATTTAGACAGAGAGCTCTCTTTAAAAATAAAATTCTTTATTTAAGAAGAATCCACTGCTGGCCATTTGCCTTTCCCAAGCATTAGTACAACTACAGATCCTGCAACTCCCGCATCTATCGAATTTCTCAGCAACCGCTACTACCTGACATCGGTCCACCTGGCAATATACATAACTACATATTTGATAACAGGACTCACCTTAACGCTAGCATTCTCCTGGTCATCTTCATCTTTGATAGCCTCTTCCAGAAGTTCAGGCGTCGACTGCTTCTCCTGTTTCTGCTCCACTAAAGCTTTAGCTTCCTCTTTCAAGAAGTCTTCTGTATGCTTCACGTCTCCATTCCTCTCTATCTTAACACCAGAAGCCAATTTTATTAATTCATCACTTGTTTCGACTTCTCGTTCTTTACTGAGTTCTCTTTCTGGACTTTGTTCAATTTCCATTTCTTCTTCAATTTCTTCCTCTTCTAATTCTTCTTCTTCCTCGTCTTGTGTCTCTTCTTTTTCTGGTGTCGGTTCTTTTAACTGAGTGTCTTTCTCTGGTGTGAGTTCTTTTTCTTCTACAACAGGCTCTTCAGTAGGTGAAGAGTCTTTAGCGATTTCTGATTGTTCAGGTTCTTCAGGCTTTTCAATTTCTGGAGTGGATTCTTTGACTTCTACAGGTTGCTGTGGTTCAGGTGTCGGTTCCTTGTCTTCTGGGGTCTGTTCAGGTACTGCCTCAGGTTTCTCAGGTCCAGGAGATGGTTCTTTCTCCTTCACAGTCTCGAGGCTCTCTTTGGATGACTCTCGGTACTCACTAGCGACTATATGCACCGGGCCACTGTTGTGTATGATTGTCCCGTTCGTGTATGGGCGAGCGTTATTATCCTGCACATCCTGGAAAGTTTGAACAACCAATCAGAATTTGTCGTTAACGCTTTCTGTATCAAAACAACGGGTTCTCATTTTCTACAGGAATTTCATGCATTCTAATTCTAAGCGATGATTGCTTATTTTTGAGTATTTTTGAAGCTGAGAAGTATTTTAAAGCTTCAAATTTAATAATGTAATCAACGCTTTCACATCTAGCGCAATGCAAAAAAGGAAACGAAACTACAACACACTCAACAAAAGAACACTCCTAAGTACACACGTGATAATAGAAAGTACCTACAAAACCAAAAACTGAAAAAGAGACCTTCTACAGTAACTTTGACACAAGCCACAATAAAAAAAAACGCAGCAATACCTACAATTTACATACCGCTGAAATCGGTTTTGTCGCAGACATTTTTGAAAAAAAAGAAACGGCGATGGGTTTTCTGAAGTCAATGTCTTTGGGAGATAACATCCTCTTTTAGAGCAGTTGGCCTATAAAATACTCGAAAAATACAGGGTGAAGGATTTTTTTTTTCAAGCATCAACCTTTCGATTTCAGTGGCATATACAATATCTAAAAAGCAAAAATAAAACAAAAGAATCCTTAATTTGTGCATTGTTTATTTTGATATCTTTACATTCCTATTGCATCGTCTACCTATCACAAGAAACGTGTATTATTGTAATTATAATTTGATAGTTACTATGAATCATGTATTTTTTTAATTATTATTGGTTAGTCAACGACGAGGTGCAGGCAGACAGACAAAGGCCAGATCGACATGGATAACTAAACATTAAAAAAACATGCGTCAGTAGACTATGGGAATGCAACAAAATATAATGAATAAAGGAGTTTTAGACAAGGCTTCATGGAGATAAAAATAAAACCTAAACAAGTGAAAGCGCAGGTTTGCAAAATAAAATGTGCTGTTCCTACATAATTAAAAAAAATCCTATATGATTGATGAATTTACATTATCAAATTACTATTATTAGAAAAAATATACTTCAGAGGCAGCAAAAGCTTTTATAGTTACTGGTTCATATTTTTTTTTTTTTTAATTTTTGAATAACAACGAAAACCATCCTTATTCATATTTAACTAAATAAAATGTGCCAAGTTTAAATATGGCAATACTTGGCACGAGCTGGCAATACCTGCCAAACGCATAACTTGTATAGATCTCGGTCTAACAAAGACTGACATAAATAACACTCATAATGCTTTAAATTAGGAAATAAACGATTTGCCCGGGTTTCACACGAAAGCAAATTATTATTGTAGGCGCCAGATAAATTTGCAATAGAGTAGGTACATTGGCCTCTTCTCTGCGAAGTAACTATTTTTTTGTTTTGTTTTAATGTCTGCGATCAGTCGCTTGATTATGAACAGAATATTTGTAGTCTCATATGGCTTTGAAGAAGGAGTGCTCCAGTGAGCTTCTTTCCTCTCTTTTCAAATCAAGGTCCTTCAGAAAGCTTCATGATGTGTTATCGCTTTAGGCTTTTGGGATAGTTTAAAATGATCAGCTGTGTTGCTAAGGTGTTTGGATGTGTATGAAATCGCTTTTTGTACTTTTTGGCATAGCTTTTGACTTCTTCTTTGACCGTCTTAATATGGAGCTCGTGACCAATCCCTAAAGAAGAACTACACTACCTCGAAACTCATACAAGAATGCCACAATGCACTCGAACACGTCACGGTGACCAGCCGCAAGACCGTGACACTGCAGTAGATAAAAGGACACAGCGGATCACTAGGTAATGACGCGGCCGATGAACTGGTCAGGAGATCTGGTGCTGTGGCTGTTGCTTGTGACCCGAACCCATAGTACCACTCCCCTTCGTCCAACTGAGCACATGGCTGCGTGAACACACCCACAAACAAGCGGAACGCTGGTGGCCCTTGGCACCAGGCTGCAGGCAGTCCAAGGAAGCCATGCCTAACCTGGACCGGAAACTGACCAGGCACCTTCTGCGACAGGATAGACACAGCCTGCGAATGGTGACGGGGACCATCACCGGTCACTGTTCATTGAATAAACACTTGCACACGATAGGTATTACGGATAGCCCTCTATGCAGAGCATGCATGGAGGGGGAGGAAACGGTAACGCACTTACTCCTTGAGTGCGAGGGCGTCGCCGAAATACGCAAAGAAAAGCAAACTAGGGTCACCAAATTTGCTCACAGATGTCCTGAACACGCCGACAAAAATTATCTGTTTCTGGAGGGAAGTTGGGTGGTTGGATTGACGGCCGCCATGACTCACGTACAATGGTCCAACTAAGTTCGGAAACCAAAACCCCCTAACAGAATGGAGCTCGTGATGCAATTTATCGTTACGTATGAACTACGGCTCATTTGCGATAGTTTTCAGAATCGCGTTCTATGCTCTCTGAACTATTTCCGTACTTGATATGCAAGTCGATCCCCACAAGTGGGTTCCGTATAGCCATAAAGGTTTTAATATGCGTACCTGGACAATAAATTATGAATCATTTTTCATCACTAGAAAAAGTAAAAGATAACGATAAAAGTCGATTCAGGAAAGCTTCATGTCATTATTTCTGTCTTTTGAATTAAGTATGTCAATAAATGTAGGTGAGTCAATGACCGTTATTGCAAATTTATCTGGTGACAACCATACACAAACGTTTCTCGTGTATCGATTTTTCTGTCGGTGAAAACCTCATAAAAATCCGGTAGGTGTGCGGAAAACCAAACAGAGGCAGACTGAGACTTTTTTTATACTATTTAGTGAAGAGAAACAATAAAAAGTAAACCTAGTTTAAAGGGTCTCTTTTTCTTCATTTCTTACCTGTCCTACGTAAAAAATACAGTATTTATCTACTCAACGAGCTCTTAACTGTTTAAAACCCCGTTTAAAACTATATAAAGAAATGTTATGGCTTTAGATCAAGAAGATGCTTGTACTGTGAAAGTTTGTGGCAGAAAAAATAAATGAATTTGATGTGTTATTGTGATGTTTGTTTGATTTGTGTGTTTTTTTTTATTGTATTTGAATTTGAATGGTTATGCTCCAACCATTTGACCTCCGACGGACAGACGGACAAGTGAGTGGCAGCAATGGGGCTCCGTTTGGACCCTTCGGATACAAAAGTCTGGGAGATGTTTGTTGCTTTCAGAAAAAAATTGTAAGTAAATTATAATTGAAGCAAGCATTTGTCGAACTGCAGCAGAAAAGCGATAATAAGTCAAAGTTATTGGCATGAAATACTGTTGTTGCGATTGTAATTCAGACGCAATGTCATACATCAAAAGCTTTATGAGTGCAATTTATGTTACGTACAAGTTTAAACGAGTTCAGACGATTTACATCTTAAAACGTAATTTAGTTTTTATCGTGAACCAAAATAAAGTCTTTTAAACGTTTTTAGCTTTTACATTATTAGTTTTATTACGGCTTATTTTAACATTACCAAAAATCGTTAACGAATTATTTTAAGATATTTATTTGAATGTTTTTTCAGCATAAGAATGATGTTACAACAGAAATTAACAAAAAAAAAACAACAAATAAAAACGACAGAAAATCATAGCAAGACAGGATTTTGGATTAGGCAATAAAGGTTAAAAATAAAAATAGCGAGACCAGACAAGGTAATCCCTTATCCAATCTTGGGGAAACCAAAGAGCAAAGACATTGCCACCTCTACAAAATCTAAATCAACCAAGTAAAAGCCAATGATGTATAGGATTTTTAAATATTCAGCAAGTAACGCATTAATGTTTTTGGTCCTTCGTGCGGTTGGTATCCGACTCGAAAGACCAAAAACATGTAATCGTTTCTCAATAGATAGCACAGTTCCTATAGTATCGTAGTGATAACAGTCAAATTGATATTTAAAACTTTACAAAATATCAACCCTATACATATCATAGACGTTTTCAGCTGAACGATCGTAGTAGGTGGCTATATCAGGAAGGATTGCTACATGCATTGACCTGTCGTTGCTGATTCTGCGCGTAGCTCGCCTCCATCTGCTGCTGCACCTCGGCTACCAGCCCTGATATGGCGGTAACAACTGTGCCATATAACATTAACATTAGTTCAGTGAATGGACTAGTTGTATGGCTAGAATTTTTGAGTAAACTTGACGGTGTTTTACCATCGTACTCCGTAAAATTTCAGATTGTTCAATAGAGTCTGTTCGCTTCAAGGCCGTTCGATAAATTATTTTATTTTTGGCCTTCGAGCTATTTTGCATACGTAGAAAACTAATTTGAATTACTACTGCCTACACTTTTTTTTACATTGTGTGTTTCGAATATGTCTTCTTATTATTAATAAGAAGAGTTTTGGATTTCAGATCGTACAAAATATTGGACGACTGCCGTATTAAATACAGGTTTATTTAGATTGAATACAAAATCGTCATTTCCAGTAACTGATGAATGAATCCCAAATAATTTTAGCACAAAACCAAATTAAAAACGAAACCAGAGTAAAAATAGACATAAAAACAAACAACGAAGGACGCTGACGAAAATAAACGGGATGCATCAGACGATTGGGCATGCTCTCCACCGCTGGACGGGAGCCAAATCATACTTAACACTATCTCAGGAGTTCAACTTGGCCGTATTTATAAAGTGAATTTTTGATAATCAATATCTGAATATATATTTTCATCTCCCTTTGGAGCAATTTCCATTTTCTAAGTGTACTATTTGTTTTAAAAAATTCTTGAATTTGAAATTATAATAATATTTTGCAAATTAATCAATCTTCAGCACTAAAGACATTTTTCTTCTTAGGTCAACTGTTGAAAAGCTTATTTGGGTACAGCCATTCTAGAATTAATCGTCACAACAACACAGTCACATTATTGAATTCACAATCACAATGTATCTTTAACAATAAACACAAGGAGACACAAAATTACAAAATAGAATCACCATCATCAATATTTTATAAAATTAACAAAAGAACATTAAACTTTTTAACATTTAACATAAATACGTCACACATACTATGTTATGGGAACCCTGAGACGTTTAACATTGTTAACAGTTAAAGGACAAAACAAACTCGAAACCGTTATTCTACTTTCAAAAATCCACTCTATAAACTAAACAAATAGGAATTAGAACTATATATCTAAGACGGTAGACTCCACAATCGTTTGGATGCATCGCAGTCGTATATGCTAGTTTAGATTACAACCCGACAATTAGAAAAGGGCTCAACCGTCACCATGCCGCAAGCTGCTAGGTACACATCTAAATAATACGGATTTATAAACGAAGAATTTGGCAGACACGATGGACTGGCCGAAAGGGTGGCTTGCTTCAGTTTATTTGCGTATATGGACGATTTTTTAGTATTATCTCTAGAGTAAAGGGGACCTGCCGATTCTAAGAGAATTTCTGGTAGTCAAAACAAGACTCGATATGTAAAAATAGAATTCGCTTTATGTTGTACACCATGTAAGTTACAGATAAGATATATGAAGAAAACATTACATAGCGTGACTCAATGGGCAATCTTATCGCTAAAAGAGAACTTTTCAATTTTTGGATGATTTTAAAAGAGAGAAGGAGACACAATACTACACTTTGTCCGATTTAGAAGACAAAAAAGAGAATCAGTACTGCATGTACTCTTAAGACAGAGCGAACAAACAATCTGTAAGATTAAAACCCTTCACAATTGCAGTATCTTCTATTAGATTCTTAAACATAGTCAATTTCAAAAGGAAATCTGTTTGTGACACCACGAACAGCGAATTTGTTGAGAAGTAATCTGATTTCAAAGGTGTATCTGTTTTCTAAATTTTATTATATTCACTGTACAGGTAGCCAATATCTTTCAAATTATGAAAAACTTCTCTTCCTAGCTCCTTAATCTTCGCAAATAAAACTGCCAAGCCATGGCACCCCAGGCCAGTCCACGCCCCGCCATATATACCGCGTCGCGCTGCGCCAGTTGGCTGACGATCCTTTGCATCGCTCGCTCGGTCTCCGCTAGGCGAGCCCGCAGCGCTTCCAACTCCACATCTCCTGAGTATGGAGCCATTGAGTCAACATGGGTCTTAGGTGGTACGGGGTGTTAGGTCTTTATAAAAAACTAGCTGACCCACGCAACTTCGTCTGCGTCACATTTTCCATTAATGCTCAGCTCCTTTTAGTCTTAGCGTGATGATATGTAGCCATATCCTTCCTCGATACATGGGCTATCTAATACTGAAAGATTTTTTCAAATCGGACCAGTAGTTCCTGAGATTACCCCCTACATACAAACTTACAAACAAATGTTACCTCTTTATAATATTAGTATAGATATAGATATGCTCCTTTTGCCTGACTGCTTGCAAGTAATACTTACTTGTGTGCTTAAAGAACTTGTAAATAGGCCTAATTTATTTTAAGAACCGGAAGGTACGCACCCGTTTTCACTAACTCGAAGCGAAACCTAAATGAATTACTAACAAAGATCTAACACAAGATCGCTTCATTGGTTTTGAAAAATGCCGGCTAAGTTATTTTCAGCGAACTTGGAAATCTAATAGTGCAGCAGTATCTAGGTATTCGTTTAGATCTCTTTAGAGTTAGTGAAACCAGGCATAAGGTATTCAATTCTTGGGTAATGAGCATATTGAAGTCAGTACCTACTTCATAAACTTTTTTTTCAGCTAAAAGATATTTTCTATGACTAAAGTAGAACTGTTTACTTGCAAGACACCACATAACATTATGTTAACAATACGTGACGTCTACACTAGGTGTTAATCCACGCCCTAATTGATGATCAACACAAATGTAATACGCAAATAATTTATAGTCAGTGTAGTTACTATAACAACGTAATCATCACCCGCAGTTTTACCAACCCATTAGCAACTTTGCAACGGGTTTACATCACGAACATCGTAAGTAATTTCTTTCACTGATACCAAAAACATTTTACTAGTACATTCTGATAGACGAGCGAAATTTTGGAGTGATGTTGCTGTTTTCTAAAGTGCTCAGTGCCAATTCGTTGCATCTAATTCATAAATGTTTGCGTGTAATTTGGTGTTAGATGCTTTCACATATACATGAACTATACATAGGTACTTGTCTATAGCCAATTGGAAAATACAGGGTCAAATACATTAACTAGTGAAAATCTGCAAAGTGATGGATGTACTACATATTATACAATGGGAGTCTTTATAATGTGAACATACGAAAATGAGGGAAACTAGACCTCATTTTTTATGTTTATTTTTTAAGTTTGTTCACATCTGTGCACCCAGTGTAAACAAAACTGCGTAACTTTACAACTAAATGATTTATCGCAATGAAACAAACTCCCTAATGATCGGAAGTAACTAGCCATCCCCGGAAAAAAACTACCCTAAATTGAAAATAAACATGAAATTATTTTAGCAAGAATCTGTTTATTTTTCATATTTTTTTACATTAAACGTAAAATTTTGTCAAAAAGACGCCCCGACCTTTTCTATTAAGTTATTCTTCATCATATTAGCTACCCAATAGTAAAATTTGCATGTTTATTTTTACGTTTTCTGTCGATAAAATTAGGTCTAGCTTCCCTCATTTTCGTATACAGTGCACATTATAATAAAGACTCACACTGTATTACAGTCTATTGAGGATCAAACAAAAATCCTCTACTTTTGTAGAGGTTTTTAGTATGAAAAAGCTGACTACGGTTTCAGTACTAGCCTTTGGATGTATAGATTCTTAAAATTATGAGATTTTAAAAGATTTTATTCCACTTGTAATGTTTGTCAATCTGTTTCGGTAAAATCTTGCAAGCTAATTGAGAACCAATTCCCCTTATCCTACAGACAGAGTTGAAACGTTCCAATGACAATTGATTTCTATGACCCGATTCTTCATCGAGGGTTAGCTGCAGATGAAAGAACTCCTCAACGGTGAGCAGTACAGACACGATATTTTATATACGTGTAGGCTACTCGGTTAAGTTTCATGATCTGAACTTCCATCTAGGATTAGCTCCAGATGAAGCCAACGATCAACAGTACAGCTACAGACACTATTTTTCTTCCTTTTAGGGCTGATTTTTCAGTACTCAGATAGTTTTTAACTGAAAAATAAATATGGCCATTTGACATATTTTCTAAGCAAAAGCTGTAAAATTTTTACTCCTCTAATAAAATTTATTTATTGAAAAATCGGCCCTTAGCGCGAACTAAAAGCTTGTTTAAAAATATATATAATTTACTATTAGTACCACAATATTTTAATTTGACCCTGTATTTTTCATAATTTTACATGAAATATTTTTTTACTTCCGATAAAACCAATTGTATTATTATTTTAAATATCAAATCAACTAATGAACCGCCGCCCGATAGTATGACTATTTTCCTGTTTACACAGGAATGTACTTAAAACAACGTATTACTTACTTGTGTCCCGCTCTTTTGGTCCTGCATGCGCAAGAGTTTAGGATTAGAAATGTTTCATATTACCTATGTACTAATTTACCTTACATCTTAACAATATCTTAAAGAGCGCTTTTCGCTTCGAAGATTTATTGAAGTAGCTTCTAAGAGAAAATTTACCGCCGATATACTTTTAAGAATTCATTCGTCATCATCAGTCTATGCGAAGCAAAAGAAAGCTCATTCTTTAGCTTCGCATAGACTTCGTAACATTTAGAGCGTTCAATTTAAATATTTTTTTTTATTTTTGTATGAAAACCTGATGAACTAAAATATGATGAATTTTTAAAAGTCATAGAACAAAAGTTGTTGATTATGATGTTAGTAACATAGTCCTGAGAGATTGTCGGTGTTTTACAAATAACCCTGTATATCAACTACTTCATTATGAAGGGTACCTTTTTGACTTGACAAAGATTAGTATTGAATTAACTTTGTAATCCAGAACAATATCATTGAAACTTCTACATTCCAGATATGATTTATTGATTCTAAACTACATTCTAGAAGACAAACTCGAATATTTATATTTTTAATGTTAGGTCACCGATACCGAGTCAATGAATTTTCTCTAATTTTTCGAACCCTTGCCAAGTCTCAAGGGCGCCATAGTTTACAGTCAACAATGCCATTTTCGATAAGCGTAAAATCAGTCAAATCGTACTTATCTGTTTATCTCAATGACTATAAGAAGATACATTCTTTCTCTTCTATCATTCTTTCATACATCTCTATCAGCCGTCAATATTTTAATTGGCTCTTTCCTTTAAATTCTTGTTAATCATTTGGCAGTTGTTAAACATTTTTACTATACTATATAATATTCTTATGAAACGCTGTATTTATTACTGGAATTTAGCAGACACCGTAAGATTGTAAAACATGGCGAGAAATAGTAAATTCATTTTTCTCCACAAGAGACTAATATATTGGAAATTCAAAATGATTTGTTCATAATATATCGAGAAATTATAATCTAATATACCGCGTGTATCTGACATCGACGCACAAACGATTGCCATGGGTCCAGGGCATCATTCTGGACACCCCAGTGTTGGAATTTTTCGTCGGTTCTTTTCTCATTTTTTCATTTTTTTCAAGAGTACCACAAATAGGTATCTATTTGTGGTTTTATTCAGATTGCTCTTTTTACTGAAAGTAGTTAATTAATTATTTTTTTATTAAAAATCTCATTGGGTTAGGTCAGAATAACGATTATGAGCAGTCTAAAGTAAAAAACCCTTGAAAAAATGAGAAAAAAGCCGACGAAAAATTCTAAGTCTAGGGTGTCCAGAATCATGCCCTGGACCAATGGAAATCGTTTGTGCGTCGATGTTAGATACACGCGGTATAATCATGCCCTGGACCCATGGAAATCGTTTGTGCGTCGATGTCAGATACACGCGGTATATTTATTACAATCTTACGGAGTTTGCCATTTTCCAGTGACATACATAAGCTGTATGTCACTGGAAAACCTATAATAAATAAATAATTACGTTGGAAACGTAAACTTACCCAGTTTATCAGGTGAAGTCCTGGAGTCGTCCCTGAACACCCGCCTCCTGAACTGAGGGTCCGGAGTGATGGGCTCGTATGGTGAGGATCCGGTGCGCTTGAATAGAATCTGGAGAAGGCGATGATTGATGAAATGTTTTATTTGTTCTTAAGGATAATCTCCAAAAACTTTCTAAATAATGAGAGGATCGTTCGGGTCGAGAATCGAGTTCACAATTGTTTGAATGAGTGAGGAGACATTGGTCAAGTGAAGAAGTCTGATCAGCAGTGCTATTCTGTAACAACATTTTCGTGTCTCGACAGCGGAATCCGAGGTGAGTTTCAAATTCGTATAAATATAAGACCTTATGGTGTGTGAAATAAAGTTCAATTTGTAAGCTTAGTCACTCAGGTGAAGTCGATATCGAAATGGTTATTTACAGAATAGACTATCTGTTTTGAATGTGATCGATGTTAAAACACTTGGCGAACTAATCTGACAACATCTTACTGATCTTAGGTAGACTCAGCATGATTTGAACTGTTACTCCAACTTGTTTGTATGGATTGCCAGCTCATTCATGTTCACTACATATAAGCTTACACTGTGAGACGTTTACAGAATCGTACTTCTGTACCCATCTATGTAAATTTTTATTGTTAAATGCTATTCTTCACTTTCCAATTTTCCATTTTCCTAACCTTCTCTAAGCAACACTTAAGAGTGTGTATTCCGTCCACTAGCGCCGCCAATCGTTTTTTATTAATTGTGGTAAATTTAAGACACGTAGATAAAAAACCGCTCTGTAGTGCACTGAAGAGATGTATCTATTATTTTTTGACAGCTATTTTTAATACATAACTCATGGCTAAATAGCCAAAACGGCAATTATTGCTAAAAGTGGCCACTTTTAGCAAAAATATCGACTTTGGCAACTATTTATGTTCTAAAGTACAAAACATAACTCTCAAAACATAATAAATACATTTCTTCAGTGCACTACAGAGCGGTTTTTTATCTACGTGTCTGGCGGCTTTTATTTTTGTAGGTACTTCCTCAAAGCTTGTCTAAACGTGTCTGTTACTTACCTTCCGATAGCTACAAAACATACTGCTACAATTACATACCTTGCTCAGGGTGTACACGAAGAAGACGATGATGCAAATGGTGTAGATCGGCATCACGAAGCCCATGGAGGACTTGGGGGCCGGCACGGGGCCGCCGGGGGAGCCCAGCGGGGGACGCATGCCGGGGATCGGTGGGGGCTAGAATGGGAGAAACATAACAATGAATCTTTATTCTTGAAGTTTTGAGTCCCCTACACTTAGATATATTATAGGGAATATGCATGAAAAAAATATTTATTATTTATACAGTTTATCTAAAAATATATTACTAACAATGAAAATACAATCAAAATTGCTCTAAAAACAAACGAGATATCATTATTTTAAACAAATATATCTGTCCCTCCCTCTCGCGAAAACCCTTTTTTCTATGGCAGCTGTATAGACGTCACGGACTTTGACGTCAAATTCCATATCGGACTTCTCGTTCTAATAGTAATCTTTGAAGCTTTATAACTTCATCACTGATGAAGATATTTAAAAAATATTTTCTTGAGTGTTTACTGGTGCTTACGTAAAAAAAAAAATCGCGTGCATATTCCCTTTTACCTAAATTTATTGCCATCGTAAGATGCTGTTTAAGTATTTGATATGCTGCTAAGGTATTTGTAAACGCTGTAATTGATAACACACTTTGCACTACCAAGTCAATTTCTTTGAGTTTGACAAAAAAACCTACACCTATTTCGATTTTTTTTTTCCAAATTATCTTGTTATAGGTTATGGATTATAAAAGCAATGTGATTGCTATGGTTTTGGGAGCAATTCAGGCTGTTGAAACCATTCAGTTTTCGCCTTTTAAGGAGTTAAAGAATCCTAAATAAGGGTACTAGAGAAAATGTTATTAGTTACTAACTGGGAAATAAGAGCTCCAATCCAACATGAGGTGTGTGAATCAAAGACACCGTTTTGATTGGTATAGAACTAAAATCGTGTTATGACTTTTTGTCGTTGATTTAAAACCTTTTTTGCAGTATGATGGTCCAAGATTGTAATCAAATATGAAAGGGGGCTTCTACTATGGTAGACACCAAATAAATGTGCAATAACTTTCTTAATATCAATAACAGAAATAAGCCATTTTAAGCTGTCCTAAATCGATTTCTAACGTGATTTTAACATTTTCTTTAATATTTAAAAACGGTTTATAATTGGGTTTATAAAACGGTTTATAAAAATGAGAAAAGAACCGACGAAAAATTCCAACACTGGGGTGTCTAGAATCATGCCCTGGACCCATGGAAATCGTTTGTGCGTCGATGTCAGATACACGCGGTATATTAGTATGTAGTTAGCGAATTTAACACCGTTAGTAAGGTTTTATCAAAGCATTTGGTTAACAATGATAGCAACAAGTTTGACCACAGGCCAATTGGCAGCAATTTGGTTAACACTGATAGCAACAAGTTTGACCACAGGCCAATTGGCAGCAATGGCAGCTCAATAACACCATTAACACATACTAATTGATATAATTTCACTTTCATTATATGTCACCGGAATATTGCAAACGTCGTTAGATTGTAAAATATCGCATGAATTTGTAAAATGTGTATTCTTAATAAGTCACGGACATATTGGAAACTATTGAATATGGGTGGGATTTACTGATACAATACGATTTTTTTACAACATATCGAGAAATTATAATCTGATTAACATTAAATTTTCCGGTGACAAATACTTGTCAATTAAGTCTTCTAACAACGACAGCTCGCTTCATCTCTATCCAATGTTTACTACACATTCATAAAAAAAAAAAAATTATGACATGTGAATTATTAAAATTAACAAAAAAAATATTCATTACCATGACGCATGGCGTAGTTTGAGATATCCAGGAACGAGCCTTGTGATCCAAGGACGGCTAGGCGATTTTATTTTGATACGTAAACATTATTAACAGTGTTTCATAATTCTAATGCATTATCTTTTGTTATTGTGGTATTATCTTAATTAAATATATTAAAAAGTAATCGCGCCGGGGAGTAGGTAGTTAATGTCGGGTACATTAAGTGGGCCGCCTTTGTAAGACAACAAAAATGGGACCGTGTATACTTGTCAATTTGTCAATGACGACACGGTTGGCGCAGTGGTTGAGCGATTGACTGCTGCGCAGCATGTCGCGGGTTCGATTCCCGCACGGTATAAATATTTGTACGACCTACAAGTATTTGTTCCGAGTCGTATATGTAAGCACTAGCTGACCCGCGCAACTTCGTCTGCGTCACATTTTCCATTAACGCTCCACTCCTATTTGTCTTATCGTGGTAATATAATCGATAAATGGGCTATCTAACACTGAAAGAATTTTTGAAATCCGACCAGTAGTTCCTGAGATTAGCGCGTTCAACCAAACAAACAAATAAACTCTTCTGCTTTATAATATTAGTATAGATTTACAAAAAAAATGTATGTAAGTAGTCTATCAGCCATCTCGTTACCATAACACAAGCCTTAGGTTGCTTAGCTTGACCAACTTGGCACTATGGCGTTGTGTGAAATGTCCAAGGATATATTATTATTATTATTTATCGTGATGCAAAAATATTCGTATTACTATATGGTTGATAGCACCCACAGAAATAGATGTCCCAAAATATGAAATAGGTACATAGGCTGTTTTTTATTCTAGCATAAAATTAAATATTCGCTCTCTAATGTATGTTGTTTGTCGTGTTCTTTCTTTCAGTGTGCAATAAAGTGTGTCTATCTGTCAAATTAATGTTGTCAATGTCTACAAAATAGACGGACAGAATATAATTTCAAAACTGTTATTCAATGGGGTAACTTCCTTAAAAAATAATTCGGTCTATTAAATAGATTACCGAAAAAAATATTGGACGTATTTTTTTATTGCCTCGTAAGCAAAAAATTAAGACGGAACAATGCGTTGAAATTGCGTTTGTCGTCACGTCAAATGTATCACTTTTTACCTAGTAGCACTGATGTACTCTTGAACTTCGATGCATTTTATAGTAGCATTTTTTATTGATTCGATCAAGCAAAAAACCTTAGACATATGTCACCAGGATCCTAAACATTTAATGTATTTCGAATGATACCAAAAGTTGATTTATCTAGGTTTCTAAAATACAATAGATAATACTAATATCTATGCGCACCACCGATCCGGGATCCATTTAGATGCAAATTAACGACATTCCTTGAAGTTTATTGGAGCATGACAACGAACAATATTGACCCAAATCTGAATTGAAACTTCAGGGAATCTGAAAATCCTAGATGACAACCTATTTACGTTAAAACAGACACTAATTTATTTCTGAAAACAGACTAATTAGTAGATTAATCAGTAGAATTGGAAATACCTATTTTTTTAAATGCTTTTATGTTCTTGACTCTAGTACCTAGATCTGAGATGACAGAGACAAAGCCGACGATGCAGCGAACAGAAGAAGCCTGTACACTCTAATTTACCAGACAAAAATATCACGAGTAGATTTTAGAAAATGTATTAAAACAATACCTGCTTGGGCTGTAAATCCTGCATTATCCAAAAATTGCAATCACTTTACCACTTAAAACATCAAATAAATTCTTCCAAGGCAAAAAGCCAGGAAATTATGATCGAAAACAGTTTCAATTATAAATAAATTTCACGATTATCGTTTGGGACGCCTGGAGACGATACTGACGGTCTGCGATCGAAACCGATGTGTACTGCCCGCTCTCGTTTACGACAAGCCGTAATGGTTTCCTGTATTTACTGGCTTTTAGACAATCTGGGTGTTTGTGATTTTTCCATGACTGACGTATCAGACTAATGTGTTTTGGACGTTATTCGGATTGGGTATTTACTTTGAGCGTGTCTTCCGGAACTGAGGACCACTTTTTGGTTAATAAGGACAAATTTGTTGGGTTATAAGGACCGATTTTTGGGTATTAAGGGACGATTTTTGGGTATTAAGGATCGATTTTTGGGTATTAAGGGACGATTATTGGGTATTAAGGGACGATTTTTGGGTATTAAGGGACGATTTTTGGGTATTTATAGACGATTTTTGGGTATTAAGGGACGATTTTTGGGTATTAAGGATCGATTTTTGGGTATTAAGGGACGATTATTGGGTATTAAGGGACGATTTTTGGGTATTAAGGGACGATTTTTGGGTATTTATAGACGATTTTTGGGTATTAAGGGACGATTTTTGGGTAATAAGGATCGAATTTTGGTTAATAAGAACCAAATATTAGAATCAGTGGAAAATTCTGTTATACTGTTTCAAACTTTGTATGGTCACTAACATTAGAATAGTTAATTATTGGATTGCTATCATGATCTGCTTGCAACAGTGCCGAAATATCGGAAACTCGCAAATAAAAAGGTACATCTGTTATGGTAATTTTCGGGTCTTGAGTCAAGAAGGAACACGGATGGGGTGTTCCTCCTAATGTCCTTTGCGTTCCAGGGCCGCGGTGACTCTTTCGAACAAATTCCACAATCCTGGCAGCACCTGCCTCCCTGTGGTTATTGTGGCGTAACTGTGCGTCCGCCCTAAAGTCCTAACTACCTTCAAAATATCCCGTGTTGCTATAACTGCTTAGCTTCCCGTAATTTTGGAGGATATTTTCATTACGCCATGGAAATAGATTTAACGATTACATTCCGGTGGTGAAATGATGTTCATCAGTTTATAGGTTCATGTTATGGCGGAAAGCGATTAAAAATAACGAGTGTTGATAAAAACATAATTTTTAGTAAACTTGACATTAAGATGAGTCATATTTTATTTTGTTGAAGAGGGTGGGGTGATTCCAGATTGGTAGTCAACTCATGATTTTTCGCCATTATTCTAAAATAATAAACTACAATTTCTTCGCCCCCTATTTTTCATGTATTCTATGTTTATTCTTTGTTAAAAACATGGTCATGTGAAGAGGGAGCGCATTTAACGAATATAAATGTGGATGGATGGAGAGGGAGAGGAGGCCAAAGAAAAGATGGATAAATAGTGTGAGGAGCGATATGAAAGAATAGGGAGTTAGTGAAAGTTTGACGGCTGATAGGGCAGAGTGGAAGAAAAAACGTGTTGCTCCGACCCCAAGTAACATGGGATAAGGGCAGGAAGATGATGATTCTTTGTTAAAAACAGTTTTGGTCAGACATTAGTTAGAGTGAACAGACTAGTACTTCTGGGTAAGCTCGCTCCATCGTAGACCTCTGACCTAGACTAGAGTCAAACAAACCCATCTCAAATAAAAAAAAAAGTTCAATTAAACAGAAAATGGTTAATAGGCCTGGCTAGTGGCTACTTCTTTGAAATAATTCACAATTGTCTTTCTACATAGGGGACATCAGGGGTCATTTTCTTTCTACATAGGGCCGGGGACATCAGGGGCCATTTTCTTTCTACATAGGGGACATCAGGGGCCATTTTCTTTCTACATAAGGGACATCAGGGGTCATTTTCTTTCTACATAGGGCCGGGGACATCAGGGGCCATTTTCTTTCTACATAGGGGACATCAGGGGCCATTTTCTTTCTACATAAGGGACATCAGGGGGCATTTTCTTTCTACATAGGGGACATCAGGGGCCAATTTCTTTCTACATAGGGGACATCAGAGGGGCTAGCACGAATATTTTGACGTATAGTAACGTTAACGTAAGCGAATTTTGATTGTGAAAAACTAAAACCCCATAGTATTTAGGTTTGATTTTATGGGACATCCACAATTAATATCATTTAACAATATGAATATGGTATCTTATTCAAATAAATATAATGTGCGAAATGAGTATTATAGCTATGGTAAAATTTTACGTAACGTACTATACGTCGAAAATATTCGTGCTAGGCCCTCATGAGCCATTTTAGGGTTCCGTAACCAAAGCAGCAGCGGGGGAACCCCGGATGGGAACCTTGTTACTAATAACATACGCTTAGGCCGTTTGTCGGTCAGCGGGCTGTACCTATCTCACTAACCGTAATTGGTAGACAGTTGAAATTTTCAGTGTGTATTTCTATTGCCGCTATAGCAAATAAATTAGATTACATTAAAAAAAAAATAAAGGCTCTCATACGGAACCCTTCGTGCGAGAGTCCGACTCTCGGTTTTTCTTCTTTATTTTTGCATTAATGCAGTAGTCAATTTATAAGTCATTCATACACTAAACTCAACAGAAAAATGTCTAACAGACATGGAATCCTGAGTTCTAGACATTCTCTCTGATCAAACGATTGACAGCCGATAGACTTTTATGTGGGCAGTTCTAACAGATGCAGATTCATTCAATGGATCATAATTATTTCTCTCGAAATCCGTCAGTATGGTTTAAAATTAAGCAATAATTTAATGTGACGTGGGTTCAATGCCCTTCCCACTCGGCTTGATGGTGAGCATGATTTGAAGCACACAACATGATGAAGGTATGTACTATAGATGCACTTAGAAAGGGAAAACGTCCTACATGCGCTTGCGACCTCTGAGACAACATCTTTTTAGGCTCATAGATCAAGTTGGATCAGAAGGCTTAGTCACTCAAAGGGCAATGGAGAGGGCAATGCTTGGAGTTTTTGAAGTGAAAACTTCTTTAGCGGCGTTGAGCACTTTCCTGGGATGGGTATAAAATGTTAAAACTCTCGTCAGGCCATGTGACCTGATTAAAAATTCGTAAGACGAAGGATGGGTCAGGACATTTGACCTGATCAAAATAAATAAATATCCTTGGACATTTCACACAACGCCATAAAGTCCCAAGCTAAGCAACCTAATGCTTGTGTTATGGTAACGAGATGGCTGATAAACTACTCATATATATTTTTTTTGTAAATACATACATATTATAGATAGAAAAACACCCAGACTCGGAACAAATACTTGTAGGTCGTACAAATATTTTTTCCGTGCGGGAATCGAACCCGCGACATGCTGCGCAGCAGTCAATCAAGACGGATGATTCAAAAATGCACAACGTTAATGTTCAAGTTGTCACTTCTGCCGGCACTCCCGGAGTGCAACCCAGTTTTTTTGCGTGATCGAATCAGAAATTTTGATATCCGCAAAAGAACCAAGGTTACGGACATAGCTCGAAGGATCGCCAAACTAAAGTTGCAGTAGGCAGGGCACATTGCTTGCTGCGACTTACACATGATCGATGGGACCGAAAGGTTCTGGAATAGCGACCGCTTACTGGAAGACGCAACGTTGGCACGGCTTGCCACAAGCTGGGCCGATGACATGGTGAGGGTCCCGGGTAAGCGATGGATGCGAGACGCACAGGACCCTTGGTTGTGGCGACACTTGGGAGGCCAGCATTGGAAGTCTTTCGGCTGATATGACGATGAGATCAAGTTGGTGGGAGATGATTTTAGCTTTATTATTTGATGCCTATTCTGGTACCAGCTCATCATTGTCTGCCTAGCCTTTTCCCAACCATATTGGGGTCGGCTTCTAGTCAAACCGGGTTCAGCTGGATACCAGTATTTTATATTAAGCGGATGCCTACCTGACCTCCACAACCATAGAAATATAAAAAATTATAAAGCAGAAGAGTTTGTTTGTCTGGTTGAACGCGCTAATCTCAGAAACTACTGGTCCGATTTTAAAAAATCTTTCAATGTTAGATAGCCCATTTATCGAGGAAGGTTATAGGCTATATATTATCACGCTAAGACAAATAGGAGCGGAGCAATAATGGAAAATGCAATGAAACTCAGCGCAATTACCTAAACTACATCGTTCTGAAATATTATTCTTCTCTTTTAAACTGTGCTGTGTCTGACAAATAAATTATTCTGTTTTATTCTACATTTTTGTTATTGGTCATCAATTTTTTTCTTATCATTTATTCTTTCATTTTTCATCTTTCACACCAACCATCGTTTCTTCAATCGCGAACGAACCTACCCATCTGTACAACATTTAATTTTAACTCTATGGCCAAATGTTTGGGAAGCATGCAGGCGACCTCGCAGACAGCGAGATTGTCGAATACGCCTGTGTGATCGTCAGCTGTTCAGCTAATTTACTGACTTACGAGTAATGGGGACACTGCTCATTTAAATGTCTGAGTTGTAGTTGTCGTTGAAAAAGGACCAAATATATTCAATGGTCAGATATTTGTGACATTATCTCAGTATTATTTAGGAACGTTCGGATATTGATCGGAACGCACAAAATATAATCAAAACTAGTTAACAAGTGTATATTTTTTTTTTTTTGAAGAGACTTTTGTACCAAGTCATACTATCGCAGAGTTTCAAAGAGACTTTAACTCAGAAAATACGATAACAGGCCATATTAGTGAAGATGGGGTAAAAAGATAAGCTTTATAGTTTTTGCCCAGATCTTATTAACACTCTCACCCACTCACTAAGACTGAGTAAGAGCGAAGAGGAGTTGGGAGGTAACTCCTTCTCACACTTGTACTCTGCCTGAAACAGCATCTTCAACAAGAAAATAATAGTCGCTTTCCACAGGCGTGACAACCTTCGGATAGCATTTCTAAGTCAGGTTAAATTACAGTTGCGAACTTGACGTTGGAATTTGGAATCGCGCCCATGTTGTGTCAACACACGAACTTGTTCACGACCACAATTACATCCAGAGCTGTCAATGCATTTTTTTTTTCTTATTTGGGATGGGTTTGCTCTTGTCTCAAGTCTAGGTCACAGATGACAGAGACAAAGTCTACGATGGAGAGAGCTTACTCAGAAGTAGCCTGTTCACTCTAACTTTGAAAAGATTAGGGTTGTATTTGAGTGCATCTGCCAATCCCTTTAGGGAAGTTAAGGCGAGGTTGCAGTACTGTGTGTTTTGACGAACAACAGCGACTGTCCGGCGAGCGAAATAATGCCTAAATTTTGATTGTTTTTTCTTCTTGGCGAAAACTGATAAAGAAATAATACAATATGGTTTCAACATTTACTTCAAAATAAAAATCTCTTAACAGTACACGTTTAAAATTGTAATTTAGTGTCATGTTTGATAAAAAAAAGTATCGAGCCAATCATTCTAAATCGCGTTTCTATCTTTACGATTTACTTGAGGGTATGTTCAATTTTTATGTAATGATTTTTATTTATTAAAAAACTCATAACTAATTAGATTTTCAGACGTTCAAAAATCTTAAAAAGTACTGCAACCCCGCCTTAAATTCATATTTCAATCACCCGAGTGAAAGCTATGGCGCCGTCTGCTTTCCTTGACAATAAACTGAGTTTAGAACATTTCATTTATATGCTTCAGCACGCACTTTCATTGTTTAAATGTGGTCGTAAATTTAATGACATTCATAAACGGGCCATCCACTAACGTTCATTTCTTCCGACTTGTCCCGTTGTGCAAACTGTACAGAAAAGCGACGGGATAAAATAAAACCGTTGAAGCCACTAATTAAAACACAATCCTACGTTCTTTCCCCTGACTTTATCACAACACGCCAGTTCGACAGGAAAAACAATCCTTCAGTGACCATACACACGTTTAGGTACATTCCTGTCAGTTTGCATCTTGTCAGTCATACCGAGAGATTGCGTGTCTGTGGATGGTTATAATCCTATCATTTTAAGAAGATTGTTGTCATTTAAAAGGAATGATCGTCATTTTGAATTATCTTTATGGATTATTTTCATTTTGCAACAACATTTGGGGGCCGAGTCACCCGCGTTCGTAGGAGAATACCCTGCAGCGAATCCCTACACGTGGTCCCCGGGTGGTGCTAAACAGGTGATACTAACCGCCTCCGTGGTCTAGTTGTTAAACCACCTGATTCAGACCCAGACGTCCCGGGTTCGATTCCCAGCGGGGGCAAATTTTTTGCTCGGTTTGGTTGGTGGTAGGACTTGTTCTAAGGCCGCCTGGCAAAGCTACCACCATCATGTCTAAGTCTGTCGCCATAACAACAATGTTAACAGCATTGTTGTGTTCCGGCAGTTACGAGGTATGATAGCCAGTTCCTCTGTGTAAGAGGATTCCGGGTGAAACTCGCTTCCATCTTTGGCTTAATCATCACTTTCCATCAGGTGAGATTTGGGCCAAGAGTTTCCCCGATTTGCATAAAAAAAAAAAACATTTGTACCCGTACTTACGGGACGAAGACGAACACAAAATGATTACAAACGAGCGCTCAATCACGCCGGACAAATAAACAGGCACTAACTTGATCACAGAGCGCGTCGCGTCCTTCGCGACGGGAGGGGTCGCGGGGTTTTAATACCGTCATTCTTTCTTGCTCTTGCAAATCCACTGGCGTTCATTCCGTGAGGATTGTACATTCCGGTAGGAATGAACGTTAGTGGATGGGCCGCTATAGATGTCCGGGTCTGAATTAACGTTAGCGTTCATCTTCCTATCACTAGTATTGTGAGAGGCACAGGTTCTTGTGAACCTTCTTTTGACTGTTTCGTCAATTCTTAATGTAGACCAATAGGCTAGATTCCATCATCCACAAATTGCAAAACTATTTAGTCCGTCAGTTTGAGTATTGAAAAATAACGGACAAGTATTTTTTGTTTTTGTAAATCAATGACTATTGACAAAGATAAAACAAAACGCATCAAAACTCGGGAGCGTGACGAGCAGGCGTGACGTCACGAGCCCGCAGCTCGTGACGTCACGACTCACTAAAAATTATGCGAAGGTGTGACTTATTGATAATTTTAAAAGCGTCGTAACTTCGTCAATTTTGGTTCCCGTAACAAAAGAAAAACACGGGTCAAATATTTTTTGATAATCTAACTGACGGACTAATTAGATTTTTTCAGGACACAAGCCTATTCTTGATACCTTTTCTCGAGTCTTATCGACTCCACTTTAATCATTCTGAGCATCTTCAACTTCTTTCCTTGGCCTATCTTACTTGGGATCAGCGCTACATCGACAGCCGTGATGCTGCCATCTCTTTCTTTGTTTAAATAGATAACTCATTTCTAAACAATCTATCCCAAGCCATCCGTATTCTCTATGGCCATTGGCCTGTCTCTACCTCTCTATCCATCAACATTTCGGTATATTCCTTACTCTTTTAGCTACATGACAACAACCGTCATGCTGACGTCTCTTTCTTTGTTTAATAGATAATTCATTTCTAAACAATCTATCCCAAGCCATCCGTATTCTCTATGGCCTGTCTCTACCTCTCTATCCATCAACATTTCGGTATATTTCTTACTATTTTAGCTACGTTCGATTTTATTTTCATCACATTGCTGTACCAGAAGAAACCATTCCCTTTATTTATTTTTTGGCTCTACCGCCACTCTAACTTCCTCGTATGTACAGACGCCAGCACTAGAAGCTACAACCATCTGTAACTTTTTAAATAGATTTTCAACTGTATCTCCTTAGGTATTCAGTTCAAAGATTGAGAATATTTGACAATTTCGGGTAGCCTGATGAGCCATGTCTGTACAAAGAATATACTCCTGGTTTTCCTGGTTTTGAGTAGAAGCCGACCCAAGACTCCAACATGAAGGAAAAAGCTAGACAAATTGATACTCCTGGTTTTCCATCCTAAAAATATACACGCATTTGATATAAATAATCTAAAGTTAACCTCTTGCACGTAAGTGAGTAGTCGGCCTCTAAACGAGATTATTGTCTTACGAGCCGAGCCCAATATTGACAAATTGTTTAATGTCCCCCTTACCGTATCACTATGGGCTAGCTACCTTTAATGTTAAGTAAGGCCTTCGAGTATGTATTACGAGGTCTGCCATCACTGAAACTTGATTTCACTATTTTGAATATATGTAGGCAGGTAGACACATTTAGCAGATTTATAGCCTAAAGGGCCCTAAAGGAATACAATTCTTAACTCTTTTTGAGGCAGTGGCCACTATATCGCCACCAATTTTAGATTTTTATCTCTGGCCACTTTTTATCTTTTGGTTATTCATTTTGTATTTAATGGCAAGCCTGAAATTTAATGTCCTGTCAACGTATAATTTTGGGCGTTGGGAATTGTCAGTCATTTGACACTATTCAAACTTTGAAATATAAAAACCGGTTATTTTGTGTAACGTGTAACAAATCTAGCTCAATCTTTAAAATCTTGTGGGAAACTGGTAAAAACTGTAATTGATGATATTCGTTTGCCAGTGTTTGAACACATAAACACGAACGTCTACCAGTACCGACTTATCGGCGATTTCGTGTATGCAGCACAAAGACTAAAAAGATCACAAATTCAATGCTCCAGACAATGATATTATAAGTAAAAAGGTGTAGATAGGTTACCTATACAACATTCGATCTTCAAAAACGTGAAACCTACGTGACGTGTGTCCGTTGACGGCGCAACGCGACACTGAGGTAAAGTGTGGCTAGTTAGCCACATTTTAACGTGTCGCTTGCTGAGCGCTTATAACCTATCTACACCTTTTTACTTATAATATCATTGGCTCCAGATGCAAGGTTCCTCTTTGTGTTGTACCATGTTTTGATATTTACCATGAGCAGAATTAAAAAGTTGAATTAAAATAAACCATATTTTATTTTTCATAGTCTTTTACAGGCAGCGGTAATCATATTGCCACCAAATTTTCCAAAAAATTCCCTTAAATTTTCAGGAAAATAAAAAATACATTGGGCATTCATACCATATTAGCTAACAATATCCGTTTAATTGAAATGCGTACTTATCCTAGTTAATTCTGCCTTCCTACTGTAATCCCAAATGATTTGAGGTTGGCTTAGCATGTCTATCTTTCATACTCGTCTATTTGCCGTCATCTCATTGATCACCTCTATAGCCATACTATTTTACACCCAAACCATACATCGTTTCGTTTCTAACTCATTTCTCAATATTAAGAACAAACTCGTAATTAAGATAAAAACCAAAAATAAAATACATCTTGACCCAACCAATGCAATTTTAACCACCTTACACCTACAAAATCCCCAACATTTAACCTACGACAGTAGCTAAAAAAGAAAGTCCATAAATCACAACATTACCGTAACGACGCCCGCCGTCGTAGATGCGCTATGCGCGGGAGTGTCACCGCGGGCTATTTCTGCGCACTGTGTCTAGGCCGCGCTTGTGGGTCGCCCCGACCAATGCCAGCCACACATTTGTTTATCTACCTAGTTCTGCGAACAAGCTTGTGTACGCAGAGCCTGTTTTAAGTAGTTTGAGAGGCTGTTGAATTGTAGTGTGAGGAAATGATGTTAAGTCATTGGTTAAACGCTACAGACAAACAAACAAACCATTGACCTGTCAATAAAGGTGGCCGTTTATTGAAACAAAATAAAAAAATGCAGCCTATTCGAAATAGCTTCGCTTATACTGGATGCACTTGCAATTCCAGACGGAATGACCAAGAACTTGATTAAAGTTATTCAACCAAAAATAGTTGGCAATTTGACATCACGTTATTGAGATCATCAAAAGCTGATTTGATCTTTCGTATAAAGTTCCAAGAAACTGATTTAACTAACAAACTAATTTATTAATTGCACACACATAAAACAACTCATAGATCTATCTCCATTCAACGAAACTAGATACATTATCCCCATATTCTTTTCATTCCAAGTACAACAAATTCAAACAAATATGTACCTAAATTACATGCAGAATCCGAACCGATCCACAACAGCCCACATTTTGTTCCACAGCACCATTGAAGCAAATTGTTTATCATAATTAACTCATCAACAAACGTCTATTCGTCTATGTCCAAAGCCTTTTATTTTAAAAACAAAAAAACTTAAATTTTCGTCTCTCTATCATGCAAATTTTGGTTTCTGAAAGACATTTTGTTCAGTTATAACTGTACTGTTGGCCTCTCTGACAACGTTGTTGCTAACTAGTAAATAAACTAGCCTAGTTTCAAGGGGAATAGCGATTCTCGGCGGTTTAGTGATAATTGCCGTTTTACTATCTTGCTCTAAATTCACTTTGAAGTAGAAACTTCAAATGATTTTCTCGTTGTAACATACACGGCGATCACAATAGGAAATATGCATGCGATTTTTTATTTAAAAAATGAAAAAATTATTGGTTCTAGTAAACAATCATGAAATTATTTTTTAAATACCTTTAACAGTGATGAAGTTATAAACCTTAAAAGATTACAATTAGAAAGAGAAGTCCGATGTGAACTATGACATCAAATTCCATGACGTCTATAGAGCTACCATATAAAACAGCGTTTTCGCGAGAAGGACAGATACGTTTGTTTAAAATAGTTATATCTCGTTAGTTTTTCGAGCAATTTTGATTCTATTTTCACTGTTAGTATCATATTTTTGTATATTTTTAGACTAACTGCATAGACACTAAATATTTTTTTCATGCATATTCCCTATTATCTTAGGGGAATCGGCTGCACTATTGTCCTAGTTTGATGGGGAACCAGCTCTTTATAACGATCTGGCACGATGAAAAACAATGCATGAGGTCTACGATGGAACGAGCGTACTCAGAATATGCCTGTTCACACTTGCTTGGAGTTATAATTGGTAGGGAACACAGACGCTTACAGAGTTCCAGACTTAGGCTGGCTTATCTAGGAAAACTAAATTAACAGATGCTCTTCATTTAAGTTTGAAACAGAAGTGGAACTGTCAAGATACAAAGATATGAGATGGACTTACCAAACAGCTGAATGGCAGGGCCCAAAAAACAAAAGGAACGTGGGAAGACAGAAGAAAAGATGGGCCGATGACATAATAAATACAGAAGGAAAAAGTTGGATGCATACGGCCAAAGACAGAGAAAGGTGGAAAAGAATGGAGGACGCTTTTACCCATAGAGGGGCCACATCTTCTATACTTATAATAAATCTGTAGAGAGGTCAATTCTGTACATGAAATATTTTTCCAAAATAACTATCAGGGGGTGATTAGGGATCGATAGAGATGCCAAAAATGCAATCAGTAAAATTTTTGTTTGTCTGTCTGTCTGTCTGTCTGTATAACCGTTATAGAAACAAAAACTACTCGACTGATTTTAACGAAACTTGGTACAATTATTTGTCATACTCCTGAGCTGGTTATAGTATACTTTTCATCACGCTACAATCAATAGGAGCAGAGCAGTGAAGGGAAATGTTGGGAAAACGGGAGAAGTTACTCCATTTTTTAAGCTTCCGTCGCGTGTGCAACCTTAATGGTTAAAGCTACACAGAAATCATGTGTGACGGAAATGTTCTCCTTAAAATTATATAAAAAATATCCCACGACAGCATATTATGTCTATATTTTATGATTGACGCACAATAACACGTGTAACTCCCGACGCATAGCAGTTCGAAGTTTTCTGATTATATTTGTCTACTCTTACGTGTATTACACTCTCAGTCGTCCCTAATTAAAATAGTTAACATTATTAACAATTCCACAAAAAAGAATCATAGAAATCGGTATAGAAATACCAAAGTTATACATGAAATACGCTATAATAAGGATTATTTTTGTATAAGGTCGAAGTGCGAACGCACAGGTAGGCGGCTTGCTTGGTATAGAGGCTAGCGAGTAGCTTCGTAAAACGGCTTACGACAGTTTGCAATATCCTTTAATATACTGTCGAGGGGAAGATGGTTATAATTTCGCTTTACACCAAACGAGTAATATTATAAATCAATCACGCTAGAACGGCTTAACGGATCTTAATGAAATTTAGAACAAAGATAGATAATAGTCTGGAATAACACATAAGCTACTTTTCATCCCGGGAATATGTTCCCTAGGGAACACGCGGGCGAAGCCGATGGCAGAAGCTAGTAACAAATAAATGGAAAGAAACTAATTAATAGGCTGGTTTCCATCATCCACAAATTGCAAAATTATTTAGTCCGTCAGTTAGAGTATTAAAAAATAATGGACACGTATTTTTTGTTTCTGTAAATCAATGAATATTGACAAAGATAAAACGCATCAAAACTCGGGAGTAGGGGCTCGTGACGTCACGACCCGCTAAAAATTATGCCAGGGCGTGACGTATTGGGAATTAAAAGCGTCGTAACTACGTCAATTTTGGTTCCCGTAACAAAAGAAAAAATATTTTTTGATAATCTAACTGACGGACTAATTAGATTTTTTCAGGACACAAGCCTATTGGATGTATATTGTAAGAATTGTTAAGTGGAAAACAAAGCTGTAATAAATCTTAGGCTGTGTGTATAAAATTGTGGAGGACTGTTCTGTTCTACTATCACTTACACACACTACAATTTACGTTTAATTCCTTACACCAGCCATAGTGGAAAAATATAGCACTTTAAAAACTAGGTCAATAAATTGCCACAGCGACCGTTCCCGAGCCGTGTGCAACCCATCCATTAAGATTATTGCATGGATATTGGAAGCCTCGATCCAATACTAATTCAATTAATTTAATTTCTGAGGCGGCATCGTCTTTCATAATTTTATAGCAAATATTTGCATGATAAACTTCATAATGTGTATTGACGAAGTCACTATCATAGTTTACTTAGTTTTGTATGTCAAACTTTTCATTTCAATCATCACTATTGTTTTTGGATTTCTAAGCAAATAGTTCATTTTTACAGCTTTATTGATCAGAGTTTATATTTTAAGAAATTTGGTATTCGTATCTCATCGAAATCTGACAAATAAACCTCTAATTCATATTGACAAGTTTTGGACATTGACTGTAGCTGTTATAATATTGCGACTTGAACTTAATGCCCCAAAAGTTCACATTGAGTACGAGAAACTGTCTTCTGGTGATACCCAGCTCAAGATGGGAAATGTTTAGTAACCAAAAAATTATGAAATGATTCATAACCTCAAATCAAAGTTTGAATGCTTGTCCAAAGAGTGTGTCGTCACGTATTAACTTAATTAACAATTTATTGTGAATCAAATTAGACTATGCAAGTTGACTATCATCCAGTGTCCCTGTCCTTGTGCTATCATCACGAGCTGACGGCCGTTGACGCTGCCGACCTTGACTGACTCGCATTGACATTCCGGGACACATAGCGCTGATAGTTGGCAGTGGTCGTGGCTTGCAGTGATGTTTTCTCTTCGATTTCAAGTAACTCTATGGCGCCAGAATCTTCCGGATGATTCACATTTTCGTCAGACTTCTATCTCCATTCTTATTTAAAGCTTCTGGTTCTTACGAGTATTTTTTATTGCTTGTTTAATTAGGCTTGCGTTTGACCAGTATCTGACCTGATGGTTTTTCTGTGGGCGATCATGGAGCACGCTTGCTTAGAACTAACCTATGCCCTAGTGATTTACAGACCCTTCGGAAACAATGTCTTGACTCTTGGGTATTGGTATTAGTAGTTTATCATCTAAAGAACCTACTTTCAAGAGCCAAAAGCCTGATCTTTTGTCGATAATAATTTATTCATGTCCTAATTTTAATATTAATAGGCTCAGATTTAACTCTCGCACGTTTAAAAACGGTTTGACTGTGTGCCAAGTAATTGTTTAACTGTGCGCTGACACTGTTTCCTCTTCAAGAGACATAGTCCATATTTCAAAGTCCGTTCAAATGAATCGTCTTTTAATTCTTAGCTTGAGACGACAAATAAAGATCTATAGGTGGATTTCAACGTCTAGATATCCCATATTTGGCTTATCCATGAATTTCTCACGCGAGCAGTCTATTTTGGCCCAGGCTGAGACTATAGCTCTATCATCGTTTTAATTAGACTAAGCATTTACAATAGATGATGGTGCTACCAACATGTGTGCCGCCAGAAGCCATGAACACTGAAAATAATGACGGTGACATCATACGTGTGAGATTACGAGCGTTCTTTCTATCCGCAGTGGGATTTTAATTAATAAACGATGGGCGGATAACAGCTTCCGTGATTCGGTCAGCCCAGGTACATATTTCACCACCGTTCTTAAGGCATAAATCGTATAGATCTTGCTTAATTTTTATTGAAGCAAGCGAATCACACAAGAGCGCCAGAATTTACTGTGGCGACCACCAGAAAAACTCCGATTCAATGAAGCTCGAACCCTCCCGGAGAGAAGATTCAACTGTCCTGGATCTCGCAAGGAAATTACCTAATCGAAACCGCGGCGGAGGAGTAAAAAATATCTATACTAATATTATAAACAGGTAAAGTTTGTGACTTTGTAGGTATTTCTGGATCTACTGAACCGATTTTGAAAATTCTTTTACCAATAGAAAGTCACGTTGTTTGTGAGTATCATAGGCTATAAATTAACCCGAAAAATATCGCCCAGGGAAGTGGGTACGGGTCAGCTAGTAATCTATACTAATATTATAAAGAGGTAATCTATACTAATATTATAAAGAGGTAATCTATACTAATATTATAAAGAGGTAACATTTGTTTGTAAGTTTGTATGTAGGGGGTAATCTCAGAATCTACTGGTCCGATTTGAAAAATTCTTTCAGTGTTAGATAGCCCATTTATCGAGGAAGGCTATAGGCTACATATCATAGCGCTAAAACTAAAAGGAGGCGAGCATTAATGGAAAATGTGACGCAGACGAAGTTGCGTGGGTCAGCTAGTGAAATATATAAAGCCGTAAGTATTAGACGCCAAGTCTACTGTCTGTTTTAACAACCCCTAAATTTCGATTGTGTCAATCCGTCTGCAAAACATGTTGATCATATTGAACATGACGCTAAATTGAAATGCTACCATCACAACATGGATAGTCAACTATGATTAATATTACTGGCTTACATTAGCAGATACAGGACTCTAGTTTTCTCTAGTTTTAGTTAATGGTTCTAGGACAAAAAATGTTTATCCTTATTTAATTTTATCTCCGTTACAACGCTTTTGTTTGAACCTTTGTTATGAAACAAGAAATGGTATTACAGCATCCCTGTAGCGATGTCGCTACAGGGATGCTGTAATACCATTTCTTGTTTATAGTATACTAGCTGACTCGCGCAACTTCGTCTGCGTCACATTTTCCATTACTGCTCCGCTCCTATTTGTCTTAGCGTGATGAAATATAGCCTATAACCTTCGTCAATAAATGGGCTATCTAACCCTGAAAGAATTTTTCAAATCGGATCAGTAGTTCCTGAGATTACCCCCTACATACAAACTTACAAACATACAAACTTACAAACTTACAAACAAATTTTACCTCTTTATAATATTAGTATAGATAGTATAGACTAGCTGACTCGCGCAACTTCGTCTGCGTCACATTTTCCATTACTGCTCCGCTCCTATTTGTCTTAGCGTGTTGATATATAATAGCCTATAACCTTCCTCGATAAATGGGCTATCTAACATTGAAAGAATTTTTCAAATCGGACCAGTAGTTCCTGAGATTACCCCCTACATACAAACTTACAAACAAATTTTACCTCTTTATAATATTAGTATAGATATAATAGTATAGTCTTGTTTATAGTGGGCATAGTATCTATCATGTGATAGATACTATGCCCTTAGCGGTGTCAGTAAATTTTCTTTGATTGCTTTAGTTCTGACTTTCTCAGGAAATCTACAGGAAAAATAAATACTAACACAGTTTTCATTTTTAGCCGTTTTGTTTTATTTTACGCGCATATATCGTTTTTCCCGTTCTCGTAGGAATTTCGGGAAATCTGGTAGTTTCGGCTGAGCGTTGTCTGTCAGCCGCTCAGTAACGGATGAATTTTATATATTAGAAAATTGATTGGTAATTGAGTACTTACGACCCTCTAATGGGATGTTTTAGAGCTAATTTGTAACAATTTTGACACGTTACTTGAGGTATAAATTGGGTTGTTTTCGAATAATTGAAAACTTTTAAATGTTCTCGAAAGTGTACTTCTCACGACCACAAATTATCAATTACCAATCATCATTGATGTCAACAGCCTATACTGTCACACAACTGGGACTTGCTCCTATGAGGAAAAAATTGCTATGGACTATTTGTTCTAGTATTTCGCACATCGAACATAATACATTATATAATCTTAAGGCTAACCAGCTGTTCTATGAAGCTCATTAAGCTAACATATTGTTATAGCGCTAATCTAGGTAACTCACCGGTATTAGGGGCGCCGATCACAGGCGAAGCTGTTCTATAGTATTAGTACATGTAACGACGGTTCCCAGTGGTTTGAATGTGTTGCTTTTCCAAATTTTCATTTGCTTGTGAGTTGTTTTATTTTTATATATTGGGATGTGAAGAGCTCCAGTAATTCATTGGGAATAATAGAATATTGCCTCACGGTGTAGCATTACCAGGTCTCATTTTTAAGTCTTCTCGATCCTCATCGCAGTAACCAGCGACTTTAGATCATTCATACAACTTGGCAAAATGGGGTTTTGCCTCCGTTCAAAAATGGCCCACTTGTTGGAGTGCCACAAATTGTACAGACGCCAGCACATAAAGCTACAACAATCTGTCAAATTTCTTTGTTAGATTTTCGACTTTATTGCCAAAGCGATTGGGTTAATTTGATTGGGAAAATTTGACAGTTTCGGATAACCTGATGTGCTGGCGACTGTACCACAGTGGACCTAATAATGACACATATGCCGCTATAAACGTACCTTCTGAGCCCAAAATGTTTAAGGGTCACCATCGAATCCAAAGAAAAATACAGAAGAAGCCTGATAATACAGGCATTGTATGTTTTCCCTATACTATTTATCCTTGAAAGACGCAGTCTATAATTAATATAAGCGGAGTCTCATCGCTGATCAACCCCAGTAAACCACTCCCGTCTTAAAAAAAGTCCATTGTTTTGTCTAACTAAATTATGGACTGTTTGTAGTCTGATATAAATTATTTAATTTAATTTTAAAACCTTTGGTCCAGCAACAAACCACTAGGAACGGCCGACCTACCTTGCAAAGCCTCACAAGCATTCTCCCCCCTCAACTGACCTTGATCTCCATCTCATAGTACACGGATAGCGGGGAGGTTCGTACCCTGACGTGAGGAGGCATCGCCACTGTGTTCTTCGTAGGAGAAGATGGAACTCCAGGGGGGATCGCGCGGCCTCTCTCGCGGAGGGCGGGGTGTGGACCGGCGCCGCGCATCAGAGGACGCTCTTGTTTGATTGCTGAGGAATAAAGACCGGATTAGTTTTGTGCAATTTGAAGAGTGCAGGTTAGTTTAGGGTAGAAAGTTTAGAGATATTGCCATCTTTTACTTGCAATCAAAAGACAGGTATGTATTGAAAACTACTAAATTTATCGCAAAGTTGATGCGAAAAATTGGCAAGCGCTCATAAGCTGCTGTAATTGGTTCAATTAACTACTAATGATAACCAATCACAGTAGCTTATGCGCGCTTGCCAATGGCCACATTAATAAAAAAAATTGTTTGTTTGCGAAATTCAGCGTTACAGGTTTTCAGTTAAAATTCTGGGGTATTTTAATCTGTCCATTACTGAATGTTTAACTTAATCCTAAGTTGTAAGTGTTGTTTCGGCAAGCACAAGACAGCAATACCATTAATTTAATTTATTAGATGCCTGTCGCATTCAGTATGAATGGTGTTAACAATGAAAGCGGTACATAGGCGACAGGCGACACACAAGGCAGTCATGTTGCGGCAACCATGATGTGAGGTAGTCACGTCTGATTGGCTAATACAGGCCTGTAATGGCCGTCAGCTTGGCCAACAGCTGATTACGCAACGTGGGTGCTTAGTGCACCATCTGCTTTAATAACATGCATTGGTTTGCCAGGCGAAAATTGGTCCTTTCAGTACGAGGCTTGATGTTAAGCAGACTTTCTGGGAAAGCGAAGTGAAAAAGAAATGTTAGGATATTTTGCATCCTCAAATAACTCTTCCCTACTGGACATATTCAGGTTATGTTTTGTCCATAGAAACACGCTTCTCTTCGGCACTTCTAGTTTTTGACTTGAGTAGCGGAGAGACTTGTGTGTAAACAGTCTTAACTTGAGTTTCGCCTATTTTCTCCTCCAATATTAGACCTATTTAAAATATATTTCATATAATGATGATGAAGGATATAAATAATGTGCCCGTGTACCTATGTTTTTCTTCCATTCAAAGTTGTCTTTGTACAACATAGACAATTTTGAGCATTTTTAGGTGCATTCATTCATTCATTTCATTTATTCGATAACAATTTACATTGTGTCTGAATGTGTTACACAAAAAAGAAAATTAGTTAAGTAAACAAAAAGCAGATAACTCGATTATCGGGATGATAGATATATCATAATCGAATTATGACTTTCTACTCAATTTTCTCCGTCCGCATTTTCTCAGCATCATTAATAAGTACTATTTTTTGCATAAACAAAATTAGTTTATCCTCAGATCAAAAACGTAAGGTATATTTTCAGTCCACTTAGGATTACGATTAGAGGATGCTTTTAGTTTAGACCCTGGTCTTAGAATAATAACGCATAGAAGCCGCGTCTAGAACAAAACCCGAGCAAAATCGTGTGTCCACTTCATTTTCTTTGTGTGCGTGAGCCGAATGTGTCTACGTTCCTCTAACGCACACAGATATAGCTTTCAGTGATACCATTACTAAGCCGTTACCCACAAAATATGGGAAGACGCATTACTATTTTGCTATCAAGGCAAGTATTTTATGTTGTTGGGAACTGGAAAAGGTAAACATGATTTTTCATGTAATATGATATATTTTTTCGGAAGATAAAATTCAATTTATTTCAAAATAAAAGGAAATAAATCGCATAAAGAATGAGATATTGTTCAATGCGTTTAGAATGCTTGATGGGTTATAATTATAAACAATGTTAAAACATCGGGTTTGATATGAATTAACAGTAAGTATTGTATTTTAAAATTACAAAAATGAAAAACATGAATGAAAGCAATGTGGGTATTTTTTCCTCACAAATAGCAACACTGTGTAATGACAAGTTAGGTTATTAGAATTTTGTTTTATTTATCGATTTACGTAAAAATAGTGCATAGAATGTGAGTACTTATTTGTGAAATGTTATTTTATCACATTTTTTTATTTTCCTGATGTGCTATAACATCCTTTCACGCAACAAACTGTCATTTTCAATTATTTACTCGCGAGCTGTGTTCGACGGAACGTGACATTGAGTACTGACGGCCTGGTGGCTAAGTTTGACGGATTAGGCTAAGTTTTAGTTGCCTCACTTTTTGCACTCGTACTAGGTTTCTATGCGTTATTATTCTAAGACCCTGGTATTCAGGAGGTACCTATGGCTGCTTTTGCAATTACAATTTTCCCTCTTACATAAATATCCATATACCTTTTCAGGCCATCTCCTACACATACATATTCAGGTACTATTGACCAGTCTTACGATTAACGGATACGTTCCGACGTATTTTAGTCACCGGAACTGAATAGTGATAAGTGGGTTTGCCTTCACTTTGAATGCGTCGGCAAGTCGGCACTCAATATTAACGCCTGGTGGATGTTCAAGTGCTAAACACCGGTCACGACTCAAGCACTTGATTTAAATTTCTCTACTTATGCCGGAGAGAATGTCATGTCATTGTGATACTTTAGTCAATGAATGGGTGGTTCATTGAGAGATGCAATTGGTAGGTAGGTTCAATTAAGTAGTCGTAATTTAACTTTAAGATCCAGTGAAGGTGAGGGTAGTCGGGTAAATAAATGAAAGCGTTAAGGTCGAGACATGTTTATTTTGCATTTAGTTACTTGTTAAATATTGTCACACAAAACACACTATGGTAACCACAATAATTATTAATGTTAGTTTAAAATCGACATTTAGGGCAGTTTTTCAATTGGACAAATTATTTTCTGTGACGAATAAAATATAGCGGTTTAAGATACTTACAAAAGCCGTCATTTTAATTCCTGGGGTAAAACTAGGTATCTGTCTATTGAAAAATCTACCTTGAAGCACACAAAATACCAAAATACAAAGTTTTCTTCACATTATGCCAGGCGGTCGGTAATTATGTATAGTAAGAAGATAGCCTTCGCAGAGGCATTAAATACAACGAATAAAGATAACTAATAAATAACATTGAGCTTTAAAAACAATCATCTAGTCACCACCACCAGCCCGTTATAATGTGCAGAACAGATCAATTAAAACTGTTACAGATAAATCAATATAAATACATAAAATCATTTGCATAAACCGCAAACAATTCGATGAATCACAGCTAACTCGATAGAATAATGATGGGTGACTAAACATGTATTTATACTCTAGTAATATTTTATAGAACCTGTCATAAATGGAACTGTCTAAGTCTGTAGGAATAGCTGTTAAAGCGAGGCGTGTTTCAGGGCAACAATCTATCAAACTGTAATAGTTTTTCAACTTTATTGTTAAAAAGAGATTGGGTTCAAATTTGATTGGGAAAGTTTGACAGTTTTATATAGCCTGATGCGCTGGCGTCAATACCATGATCTGGGTCACGGAACTCTTTCCATATGCTTATTGTGATCACCTGGGTAGTTTTAGTTAAGTTAAAATCCTAAATTCCCTGGTGTTTTCCCCAAAAGACCAGGTGCCTTTTGAAGCTTATCTTCCCGTTCCGTGATCTTGTAAGAGATGATGACTCGGTTAGCAAAGAGCTCGTGGCTTGATAGTAACAGCCGTGTGCCTCGAAAACCTCGTTAAGCTGTTGGTGGATTTTGATTTGAAGATGGAATGACACCGTCGCGGTAGTCACAAAGCATAAAATGTTCCAGATTCAAATATACTGCAATCGTGGCTCAGTACGAACCAGAAGAGGTGACGTTGATGATTAAGGACCGGGAAACGCAGGCTTGACGACTTAGAACCGTTTACAAGAGACAAGGAAACAATTGAGGGAAGACTGGAAGACGAATGGAAGTGATCCTTGCCCAGCAGCTGGACAATATACGTATGACGACAGAATCATGTACTCATTAACTGTTTGCTATTTTAATTCGACCTTCATCATCTGCTTAGCCATTTCCCAACTATATTGAAGTCGGCTTCCAGTCAAACTGAATTCAGCTGAATACCAGTATTTTACGTGGAGCGGCTGCCTACTAGACCTCCACAACCCATTGACTGGATAACACGGTACCTACTTCATGGCAAGACTGGAGTCAGATTTAACTTATTTTTTACTATTCGTAACGACTGCCAAAGATCTACAAATGACAGCCGGGACCAACGGCTTAACGTGCTTTCCGAGTCACGGAGGAAACTCATTATGTTAAGATGGTCACCCATCCACAGACCAACCTTGGCAAGCGTTGCTTAACTATAAAGATCGACCCTGCCGGCTGTTTTTATTTAGCCACTCCTATTTCAATTCGACCTTAGTACCCAAAAAAATTGCATCAAAAACTCGTCCTTCTAGCATTATTGTTTTTTGTATCGTTTTTCAACGCTCATCCAACAAACCCACAATGTCGTGTTTTGTCTACGCACATACAACGCAAAGATTAATTATAGCCCATTTGTAGTAACCAGCGACTTCCTAATTGATCACATAGGGTGCGCATGAGTCAGTGACGTTGACGCGTGATTGACAGCATTAGGTCAGGTCTTTATTAAGTGTTTCCATTTTTAAAACTTTGGTGATATTCTTTTGTTTCATTTCCAGTTTTAATTTGTATTGGAAACTTTGAACCAAAATATATGGTTTTGCCCAGTGGCGAAAGAAAACTTCTAATTTAAAGTTTTTCTTTTTGTCAATATTAAAAATCTTTTGGGCTTGCCTAATGGTGGATCCTCCGCACGCCTGCAACGTCGTTTACCCATATAAGATTTGCCCGTTCACGTAGGAATTAAGGGAAATCCTGTCTTAGTGCTTACGAAGTGTAGGGAACCCACATGCAAAAATCACTGCTTTCTACGACCATTAGCTTCGGCTGCGCGTTGTTTGTCAGTCACTTACTCAGCCAGTCAGTAACTGAAGCATTTTATACATACCTATTGTTTACCTGTTTTCTAACGATTGGACTCATATTTGCGATAGTGTATTTTCATTGCAATAGTTGTAAAATAAATTGCTCTATAGCTCAAACAGATCCTATGAGGCGTTTAAAAATATCTGGTCCTTTGAAGCATCGTCATTCCAAATTATTTCAGCAATCTTTTGTTAAACTTTAAGGAAAGGAAGTCAGGCAAAATAACATTTCAATTAACTTGTGGGTTTTTAACATTTACTAGAACAAATGTAATTGATATATTCTTCCTTTTAAATCGATACTGAATTACGAACACGAAGCAAAATCGTTTCAACCCTGCGCCTTCTGTAATAACGCCAATACGAAAAATAAGTCCACCAGCTTAGGTTTTCCACAGTATTTTTTAACCCAACAATAAGCTATAACAAAATTAAAACACGTGAACATACGCACATGTATTAATTGACCCGGATTGTCAATGGGTACGTTACCTAACTTGTTTAAAAAAAACATATGGGTCTCCAAGGCTCTCGGAGCGCTAACCAGATCTTCGTGTTAGCGCCATATTATGTAACTTAAACAAACATTTGATCATGCACATGTCGTGATAGGCATGTGGTTGAAATTGCGAATGAACTAACTTTATCTTGGCTGTAGAAAATGTTTCACATATTCATTCAACTGTTCATGGAAACGTCTTTTATGATGCGCACAGCAAAGGAATGGAACTCTCTGCCTGCGTCTGTGTTTCCGAACGCTTACAATCCTAATCTCTTCATAGTTAGAGTGAACAGGCTCCTTCTGGGTAAGCTCGCTCCATCGTAGACTTTGTCTCTGCCATCTCTAACTAAGACTAGAGTCAAGAGCAAATCCATCACATGTAAAAAAAGGGAATAAATTACAAGAATGTGAGACGCCAGGTGGATTAGGTAGGTACGACCCAGTCGCTCTCGCAGAGAGGAAATCCTATGCCCTAGCAGTGGAAACTTTATATTACCTGAAAAAGCGTTTGAGTTAGATTAAATACATGTCGAAGATTTCGACTAAAAGATACTAAGGGCCGGTTTGTCAGAAGATTTTTTTTGTTACAAACGATTCGAATCCTACTTTAATGCGAAAGTTAAACCTCAAATTTTAAATCAGAAATCGGGGGTATCTTTATGCGGTACTTTTAGACTGAAATAGACATCTGAAATCTTGAAAAAAGCATAGACAAATAAACAAGACTTCTCAAATCGAAATCTCTATCAATTCGCGCTCACTAACACCGCCAGATTTTACGCACCAATGGCCAAATCGTAGTAATAGCGAAACGAAAAGTTTTAGACATCAACTACCGTGCGTGAAGGTGCGTAGACGCATAATTATACGCTCCATCTACAAAGTAAATTAGTTACCGGATTTAATCTGCCAAAATATAATATGTCGTTATTCCAACCTTCACAGAAGTTGTGATGTGATGTGAAAAGCATGGAAACCGTCAAAGTATTTAAAGGATTAATTTACACTGAAATGTCTGTACAAAATAATATTTTACTTCATAATGTATATTAACTAGATTCACTAAAATACCGCGTTCTAACATTTCAGCATGACTCATCTCTCGACAACTCGTCTTTGGAGAACAGAAAATCTGTCCTGTCCTATTAAAGATATTAACTTATTCAAACTGACAACATGACTGGACTTAAGCTGTGTAATATCTTGCATGCTCTTGTATGTATGCAATGTTTAAACAAATAAAGAAATCCTATCTTAACATAGATATACAAGTCTGAACCATAAAGATCCCTTTTTTTAATGATGTGTCATCAAATGACTCCTTCCGCTCTGGGCGCAGCAGAAAGACTCTTACTGACTAAAATCTATCCGTGTTCCTCGTAATGCCCTTTGCGTTCCAGAGCCGCAGTGACTCTTTCGAACAAATTCCGCTACCAAGTCTAAACCCTACACCCTGTTATACCAAACTAAATATTAATAAAATAGAACACACAAATATGTTTTCAACAAACACATCCTAATATGCTATTTCCGGTGGTTTCATTGTTAACTATGCCAACAAAGAAATTTTTTGGCCCTGTCCAAAAATGGCCGGAATGGGAGCATTGCACCGAATTTAACTCTGAATACATTTATATGGCTTTGGTGCACAATATCAATGCCGAATACGCACAATACGAATTATGTACCAAGTTTTGATCAGGTTTCAAACATTTTTTTTTATTTGAGATGAGTTTGCTCTTGAGTTGACTCTAGTCTAGGTCACAGATGACATAGACAAAGTCTACAATGGAGCGAGCTTACCAAGACGGAGCCTGCTCACTCTAACTTTGAAGAGATTAGGGTTGTAAACCATCGCTTACACAGACACAAAGAAAAAAAAAAAAGAAAACAGCAATCCTATACTTGAACTCTTTCAGATAGCACGCACCCTTATGCTATTAAGACCACCCCATGGTATACCTAATAGTCCGTGTTACCTAGTTAATGGGTTGTGGAAGTTTGGTAGGCAGCCGTTCCACGTAAAATACTGACAGTCAGCTGCCTCCGTTTTGACTGGAAGCGGACCCCAATATAGTTCAAAACAGGGTAGGCAGATGATATTTTTTTTACTTTTGATAGGCACGCGTTTGACCGCTATCTCACCTGATGGTAAGCGATGATGCGGTCTAAGATGGAGCACGCTTGCCTAGAAGTAACCTATTCACTCTAGACTTAAATACTCCTAGGTTGTAGCTATCAGGAAATACAGACTCCGGAAGGGAATTCCATTCCTTTGCTGTACGCACTATGAATGTGTTCCCAAAACGTTTTGTGCGTGTGGGTGGGATGTCCACCATGTACCGGTGGCGTATCGCCGTTCGTCTTGTGATGATTTTATAAAAGTCCAAATGATGACTCAGTGCATATTTCACTTAAAGAAAGGCCAAGTATGAGGCCAAAAAATACGAAAAAACATCTCCAATACCAAGGCGTCAAAATCAGAATGGTCCTAATTTCCTATTTTAACAAGAAGCAAGAGCCTCACCGTTACTCGTGTGACCTTACTGATGTGACAATATGACGTTAAAACTTTTGTTCTTGCAGTAGAGGCCGCTAAACGAGTATTACTTGAAATGCTGCTCCGTACCGCATTGTGAAAGCTAACGTCTTGTGTTTACATTAGCGAGCGAAATTATTGTTGAAATCTTTTTGTGGAGTCTATATACCGCGTGTATATGACTTCGACGCAAAAACGATTTCCATGGGTCCAGGGCATGATTCTGGACACCCAGACTCAGAATTTTTCGTCGGCTTTTTTCTCATTTTTTCATTTTTTTCAAGGGTTTTTTTTTTACTTTAAACTGCTCATAATCGTTATTCTGACCTAAGCCAATGACATTTTTTATAAAAAAATAATTAATTAACTACTTTCACTAAAAAGAGCAATCTGAATAAAACCACAAATAGATATCAGCTCAGCTGAGCTGATACCTATTTGTGGTACTCTTGAAAAAAATGAGAAAAGAACCGACGAAAAATTCCAACACTGGGGTGTCCAGAATGATGCAAGCTGTCAGATACACGCGGTATAGGTGTTGAAAATTTATATGTCACATTTTTGAGGTTACCTAGTAAAAATTGTACAGACACCAGAACATCAAGCTACAACAATCTGGTAAATTTCTTCAATAGATTTTCAACTTTATAAGTTTAGTAAAAGGTTCAAGGTTGATTGGGAAAAATTGACAGTTTCGGGTAGCAAGATGTGCTGACGAGTGTACTTACGTAATCCTAACGAAACGAAGAGCATTTTCTTAATTTTTGGTCAGCTTCACGCCTGAACCGCTGAAATGATTTTGATGAGTTTTGGAACAGAGATTATGGGGAGCTGGAGATGGTTATATACCACTCTATTTTATAGAAGGCGCCGAATTTTGCGTCCAGAACAAAAAAGATATTGCTTTGTCTAATTTAAAATCTGATACTGACTGAGCAAGATAACAATGATTAAATTGAGGCTACATGCTTAAATGGCAAAGATGAGATGTATTAGCGTGATCTTATCAATGTTACGCACCAAATATATCCCACAGAAGTTCATAAAACAATGAGATGGTCCTTCGGTACAAGACATAAATAACAATCGATGCATATGCAGCTAATAGGACCAAGTTGCCGCAACATTATCAAATTAACCTTGCTACGCGACCTTATCATGATAACCTAAAAATATTCAGGTTTCCTGCAACTCAAACATAACGAACAGCTTCCACAAGGAAAATAGACGCAACAATAAAATCTGCGCGCAGTTTCATTCGCGTTACTATGGATTTTAGAAAAAAAAAAAAGTTGGCTATAGCCTATAGCCTTCCTCGGTAAATGGGCTATCTAATACTGAAAGAATTTTTCAAATCGGACCAGGAGTTCCTGAGATTACCCCCTACACACAAACTTACAAACAAATGTTACCTCTTTATAATATTAGTATAGATAGTATAGACTAGCTGACCCCCGCAACTTCGTCTGCGTCACATTTTCCATTAATGCTCGGCTCCTTTTAGTCTTAGCGTGATGATATGTAGCCTATATCCTTCCTCGATACATGGGCTATCTAATACTGTAATAATTTTTCAAATCGGACCAGTAGTTCCTGAGATTACCCCCTACATACAAACTTACAAACAAATGTTACCTACTTACCTCTTTATAATATTAGTATAGAATAAATATGAAACCAGACAATGGCAAACGCCGTAAGATTGTAAAAAATCGCGTGAAATTGTAAACATTTTTTTCTAAACAAGACACGGATGTATAGAAAACTATTAAATTTGGACTGGATATATTATAATACAAAACGACTTTTTAATAATATTGTGAGAAATTATAATCTAATCAAGATTTATTACAATCTTACGGAGCCTGCCACTTTCCGGTATCATTATTTTATTATAATATCTACACTAATTTTATAAAGAGGAAAGATTTGTTTGTTTGAATTGAATAGGCTCCGAAACAACTGGACCGATTTGAAAAATTCTTTCAGTGTTAGATAGCCCATTTATCGAGGAAGGCTATAGGCTATAATATATCATAACGCTAAGACAAATAGGAGCGGAGTAATAATGGAAAATGAAACGAAGACGAAGTTGCGCGGGTCAGCTAGTATATATACCTACATAAATAGATAGATTTAGGATATAAACTTTATAATAAGCAGCATGAATGGCTGGTACAAATGGCAGTTGAAATTACTCAGAAACGTACCGACAGGCAGAATCGTGGGAAGAAAACGTTTCTTTAAACAACCATAAAACACAGCATGTGGTGCTGAATTCTGCGGACAGTCGTTAAAAATCAGCAATGGTGGCCAATTTTACTCATTTTAACATTTAATACAATCATGTTTTCAAGTTTATAGCTATAATTTTAGCTAATAATATCAGCTAGGAGTTGATAGACATCTATGGGAATCTAATCTATACTAATATTATAAAGCTGAAGAGTTTGTTTGCTTGAACGCGCTAATCTCAGGAACTACTGGTCCGATTTGAAAAATTATTTCAGTGTTTAGATAGCCCATTTATCTAGGAAGGCTATAGGCTATAATATCGTCACCGCTAAGACCAATAGGAGCGGAGCGCTAATGAAAAATAAGACGCAGACGACGTTGCACGGGTTAGCTAGTTAGAAAATATTCACGAATAATAATACTTACCTAATTATTATTTTCTTGTAAATTGAAGCAGTGGCTTTTAAGCCAGACTGACAGTAACTTAAATTATCGGATTGTAAGTACAATACCAAATGCACCATCTTCTAAAATAAGATACTACTACTACTACTACTACTATTAATTGACTAGTTGACCCGCGCAACTTCGTCTGCGCCACATTTTCCATTAATGCTCCGCTTCTTTTAGTCGTAGCGTGATGATATACATAGCCTATAGCCTTCCTCGACAAATGGGCTATCTAACACTCTGTAAGATTTTTTTTCAAATTGGTCCAGTAGTTTCGGAGCCTATTCATTTCAAACAAACAAATATTTCCTCTTTATAATATTAGTGTAGATGATAAGCTCGCGTTTGACCACTATCTCACCTCATGTGATGATGCGGTCTAAGAAGGAGCTCGCTTGTCTAGAAGTAACCTATTCACTCTTGACTCAAAGACTCCCAGGTTGTAGCTATCAGGAAACACAGACTCTGGCAGGGAATTACACTCCTTAGCTTCTATAACTTTGGACGGGCCTTTTGTATCGAAAATTTAATATTTTTTCATAAACAAGACTTGGATTTGGAATTGGAACCCGTTCATTCGTTTCCACCTGATACAAAAATCGAGATTCTGATATACCTATAGCCCCAAAGAAAACAGGGATTATGAATTCCGCAACAATGTGAAAACATTGTTGGACCTGCTGAAGATTGTAAGATTATCTTTGCATTGTATAGACTCATTAAATAATCTAACCATGATTTTGTAAAAAGGCAGTGTTTAAAAGAGTGTCCATGGAGTTTCTTGCACGTTCTTCTCCATAGGATCTACTCTTTGGAACGTGCAACTGCCGCGCTGGAGATAGGGTCGGTGAGTTTGTTTTGTTGCAGAATAACTTGCTACTCTTGTCGCTAGCGCGGCAGAATTAGCTTCATCTATTTACTGACATACCTTGACTATTCAAAAGTGCCTGTAAACTGGTCTATTTGAAATAAAGGATTTTGTATTTGTATTGTATTTGTATTTGCTCTTGAGAATGATGTATTCCTTTTCTTACACTTTCGTCTATCAAGCCATGACGTGTGTTTACACCATTAGGCTTGCATAACCCAGTGTGAGGATGCAAAACATCGGTCTGGTATCAACAGGGGCTATATTTAGTTCTGCTACGAAAACTGCTCGAACGCAATGCACATGTGACTGGTAACCCCGATTGCTTTCCGTTCTTTGATGGTGGAGTGTTTACTGAAACATAATTTGTTCAGTGGTCTTTATTTTATTTTAACCGACTTCCCAAAAAGGAGGAGGTTCTCAATTCGGTTGTATTTTTTTTATTATGTTTGTTACCTTTGGCTTTGTTAACTTTGGATTTTAAATCGAAATAGCTGGAATTCGTATACTTGGATGATGGTTTTATGTCATACAAGTAATCGAAATTGCGTATTTTGCTTTTCTGCGATTTAGCAGTGGTGTTTTTAGGTGTGGGGTACCAGTACTAAAAAGTGAAAAATAAAAACTTTTTCGGTAGTCGGTGTCAAAATACGAAGAAACTAACAAAACACCGACTTCCGAAATTAAAGTTATTTTTTACTTTGTAATGTTTTTTTTTGGAAGTCGGTTGTATTTTTATTGTAACGTTTTGTCGTTTCTGGCAACATAGAAATAATGCCTCCCACAAGGTGGATCGATAACCCATCAGGGTCGCCGATGGATGCCGCCGATGGACGCACAGGACAGGATTTTGTGGCGATAATAGGCTAGATATAGTTTCCATCATCCACAAATTGCAAAACTATTTAGTCCGTCAGTTAGAGTATTGAAAAATAATAGGCTAGTTTCCATCATCCACAAATTGCAAAACTATTTATTCCGTCAGTTAGAGTATTGAAAAATAATAGGCTAGTTTCCATCATCCACAAATTGCAAAACTATTTAGTCCGTCAGTTAGAGTATTGAAAAATAATAGGCTAGTTTCCATCATCCACAAATTGCAAAACTATTTAGTCCGTCAGTTAGAGTATTGAAAAATAATGGACACGTATTTCTTGTTTCTGTAATTCAATGAATATTGACGAAGATAAAACACATCAAAACTCGGGAGTGGGGGCTCGTGACGTCGCAACCCGCTAAAAATTATGCCACGGCGTGTCGTATTAAGAATTTGTAAAAGCGTCGTAACTTCGTCAATTTTGGTTCCCGTAACAAAAGAAAAAATACGGGTCAAATATCTATACTAATATTATAAAGCAGAAGAGTTTGTTTGTTTGTTTGGATGGTTGAACGCGCTTATCTCAGGAACTACTGGTCTGATTTTGAAAATTATTTCAGTGTTAGATAGCCCATTTATCGAAGAAGGTTATAGGCTATATATCATCACGCTAAGACAAATAGGAGCGGAGCAATAATGGAAAATGTGACGCAGACGAAGTTGCGCGGGTCAGCTAGTTTTTAAAAAATCTAACTGACGGACTAATTAGATTTTTTCAGGATACAAGCCTATTGGGGGAGCCTATGTCCAGCAGCGGACGTTTTCCGTATGATAAGACGACAATGATGAACATAGAAAATGTTTTTTAATACAGAAGTGAATTAAAAGTGATTGAGGCTTTAATTAATGGTTCTTGAATACGGGAGGCGTTATGAATGATCAACCAGATAGTTTTACAAAGGAGATAATATATCTAGTAGCAAAAGTTGCAGACAGACAGCCTACGCACAAGATCTGGTAGACAAGTGCTGTGGCGTTTTGGCAGTTCATAAAACTACTCCTCTGAAAGCACTAGTCCTTATTGATCCTAAATCAATATCTGACCAGTGAAAAGTCAAAACATGCTCATTTAGTAGATTAGATGAGGGACTCCGTTTTGCGCATTTAGACTCCTATGTAGGCCCAATTATGCGTGGGTTATCTATACTAATATTATAAAGAGGTAACATTTGTTTGTAATCTATACTAATAAATAATAATATTATAAAGAGGTAACATTTGTTTGTAAGTTTGTATGTAGGGGGTAATCTCAGGAACTGGTCCGATTTGAAAAATTCTTTCAGTATTAGATAGCCCATGTATCGAGGAAGGATATAGGCTATAATTATCATCACGCTAAGACTAAAAGGAGCCGAGCATTAACGGAAAATGTGACGCAGACGAAGTTGCATGGGTCGGCTAGTCTATACTAATATTTTAAAGAGGTAACATTTGTTTGTAAGTTTGTATGTAGGGGATAATCTCAGGAACTACTGGTCCGTTTTGAAAAATTCTTTCAGTGTTAGATAGCCCATTTATCGAGGAAGGTTATAGGCTATATATCATCACGCTAAGACAAATAGGAGCGGAGCAGTAATGGAAAATGTGACGCAGACGAAGTTGCGCGAGTCAGCTAGTTTAATATAATTTTGGACCAAGATCATTTTAAACGAAGGAGTCACCGATGCTCAGGCACATGTTTAAAGGGGGGGGGGGGTGAAAGAGCATACATTAGGACTGGTTGCCATTTGTCTAACGCAGATAATTTCAAGGTTGAATATCGTTCAGCATTTACGTCACTAACACGTACACGTAGCATATAGCAGTATGTAGTGCAACGTTAGCGTAGGATTATAAGTCTACTAATAACCCGTACATTTCTACCAACGCAAGCGGTACGCTTCTTTGGGTTAAGGTTAAAGAAACTCGACTGTATAGGCGGTTCGTGAATACACGCGCGTTATAAACGAAATTAAGATCCCTATATTGTTGCTTGATGAATCAGCAATGAACACGAAATCGAGAATGGTCTTGTGGCAGTTCATCGAGTAAATCGATGAAATATTTGTCAGTCAGATAGATGAAGTTAGCTGATTTTCCATTCTTACGATTTGATAATAAACGCCTCACTACACTTGTAGATAACTGATTTTCATGTCGGCCTTGAAACGAGTTTTACTACATAAAACATATTAAAACTATTACTTGAAAGATCACATAGTTCATAAAGGAGATTTATACAGATATAGCTTGTGCTCTTACCTGAACTTAAATGTTAAAAAATATTAGTAATAATTCACAAAACAGCACCATGCTTTTTAGTGTCTGTTAGAACTGATTTTCACACTATTTGTTTGGCTCTAGTTCAGAATAAGAATTACTTTCAGAACTATCAATTGATGGACAATTTCATCATGAAATGGCTATGACAACTATGTAGCAAAGGTATTTGATTTTCGAATGCTAAAATAGTCATCCGAAAATATACCAATGATTCATCTCTTAATACAGTTAGAACATTTATTATTTTGTCAAAGCAACGCATTTTGACGTGCAACACCCTACATCAATCTTAATCTTGGAACTGTGTGAACTAAGGGCCAAGCAAACTTGGAACACTGGAATAATCTAGAACACTAACTGTCTTGCTGTGTCCAAGAATTCTGTGAAATGTGGACTCCGAGATTCCAGACGGGCACTCCAAAATGTTCCTTGAGGCAGGAGCTGTTACTACTCTTGATAGTCTCTGCCAACATCTTAGACGTCTTCCCAACATTCTCATTGCGTTTCAAGAATGCTGCTAAGTCGAGCCCACAGGTCTCGTTGACTGCTTTTCGACATTCAGCTGCAGCATAAGGGTTGAGCTTGCCATCGGATTGCACCGCTGAGCTGCAGACTTCGTTGATGAGTTCCAGGACAGCCATGTCCGTTTCAAATAGTACCTCGCAGCATCCTGTTGGTATTTATTAGTAGGAACATACTGATTGGAAAAAAATACCTGGCATTTTAAATGTAAAGCAAATCACATTGGGCAGACTGCATATATCAGGAATAAATACTGATCATAGTCTCAAACATTATAAATTAAAATATTATCATTGAGGTTTTAAGAAAAAGAAAGATTTGAAAATAATATTAAATGAATGCATTCTGCATGTAAGCAGTTTAGCATCAAAAAACCATCGCATAAAGATACAATATAATTAAATTACAGACACTCTTAAAGAAACAAATTGATACACTCACTTTTTATGAAACCTAGATGTACAAATAATCAGTCATAATCTTGTAGTTTCATAACAAGACTAATTTCAAACAAATTAATTTCAAAAATGAATTCCTAATATTCTTTCCTGTTTTAAATTTTTTTGAAAATAGTTTAGATTCTATATAATGCTTTTAATTTTTCCGTTGCCTATTGCTATGTTCAACTTACTTAAAATAATTAAAACAGGATCATAAATATTATAGTGGTTTTGCTCATAATATTTAAAAACTATATTTTAACGAGCAGCCCTTCGGTTTAAAATAAATTCTTTGCTGTTATCAACCATAGTGTTATCAAATTACACTAATTGACTTGTAGTATTGTTATCCTGTTTGAAAGTTAATTTAATTATTTATTGTTAGGTACTAATCAGTTTCTGTTATGTATTTTAATAAATAGGTTTTCTACAAAACAGTTGACACATTTTTGTATAGGCAATTTTAATGTAGACATTAAAATTGCTAGTAAGGCAACCTTTTAACAAAATGTGTTAAATTTCTTTGTGTGTTATAGTTTCCTAATGTTTACTATTTAGGAATTCAAACTTGTGCCATTCAAAAATTCCAGGAAAAACATTTTTTTAAATCTGCCTTAGCATTATGATATTAAGTATTTTACAAGGGTAGTACCCAAATTGGTTGGAAAATTTCTGTACTATTGAGTTCTTATCAGAATAATGAGTTCTTATCAGTATAGTACCAATTCATTAGCTTTAACTTCTTATCACAAGGAAGTTCCTAACTGCGGTAAAATATGAGTAAGTAGGTACTGGCATTTTTTACTGAACTATGTAAACCTGAGATCACATACCTATAGTGTATATGATCTCAGGCAATAAACTTGTTTTAATAAGGATCTTAACTATTTTGTAACTGATATAATTAACTATATTCAATGTAATGGAAAATGATGCCTCTAAATAATTGAATATGCAATCTTTTTATGTAATTATACTCGTGTACATGCCAGTACCGCATTCCAATCAGATCTTCGTAAATATTAAATGCGCAGAGTCAACAGCTGGACCGCGACGTTATTTGCGCACCAATACGTCGTTCTTGTGAACTGCAAATATTACCCACTATAACGCGCGATTTCACCCGCCCAAAATGTGCTTAAAACATTTATATAACCCAAAACATGACATCAACTGCAACAAAACGAGTTACAGTGATAATTTAACAGCCGTAACCGCCGTATAATTAGATTAAAATCATCATTTATAGTGAGCTAAAACGCTCGCTTTCGTCACAGCGTCCAGCGATATTGACATTGAGCTTGTGTTAAAAATACCGACATTACCTGCCTCCCGGTCGAACTTGTTGGGCTTGAGCTGCTCCCGACTGGGGCCCAGGACCACCGGCGACAGGATCCTAGGCCACAACACAGCGAAACACCCAACAACAATCACAAGTACGAACATCGTCTTCCGCGGACCCAACACCTCCTCGTTCGCCATTCTGTCGTCGTGTTTTCGTATCGTTTCGTCACTCAAATACACAGCCGGTCGCACTCTACGGGAACATCGTCGTGTGTGATATAAATAAAGATTTTCGTCCCACGTTCCGCCCGTGAAGAAAGCGCGCATTGACAGCTGTCAGAGATGCGCCCTCTCCCGGCGAAAACGTTACGGGAGCGATCCAAATTTTCTTCTCTTCGATACGGGAGCGTCCGCAATTCTTGAATATTCAATCGCAGCAATCGCAGAAAGCCGGTGGATTGAGCTGGCTCGAAGTGACACAGCCGTATACCAACATCAAACAGCTATGCCGACTTCTTGCCTTCCCAGCCACCGGCTCGGTTTCTTCTGGCGTCCAAGTCGAGTGTACAGCATTGCAGTTCAAAATTGACAGAGTGAATTAACGTTGCCGGGCGAGCGCGGCGCTCGGTGGGCAGAACTCGGAACAATATGCCTGGGCGCGGAGGCGGCGCCGGCTAATAACCCGTCCCCACCGCGATGAGGACTACACGCGCCCAGATGAATACTAATTAGACACTTTGTGTAGGTACTTGTCGTTAGACGAGCATGCCTGAGGAAAAAGTTTGTATGTATAAAGGGCTGTAACGTTCCTGGTGTTCACCACGTGTGAGCCTGATTTTTTAAATATTATTTGAGCAAGCGCGTCGCCTACGCAGCAGCCGGTGTCGATTCGGGTCAAAGTATGACAGTTATATGGTGTAGGTACTGTACATATGCCTACATTTTATGTGTATTGCGGAAAACAAGAATTATTTAGAACATTATGTAAGTATACCATGATGAGTTTGCATTCATAAATCAATATAAACAGATAGGTATACCTACATGCAAACTTGAATGGATACCTGCTGGTATTAGAAGAAGTCTTACCTGCCTTCTGCAAACATCCCACCCACTCATCATTACACTGAATATCACACCTGTATCTATTCATTAAATTCCCCTTGCTTTGTTTACCTAGTTATAAGACTGATCAGAATCACTATCCGTTTCCCGCCTTGTTTTCATGAATCTGACACAAGTTTATCACATCATTGGAGAGTTTTGGAGAGTTTACGGTCATAGTAAGGTTGCAAGTGGATAATAATGTTTTAGCCAGCCAGTTTAAAAAAAAAATGCCCTAAAAATGTTTTACCTCAGTGACACTACTATGACTCACGGCGCAGAGATAAGCGTAGGAAATCTCGTTTCAATGCAAACACAGTTTTATCTCTAAACCTGCAGGTGGATACAATCCGCAAACAACGATTTTTTTTTTGTTATCTATTCGGTAGCTTTGGGTTATCGCTTTTTAAACAAACTTCTGTAGCAAGAGCTAAGGTTTTTTGGATGATAACTATTCCCGCTGTTTTTGGATATTCTAAGCATTTTCAATTCATTTGGTACTTGTAACATTTCATCACAAATTCCTTTATTTCAAATATACCAACTAGGCACTTTTGAATAGTCAAGGTCTGTAAGTCAAATAGGTGAAGCTAATTAATTCTGCCGCGCTAGCGACAAAAGCAGCAAATTGTTCTGCAGCAAAACACTCACCGACACTATCTCCAGCGCGGCAGTTGCAAGTTCAAAAGAGTAAATCCTATGGAGAAGAACGAGCAAGATTCCATTGACACTCTTTTAAATCAGTGTTTTGATAGACAGAGAAGTGCCTTGGCAGAGGAGTGGGAAGATAATGTTCTTGCAAAAGACGTAAGTACCTACTTATAAAATACGGTGCCGTGAGAAGCAAGCCTATAAACTATATTAACTATCTATAATCCATAAACTCTGGGTATGCTACTGAGAAATTGATTAGATTGAACCTATGAATACTTATTAATGCACAGCAGTGGTACCGTGCTTGCAACCGCTAGTACCTCTTATAGTTTCTATAAAACACAGTTTTCGTATGGTGGGTTGAGTATCCAATCTGTAGAGCAGTAGCAACAAGCAGGTGCGTGGAGCGCAAGTGGATACCCACCATTACGTACTTAGCAAACATATTAGGTACATGCCAAAGTAGTTATTCTCAACACGATCTAAATCACTGGCTGGTAAGAAACTAAGAATAACGAGATAATAAATGTCAAAACCTCCTTTGATGTAGCAATTCAAAGAGGTTTTCTACCTATTCGTTTTATGCAGGGGCTGGCTCTTATTTATTTATACCTACATAGATAGTAGTTGAAGTAGGTACCAAATTAAAAAATCTAACAATGTTTGTTTATCAATCTGTTTTTAGGGAGCATCTATACTTACCTACAGACCCAAGTCATTGGTATTCCTACTTGGAGTTAGTATAACCTGGCTTATTTCTTCAAGTAGTGGTCGGTACGGTACCTACCTAATGGGTAATTCTCAACTTGCTTGGCATACGTGTTCTTTGGAACTACCTGCTTGAGTTAAAAAAATGTACAAAAGCCCGGTTCTGTCACCTTTCACACGGAAGGAAGAACAACAAAACTTAAATGTTAATCACGCGCAGGATACGCGTTAAGAAATATAAACTATCAAACGGAAACCAGCCAGGATATCCTTTTTATTTATGGTATGCTGTCTCCTTAGCATCCAGACGCACTTATAACGCCTTACCTGGGCGGTGTTCTAAGGTACCAGCGGCCATTTTGAAAAACTTGCGCGTACGTCGTTTCCTGCGTCGAAATGGTACGCTACCTACCCATTGTTATATGGGAGGGGATGTCTGTGACATGAATACATATTGAAATAATGGTTTAACTGTCGAATTAAAAAAGTATGTAAGCCCTGCATGAGGTGGAAGGTTTTTGTTCAATAGATCCTTTGGTAAACTAAACACAGAAACAGACGTGGAAGATTTATCGGATGTTTTTCAATGAATCGTAGATGCTTCGAATAGGAACTGTGTTTTGGTCAATTAATTACGTTTGAGAGCACTCGTCTTGAATAATAAATTACCTACTGGTCTATTTTTGAAGTTGCCGAATACTTAGTACTTACGTGTGAGGCAAAAATTACAAGAAAGAAATAAAATTAATAGTTCTTCATCAGCTGGCATCCCAATTGGCGTACTAGACCCTCGCCTGCAGTTCCTGATAGCTTGAATGTGCATTCATATATTGATGTGATAATATTGGTTTTAGAATCTAGGGATTAGCTAAGGTGCATCAGAATCTTCCCGCCTTCATGAAAACATCTGCAATAGCAATAAGGGCGGGTTGTTTCACGTTCACTTACCGCATGTGTAAACGTTAAAAATGGTGCTAACTATAGTTAAATCAAAAAATTGGGTTGTTTCACAATGTGTCATGTTCGTAAAATATAACGTTTACGTTAACAGATGGTCTGAGCACTGGTTAACGTTACTTTAGTTGCGTCAAATAAAACAATATTGTGAAATTTCTTTTGAATTCCTCAATACTAGTTCTTCTGATGACACAAACAAGTGGTGGAATGCAAAAAAAAACTAGTTATTTAGGTAGGACCCGTGTCAATAACTTATTAGCTATTGGGATGAGCGAGAATTTATACCAGAATGTTTTGAAACAACGCTTCTTATTTACCGAACTTTAAAGATCTTCCGTAATTGTTACTTTTTGACGTACGTATGTTACGTTAACCAACCGTTTGATACAACCCGCCCTTAATCAATTGATCTGCAAAGGCATGATACTATTTAGGGTTCCGTACCAATAGGGTAACCAACGGAGCCATTGTGCAAAGCCTTCGCTGTCCGTCCGTCCTACCGTCCATCCTTGCATCAGTCTGTCAGCGGGCTGTATCTCATGAACCATAACAGGTAGACAGTATAAATTTTCACAGTGTGTGTAGGTATTTCTGTTGTCCCTGTAATTATTTTTTCATAACAAATAAATATAAAAAATTCAATGGGGCAAGAAACATGTTTTTTTCGACTTATGGTGCGGAACCTTTCGCGTGCAAGTCCGACTTACACTTGGCCGGTTTTTAGAACAGCTTATTTCAGCAGTCTTTTTAGAGGCTGATGAATCGGTGACCACGTTCATCATAATATACCTGCATTATAAGTCGCTGTAGGCCACTGATCATTAACACTTAATTTTTTTCAAACCAAACAACGCACGAAACGTTTTATTTCAAACTGTCTCGCATGAATGGGATCCACACTCGCACTCATTAGAATCGTTTAGAGGGCCTAATTATACGACCAATGAGTCATGATATGTTACATCATTGGCCCATTCATCATCCGCCTACGGTGTGCAGGCTACGGGCCATGTAGCCGCTTTCATATTGACGTGGGGTGTACGCACTGTAGTCGGGGGTCACGGCTTCTTCTAATTACGAGATGTAAAGTTTTGATTGTGTTTTGCAAGATTAGTGTTTCTAGCACTAAGCGAAGAGCTCGTCCTCGTGGCTAAAAAATTACAGCCACACTGGACGATCTGTAAGGTTAAACAACTATTGCCGGGGTCGGTCCTTGGATGGCTAAGACTCTCTATGTTGTTAACCATCTAAACATTCAAAGTTTCCTTCGTGCCTCGGAAAGCACGTTAAGCTATTGGTACCGGCTGTAATTTTTAGATCATTGACAGGACAGTCTTTGCAGGTAGGCAGTCAGGAGACAATAAATCTAACACCAGTCTTGCCAAGGGTGTTACTCAGTTACTGGGTTGTGGAGGTCAGATCGGTCGGTCGGAATTGCTTCATGTAAAATCCTGGTAGGTACTTACTCAACCAGCCAAGAGGATCATCGGCAATGTAAGGCTCGTGGAGTCGAAGCTCTAAAGTCTTGAGCATAGACGCCAAGTTGCTGGCCTGTCGGTTTTCTATCGGTTGAATTTTGGGTTTGAGTGTGTGACGGCATTGCTTTTAAATTTAATTCCGCCAAGCCCGTTCCATCATCAGACCACAACACGTACGGCGATGCGCCACCGGCGGTAAATGGATCACGCGCTCACAACATTTTTGGAAAACATTCATTGTGTGTAGGTACCTACTTGCGTAGTAGGTACCCTAAGGAGTCGAGTTCCCTGCCTAAATTTGTACTGTTTCCTGATAGCTACAACCTGGGAGTCTTTAGGTCAAGAGTGAATAGGTTACTTCTAGGCAAGCGTATTCCATCTTCGACCGCATCATCGCTTTTATTAACATCAGGTGAGATGGTGGTCAAGCGTAAAAAAACTGCATCCAATTTACCTGGGAACCGACCTAAAAAATACATGGAAAAAGGCTAGGCAGACTGGTTTTGATAGTCCTAGCCGTTTGATTTAGATGGTTTTTTCTTCTTTTTCACGACATGGATGTCTCTAAGTATAGCTCTGAATCATTTCAGAGTAGGGACCAACAGTTTCTCGTGTGTACAAGCTCCAAATACCTACGACACAACAATGAACAATAATTTGCGATTATTATGAGTAAGCTGGTTGCTCATACTAGTTCCTGACAAGTACCAGAATTATCATCGTTATTAACAGAATCTTCCGAAGATTACCTACATACAGGTAGAATTAAAGCTAATTGTGGATCGGAACCAGGAAGGCTCGTCTCTAAGCCCGAAGTCCATAGTTTCGGGTTTAGTTGCGGGCGTTTTCTACTCCGTATCACCAAGAACCCCCGAACCAAAGAGTATAGTAATTACCGAACCCGAATTAAGTATGAATGACAACACGATTTGACAGTAACTGTTAAATCGTGTTGTCCACAGATATAGATCTATATCTGTGGTGTTGTCATTAATTTTTTGTGGTTAGGTGATACGGAGTAGAATACGCCCTCAACTAAGACTGAATCTACGGACTTCGGGCTTAGAGAGTAGCCCCATTTTTATTTAATTATTTATTTTTAAAATACTTTACGCACACATGTACAGAGGCGGACTTAAGGGCCGCCCATATGCGCCCCGTGCGAGTCACGTATTTGGCGCCCATATTCCAGTATAATTAATTTAATTAAATTTCATACTTAGGGTAGGCACTAATAGTTTCTAGTGCGTACAAGCTCCAAATACGACACAACAATGAACAATCGTTATGATTATTATGAATACCTAAGCTGGTTGCTCATACTATAGTTCCTGACAAGTGCTACCAACAACATCATAGCTAAAATCATGGTTTCATCAGAATATCCCGAGGATTACAACCTACAGTTATGGTAGAATCAAAGCTAAAATGGCGGATCGGGACTCACGGCGAGTCGCCACACAGACGCATTAGAAAATTCATGTGACAGCGGGAGTGAGGGGTGGGTAATGTAATGGGTCATTAATATTATTAATTATCAGCTATTAACAGAATATTTTTTGTTGATTCACAAAATGGTCATTCATAACAGCACTGCAGTCGTTTAAGAATGTGAAAATCACCCTGAGTTTAAGAAGGTGGAAAGAAAGGAACCATATTATTATCATTTACCTACCGTCAATACTGGCCACAAATAAATTCAAAGCTTTCGGTAGCTTCTTAGAAATCGCTTACAGGAAAACCGAGACCTCTGTCCTGGGAATTGAACCCAAAACGTCACGGTCGGCAGGCTGCCGACGGTAGCTTCTCTCATAAACAATGGAATACAATTGAGGCTTAGGTAGTTCACAGATAAATATTTAATTACAACATTGAAATATTGGAAGCTACCCCTTGCGTGGGACTTCATAAAGTGCACTCAATTAGGATATGTTCCTGAAAAAATCTATTCATTCCCGGTCCGCTTACGATATTTTTCATAACACCATTGGTTTGTTAGTGGTTATTGGACAGATAAACGACCAATAAAACTTCAGAAACCGAGCTAAATTCCGACAGTATGTTAGCTAAAATTAAGTGCGTTGAAATTTCACGTGACGTCACCCCTCTTGAATTAATCTACTAATCATTAGTACTTATAGAAAAGCTCCACATCCTCTTGGATCATTTTTACGAAACAATATTTCGCCACTGTTAAATTATCATGCCCTAACTTCGACGCGTGCGCATATCTTCGCGTGCCGTCGCCATTGTGGTGGCTGTGCGACGCGAGTTGAATGCTCATGCGCATCGGTGTTGATTGTGGATATATACGAATGGGAATTTTGTGCGGTACGGTTGATTTTTTGGATGCTGTGATCGGGGATACAGTTAAGGGCCAGCTAACGTCACCGACGTCACCTAACAAAATTAGGGTCTTGTTCTGCTAAGTATTCTTTATTAGCTAGCTTTTTACTTTTAGGGTTCCGTACCAAAATGGTAAAAAGGAACCCAAGATGGTGTGACTAAGTCTGTCCGTCTGTCACAGCTGGATATCTCAAGAACTACTAATGCTATCAACTTGAAAGGAATAGTTTTAGATGACGTTTCTTCAACTATTTTGCAAATAATGAAAGAAACAAAATTGCATAATACATACTTTCTTGAACAGCAACTGAAAGGGGTTCTAAAAATTCGAAGTATTCGGGCATGTGGTGTATCATGTGGAAGAGCGCTATTTGCTTGTTTACGCCACGTGGTTTTCGCCTTTTGGCGAAAAATACCATTCCCCCCCCCCCTTCCCCCTTTACCTCCAAAGTTTGCACGGAAAGAAACATCTGTAATAATTATATATTTTATGATTAAAGTTTATATGAAGTTTACAGTAAAAATAAAACACGACCGTCTTTATATAGCACACTTTTTCAGAAATCATAAACAAAAATTACATTAATACCACTATCAGTCAAGAGATGGCGCTGATCTAAATCAGCCACATACACCGCAGTCTTATTTTATGACGAACTAGCTGACCCGCGCAACTTCGTCTGCGTCACATTTTCCATTATAGCTCCGCTCCTATTTGTCTTAGCGTGATGATATAAAGCCTATAACCTTCCTCGATAAATGGGCTATCTAACACTCAAAGATTTTTTCAAATCGGACCATTAAAGTTCCTGAGATTAGCGCGTTCAACCAAACAAACAAACAAACTCTTCTGCTTTATAATATTAGTATAGAAGTATAGATAGAGGCAGGGGCGTAGCTACCGCCGTATCAGCCGTATCAAAAATACGGGGCCCCCGGACTATAGGGACTGAGGATGTGTGAAGAAAGTGTACCTTCGTGGCCTGTCAAGACAATCCTAGGCCAGTAGGACCTATTTTGTTTTTATTTTACTTGATATGGGTTTGCTCTTGACTCTAGTCTTGGTCAAAGATGACAGAGACAAAGTCTACGATGGAGCGAGCCTAACCAGAAGTAGATTAGATTAGATTGAGGTTAGATTTTGTTTAAAAAAAATACCAGGCCCCCCAAAATGTTTGATACAGAGCCCCTTTGAGACTAGCTACGCCCCTGAAAGAGGCTTCGTCGATGAAAAACTTTTCACAGAAACAAACAATTTTACCGCTTTAGGTTCAAAGTTAAGTTGACCGACAAGACGAGTTTCTGATTCGGCGGTCCTAGCCAAAAGTATGAACCGTATGTTTCCTACAAAACCCACCCCACGTGCATGCCTTGACAACTAGCTACCGTTTGGTTGGTCAACGTTACGAAAACCACCCGAAGCATTTCCATTCAGCGCACTCTGCATTTGAGAAATTAAGAATTTAAAAGTGTTATTGTAGGTATTTTTGTTTATTATTCCATATCGCTCCTTCATGGCTAAATAATAACAGCCAAACAGTTCTATCTTCGAGGTTAAGCAAAGTTTGACAAAGTCGCTCCTTGGATGGGTAACCATGCATCCAATAATAGCTTTCCAGTTTCCTCCGTGCTTCGGAAAGCTTTCTTTAAACATCTTTTATAGTCGTCAGGAATAGACAGAAGTCAGAAAAATCTGTCATCACTCTTCCCAAGGAGTACCAACCTTCTTTGTAACCAAGTTTCTGGATTGTGGAGGGCAGACAGACTGAAAAACCATATAAAATACTGGTAATACAGGCGTACCTACCTAATTCTCTGAGGATCCCTACCAACAACAAAGGTGCAACAAAAAGCCTCGCTCTTTTTTCAAATCGGTTAAAGATACACCACAGACCACAGTGCTGTACGTTGAGCTCACTGCGATTGTCAATACTAGTACTTATGAAGGAGATAAGACACCGGACAGGCAAGAAGGGACGTCCGGCGTGGAACATACCGTTGCCCATGCCAAAGCATGAGAGGCCCAGCCCAGTACCCTACTGTTACATGTAGGTACTTGTAGTATCAAACAAAACGGTTGTCTATGTCATAACTGGCAATTTTTTTTTAAGGGGTTTGCTCTTGACTACTCTAGGTCAGAGATGACAGAGACAAAGTCTACGATGGAGCGAGAGCGAGAGTGCGAGAGAGAGCCATAGATATAATAAACAACTGTTTCTTTTTATATTTCTGTGGAGCGAGCTTACCCAGAAGGAGCCTGTTCACTCTAACTTTGAAAAGATTAGGGTTGTAAGCGATCGGAAACACAGACGCTGGGCGCAGGTTTACATGCATGCTTGTGGTCTCTTATCCTCTCAATAGCCTGCTTTTGCCCGCGACTGCGTACGCGCATATCCCGCCCGCGTTGATTGAGAGACAAACAATATAGTAAACCAGATATTCAGTTTGCAGACCTCATCCCACCGGCCCCCTTCTACCATCGGACATCCAGACGCACTGCAACTTACCATCCCCTTGTTGCTATTCCACGAATTCGCACTAAGTGTTTCCAAACGACTTTTATAATGCGCACAGCAAAAGCGTCTGTGTTTCCGAACGCTTATAACCAAAATCTCATCAAAGTTAGAGTAAACAGGCTCCTTCTGGGTAAGCTCGCTGCATCGTAGACTTTGTCTCTGTCATCTCTGACCTCATGACCAAGACTAAAGTCAAGAGCAAACACATCTCAAAAAAAAAAACAAAAATAAAAAAGACATGTTACCGGCAATCTTTATAATCCGGTATTCCTATAAATTTCAATAATCATATTTATGTTGTAAAAGTCTAGGACTTTTGAATTGCTTAGAATAAGAAGCATACGTATTGAAAGAAGAAACTGACTCCTGAAATACAGGTATTACATATCTAGCTCAGGAGTCAGGGCTTCACAATGATTGTAATGTATGTTTTTCAATAAACTATTAAACTTTTTTACATTGCCCAAGTATTCAGCTAACTATATTCTGTAAATAACCATTTCGATATCGACTTCACCTGAGTGACTAAGCTTACAAAGTGCACTTTATTTCACACGTCATAAGGTCTTATATTTATACGAATTTGAAACTCACCTCGGATTCCGCTGTCGAGACACGAAAATGTTGTTACAGAATAGAACTGCTGATTAGAATACTGGATTTCACAGATTGCCGTTAACATAATAACATGACTGCTAACTGAATATCTGGTTTCCTATATTGTTGTCACTCAATCAATAGTACGAGCCAAAAGGATCATCGGCAATGATAGGCTCGTCGAATCGAAGCTCCAAAGTCTTGAGCATCGACGCCGAGTTGCTGGCCTGTCGGTTTTCTATCGGTTACATTTTGAGGTGTGTGCGACGGAATTGCATAATTTAATTCCGCCAAGCCGGTTCCACCATCGGACCACAAGACGTACGGCGATGCGCCACCGGTACATGGAGGACATCCCACCATACGCACAAAACGTTTTGGGAATACATTCATTGTGCATACCTACAGCTAAGGAGTGGAATTCCCTGCCGGAGTCTGTGTTTCCTGATAGCTACAACCTGGTAGTCTTTAAGTCAAGAGTGAATAGGTTACTTCTAGGCAAGCGTGCTCCACCTTAGACCGCATCATCGCTTAACATCAGGTGAGATAGCGGTCAAACGTATGCCTATCAATAGTAAAAAAAAAACTATTAATATTCGTCCTACTTTTTTAGTAGGTATGACAGAGTAAGTATGCCACTATTGCCTTGCTTGATACTCGTAGCTACCTAAACCTGTGTGAAAAGACCGTTATTCATATCCGTCCCGAAGGACCACACACCTCGATATTAAGAGTATTCTGCTGGTATTTTTTATTGGAAAATGAGGTAACATTTAGTTTATCAAATACAAAATTTGATCTTCGTGTGGTTTTTAATCGAAGTTAGGTCCCCGGTTCAAAAGACTAAGTACCGTCTATTGGTACCTGCTACCAATAGACGGGTTTAACATTTGTATTAAATTACACCAATATTATAAAAGATCAAGTTTGTTAGTTTGGATATTATCTTTCCACCAATCCATCTGACATTTTTTCTCTGCACCACTGTAACATCGACTGGTAGAATGAAAATGCTTAGCAGGAATGGCGAACGAACCTTTGGCACGCGTGCCGATGATTAGCATGCCGCAAAATAATTTGGGCACGCCAATGTAAGATACCTACTTAGCATCCAGGTAATGTGTAACAGAATAAAATAAACTAAATTTCCCTTTTTTTAGTACAGTCGCTAGCACATCAAGCACACAAAAATTCTTTCAGTATTAGATAGCCCATGTATCGAGGAAGGCTATAGGCTACATATCATCACGCTAAGACAAATAGGAGCGGAGCAATAATGGAAAATGTGACGCAGACGAAGTTGCGTGGGTCAGCTAGTTAAATTATAAAGTCATAATTTTTTCGTGGCACTAATGGACATTGTTATTATTTCTTGGCCAATTGGTACGGTTACCAATAAGGTTCGCAACGCCCGTAAGGCCCTATTGCAGCCAAGTTGTAAGTTCTTTTAATTTGCCTGGTCTGACAGATTTAACGTCCGTCCGCCTTTGCACAGTATCTATTTTTTACTAGTGCATAAAGTTTTAGTCATTTTCCTAATTAATAAATAAATTAAAATGCTTTCTTTAAAAACTGGTGGAAGCTACGCTACTGCTGAGAATCCTAAAGTTCTTTTTATCTCGGACAATGCGCAGATCCTGACGGATGACCACGATTTCAAAGACTACCTACTGAGAAAAACAATTCTGTAAATAGGTATACTCAATAGAACAAGAGCAACGGAACTGAAAAGTAGTTAGTAACAAGTGACGTTCAGTACAAGCTTGCCTATTTCGTACCTAACGATTACCTCAGATTCAAGGTTAGAGATTTTAGCAGCTACTCGTCAATGGGACTGAACTCCCGCTAAACGAAAGGTCACGAATGAAGATGGGTAGTCTAAGGAAGTTTTAAAATATGGTCGGCTTGCACTTGAAGTAGGTTCTACTCAACGTAAGGCCAGTCCCAAGTCAACAGTCAGTTATTCGAACTAGGCTGAAAATCAGCACTTTCTGAACTTCAAGAATTTACATGAAGATAGTCCCTCAAAGGCCTCGCTCGTTACCACTTCCTAGTGTTTTCGTTGAGAAGATGTGGCACAACAAACTTTCCAGCAAAAATTGAATACTTATACTTAAGTATACAATTTTTTTTTTTTTTTTGTTAAAAAAACTTTGCCCCACACTAGGAATTTCTCATGTATCGTGGGTGCGTTTACAAACTTATAAAGTCACATACACAAACAGCCAGACCCGGAACAACTATCTGTTTCGCCATACAAATATTTGTTCCGTGCGGAATCGAACCCACGACACGCGACGCAGCAGTCGATCGCTCAACCACTGCACCAACGGTGCCGTCAGCAATGGTGTAATGTAATATCATTTAGTATTTTATGATATGTAATTAGGTACTATGTAAAGTTGAAAGTTACAGTTAGGTGAACGATTTAGAAGGATAGGTACCTTAGGCGCCATAAAAGACTTGAACACGTGACGATTTGACGAGTCCTGACTTAAATGTCGTAGTTTTTTTTTACAAAATGGGCACCTGCAGGACTATTTTCAATAATCTTTAGCAGCATGTCTCGAATAGTTTTTAAAGTCAATTCATACAGAGGATGGTACAAACTTTGTCCAATCATGCAGAAAAGCAACAGCACAATCAATAGCGAGCGAAGCGTGCTGGAATTTGAGCACCTCCCTTTTTATTTATTAGATTTCGGTCTTAATGGGTGTTCTAATATGGGGCCATTTTGATTTTTTTTAATTAAAAAAATTGATTTTACCCACGCCACGTTATACTTATACCTTACGCGATATTTGTTAATCTCACAAACTCATGAGATTCCATTTCAAAAACCTTATCGGTATTTTTTTTCTCGTGGATTTAGAAAGCTATTTCTTCCAGCTCTGTAATAAATATCTAACTTTCTATAACTTTAATATTTTAATCTAGGTAAGTATACTTAGGTACTAATTAGGGCGTTTGCACATAGCTTTAAGATTACGGTGTAGGTACTGTACTGTACTACTTCGATCTGTGGGTAGGTACTTGCATTATTAATTTGTAGGACTTGTAGGTTGCAATCACAAAACATTCCTAGTTATTGCGAGTTTTCTGAGTACGTATTTATTACCCGATTTATAGCTTCTACCGGCTCTGATACACATTCAGAATAACATTAACTAAGGGCCCGCCTTATTCAGGTTAATTTTAGCTATCAAGCAGACAATCACGATATTTCCATTACACATTAACGATGGAAGGAAGACGATATTTCTATGAGCGCGCCTATTAAAGTAATGCAACCATGTGTGCTGAATCGAAATTGCAGCACAAGGAATATAACGACACCAAATTTGTAAAGAAACCCATTGTAGCCACAGTGGGCAGTCGATTGACAATTGACATTCGTTTTCCATAATTGAACAACGTCTATTGGTCATCGCACGTCGCCGCCATTTTCATATTAGTATGCGAACCGCGTTTCCCGCCAAAGACATTCGTGCCGCGCCCAACTCCTCAATAGAAAGAATCATGATGAAGGAATTTATGTTCGTTTTGTGTACGCGACAGCGTATGATAAACGATGAATAAATAATAAGCGTTTCTAGGTATGACGGCAGATACCTGATCGGGTTTAAAGCAAGTACCTGCGGGCTCTATGTTATGTTATAATTATGCACCGCATTCTTTTGTTTTTCTACTTAAGTTTATACCTACAAGTTGCGTAGGTACCTACTTATTGGCAAATTGGAACTTTTACTATTTTACGACCAATTTAACGTAAACAGGTAATTTGTAGTTCAATCAGCAGTTCGTGATCGTTACTTAAGACTGTGTAAGGAAAAGCTATAAAATAAACATCATTCGTAACATTTCACACGATTACCCAAACGGTACAGTTATACGGGACTATAATGTTGATGAATAACAAGTCTGCCTAGTCCCTTTCGCCCTGCGTGTGAAGGTTTTATGAAAAAGTCTCGTTTAGGAACTGAATGTCGCTATTAAATCTGCAAATTATAGTAAAATTCATGAACGAACTTGGAACTGCCAAACTTGTCAATGTCAAAATGTCAAAGCTTTTCGTTTCGTTCCATGGCCAGATTGATCCATAAGTTATTCACAGCATGTAGTCTCTTTTTTCTCTTTCTTTCACCTGTAATTTTCAATACCCCATTTCATTTCATGCTAAACACTATACACCTGGAAGGAAAATATAAACAAAGATTTCAGATGACAGAATGGACGATTGATTAAGATTCAATGAAGTCTATTTCTTGATAGTTATTTATTAAATATTCACAATGCAGGATTTCACAAGTATATTAAACATAATCTTCATAATAAGCGGCGGGGTGTTAACTTTCGTGATTCTGTTCATCTTTGCTAAGAGACAGATAACAAGGTTCGCCCTTCGTTCGAGGAGAGGCCCGCACGTCCCCATCGGTACTGATGCGAAAAAAGTAAGTTTACTGTCCCTATTTGAATCTTTACGTAAAGCCTCTTTCGGGAACAAGTCTCCTACAAAACAACGGTAATAATGTCTAATTCACGAATACATAGGTAAACCAAAAATAACTAGGTACCTACTATGTGCCTTGTAAAATCCTATCGGACATCATAGTAGGTACAGTTGCTATCGATATCTTGCTTATTTTGCTGCATAGTACTCACTCAGTTCTGCTGTCCATGACTCATAGCTAGAACCTATGGCTAGAACTTAAGCACAAACACTGCATTCGATTTTTAAATTTTTGTAATTGATAGAATGAGAAGGTTTCAGATTGGATAGGTACACAAATAATGTCTGACATTAATAATGTATAAACTGCTACATTTTAATTGAAATAAAGAGTTGAAATGCTAATCAATAAACTGTGTCATTTAATACATCAATCTTTCTGAATTATTGTTGAGTTTGAGTTTTAAAGTTTTATTTTTAAACTAATTGAAAAAACAAAAAAAAAACATTTAATCCATTACCAACTGTAATGGTTGCATCTGTCAGTTGTTATATAATTTTCTTTTTGCTTTATTTGTTATAGATTCTAAAGAAGGAGCTTGAGCGGCGTATCGAAGCAGTGCCACGCATCATGCATGAGCCTCGGTTGTTGAGCACAGAGCCCTCGCACTACATTTTGGAGCCGCAGCAGCCGTACCACTACCGGTTCCGAGCAGTGGATGATGTCAAGACTCTTGGTAAGATTCCTAATGTTACTACAAAAAGTCCTACACAATAGGGAATATGTATGAACAAAATGTTTATAATTTATACAGTTTATCTAAAAGTATACAAAAAATATAATACTAACCGTGAAAATAGAACCAATATTACTCGAAAAACAAACAAGATATTTAAGGTGAATGCTCCAACCAGCCCGTGAAATTCAAATTTTCTTACGTTTTTTGCAACTTGCAGGCCAGTGCTAGGTTGTATGTTAATTAAAATATTATTCGCGGCTGTAAGACATATTAGTATGTAGTTTCAGAATTATAATCATCAAAATCATCAATACAAGCTCTAGGAATGAATTTTTCTGTTTTTTTTTTTTTTTGTTCCTATGCCTTTATGAACTTGGGAGGGTTGTATTGGTGATTTAGATGATTATAATTCTGTAACTACATACGTCTAACAGCTGCAAATAATATTTTAATCAACATACAACCTAGCACTGGCCTGCATATTGCAAAAAACGCAAGAAATTTTGAATTGCCCGAGTTGGTTGGAGCATTTACAACTTTATCTGCCCTCTTGCCGAAACAATGTTTTCTATGGCAACTGTATATACATCATGGACTTTGACGTCAAAGTCCATATCAGACTTCTCTTTTTATTTGTAATCTTTGAAGCTTTATAACTTCATCGCTGAGTAAGGTATTTAAAAACAATTTCATGATTGTTTACTAGAACTAACATGTATTTCATTTTTCAAATAAAAAAAATCACATGCATATTCCCTGTTAATTGTAGTAGCATTGGTTACTTCACAGGGTGTGAAGGCTAAAATTGTATTAAAATGATTTTATAAAATCTTCGTATTTTATCAGAGAGTTCTACTGGTATGTCTGCTAATCTCTTTTCATAAATTCAAAAAATTCAAAATTCAATATCATTTATTCAAATTAGGCTGAGGGCCAGCACTTTTTGAACGTCAAGTTTTACAAAAGACAGTCCCCCAAAACACCCGCCCGTCACCACTTCCTAGTGTTTTAGCTGTGGAGAAGAAGTGGCCAACAAACTCCCCAGCAACACAACTGTCTGTTACGTTTTAGGAACTAGAATTTTACAATAATTAATAATAGTATGCAAAGTGATCCAAAATTCAAAATTCCTTCTAAAATTTACATAACACAAAAATAAATATATACTTTATTTATCACTTGTTAGCTACTAGCACTATGACACTAAAACAAAATACACACTAGCAAGTGTTGACGTATGTGGATTAAATAGGTATAAAAAAAAAGACCTACATGGTCAGACAAATAAATAAAAAAGAAATAAAATAAAATATTGTATGAACTCATATAACCTGTCATTAAACTACTATACTATCTACTTAAACACAAGGACCATGATAATTTGTCTTGCGTTCAACACAGCGACCAACTATTCTTATCGTCTAAATAATCATTAATAGAATAGTATGCATAGAACTTGTATGTATGTATGTTGTAGTAATTTGTATGTATGTATGTTGTAGTAATTTGTATGTATGTATAGAACTTGTAAGCCTTTATTGTAGTTACGACTTCAATTATTTGTCACAAAGGTTTTCCCCTACAATACATAACGCGATATTTTGCGAAAGAGACATTCTGCAAAATAGGAATTGTGCAAAAGTGGCATTGTGACAAAGCTATATTCTGCAAAACCGACATTATGATAGAGATAAATTTTGGGAGAGACATTTTGCGACTAAACCCTGAAAATAAAAATACCTGAAACTATACCTTTCACAACTCTGATTAAAGTAAGAAAGTGAATATTTCCAGAGGAAGAGATAGCTCGCCAAGACCCAGGGCTCCGGCGACACCCCCGGGAGTCTCTCCGAGCCTTCCTCCTGTCTTCCCTCGCAGCCCCTCTGGATGGGCGCGGCCAGAAACTGGTGCACCAGTTCTGTGATACCTACGAGTTCGCCAGGCATCACCCTGGAGAGTTTGGGGAGGACGAGTATACAGCATACAGTCGGCTGCTGTTGAAATTGTTAGATGCGTGAGTGGTTTACTTATTTTTTAGTGGTTAAGGTGTTACTGTGAATCCTGACCGTCGCACATATGGTTTGGTGATAGTTTTTTTTTTTTTAGGAATATGTTCCTTCTTATAGAAAGTCCGCCTTATATATCAAAACATATCATGCATGCAGTGGATAAGGCGAACCGATACATTTATACCGGATCAATGTTATGGCTTCTGAATATCTAGGCTCAGTTCAGTTTGAATCAAACAACTGAACCAATCGTATCTTTTTCATTATTTCAGCTGCAGATAACAGAGCACAGCGCCGCCGTTGCACGATTGCAGCGTAACAGTCGCGCAACAGTAGCGCTACAGTCGCCCAACAGCGGCGCAACTATCGCACAAGTTGACAGATGTTGTTATATGACTTCAGAGCCCGTCTTTTGAAGAGTGTGGGCACTTGCGTGGTGGTCCCGGGGCGCGGCTCGCCCGTGAGGCGCGCGCGGCTGCTGGACGCCGCGCGGCTGCGCCCGGCCGCGCTCGCCGCGCTGCCCAGACACAATAAGTTGCCGGCCGCCTTGCATAAGCACTATACCGCGCTCGAGGTTCGTTTAGTTTTGTCGTAGTTCGGAGATGGTCGTCGCACTTTCCAGCAACTATTCTGGCACTTTTGGGTATTAACATTTTTAGGAAGTTTCCTTTACAGATTTGTTTGCTGAAAAAAGGAGTTGGCTACTAACAACAATAATGTTCTTCTGTTATTATTTTATGTTTAAGTACATGTGTATTGATATTTTTTAGTATTTTGTCAATATAATTTTACGATTTGTGTAGTCTATATTGTATTTATTTTATTATTTACCCACATAACCTAAGTGCAAGTAAGTTATATTTTTATTTATGCATGTAATATGTAGTGGTTTTAACATTAGTTATCGTTTAATTTTGGTTTACTTTGTCACTTCATCCTGTTCTGCATTCATAGTTCTGTTTCTTGTAGGTTTGTAAATTGCTGGCTTTTGATTATTAAGTATACTCACTATATTTCTACTTATTTACTTTAAAATCATCATCTGCCTAGCCTTTTCCCAACTATATTGGGGTCGGCTTCCAGTCAAACTGGATTTAGCTGAGTACCAGGCTTTTACGTGGAGCGGCTGCCTACCAGACCTCCACAACCCATTAACGGGGTAACAGAATACTTCATGGCAAGATTGGAGTCAGATTAACTGGCTTCTGACTATCCGTAACGACTGCCAAAGATCTACAAATGACAGCCGAGACCAACGGCTTAACGTGCTTTCCGAGGCACGGAGGAAACTCGGTATGTTAAGATGGTCACCCATCCACAGACCAACCATGGCAAGCGTTGCTTAACCTGGAAGATCGACCCGTGTGGCTATTTTTATCTAGCCACGAGCTTTCTCGCTTTCTCACAGGTCATGGCAACTTTAAGAGTAAATTATTTTCCTTTAGGCTTGTGGCTTCACCTTTATGTCAATGTTCTACAGCTGAACTTGAATACAAACAATCTGCACATCACGTCTTATGGGAGTGTATTCTTTGGCAGACTGAACGTAATATTATGTTAAATAGTATTCAGGTTACATCTGGAGTAGTTTACTATACGGACCTTGTAGAAACCAAAACAAATTTCCGTGCGTTCAGGCGATTTTGCCATACCTATTACTGGAATCAAAAGTAGCTCACAATTTAGGACCCATAATTTCAGTGTTAATTTATAATCCGTGGTGTTTGGCAACTGGGCTTAACCCAGTTGTATATGTCCCTTGGTGCCTATTGGCCTAACTCAAATCTTTCTTCTGCTTTATAAGGAGGGAAGTGGAAATTATATTTATTTTTTCCTACTCCTCCGCTGTACTTTCTGATTAATTTCGATGCGGGATCCAAGACAGCTGAATCGTTTCTCCGGGACTCGTCGGGCTTCATTAGCTCGGCGTTTTTCTGGTGGTCGCCACTGTTGATACTGGCTTTCAGGAGTTGCAGTGGTTGGGACTGTGTGGCGGGCTTGTCCCATAAAAAAAAATAGCCACGAGCTCCACCTTACTTATTTACTTAATAATAAATTAAAATAAAGAAAAAACATAGCAGGATGTATGTATTGTATTTGTAGTCAGTTTGAAGAAATTGAAGAAGACAGTGAACAACATTTTAACCATTAACCTACCACCACACATAACCTAGCCCAGCTACCTTTTGAATTAAAATCAACCTACATGCAAGTCGTTTCGTCCCATTCACATACATAACATTAACAAACACCATTTTCAGGGTTCCGTACCCAAAGAGTAAGCAACGGAACCCGATTACTAAGCTTCCACTCTCCGTCCGTTTGTCAGTTTGCTGTATCTCAAGAACCTTAATAGATACGACAGTTGAAATTTTCACAGATTGTTTATTTCTATTGCCACTATAACAACGAATAATAAAAATTAAGGTTTATGGTATGGACAATATGGACATATATACTAATCGCACTTAGCCGCTTTTTAATGAGTAAAACCATTTAGCAGAGCCTAGCACGAATGTTTTGACGTAATGTTCCAGTATCGTTAACGCAAGTGAATTTGATTATAACAAACTACAACCCTGTAGTATTTTGGTTTAATTTTATGCGACATGCACAGTTTGTATCATACAAAAATGTGAATATAGTATCCAATTCAAATAAATATTATGTGCGAAACTTTTTTAGTTATAGTTAAAACGTCGAAAATATTCGTGCCAGGCCCTCAGTCTCTCTTGTTAGACAAATCCATACTTTTACGCATGCCAAGGAACAATATCCAAATCAAAATCTATGAGACAACGACCTTGAACTGACTGTCCAGTTTACTGGTCACTATGTATGAGTTATCCTTTAAAGGGCTTAAAACTAAATACCTTTTTTCATTTCACAGAACATGCCAATAGACTCGAAGCTAGAAGACGAAGTGATCCGCATCCCGGTGAAGAGTCCGACGGAGCCGCTGGTGAAAGCGCCGGCGGACGAGACGGCCGTGTGAGCGCGGCTGCAGCGGCATCCTGCGCAGACGCTGTAGGGTGGACGTTGCTATACCGTGGAGACTGTGATAGTGGGGGACTGATAGTGTGTTGACACTGTTTAGTGAGAGTTGCTGAGAGTTGACACTGTATAGTGAGAGTTGCTGAGAGTTGACACTGTATAGTGAGAGTTGCTGAGAGTTGACACTGTATAGTGAGAGTTGCTGAGAATTGACAGTGTATAGTGATAGTTGCTGAGAGTTGACACTGTATAGTGAGAGTTGGTACTATACTGAGTGGTAATAATGGTACGGCAACTTACTAGACGTCGTTACTGGGATAAGGAGAACATTGTGATGTACCTACGGAGGAAAAATTATAGTAGAAATTATAGGATAGTATAAAGAGAACAAGTTCGGATAGGAGAAGGTGAACAATATGATTTCTGAAGAAAAAGAGTAATCAAATGTGACGTAACACGTTTTCAACGCACCGTCTCGTTTTATTTTTTTGTTCCCGTGAAAAAAATACGTGTCCAATATTTTTTTGGAAATCTATCTAATGGTCTAATTAGATTGTTTTGTCATCTACCCTATCCTGATGATGAGTGAAAATGATACTTTGTAGTATGGTGCATAAAGCATTTCAAGGAGAAGAATAGTGACTGGACTTGTTGAATAGACGTCAGTTAAACTGAATACTTTCCTAAGTGATTGTGATTCACGTGAACAATTTAAAAGTGGCATTATAGAGGAAGAGGAGCTCGTGGCTAAATAATAACAACCGCACAGGTCGATCTTCAAGGTTAAGCAACACTTGCCGAGGTTGCTCTGTGGATGGGTGACCGTCTTAACATGCCGAGTTTCCTCCGTGCCTCGGAAAGCACGTTAAGCTGTTGGTCCCGGCTGTCATTTGGAGATCTTTGGCAGTCGTTACGGACAGTCAAAAGCCAGAAAATCTGACACCAGTCTTGCCAAGGAGTACCGTGTTACCCAGTTAATGGGTTGTGGAGGTCTGGTAGGTAGCCGCTCCACGTAAAATACTGGTATTCAGCTGAATCCGGTTTGCCTGGAAGCCGACCCCAATATAGTTGGGAAAAGGTTAGGTAGATGATGATTCTAGAGAAACAATATTGAAGTATGGGCTGATAGCTATCTTGGAAAAATGTAACAATTTAGTGCACAGTGGCATTGCAGGATGCAAATATGGACTTAAGGTGGATGCTCCAGGGTAGCCCGCGAAATTCAAATATTTTCATGTTTTTTGCAATTTGCAGGTCATTGTGAAGCTGTATGTTAAACAGAATACGATTCGCGATCGTAAAGAGCATTTATCTAAAGGATTATAATCATTTGAATCATCAATATAACCCTCGAAGTTCATTTAACTCGATTGAATGTGATTTCGTGAAAAAGTCATTCAATCGAGTTCTATGAACTTAAAAGGTTATATTGATAATTAAAATGGGTATAATTCACTTCCCTCCCCACTCGTGCGCTGTGCGGTGTCAATTATATCGCTCTGTTTTTATAAATTCGGAAATCGCGTTGCGTGTTTGTTTTAAGGCTTGTGAATTGCTTTCCGGTGTGCCTTAGTGTTTTAAGTGCGTGTTTTGTAAGTTTTTAAAGGTGTTTGTTTATTCATTTATTAGTAATTAGTCAATTTCTCCAGCCATCGGTAAGTTCATTTATTTTCTCTTTGTGTGGGTAACGCGAAATAACTTTATCGATCGTTATTTATCTGTTTCGTTTTTGTTTTATTTCATTCAATCGCGTCCTAATACGTTTATTTAGTGTTTTTCGCCGTTAATGATGATGTCAACAAACGATGATCCGCCGGATCGAGGCGGAGAAATATTTCGTAGAAATACAAAAACCCAAAGGTCGCCCGTGGCAACCTCCGCTAGTTCTAAACGCTTGTTCAGTGAACTGTCTCCAACGTACAGTTCACCCGATGACAGGTCAAAACGGCTTCACCAAACATCCGAGACCGTGGAAAGATCCTCACCCTTTTTAAATATAAGTAATGCGAGCAATACTGATTATTGCGACTTAGTTTCCGAGGCGTCGGCATACCTGTCTAAAATTAACGACTTGGTCAATGATCAGGGGTCGCGCATTAACGTTGCAAATAAATCTGCCATCATGGACATGACGCAGCGAATTACGGGCATTGTTTCTATGCTAGCAATAAAATCGTCGTGCAACGAGACGAAGTTAGCCAGAACGGAACGCGAATTAGAAAAGGTTAGGTCGATTAACGCTGTCAATCCTAATCCTGTCGGTAACAACCACAGACATATAAATAGTAGCAGACCAAACATTAATACGTAGATTTATTTTTTTATATGGTATGATTCTTTATCCTTTTTTTTCTAAGTGACTTTTCATAAGCGTGTCTCGTTCTGTCACGTGTTGTCACACTGACTCATACATAGACAAAATTTTACGCGTAGCTTGTTTAACCCGCGCCGCCATATTGATAAGCTACATACGTTCTGTTTCAATCATGAAGGTATAGATAAATATGGAGTCCAGACTTGGAACAATTGTTTGAGTCAAATACCTACGCAACTCTATCTCACTCTATGGTGGCCGACTTCTCTTTCTTGTGTGGACTTAGTGTGGAAATCTCTTTTATGAAATCTCCTTATAACCTCTTAAAAAGACTCACCAAACTAACAGAATCTGAAGTAAAACACTTTTAGATAATGTGTCTACAAATAAATAGTTGAACTACGATTACTGATATAAAAAATCCTAAAATTGTAGATCACGGATGCTTTTCGTGATTGGCATACAACGTGAACTTTAATCCCATTTCCTTGGGATTTGGTAATGTGGCAACATTGGCCGCCATATGTCAAGTTGTCAGTAAAAATTTTCCAACATGGCGCTTGTTTACATTACGGTTCACAGCTTCGTTTAAAATATTTGTCTGTAATTGAAGGTATAATCAAAGAAATGGTGCACAGTTGTGAAGAGCATGGTTACGGTAATACGTGGTGTCCAGGAGGTGATATACAATTTCACGTGAAAGTGTTTAAATCGTGATTTCTGACATTGAGTCAATTTAAACATATTTCTTTGTATTTTCTATGAATTACTTCACATAACGCTTAACCAATGTGTTCAACATACTAATCAATGAGTATACTGATAACTGTGTAAAGATCAAATAGGTTTTCATCGATTTTCATTGACTTAGTGCAATTTTATCTTTTTGTTTACATCGGAAGTAATTTTGAAGTAGTGTGACCATATTGAGGATATATCTGGGACTTTCTCCGGGATCTTAAATATTAAATGTGAACATGTTTCTTAGTAATTAAATCATACACATACTCATACGGGGAACGAATGTCTGTTATTAGATATTTTATAATTAATTATTTAGAGCATAAAATAATATGCCAACAATGCTTTTTTATTTCCTAAAAATAGTACTCAGAGGAAACTGTAGTCATCCATTGCATCATTGAAAATGAAATTTTATGAAAGTGCATTTTCAACTACCTAACGGGAACCTCCTTATACATTATTATGTTTTTAGCAATATAGTAGTTGAACTTGAAATATTATGGCAAAAAGTAATGTTCTTTAAATATAATTTTCAGATATCAAGTGACACATGAGGAGTCTATAGTGAAAATAGCTGATCTGGCTATACCAAGTGCTAGTTTTGGCAGTTAGAGTAAATGACATCGAAAATTAATAAATATTGTATCATTTGTATCACAACATTTTACTCCTCTGTTACAAGAAATTAACCATCCGATCATGAACTCAATTTATTGCAATGAATTGCATGAAACCACACTGCTTAAAAAAATAGCAAATACTATTTTTAACAAGCATAAACGTGCTTACTTATCAGTCATACAGAAAATATACTCAGTGATTAACGTGGGTGGAGACAGAAACTACACAAAGCAATGATCGTTAGTCATTTATAAAAGAATAGTTAATAAATGATTTTAATTTGGAAAGTGTTTTTATTTAATTTTTGAGGTTTTTATATAATTACTAGCACTTCGCCCGCGACTTCGTTGGAGCGGGTTAACTAAGTACTCCATGAACTTCATCTCCTATTATATCCGTTTTAATAATAAAATAACCATTCCAACTTTTATACTGTAACAAACGGCTTGTTTTATGCGTAATTTATACGCATAGGTACATATTGTCCACACAACGGAAAGCAACTACCTACTTACAAGTGCTGTCCTGAGAAAAAAGAATAACGGTCACCCTACTTAGAAAGAGAGGGTTTGACCACATTGAGCGAGATAGCGATACTTCATTTCTGCTTCAAGTAGGTATTCGAAGTGTGGACTCCATATTTATCTATACCTTCATGGTTTCAATCGTGTTAAAATTAATAAAATATTACTTGTTTGGGACATAAAATACACAAGGACGGTAAAATAAAATGGTAAAGTGCTGTGCGTATCGCTGTGACAGTGCTAGCTACCACAAAACACCTGGATTGACCTACCATCGGTAAGTTTTGGGAAATCTTAGTGCTTTCCTTACTGAATTCAAATGTTTCGATACTGTTTATTCGTTTTTTACATACAGTTTTTAACAAAGATGCGATTTGTACCTAAAACTAAAGAAATAAACCATAACAAGGACAAAATAGTCAGAAAGTGGCATCAAGTGACAGCTCAAGTACCTGTTCAATTAGTCAGGGACGAATTCGGCAACAAAGGCGAAACTAGTTAATTGCATTTGTTGTATGTAAAATATTTATTTCCATTGAATTATCAAATAAAGCCTCAGTATAATGTCTGATTTTTTATTCTTTTTTGGTGATACAATTTCAAAATACCTGTAGTAGTTTCAGTGTATGTACACATGTCATGCTATTATAAAAAATAAATTATAAAATCAATGTTATGTTACCCAGTGTCTGTGTTATGGAGAACATAGGCATATGTATAAATACAGTATAGGCTACTCACATAACGATGAATTTTCATTCAGCAGGCAATAAATGAGCATACTAATATTTTTCCAGGTTTCTTAAGGATGAAAGTTTACGGAATGCCTGGATTAAAAACCTGAAACTCCAGGATTGGCAACCAAGACCTTCAAGTGTACTTTGCTCAAAGCATTTTGAGAATCATTTGATCGAACAACATTACGTCCCGGAGCAATTCCTACACTGTTTAACGAATTTACTCCATATGTAAGCATTATGAGAGTGTAAGATAGAAGAGTGTCCGTGGAGTTTCTCCATAGAGATCTACGCTTTGGAACGTGCAAATAGCTTAAACTTTTTGGACAGACCGACCTTGACAATAAAAAAGTGCCTGTAAATGGTTTAATTGAAATAAATGCTTGAATTTTGAATTACATTACTTTTATTTCACAAATCCTGATTTATTCCTAAACTAGCTTTCAGACATACTAATACCTTGACTCTCGGTTCTACAAAACTGGGCATGCGGGTTAATAACTGCAGTGCCGGTTCTTCTAGCTGATACTGACATCCGTCAACGGTTTGTAAACACCGTCAAAAGGTGAAGAGTGGACTGCTGCCCATCGTCCTCTTAAAATATTCCCTTAGTCGCCAATAACCACGGGAATAGAGGGTGGTTCTATTCGTTAAGACTTTTGATAAATAATCTATATTTAATTTACCCAGAAAATATCGATTTTCACGGATTTTCAGAAAGTATAGGTATGGATTGTTTCATTATCGTTAGATAATACCGGCAACCGGTCCTAATTCGGCCCTGTAATGACAACATTCCCTATGTGTGCGTAATGGCTACGCAAATTTTAGCGAATGTTTGGTCTGCTACTATTTATATGTCTGTGGTAACAACAATTGTAAAATTTCATATGCGGACTCGTTGAAACTACGTTTACCAAAAGTGGCGCCAGCGATTATGGAATCTCGTCCACCGTTACCTTGTGTGGTGGCTTATCCGACCGCGGCTCGATCAGCTGATTATAGCACCTCGTCCGCGACAAAACAAGCGCTTATGAAGGCAATTAAACCTAGTGATGACGGTTTCCAAATAGTAGGCGTGAAAAAAACCGCGAAATCCGGTGTTGTATTACGCGTCGCTAATGAAAATCAGCTAAAAAAATTGGAATCGGTAGAAGCAATCAAGGCCGCTGGTTTACGTCTAGAAAAACCAAAAGGTAGACGCCCTCGAGTGTTGGTTAAGGATGTACCATCTTCAATGGAAGATGGCTCTTTTTTGATTGCATTATTCCGTCAAAATATCAAAGATGAGCTTCAAATAAAAGAGGATGACTTTATAAAATCTACAAAAAATATCCGTAGGCGCACGTTAGATAACGGTCGTAAATGGATCGGAATTGAAATAGAGCCTGCCGTACGTAAGCACTTAGTGTCTACAAAGGATAAATTATTTATTGATTGGGCTACCTGCCGTTTTATTGATGATGTCGAAGTTGTTCGTTGTTTAAATTGTCAACAGTTTGGTCACGTTAAAAAACACTGCGTTAATAAAGAACCTACCTGTGCTAATTGTTCAGAGGCACATGAAACTAAAGATTGCCCGCACAATGACGACTTAAATTTTAAACCAACTTGCGTGGCGTGTAAACGCTTTAAAAAACCGTTTGATCATCGCTGCGGATCTCAAGAGTGTACTACCTACAAACTCAAACTCGAACAATTAATCCTAAACACTAATTATTAATAATGGATAGTTTAACCATAGGACAATTAAACCTTCATAACGATAGGGTGGCGACATCTGAGCTGGATAAATTGATTGTGGATTATAATCTAGATATAGTACTTGTTCAGGAACAGTATCAAAACGCGCGCTTGGGTCACAAGATGGTCCAGCTGAACAGCAAGTCACGTGCCGGAATTTATGTTGAGCGTTCTTCGAGCTTTACTGTAACAGCTATACGTAATCTCATGACGCCCCATTGCGCCGTGGCGGAAGTGTCATCGCCTACCTTTAAGGTTTACGTTGTGAGCTGCTACTTTCAGTATTCTGACCCTGTCACTCCTCATATACATAATCTCCGTCACGTCTTGCGGTCGCTCGCGGGCTGCAAGGTTATAGTTGGTGCTGACGTAAATGCATCTTCTTCCCTGTGGTATGGCAAAGTTCGGGCCACTGATTCCGAACGACGTTGTGCTGTTGAGGATTTTATTGCTGAGATGAACTTATCAATCCATAACACCCCAGACGCACCACCTACTTTTTGTAGCCAAATGGGCGAATCTTGTATTGACGTCACACTTTCTAGTGCAGACGTACGCTTGGATAGGTGGCGTGTTCTTCCTGACGCGTCTTGTAGTGATCATCGCCTGATCGTGTACGATTTTGTTCCTATTCTTACTCAAGGTTCTTCACACTTAATTGGAAATTTTAGATATAAGAGTAAAGGCGCGAATTGGGAATTCTTTAGCTCACTTTTTGCTTGTCATGCCAAAGACTTCACTCGCGATGGACTGTCAGCTGAGGAAAGTGCTGAGATAATGTCAGACACTTTCACTTACTGTGCTGACATTGCTATTGGTCGTGCATCTGTGACCAATATTCGTAGATGTGATTGGTGGAGTGACTACCTTGCTGAACAACGTAAGAGCTATCGCAGAGCGCGTAGACAGCTTAATAAGCTTAAAAAACGTAATGTTACCGGAGACGTTTTTAATCTTGCCATAAGTACTTTTAGAGTTGCCAAGTCGCGTTACAGAGCATCGGTTGAAAAATCTAAGGGTAATTTACTCCGGAAAATTGTTGATAAACTTGATAAGGAGGGTCCGTGGTCTCCTTTGTATCACGAGTTTAAGGCTAATAGATCGGTCGACCTTGCATACGTTCAGAACATTAAAGTAAATAATACACATACCACCGGCATTGAAGAAACAACTGATGTTCTGCTTGATTCTCTTATACCAGATGATTCATCAGTAAATGAAAATGAATACCATCAGCAGATCAGGGCGTGGGCCGCGGTACCACCTGAATCACCAGAGTCAGACCTTCCGTCCACTGACGAATTCATAAACGTTGTCAAGAGACTACCTCTCAACAAATCATCCGGTGAAGATAAAATATCTAATAGAATGATTATAGAAGCGTGTAAAACGTCGAGCGATGCGATTTTATCAGTATATAGCCGATGCATTGCGGAAGGTATTTTTCCTCGAATATGGCGACAAGGCTTTATACGCATTATTCCAAAGAGTGGCGACAAGCCCTCGGACGACCCTAAGTCATACCGGCCCATAACACTACTCCCATCTTTGGGAAAACTTTTAGAGCGACTGATTGTTCCGCGCTTGTTACCGAACGGACCTAAATTTCATAAAAATCAATACGGTTTTACTATTGGAAAATCCACTGTAGATGCGGCTCTATCTGTCCGTAAAATTGTCAACTCATCGGAACATAAATACGTGGTTGGAATCTTTCTCGACATTTCTGGCGCTTTTGATAACGCATGGTGGCCGATGTTACTACTTAAAATGAAAACCCGTGGTTGCTACAAAAACATCTATAATCTGATTTGTTCGTACTTTCTAAATGGCTCCGCGAAACTCAAACTTGGACATCATTCCATTACTAAGTCTCTAACCATGGGATGTCCTCAGGGCTCAGTTATCGGTCCATATATATGGAATTTTGGCTACGATGATTTCCTCGCGCTTCCGCTCCCGTACGGCTGTTCATTAACCGGTTACGCGGACGATGGCTTGCTGCTCATTCAGGCAAGTACTCGGGCTGGACTCGAGAACTTGGCTGACACATGCCTACGTTTAATATCTCAGTGGGGCGATCGAAACCGTCTGACCTTTGCACCGCATAAAACCCATCAACTTCTTTTAAAAGGAAACCTTAAATCCTGGCCTAGTATAAAATTTAATAACGTACCCGTTAAAAGGAAAGAATCCGTGTGCTACCTCGGTATGCTACTAGAAAGAAACTTTTCATTTATTGATCATATAAAAACAGTAGGAGAAAAAGCAAAAAAGAACTTCTACGCCTTGACTAGAATATCAAAGGCTACTTGGGATCTATCATTTCAAACCCTAAAAACTATATGGGGCTACTTACTTGGGTTGAATGTGCTACGGGGCACCTGTCTGGGCCGATAGGGCCACCATAGGGGCGGTACGACGTAAATTACTTCAAAACCAGCGTTTGGCTTTGATATTCTTATGCAAGACGTATAGGACGGTTAGTACTGAAGCCTTACCGGTGCTGGCGGGTGTTCTCCCAGTCGATCTTGAGGTGCAGCGGCGTGCTGCAATGTACTTCTACGCTAGAAAGATCACGGACCCAGAGTTTTTACCGCAACGCGACCGTGCTAAGATCTCTAGATTATTAAAACCCCAGACTGACGTCTGGGAGGCACTTTTATGCGAATGGCAATGTAGGTGGGAAGATTCCATCAAGGGCCGACACCTCCACCAGTTTTTTCCATCCGTTCGTGAGCGGCTGGAGAAGACATGGCTGGAGGTGGATCACTGTGTTGCCCAATTTCTCACAGGTCATGGCAACTTTAAGAGTAAATTATTTTCCTTTAGGCTTGTGGCCTCACCTTTATGTCAATGCTCTACAGCTGACCTTGAATACGAACAATCCGCACATCACATCTTGTGGGAGTGTATTCTTTGGCAGACTGAACGTAATGTTATGTTAGATAGTATTCAGGTCAAATCTGGAGTAGTTTACTATACGGACCTTGTAGAAACCAGAACAAATTTCCGTGCGTTCAGGCGATTTTGCCATACCTATTACTGGAATCAAAAGTAGCTCACAATTTAGGACCCATTAGTTTAAATGTTAATATATAATCCGTGGTGCTTGGCAACTGGGCCTAACCCAGTTGTATATGTCCCTTGGTGCCTATTGGCCTAGCTCTAATCTGTCTCCTGCTTGATATGGAGGGAAGTGGAAATTATATTTATTTTTCCTACTCCTCCGCTGTACTCTTCTGATTAATTTCGTTGCGGGATCCAAGACAGTTGAATCGTTTCTCCGGGACTCGTCGGGTTTCATTAACTCGGCGTTTTTCTGGTGGTCGCCATTGTTGATTCTGGCTTTCAGGAGTTGCAGTGGTTGGGAATGTGTGGCGGGCTTGTCCCAAAAAAAAAAAAAAAAAAAAAAAAAAAAAAAAAAAACCAAAATATTTGAATTTCGCGGACTACCCTGGCGCTTCCACCTTAAAATATTTGTCCAGAAGACTCAATTTACTTTATCGCATTTTAAAATGTGCTGTAATATTCTCAGTTAGATCTGTATGTGACTTTACAGATACGCGGATTGACCATATTTGTGTTTGAAAATTATTGCATCAAGATTCTTGATATAATGTCCTACCTACCTATTGTATATCCTTTACATAAATCATTTGCCAAATTATATTCAAAGTTCTGCCGTTGTAAGAAAAAGGACATATAGATACAAAATGTATTAACTGATTTCCGACCAGTTTTTTTGATCGGTTACTTCGTTTTGTGTAGATACGTCCATTCTTCGTATGACGGCAGAGCAAATGTAAATAGATTATTTATATTATCTAATGTGATATAATCAATACAAAAACTTCATAAATAAGCTTAAAGCATTTTATTTTACCCAGAATCTTAGCACTAAGCACATACAATTATTAATATATTGTAGCTAAATTACAAAATAAATATTAGGTTTACAATTTCAATACAACATACTTATTTGACTAGATTATAATTACATTACGTTTCGTCAGTTAAAATGTTACTAAATATTATTCAGTCTATTTTAATGCAGACCTGTATTTTAGACATAATGTTAAATAGAATCTTTATTTTGTAAAATTTGTACACCATGTAAGTTACAGAAAAAATTGATGAAGAAAACATTACATAGGGTGACACAATGGGCGGCCTTATCGCTACAACCTTTGGATGGATTTTAAAGAGAAAGGAAACAGGACTGTTGGTAGTCTTAGGTGTACAATTTATATGAACAAATACTATAATAGATAAAGTAGTACTTGGCAACTGGGCCTAACCCAGTTGTATATGTCCCTTGGTGCCTATTGGCCTAGCTCTAATCTGTCTCCTGCTTGATATGGAGGGAAGTGGAAATTATATTTATTTTTCCTACTCCTCCGCTGTACTCTTCTGATTAATTTCGTTGCGGGATCCAAGACAGTTGAATCGTTTCTCCGGGACTCGTCGGGTTTCATTAACTCGGCGTTTTTCTGGTGGTCGCCATTGTTGATTCTGGCTTTCAGGAGTTGCAGTGGTTGGGAATGTGTGGCGGGCTAGTCCCAAAAAAAAAAAAAAAAAAAAAAAAAAAAAAAAAAAAAAAAAAAAAAAAAAACATCAAAATATTTGAATTTCGCGGACTACCCTGGCGCTTCCACCTTAAAATATTTGTCCAGAAGACTCAATTTACTTTATCGCATTTTAAAATGTGCTGTAATATTCTCAGTTAGATCTGTATGTGACTTTACAGATACGCGGATTGACCATATTTGTGTTTGAAATGTAATATCAACAATCTGCATTTGTTATTATAAACTGTTTGTGATATACATCTAATGTTGGTGAAAAAGATATCAATATGTATAGTAGTAAATGTAAATTATGTACATTCGCCAGTAAATCACGCTTACCGAAACTGTCAATTTTCCCAATCAAATTTGAACCTTATAACTTTCTGAATAAAGTTGCAAATCTACTGAAGTATTTTGACAGGTTGTTTTAGCTTGATGTTGTCAATTTTCCCAATCAAATTTGAACCTTATAACCTTCAGAATAAAGTTGTAAATCAACTGATGAATTTTGACAGATTGTTGTAGCGTGATGTGCGGGCATCTATATGTAAATCATAGTAATATTTTATCACATTAGCAACTTCCATCACCCCCGTGTGGCGTGTGTGTTTTCCCCAGATGATATTTCCCCAGAGATAAAAACTAAATTTGATTCTTAACGACTTATAAAATGAATTTCTTAAGGTAATATTTAATCTCTGTGTCCCGGGCGCTCCGCCCGGCGCTCGAATCGTTGGGAAACAAAAATAAAGCGGAGCATAAAAATAAAGTTTAAAGTCAGTTGCGTCAGGTGGAACCAATAAACCAAAAAGCTAATAGGAGATAAAATTATTGCATCAAGATTCTTGATATAATGTCCTACCTACCTATTGTATATCCTTTACATAAATCATTTGCCAAATTATATTCAAAGTTCTGCCGTTGTAAGAAAAAGGACATATAGATACAAAATGTATTAACTGATTTCCGACCAGTTTTTTTGATCGGTTACTTCGTTTTGTGTAGATACGTCCATTCTTCGTATGACGGCAGAGCAAATGTAAATAGATTATTTATATTATCTAATGTGATATAATCAATACAAAAACTTCATAAATAAGCTTAAAGCATTTTATTTTACCCAGAATCTTAGCACTAAGCACATACAATTATTAATATATGTACCTAAATTACAAAATAAAAATTTTAGGTTTACAATTTCAATACAACATACTTATTTGACTAGATTATAATTACATTACGTTTCGTCAGTTAAAATGTTACTAAATATTATTCAGTCTATTTTAATGCAGACCTGTATTTTAGACATAATGTTAAATAGAATCTTTATTTTGTACACCATGTAAGTTACAGAAAAAATTGATGAAGAAAACATTACAAGGGGTGACACAATGGGCGGCCTTATCGCTACAACCTTTGGATGGATTTTAAAGAGAAAGGAAGTACAGGACTTTGTAGTCTTAGGTGTACAATTTATATGAATAAATACTATAATAGATAAAGAAGTACAATTATAATAAATAAAAATATACATATCTTTATATATAATTCTACTGTACGTGTGTATGTCACTGAAGTCCTCCGAAACGGCTGTACCGATTTGAATGAATTATTTTGAATGCGTTTGGGTGGCGCCATGGATGGTTTAGATTCACAAATCAGCGGCAGATGGCGCTGCAGTCGGACACCAGGACTACGTCTGTCGGGTCCAGTTATTATTCGTCAATGATGATATCTCGACCGAAGTGGCTCTCCCTGTAAGCAAAACAAGAACTTAATTTCATCGAATGACAAACATAATTTTAATTTCATCGAATGACAAACATAATTTTAATTTCATCGAATGACAAACATAATTTTAATCGCGCCGAAAATCGTAGTTTCAGTAAATTCAAAATGTTTGATAATCATGCTTTTTTTATAGGCACGCGTTTGACCACTATCTCACCTGATGGTAAGTGATGATGCGGTCTAAGGTGGAGCACGCTTGCCTAGAAGTAACCTATTCACTTTTGACTTAAAGACTCCTAGGTTGTAGCTATCAGGAAACACAGACTCTGGCAGGGAAATCCACTCCTTTGCTGTACGCACTATGAATGTATTCCCAAAACCGTTTTGTGTGTGTGAGTGGGATGTCCACCATGTGCCGGTGGCACATCGCCGACGTCTTGTGGTCCGATGATGGAACGGGCTTGGCGGAATTAAATTATGCAATTCCGTCGCACATTCCCCAAAATGCAACCTGTAGAAAACCTGCAGGTGATAGTAGCTCGATACTGTTTTGTCGATCAATGTCGTTGTTGACAATTACTAACTCATGTACTCGATCTTGTTTGATCAATGATAATGACGTAGGTAGTTCTATTTTAGGTTAAAGAACCTAAATGATAATGATAATATGGGCATGCCCCGGGATTCTCGGGAGCTTTTTTCTACGGTTGATACCAGCCTCAGCCGCCAATTTATAACACCTGCTCCTCAGCTCACAAGCAGCCTCACCTCTCCGCGTTTCATACCACATTACACTCTAGGGGTAGGACGGACATGACAACGTGGAGTCGTTAAATTAAGACCCAAATCTGTCTTGAATCAACTTCTGTCGTGAAAGTCGTGATCCTTAATGTTTTCTAGAAAAACGGTTCATAATTTATTGTTCCAATATCAATACATAAAGGTTAATGTACCTTATTGCAAGTTTATCTGCGCCTACCATGTATTAGGTCGGCTCCCAGTCAAACTGGATACAGCTGAATACCGGTATTTTACGTGGAGCGGCTGTTTACCAAACCTCCTTAACCCTTTAACTGGGAAGCAAGGTAATTCTTGGCAAGACTGATGTCAGATTTTCTTGTGTTTGATCACATAATAATTTATTTATTATGTGATCAAACACAAGTATATATTGATAGTTAAAATAAAAACGCAACTCTGCTTCTGGGGCACTCGGGTGGAAATCGAGCAAATGGGTAGATGCAGAGGTTTGCCTTTGGCAACTGGAATATTCTAGGTTCTTCTATTTTCTGCTTTATGTGTATAGTCCTAAGGGTATGGTTGACCGTTTGTAAATTAAAACCAATAAAAGCACAAGTTCCTAATTGGATGTACTGAAAACCGCTACCTAATCACTTCTGAGAACAACGGCGCGATGCTTGTCGATGACGTCGTGGTGGTTGCCTTTAAGCAGAAGATAACTATAATATCAAACTTACAATCTAGTCCATATCTTGTGCGTGGCGAACTGCTGCGCGTGTCTGGTGGCCAGCAGGGCTCGTTGACATGCGATGGCTGTGCTGCTGTCACCGGCTGCCGTGCGCGTGTGACACAGCCATTCTAGCATCTGTAATGATAACAGTAGAGTTTAAAATGCGTTGTAGAATTTTTTAGTCTTATACCAGAACCACATTAAGGAAAAGAACATACAGGAGCTCGTGGCTAAATAATAACAGCCGCACAGGTCGATCTTCAAGGTTAAGCAACGCTTGCCGAGATTGGTCTGTGGATGGGTGACCATCTTAACATATCGAGTTTCCTCCGTGCCTCGGAAAGCACGTTTAGCTGTTGGACCCGGCTGTCATTTGGAGATCTTTGGCAGTCGTTACGGATAGTCAGAAGCCAGAAAATCTGACACCAGTCTTGGCAAAGAGTACCGTGTTACCCACTTAATGGGTTGTGGAGGTTTGGTAGGCAGCCGCTCTACGTAAAACACTGGTATTTAGCTGAATCCGGTTTGACTGGAAGCCTACCCCAACATAGTTGGGAAAAGGCTAGGCAGATGATACCAGAACCACATTCCCCCTCTTGAATCATCAACTGACTCCTCTCGTTCTGGGCGAAGTAGAAGGGAGTGTTAGACTTACTAAAACCTATCCGTGTTCCTCCTAATGCCCTTTCGGACAAATTCCGGAAACCTAGATGTTGCCGTTTCCCTGCTGCCTTGTTTACTGGCTTGTTGAATTACTCAATCGTAACCCGCTATGTATTTCTTGCATGAGAGTCGCTTGCAAGTGGGAACGCGACCTTACCAAGAACATGGTTTAAAAATGTATGATCAAAATGCAAAATTAGAAAGTATTTTTGAAAACAAAACGAGAAGAAAAGTAATATAAATCCGGAAAAAAATCCAGTCTTCAGCCGCAGTTTGGGAGTTGAACAAAAAGTGGCTTACATCTTGGCTCTTAATAAATTATCGTTTGTGAGGTGTACATTTTGATAAAAAGCCGAGTTCTGCTTTTGAACCTATGGAGGGCTAAGTGTTATTTGTTCTTATGAAAATTGTCTGCTAATCTTTTCTGCACTTTGCCTTTTTCTGGAAGGGAAACCATCAAATGACTTGGTAAATCCCATCCGTGTTCCTCCTAACGCCCTTTGCGTTTCAGGGCTGCGGTAGGTCTTTCAAACTATTCTGTAACCCTGGCTTCTGCCAACATTAAAAAAAAACACATGCAGTTCTATTACCTGCAGAGTACAGTTGCTCCAGCTCTCCCTGGCGACCAGTTCGGCGGCCGCAGCCGGTAACAGAGCATGTCTGCCACTACGACTGCTGGCGAGCTGGTCTACCTCAGGCTCTAGGGACCACAGTCCGCTGAACACGATGACGCAAAGCATGAAGACGTCGCAGAGGTACAGCTTGGCGGATTTGTCTTCCGTTCTGGAGAAAATATGTAGTTGTAGAGAAATTTTATTCTAAGGGCCGGCGCACATATCGGGCCAGTAGATCCGGAGAAGACTGGCTGTGACAGGCGGACAGACGGACAGACAGACAGACACACGAGTGATCCTTTAAGGGCGGGTTGATTCACATTCACTTAACGCACGCGTAAACGTTAAAAATGGTGCTAACTATCGTTAAATCAAAAAATTTAGTTGTTTCACAAAATGTCAGCGTTAACGCACGTAAAATATAACGTTTACGTTAACAGGTGGTCTGAGCACTGGTTAACGTTACTTTACTTGCGTCAAATAGAACAATATTGTGAAATTTCTTTTGAATTCCTCAATACCAGTTCTTCTGATGACACAAATGAATGGTGGAATGCAAAAAAAGCTATTTAGGTAGGACCCGTGTCAATAACTTAGCTATTGGGATGAGCAGGAATTTATACCAGAATGTTTTGAAACAACGCTTCTTTTTAAACGAACGTTAAAGATCTTCCGTAATTGTTACTTTTTGACGTACGTATATTACGTTAACCAAACGTTTGATACAACCCGCCCTGAGGGTTCAATAGTTCTATTACTAAAGATTACAGGAAAACCTAGAAGACGTCTGTAGTGATAAAATAACATGTTAAAAAATTTAATTGGTTTGAAACCCTTTGCACGCGAGCACGACTCGCGCATTTTGTAAAGAGGCGCGTTACGTTGTTTATATCTGTCAGATATCATAAATGATTGCTATTTTATTTTCATTTCTGTCTACTCGTAAGTGTATTTTGCAATAGTTTCAGGAAATAAGTTTGTGATGTGCGAAAATGCCTTGAGTATTAAGGCAATTTTTTATACACATAATAATTTTCTGTGGTCTCCCAGAGAGTCATGCACTTATCAACACACGTTGGCTCCCGGGACACCCAATACACAGAAAATGGTTTGTACAAAAAAGGGTTTGTACTTACTCATTGAAGGCAACTTGTGTGCGTCCCATAAGCTGTAGGAACCATTCTCTGGTCGACTCCGCGTCGGGTTTGGCAGCCTTCAGAGCTGGCAGCATACAGCGTAGAGAATACTCTTGTTCACTGCAATCAATAAAAAAGTTGAGATGAAAAAGAAATCAATTTTTTTTGGGTTTAATTAGCGGAAAATCAATACAATTTTTGTTTCCAAATCGAGGAATGTGACTTGCGATTTTCCGGGAATTTCATAAATTGGCGTTGGCAACGCTTGTCTGCGGTGGCGGGTTGGCAGCCGCAGGGCTTCGCCCGCATTTCAAACAAACGCCTGTAAAATCGGTTCTCCGTAAACACTCTCATAGAATGCCATTTGTTTGAATTGAGTGCGGGCCGCCACGCCGCACGCGACGCTCCGCCTCTCCGTAAACGAGCACTAAGGCCTTCCCAAGTGTTGCTACATCTCTTGGTCTTATGCATTTCACATTCGGCGGGTTCTTCCTTCGTCATCGGTCTACTCTACTAAACTCACGTCAACTGCGTCGCCTGCGCATCAATGATCTCATTCAGCCAGTTGAGCGCAGTATCACAGTCTGCCAGCGCGGCCACAGCGCACCGCACCGCCGCAGACTTGCGTATGAGCGGCGCCGACACTTCCCACCAGCTTGTGGGTGACGTCATGCGTTCTAGGTACTTGCTGGATAAGCAGCGACAGGTCTGAACGTATGTGGGCCATGCCTGGGGAAATAATAATTCATAATTAATCGTTTGGCTCACTTATAGGTTCCCGCTACAAGAAAAAGTAACGAAGTGAAATATTACGGCAACAAAAAGAACCGCAACGCCATCTTTCCCGCCAGCCGCAAACTACTAACGTAATTCTGCATCGCGGTATCAATGTTCTTTGTGCGATTTAACAGACGAATGTCAACTATAGGGCGGTTGCCAACCAGACATATAACAACAGTCTGGCCGAGGATCCTCTCTTTTCTATGGAGGCTTTATTTTATTTTATCATTTTTAAGAAAACTTACAGCTAATACATCAAGTGGTCAGAAGTAATGCGTAGTAGAAGGCCAATTACAAGTTTCCACTTATTTAAACTTATCTATAAAATAGACAAAACGGCATAAATAGCGTGAGAACTAAACATAAAAAACAACATTCTAAAGAATATTTAAAGATAAAAAAACATCACATAAAAAAGTTGACCATCAAAGAAAATTATTACTTATTTTTTTTAATTTCTGTACACTATTTGTGAATATATCAAGGTCAAAATGGCACACCTTGTTGAACATTCGACATGCTCTTAACAAATATAAATTTTGCCTATAGACAGTTTTAACAATAGGTACATGAAGGAGATGAGGTCTCCGAAGAAACAGACGGTACAGGAAGTCCAATCCTGGCCACCAGTTCAGGGACGTCAGTAGATCCTTTCATAATACTAAATAAGAAAGCAAGATCTGCAATTTTTCTTCGCTCATGTAAAGGAAGAATAAAGTTAGGAAGATAAGTGTTTGAACGATATTGAGTATACCTTAAAAATCGTCTTTGTATACTTTCAAGACGATTAAGGTGGAAGCGCCAGGGTAGCCCGCGAAATTCAAATATTTTCATGTTTTTTGCAATTTGCCGGTCAGTGTCAAGCTGTATGTTAAACGAAATACAATTCGCGGACGTAACGTATACTTATCTAAAGAATTATACCCATTTTAATTATCAATATAACCTTCTAAGTTCATACAACTCGATTGAATGACTTTTTCACGAAATAACATTCAATCGAGTTCTATGAACTTATAGGGGGTTATATTGATGATTCAAATGGTAATCCTTTAGGTAAATGCTCTTCACGATCGCGAACCGTATTCTTTTTAACATACAGCTTCAGACTGACCGGCAAATTGCAAAAAACATAAAAATATTTGAATTTCGCGGGCTACCCTGGAGCTTCCACCTTAATATAAACATTGTAATTTGGATTCCAAATTTGAGAAGCATATTCGAGATGGCTACGGACAAAAGCACAGTATAGATTTTTTTGTTTTGATGTTCCTAAACTCAGAGGATACCCTAATAATAAAACCCAACTTACGCTTTAGAGGCCTTGTTGACAACATTGTCAATGTGCGCATCAAACAAAAGCTTCGAGTCAAAGATAACCCCAAGATCCTTGATGACGTTGACTCTGGCAATTGAGATATTGGATCATTTGTAATCGAACCTAATAGGGTTTGGCTTACGAGTAAATGTACAAACATAACATTTGGAAATATTTAAATCCAACTTATTCCTAGCACAGTAATAATGGAAAAGGTCCAGATCCTCCTGTAATAGGTGTGCATCCTCAATGGTTGACACTTGACTAAGGATCTTCATGTCATCCGCATACAATAAAATTTTGGAATTTAGGAAACAAGAAGCGATGTCATTAACAAAAATATTAAATAAAAGAGGTCCTAATAAGGATCCTTGGGGAACCCCCGACGGAATGTACATCACTCTTGAGGCATAACCGTTGAGTACCACAGTCTGGCATCTACTTTCAACATAATGATACAAACCATCTGTACAAGCTACCTCTCACACCAATCCCTAACAGTTTAATCATTAGAAGCGCATGATCAATTCGATCAAAACATTTGCTGTAGTCAGTGTATATAACGTCGACCTGTGACCTCCTGGACATGTGCTCCGAGAGATAGTCACTACAGACCACGAGATTGGATGTGGTGGAGCGACCTTTTAAAAATCCATGTTGATGTTCGGAGAAACTTAATTTAAGTGAAGATGAAAGTTGTAAGTGTACTATTTTCTCCATAATTTTAGCGAACACGCAGAGTTTGGTGATCCAGATTGTCGGCACTTCTCCCAAGTTGAATGACTGTTTAAATAATAATGTCAATGGAATGGATAGACACTTGGCACAATTAGTTACAAAAATTTGTGAAATATTGTCCGAGCTATAGCGGATTTGTTAATATCCATATGCTTTAGCAACCGAAATACCTCTTCCTCCCGCACATCAATAGCGCAGATGTCTAATACGAAACCAGTAGACTGATCCGCTCTCGCAGAGGCAAAGGATTCATTCACGCCGCGGCGCTCTTGGAAGTTAGAAAGGAAATAGTCGCCAAACATGTTGCAAATTTCCTCACCAGACGACACGTCACCAAATTTCAGTACAGATAGGTAACAGTTGGTTTGTTGTTTAGACTTAACAAAATGCCAAAAAGCCCTAGGGATTTTTAAAAATGGCTAATTCAATGTTTTCTATAAAGTCGTCAAACATCTCCTTCTCCAGATCTTTAGCCCGCTGCCGTAATGTTACAAAAGATTGATAGTCCGAGAGATTTCCTTTTCTGTAATATTATTTTAACAAAGGACTTTTGTACCAAGGAGGATACTTACCCCTTGGAGCGATCATTTTAGAAGGAACATGTATATTATGAAGCGAGTTTATAGTTTTATAAAAGAATTTAACAGCTTCTTCAAGAGGCCTGCAATTTAGCTCTGGCGGGGGCGCTTGCTGTCATTACTCAGTGCGGCGCCGTACTTTGCGAAGGCAACACGCGTTGAAAGTTCCGGTTAGTTTAGACAAAACGCACATGAGATTGCAATAGCGAGATGAGTCCGCCGATAAAAATCAATCTAAGGAAAGTTGATTCTGAATCAAGTGATTCAGAGGATATGTCAGAATAATTTCATATACTTAATTTGTTTTTGGTTTATTTCACTATTAATTACAATATAATTAGATTGGTACAATATACCAAGGAAGTTGAAAGCGAAATGTTTAGTTGTTATATTGCTAAAATTGAAGAAGATATTTTCAAGACCCCCCAAAGCGTTTTGGTCTTACGTCAAATCGAAAAATCAAACCAATGCTTATCCTTCCTTACTTAAATATAGAAATAGCACATCAAGTACAGGAGAGGATATTTGCAACATGTTTGGCGACTATTTCTATTCAAATTTCCTCAGTTCTGCTAGTAGTACAGGTCGCGCGGCGAATTAAGATCGCTCGGCAAAAGTGGAAGGGGTATGCGCAGTATTCAATTCTAAGGTCTATTTAGTGACGTGCGGGGTGAGGGGGGCGGTTATGCGCCGACGGCGACACGTCATTGGTAGATTCAATTCCCGCGTTGCGTTCACGCGCTTGTGTACTGTTGCGTACAGCTTGTGTTATCGTATTAGTAATACGTAGTGGTAAAAAAAATGGTTAAAAATAAAGTTTTAAAACGGCAAGCAAGAAAAATTGTTTACGACGTGAATTGTTACGTTAAGAAAGAAACTAATGAAATCGTGGGTAAGTTTATTTCCATCCTAGGTAAGTTTGTTTCCATCCTCGACCTTCTACTTCAACATCCCAAGATGAATTAATGGAAGGAATATCACCTGACTGTCGGATGAATAATTTTCCTACAATTTTATGTTTTAAATATAGTAATTAAAATTACTTTTGTTTTTAATTTTTCTGAATTTACCTACTAACAAGATAAATTACAAGCAAAAACTAGTGTTATTTAGTACCTATATGTATAAGTTACTAAGGTACATACAAAATAAAAAAATCCCTTAAAAACACACAAAGTCTATAAGGAGCACTATCTGTCAGATAACCTGTGGATAGGCTATCAGAGAGTTTATCAGGAAGTGGTGACACAGGCCCTAAGAATTTCTGTACGCGATTGTACACATGCGCCGATTGCCCCCACTACTTTCATCGAGCGATCTTAATTCGCCGCGCGACCTGTATCAACAGTGACGACGGCCTCTGTAATGACCGGGCGCAGGGATCCAACATGCATTTGAGAGATATTGTTTCGGACATTCATTCAGTCGTAGTTAACGAATTGGAAGTATTCAATCTACTTAAAGGAGTTGACTTATCTAAATCTGCAGGACCAGACAATATTCCACCAGTTTTTATGCTCAACTGTGCCAAAAGTCTGACTCATCCTCTTTCACTTCTCTTTAGAATGTCCCTAAATTTAGGCGAGGTACCGACAATTTGGAAATCGGCATTAATTACTCCAATCCACAAAAAAGGGTCTAGAGACCACGTGGAAAACTACAGGCCCATATCCAAATTATGCATTTTTGCTAAAATTTTTGAAAAAATTATATACAAGCAGCTTTATGCTTGTCTCAAACTGAGCATCAGTGACCGCCAACATGGTTTTCTGCGAGGTCGGTCCACCACCACCAATCTCGTTCTTTGTGCTGACTACTTGACTGAATGTATGGCTCATCGCTCACAAGTAGATGTAATCTACACTGATTACAGCAAGTGTTTTGATCGCTTGGATCATGCTATACTTCTGCGTAAGCTTTTGGCTATAGGTATCAGTGGAAATCTGTTTAGGTGGTTCTCATCATATGTGGCCAGCAGATGTCAAACTGTTGTCCTTAATGGATACACATCGAGAACTATGATTATCCCCTCAGGAATTCCACAGGGATCGCTATTGGGACCCTTGTTATTCAACATCTTCATCAATGACGTCTCTTTATGTTTCTCTAACTCAACAGTTTTTTTGTTTGCGGACGACATGAAGTTTCTAAGCGAAATCAAAAATTATGAAGATGCTGAACGTCTCCAACACGATCTGGACAGATTCCAAGAGTATTGTATGGCCAACCGCTTCGATCTTAACGTCTCGAAATGTTATGCATGCACCTTCACTCGTAAACAGCCAGAGTTAATACGATAGACTTAGGCGTCACTTTTGACTCAAAACTTCTTTTTGACACACACATCGATAATATTATTAAAAAAGCTTCTAAGGCACTAGGTTTCATCTTGAGGATATCAGCAAATTTTAAAAATGTCAAAACACTCAAGATTCTCTATTGTGCGTTTGTGCGCAGTCATCTCGAATACTGTAGCAGTATGGAATCCCATTTACAACACTTAACTCACCAGTATGGAATCCCATTTACAACACTTACGTCAATCGCATCGAAAGTATTCAAAAGAGGTTCTTGAGGTACATTCAGTTTAGATCCAAAACTTATTTACCTAGCTATTACAGCCGCTGTAGGAAGTTTCACATTTTTCCTCTAATTGAGCGGAGAAACATTGCTGACATGGCATTCCTATTCAATTTGGCTAATGGTTCAACAGATTGTTCTGAAAAAATTGCAGCAAAATTGGGCTGCGTGTTCCATCCTTCACCTTAAGAAATCATCGACCTCTGCATGTTCCCTCTGTGCGGTGCAAATACAGACAAAACTCCTATATAATAAGAGCTAGCAGGGCATACAACTCGATGTGTCAGAGTGTTGATGATCTTGACTTATTCTCCACCAGTGTTCCGAAGCTAAAAAAAAATATGTATAAAAAATTCTTTGAACTTCACTAAAAACTTTTTCTTAATGTTATTTCCGAGTGCTTTCTAGTTCTTACTTTCTCTTGCCTGTCTACTGTCTCTTTTGATACCCTAATATTATCAGTGAAAACTTTTAATTGGCCTTCTTTCACTAACTGTTAACTATCTGTATCCTAGCTGTAAGTTTTCTTAAGAAATAAAATAAAAATAAAATATAAACTTCTAAAAGTTCAATTGTTTTTTATTTATTCTTTTCAATAATTGAAAAATTATTGTTCACGATATCTCGAGATTGGTCATCACTGTCTAATCTCATGTGCGTTGCTAGCAGTAGGTTTTTCACAAGTACACTTACACAAGTATTTTGCATCCTCTAACCCACACATGTTCAAAGCCACGCTCTTTGGCTAGAGCTTTGGTTCTGTTCAGTAGGAGTTTTATTTTCCAATGTCAGGTGGTCGTTAATGTAGACCCCGTTACTGCCCTGGAAACCCAGATTGGAGATCTGGGCTTCAGTTTTTTGAATTTCCTCGACGCAGCTATAAAATCATTTTTTAGATAGCTGTTGTGTACAGAGCAAAGTATAATTTGGTTCAGTTTGTCATTACGTGTCGGTACCCTTGCTATGAATTTTTTCTGTTCTTTTTGAACATGAAAATCAATTGCTTCACCAATCTTGGATATTATTGGGAACCAGGCCTTTGTCCTTGGATAATGGCACATCTTTGATCTCAATATTGTTCATACGAGACCTCTGCTCATTTTTCGATTGCCGATTCTCAAGCTGAGTTATTCGATCCTGCAAATTGACTATAGCTTCTTTGGTTTTCTTCAATGTCTCGATTTCCTCTTCGAGAGCTGACATTTTACTTGCTAAAGCTATTATTTCCTGACCGTAGGACTCTAAGGACGATTTCATTTCAGAGACCGCTTGCCGTATATAATATATAATAATAATAATAACACTCTCTTTCAGCGCAGGCAATGCTTCCATTTTAGCTGATAGACGTTGAAGCTCAATCATGATGGCCTCCGAGTTCGCTGGTGATGCCTTCAAACAACCAGTTTGAGGACTGGCAACCGGAGTAGCCTTGCAGCTTTGACATGTCAATTTTCGCTCGCCAAGTTTTCTCCATCCAGCCAGCAGCTCAGTTATTCCAGCACAGGGAAAGTCGAATTTCGCCTTATAGGCAATACACGTAGCACCATCTCTTGCCTCAGCGTCACAAACATTTCGAATGACTTGGGTAAAAAGTTTGAGGAAATATGTGGTAGCTATTAGCAACGTTGTGTACTCGTGCGATCGGTACGCCGACTACCGCCGAACAGAGTGTTAAGATTGCGGAACTTAAGACTCTGCTCCGCATACCCTCTCTATTGTTACGCGCCAGAATTAATGCCGGGTACACAACGTACTACTAACGCCATCTAGTATCCAGTAGCGGAATTAATTGGGTCACGATCTTTCTAGACTTTTCGATGCTAGAACATTCTCGATGTTTCGACACCTAGTCAGTCGGGACCGGTATGTTCCCGAACTTTCTAGATATTTCCATTCTCGAAGGTTCTGGAAATTACTGTGGGACTATATAAGGTGCGCATCGCTCGCGTCTGAGTCAGTATTGAATAGGCGATACAAGCGATACATCGGAAGCGATCTTCAACAGCGAATTAAGTGAAGTGAAGTGTTTAATAGTGCGATTGTGTGTTTTAATTAGTGCGTTTAAAGTGATAATTAATGTTGATTATTAAAGTGTCATTTTTGGTTAATTAATCGGCTGTTTTTATTGTCACGAACCCCAAGCTCGTAACAATATATATACCTCCCCATACATTTTACAATGTTAGTACTCACTGAGTTTTGCCATCTACAAATTTATTTAAAACTCAGAGAGTTTAGTGGCATTCTTTACACAGTCAGTACTAAGGGATAAGGGCAGCAAAGACTCTTATAATAGATAGCCAAAGAAATGCATAATTAACGCGCGCGTGCTTTTCGCCAAGCACGACAAAAGCGGTTATATTCTTCAACAGGTCAAACTTTTAAAGGCGGAAAGAAGATCACAATGCTAGCTCATGACTTGTAAAGCAAGCCCAAGGCCAAAATGCCAAACCTTAGACGGGCTTTTAAAATTAAATTTTAATCAGGCAAATAAAAGGTACTATTGATGTCATGCCATATTATTAATTAAATATTAGGTTAACAGAATGCAGTTTGTGGCAAGTGCCGAGCGTACGGCTTCGGCTTTAGGAATCTTACCTGATATGTTTGTTGTCTACCTAATATATGTTCGCATTTTCGACTAACTAAAATTCTAAGAACCTCACATCTTAGAATTTTATAATGTACGCCAGTTTAATTGGTATTCGACGAATGCTTCACTATGAAAATTACTGATCTAAATGACAAGAAGAAAATTACCAGTATGTTATAATCACAACAGATATTTAAATAATCTACTTACCACATTATCATCCCCAATAATCGAGAAGTACTGCTCCACAATCTGCGATAGCAGCGTTCTATTAGCATCATGTATCTTGTCACACTCCAGACACTGTCGGATCCTGTCCATCTGCTGATTGAACAGATACTCCTTCTCATCAGGCCTGACCCTCAGCTTGGTGTGGCTGATCTCTGCGAAGGAGTCTGCGAGGCTCCTCTCCAAGGGAGGCCGGAGGGAGTTCGGAGGCATCCCGCGGCAGAGTATTGGGAGGATCTCGAAGATTAGGAGGGTGTCTGATTCCTGGAAAGTGGAATGTTTTAGTAATTAGTTTGGCTTCACTTGAAGAATGATTAAAGCCCGTTTTCAGAATTTAATTAACACTAAAATATACCTAAACGCAAATTATGCTATTTTAACAAGTTACAGGCACTTGTGAATATTCTGACAGTCAAATAGATGAAACTTTTTCTGCCGCGCTAGCGACAAGAGCAGCAAGTTATTCTGCAATAAAACACACTCACCGACCCTATATCCAGCGCGGCAGTTGCACGTTCCAAAGATTAGATCCTATGGAGAAGAACGTGCAAGAAACTCCATGGACACGCTTCATTGTTTACAAAATCATAGTTACAATCGTTATGAATTAATTAATGACCGAAATTATACAATTCAAAAGAGATTGAGTCTATACAATGCAAATATAATCTTAAAACTTCTGCAGGTCCAACAATGTTTTCACTTCTTAAAATCAAAGTTTGGGCGCTTTAGTCGTTGCGGAGCGGACCAGCGTTGATCCAAACATTTTTATCATCAATGCACTCATGTGCGTTTTATACAATTTTTAAGCTTCGTTTCATTCAATTCTACTACAATTCAACAAGTGGCAGTATGTTATTCAAACAATATGGTCAAAACAGGGGAACTATTTAAGTTTTTAAGTGTGCTACAATATCGCATTGGGTCTAGCCTGTAAGGATATTTGTATGTATAAATAAATAAATAAATAAATAATATCCCATGAAAGATGTTGCAACTTTAGCCAGTCTGAAACCTGGTTGAAGTGATTAGATAATGGAACGAGCTTGGCGGAATTAAAAATGCATATGCTATGCAATTCCACCGTGCACTCTTCAAAATGTAACCGCGCCTAGTCCCATTATAATTTAAAATAAAAAGTGGATAGCGACGTAGAAGAATGAAGAACTAAACGGGTAGTATCTCTGAGGTACGTACCTCAGTACTACCCGTTTATTTCAAGTAAACCATTTAAAGTCACTTTTGAACTGTCAAGGTGGGTGTATCAAAAACATGAAGCTTCCATTCCATTTACACGTTCCAAAGCGTAGATCTCTATGGAGAAGAACGTGCAAAAAACTCCATGGATGCCAGGGTCACGCAGCCTCGTCTCCACCCCTTAGCTAAGATCATCCAGAATGCCTCACCTCGGATGCACTCCCCGCACTGACTCCCTGGAGGTAGTTGTCCAGGATCCTCCTGGCTGAGGGCGACACCTGCGCCTGCCTGGCCGCCAGGGTCACGCAGCCTCGCCTCCACTCCGCGCCGCGGTGGAACACCTCCGGGATGAAGCACAGGTCGAACGGAGGCAGGGGCTTCGGGTACTCGGCCGTCAGGGTCTGGAGGATCGACAGGAGGACCAAATCGGGGAAGTCGTACGAGGGGGTTGTGGCCTGAAAACATAAAGATAGAAGGTCATATTAGATTTTAGTGGCTTTTACCCGCGACTTCGCTTGCGTTGATATAAATTTTCGCAAATAAAAAGCAGCCTATAACCGCCCCCAGGGTCGCCTTTCGCATTTATAATATTATTCAGGATGTAGCGAGACTTAGCTAAGGGACGAAATGCGAAGATAACTAGAAGAAATTGCAAGTATCCGTTTTCGGTGTAGTAGTAGTTTCGGGGTTTACGGAGTGCTGATGCCGAAAATAACGATGTAGACAAATACAAGATGGAGCAAAGAACACGCGCATTTTTCTTTTGTTATCAAAAATATTTTTCTTAACAAAACGACGGTTTGATCCGATATATTGTTTTCGTCAGGTGTGTCATTTTGCATGATTTTCAAAGACGCGTAGCGAAAATAAGGTCAAATTCGAAAATAGATATTCTGCTGCGGGGTTCTTTGTCTTCCTGACACTTTCCAGCAGAATATCCGTCCACTATACCTACCTGTCTCCGGAAGCAGTCCACGAGTCCCCTGGCGACGCTGGTGACGTGCAGATGCGCCAGGCTGGTGGGCTCTTGTCGAGCGTCGTGCTGGTACACTCCGCTGCGGTACCCTTGTGCTACATCTATCTACCTACCTGTCTCCGGAAGCAGTCCACGAGTCCCCTGGCGACGCTGGTGACGTGCAGATGCGCCAGGCTGGTGGGCTCTTGTCGAGCGTCGTGCTGGTACACTCCGCTGCGGTACCCTTGTGCTACATCTATCTACCTACCTGTCTCCGGAAGCAGTCCACGAGTCCCCTGGCGACGCTGGTGACGTGCAGATGCGCCAGGCTGGTGGGCTCTTGTCGAGCGTCGTGCTGGTACACTCCGCTGCGGTACCCTTGTGCTACATCTATCTACCTACCTGTCTCCGGAAGCAGTCCACGAGTCCCCTGGCGACGCTGGTGACGTGCAGATGCGCCAGGCTGGTGGGCTCTTGTCGAGCGTCGTGCTGGTACACTCCGCTGCGGTACCCTTGTGCTACATCTATCTACCTACCTGTCTCCGGAAGCAGTCCACGAGTCCCCTGGCGACGCTGGTGACGTGCAGATGCGCCAGGCTGGTGGGCTCTTGTCGAGCGTCGTGCTGGTACACTCCGCTGCGGTACCCTTGTGCTACATCTATCTACCTACCTGTCTCCGGAAGCAGTCCACGAGTCCCCTGGCGACGCTGGTGACGTGCAGATGCGCCAGGCTGGTGGGCTCTTGTCGAGCGTCGTGCTGGTACACTCCGCTGCGGTACCCTTGTGCTACATCTATCTACCTACCTGTCTCCGGAAGCAGTCCACGAGTCCCCTGGCGACGCTGGTGACGTGCAGATGCGCCAGGCTGGTGGGCTCTTGTCGAGCGTCGTGCTGGCACACTCCGCTGCGGTACCCTTGTGCTACATCTATCTACCTACCTGTCTCCGGAAGCAGTCCACGAGTCCCCTGGCGACGCTGGTGACGTGCAGATGCGCCAGGCTGGTGGGCTCTTGTCGAGCGTCGTGCTGGCACACTCCGCTGCGGTACCCTTGTGCTACATCTATCTACCTACCTGTCTCCGGAAGCAGTCCACGAGTCCCCTGGCGACGCTGGTGACGTGCAGATGCGCCAGGCTGGTGGGCTCTTGTCGAGCGTCGTGCTGGTACACTCCGCTGCGGTACCCTTGTGCTACATCTATCTACCTACCTGTCTCCGGAAGCAGTCCACGAGTCCCCTGGCGACGCTGGTGACGTGCAGATGCGCCAGGCTGGTGGGCTCTTGTCGAGCGTCGTGCTGGTACACTCCGCTGCGGTACCCTTGTGCTACATCTATCTACCTACCTGTCTCCGGAAGCAGTCCACGAGTCCCCTGGCGACGCTGGTGACGTGCAGATGCGCCAGGCTGGTGGGCTCTTGTCGAGCGTCGTGCTGGCACACTCCGCTGCGGTACCCTTGTGCTACATCTATCTACCTACCTGTCTCCGGAAGCAGTCCACGAGTCCCCTGGCGACGCTGGTGACGTGCAGATGCGCCAGGCTGGTGGGCTCTTGTCGAGCGTCGTGCTGGTACACTCCGCTGCGGTACCCTTGTGCTACATCTATCTACCTACCTGTCTCCGGAAGCAGTCCACGAGTCCCCTGGCGACGCTGGTGACGTGCAGATGCGCCAGGCTGGTGGGCTCTTGTCGAGCGTCGTGCTGGTACACTCCGCTGCGGTACCCTTGTGCTACATCTATCTACCTACCTGTCTCCGGAAGCAGTCCACGAGTCCCCTGGCGACGCTGGTGACGTGCAGATGCGCCAGGCTGGTGGGCTCTTGTCGCGCATCTTGTTGGTAGACCCCGCTGCGGTATCCGCGAACTTCCTTCTCTATCAACTTGGAGCAGAGGCGCTGGACACCCAGTAGCGCACTTTGGTTCGTGAATTTGAATACTTCCGGCCAGATTTCACCTGAGAAGAGAAAATACTTCGAAGTTATATTTATACCCTATAGACTCAAAGAAGTTTTACGAAACAATCTGCGCAATAAAGATCCATATTCTATAACTTACATGGAACATAGTCGAGGACCTCTTCAGGTTTCCTGGCCGCATCAGCTGGCGTTTTGCAGAACGAAGCTGGCAGCTTGACTGTCTTCCTATATATCTAAAATAAATTATCATTTATTTAAAAGCCTGTATGTTGGTGCGTGCTTCTTTTTTTCAAGACGTACGGCGATGCGCCACCGGTACATGGTGGACATCTCACCTATACGCACAAAACGTTTTGGGAATACATTCATTGTGCATACCTACAGCTAAGGAGTGGAATGCACTGCCGGAGTCTGTGTTTCCTGATATCTACAACCAGGGAGTCTTTAAGTCAAGAGTGAATAGGTTACTTCTAGGCAAGCGTGCTCCACCTTAGACCGCATCATCGCTTAACATCAGGTGAGATAGCGGTCAAACGTATGCCTATCAAAAGTAAAAAAAAAAAACGATGGTGAGCCTTCAATATTTTGTGCCAATTAGGTGGCACATCAGTGGCACTCATCAGGTCCTCAATCGTGGTAAGGGCACTTGGGACTCTCCAAAAAGGCGGGCATATTGTGGACTCGGGTCCTACACTCACACAGTGTCAAGCGGATCAGTTAAACCACATTTTGCCAAGTCGTATTTGCAGAGGCCTACTTGGGTGCGCAAACGATTGAGCGCTCTCTTCTCTCTCTCTGATTATCAAAAAATATTTGACCCTGTTGTTGTTTTTTCTTTTGTTACGGGAACCAAAATTGACGAAGTTACGACGCTTTAAAAATTCTCAATACGTCACACCTTCGCATATTTTTTAGTGAGTCGTGACGTCACGAGCTCCACTCCCGAGTTTTGATGCGTTTTATCTTTGTCAATATTCATTGATGTACAAAAACAAAAATCACGTGTCCATTATTTTTCAATACTCTAACTGACGGACTAAATAGTTTTGCAATTTTTGGATGATGGAATCTAGCCTATTGCCCACTGCAGCTAACGACTAGGCGGCAGGTGCTCCAGAGGTTTCAAGAAATCGATGGTGGAGGGTGCAGTTCTTCCCACAGTTGTCTCTCACATTGGGTGTACGGTGAAGAATCTCTTCCGGCTCTAAAGTTGATTGGGAAAATTTTACAGTTTCGGGTAACTTGATGTGCTGGCGTGTTTTTTAAGTTGAAAATTATAGTGTTTTCTTTCTCGAGGAAAATTATAATTAGTTTTCTTTCTCGCGAGAAATGAAAGTTTTATCTTTCTCGCGGAAAATTTTAGTGTATTTTCTCTCTCGCGGAAAATTATAGTGTTATCTTTCCCGCGGAAATTTTTTGTGTATGTTCTTTCTCGCGGAAAATTATAGTGTTTTCTTTCTCGAGGAAAATTATAGTGTTTTTTTTTCATCAGTACTTTCTTGCTACATTACCTCGGGCACATCGCTAAGCTTGTAATCATCAATCTTGTAGGTGGCGAGCGCGTCGCACGCGGCCTCCACCACGTCCGGCTGGTTGCACTCCGCTACCAGGCTCCACAGCTTGCGCACCGCCTCCGACACCAGCTTGTCGAACTCCGGGCTGGCCACGCGCAGGGAGGGGACCTCGCTAAGCAGCTTGCAGATGCTGGAAAGCAGATTAAACTGGATAAAATCTTCGTGGATTCGCCAGCAGCAATGGGAAAAATGCTCTTTACTGAATGCAATATGTCCCCAACGACAGCTAAGATAAAGCTTTTTTCCCATCTGTGTTGTCGTTGGTCGGACCAACCAGATTGAGCTGAGTACCAGAAAGTATTTTAAATCGAGCCAAACCACTAAATGCACAAAAATGACGGGATCACTATGAAAGTCGGACTTAATAATTTGTGAAGGGTAAAAACGGGGAAGGTTATCAAAAAGCTTTTTAACATATTCAAAGTGTAAATCTTTCTGAAAGAAATTTGATAAGTTTTGAAAGAAAAATGTTACTTACCTGATCTGCACACTGTCCCGGGCCAGCTTGGGCTGCAGCGCCGTCCACGGACGCGTGTGCGTGGCGTCCCTGGCGCAACTGTGGCGCGGCGCGGCGCTGGCGCCACACACACGCGACCCAGTCTCTTACCTGATCTGCACGCTATGCCTGTTGTCCCGCGCCAGCTTGGGCTGCAGCGCCGTCCACGTGGTGTGTGGCGCCAGCGCCGCGCCGCGCCACAGCAGCGCCAGGGACGCCACGCACACGCGACCCAGTCTCTTACCTGATCTGCACGCTATGCCTGTTGTCCCGCGCCAGCTTGGGCTGCAGCGCCGTCCACGTGGTGTGTGGCGCCAGCGCCGCGCCGCGCCACAGCAGCGCCAGGGACGCCACGCACACGCGACCCAGTCTCTTACCTGATCTGCACGCTATGCCTGTTGTCCCGCGCCAGCTTGGGCTGCAGCGCCGTCCACGTGGTGTGTGGCGCCAGCGCCGCGCCGCGCCACAGCAGCGCCAGGGACGCCACGCACACGCGACCCAGTCTCTTACCTGATCTGCACGCTATGCCTGTTGTCCCGCGCCAGCTTGGGCTGCAGCGCCGTCCACGTGGTGTGTGGCGCCAGCGCCGCGCCGCGCCACAGCAGCGCCAGGGACGCCACGCACACGCGACCCAGTCTCTTACCTGATCTGCACGCTATGCCTGTTGTCCCGCGCCAGCTTGGGCTGCAGCGCCGTCCACGTGGTGTGTGGCGCCAGCGCCGCGCCGCGCCACAGCAGCGCCAGGGACGCCACGCACACGCGACCCAGTCTCTTACCTGATCTGCACGCTATGCCTGTTGTCCCGCGCCAGCTTGGGCTGCAGCGCCGTCCACGTGGTGTGTGGCGCCAGCGCCGCGCCGCGCCACAGCAGCGCCAGGGACGCCACGCACACGCGACCCAGTCTCTTACCTGATCTGCACGCTATGCCTGTTGTCCCGCGCCAGCTTGGGCTGCAGCGCCGTCCACGTGGTGTGTGGCGCCAGCGCCGCGCCGCGCCACAGCAGCGCCAGGGACGCCACGCACACGCGACCCAGTCTCTTACCTGATCTGCACGCTATGCCTGTTGTCCCGCGCCAGCTTGGGCTGCAGCGCCGTCCACGTGGTGTGTGGCGCCAGCGCCGCGCCGCGCCACAGCAGCGCCAGGGACGCCACGCACACGCGACCCAGTCTCTTACCTGATCTGCACGCTATGCCTGTTGTCCCGCGCCAGCTTGGGCTGCAGCGCCGTCCACGTGGTGTGTGGCGCCAGCGCCGCGCCGCGCCACAGCAGCGCCAGGGACGCCACGCACACGCGACCCAGTCTCTTACCTGATCTGCACGCTATGCCTGTTGTCCCGCGCCAGCTTGGGCTGCAGCGCCGTCCACGTGGTGTGTGGCGCCAGCGCCGCGCCGCGCCACAGCAGCGCCAGGGACGCCACGCACACGCGACCCAGTCTCTTACCTGATCTGCACGCTATGCCTGTTGTCCCGCGCCAGCTTGGGCTGCAGCGCCGTCCACGTGGTGTGTGGCGCCAGCGCCGCGCCGCGCCACAGCAGCGCCAGGGACGCCACGCACACGCGACCCAGTCTCTTACCTGATCTGCACGCTATGCCTGTTGTCCCGCGCCAGCTTGGGCTGCAGCGCCGTCCACGTGGTGTGTGGCGCCAGCGCCGCGCCGCGCCACAGCAGCGCCAGGGACGCCACGCACACGCGACCCAGTCTCTTACCTGATCTGCACGCTATGCCTGTTGTCCCGCGCCAGCTTGGGCTGCAGCGCCGTCCACGTGGTGTGTGGCGCCAGCGCCGCGCCGCGCCACAGCAGCGCCAGCGACGCCACGCACACGCACGTCGCCACGCCGCCCGAGCGGTCGCCGCAGCGGTTCAGGATGGACGAGATCACGGACACCAGCTCTAGGCCGTGGCTTGTGGGGCTATGGTGGAAATACACGTCATAGTCAAAGCAAGAGCCCATTTAGATAAAATTATATACATGAACAAACAGAATGAACTATGTTATTATTTTAGGGGCACAATTAAATCGATTCTTGTATACCAAAAGATATGATAAAAAAAACTATTAAGCACTCATTTCATTTACACTCGATTCTCTTACTGACTTTTGAATATTTAATTCTAAACAAAACTTGATGTTGGACACGAATCTTTTGTAATGTAGTTTAGCCTATTATATCTCAATACTTAGCAAAGCCCCCTCCCCCCTTTTCTTATCCATACGGCTTTCTCTAGTACGCAATGGTAAAGCCAGCCATTGCGTACCAGTCTTTGTGGTGAGAGTCAAGAATATATCACCTGCTTCTTGGATATCACATATTTTCTGAGTAAGCTCAGCACTATAAACGTTTTATTATAGTCATCTCATTAGCAGCAAGCAAATTGGGCGACAAATATTGCTCCTTATACATGTGTATCAGAATGCTTTATTTAAACATAGGTCAAATTAAAACAGTTTTGCGAGATGTTACAGATAGGTAGATCTTCCATGTTTTGCCCAGAGGTGTACAAATATATTTAGTTAATTAACACTGTCGAATTTTTAACACATACCGTATCTCACAGATCCTCTTGACCGCAACCGCCTTAGCAATGTCGACCTCCCATTTCAAGTCATCCTGCTTACCTATACCAGGGTCCACCAGTATTTCGTGCAGGTACGGGAAACATCGCACCTGTCATTATAACAGGATTAAATACTTGATTTCCTTTCAATTATATGAGCTTACGAAAGGTAAAAATAATAAAGGCAACAAAACCTCAAAATTATGTTAGAACTTAACTAAGGCGTTTGATATCATATATCACACTAAATCTCGCAAAGAAACTAATTAAATAACGACAAGGCGCTCGAATTATTATTTTGTTGAGCAATATCATTAATATTCATCATCATCTTCCTGCCCTTATCCCATGTTACTTGGGATCAGCGCAACGTTTCTTCCACTCTGCCCTATCAGCCGTCAAACTTTCACTAACTCCCTTCTCTTTCATATCGCTCCTTACACTATCCATCCATCTTTTCTTCGGCCTTCTTCTCCCTCTCCATCCATCCACATTTATGTTCATTACTGTTTTAGTTAAATGCGTTTCTCCCTCCTCTTCACATGACCATACCAAGATAAGCGATTCCCTTTTAACTTTTCAGTCACTGGCGCCACTTTTAAACTACCTCTAATGTAGTAATTTCTCACTTTATCCATTCTTGTTACTCCACACATCCATCTCAACATTCTCATCTCCGCCACATGTAATCTATTTTCAGCAGTCTTTTTCACAACCCAACATTCCGATCCATACATTTTAAACACATGTAAAAGCGAGTTTTAAACATTTTGGAACTCGTTAGTAGGACGATAGAGTATTGGAGTACCACAGGGAACAATTCTAAGCCCTCTACTAATATAATTTAAAAATACCTGTGTCTCTGCCAAGCTGGTGTACAACATGATTAAGAATGATGTTGGCACTCCTTTGTTGGCCTTTATCTTGTTGAGTACCGCTACTATCGTTGGCACATTTTCCTGAAACATAAAAACAGCTTTGATATTCATACTCGTTCATTATCATTACCTCCTTAAAATTACCAACTGATGTAATAATATTCGTAACTGATATTTATTTTTCTTTTATATCTAAAAATCACAAATAAATCACCAAGATTTTATTAAGGTTTTCAGGAAAATGTATGACACCAGTTGGCGCTACTTTGCCAATAAACTATAGTGAAAGCTTGACGTCAATTTAACCAACGATGAAAATCTTATGCGATTTAACAGGGACCTGAAATGAAATCCTAGTGCCCATCATTTGAGGATACATCTTCAAACTTACCTTAATCTTCGCCATCAGTGGCAACGCCCTCAGACACTCCAGCCTCACCCTCGGACACTTATCACTAGCAATCTTATACACCAAAAGCGGCAGTATCTGCACAGACACCTCTTTCTTATACCCCACCACACCAACCACTATATTCAACACTTTCACTACTATGTCTTCATACCAACTCTCCTTCCTCTTCTCTAGAATCAAGCCAAGAAGGAAAGGTAACAACTCAAGTTTGACATCGTCGTTTACTGTAGCAATAGAGTCTAACCAGCTTTTCAATTTATCCGGGTTATCTCTCATTCGTTCCCAGTTCTGGTTTACCTTGAAAATTATTGATAAATGGCTATCGGTGTATAGTAATGCTTGGAAAGTCTTATTTGCTTTGAGATTTGGTGTGTGGAGGCGAGTGTCATCTTTGTAGCTGTCCTGGTAAGTGTCGAGGATTTTTGATGCGACCTTTAGGGCTGATGCAGTGAGGTAAGAGGGTAGGTTCAGCCATTGAAGAGAGAGGGCTACGAAAACGTTGAGGGATATTGCGGAGTACTCGTATTTACTGATTATGTTAAGACCTGTGAACAAAAGTTATAGCTACTTATTTTCTTGGTCAAAAGCAGAAATTTCCGAGAACTTAAATGATAGTAATGCGTGAAATGGTCGCACGAAAATCTAGTTTAGTAGCTGATTCACCAGGGGGTATTTGCAAAACTCGACTTGAAGAATCGATCACATCATTACATTACTAAGAGAAATAGGCTTGTGTCCTGAAAAAATCTAATTAGTCCGTCAGTTAGATTATCAAAAAATATTTGACCCGTGTTTTTTCTTTTTTTACGGGAACCAAAATTGACGAAGTTACGACGCTTTTAAAATTCTCAATACGTCACGCCGTGGCATATTTTTTAGCGGGTCGTGACGTCACGAGCCCCCACTTCCGAGTTTTGATGCATTTTATCTTTGTCAATATTCATTGATTTACAAAAACAAAAAATACGTGTCCATTATTTTTCAATATTCTAACTGACGGACTAAATAGTTTTGCAATTTGTGGATGATGGAAACTAGCCTATTCTGACATCTAGCGAAATATGTGTATACAAAAGGTGCACCTTACTCTTTGGGGAAAACCGTCGTGACTTTCAAGTGCTGTGTTTAAATTGATCTATGAAAGAAACTAGGCTATCTAATAAATCTCTTTAACAGGAGATCTTCACAGTCTTCGTCGATTCGGCTTCATAGCAAATAGTTTTAATTGTTATCAAAATAAACTTACACAAATTGAACAGCTCATGCAGATACAAGGCGGACGTGTCAGCCACGTTCTCAGCGAGCAACATGACCGTGATGCCAGCGACCGACCTGAGCTCCGGCGCGTCAAGCGCGAAGCAACGCTCTATGAGGCTGTAGCAAGAACGGGGATCACGTCTGGAAGAATGAACTCAATGAATATCAGTCTTCAAATAAATAGTAACTTCTTTGCATGGCCCCAAAAATATTTAATAAACTACTAAATGGAATTAGGGACTTAAATGTTATTAAATTAAAAAAAAAAAGACTTCAATTACTTATTGGAAAAATGCTATTATACTATTGACGAATTCCTTAGTTAGTTGACTTTGATTTTTATTGAATTTTGACATTGTTTTATTTTTTTGTTTCCATTTATTTGACTTTGATATTTATTAAATTTTGACATTGTATTATCATCATCATTCCATTCATTATTTATATGTAAACAATTAATAATTAATTAATTATTTATGTTAATGCATATCTTGTTTTTTTACTGTCTTAAGGTATGTTGTGTTCTGTTGTAATTATTTAAATTAAACATGTTTATAATAATTATTAGTGATGTGAAAGAGTGTACTTACGCCTTTAAGGTAGATTTTTTGAGGAAATGATTATTTATTATTAAGATTTCATGTTCAATGTACCAAAAATCACACCAATAAATAAATCTTGAATCAATTATTTTTCTACACTAATAATATAAAGAGGAAATATTTTTTTTGTTTCAAATGAATAGGCTCCGAAACTACTGGACAAATTTGAAAAATTATTTCAGTGTTAGATAGCCCATTTGTCGAGGAAAGCTATAGGCTATATATCATCACGCTACGACTAAAAGGAGCGGAGCATTCATTGAAAAAGTGGCGCAGACGAAGTTGCACGGGTCAGCTAGTATTTAAAAATGTTACAATCATTTATGTTCTACAGTGGAAAAAATCGATGTGGTTTTCCAAAGAACAGGCTTATGCGTCATTTAGCGACGCTGTAGGAAGCATGCGAGTTTTCTATTCTTATAATGTTACACATACTGTAGCGTGATGAGTTGGCGTGACAGTCTGGCGAGCATGGGCAGCAATGCCATCACGTGGTCACGCTGCGCTTGGTACACGCACGCCTCTGTCACGGCGCTGTAGGCTGCGTAGGAACGTTCTATCAAAGCTGGGTTGCAGATCTGTCGAGTTAAGCAGTTTAAGATTAGAAAATATTTTTGAAAATATCCTAAAGACGGGAAAAGTGAACTAGTATTTACTAATAGTAGTGAGTTCTGGGAAATCTGGATGAGACTGAAGTTGGCGATGATCACAAGGGAATAGGCTAGATTCCATCATCCACAAATTGCAAAACTATTTACTTAGTCCGTCAGTTAGAGTATTGAAAAATAATGGACACATATTATTTATTTATTTAACACTTTCAGCGCAAAAAGAGTACACAGGCGGACTTAATGCCATAGGCATTCTCTACCAGTCAACCTTTGGGTGATGCAGAGAATAGTGGTAGGTGCAATACGGAGAATTATTAAAATGTGATTGATAATGATTATTATTCAAATACAAAGTATAAAAATAAAGTATAAAATCAATTGCGTCAGGTGGAACCAATGCTAACCATGTGTGTATGTATGTGTGTTATTTTTGTTTTTGTAAATCAATGAATATTGACAAAGATAAAACGCATCAAAACTCGGGAGTGGGGGCTCGTGACGTCACGACCCACTAAAAATTATGCGAAGGTGTGACGCATTGAGAATTTTAAAAGCGTCGTAACTTCGTCAATTTTAGTTCCCGTAATAAAAGAAAAAACACGGGTCAAATATTTTTTGATAATCTAACCGACGGACTAATTAGATTTTATCAGGACACAAGCCTATTAGTCTGTCAAACGATTTTTATACTGCAAAACTATACACTTCTTTTCTTTTTAATTGTTATTTATATACTTATACCTATGGCACCCGTGTTTTCTATAGTGAAAATATAATCGATTTTCTTTTTATCTTTCAAAAGGTGCTAAACAAAAACCCTTGGTGAATACTGTCACCAAGGCAACGTACCTGTTGACAACTGAGACAGGCCAGCAGTAGAGATGACTGGGCAGTTGTTGGTGGCAGACTGAGCAATAGTTGCCAGGGCTTGATGCTGTGGTCTCTCTGGGGGTGGCAGGTGAGCCAGAGGAACACAGGTCTTAGCAGCTCCAAGCTGTTTGATGATACACTAAAACAAGGTTTAAAATGTTTAAATCATAGTACAGATACTGGCACGGTTCTTGAGCGCTCGGCGGAAGAGTGGGGATCGTGAGGTACGTGCAACAAGAGTAAAGAACAAATCCCGAGTGACGGCTATGACGCGATGCGCTACGGGCCAATCACTGCACTTTCCCCGCTCCCGCGCCTCCGCGCCTCACTTCATACCACCAAAGGGACCCAACAACTCACTTTTGCGCAGGTGAAGGTCAGCGCTCAAGAATCGTGCCGATGATTGTATTGCAGTGAATTATTGCTGTTCTAAATGAGACCCAGTTAAAGTTCAGTCAGTAGATAATTATAAATATAAATTAAAAACTAGATCCACAACAACAACGGACATTTAAATCAGTATCATGGCATATAAAACACTCCAGTGTGAACACTAATCATTTCAATATCTAGCTGACCGGTGTTTACTTTGTTGGGCGATACTTTTCGGGTTAATATATGTCACAAATAACGTGGCTTTCTATTCATAAAAGAATTTTCAAAATCGATTCAGTAGATCCAGAGGTGACCCCCTGAAACGTCACAAATTCACAAACTTTACCTCATTATTATAGATTGAACATAGTGTTATTGTACCTACTCCACCTTGGTCTTGTCATAGTCTGTTGAAGTGTATCCGTATGAAGTTCTCTCATTTTAATAGCCTTTCTACTCACATATAATCAGGATGTGTACACAGTGCATGCATCTGTGCCAGGACATCATCTTCAGCACCTTTGTTCTTATCTAGCACCGTGATGAAAGGATGCTGCGGAGACTTGAGAGTGAACTGGCATTTGTACTGGTGGCCCGGCACGAGGCGGGCCTTCAGGTCCAGGATCAGGAGACCAGCCATTGTGGATATTATGGCAGAGTAGTTGCTGTAAAAAACTGTGTAATTACAAGAGTAATCGTCACCCTCCAGCCTTATATTTATTTTAAGTATATCTGTATCTAGTCTTATCAAGGGGTACTGTATTACTGAGGTTGTGGAGGTCAGTAAGGCAGTTCCTTCAAGTAAAATGCTGGGTCAGTGGCTCATCTTCTGCCCTTCAGAGCTGGTCTGCATTTGGTAATACCGGCTAAACTAGTTAATTGATTATAATCTGCTTAAATATTTTATAGGTTCCTAAAGTTCCAATCAATCACATGTTAAATGGAACCACACCACACACACACACACACACACATCACATGTTTAATGGAGCACTGCACATGTATTCCACATGAAAATCTGTAGGATTGGAGCAGGTTAACTACTCTGTAATGTTTTATTATTATTATTTTTAGATGGGTTTGCTCTTAACGCTAGACGAGGTCTGAGATGATAAATATAAAGTCTACGATGGAGCGAGCTTCCCAGAAGTAGCCTTTTCACTCTAACTTTGCCTACCTCAATGGGAAAAAGGCATTAGATATGTGTGAATGTATTTTTTTCTGCAAAAATTCTTAAGGGCAGAGACAGTAAGACGAACAGAGTCCTCCAAATCCACCCCTAAGACGACCTCTGACCTCCAATTCTAAGAAATATTCAACATAACATTTAATATGATACATACTGTGTGCTTGGCAATAAGGTTACTACAGTAGACATAGTATGAGCAATTTCCAGGACCCCGAGCTCCACCAGCACCAGCAGACCCTGGCAGGCCGTTAAGCTCACCCTGGCATCCTTGGAGGAACACTTCTCTCTCAGAAACTTCAGCTCTTCATTCTCATTCACAAATCTTTGACGTTCTATTGGCTTGTACTTTGATTTAATCGTGGATATAAGCTTGTCGATTGCGTTGACTATCAAAACACTGTTGTTAGTTTTCAGTTTGTATTCAATCTCGTCCATTTTAGAGATATTTTTGTAACAAATTCTATAATTCAATCGCCGGCACTAACAGCTGGCGTTTGGCGTTGACAGCTTGACTGACACCACGTTGACACTTTGACACTTTGGCAGAAGTGGAAAAATAAAAAACCCACTGACGTATAGAGATGGGCGTTGAATCAACGAACTAGTTCAACCGTCGACGTGCAATTAACGATTAGACGGTTCACCGTTGATCAACGGACTAGTTGAATTCGTAGACGGATAAACTGAGACTCCATTGCGTTGATGTCGACTTAACGCGAAGATCGACGCGAGAACGTTGTCAGGTAATACAAGTTCATTCGTACAAAAAAAAAACCAGCCATGTGCGAGTCGGACTCGCGCACTGAGGGTTCCGTAAGCAGAAGTAGCGATTTACGATGTATGACGTATTAAAAAAAAACTACTGACTAGATCTCGTTCAAACCAATTTACGTTGGTAGTTTACATAGTAATGTACATCATATATTTTTTTGTTATATCATTCTCTTATTTTAGAAGTTAAGGGGGGGGGGACACATTTTACCACTTTGGAAGTGTCTGTCGCGCAAACTATTAGGTTTAGAAAAAAAATGATCTTAGAAACCTCAATATCATTTTTGAACACCTATCCATAGATACCCCACACGTATGAGTACGATGAAAAAAAATTTTTTGAGTTTCATTTGTAAATGATAAATGATATTTATTCTGTAAGTAGGTTGTAAATAACACTTTTACACGTCAATCTTTTTTGGTCATTTTAAACTAGATGAGGCCGGCATTTCCTAGCTGACTGCTCTGAGAAGGAACGCCGAAACAAAGTCAGAGGTCAAAGTCTCTTTTAAAGTCCATACAATCGTACTGGTCAAATCATATGAGAACCATGTAGGTTAATGTCTTAAGTGGCATTTTGAGGAAAGTACCACACAGATTTGAGTGGACCTGTCCAGACAGTGCAAGCATTTGCCAGTTATCGTGTAGCTCAAACTTAGAACTTAAAGGAGCTCAACGAACTGACGAACAATACCAAAGTAAGGACATTTGTGCAGGCCGCATAAAGAACTCAAACCACCAGACTAACATTAAGTGAAATAAACCCCTAACATAGCAATCTACATGGTCCTCATATTCACAATACGTTATAATATGAGGACCATGCAGATCAGTGTCTGAAATGGTCTTTTGAGGAAAGAACCACACAGATTTGAGTGGACTTGTCCAGTCAATGCAAGGCTTGGTCAGTAGTCGATTAGCTCAACTTAGAACCAATAAGGAGCTTAATGACTCGACGAACAATGCCAATGAAAGGATACACTAATACACTATACACTATACACTATACACTATACACTAATATTATAAAGAGGAAAACTTTGTTTGTTTGTTTGTTTGATTGTAATGAATAGGCTCAAAAACTACTGGACCGATTTTCAAAATTCTTTCACCATTCGAAAGCTACATTATCCACGAGTAACATAGGCTATATTTTATTTTGGAAAAAAATAGGGTTCCGTAAGATATTTGGGTTTTTCGGACACAAGGTGTAAAAATCAACCAGAAAAGTTACTTATTTTGTGTACGCTGCCTAAACTATAAAAGATAGAACCATACATTGTTCTAATTAATTGTAGATCTTAAAAATATCTACAAAAAAGTCCGCGACACACTATACCTATCTATGTCGAGTGAGGCACAACAACCATTTTTTTAATTTAAAAATCTTGATTTTTTTCGGACTACATTTAAACGCGTTTATTTTACTCATGCTATTAATATTTATCAAAATAAAGTATTTCATAACTAAGTACAGTTTATGTAGATAATATTTGGTCTTTGAATGATTAAAATCGGACGTTTGGTTTTGAAGTTATGGCGAAATTAAAATATTACGATTTCTGCTGCACGACCCGTTGCGAAGTGGACGTCACCAAGGCGGGGTGCGCGTGCGGGAGGGGAGTTTAGATCTATGAGTAAGGTACCAACGCGGCTCAGCCGCGAGGTCGGCTCCATAGATAAGTATAAGTACGTCGGCTCCCTACGCAGCGGTCGTGCGCGAAGTTTAATAATTTTCGTGCGATTTTCTTTACATTTCGTTCTTAAAACTACACCTACGCAAAAGTTCTTCTCAGAGCCAAACAACAGTTCTTTTCAGGGCTAAGCAACAGTTCTTTCCAGGGCTAACCAACAGTTCTTTTCAGGGCTAACCAACAGTTCTTTTCAGGGCTACACAACAGTTCTTTTCAGAGCTAGAATATTACACGCTATTAACATTTTATTAAACATTTGAAAATGCCTAAAGAGAGCCATGTCTCAACTTACTAAACATAGTTCTCAAGCACGGGCAGCAAGAATACGCCGTATGGGAGAATCTTCACCTGAACGTTCACAACGCCTTGCTGAACAAAATCAGAGAAACTCTCAGGTACGCGCACGAGAGTCGAGTGTCGAACGTTCGCAACGCCTTGCACAACAAAATCTGAGAACCTCTGAGTTATAATATTATAAAGCAGAAGAGTTTGTTTGTTTGTTTGGTTGAGCACGCTAACTAATCTCAGGAACTTTCAGTGTTAGATAGCTCATTTATCGAGGAAGGCTATATCATTAAGCTAAGTCAAAAAGGAGCACAGAATTAATGGAAAATGTGACGCAGACAAAGTTGCGTGGGTCAGCTAGTGAAAGGATATTTGGGTAGGCCACAAAAGTACTCAAACTGCCAGACATCGTTCAAAATACTTTAAGAGAATAAAAAGAAAATAATAGCCCACATAGTTCCCATATTCACAATAGTAAAACGAAAAATAATGAACTAATAATAAATAAATATGTCAAATATAATGAATTAAATCAATAAAAAAAATTGAGATTACTTAAAAAAGTAAACATTAATGTCAAAAATACAGAATCAATTAAAATATAAAAATGTCAATTTGTAAAAAAATATAAAAGTAAAATGATAAATGAAAAAAATAAAATAAAATAAAAATAGATGTATATAAAACATTGGGCCATTTACATAATTGAAGCAGCTCAATCCCAAGCCTTTTTGTCCTCAAGATAGTCTTTAACTGTATAAAAAGCTTTCTGGCATAGCTTACGTTTTATAAAAGAATTGAATTTATTAATGCTAAGTTCTTGAATGTGGCTAGGAAGTTTATTATAAAAATGTATACATTGGCATCGCAACGAACCATCTATTTTTTTCAGTCTAGTTTTAGGAACGACACAATTGTGTTTATTCCTAGTATTTATGTTATGGATATCACTGTATTTTTTAAACAGATTAATATTTTTATGTGCATACAGGAGATTCTCATAAATATACTGAGAGGGCACAGTCATTATATTATCTCTTTAAATTTGTCTCTGAGGGAGTGTCTGGGACTTAATTTATAAATCGCACGAATAGCCCTTTTTTGCAAGATAAATATTGTCTGTATATCGGCAGCATTTCCCCACAATAGAATGCCATATGACATTACACTATGAAAATAACTAAAGTACACTAAACGGGATGTCTCTAAATCTGTTAAACCACGAATTTTTCTAACGGCATACGCTGCAGAGCTAAGTTTTTTGGACAATTTATCTATATGGTATGGTAAGTATGGGGACCCCCAAAATGTATTGTTTTTGTATGTGAAAATCTTTATGCGGTAAGTCTATTTTTGTGTGAAAATCTTTATGCGGTTCACGAAATACGTCTACTTACCTCAACAGCATAGTTCTTATAGTTTCGGAGTAATATGGCTGTGACATACGGACGACGAAAAATCTATAAGGGTTCCTTTTTTGCCATTTGGCTACGGAACCCTAAAAATTAATAACTATGGTCGAACAACGATCAAAATAATTTGACCTCTAAATCTAGTAGCTAAGAGTTTATAATTCTATGGGCTGAACGCCAAATTGGAGTAAAAATGCATTGTGATCTAAGAAAAAAAGGATGCCAATAATGTATTTAACGCGTGTAAAAGAGTAAGACGATTGGCAGTTCAAACGATGCGACGTATACCGGTTTGTATTTGATACGTTCATATTTATTTTAATGTTTTGATGATTTGGAGAGCCCAGTGCATAAAGAAAGTTGCAAGGTGACGATGCGCGACGTCACAAATACGCCACGGAATGTGTAATGAATTGCGATTTTGCTCTAGGTCAGAGTTCAAGTGGTGAATAATACTTATCGTAGGTATCGATTTTGTTCGAAAGTTTGCGAGTTTAGTTAATGTAAACAATATTTTAAAATGTCTAGTTAATACTTAGTGTGCCTAATTATTAAACAAAAAAGTAAGTGAAGTGTGTTTGTTTGGGACTGTAGGTATTGTATAAAATGTATTTAGAGTAGGTACATGTTTAAAGTAAAATGGTTGGACGTAATACGAATTCAAGTGATGGCGTCACTTCAAAAAGGATGTCTCTGGAGGATAAGCGTCATGCAGTGTAATGTAAAGAAAAAATGACAAATAAATCGACTACGGCGAATTTAAAAAGCCACCTAAAAAGGAAGCATATTTCCAATTTTAGTTTAAATTCTGAGGTACTAAACCACATACGGCACATACGTGCCAATAAAAAAAAAATAGAGTAACGAGACGCTACGCTAGTATACCTACAAACTATGTTGAATCGTCGAGCCGTTGAGTGTAGATGTCGCACGTCTCATCGTCGCGTCGACGCAACGTTAACGAAGTTCACGCCGTCAACTATTCGACAAATTTAACTCGTTGATGAACGGCAACGGTCTAGTTTCGTTGACTGTAAATACGTCGACGACCCATCTCTACTGATTATAGGTTGGTGAAAAAACCACTTAAAAACTGACAAGAGTGACAAGTGACATGTGTCATCCACTGACGTATCTGCCATCTGATTTTATTTTACTTAGTGGCAATTATTCTAAATTCAATTCACTGTTTTCTTTCTGTTCCTTATAATGCAGGTTGTTCTAACGGTGGATCGAACTTGACTTGGATTTCAAAGAAATCAATAGATGGTCCAAAGACATGTTGCAACGCTGCCTCAACACTACATAATATTGTACTGCCGATTTTTGCCATCTAGCAACTTTTTACAAACAATTTGTTCCAGTCCAGAATTCCAGGCAAAAGTACACGTTTTAGCATAATTGTGCTCACACACTGTGAAAATTTTGTGTTATCATGCTTAAGAATGATTACATTGAGTATCTGGAACCCGAAAATTGAAAGCAAAAAAATATCTTTTCTGGGCTTGGCAGGTTAGGATCACAGAGTACTTTTTCTATATGGATATTGTTGCTGTGTTGTTGAATACAGTTGAATCTAACAAAAGCAGTGTTTCTAAAAACACAAAGCCACAAAAACATTCGTAAAAATGTCGACGCCTCCAAGAGAGACCATACAGAAACAAATTCAGCAAGACTGGGCAAACAGGGAATACATAGAAGTAATAACAGGCAGCATCAAGAAGATCACAGATTTCCTCAATTCATTTGGTACGTTATTTTTCTAAATTAGTTCAATAATTTATACTTATAAATAGAATTCTGTTCTTGATTCTTTATTAGTAATGTAGACCTAAACTACATTAAAAAGTCCGCCCCTAAGATGACCCACTGACCAGTCTGCTCTTTTTGTTGTAAGTATATTGAGATGATTCATGGAAGTAGTGTATCCTAATTTTTAAATCTAATCTATTTTGTTGCGTTCCCTGGACTTGGGCTGGAACTTGCTTGCCTGTCAATGACCCTATTGGGCCAAAGTTGTATTGTCTTACTATTGTTCTTTTAATTTGCGGGGGCTGACAGATTACAACCGTTGCTAGGTGCAATTTACAGAAATCGTTAAACCAATAAGGCGTTTCTTGATTATGTACAGTTTGTTTTCATTTCCTGCTAGTTCTGAAGGCATTTTCGCTTCAATAAATGACAATATAATAGGTATCTAATGGAATTATAAACTAGGGTGCAATAAAATAAGAAGTGAAAATATTAAAATATTTTACTTTTTTTTTCTAGACATGTCATGCCGATCCCGACTAGCCACACTAAATGAAAAACTAACATCACTGGAAAGGAAGATCGACTACTTGGAGGCTTGTGTAAGTATTAAATACTTATTATCTGTGTGTTAAATGTCCTGACAATATCATAAATGATCATACATTAGTAGAACAATCCCAAAACATAGTAATGAATACTTGGATGGCAATAAAAATTTAAAGCTATACCTCGGTTTTTTCAAATTCAACATTAAACCATAGTAATTATTGATTGTGCAGCACCTTCCAACTTTCCCAATTATTGGAACAGTTTCTAAATCAGAATATAATAGTTTTTTTTAACAAAAAAAATTGAACAGAACAAAATTTTTAACAGAAATGCCAACCTGGAATTCAAACCCAGGAGCTGAAACTTGTGGATGGAACAAAACCAGTAGAACTATAGAATTAGTAAATTGTAAGCTAATCTAGTGAAATTTTATATATTTATTAAGTATGTAGATTTTTTATTTTTATTTTTCATTTATGATCTCTTTTTAAGATTAAGACTAGCTATGTGTAGTTAAAAAAACGTTTTAAAAGGTTTTTATCAAATTAGGCATAGTTTTTATATTCTAATAACAAATATACAATTAGGCAAATCAGTACCAAAACACAGATAAAAAAAAACTTATTATTAGCTTCCGTTTCACGCAAGCACAATTTTTAGGCACCATCTAGTTTGTTGCCTCACACACACACACACCACAAACATAAATGTTTAAAATAACAACATTTCAGTTATTTTACAATTTTTATTTCTTTTCAGGTAACTAAAGGTGAAACACTGACATAATCTGATACATAAGTTTTTTATATTTAGAGTATTTAAGTTAAAATTCCATGAGATTTGTAAGATTCCCATTTTTTACGATATAATAAATGCTTGTTTAAAGTATAGTTTAGATTAGATATAAATATCTTTTAAGTATACAAAATTCTTATATCTATATTGTATTAGTAGAATATAAATTAATCAGATAGTTGCTGTAATGTGAAATGAGTTTTTCTATGTAAAGGATATTAGCCAATGTAATCATGTGTATGTATTAATAATTTGTTATCATGGACAAATGACCACTGTCCTAGTTAAGCAGTTAAGTCGATACAATTTGTTTAATATGCGACTGCTTTTACTGCAATTATATGTATTTCAAAAGTATGTATTATAGTGATTTTATTTTAGCTCAAAATTTTGATCATCAACATATTTTCAAAAAATTATGAACTTAGATTTCCACAAAAAATATAAACCACTTGGAAGTAAATAAATAATGTTTCAGTAATTATAATGAAAATGTATCAAAAGCTCTTGCACTGCACTTGCACAAAGTTGTTTTAAAACAATAAGGACTGAAATCCTATACTTTCTCCAATAAGACTGCTACGCCTTGACCGCCACCGCAGCTCGATGCTGCTATTCCTCGTTTTAAATCACGCCGTCTGAAATAATAGGAAATGTAATTAACATCTGCTAACTAAAACAAAATTTACTTTATTTCTCTCAGTTCATTTATTGACATCACAGGAACAGGGACCCCTTGATGTCTTAACAACTTACAATCATAATTTTGGTGTGGGAGGGAGACGGAGCTATACAAGGCGCGTAGCACTATCCCTTTCTCTTTACGGAATCACGATGGCATTGGCACGTCATAGTAGGCATAGATAGTATAGGCTAATAGCATACATTTTAGTTTTATCTTGCTCGTTTATAGAAACATTAAATTATTATTATTCCTGAATAAAAAATCGTATTTTGCTCTTTAAATTAAAAATAATGAATGAAAAACAAAACCTACCTTAGTTCATGTACAAGGTGTGTCGCCATTCTCGCCCCGGTGGCAGAGATTGGGTCCCCTAAAGCCAGTGCTCCGCCGCTAACGTTTAATTTGTTCAGGTCTACTTTCAGCTTTTTGGCTGCAATGAGGGCTTGGGATGCGAAGTTTTCGTTTATCTGAAATGCATTGGCAAATCTTTACATTACTTTAGAAAAGGCAGTTAAATATTACTTCTTTCTAACTAATCTACCAATCCAACCGTGTTACTATCCGCACAGCAAACTAAAAAAATATGTACTTAGTAAAACAATTAACAAAGACCACATGTGCGTCATGGGACTGTGAACCGCTTCAATCGCAGATACGCCGTTGAGGTGTTTCCGGCTCATTATGCAAGTGACTAATGCCCTAGCAATCTGAATCTTTACCAAAAGTATTTCAAAATACGCAAAATTTCTTCCCTCAGAGAATAAAATATATCTAAAGTTAAATCTGATCACATCTTTACCTCAAATAGATCCACATCATCCACCCTCAACTTCTGTTCTTCTAGCAGTTTCCTCACAGCATGGACTGCTCCTATCCCAGCATCCTTGGGGTCTACACCCACACAGGTCCATCCCACTACTCTGGCTAGTGGTCGGAGGCCATGACTTCTTACTGCTTCTTCATGGGCTATGAGGAGAGCTGCTGCTCCGTCTGCTGGTGCCTGTAGAGGAAAGTGGTTTGATGATGATAATAGGTTTGGTTAAAAAGAAAATTGATGATTCTAGCTTTTTGCCATCCATGCATACAATTGGGATAAAAGTGTTTGATTTCCGATGGTCTGGGCTGCAATGCTCGGAAATGCTTTGGCGGCCACTGTTGGAGACCGCAATTGGGAATATGCATGAAAAAAATATTTATTATCTACACATTCTATCTGAAAATACCGCGTGTATCTGACATCGACGCACAAACGATTTCCATGGGTCCAGGGCATGATTCTGGACACCCCAGTGTTGGAATTTTTCGTCGGTTCTTTTCTGATTTTTTTTAAGAGTACTACAAAGTATCCGCTCAGCTGAGCTGATATTATTTGTGGCTTTATTCAGATTGCTCTTTTTAGTGAAAGTAGTTATTTAATTATTTTTTTATTAAAAATCTCATTGGGTTAGGTCAGAATAACGATTATGAGCAGTCTAAAGTAAAAAAACCCTTGAAAAAAATAAAAAAATGAGAAAAAAGCCGACGAAAAATTCTAAGTCTAGGGTGTCCAGAATCATGCCCCGGACCCATGGAAATCGTTTGTGCGTCGATGTCAGATACACGCGGTATACAAAAATATAACACACAGTGAAAATAGAATCGAAATTGCTCGAAAAATAAAGGAGATACTTAAGTATAACTATTTTAAACAAATATATCTGTCCCTCTCACGAAAACGCTGTTTTACATGGCAGCTGTATAGGCGTCATGGAATTTGACGTCAAAGTTCATATCGGACTTCTCTTTCTAATTGTAATCTTTGTAACTTTATAACTTCATCGCAACAGCACTAAATGACCGGGTACCCAAGCAATTTATCTTTGATAAAAAATACAAAATCCAACTGTATGAGGATCATCGCTGCGAGGGTCTAAGCCCTGCAGAGCTGCGGATCTTTACCGATGGATCAAAAACAGGTACTGGCACTGGGGCGGGAATCTTCTCAGAGGATCTCAATATCCATATAGCCGCACCATTGGGGGTCCACAACACAGTGTTCCAAGCTGAATGCATGGGCATTTCTCTGGCGGCATCAGCCATCCTAACCAGGGAAGTTAAGGATCATCCAATACGTATACTTTCGGACAGCATGGCCGTCCTGCAAGCTCTGAACAGCCACACAGTTAACTCTGGGCTGATTCTCGAGTGTCACCAACGTCTCAACCAGGTTGGTAGGCACAACAAAGTAACCATTCAATGGATCAAAGGACACAGCGAATCCCGAGGCAACGATGCAGCGGACGAGCTTGCCAGAAGGGGTTCGAGTATGACACCAATTGGTCCCGAACCCATCGTGCCGCTGCCTTTCGAGCACCTTCGCAATCTGGTAAGGAAACGCACCAGAGACAAACATCACAAGCTATGGGCTGACCATGGTGAGTGTAGGCAGGCCAAAGAGGCACTTCCCTCTATTGATGGCCGGTTCACAAAACAAGCCCTAAGACTGACTAAGCAACAGTTGCGCTCAGTCACAGCCGTAACAACTGGCCACGGGTCTTTTAATAAACACCTCTATGCTATAGGAGCCACTGACAGCCCACTGTGCAGAGCCTGTATGGAGGAGGATGAGACAGCAGCACATCTGCTTCTAAGCTGCCCGGTAGTCGCGGATTACAGGGCCAAGTACTTCGGTAACCCAGGTACCCTCTGTGAAATAGTTGGTAACACCAAGGCGTTGCTGGCCTTCCTCGGGGAGCTGGGGTGGATCGAATGACACATTTGTCCCACCTACACGCAAAATACGCGCTTAGTCGTGGAGTTGCGGAAACCAGCCCGATTTACATACATACATACATACATAACTTCATCGCTGATGAAGGTATTAAAAAAATAATTTCATGCTTGGTTTCTAGAACTAATCTAAAGCTAAAAAGTATTTCATTTTGCAAATAAAAAAAACGCGTGCATATTCCCTATTTCCAGAAAAACCATGCATGTCTGAGAGTGTTACCGTTTATACATAAATAGAACCGCTTGTAAAGTTGTCATGGAGTACGTTCGATGCACGCCTTGCTTGTTGCGTCTACTGACTAGCTGTCTCCCGCGGCTTCACTCCTGTCAACTGGCAACTTTCTTATTTTTTTCTTAATTCAAACCTCGCCCTGACAATTACGAATTATCCAATGTTCCACTGTGACCAGTTGTTACGAAGTTATGCGCGTACATACATTTCGGAGATTCATTTTTATTTATACTTATTTCTATTAGTTTATTGTGATGCTAGCTGTCTTACTTACTGCGATGTGTTTTGGTCAGTTATGGCCATTTATGGCCTTTAGGGTTGAGAGTAGCCGATGTATGCGTGACGCACAGGACCGTTTGTTGAGGCGACAATTAGGGAAGGTCTTTGTCCAGCAGCGGAGCTTTTTGGGGGCCGAGTCACCCGCGTCCGTAGGAGAATACCCTTCAGCGAATCGGTGGTGCTCAACAGGTGACACTAACCGCCTCCGTGGTTTAGTGGTTATACCACCTGATTCAGACCCAGAGGTCCCGGGTTCGATTCCCAGCGGGGGCAAATTTTTTGCTCGGTTTGGTTGGTGGTAGGACTTGTTATAAAATTCAAAAGTTGTTATTCAAATTAGGCTGAGAGCCAGCACTTTTTGAACGTCAAGTTCTACAAAAGACAGTCCCCCAAAACGCCCGCCCGTCACCACTTCCTAGTGTTTTAGCTGTGGAGAAGAAGTGGCCAACAAACTCCCCTGCAACACATCTGTCTATTATGTTTTACGAACTAGAATTTATACACTGAGAAGAATGCAAAGTACACATACAATAAAACAAAGTATACATAGAATACATGACACAAAACAAAAAATATAAAAAAATGACAGCTAGCACACTATCTTTCTATGATACTATAAAACAAAATACACGTCCGCCTGGCAAGCTACCACCATCATGTCTAAGTCTGTCGCCATAACAACAATGTTAACAGCATTGTTGTGTTCCGGCAGTTAGAGGTATGATAGCCAGTTCCTCTGTGTAAGAGGATTCCGGGTGGAACCCGCTTCCATCTTCGGCCTAATCATCACTTTCCATCAGGTGAGATTTGGGCCAAGAGTTTCCCCATTTTGTATAAAAAAAAACGGACGCCTTTCGGCTGATAATTATGATGACAAATTAACGACTTGAGAAAATTCTAAAGCAGTAACAGCACTTAGGAAAATTAGGCCTTACCTATAACTCTTAACTAGGCCACCGTCAAGGTTTTCTGTAAAAATAAATTGATTTCACTGTGAACTTACAGATACATTTCCAGAAGTTAAAACCTCTCCATCTTCTATTAGGGCTGGCAACTGTTTCAGATCTTCAGCTGTTACTGATGAATGCGAAGGTTGATCTCTGTCCACAACTACTTGCTTCTTCTTTAGAGTCACTGTTATGCTAGCCAGTTCTTCTTCAAATGCTTTTGATTCTTCAGCTGCAATAGAAGTGGGAGATTTCTGTACAACCTGTTTCTTGAAACCATTGACTTAAATGATGAAAGTACTACTTTTGTAATCACTGTTTTTGGCGCCAGCCAAACTTGTCAAGGGGGTGCCACTTCATCGCATTATTCAGACATAATCTTGAGAACTAAAGAAGGGATATATTTTTGGGAGAGGAATATATTTTTTTTTTATTAGTGTTTTTAATGGTACCTATATTTTAACGTTTTTGAATATTATATTGAAATACAGGAGGGCCACACGTTGAACCCTCTCCTGGCGCCAATGCATGTTGTAATGATACTTTGTAGTGATAGGTTTGTGAGCTGATAGTTAGGTTCCGAATACCTGTTTTCCACTTCAAATGGCTCTGCACAGTGAACTCATCCACATCCTCTCTCGTCACTCCATACTTCTTTGCCAAGTTCTCTACCATCTTCTGCATGGTTAATCCAGTAAAACTATCAGGGATCTGCTTCTGTATGTGGTCTTCAAGGCGGTATGATGCGCCCAATGCTGTGCCGAAGCGAACGTTTCTGACAAGCATGGGCAGTGAAGACATGAGATCTGTGCCCCCTGTTAAAGTGATCTTCGATGTGCCTATTAGGATGTCCTGGAAATAAAAGGGTACGTGAGTTAACCTGTTGCAGTAGGTATTTGATCGAAAGTCACCGTGGCCCTGGAACGCAAAGAGCTTTTGAAGAATATAGATGTGCTTTAGTCAGTAAAAGTCTGACACTCCCTTCCGCTCCGAAGGCGTTATTCGATGATATCCCATCCTTAATAATGTTATTTTGCATAACATGCCTCCTTTGACTACTTTTCGTCAATTACTTGATAGGTTGTAGACTAGCAAAGAAATCTGAGTATTTTGGCAGGGAGGGGGGGGGGGGGACAGAGCCAGTCAGCTCAAGGATCAGACAGTGACTCCTGGCATACGCTCAGTGATTTTGCGGGTGTTTTGGATTTAAGCTAGGGTAAACTCGTCCGAAAGATTTCCTAGTTGTGGACTAGTAGCCAGGAGTCAGGTTTTGCTGCACCCATAACATGGCTAGAGGACTCTCCTCTATTACCTACATGGGACGTCATAAGATGGATGAAATGCAGGTGTAAGATTCTGCCTACTTTGTTGGGTTTAGGGATGACGTGTTCATAATGTTTGTCTATGCGACATTATCTTACCAGAGCACTGTTGATGATGGTCTGCAGTCCAGTACCGCATGCCTTACTGACTCCCAGCGCTGGGCTGCTGATGGGGACCCCTGAGTAAATGCCGCAATACCGCGGCGTTTTGCCTCCATCACATTGGCTCAGCTGAAATCAATGTCATCTCCATATAGTTTATTGTCATTTCAAACTGTTAGAATAAATTAGATATTGTTATGTGATCTTCAACTAATATTGATTCAAATAATCTACTGATTGATGTATAGATGGCCATTTTTGAGCTCTCTCGAAGTTTAAAAAATATTGTTAAAACTCAGCATGCCGTTCGGCTGCATGCTGCGTTTGAGTAAGTCGAATGTAGTTATAGAGAAAGACAGAAGACGACCTTCTGCCTAGATGGATAGGCAGAAGTTACCTACCCTACCCTAGGCATAAAAAATACGTACAAAATTAACATTTCCAACGATGGTATTGTCAATAAGAGAAGGGTCTAGGTTGGCTGAATTGATTGCTTCCTTTGCCGCGGCCGCGAATACATGCGATGCTGGCAACTCTCGCAGGGGTCCGCCATAACTGCAAAATGGAGTTCTCTTCGCGCCAATTATGAAAATCGCTGAAAAATTTAAATAACTTACAAGTTAGTGTTTTTAATCATTTCAATTTCTCTCTATCGTCGCTATTCAAGTAGGCATATTATAAAAGTAAGATAAGTAAAAATACGAAATGCTAGACTTTGAACCCAAACGTACTAAAAACTACCTATTTGGATATAATATAACAAACGGAGATTCAATAAACACCTCTTCTAAACAAACAGCTGATAAAATAAACAACAGTTCAATCTAATCTCGACTTAAAAATCTTGAGCACTAAAGTTTACAATCTGCCACTTCTGCCTACTCAAAATCTCTAAGTACTATAAATTATCACTTTAACGAAGAAAATATCTAAAAATATAAAAAGATAAGTAATTCAAAGATTACATATTATTTTTTATAAACTAACCTTTAGTTCCAGTCGCCATCTTGAATTGCTAAGTTCAAAAGAAACAAATTATGCGCGTAAAATGAAACGTGTTTTGATTGGAACTCGTATTCGTACACTAAAATGTTTATAGGTGTGTTATCATCGCGGGCATGTACTTACATAAATAATGTTGATATAAAGATATGTATTGTGAGGATCAACATCCATTTGAAATGCCAAGATAGTAATGTTTTAACAAAATAAGGTGCCCTTTCTTGCGATAAAGAAATTTAATGTATTTTTTGTTAAAAATGATAAGTTATGAACAGCATTAGGTATACAATCGGTTGTCTCTTTGATCATCACAAAATGTCGGATAAAACCTGCTTGCATTGAATTTTTTATTCGGGAACCGAACTGAGGACCTGGCATGCTCAACTTCTCTACAGTACTAAAGACTAAAGGCCAGCGCAAATGGCGGAGCGCAGCGTAGAGCATGCCCGCAAAGTTTTCTAAAAGCGTGACACATTAGGCGAATTTATACCGGAGAATGCGCGCGGATACGCGAGTATGCTAGACTACGCATACTCGAAACACCGTCGCCGTTCGTTTTGCAATTTATCTAGAGTCCAAACGCGTACGACCGGAAGCGGATGCGCGTAGAGTTGCGCACATGTTCGCGCAATTGGGTTCTTGCGTGCTACCTTTCGCATGTAGTCGCTTCGATGCTCTTCAGGTATTAATTGATTTTAGATATTATTTCTATGAAGACAATAACGCTGCACTCCGCCTTTTATACGCCGGTCCGTCCATCGAAGTATTATGGTGACATTGACTAACAAACAGACAGTATTGCTTGAAAAAGAAATAAAACCAGTATGTAACAAAAATAATTAAGAATATATTTTCATTATTTACAATTTTGTTCGGAGATCGATAAAATGCATACAATACATATGATGGAAATGGTAAATATAATGTGTTCTTCATAATAAATTAAACAGTCTCGAGGAGGAGGGCGATTCCTTGTCCGCCGCCTATGCACGCTGAGCCGATGCCCCTCTTCAATCCCCGACGTCTGGAAAAGGAAACAAGCACTATTTTATTTTATTTGAAATGGGTTTGCTCTTGACTACGGTCTAAGTCAGAGATGACAGAGACAAAGTCTACGATGGAGCGAGCTTACCCAGAAGTAGCCTGTTCACTCTAACTTTGAAAAGATTAGTGTTGTAAGCGTTCGGAAACAGACGCAGGCAGAGAGTTCTACTCCTTTGCTGTGCGCATCATGAAGACGCTTGGAAACGCTTAGTGCGAATTGGTGGAATAGCAACAAGGCAGGGATGGTTAGTTGCAGTGCGTATGGATATCCGATGATAGATGGGGGCCGCTGGTACATTATTAAGTAAGAGTAAACCAAAATCATCTGGTTTATCTGGCAGAGTTGCAAATCCCAGCATTTGCTCGCATCGCATTTGTTCGAAAGAGTCACCGCAGCCTTCGAACGCACAGGCCAAGGCATTAGGAAGAACACGGATGGGTTTTAGTTAGCAAGAGTCTGACACTATCTGCTCCGCACAGAGCAAACTGGGACAAAACTGGGATCAGGCATCTAGTTTTGCCAAATGCAGAATACTCGTATTTTACATCGACTACCTGTCTGAACTCCAAAAACCAGTTTCTGGGTAATACTGCTTGGCCAGTTATCAATCAATTGGGCTTCAAGAAGTAGAAGATTATACGAGTACATCGGAACTAGAAGGCGAAAAGTGCTCATGTATCAAGAATCTACACATGTGTATGGTATTGGCGGAAGAAAATCGACCAGGAGCAATATGCATTGATGCCAGAATGCTTATTACCTGAGCTCATGAGCCAAATGTGCGGTAATCCTAGCTCCTGAAGCGCCGACCGGGTGTCCCATTGCGATGGCTCCTCCGTTGACGTTCAGTTTGCTCTGGTCCAGACCAAGTTCCTTAGCGCACGCCAAAGTCTGAGCTGAGAACGCCTCGTTGATCTGTCGAATTAAAAAAAAAGGTGAGAACTGAGAAGTTCATTCATACCGTGTAAAGAAACTCTGTGCGATATGCTCTCTTGATGACACTCATTAACGGAACGAGTGTCATCAAGAGCGAAGAGAAAAGAAACAGTATTTTCTTTCACAGAACTGATATGCTTACAAAACTCTAAGCACCTGCCATCTAATCTCTTCACCACCCTTGGTTGACTGGTAGAGAGTCCGTATTTGTACATTTTTGTGCAAAAAGTTTAAATCTATATAGATCTATACATATAAATAAAATTGGAGTGTCTGTTTGTAATATTGAAATAACCGTTTTTTAGTACATGTCACTACATGTATATGAATATTTATATGGTACATAAGTACACCAAAATAACATTTTTTACAATTTTTGTCTGTCTGTCTGTTCGTTCTGGCTAATTTCTGAAATGGCTGTACCGATTTTGACGGGACTTTTATTGGCAGGTAGCTGATGTAATAAAGAGTAACTTAGGCTACGTTTATTTAAAAAAAAAATCGACTGTTAGGCGGAACGAAGTTCGCTGGGTCAGCTAGTAAATAATTAAAATGAAGAGATACATAGGTAGAAAATATCACATGATCTTGAGAGAACCGTTGTGTTTTTGTGAACAATACATGTCTTTGTGGTACAATATCCAAAATAAAGAACCTCTTATTTTTCTACGCTAATTAGTCTGGATCTGTTCAAGTATCTTGTCTTCGTATTGATCACTATTTAACCAGAAAATAGCCTGGTTTAGTCACTGAAGATATACACAGACACACCTCAACCAAACAAAATAAAGAACCTCTGATTTTTCTACGCTAATTAGTCTGGATCTGTTCAAGTATCTTGTCTTCGTATTGATCACTATTTAACCAGAAAATAGCCTGGTTTAGTCACTGAAGATATACACACCTCAACCAAATCGATGTCATCAAGTTTCAATCCTGTGGCAGACAGCAGGTTCTGAATGGCAGGCACGGGTCCGATGCCCATGATGGAAGGGTCCACACCCACTACGGACCAGGCTAGCAGTCGCACCAAGGGTTTGAAACCATTCTGCTTAACTGACTCCTCGCTTGCCAGGACGATTGCTCCAGCACCATCGTTGACACCCTGAATGAGAAAATGTATAAGTAAAAACTTTTTGTGTATGGGATCCAATTACCACTGATAATTTTTTTTTCTGGTTTTAACGAGGACACTGATCCCGTGAGACCTGTGTTTGTTTCCTTGAAGGCATCACCAGCCATATTGATGATAAACTTGAGGCAAAAAAGATGAATCATCTAAGCATTACCTCTAAGAAATACGGGACAGCATAATTGTGACAATGCTCTGCTTTTCTGTCTTACGTCGTTGGACGTATACTGAGAAGGGTTGATTGGAAAAGGAGGTAAAAAAATGAAAATAGGTACTCACAGAAGAGTTACCAGCAGTAACGACGCCGCCCTTTCTGAATAGCACTGGTAGCCTGCTGAGCATTTCAGTGGTAGTCTCTGGGCGAGGGTGCTCGTCTACCTCCACGATTTTCTCTTGCCTCTTGACCTTCACAGTCACTGGGGCCATCTCAGCTTTGAATACTCCTTGGTCTTGCGCTACAGTAAATAAGAATTTGGTTAACACTGACAATGTACTGCAGCAATGGCTTAATAAGCCGAACTGGATATGAATAAGCTCATGCCCTGGACATTTCCGAATACTGGGTATTGCTATGGAAAATGTCTTAAAAGTTAATAGAGGAAGGGTCAACCCTTTAGAGATCTCGATCAATTCGCAAAAGGCGCTAGTTCCCCAAAGCCGAAGAATATATCATCAAACCGCTAGTGTTAAAACTCAGGCTATTTACCTGCTTTCCACCTCTGCTGTGACTGCAGAGCATACTGGTCCACTTCCATCCTATGCAAGCCGTACTTCTCTGCCAAGTTCTCAGCCGTCTCCGGCATACTGAAGTTGCAGGATGTGTCCAAAGATGACGCGGTTAGGACATCTTCGAAGGGGATCTTAACTCCTAGACCAACTCCGAAACGGGTGTTCCTCACGACGTACGGTACTGTTGACATGTTCTCTGTGCCGCCTGCTAAGGAGGTTTGGGCAACTCCTGTGATGATGTCCTAAGAAATATGAAATGTTAGAGTGATTGGTTTAATCTTCGACTTGTACCAAGTATATTAAGACTGGAGAAATACTGAATTCAATGACAGGAACTGTTAGATAGAGCTAATAAGCGGTGGAGTTCCTAGCAGGATATATGAAGCATGCTCTGCTGTTTCTGGCAAAGACCATTCAGGCAGAGTTACAAGACTATCTTCCTGATTCAAAAAGGGGGGACCTTACCTGAGCACTGTTAACGACAGCTTGGAAACCAGACCCGCAGAGTCGGTTAATTCCAAGAGCTGGTTTGTCTTCTGGGACGCCAGCCTTCAGCGCTGCGTGACGAGGGGATAAACCGCCATCTGATGAGCCACTGATCTGAGGACATAAATAACATAAATATAAAAATATATTTAAATGGTAATGAAAAAATTGCCGTCAAGCTAGCATTTTATTGCTTTCCACAAGTGTGGGATTTTTATGAGAAATTCCACCTTGAACTGAGTCGAAATTTTTTAGAGTAGAAGTTTGTGAGATTACAATGGCATTAACTACTTCAGAAGACGTTGCTTGCCCTCTTGAAGTGAACTGCTTAATTCACCTCCTAGACTTGCATTCAATGAGTCAATGAGAGCTTCTTGAAGTGTTGGTCTAGTTTCTATTGAAGCAGCAGCTAGCAGACTATTGGTTTTCGTCAGATATCTTTAGATAGTCGAAGACTTCATCATCTGCCTAGCCTTTTCCCAACTGTATTGGCTTCGGCTTCCAGTCAAAATGGGTGCAACTGAATGCCAGTATTTTATGTGGAGCGGCTGCCTACCAGTCCTCCACAACCCATTATCTGGGTAACACAGTACTTCTTGGCAAAACTGGAGTCAGTCACAAAGGCAAGATTACTGACCCCATAAACCTGTCCAATATTGACAGTGTCGATGGTTTCAGGGGCGACGCTGCCGGCTTTGAGGGCATCCTTGGCTGCAGCAGCCAGCAGGTCTGACGGGTATATGTCCTTGAAGGCTCCTCCGAACCTGCCAAACGGCGTCCGCTTGGCTGCTACTATGAAGATACCTGGAGGAGGAACATGGGGTGAGTCAGAGTGGTCCTTTTTCGTGAAGAGTTTTATTGTAGCTTAAGATATATTATTCTGTTTCGCCCGTGGCCTCTCGCGTTTTATTTTCGCCTATACCTAATTGCGGGGGTCTCCAGGATCCCATCTATCTCTGTACTTATAGTATAAAAAAAAAACAAAATTGGTTCAGCCCTTCGGGCCTAAAAGAATCATAGCATAGCTTTTTAAAATTTTATACTTTATTTGATACAATGTTTTTTTACAGTATTAGGCTAATATAATATGTGTTATCTTTACAGTAAGTACCTACAAATCTTTAGTAACTACATATAGATAACACATCTTTAACTCTTCATTCGCTGGAGGCCTTCTACATTTTTACTACAAAATTTTGTATTGATGTAAAATGTTACTATTTTGGTGTATTTAATTATACCTATGTTTTGTATAAAACATAGGTATCGACTCATTCTACCAGAATGTGTTAAATAACCTTGCCCCTTGTTTATTTATGTGGACATTGACCCCGTGTGAAAGTCCGTACAATAGAATTTTAACCTTGTGACGTAAGAGATAAGGACGATAATAGCTTAGTTACAAATCTTGAGTGGCTCTGGCTAATTTGTAAACAATGATGTGATTTTAGCTGTTTGGTTGGATTGTTCTTGAATGGTTTTTTTTTTAATAAACCATTATTTAAGATATCAGAAACACTCTTAAAATTAACACACAAGATTCTTTGTTCCCAATTCAAGTTAATTAAAATGAAAACACATCATCAACTTATCATTTCGCCGGTTTTAAAACAGGCACTTTGTCCTAAAAACATATTCAATTAGCTACTATTTAGAATTCCTTTGTTTTACTGCTCAGTTTAATCCTAAATCATTAATATATAAACACATACATATAAGTAGGTAAGTATTACATAAATAAAATAACAACATATATACCAACCTTTATTGATAACGACGGCCATCTTTGTTTGAATCCACTCACGCGCACGTCAACACAGCACCGATCCACACCGGTTGTGATATTTTCACATTTATCGTATGTACTCGCTAAAACCACTAAAACGTAGGATTATAATTTATTATCACGTATTTTTGACATAGATATCTATCTTGAAAAGCGAATCGTGCGCCCCCAGTAAACGTTGATAACAAACTGAGTCTAAAGTCCGGTGCAAAAACCAGTTGATTCGATTATGTAATGTTTTTATGTATGAGCTGGTTATGTGAGTTGAAAAGAAAGCTGTAAATTAATGTATTACTAGCTTGTAGTTTGTGTTCACAGTTGGCAAGTATTTATATAGGGAATATAAGTAGATATTTGCATATATGTAAAGACAGTGCTCCTATATAGAAAATGACTCAGATACTGGAGAACCCTAAAAGGGAGCATCACTTTTGAGGATCTAATGAACGTACATTGACGTTGAAAATAATGTGTCCTTCTACTGGGTTCAAACCATAAAAAGTTAAACATTAAAAAAAAGATTCGCTTACGTTAGGGATTCTAGAAAACACGATTCCAGGTACCAGGTATATATTATGTGAGCGAGGCTAGCCTAGACCTAGATAAGTCTAGATTTTAAATACGACTAGACTCATGGCAGGCTGACTTCTAAATAAATTGAAAGGCTAGAAAAATATGCAATAACTTAGGATGATAAATGAAGACAGCTGATGCTAGGTTTGTAAGTACAGAAATTGGCAAACAATAGGAAATAAGTTTGATAATATGTGGTTATGGAATAAGTCTGTAGTCCACCGGGACCAGTCAGCAGGCCCGCTAGGACCAGTGCCTGCCTGGGTTGCGGAATCTATTCGAAAGAGTCACCGCGGCCCTGGAACGCAAAGGGCATTAGGAGGAACACGGATGGGTTTTAGTCAGTAGGAGTCTGACACTCCCTCCTGCTTTACCCAGAGCGGGAGGAGTCATTTGATGATTTACCATCCTTAAAAAAAAAGTCCACTGGTATATGGCGGACATCCCACCCAGACCCACACGCATATAACGTTTAGAGATACTTTATGTTTGCTTAAATCTAAGGCGTGGATAACAACAACCCTGGGGGTCTATAAGGCAAGCTACATCGGCGACAACATCATCATCAGACCACAACGTGAGTCGATCAAATAATACCTAAATAATAATAAAGTAGGTAAGAACATTATTTAATTAAGTACTTAAACAACAATAGTTCGCTCATTACAGTTGTTCATGCTCATACAGTCTCAAGTAACACGGCGATGCCCTGGCCACCTCCGATACACGTTGCTCCGATACCTCGTTTCAGGCCTCGACGTCTGCAAAGAAGAGGAAATATTTCTCATTCCTTGTATTTCCCGTCTCATCTTATCGTCTCCTCATTTCCTCATTGGTGAGGGTCGTGACTCCTTCTTAGACGATCAAAATACTGTGCAGATGAAGTTAGCTCTGGCAGTTAACATAAAAAACAGAATTAGAAAATAACCTTTGATCTAGACTAGAGCAAACGCATCTCAAGTAAAAAAAAAACTTCCACCTATTTGATGGGTGGAAGTTTTTTTTCATGATCAACCATGTTGCCCGCTACTTATCTCGTAAAAGTTATGGATATAAAATGTTGCTAGAATCATGCTGCTGTAAAGTTACTATCCAAACTTTGAATGGTAACTACACCATTTTGTCAGGGGTGTATGAAAAAATCATTTGAGCGTGGCAAAAAGGACAGAACCAGCGATATTAGCCACACACATTCGACGTGCTGCAGGATTAGTACTGCTGGGAAAAAAAGTCAGTCAATCGACTCAGTAAGAAGTTCATCCACAACACCTGAGCTCATGCGTGAGATGGGCAGCGATCCTAGCCCCGGAGGCAGCAGCCGGGTGTCCAATCGCGATGGCACCACCGTTCATGTTTAGCTTGTCTTGATCCAGGCCCAGCTCTATAACGCTGGCCAGAGCCTGTGCTGCGAACTGCTCGTTGACCTGGAAAATAGATTTACGACCAAACCCGAAGCTTGGACCTTATATGTAGTTATGTACGTAAATAATAAAAATTGTAATGATTAATATTCCATTACAACATTTTAAAGGGGGTGGCGGGGTGTATAAAATTTCGAATGCCATTAAAAAAACAGCGACCCACACGAAAAAAAGAAGAATTGAATTAATCAATTGGGTTTGGGACTGCGAACATTGCCCACAAGTTACTTGTAAGGCAATCAATATAGATTTGCCAGCTGGTGAAACTGCCACTAATGATCTATCGGCAAGAAACATTGACCTTCGGCACGACCGCTAGGATTTTATTATGTAAACTATGTTTACCAAAAAAGTGATAATTTTAATCTGCCTTTTTATCTTTCATATCAAGCATTTAGTCGAGTGTCGTAAATTGTATTTAGTACTTATGTGCAAAGCAATACGTAACGATGTCATTATTTTTTTGCTAAGTTTGACGAATTCATCTGAATCAGTGATGATCATGATGGTTGATTTCAATTGTGATGACTCACCACTCTTGAAATTGTCCTCATTTTATCGGCCCTCATCTCGCTTGAGGTTTCTTATCCTTCCTGGATAAGCAAACTCAAGCGAGATGCAACAAAGAAATTATCACGTGGTGATAGCTTCTTCTGCCAAAGTACCCTGACTTACAAAAATCACTTAACCAGATGGATTAATACGAGCATTACCGTAAACCCGCCACGCATCGCCTCAACAAAAGCTTGGAGAATAATTCGTTGAAGTTATGATGATTTAAAGCTTACTTCAATCATATCCATATCATCAAGCGTAAACCCAGTAACATCCAGCAACTGTCGTATAGCGGGAACAGGTCCCAACCCCATGATCCTGGGTGCCACTCCAGCATGAGACCAGCCAGACAGACGAACCAGTGGAGTCAAGCTGTTTTGCTTGACCGCCTCTTCACTAGCGAGGATTAAAACTCCTGCACCATCGTTTACACCCTGCAAAAGAGACTATGACTTCCAAAACCAGAAAAGGCTGCGATTGGATTGTTTTTCTTACTAATCATGGCAATCGTAACTTTTCGCTATGCCAACATGAGCATAGATACTGTTAAACGCTTATTCATACCAAATAAGCTTCTAAGATAATCTTTTAAATGGCAATAGTGGATAAGATTAATGATTTGACATAATATCAATTTACAGTTTAATACACTGCATTGTAATGCGATGTTTGGCAGTTTCAACAGTAGAACCAAAAGTATTGTCATTATTCAGAAGCACCTAAAATGCTTGGCCCAACTTACAGGAATACTATTGAAAGGCAAGGCGAGGGAAATCTCTAAACTTACTGTAGAATTGCCAACAGTTCCGACTCCACCTTTCCTGAAAAGCACAGGCAACTTGCTGAGAGACTCCATCGTTGTATTAGCACGGGGATGGTCATCCTTATCCACTACCACGGGTTTACCATCCACTGTCACCCTCACTGGGGCCATCTCTTCTTCAAAAGCTCCGTTCTCAAAACCTGAAATCATTATCACTTCATTTAAACACAAACGTTAAACAAGGAAGGTATCATAAGCATGTAGCCAGGTGCTGCTTCATCAAAATCATTATCAGTCTATAGCTGTTGACATTTGGTCAAAGGCCTTTCCGATCGCAAGGCATCTTCATCTGACAGATGTGAACTTAGATGCGAAAAAATCTTCCGTAAAATGCTTTCCAAGGTGCTGTAAGAAGAATGACAGCCAGATAAATGAACACTACATACCAGCTTTCCATTTCATCTGGGATTTCAAAGCGAACTCGTCCAGCTGTTCTCTCTCCAGATCGTACATCTCGGCCAGGTTCTCCGCAGTCTGCGCCATACTGAAGTTGCAGTAAGAATCTACTGATCCAGCTTTCAGAAAGTCCTCAAAGTCCCTGGCTTGGCCCAGCTTTGAGCCGAAACGAAGGTCCCTGACCAAGAACGGGATTGCTGACATATTTTCTGTTCCACCTGCTAAGGAGATTTGAGCTGAACCTAAAAGTATGTCCTACGAAAAAATAGAATGAGTGAGTAGCTACTATATGAGAAAGAACTCATTAGATGATGATTGACGATTCGATGTCTACGTTGCAGAACCGGCGAACAGATAGACGTTCGCCTGGAATCATATCATCAACCGGTTCATCAGACAAAAGGTGTATATCAAAGTGAAAAGTATGTCTAATAACACTTATTCTTTTATGACAAAAGGATTTTGTTAAACCAGCAGCTAATTAGTCTGTATTTTACACGTATTTTTCTTTTTTCACGTACGATACACTGCTTTGAAAACTCGTGTGACGTCACATATAAGGACACTTTTATCAAGTAGTGACGTCAAAAGCCCCCAAATACGTTGCGTACCTATTATTAAAAAAAACTTTAATTCAGGCAAAATATCCATACATGTGTTAGTCAATCTTCGTCAATTTTAATTGATTTTATAAGGCAAAAAATGCGTTCCAATATTTTTCGATAATCTATCTGACGGACTAAATAAAATCAAACTTTTACTCTGGTTCATCCCTATTGTTGCAGTAGTGTGATGTTGTTAAAAAGAACTTACTTGTGCACTATTGACCATTGCTTGAAAGCCGGAGCCACAAAGCCTGTTGACTCCAAGTGCTGGCTTGTCGTAAGGAACTCCTGCTTTCAGAGCCGAGTGCCGAGGAGTCAAGATACCATCTGATGAACCGCTTATCTAAAATTGTTTTTCAGTAAGATATGTATTTCTTAGCAGAGAAACAGAAGTGGTTTTAGATAAAAAAAATTTAAACGTTGCCCCGCACTAGGAATTACTCCTGTATCGTGGATGCGTTTACAAACATACAAAGTCACATACACAAACAGCCAGATCCGGAACAACTATCTGTAGGCCATACTAATATTTGTTCCGTGCGGGAATCGAACCCACGAGACGCGACGCAGCAGTCGATCGCTCAACCACTTTTTTTTTTCTATTGATAGGCATACGTTTGACCACTATCTCACCTGATGTTACGCGATGATGCGGTCTAAGGTGGACACGCACCACTGCGCCAACCGTACCGTCTAATTTGTACGAGAATCAGAAATTAATCACCCTTGTGAATATTTCGCTTCATCGTCATAATCATATCAGCCGAAGGACTCTCACTTCTGGATACAAACCTCCCCCAAGTGTCGCCACAACAACCCTGGTGAGGTTCGCGGGTGAGGTTTGGAAGGCCGTCCATCGTTACGTCTGCCGGTACTGACCGCCACTCCATAACTTTTCGGCCTCTTCGACCATCTATCTGTTCTTCGAGCAATGTGCTCTGCCCACTGCCACTTCAGTTTGGCGATCCTTTAGGCTATTTCGGTAAACTTGGTTTCCTTGCAGATATCATCATTCATTTAAAATTTTGCTTATTCTGTTTAATTAGTAGATAACTTAGAATAGTTTATAACGGGATTGCTACCATGTACCTTTTTATTTGCGAGTTCCCGATATTTTGGCACTGTTCGAAGCGCCGTAATAATGGCGCTTATTAACTATTCTAATGTTAGTGACCATGTAAGTTTAAAACAGAAGATAACTTACGTTATAGACTTGTCCCACATTAACAGTATCCACTAGATCAGGCGCCAGGTGACCTGCTCTGAAGGCTTCCCTTGCTGCAGCAGCAAACAGCTCAGATGGGTGGACGTCTTTAAACGCTCTGCCCATTTTAATGAATGGTGTGCGTTTAGCTGCTACTATGTATATGCCTTTAAAAATCAAAATAATTGCCCATTGCGTACTTTATCTGAAAGCTTGGGGGTTAGGGACACATGAGCTATGATGCGGCCTTCAGAAGTCGATTTGTGTAAGGCGTGAAACAGCGCGTTTATGGTTAGCGTTTTATGAATCTGGATACTTACTGTAAGCTAAAGTTTATAAAGACTTTGTCCAGATTTCTTGTTCACAAAAACTTACCAGTTTTCAAAGCAACAGCCATTTCTGAAGAATATTGAAACAATTTTCATGCAACTGCTTCTGACCCATCCATGAACCTCGAGAGCTGAAGCACGAACTGTCGGGTATTAGTGCAGTTATCCTACCAGAGCCGTGTCCAGTTAGGAGTTTGTTCGCAAATAATTGCGAACAAACTTACTCGTAGTCTATGCTAACCCAGGTTAATCCTTGCGCGTCTAGACCATATACAGGCTGCATAAAACGTACATTAATAATACCAGCTTTTGCCTGCGACTTCGTATTTTTATTCGCGTATCCGCGTACGCGAATTTCGGGAAACAAAACTCCCCAAGGAACCTACAGATGCTAAATTTCAATTTTCTACGACCAGTAGTTTAGACTGTGCTTTGTGTGTCAATCAGTCAGTCAGTAACGGAATAATATTTCACCAAGACCGCTCCGCTACCTTTCCTGATATTCCGTCATTTAATACCTAATTGTATTTATAGGTAGGTACATTTCATCCATCGCGGGCAGTATCAGGATGAGGTTGGCGACAGGAACATGGTTATTGGTAGAGATGCCTATGTGTACTCAGCAGTAGGCGAAGTTGGTCTGTGGATGATGATAACATCTGATCAGATGGTTTACAGTCACCCAAAGGACAACGGAGAAGGTGTTACTCGGAGTCTCTTGGCGAGATCGTGTCCTGCTGGGAACCAAGGTTACTGAGAAAGCTCGAATAATGGCCAAACTTGACTGGCTCGCAAAACGGATGGCCACACAAACAAACGAGACTGTTGTTGGTGTGGCGAGACTTGGGGTTGACTTACGCCAGCTGGATGTCATTCCTGCTGCCGCTGAAAAGTGATCTCAATAGCGGGCAATAGAGAATATGCATGCAATTTTTTTATTTATAAAATGAATTACTTATAAGCTCCAGTAAACACTCTAGAAAATATTTTTTAAATATCTTCATCAGCGATGAAGTTATAACGCTTCAAAGATTACTTTTAGAACGAGAAGTCCGACATGGAATTTGACGTCACATTACGTGACGTCTATACACCTGCCATAGAAAACAGCGTTTTCGCGAGAGGGACAGATATATTTGTTTAAAATAATTATATCTCGTTTGTTTTTCGAGCAATTTTGATTCTATTTCCACTGTTAGTAATATATTTTTGTATATTTTTAGATAAAGTGTTTAGATAATAAATATTTTATTTATGCATATTCCCTATTGATGAAACTTTTTTTATATTTATTCCATTTATTTATTCGTTACTATCTTATATTACACACCACACATACAAGTTTAGGCACACAATTAGCGATGCAGTTACAAACTTGCATACAATAAAAATGAAAAAAAAAAACAGTTTGCAAATTGGGTTTGACGCCATTTGTGGCGTATGAGTGTTGACATGGGCAAAGCTGTAATCCTTGTTAGTTAAGTGTTAGGTAGATAATTACACAAGAATAATCTGTTTACTTTGTGATGTACGAGTATGTATGTACATGGTTACAACAGGCAATTTATAAGATTGTAGGGTAGGTCAGTAAGTTAAGACTGGTCCCCTTTTACAACAGTGCGATTCTCTAAACATGTCGCAGTGAAGTGATTACTTCACATAAGCGATGAAGTGATCACGTCATTATTTATTTAGGGAAGTCGAAGCTAAGTTGTCTAGCTGTGCGTAGTAATTTTACAAAATGCAGTCCCTACACATATTCTGTCGTATGGGTTGTTGGCCTCAGTGTCTCACAGCTCTTTCTTAATTCCGCTTTCTAACTTCTGGTAGGTGACTGACTCTTCTTTTGTTTGAGATCATCACCTATGTGTACTATAAGAACTTCTGCCAAATCGTTTGGAAGTTGTAGCAAGACCTTTATCCTATCGTACCTTAGCTCATGTGTGAGGTGTGACACGATTGTAGCGCCAGACGCGCCGGCCGGGTGTTCAATGGCGATGGCTTCTCCATTGACTTTTAGTTTGTTTTCATCCACATCTAGGTCCCTGTCGCAGATCAACGTTGTTGCGGCGTATGTTTCATTCATGAATCTGTAATTTCAATTCATATGAAATATCAAACAACGAAATACACGGGCCTTTGAAGTTAGGCTAACTAGATTAGACTTTATATTCCTTTTACTTCAATTCTACGTTTTCTGTATTTATCTTGGGTAGGTATAGGAAGAGTTCATTTTATGGGTCTCTAAGATAAGCTAATATTGTCAGACCCACAGTCAGATCACTGCTTTCATATGATACTATACCTATCTTGTGTGGGTCCTTAAACTTACCTCGACTAGGTCCATGTCATCAATTGTCAGCCCAGTAGTTGTTAGCAGTGTCTCCATCGCAGGAATAGCAGCGGTACCCATCAACATTGGATCCACAGCCACTCGAGACCAGCCTACAAGTCTTGCCAAAGGTTTCAAGTTATGGTCCTTAAGAGTTAAGTCGTTAGCTAGAATAATTGCTGCAGCACCGTTGTTGATACCCTGCAATAGAACGAGAAAATTTAATCCTATGTTGGCAAGCTTCATTATTTTATTCTGTACTTTTTTTATTATTTCTTGCATCTCTAACTAACTTTTTTATCTTACCGGATCATATCAAATCCATGGAATACAAGGAAGATCGATGAAGCTAGGTAATATGAAATATTGGTACTTACATTAATTAGGCTCTATATTCAATTAGATACCCTGGGAGTCTTTTAGTCAAGAGTGAATAGGTTATTTCTAGGCAAGCGTGCTCTACCTTAGACCGCATCATCGCTTAACATCAGGTGAGATAGCGGTCAAACGTATGCCTAACAATAGTAAAAAAAAAAGTTACCAACCCTACCTTTTTGCCATTCCACCAATTCGCACTAAGCGTTTTAAACGTCGCACAGCAAAGGAGTGGCACTCACTGCCTGCGTCTGTGTTTCCGAACGCTTACAACCCTAATCTAAAATTTTAGAGTGAACAGGCTTCATCTAGGTAAGCTCACTACATCGTCAACATTCAAAACTACCTAACCAGCGAGAAAAAGGAGACCGAAAAGGCAATAAGTAATTGAAGACAAACTAATAAACCCACGCCAGCATTGCCTGCAGTGTTGATTCCCCCATGAGGCAAACTGCTGAGTTCCTCTAAAGTGACGTCAGATTAAGGATGCTCATCCCTCGTCATCATTGCATAAGCAATAAAGTATACTAACTTACTTCCGATGACCTAGTAAGAATTAAAGTAAGACATGCAGATATAGTCTTCCATTTCACTAGTTTTTCCCAAATCAGTTCCAAAACGCATGTCACGGACGAGAGAAGGGGTTGAGGATAAGACTTCCATGCCACCAACTAGAGAGACTTGAGATGCACCTACAAGAATGTCCTGAGAAACAATATAATGCGCATTTAGATGCATGGTCTATACAAAATCAGCAACAAATATGGTCCTCAAATACTACAAAAGGCTTAGATCATGATCGGTCTTCGAACACACATACCTGTACACTGCAAATGTTGGGGTTAAATGCTGAGACAGACAATCTGTTCAAGCCGAGAGAGAAGTGGTCGATGGACAGGGATGCCAGATTTTAAAGCTGCGTAACGAGGACAAAATGCAGTTTGTGATATCGGGAAAACCTGGGGAGCATTCCTTAGGTATTGAAATTCTCTTTGTTCAAGGAAGATTCAAATTGAATATGGGAATATTATGGGACCTTTTTTGGACGTCATTCTGATTTGGAGATTTAAAAACTAACACTGTGCTCTATCACATCGAAAGACGATTATATTAACCTGGCCAACATTGACGGTGTCAAGTGTCAACAAGATCAGGAGGAACACCATCAACCTTCATAGCTGCTGTAGCGAAAAGATCCTCAGGCAGGACATCTCGAAGAAGGCCTGCCTACTTCCCAAAGAAGTTCGTTTTCCGGCCACTATGTAGACTCCTGAAAACAAAAGTGTAATCAACATAATGCTGTCAACATATTGATTAGTGATTGTTTAACTATATTATTGACGTTAACTAACATTGAAAGTAAGCGAAAAGCTAAACAATATTCACAGAATTCGTAATGTAATCTTGTGACAGCAATTTTGCTTTAAAAAGGCAATGCTTCTACAGGAAAAGCCTTTGATAAGATGTCTGGTGCCTATTGGTATAAATAGAAGCTGAAGTGAATTTACCTTTTCTACTGCGAATGCCATATTTGAACTGGAAGTAAGTACACTTTATTGCTTATGCAATGATCAATTTTCTATAAATATATCAAAAAACTAACTGAACTATCATAGGAGTCCCACAAGGTAAAGTTTTGTGTCCTCTATTGACTTTAATGTCACTAACCTTCTGTACAATATACTACATAGAAAAATGTGTCTTATATGTCTTAAATTATAACGACACAAACAAAAGCGATGAAAAACTGAGGACTGCAATGCTTATACGTGAACTTAAACGAAGTGAATGATACGAACCTTTTGGTGCCCGTTAAAATTAAACTCTGATTATAAGTAACTTCATACATATATAGCAAATTAAGACTTGTTAATTTCCAGCGGATTGTCCATCAGTTTTTGTTAAATAAAGTCACAGGTAATGACAACATTAGCCACCACCGGAGATCATTAGGTTTAAGTTTTAATTAACGTAATGACGAAAAGGACAGTGACAATAAGAAACACAATAAGATTTTTTTTATTAAAATGAAAGACTTCGAGTGAATGATGAGCCTCTTAATCTTTCTTTTTATCTTTATATGTACGATTTGTCTTTGGCTTCCATCAGTTTTCTGAATCAAACAGTTTCGATAATCATAGCTACGCCTTGTCCACCGGCAATACTAGCTGAAGCTAGGGCCCTTTTGAGCCCTCGCCGTCTGAAACAAAAACAAGTCTTCATCACCATATCAGACAAAAAACGACCGCTGCTGGACATAGGCCTCCCCAAACTGTCACCACAACAACCCATCCTGTGCATCTCGCATCAACCTTGTGCGAGGTCAAAACAAGCCTTAGGAAGGTCAAATTAATAAAATGGTTTATGTATTTATCAGCAAAGCTTATTCGATCCACTTAGGGAGACGGATTGTGAGATTCTCAAAGACAAAGCGTATGGGATTTTATTCGTAGTGTGCCAGCCCATATCTTTAATTTGCAAATGCCTCGTTCTTATTGTTTATCTATGGCCTCTTTCAAATCCGCAAGCAGCTGACATCCAAGTTTAATTATATTGAGGAACATCATCGAGTGATTGATCACATTGTCACTTTAACTTGGGAGCCCGCAATGTCACGTAACGCAGGCTAAGGTCACCATAAGGTGACACAGAGACGTCAGAACTAAACAAGACCACAGAGCCTTAAGAATATGATGTCAAGAGGACATGGACTTCTATGTAACCCTCTGCCTTTCCAAGCTGGATACTTATTTTGTTACATGGACAAGTTTGCGACTGTATCAGGAAGACTAACATAACTTAAGGCGAAGGTACCTTGGCCGTAAGCCTTGGCCTATCGTACCTGAGCTCATGCGTAAGGTGTGACATTATTCTAGCCCCGGTCGCACCGGACGGATGACCTATTGCGATGGCTCCTCCATTAACATTCAGTTTGTTCTCATCCACTGTCAATTCTCTGGCACACACAAGCGTGGTTACTGCGTATGTCTCATGAATCTGTAATGTGGTTAACAAATGAGATAACAGGTTCAGAACATTCACATATTAGGCTTATGGAGTCAGTTTCTGCTTGACAATATCTTCTTGCTACTTCCTTTCTTCACTTTTAGTGTTTGTGTAGGTAGGGCTGCCAAAAAGTAAAGGAGCCCAGTTATCTACCTCAACTAAGTCCATATCATTTATAGTTAGCCCGGTCTTCTTGAGCACAGTCTGGGCAGCAGGAATAGCCGCAGTACCCATCAGCTTTGGGTCCACTGCCACACATGACCAGCCCAGAAGCCGAGACAAAGGCTTCAAGTTATGATCCTTTAGAGCTTGTTCGTTGGCCAATATCATTGCTGCCGCACCATCGTTTATACCCTGTAAGAAATAAAAACAGATACCATCTTGAATACTGCGTGAAGGGACTGGCCTTAGTTACTCTTGAAATGACTCCAAGGCAATAGGTAAGTAGGCAATGTTTGGCACGCCAGGGAAAAGAAGTTCTTAGAAATTGTCACGCAAATTGATACTACGATTAATTTTGTTTGGTAGACTAAAGAAAACCTTTTTTAATTCATACGTACAGTAGCATTGCCTGGCGTGGTAATTCCACCGTTGAAAACAGGTTTCAATTTGCTAAGTTTCTCTATAGAGGTGTCAGGTTGAGGATGCTCATCCGTTGTCATCAGCACCTCACAGTTTCTGATCTTTACTGGCACCGGGGCTATCTCTTCGTTAAAAAAACCACTTGCATCCGCTGGAGGAAATTTAGGATTTAATCGTGATGTCGAAGGTAGAGAGATAATATTTTTTGTGAGACAAATCAAGTCAAGAAAATTGATCTCACCTTGTTTCCACTTCTGCTGAGATTTCAAAGCAACCTCATCTGCCTCTCTCCTAGTTATCCCAGACTTGGCAGCAACAATATCAGCAGTTTGCCACAAAAACATATTGCAATAAGAATCAAAAAAAGGCATGCGTAGGTAGTCTTCCATTTCGTAAGGGTTTCCTCGTGCAGTTCCAAAGCGAACATCGCGGACGAGGAAAGGGATCGAAGACAAGGTTTCCATGCCGCCGGCGAGGGAGATTTGAGATGCACCGATAAGGATTTCCTAAAAAAGAAAGGTTTTTCTGATCCATGCTGTACCAGCTAGAAATCTAGTACGAAAACAGATTAAAATCAAAATTCATTTATTCAAATTAGGCTGATTGCCAGCACTTTCTGAACGTCAACGTTTACAAAAAGACAGTCCCTGAATACGCCCGCCCGTCACCTCGTAGAAAGTGTTTTAGATGAGAAGAATAAATAAAAAGCTACATCATAATTCACGAGGGTCTGATTCACTCAGATGAAGCCCTCATTCTAGGACGTACCTGTGCACTGCAGATGATTGCGTTGAAAGCTGAGCCAGACAATCTGTTCAAGCCTAAAACTGGCCGATCAGCAGGAATACCAGCCTTCAACGAGGCGTGGCGAGGAGACAGGCTGGTTTGAGATACAGTACTTATCTGAGGAGCATTTAAACGGTTTCATGTCTACTGTCTTCGGTGATCAAAGAAATTTAATAATAGTTAGGGAACACACATACCTTTTCCCCATAGGGTACTTAAGGCTACAGAACGCTACCCTACTGCCTATTACTTTTGGTTCTTTTATTTTCAAACGACTGACCAAATACTCCTCCCAAACTACGAAAATATTCCACAAAAGTTAGGACTATAGACAAAATTATTTCCTTTACCAAATGGCGATTATAAAACTAATAACATTATTCCATACATTACTTATATTCTCTAACCTGGCCGATATTAACGGTGTCTACAAGATCAGGAGCCACACTACCAGCCTTCAGGGCTGCAGAAGCTGCTGTGGCGTAAAGATCCTCAGCTAAGACGTCTCGGAGCAGACCTCCGTACTTCCCGAAAGGAGTACGTTTACCGGCCACAATGAACACCCCTGGAAACAGCACGTAAAATGTCAATGATTAATCCCTACTCTTACAATGAGCCTCATCAGAAGGCTTAAAGTCACTGAAAAGACTATGACGAGGGCATTGCTTGGTTTTTTGCATGAGCGAATCAGGAGTGATGACATCAGTAAGAACACCAAGGATACCGAGTCGACAAAGCCCGAAGGATGGCCAAACTGAATTGGTAGTGAGCAGGGCACATTGCGGCAAACAATTTATCTTCGATACGATGTATAGACGAAGCACAATTGGCAGCGCTCTGGCAAATGGAAGTGCCTATACCGCGTGTATCTGACATCGACGCACAAACGATCTCCATGGGCCCAGGGCATGATTCTGGACACCCCAGTGTTGGAATTTTTCGTCGGTTCTTTTCTCATATTTTCATTTTTTTCAAGAGTACCACAAGTAGGTATCAGCTCAGCTGAGCTGATATCTATTTAAAGCAAAAAAAAAGTAAAAAAAACCCTTGAAAAAAATGAGAAAAAAGCCGACAAAAAATTCTAAGTCTAGGGTGTCCAGAATCATGCCCTGGACCCATGGAGATCGTTTGTGCGTCGATGTCAGATACACGCGGTAGACTCTATAGGTCTCTCCATTTGCCGTCATCTCCAGATACCTAGTTGCAGTAGTAATAGTGGCGTAGCGTGCTTTGGTGGGGCCCCGTATAAAAAATTGTTTGGGGGCCCTTAGGAAGGGTAAAGATTTTTTATGACCTCCTCCGTTATCAGCTGTTTACTGTTTCTTTTCTTAACTCCGCTGGGATAATCTCTTTTCGTTTCACTCATTGTTTTTTACTAATCGCTACTAATACTACTAAACCAGAAGAACAATAATTGTTTGTATTGTATTACAATGTTATGCACAATTAAATAAAACGCGACAATAAACACTGCTCGCCGTGGTATATCATCGTATCGTATGTACATCGATTATTGTGGGATTCCCCCGTTGAAGTAAATGATTTTTAACGGGGAAATCCCGCAGCTCGCGATTACCGATGTAGGGTGTTGGCAAAATGCCAACTTTTGAACGCACGCTTTACGCGAAAAAAAAGGAATTGCTTTTTTTTTACTTTTGTAATTTCTGAAAAAAAAAAACACAAAAAAAATAGAAATTGGGAAGTTTTTATTCATTTTTGCTCACGCACGTTAGGGGCCCCCGTGGCCCGGGGGCCCCGTATAATTGGTACGGCAGATACAGCGGTAGCTACGCCCCTGAGTAGTAACTTATAGGAGTCCTTTATGTTCTAATATCATCTTTCACAGAGTATGTCATCCATAGTTTATTTTTCCGTATTCATATAAAATACAGCGTGTATCTGACATCGACGCACAAACGATTTCCATGGGTCCAGGGCATGATTCTGGACACCCCAGTGTTTTTGAATTTTTCGTCGGTTCTTTTCTCATTTTTTTCAAGAGTACCACAAATAGGTATCAGCTCAGCTGAGCTGATATCTATTTGTGGTTTTATTACCGACTTCACAAAAAGGAGGAGGTACTATGTTCGGATGTTTGTATGCTTTTTTTTTTTTTTTTCTATGTTTGTTCATCGAATACTCCGCCAATTGTCGACGGATTTTCAAAATTCTTTTTTTGTTCGAAAGTAGATAGTTCTGAGGTGGTCCCATTGTCACCAAATTAGGATCTGATGATGGGATCTTAGAGAAATCGAGGGCAAACCTCAAATTTTATAGGCTTACTCATTATTTTTTGCATATATTATGAAGTATCTTGTGTATTTGCGTATGGTTGTTACCATGTCAGGTAGCTGGGCTGATGATGGAAGGTACAACTCCTTAACAGTAGGTAAGAAGTTACTCGAACAGGCAAGGATTGTTTTAGTAAATTGTTTTGATGTTTGATAGGGCATTTGCCACATTTGGTCTCATGATCATCAAGTCATGACCTGATGCTGCAGAGTACCTAACTCTTCGACAACTAACAGCAGATATATCGTGTTTAGGATCATTGAAAAGGGTGATTCGTGGGCTCGATGTGTGGATAAACGTACTGTTAATGAGGAACACCGAAGTACATAGAGACCTGATGCTGAAGCCAGGAGCATCAGAAAAAGTACGAACCTTGAAATTACAGCACCATAGTCGTGTTTGGGCTCATTTTAAACAGGACTAAATTTTAAGTTCAATGCAATTGTGACATAAGTCTGGCCTGATGCTGCAGCCTGGATTATCAGCATCTAGTCTAAAAACTAATAAATACTTCTTAAAGTGAGCTTTTTTTGCGAATTTTCTTCTGTATAATTATTAACCGACTTCAAAAAGGAGGTTGTTAGGTATGGGGTACCACTAAAAAGTGAAAAATAAAAAACTTTTTACAAAAAAATACAACCGACTTCCAAAAAAAAACACTACAAAGTAAAAAATAACTTTAATTTCGGAAGTCGGTGTTTTTGTTAGTTTCTTTGTATTTTGACACCGAGTTCCGAAATTAAAGTTATTTTTTACTTTGTAGTGTTTTTTTTTGGAAGTCGGTTGTATTTTTTTGTAAAAAGTTTTTTTTCAGGTTGCTCTTTTTAGTGAAAGTAGTTAATAATTTTTTTTTTATTAAAAATCTCATTGGGTTAGGTCAGAATAACGATTATAAGCAGTCTAAAGTAAAAAAACCCTTGAAAAAAATGAAAAAAAATAGAAAAAAGCCGACGAAAAATTCTAAGTCTAGGGTTTCCAGAATCATGCCCTGGACCCATGGAAATCGTTTGTGCGTCGATGTCAGATACACGCGGTATATACCTATATATCTTTAATTTTCTAGATCTGTCACATTGCCTAAAAGTTGCCGATTTAGATTTCAGCGTCGTCGATGAATTCAGTGATTTAGTGTAAGCTGGACGATTTCCTTCACTTTGACATGTTCAGTGATCTGTCAATCCATGTAGGTAGTTAATATTGAATGATAGCTTACTTCATGATCACTTCACTTCGACATGTTTTCAGAATCGATCGGCTGTACTTATCAGTGACACCAATGGAACAGCAATGTCGCCTGGCCAAAGAAATCATCAAATGACTTCTCCCGCGCTGGCCCGCTTTTACTGACTAAAGCTCATCCATATTCCTTCATTGCCCTTTTTGTTCCGGAGCTGCGGTATCTCTTTCGAATAATCCCGCAACTCCGGCAGGCGTCGGCCCTTTCGGGCCCCTCTTAATGCTGACACTCTTTGAGGCGTGCGTGGAACACGAACGCGCCGTCGACACGGCCTGTCGTCATAAGACGGACGGACGGCGAGCTAGCCCATAGCTCACCGTCCACAGACACGCCCCTACGGTGGCCGGCGCCACAAGGTGGCCTCCGACGCCCGGGGCGTCTCCCGCGGCGGCCGGGACGTGAGGTTCTCTAGTGAATGCTCCCTAGGCTACTATGAAAATATTTCCAGTAGTCCAAGCTTTAGGTTTCTTTTCACAAAGAGCAAGTCTATCTAGCCAAGTATTTGATGAATTTGTTCGAAATAATCACCGCGGCCCTGGTGGTGGTTTGGTTCCTCCTAATTCGACCGAATGGGTTTTAATCATTAAGAGTCTGACACTCCCTTCTAGTTTGCCCAGATCAGATGATTTTCCGTGCTTAAAAAAAAGAATAATCTAGCCAAGTATTATTGGCCACAAGAAAATAAAGTCAAGCCTTAGGTACTAACCTTTTCTCACTGCGACTGCCATTGTTGCGTCCAACAAATGATGCACTGCATGTGCACTATATTGCTTTTAATGTTTAGAGTTATCTTATCATTTTATAGTTACTCTGTAATAAAACCTAATGCACTTTACATAATCTTCAAGTTTCGGGAATATCGATAAAAGCAAAGCATAATAAAATCAAAAATGATTTTCAAGAAACTGTCTGTTTATTGTTTCCTAAGTAAATTTTGCTAATGTAGGTTTGGTAGTATATACCTAGAAATTGATACAGGTATGTTCAAAAGTTAAATTGCAATTTATTATATACTAGCTGACCCGCGCAACTTCGTCTGCGTCACATTTTCCATTATTGCTCCGCTCCTATTTGTCTTAGCGTGATTATATATAGCCTATAACCTTCCTCGATAAATGGGCTATCTAACACTGAAAGAATTTCAAATCGAACCAGTAGTTCCTGAGATTAACGCGTTCAGCCAAAGAAACAAACAAACTCTTCTGCTTTATAATATTAGTATAGATAGGTAACTGAGATTAAGACTGGGTCTATACAAAGTCGATAATACTATGTACTTAGATAATAACTTTAATCTACTAGCATTAAAAAAATCCTATTGGGTTTTTATTTGATTGGAGTACCACAAGGTAGTGTTTTGTGTCCTTTGGAACTGGCAAAATGTGGGGAAAATGCGGATAGTCCGGGCCAAGTCGGAACACTTCTTCAAGAAATTGTCTTCAGGCGCAGAATATCCCTCAGTAGCTGATTTGAAACGAGAATCACGTCTGAAAGGCTTGTCGTCATTTTTTTAAAAAATATATGTTTTTTTTTTTGTTCCCAAATTGAGGAATGTGACTTGGATTTTCGGGGAATTTGATAAATTGGCGTTGGCAACGCTTGTCTGCGGTGGCGGGTAGGCAGCCGCTGCGGTCAAAGCCGCGGGCTCCGCCTGCATTTCAAACAAACACCTGTAAAATCGCATCTCCGTGAAAACTCTCATACAACGCCATAAGTTGAATGGCCGCCACGCCACACGCGACGCTCGACGCCGACGCCCCGCATCTCCGTAAACGAGCATTCTAAAATTAAGTACCATTTTTTATTAAAATCAAACATCATTTAAAATATTCATCCTCTTTATATATCCTTTTAATTCGCCCAGGAACAGGATTATTACAGGCTGCATAAAACATGATTTTCTTTGGGCCGAATCAAACAGTTTCGATGATCATAGCTATGCCTTGTCCACCGGCGATACTCGCTGATGCTAGGGCTCTCTTAAGCCCTCGTCGCCTGAAACAAAGATAAATTATATTGATATTATTTTGCCAATAAGTTATTAATAACAGTTTTATACATAGGTATTCCGTCAGATTATATGTAAACCAGATGACGCAATACAACACTTGGTATGCAAATTCTTGACAAAGCTCAATCTCGACAGCGTTCCTATCTCGAAAAAGAACTGGATGAGGCTGGTATTGGAACCTGGGGATCAGCAAAAGAAAAGAGAGGCCTTGCTCCAGCGGTAGGCGAAGTTTAGCTTAAGAAGATGTTGATGACTTTCTGGGGATTGGCAAAAGAAAAGAGAGGCCAAAGTCCAGCGTTATGCAAAGTTTAGCTTTAGAAGATATTAATTTGACTTTTTGTTTCATAAATAGTATTTATATCAATATCTGCCTAGCCTTTTCCCAAAATATTGGAGTCGGCTGCCAGTCAAACTGGATTCAGCTGAATACCGGTATTTTACGTGGAGCGGCTGCCTACCAGACCTCCACAACCCATTTACTGGGTAACACAGTACTTTTTTGGCAAGGCTGGACTCAGATTTACTGGCTTCTGACAATCCGTAACGACTGCCAAAGATCTACAAATGACAGCCGGGATCAACGGTTTAACGTGCTTTCCAAGGCACGGAGGAAACTCGGTTTGTTAAGATGGTCACCCATCCACCGACCAACCTTGGCAAGCATTGCTTAACCTTAAAGATCGACCCATGCGGCTGTTATTATTTAGCCACGAGCTCCTCAATTTATCTATTATGTATTTATTCATATAAATCGAACACCTAAGACATAGCCACAGTACTGTATTTCTTTTACCTTTAAAATTCATCCAAAGGTTGTCTTGATAAGATCGCTCTTAGCGATAAGGCCGCGGATTGTGTCACCCTATGTAATATTTTCTTCTTCTATTATTTCTGTAACTTATAATATGGTGCACATGATGATGATAGAAAAGTAAAATGGAAGTTTAGAAGTCTTCAGCTTGGCCTACATGTAGAACTTTAAGACGAAGGTTAAAACGTGGCAAAAGCCGTTGTACCTGAGCTCATACGTGAGGTGTGACATAATCCTGGCCCCAGACGCGCCGGACGGGTGTCCGATGGCGATGGCTCCTCCATTAACGTTCAGTTTGTTGTCATCAATACCCAACTCCCTTGCACAGACTATAGCTGTTGCTGCGAATATTTCATGAATCTGGAAAGTGTAGCCACTTAGCCATTAGGGAAGTCTAGGAAATGATAGGTAATCGGAATCATATCTCGAAATTATAAGAGCATTAGCTTTTACCCGCTGCTACGTACGCGCATATCTCGTTTTGTCCTGTTCCCGTAGGAATTTCGGGAAATTCTCTCTTAGGGCTCGCCTACAGTCCCCAAGAAACCTACATGCCGAATTTCAGCTTTCTGCGACCAGTAATTTCGGCTGACTTGTCAGTCACCAGTAATTTACGTTTTTTTTTTAATTTGATTGCAGTTAGTCAATAAATTTAGAAAGAAGAAGAAAGAAAGAAAGAAAAAAAAAGAGTTTATTTGCGGCCAGTATGACGCATACAAAAAAAAACACAAAATACAATTATACACATGAAAAATTGGAAAGATATGCGTCAAATCCGCGCAAAACGGCCATCTCTCAGCATAATGCTAGGACTCGTGTGCAAGACAGAGCCACAGCGCTGATTTTCAGTGACAGCCGGCGTTGAGTTTGACAATGTCGAAAACGTACATTTTCATGTATCTCTCTCTATGATTTCCTGTATGATAGACTATCTGTTTAGCCTATTTTTTCGCAATGCTGGACAAAAGACTTCTTTCTTCTTCTCCACACAACTCATTTCTTCGTTGTTCGGGCCAATCTTTTCGTTAGGGATCGAACTTGTCCCGCATTCTTCGCTTTGGTCTGCAGCGATGTCTATTGGCATTCATTCCAATTTCTAAGATAGTATGTATTGGGACAAGCCCGCCACACATTCCCAACCACTGCAACTCCTGAAAGCCAGAATCAACAGTGGCGACCACCAGAAAAACGCCGAGTTATGATATGTCTTGGATCCCGCAACGAAATGAATCAGAAGAGTACAGCGGAGGAGTAGGAAAAATAAAGAAAGAAAATACAGGAAAGATAGTATGTATATATATGTATAGTATTATTTATGTACCTACGTATGCATAAATCTACTAGTAACGTGGGGTTATACCTCAACTAGGTCCATGTCATCAATCGTCATTCCAGTACTTCTCAGTAAGATCTCCGCAGCAGGAATAGCGGCAGTACCCATCATGACTGGATCCACTGCTGCACGCGACCAGCCCACGACCCGAGCCAATGGCTTCAAGTTATGGTCCTTCAGAGCTTGATCGTTGGCTAAAATCATTGCTGTAGCTCCGTCATTGATACCCTGTGATATTTAAACAAAACAAACTGTGACTTTGTATTACTGACACTTTTAAGGAATCTTCGTGATTTAAATTGTCTATAGTTTGTATATATTTTGGTTTCGTTAGTTTCTGGATTAACTGGAAAGTACCTCATGATAACTGTTTTCAGAACACTAAAGGTTTCCATTTGTTATCCTATTCCATAGAGAAAGTTAAATAGTTACCACCCCAATTGATAAACTTCTGTCTAAATTTTAAACTCACAGTAGCATTGCCTGCAGTGGCCACTCCGCCAGGAAACACTGGTGACAGTCTGCTTAGCTTCTCTAAAGTAACGTCAGGTTGAGGGTGCTCATCCCTGGTCATCAGCACGTGACGGTTCTTAACCTTCACTGGCAATGGGACCAATTCCTCGTCGAATAGACCGGTCGCATCGGCTGGAAGAATCACTTAACATTGATCTACGAGTACATAAAGCCAATAGTTTAGAGACCTACTCTTTAAACTATAATTGGCTTTCTAACTTTATGCTACGGTCAATGGATATACCACATCAGATCATTCAAGAAAAAGTTGAACTGATATTAAAAACTGTCAACAAAATGATACCGACAGGTGTTTCAACATCCTGTGGACGGCGAGCTATGGGTGGCTCGCCGTCCGTCCGTCTAGTGACAACAGGGGTGCTATTCTCTAAAAGACAATTTCGTGGCTGTAAGCTGCGACGAGCTCGTTGACGAGCCAGCCTTGAGATCGACCGAGCGTGTAGCGCTGATTCAAACTGTATTCACTAGCGTCGCTGTGCTTGTCGACGAACTTTAAGCTGTAGCCTCTCGTCGCTGTTTCGTAGACGAATTATTAGGGCCTTGAATCAAATTCTTTTAATCATAATCGATCAATCTCGACTGAGAATTTTCGGGGTTAAGAATTTAAATAAATGCCTATCTTTAAGTATTTTAAAGATAGGCATTTGTGTGAAACTGAGAAATAATCGTTAAGAAACAAGCATGTTAGAAGCTACTCGGAAAACGAACTAATGCTCAGCTGTCGGGACACGTGAGTGAGCGCGAGCTAGTGCCGCTCGCTCTGCTATGCTATTCCCTAAAGATTCAACCTTACGAACAGCGCTGCCGCAGCGGTGAAACTCGTTGACGAGCACAGCCACGCTAGTGAATACAGTTTGAATCAGCGCTACACGCTCGGTCGATCTCAAGGCGGGCTCGTCGGCGAGCTCGTCGACGAGCCAGCCTTGAGATATAGCCTTGAGAACGAATTCTTTTAATCATAATCGAGCAATCTCGGCTGAGAATTTTAGGGGTTAAGAATTTAAAATAAATGCCTATCTTGAAGTATTGTAAAGAATTTACTGCTTATTAATATTGTTACATTTGAAGGCTGAATGGCGATTCTTTTGCCTATTTCGAGCAACGCAACGCGACGACGAAAACGAACGTAAACAAAAAACAACAGACATGACTCGCTAACTAAACGATCAAAAACCTCGGAAGAATCGGTGTACATACATAAAAAAATAATATATATACAGGGAAATTGAAAAAATACCCGAAACCTCTTAGGCAGTGAAAGTACACATGATTATAAGCAACTTTTGTTTTGGTAAAACTCCGAAATCTCGAAAAAAATATCAGCTGTTTCATACAAAAACTAGTGAGTTTTTAGTTTCAAAACTTTTATTTGTGTCAGTATCAGCAGATATTTTTTTGAAAGTTTTAGATAGTTCTGTGACCAATCGGATAAATAAATAACCCTACTGAAATGTGAGTAGGTATTACGAAAAGTATTTTCACTGTTTATGTATCAAATGTGGCTATTACATGAGTCATCTAATATCAAAGGCGGCAATATCCACTCTAGGTCGAAATTAAACCATAAATGTAATTTTTTAAATCTGTGGACGTAGTTTGTATCGAGCAATTCATTGGACATCAGATACGGCAATATCCCATACAAAAGACCCTTTTTAATATGAAGTTTGAAACAAATACGGCATTATCCTTTGCCATTCAAATCAAAACTGGCAAGATCCATGTCGACCAATCAGAGCGCAGAATTTAGTATGGCACTACGCTGTTTGTAACTGCCGATCGGTGTGTGTTTTTACTGTTTTTTGTCGAGTTTTAGTGTTGTTTGAGAGTTAATATCTATTTAACTTGAAATATGGAGTGTCGGGCATATCCGAGTACATCCAAACAATCCCGAAAACGCACAGGTCAGCCAGAAAATTGAAAAAAAAAACGTAGCAAAACGAGTGGTAAGTATCGTCGCTTAAACGTGGCTTAAACAGATTTGATACTTTAAGGATAAATTAATTTAAATCAGTGGTGTTTTTTATGTAGTTACTTAAGTGCATTGGGAGTATAATTTTCGAATCAATATAGGTATATCAAGATTATCAATATGATTGTAAGGTATGAAAAAACATAATTGCAGTGTGATAAATTGATCTTAAAATCATGTTCATTTGGTGAAGAACTGATGCTGTACTTTGGAAACTACCTCTTACGTATAGGTCGATTTTATTCGTCATGTACAGTCAACCGCACGGTCGACCGATTGAATGTACCTTCATTGCATAATTTATTAATCTCATGTTTTTTGTCTTCCAAAAGGTATTCATCGGTTCAACTTACAAAAAAGCTTATGTGCCAACACCATAAGGGAGTTTTTAAGTGCGGATCACTAACGATGCTAGATTTGAATATTTTCCATAGAGCATTTTATTAACACCCAGATAAAGAAACTCAAGATTGCTTTTCTTCTCAAATTCTGTACTGGTACAATCCCTAAAAGAAAAAGACCTACGACAAAAACACATACCAATTAGGTAGCCATTCCTAAAGTATCAACATTTTAGATACAATAGGAAACATTATTTTTCAACATGGCGGACAACTTTAACAAACATGGCTTTCTCCACGCCCGTCTTAATCAAATCCGGCAATATCCACGTGTCTCTATCAGATCCGGCAATCTCCAACGGTTTTACGTAAATTTCTAGTCTAGGTATTTGATGATAAATCTTTAAGGAAACTATTTCAAAGTGTTTAGAATGTTCTAATTATATTCTATATTTAGAGCAAAGGCAGTACGATAATACATTTCTCATACTATACTGTTTTGCCATTTTATACAAAATCTACCAGTGTGGATATTGCCGACTTTGATATTAGATGACTCACATATAAGTTGGACAATTCATATTTTACGATACATGAGATATTAATAAAATTACGTTACTAGAGGTATTGTTTTATAATATAATGCTTGTTCTGACGGAACATTGTGTATTTTAAGCATACCAGTGCGTTCCCCTCCCGTGCACAAGGAGAGATATTATGTTAGTTAAAAGAGAGTTTGGAGCGACAAATCGTCACATTTCTTAGCTTCTTCTAATAAATTAAGCTTTATAATCAATTGAGCTGCCATTTTCATATATTTTTAAGGAAAAAAAAGTTAAAAATAAGAGTCGAACGCGCGATTTTTGTAGCTTTTGGATTTGACAGTTCGAAACGAGGCTGTGGGCGAGGCTGTAAGCGACTTCGTCGCTGTTTTTTCATAGGGAATACCAAAATGTATGAAGAACTGTCAAAAGTGTCAATTTGCTCGTTCGTTGGGAAGTTTTAACTCACGGCCGTCACAGCCTTGAGCGCTAGTGTAGCTTTACGCGGCTTAGTGAATACAAAACTGAGTTTCACCGCTGCGGCAGCGCTGTGCGCAAGGCTGAATCTTTAGAGAATAGCATAGCAGGCCGTGTCGACGGCGCGTTAGTGTTCCACGCGCGCCTCAAAGAGAGTCAGCAACACAGAGGGGCCCGAAAGGGCCGACGCCTGCCGGAGTCGCGGGATTATTCGCAAGAGACACCGTGGCTCCGGAACACAAAGGGCAATGAAGGAACATGGATGGGTTTTAGTCAGTAGAAATCTGACACTCCCTCCCGCTACACCCAGAGCGGGAGGAGTCATTGGATGATTTCCCATCCCTTAAAAAAATAAATAAAAAAAAGGTGTTTCAACATTTCTTTATTTCAATATTTTGGTAAAAATTATATTGTATACTAGCTGTCCCCCGCGGCTTCGCTCCCGTCAACTGGCTACCCTACCTACCCATTTTTTTTGCTTTTAAATCTTCCCTCTATTTAGCCGTTCTCGAGTTTTAGCGAGACTAACGAATAAAGCAATTCATTTTTATATATAAAGATTATTTTAAACTTTCATGGCCACTAACATTAGGTTAGTTAATTACGGAATTGCTACCATGTACCTACCTCGAAACTCGAAAATAAAAAGGTACATGGTAGCAATCCCGTAATTTTAATAAACTATTTAAAATTATATTTTATTCCCTAAAACAGGTTTTTAGTCTAAGTACTCTAGCTTTATCTCACCGTGTTTCCATCTTTGCTGCGATCTAAGTGCAAATTCATCTGCCTCTGTTCTAGTGACACCAAACTTAGCAGCAACGGCATCAGCAGTTTGTGGTAGAAACATATTGCAGTAGGTGTCGAAGTAACCCTTGCGGAGGAAGTCTTCCATTTCGATATTCTTCGTTAACTCAGTTTCGAAACGTACGTTTCGAACGAGGAAAGGAGCTGAAGATAAGTTTTCCATGCCTCCGGATAAAGAGATTTGAGCTGCTCCTAGCAGAATTTCCTGCAAAAAAAAAATGTATCGACAACGACAACGGTTTTTAGCAGATAGAAATGTCAAATTCAAATTCAAATTAAAAATTCTTTATTGCGAACTAAGTGTAGGTACAGGAGAGATGTTAACAGTATATATGCATGTTCTTAGAACTTAGTTGCCTGTTCAGGCATTGCAATTTATGGTTGCAAATGTGAGGACGTACCTGTGTACTACAAATGATGGCATCAAATGCAGAGCCTGACAGTCTGTTCATGCTGAGAACTGGTCGATCCGTAGGGATGCCAGCCTTTAACGCTGCGTGACGAGGAGACAGGCCAGTTTGTGTTATCGTACTTATCTGGAAATAGAAAAGATTGGTGTACGAAGACTTATATTATCACTTTTCTTTGATTTTAGCTTTTTAAAGATTACTATCCCATTAGGTTAACGGTTGGCAGTGCCAATTAACAAGATTTTATGTTAAGGTACCTGACCAATGTTGACAGTGTCTACAAGATCAGCAGACACATCTCCAGCCTTCAAAGCTGCTTTAGCTGCTGTGGCGAACAGATCTTCAGCCAAGACATCCCGGAGTAAGCCCCCATACTTTCCGAAAGGAGTACGTTTACCAGCTACTATGTATACCCCTGGAAAGAACAGGAAATGTAACACCTAATTTATCTTGTTCTTATGATTCAGATCGATTGAATGGATATGGATCTAGTGGCCTGTTGGGACTGGTGATTAATAGGGCTAGCAAACTTCAAAGGAAAAATATCAGCCGTTCGACTCTGTCGACAACTCACCGTGATCACTTAGGTGGAGTGAACGACAAGTGAGCTGTCATGCCATCTTGTTTGTATGGTTTGAAAGCTCACTTGTCGTTCACTTCTCCTGAGTGTTTAGTTCGACATGTTTACAGAATCGCACTGATGTTGTGCTTGTGAAGGCGACTTCAGCGACATAATTATAAATTCTGATCTGTTAGTTGTGTTGTATTACATATCTTTGAAAGACAGCAATGCTGTTTGGCAGCAAGAAAAGTTAGTGTTATAGTAAGCTAGTGTAAAACGTAAAACGTAACAGACAGATGTGTTGCTGGGGAGTTTGTTGCCCACTTCTTCTCCACAGCTAAAACAATAGGAAGTGGTGACGGGCGGTCGTTTTGGGGGACTGTCTTTTGTAGAACTTGACGTTCAAAAAGTGCTGGCTCTCAGCCTAATTTGAATAAATGACTTTTGAATATTTTTTTTAACGCTCCCGGACCATTAGAAAGCCTTTGACATCATCACGACAGAAAAGTGCCTTCCACAAGACAAGACAAGACAAGATAAGCTCAAGTCTGTAGGTATGGTACTAACCTCGTTTCACTGCGACTGCCATAGTTACTTCCGGCGAACACACTACAATCGCAATCTAATACTATTTACTTAAAGTTTGGAGTACCACGGGGTAGCGTTTTATGTCTTCTAATTACTCATTTCCCTAACCTTATGTAAAATTCTTCAAAAATTATTGAAGAATCTACATCCAATATAATTTAAATATCACTATATTTTTTAAATTCACTGTCTTTCCACTTCTGTTGTGAACCAATAACAAAGTGACTCCAATTCTGTGCCTATGTAGGTACGAAGTATAATAAGACAAATTACGGTCATTTGCGCGCATGTAAATTTAATCCTGATGACCTTCCTTCATGTAAAAATCTTGACGTGTGACGATGAGTCGATGACTTCTAAATAACTTGTTTTGTTAATATTTATCATTTATTTAAAAAGAAAAACCGGTTAAGTGCGAGTCCGTCTCGCGTGAAAATGGTTCTGAACGAATCTCATTTTTGTATCATGTTACTTGCCAACCATAGAGGACTTACATACATGTTTTGCTATAATCTAGAGGCAAAGAACTATTATCTGTAATTTTTTCAAAATTTTACTCTCTGTTGTTTAAGGGGAAATGTTTATTTATTATCTTAAATAACTTCAAAATCATTTATTTTATAATTGCAAAAATATATTATTCAAAATTCATTTTAAACATTTCATTTGATATATATGGAACACACAGTACATACGGAAAACTTTTTTTTAAGTATTCCAATGCGCCCCAAAATTAATTTTCAAAATATATTTATTTTCGTTACTCGTCCATATTTGGGTAACAGTAGATTATATTGTCAACTGAATCGGGGGTGAGAAAATCGACTGTGTCAGACGGAGAGACAACCAAGTGTTCGTTTTTAGGGTTCCGAACATCCGTGAAATCCTATAACGGAACCCTTATAGGATCACTCCGGAGTGTGTCTGTCTATCCGTCAGTCACAGCCAGTTTTCTCCGGATCTTCTAGACCGATTCTGTTGAAATTCGGTATACTTAATGATATGGACTTCTGTGACCGAAATAAACCAATTTTGCAACCAGTCAAATTTGCGTTACGTAAATAAACCAATTTTTAGTATGGGGGTCACTTTTGGAGGTCCAAGTCTAGAAAATAAAAAAAAGGTGTTCACACTGTATCGTGTGACATATCAAATGAAAGGGCTTAGGTACTGTTAGGGTTTTAATTATATTTTTTCATAATTTTAAAATAAACAGTTTGAAAGTTATTAAAAATATTAAACCAACAATGATCATTCCCCCCCCCCCCCCCCCTGATAATAGTTATATACCTAAAGATTACAGTACAAATCCTATAAGAAGTCTGTAGAGTGTAGTGTTACAATATCATTAAAAAAATTAAACTGGTTCGGAACCCTTTGCACGCGAGTCCGACACGCACTTGCACCAGCGCCAGTTTTTCCATATAGAGCATAGCACGCATTCATAGCACGCATCTATAGCACATAGCACGCATCTACAGCACGCATCTGAAGCATGCATCATTCTATGTATACAAAAAACGTAGCTTAGTTGAATCAGTTCCACCAGTGCTAAGCTATGTGCACCAATGAATATGATTCGTGGATATCAAACGCATCCATAGCAACGTAGCATAGCGCATCTCTGGTGGAAAAGCAGCCACTCAACATGACGTAGGCACCTACTTTTGTTTAGCTTAAAGATCTTATTTGATAATACGTGGGTACCTAGTTACATCCACAGTTATCATAACAATACAAATATATTACTTATCTAATCTATACTAATATTATCTACAAAAACTGAAGTTTGTTTGTTTGTTTGCTTGAACGCGCTAATCTTAGGAACGTTTTGAAAAAATCTTTCAGTGTTAGATAGTCCATTTATTGAGGAAGGCTATAAGCTATCATCACGCTAAGACAAATAGGAGCGGAGCATTAATGGAAAATGTGACGCAGACGAAGTGGCGCGGGTCAGCTACTACATAATTAAAATTTAAAAACTAACAAGAGGTATTTATCTAGGTCTGTTTGTAAGCTTTTCACTCCTGAACGAATTAGTATAAAAAAAACACGGTCGGACCACGACAGGGAATATGACACAGGATAACATAAACCGAAAGTTCCCTTGGGACAATAAAACACTTTTCACGCGGTCACAGCCGCGGGCAGGAGCTAGTATAGTCACCAGCACATCACGCTATCCGAAACTGTCAAATTCTCTCAATCAAACTTGAACCATATCACTTCAGTGATAAAGTTGAAAATCTATTGAAGAAATTTGACAGATTGTTGTAGCTTGATGTGCAGGCAACTGTACATACTTAGCAAATAATTATTTTTTCGAATTAGTTTACTGAACCCTCAAACAGTTTTATTTTGCTCAACAACAACCCCGCATTGATTACTCTTTGTAAATTCCTCAATGGCTTTTGTAAATCACCAAATAAATACGTTAATTTGGCAATAGCAGCAAAACGCTCAACAAATCTGTGGTGATAACCGTGCCAATGACCTACCAGCTCTCAATTTCAGCAACCCTCAATTTTGGCCCTTTCATAGAGGCAAAATATCAAGTGGCTGCAATAAAGTTGGGGATCTTAGCAAAGGTGAGACGGTACTTCACGCCGGAACACTGCACAAACTCTATCAAGCGCAAGTTCGATCGTGTATGGAGTACCTACTGCTCTCATCTTTGGGACGGATCTGCCAGATACAAGCTTGATGCCCTTGACTCGATTGAGAAACGAGCCAAGAGGATCATCGGTAATGATTGGCTAGTCGAGTCAAAGTTCCAAGTGTGGTCTGTCGGTTTTCTACCGGTTGCATTTTGGGGAATATGCGACGGAATTTCATAATTGAATTCCGCCAAGCCCGTTTCATCATCGGACCACAAGACGAATGGCGATGCACCATCGGTACATGGTGGACATTCCGCCGGAGTCTGTTTTTCCTGATAGCTACAACCTGGGAGTCTTTAAGTCAAGAATGAATAGGTTACTTCTAGGCAAGCGTGCTCCATTTTTGCCCATATCATCGCTTTGATGGAAGCGAGATGGTGAGATAGTGGTCAAACGCGTGCCCGTGAATACCAAAAACAAAAAAAATCGGCCAAATGCGAGTCGGACTCGCGCACCGAGGGTTCCGAACAAAACATTAGGTACTAAATTATAAGCATAAGTTGCGATTTACGATTTATGACGTATTAAAAAAAAACTACTTACTAGATCTCGTTCAAACAAATTTTCGCTGGTAGTTTCCATAGTAATGTACATCATATATTTTTTTCAGTTTTATCATTCTCTTATTTTAGAAGTTAAAGGGGGGGGACACTTTTTACCACTTTGGAAGAGTCTCTCGCGCAAACTATTCAGTTTAGAAAAAAATGATATTAGAAACCTCAACATCATTTTTGAAGACCTATCCATAAATACCCCACACGAATGGGTTCGATAAAAAAAAAAAAAATTGAGTTTCAGTTCAAAGTATGGGGATCCCCAAAATTTATTGTTTTTTTTTCTATTCTTGTATCAAAATCATTATGCGGCTCACGGAATACATCTACTTACCAAATTTCAACAGCATAACTCTTATAGTTTCGGAGAAAAGTGGCTGTGACATACGGACGGACGGACAGACAGACAGACAGACAGACAGACATGACGATTCTATAAGGGTTCCATTTTTGCCATTTGGCTACGGAACCCTAAAAATGTGCCAATCTTGCTGACTCCCCATAGAAAGGCGTAAGAAACCCTTCTTCCATTGTATGTTAAGAAGATACCTGTGTACCTATGTCATTTTAAGGGGTCAAAACCAAGCCAGTTTGGTAATTTTGTAGATTGTATTTAGGTAGGTACCTTAGTAACTATAGATATGAAGACAGTCATGTCATGCCTTTCAACATATAAAAGCCGAGCATTTACGATATTATTAACTTTATCAGTGACATGACACACCGGTATTTTGTTTTGGTATAGGAGCACAAAACGTACCTAATCAAAACTATTCAACCGCCACCTGGACTTCGTACCGCGTGCCGTCCTTTGGTGCCTGCAGCCTTGTTTCCAAGCATCATTGGTGTCGGACACAGAAATATAAAAAAGGTGTCGGATAACTGCTAATAGGCTTGTGTCCTGAAAAAATTTAATTAGTCCGTCAGTTAGATTATCAAAAAATATTTGACCCGTGTTTTTTTTTTATTACGGGAACCAAAATTGACGAAGTTACGACGCTTTTAAAATTCTCAATACGTCACACCTTCGCATAATTTTTAGTGAGTCGTGACGTCACGAGCCCCCACTCCCGAGTATTGATGCGTTTTATCTTTGTCAATATACATTGATTTACAAAAACAAAAAATACGTGTTGATTATTTTTCAATACTCTAACTGACGGACTAAATAGTTTTGCAATTTGTGGATGATGGAATCTAGCCTATTGGGAAGAGTAGGTACTGAGCTGGGTTGTACATAGTAAATACTGTCACACATTACAGTGGGGGAACTTGGTGGTTGAGCAGATTCACACACTACGGCAATTTGCTGTGTTTCACACTATAGACTAGTTATACACTATATAACACTTAAAACAGAGGAAGCCAGCCCTCCCTTCGATTTAACTCCTTTTGTGAAATGAATAGACATACATAAGCAGTATAACTTATTTCTAAGGTATTGACGAAGTGCATTTAACGCAAATTCCACGCGAGTGTCGGTCTACCCACATCTTGTTTCCATATTTTTCTTTGAACCGAGCGCAATTAGTAGGGACATTGTATGTAGGTATGTTGTGGTGAATAACATAATATGTATTTCATACGACTGACAAGGAATGACAGTTGTGTCTTTGTTGATAGTCAATTTAATCCATCATGTTTCTGGCTTCACAATTTATTCACATTTGCATCTTGCAAAACGAATTCTCCATGTCAAGTCAACTAGGAACTTCAACTGTAGGTAAAGCTCAGGGATAAATAAAAGAACAATAATTTTTATAACATATAATTAAATAACCTCCATAAGTAAAGTACTTCTTAAAATAAAAGCTATCAAAATGTATTTGACTTAGCATATGTAACAGTGCCATATAAACATGATTATTTTATTTATTTACATTCTCTCCATTTAGGCAACGGTTTTATTTAGAACGGACGAGAAAATATATGCACAAGGCTTTTAAAAATTTATAAATAATCAATTACCTAATAAAAGTATATTTTACATGATCCAAGAGTACAATTTTTCATTAATTTCAATTGTTACAAAAATATCACGTTTGAAAGTTTTCAATTTGAAAATTACTCGTTTAATTTATATGCTTTTTGAACTCATTCTTCCCGTTCACGGCTCATTCATTCACTCGTTCATTCGTTCAATTAAGTTAGTGTGGTGTTTAGACGGTTTCAATCATCAGCGCGATGCCTTGTCCACCTCCGATGCACGCGGATCCAATACCGCGTTTCAGGCCACGACGTCTGATGAAAAAAATGGGTTTAATTATTTTGAAACAGAAACAATAAAATTACAGTTGGTAACACCACTTAATTGCATAGATTGTTTGTAGCCTCGCTGTAAATAATTGAGTGCACTGAGTGCAGTGGCTTCTATTGATTTTCTGAGAAATTACTATTACGACAATTATAAATACTTAACGCATTTTATTAGACTGTCAAGTTTTACACGACATTTATCAGTCCGAAAATCTATACTAATATTATAAAGCAGAAGAGTTTGTTTGTTTGGTTGAACGCGCTGATCTCAGGAACTACTGGTCCGATTTGAAAAATTATTTCGGTGTTAGATAGACCATTTATCGAGGAAGGCTATAGGCTATATATCATCACGCTAAGACCAATAGGAGCGGAGCAGTAATGAAAAATGTTACGCAGACGACGTTGCACGGGTCAGATACACCGACCCGAAAACAAACAAACAAACAAATAAACAAACAACCTCTTCTGCTTTATAATATTAGTATAGATAGAAAGAACGATAAACGAGAAACTTTTGTCAGTACAAATTGCACCTGACAGAAACTGGGGCTGCCAGTTTGTCACTTTTAGTTAAGTCAGTTTTACCGCGATTACACATGCAAACTACATCACAAGTCCTTACTTGAGCTCGTGCACCAAATGCGCGGTGATGCGGGACCCGGAGGCTCCCAGCGGGTGTCCGAGGGCGGTGGCTCCTCCGTTCACGTTCAGCTTGGACGGGTCCAGCTTGAGGGCCTTGGCGCAGGAGAGGGTCTGCGCGCAGAAGGCTTCGTTGATCTGTTGGGAGAAAATAGTTTTATAATCCTAACTTTTGAAGGCCGCTGCTAACACCAGTAGGCGAAAAACCCGTCAAGGTCATAATGAGTGTGCAGTGAGCCTGTTCAGAACATGAGCCAAGCTCCGGATCTAGGAGGGGGGCAAACCAGAGCCCGTGCCCCGGGCGGCAAATTCAAGGGGCGCCAAATTCAAATATAATCACATTCGATATGGGGCTCTATTCGCTCGCCCTTGAGTTTTGTTCTCTCTCGGACATATCCAGCATTTAAGCGTAACAGTAACTCCCCTAAGTAAACCTTGCTAAGGTTTTATTGTTCCCGTTTCGAGACGGAGAATATAATCGATTAGGTTATTAGGCCTGATTGGTGTGACACTCGTTATTAAAAAAAAAATGGAATGGTTCTCATGTGTCCAAAAAAAGGGGTGTCATAAGTTTAACCGCAACGCCGAAACGACCAAAAGCGTCGAAGGAAGAGGGGGGCGCAACTATCAAGTTTTTGCCCCGGTTCGGAAAAATCGTAGCACACGTTGATGTTGTTGTTGTTGCAGTGCAATTGTGTGCAGGGGCACTTCAACAACAAAAATTTCTGTACATTGAGGAAAGAAAGTTGTTATTGTTACATCAAGGTCTTGTGTAGAAAAATTACCTACTGGGGACTTAAAGTCAACAAATGTTCTTGATATTGATTGACCTGTCCCTATATTTTTCCATACTCCATGCTCATGACGTCGAACTAGTTGTGACCCCATCTTGGAGTAGTAAGGAGTTTGTGCAAGCCTAAACTGTACATACGTTACGTTTTGAAAAGGTATATCGCGGAAACTGTTACAGAAATAGTCCTCCAGACCGAATTCGATCCTGGCGGCTAATCTCAACGGAAAGTGCCGTAAATATTACAGCGCACAAGTGTGTGCGCAAAGACAGATTTTTTTATTTTTTTTATTTGTGATGGGTTTGCTCTTGACCGTGGTCTTGGTCAGAAATGACAGAGACAAAGTCTACGATGGAGCGAGCTTACCCAGAAGGAGCCTGTTTACTCTAACTTTGAAGAGATTTGGGTTGTAAGCGTTCGGAAACACAGACGCAGGCAGAGAATTCCACTCCTTTGCTGTCCGCATTATAAAAGACATTTGGAATCGCTTAGTGCGAATTCGTGGAATAGCAACAAGGTAGGGATGGTAAGTTGCAGTGCGTCTGTATGTCCGATGGTAGAAGGGGGCCGGTGGAATGAGGGCACAGATGCACTCCTTCCATCACTATCATAGTTCGATGACGACGATGACGGAACTAGCACCTTTTTAAATCACCTAAAACGACAGATTTTCAAACAAAAAAAGCTAAATCTATAGCTAAAGCTATTCAAAATTATATAAAAATCATGAAGGAGATACATTTCTTACTGAGACACAAAAATTAGATAAGAAATGAGTTGCAAAATTTAAAACAGCCGTCGATCTTTAATAACTTCGATTTAAATATCATCCGCAGAAAAGTAGGTAGTGGAATAGACAGCTTTTGTATTGACAGCGGGCCAATGGGCTCACCAAACGATTAAGAAAAAAATCAAGTGCAAAAGTTAGTAACATAGTCTTACCTCAATCAGGTCAATATCATTGAGGCTCATCTTGGTGACCTTCAGCAGGTTCTCAATGGCTGGCACGGGGCCCACGCCCATGATGCTGGGGTCTACGCCCACGTAGGACCAGCCCACCAGCCGGGCGAGCGGCTTCAGACCCTTGGCAGCCTCCTCGCTGGCCAGGACGATGGCGCCGGCGCCGTCGCTGATACCCTGGGAGAGAACGTTTAGATGAAGGAAGGTATCTACCTCAAGTCGAGTAAATAAAGAGCCCACAGCATTACTGGACGGAACGGGTACGCGTTTTTCGCGTTGACCAGACATGATACCTCGTGGTTTACATTCAATTATATGGCAGGTGTGAATAGTGTGTTTTCTTCGGAATAATGCTGCGTTTCCATCGAAGAAGAGTGTGGGTGTGTGGAGTGTTTGTTAAGAACCAAAAGAATCGCTTCAATAACCAAGTCTCGCTCAGCGCAAGCGATCCTATTTTCTTAACAAACTACGCATCCTCGCAAAGACCAGCAATTTCGTCGGAGGAGACTAAGGTGCCTTTCCACAAAGATGCGATTTGCTTAGCCTCGTTTAGCGCAAGTGCTTCTATTGGTTAACTTAACATCTCGCTAGTGCTGTGCATCCTCGCACAATTCTGGTGGATACCGTGGATACGCAGCCTAAGTGTCGTTGCCGTGAACTAGAATCCCTCGTATAAAGCCCCTCGCTTTCCTCGTGAGTTAAACTCTGCATTGCATTATGACGCCCATGATAAAAGACGTTGCCTTATCCCTCCGATTCGTAATAGACTATTTCCGTTCCTCTTCTTAATTATATAACCCTGTTCTTTATCCCTGATCTTAATTATAAAGTATTTCCCTACCGCAGTATCTCTACGTTGACGTCGTGGTGGGGCTTGCGCGTCCCGATTGACCTTAGGTCATACCTAGGGTGAGGGGCCAGACAAAGAGAGATACAATCCGCAAGGCAGTTTTGTGGCGAACTGTTGGGCAGTAGCGACCCCACGAACCTAATCTCCCGGGAGAAGTCTTGTTCCTCATCTCCGGCTTGCCTTTATTGGCTGGCCAGAGTGAACACTGACGAGGAACAGAGCTCCCACCTCTTTCTTGCTTTAATCGGCCGGTCTGAGTAGAGATTCGCTAGAGCAAACATGCTCGGGATAAGGATGTATAATCCAGTAAGATGCTGGGAGGGATCTTGACCACACTTCCGGGATTGTCCTGATAGCCGTGGTATACCTCTCCACTCCTCTAGCACCTCAGGCCATGTTGCTTCCTTGGCGCTACGTCACTTTGTGCTAGCGACCGTTTTCGGGGGCCCATTCATTGAGTGTGCAAGTCACCCCCTGCCATTTAAAAGCCGTGTATATTGTTAGTGGTCAGGCAGGGGCCAATAGTTCTTCTATAATAAACGATTATCAGTCCACTAAACCACCCAAACCCATAGCGTTTCATCTTTTGTTTCCATATTCTGCAATAGTACTGCTCCAACCGGTGATTGTCCTTGGGAATACTTTCACAGTGCATACAGGGATAATCGCCGGTTGGTGCCCCATTACATTTGAAATTTGTAACGGGGCCTCTGCGAGTTGGTTTCGGTCCCTCGTACGCCTACCAAAGGACCGGCTCTCCAGGGACCCGAGAAAGAAAACAAAAGTAAATTCTAATCATAAAAACTGTTTTGTTTGAATGCTCTTCTTTGCCCTCGACTCTTCCAGTTACGCGGGGTTGGCTTCCTTAATTTTTCGGCGCCATTTACTTCGCTGGTAGGTACGCATCGTCGTCAGTAAGGCTAAGCTGTTGCATGCCCTTCCGGACATTTGTCATACAGGTAGCTTGTTTAAATACTAATGTTAAAAAAAACTTTTTACAAAAAAATACAACCGACTTCCAAAAAAAAACACTACAAAGTAAAAAATAACTTTAATTTCGGAAATCGGTGTTTTTGTTCGTTTCTTCGTATTTTGACACCGACTTCCGAAATTAAAGTTATTTTTTACTTTGTAGTGTTTTTTTTTGGAAGTCGGTTGTATTTTTTTGTAAAAAGTTTTTTATTTTTCACTTTTTAGTGGTGCCCTACACCTACCACACCACTGCCAAATCGCAGAAAAGCAAAATACGCAATTTCGATTATCAAAGAATCATCTAAATAGTCAAATTCCAGCTATTTCGATTTAAAATCCAAAGTTCGTAACCGATTTCGATATAATTTAAATGGGACCAATCTGCAAGCATATCCTTTCAGATGAAACAAAAATTTTTCAAATCGGTTCATAATTGTCGGAGTTATGAGGTAACAAACATAAAAAAAAAAAAAAAAAAAAAAAAAAAAAAACATACAACCGAATTGATAACCTCCTCCTTTTTGGGAAGTCGGTTAAAAATAATGTAAAGTGTAATCATGTAATTGTGTACTAATGCAAAGGGACAATAAAATCTATCAGTGAGTAAATAAAATCTTCCACTTACAGACGCAGTTCCAGCGGTGACAAGTCCCTCCTTCTTGAAGACGGGGGGAAGCTTCTTTAGACCCTCGATGGTGGTCTGCGGACGAGGGTGCTCGTCTACCTCCACCTTGACTTCTTTCCTCTTCACGGTGAGGGTCACCGGCGCGATCTCAGCCTTGAAGGCACCCGCGTCTTGGGCTGGTGTACAAGTAAGCGTTTATGAAAGAAGATAGGGAAGGGCTTTGTTCGTTATGCATGATGTCAACTTAAAATCTGGCCAAGTGCGAGTCGGACTCGCGCATGAAGGGTTCCGTACCATTATCTATAAAAACGGCAAAAAAATAAAGTTTGTTGTATGAGAGCCCCCATAAATATTTATTTTATTGTTTTATAGTATTTGTTGTTATTTAAAATGTCTCGCTATCGCGGTTCTTGAGATACAGCTTGGTGACAGACAGACAGACAGCGAAGTCTTAGTAATAGGAACCGGTTTTTGGGTACTGAACCCTAAAAACAGTCAAGAACGAGAACACGAAGAGTTCCGTACCTGCTGCTGTAAAAATTTCCACTGTTACTAATCATGAGATACAGCCCGCTGACAGACAGACGGACAGCGGAGGCTAGTAATAGGGTTCTGTTCGTCACTATTCGGGTATGGGACCATAAAAAGATCGGTAAAAGTATATGTTGACCTCCAAATACTTCATAAGAAAGCCGCATTATTTTATAGGGGGATATGGGGGAGGGTTCCTATTTATGACCGGGCCCCCTAGTTATTTACCCCGGATTACTTAAATAGGGTCATTAATTCTCGCTACCAATATGTAAAGAAAAACAAATATCGACCTGAAATTATCGACATACCTTTCTTCCACTTCTGCTGAGACTGTAGCGCGTAGTTGTCAACCTCATCCCTGGTGATACCAAACTTGGCTCCAAGCTTCTCAGCAGTCATGCCCATGGGCAGGCCGCAGTAGGAGTCAGTCAGACCAGCCCACAGGGTGTCTTCGAAGGCATAGGTCTGGCCCAGGGCAGTGCCGAACCTAACGTTCCTGACTGCGAAGGGAGCTTGGGACATGTTCTCTACACCACCAGCGAGAGAGATCTTGGCAGCGCCAGTTAAGATGTCCTAAGAAGATACAGAAGTAGATTTATATATGGAAACTGGGCAGACAGATAATATATTATGTAAGTGCTAGCAATTTATGAAAATCGCCAAGAGCTACTAAAATTTTTCAGTAGATTTTAGTTAGGGTTCAGCTTCAGTTGAAATTGACGAGAAAGACGAAAACTCATGCATAGCGAAAAGCACAAAGAACACATTCGATCTTAAGCAGAAAATTACGCGTAGCATACTTAGTTATCCTTATCATGTGATTTTCATTGGACAAAAAGCTAAGGATTGAAATTTTCTGCCAGAGTTAAACCGACAAATAAAACAATCTGTAGGCTAATTCACGTAACTAAATAAGTGCTGTTGCAGTGCAGTTGAAGTTAAGTTTCGATCAAAACAACACTTCGTATTCTCTTCCGCTGTCAGACACGCTCGCGTCAAGTTCGCGTCACGCGAGCGCAATAACGGCATTCTACTGTTGCGCGTCTTTGGTGCGTGTTTCGGAACGCAACATGATCGGTATTCTACTATTTGTTTGACGTCCCAAAATGACAGCTTATAAGATTAAGTTTTAGTTTTAATACTAGCTGACCCGCGCAGCTTCGTCTGCGTCACATTTTCCATTATTATCTTAGCTCCTTTTTGTCTTAGCGTGATGATATAGGCCTATAGCCTTCCTCGATAAATGGGCTAACTAACACTGAAATAATTTTTCAAATCGGGCCAGTAGTTCCTGAGATTAGCGCGTTCAACCAAACAAAGAAACAAACTCTTCTGCTTTATAATATTAGTATAGATGAAAAATAAATAAATCAACTTGACTCAAATTTCAAGATACAAATCAAGACCAAACCTTTCAAAGATAGAACTGCAAAGACACCTACAAATCTCAAAGATGCTAGCTACCAGACATGGGCGAATGATCTCTAGGTATAGTCCAGTCTAAGTTTGATAGATGGCGCTATTTCAATATTTTACTTCGGAAAGACTATAATAATTATAATTTTGTTAATTCACAGTTTTTTTATTATAAGGTATGAACTGATTACGATGAAACAAAAAACTTAATATTACTACAATTTACGCACAGTTTATTGTTATGTATAAAAGTTACGTGAAGTAATTATGAGACTAAGTGCACAAAACCCTAATTTTACTTCTGGAAAACTTTAAATTCAAATATCTTTTGATAGACTGAACCGATTGCAATGAAACAAAAACTAAATGTTACTTCAAGTTACGCTCAATCCTTGTGTATAAAAGTTATATACATTGCTTTCGCACATTTTACGTGATGCCCGAACAAATAAACAGACAATCAGACAAAAATTCGAAAAATGCTGGATATGGGTTCTATTGGTTGTTCTTTCACACCCTAGCTATTTTTTTATTTTTTTTTTTCATGTACAAAAACCATTTTTCTACAGTTTTATTATATGTATAGATAGATATATGTATAGATTACAATAATGTCATATTTGTTGAAATTGAATCAATTATTATTATATTCGATTGTTTAGTGAGTATTATTTATTCTCTCCACCGTAAGTAAGTTTCGTAGTGTTTGGTTGTCGTGCAGTTGACGTGCAGTTCAAGCGCAGCTTACGCGCAGTTCAAAGATTACAAGAATAACGTTTATCACTCAAACTTAAACTTAACTGCAACTGCACTTAAACTTAATCGGTGCGTCATAAATTTGCCCACTGGTCTGGAATCTATATTTGCTGATGCTACAATCTGGAGATTTTTCAGTCAAGACTGAATGAATAGGTTACTTCTTGGCAAGCGTGGTCCAATCCGATCAGTATTATTTTATTTGACATCGCGTCTCTTAGTGATACCCTTTTGTCTATTTTTAGCCGAGGACAGCAGAGTTGAAGGTAGCTCAATGGATTGAATTCAAAGAGTTTAATTGTTGGCATCGGTTGATTGAATTTACTACGTCTTGGCAACTCTCAGTTAGTCAGTCTCAGTATAAACAGTTATCACTTTATGAGTTTATAGCCAAATCAAAGTCTAAGGGTTTAATACTAATTCTGCTGTCTCTTCATGAAGTATTGTCAGTTATTGAAGCCTATATTTAATTATGTGCTTAATTTACCGCAACAGGTTTTTCTATCATATTGAGCATACGATTTGTAAAACTATTTCCAGTTGGCATAAAACCTGGGCTGTAGATCACTACCTGCCTAGCCATTTTAGTAAGGCCTGTTTAAGAATTTATTTCAATTTCAACCGCTAGAAGAATCGATAACACCTCAATAGTTGTATAGCTGTTTCTTCTTCTTATGTGAGCAGTCGGGTCTAACGACCTCACTACCCAAACACTCTTGTATCAGAGTTTCTAAACCGTCTCTAGGACCTCTGACATGGTTTATAGCTACAATACTTGTGAGTCACTTGACATGCTTGCTTACCTGAGCGCTGTTGACCACAGACTGGAAGCCGGAACCACAGAGCCTGTTCACTCCGAGAGCTGGCTTGTCCTGAGGGATGCCAGCCTTCAGCATCACGTGACGGGGTAGGTAGATACCATCCGTTTGAGAAGCCTGTACAAAACGAAGTTCTTACTACAGGTTCTTACTAAATCTAAAGGGCTTAAGTAGCTTAGTATGACATTCGCCAGCCTGTCGGTTTTCTATAAGTTACAATTCGGGGAGTTTCGTCTGATTTACACAATCTAGCACGTTCCATCATTGGACTGCAAGACGTACGGCGACACGCCACCTGTAGATACATGGTGGACATCCCACGTAAACGCACAAAACGTTACGGGAATACTTGCATACAATATTGCAATACTTGCAAGTTCCCTAGCAGAGTCTGTGTTTCCTGATAGCAACAACCTAGCGGTCTGTGAATAGGTTACTTCTCGGCAAACAGACCCTACAGATAATGAAAAGTAACACTTACCGCCATAACCTGGCCCACGACCACTGAGTCAACCTTCTCAGGGGCGACTCCTGCCTCCTTGAGGGCCGCTACTGCAGCGACGGTCTGCAGCTCGGTGGCTGAAGTGTTGCGGAAGGCACCGCCGAAGGTACCGAACGCTGTGCGCTTGGCACCCACGATGAAGATACCTGTGTGAAGAAGGACTGATCATTAACCTGGAACTTTTGGGTTTCGGTAGTAATCTACGCTTAAGAACAGGGAATCAGCTTTATTAGCTGAGCTACATACATCGCACTTCGGTGAGTGTGCCCAAGAACTCCACGACCTCATTCCACCGGCACGCTACTATTATCGGACATCCAGACGCACTGCAACTTACCATCCCTACCTTGTTGCTATTCCACGAATTCGCACTAAGCGATTCCAAACGTCTTTTATAATGCAAAGCCAAAGGAGTGGAATTCTCTGCCTGCGTCTGTGTTTCTGAACGCTTACAACCCTAATCTCTTCAAAGTTAGAGTAAACAGGCTCCTTTTGGGTAAGCTCGCTCCATCGTGGACTTTCTCTCTGTCATTTCTGACCAAGACTAAGGTCAAGAGCAAATCCATCTCAAATAAAAAAAATAAATAAAAAAAACTACTCATTGACTCTTCAAGATTAAAACTCTCGAAGTATGAATGTAAGGGTTTTATTTGTAGTATGCTTCATATCAAGCGGACTTATTTCGACGACCTTGAAGAAAGGATTTCGATGAGAAACACAATATAGAACCTTGCACAGACGGAGTAGTTGCAGAGGGTTTCTGTGTGTGTCAATAGTTCATGTTGCCTATTTTACCAATCACAGGTTGTTTGGCTTCTCTTTTGTAATGTCACAGCTGAGCTAGACAGCAAATACGAAGTTATTTACGTCTTAATTGAATATTGAGAGCAGTGGGCAGAATGTGAGGAAAGTTTTGGGAATGAATGTGACTATACGAGTAGATGGAAGACCAAATAATTAGTAGAAGGGCTTGCATGAAAAATGGTAAGGCTAAAAATGGAAACAGACTAGAAAAGTATGGGAGAAGGAAACATCAATGGAGACCGCAAATGAAGTGAGATGAGGGCAAGCGAGTGATGATGAAGTTAACAGCAATTCTGTTGTATCGGTGTTTGCATCAACACGGCACGGTTGGCGCAGTGGTTGAGTGATCGACTGCTGCGTCGCGTGTCGTGGATTCGATTTCTGCACGGAACAAATATTTGTATGGCCTACAGATAGTTGTTCCAGGTCTGGCTGTTTGTGCACTTGACTTTATACCTAATGGCAAAATCAACAACAGCTAAATGTGATTTTTGTATTCATTCCGTTGACGATGTTTATCACATAACTGAGTGTACGCATCGAGGAATTTAGAAATAGCTTAGATTGTAGAATTAGAGAGGTAGGTTACTGTAAATAGTGTTCTAGCCATACCACTTTCAGACGCAGCTAGGGTTTGGCGATAAGAACCTAATCTATACATATAAGCCGGTGGGTTATAATATACAACGTACAATAATTCTATCTATCGTAATCTAAAATTAACGCACCGTCTTTGGCCTTCAATGTCAACGGTTTTAAACTTGGCATGGAGACTTTTGGACTTTGACCCTAATATGACATAACAGTTTAATCCTAACTACATTTATGTAGATAGTATGAATGTGTAACAGTTCGTTCCTAAACCTCGCCATTGGTGTAGGTAGAATATTTAGGACTGTGAATAGAGGGCAGCCCTGGAGACCAAAGCGGCAATTCCTATCAATCGTGCTAGGTGCTCGAATGCTCCAAGGGCTTCATAACTTAATTGTTTGCGTTAAATATTTATCATGACATGATAACGATTTCTATTAGATATTTTGGCGTACCCAGACCCTGGAGCCTATAAGGATAATAAAGTGTATAGACGACGTCAAGTCTTAAATCAGACAGGTTTACGTCTGTTTAAATATGCTGCTACATAAATCAGGTATACCTGGGCAAAGCTGATTAGTGTACTGCTATTTAGATGTATACCGTAACCGTTTATGAATAAGCACAATTTGGGATGACTTTCGCGTAGATATCTCTGACATTGCGCTTTTAATGTGACTTGCATTTTATGATTGTTTGCAAAACTACTTATTCTTTTTTAGATAAGAGTTCTTCGCTATCGTAAAGCCTAATCTTCGCAAACAACTGGCATGGTCAAAGGTGTCATACATACATACCTGTTTTTGTATAATAAAACTCAAAGCGAAGTTGGTATTATGCAGTACTCCCAAGACAAACAAAACGTCCATAGGGAATTCAATTCCGAATCAAATTCTGCCTCCTACCCTTCAGAATTATCATTAGGTATGTTTTAAAAGTCTACTACATTAAATCAGCTACCCATAAGCGAAAGGAACCCAGAACCCACCTAAGCCCTAGTGAACGGCCTTTCGTTCTTCGTCGAGTTATGACACTGGTGTTGTTACACAGGGACAAGACAAAAGGTTTATTTTTGTTGACACGGGGCCCCTTCGGGTCTAGCTGCGCCATTGGTTGGTCAACTCAAGATATTTTCACTGCTTTACTAGACCTGTTGTCATTATTTGGCTTTGAAGATAAAGACGGTATTTAAAAAAAAACTCCATAGAGAGGGTATTTTATCTGACTTATGCTCAGACCAATAAAAAAGTATTTTAGTGGTCTGAGGACTTATGCTTGATTTTCGAAAGATCAGCGAAAGTCACCTATTTCATCCCGGTTACATAAACAATAACAAAACCTTGAACCTGTTGATCCCCTCAATTTAATTTGGATCCTGTTGAGCTTTAGTCCGGAAATAGGGTTAGTAACCCTGAAGTAGTTTATCAGATAGCAACAAGTTTTACCTAAGTACCTACTAAAAGTATAGTGAATGTGATGTTAATTCTGTTGGTGTAAGTACAAAATTTCAGTGGACAGCTGGACTTGATATTATTTTACTCATTGCTTGATACGATACCACGGCTTCTATGAGGTCAATCACCTCACATTTAATGAATAATTCCTACTTTATGTTACTAAATGCTCCCATTCATATTTAATTTTGTCGATGTAACAGCTGTTACCAAAGAAATTGAAACTTAATATTTAATTGACTGAGACTGAGACAAAGTAGTTTGTAAAAACTTTGGAGTTTGACCCCGGCCGCGGTACCTAATATTGTTTTTTGCAACGAGTTAACATGTTGGAATGGGCAGGATATGCAAACGAAAGGAAATAACATACCTTTAGCTGCTGCGGACATTTTTGTGTTTTAAGGATTTTTTAAATAAAAAAAAATAATTAACTCCGCAATACACACGCACACACTTCACAAACTTAATGAATGAACATTGATTGAACAATTTTCACGTTCACGTTGTCCTACGTTGTCGTTTGTAGACCGATTGAATGGACTGATAAGACACTGAAAATTGAATGATTTGCTGATAAATGAACGAATGAAATCAGGGTTACAAGATTAGTTAATTCTATTTAACGTGATAAGATCAATGTCTGTTTTTATCCCATTGTACAATTATTTCTCGTTATTGTTTTTTGAAAATTATTCTATTCGGTGTCCATTCAGATATAAAGCCCTAGTTTCTTCGATGTTGTAACGTAACAAAAAGTTTCGAATAACATAAATATTATTTTTCAAATCAACCAGTTTTATTTTCAACAGGCAACATTATATTTGACGGCTGCGACGACACACAGCATCAAAAAATATAATTTCTTTATTTATCGCGAGGAATGCTTATGCAATGACCGATGGTAGGTCTGTGAGTGGTCAACTGAAGAAGTTCGTATTTCGTGGAAAATCATCAACCAACGGTGACACTCGAGGTGAATATTTGGAGATAGTTATACCGGAGCTTCTGACGGCTGGCTACTCGTTCTACACGTGGCCGTCGGCGCCCGTATTAGCCTGGTATCTGTGGACACAAAGGCGCCATTTACGCGGTCTCCGCGTCCTAGAACTCGGCTGCGGGACTGGCCTGCCGGGAATCTTAGCAGCCAAGTGCGGCGCCCGTGTTACGCTCACTGACAGCGTCGCCCTGCCGAGGTCCCTGCGGCACCTGTCTGCGTGCTGCGAGGCGAACGGCCTCGTTCCAAACCGCGACGTAAAGATCCTAGGACTCGCCTGGGGCCTATTCCTATCAGAAGTTCACTCACTTAGACCAGTAGATCTGTTATTAGCTTCAGATTGTTTTTACGAACCCTCTCAGTTCGAGGAAGTGTTATCGACTGTCGCTTACCTGCTAGACGGCACTGACGCGCGATTTTTATGTTCTTACCAGGAACGCAGCGCGGACTGGTCCATTGAGGCTCTGCTGAAGAAGTGGGGACTGAAGGGAGCTCTGCTGGACTTGGACTCACTGAGTGAGAGTTCGGGCGTTGACTACCGAGCATTGGTTGGAGACCGATCTTTGCATTTACTTGAAATAGTTGCAGTTTAAGGTTATGGCCAGCACAGCAAGAGCAGCTCGCCTGTATGTAGGCAACCTGCCCTGGACTGTAGGTCATCGACAACTCAAAGAATACTTTGCTCAGTTTGGACCAATACAGAGTGCTAGAGTAGTGTTTGACCGGTCCACCGGTCTCAGCAAAGGATACGGTTTCATAGAGTTTGCAAGTGCCACCTCTGCCGCAGATGCCACCAACAAGCAAGTGCACACATTAGAAGGACTGAACTTAACTGTTCAAGTTCAAAATAGTTAAACACAGTGACATATATAGCATTTACAATGGCTGAAGCACTTCCAGAATACCCTGATTCAGACTTCTCCGATGATGACCAGTCTCCTTTAGACATATCTTTTAACAAGGCAGCTGATTATGTGAGGAAACTCACAAGCTCATTAACTAACAACCAACTGTTAGAACTGTATGGTCTCTACAAACAAGGACTTGACGGCAAGTGTGATGCACCTAAACCAGGGTGGCTGGATGGTAGAGGCCGCAGAAAATGGGAGGCCTGGAGGTCTCTCGGCAACATGCCAAGTGAAGAGGCTAAACTAAAGTACATTGCCTTGGTGCAAAAATATGCCCCTGAATTGACAGACTTATCTGAGGACAACGAGACAGGGATGAAAGAAGCCTGGGTGGCTGTGTCCTCGATGCGCAAATCACCAGAACCAGAGCTGATACACAATGAACTATCTATATTGGATGCGGCACGAGAGAACTGTGCCGACCGTGTCACTGAACTCCTTGAAAAATACCCTGAGCTTAGGCATGAGACTGATGAGGACGGTCTCACTGCGCTACACTGGGCTGCTGACCGAAATGCTACAAGAGCTTTACAAGCTGCTTTAGATGGAGGATGCCCAGTAGATGTGGCAGATGAGACTGGTCAAACTGCCTTACATTATGCTGCATCCTGCGGTCACATTGAGTCAACTAAGATATTGCTGAAAGCTGGAGCATCTCTGCTAAAAGATGAGGATGACTGTACTCCATTGGACCTAGCTGCTGATGATGATATTAGGAAAGTTCTGGAAGGTGCTAAGTAGAATAAGATAGAGTCCGTAGGACACATGAATGCTGTGACCCCTTGTAATCTTTTCTATTTAACCGAAAATGTAAGTTCATTAACATTCATGCGTCCATCAGGCTACCCGCGCCAGTTTTAGTTAGAATTAATATTGGGTTATTGTAGTTATTCATAATAATAAACTCTGAATGTAATATTTTTGTATGTTTTATTGCCTTACATACACACTTTAACAGTTAAATTAGAGATATTGAACAATTAAATTAAAGATAAGGAGGCATTTTTTTTTATAAAAATGCAGTATTCTTTTACCTACTAAAAAGAAAATTGTTACAACTTTTATTCTCTTTGTATTACCAAAACAAACATTATCCAGACACACTTCATTCTATTTTACATTTTTATCAGAACAAGTTTGTGTTCATGCTCCAATAACTTTTAAATTATAGTTATTTTACATTTACAATCGAATATTAGGTAACACTCGCTTACATTTTCGCCAAGCCATTCAATTCTTCGTTATGTACAAAATACGAAAAACCAAGCAACATTATATTTATCTTACAAAAGTTAGTAATTTAATATAGTTAATCAGTCGCAACTTGAAACAGTTACTTTACATAATTTCTCTAACATTGACAATAAAGGTTGATAAACCAAGGCTGACTGAAAATGAAATTCTGTACAGGTTCAACTAAATTAGTAGTAGGCCGTTACATTCCACGAGCATGCCAATGACCAGGCCGCGTTTCCACCTGTTAGCAACACGCACGCAAGTATAAGTATTATACCTCGGTAACCCGCAATGTAATGCAACTTGCATGCGAGCTGCTGCCGGAGGATTTCTGGCCTAATGGCTAGTTTACACAGTGCTAGTGCCACGTGCGAGTTAGTAGCTCTCATCCCAGTTACGTACTTCAACATAATTTGCTTTCACTTTCCTGAAAATATCTCGCACATGGCAGCAGCTCGAACATTACTCGCTTCGTTAAAACGCATTCGGCAGTAGCTCGCCAGTGTCAGCCAGGCAGTTGCAAGCAGAACTTTAGTTTTTTTACTTGAAACTTGACTCGCCAGAGACAGGGCAGCCATTGTAATCGTGAAGACCGCTAAGGCGAGCCAATCTACTGGCATACGAGTAGGCAAGCCGAGTAACTGCCTAATAAGCTCGCAATGTGTAAACTAGCCAAGACTCTGCACCAAATGGAGAGCAAACTACATAATATTAAGTTGGTCTACTAGTTGGTCCTACTGTACATTACCCCATAACGGCAGTTCCGACCTCAATGCATTCTATTTATATGGATAGACCCAAGTCATCATCATCTGCCTAGCCTTTTCCCAAATATTTGGGTTGTTCCAGTCAAACCGGATTCAGCTGAATACCTGTATTTTAAGTGAAGCGGCTGCTTACCAGCTCCACAACCCACGGTTCTCCTTGGCAAGACTGGTGTCAGATTTTTTGGTTTCTGACTATCCATAACGACTGCCAAAGATCTCCAAATGACAGCCGGGACCAACAGCATAACGTGCTTTCATAGGCGCGGAGGAAACTAGGTATGTTGAAATGGTCACCCATCCACAGATCAACCTCGGCAAGCGTTGCTTAACCTTGAAGATTGACCTGTGCGGCTGTTATCATGTAGCCACGATTATATAGACCCAAGTGTAGATACTATAATAGAAATGCAGTCAAGGAGCAGATATTTATAGGTAAATTTTTGCGCATTGCAGGAGCATAGCATGCCAGCTAACATATTTGCAATAGGACAAGGAAACTTACATTGCCTATGCAGTATTTCACACAACGATACAAGTAGTAAGGATGTACCTACTTACGAAAACTAGTCGGTATCACAATACATAGGTACTAAATACTTTCTAATATACATATTATTTGAAAATATCCCAAGGGCAACATATTTCTATGATAAAGTAAATATTAATACCCATGTGTTAATCCAGGGTAAAAACTATCTGTGTTAGATTTCATCCAAATCCGTTCAGCCGTTTTTGCATACAAATAAGCTTTCAGATTTATAATATTACGTAGGATTATCAATTATCATATTCAAGAAGTAAGTCAATTACTTTGTGCATTATTTATAAAAAGGAGCTTCTTCAACCGTGGAAAAATATAAAATTTCTACTAATTTACTATGCGGTACTTGTACCTAGTTACAATATAGTAAAATTACGGATTGTAGTAATAAATCTAGTAAAATTACGGATTGTAGTAATAAAATTAATATTAGATATTATAAGTAATAAATACTTTTAATATTGAAAATTCCAGATTTAAACTAAGCATACAGGGTGATGATTTTTTAAAGTGTGCGTGGATGGCCAAATCTCGGAATATGAGAAATATCGAAAAACACTAAAAGTAGTCCTCGACACCGATTTTGATGAAAACTAAAACTGCATCATTGGATTTTGGATTATACAGGTATTCCTCATTGCTTCGGATTTGGCTATCCAGGCACAATTTAAAAATTCACCCAGTATTTTTTAATATTTCTAAATGGAGAACAATGCTTAGCATCGAAACTATTACTAGAACATGCAATAAGTGAGCTCGTCAGTTTTTGACCAGACTGGAAGATAAGTTTTAACTATCGTTTAACATATTTTACTGTTGTGATTTATTTAATGTGTTTTTAGAACGTTTCTAGCATCATGCGGGTTCGCCCGCATGCGAGTGGCACCTACAGCTGATAAAATATATTTATGTTGTAAGTAGGTTGTAAATAACTGTTTTACACGTTTTTTGGTCATTTTAAACTAGATGAGGCCGGTGTTTCCTAGCTGACTGCTTTGAGAAGAAACATTGAAACAAACTCAGAGGTCAAAGCTGCACCTTCATAAATTATTATTATTAACTATTTATTTCGGACAGAATCCATGTGTTAGTAACAATTTTTCTTACAATCTATGTTAGTAGGAACAAACTCAATGCACGATAACTGACAAGTGCTTGAACTGTCTGGACAGGTTCACTCAAATCTGTGTTGTAGGTACTAAGTTCAGAAGACCGCCTCATACAATAACGTACATGGTTCTCATGAACTTCGTTTCCGTGTTCTTCTTGGAGTAATCAACTACATAAATAACACAGGAACCACCCTTATCTTATTAAACATGACCAAAACAGATGATATTATTATTTTAAATCTATTTACACTGTCATTTATGATTTATGAGTCAGACAGATTTCAGTGCAACCATTTGTTTTTGTAAATTCGCCCTCCTGCGGCATACAGGTAAAAATCAACTTAAAATACACAACTCTGAAGCACATTATTGAGTATACACATGAATTCCAACAACAAACATGCGGGGTTCATCCCTGAGTGTGAGCGCCGAGCAAATCTAAATCCGACCACATTATTATGTAAGACCACAACATTATTTCTTACAACTACTATTAATAATAAATATTCAAGATAATGCAGTTTAAATTAGTTTTAACAGACTAAATCAGGAATTGTTATTCATACTATTCAATTGATTTTATTTAACAGCCACACGGCGCACGGAAAAAAATCCGCGAGTGTCATTTCTCACAATAATTTGTTACTAAATATTTATTTGAATCCTTGGAACTCTGTCATCGTCTATTTCAGTGGCGTAGCTAGTCAAAGGGGCCCTGTATCAAATATTTTTGGGGGGGCCGTATTTAAACAAAATAGGCTTTACCAGCTATGGGCTGTCTTGGCAGGCCACGGAGGTGACGGCGGGACTAAATGTATTACGTCCTCCACACTATTCGCGAAGTTGAGCGAATACGATAGTGTAGAGGGGCACTTCGCTTCGCCTCGTGCAACTTCGCCTCGCTTCGGGAGACTTCCAGTCGTTGTCGGTTTTTGCGCCCGAGTCAAAGGACTCGAACTTGACTCGAAGTGTCACGATCACGAAGTTCGAACACGAAGCGTCTGTCCACACTACTCGGCTCACTTCGGTTCGCGTCGAGTCATAGTAAATACGCACGTATTTTTATTACGCGAGAGTACACATTGCAACGGCAGTTGCCACATGAACGTTATCCATGATGCCTATCGTGAGGAGAACGGGCGACTGAGCTCCTCGCGAAGTTGCTCGAGTGTGTGGACACGTACTTCGGACTTCGGTCAACTTCGGAGAGTACTTCGTCGAAGTAACTTCGCGAATAGTATTGAGGACGTATATAGCTATGCGTCCACACTCCGGGCCCCGTAAGGTAGCTGCGGCGCGGCGCGGCGCGGCGGCGGTGGCTAGGCCCCTGTGTCTACTACACCTCGACTACAATGTCAAAGTTTGCCCACTTACATCACATTATAAACCTTCACAACCATGGAACTGTCTCGGCATGAGGAATGGAACCAGGCTAGATTACATCATCCATAAATTTCAAAAGTATTTAGTCCGTCAGTTAGAGTATTGAAAAATAATGGACACGTATTTTTTGTTTTTGTAAATCAATGAATATTGACAAAGATAAACCGCATCAAAACTTGGAAGTGGGGGCTCGTGACGTCACGATTCACTAAAAATTATGCGAAGGTGTGACGTATTGAGAATTTTAAAAGCGTCGAACTTCCTCGAATTTTGGTTCCCGTAACAAAAGAAGAAACACGGGTCAAATATTTTTTGATAATCTAACTGACGGACTAATTCGATTTTTTCAGGACACAAGCCTATTACAGGCTACCTCATATATTTCACAACAAAACGATATTTAGCTGTCAACCAATTACATATGCAAAAGTCTAATCTACAGTTTATTGTATTCTTATTTTTAGAAATATAATTAAGGCTATTTAAATCCGGGTAACTGTAAATATTGCTATCTCTTACTGACAGCATACATAAAAAAGTTATGGGACGATTTCATTTGCAGTTGTGAAAGTACTTTTTATGAAATTAAATCAATAGTGTGCAACTGTCATTTTTCTTTCTCTGTTTCTGTCTAAAAACAGCATTCGCAAAACTTTTTAAAATATAAGAATATGAATTTATCACCTGTTCACATTCCCAGAAACTTGAAAGCAAATAATTTAGTGTAGCTGAAACTATAAAAAATCCGTATGTATAGTAAATATGTTAAACCCGACATTTATTCACATCCCAAACACTACTTGTACCATGTTTCATTGTTAAGACACCCCTCTGTCCTTAAGCCACAGTGTCATCAGGCAGTGGGCCAACTGCTAGTTGTCCTTGGAATCCTTGTGCGAAGAAAGACTTGAAAGATCTTTGTTCTACGAAAAATACTATGGTTTTGTAGTCGGGTAAGCATATTTTCTTCCAACTATAAAGCTAATTACCTACATTATTTTCTTCTCTATTATTTGGCTGCCCAAAGAAACTTTACCCAATATATCTAAAACTTAACTAACAATTACCTGTGTTTACATTCCTAAAAACTCGAAAACAAATAATTCAGCGTACATTTGTTCACATTCCCACACTCCCAAACATTGCACTTGTACCACGTTTCACTGTTATCACGCCGTACGCCACAGTGCGGTCCGACAGTAGGCCCACTGCTAGTTGTCCTTGGCATCACGACACCCCCCTGTCCGTACGCCACAGTGCGGTCCGACAGTAGGCCCACTGCTAGTTGTCCTTGGCATCACGACACCCCCCTGTCCGTACGCCACAGTGCGGTCCGACAGTAGGCCCACTGCTAGTTGTCCTTGGCATCACGACACCCCCCTGTCCGTACGCCACAGTGCGGTCCGACAGTAGGCCCACTGCTAGTTGTCCTTGGCATCACGACACCCCCCTGTCCGTACGCCACAGTGCGGTCCGACAGTAGGCCCACTGCTAGTTGTCCTTGGCATCACGACACCCCCCTGTCCGTACGCCACAGTGCGGTCCGACAGTAGGCCCACTGCTAGTTGTCCTTGGCATCACGACACCCCCCTGTCCGTACGCCACAGTGCGGTCCGACAGTAGGCCCACTGCTAGTTGTCCTTGGCATCACGACACCCCCCTGTCCGTACGCCACAGTGCGGTCCGACAGTAGGCCCACTGCTAGTTGTCCTTGGCATCACGACACCCCCCTGTCCGTACGCCACAGTGCGGTCCGACAGTAGGCCCACTGCTAGTTGTCCTTGGCATCACGACACCCCCCTGTCCGTACGCCACAGTGCGGTCCGACAGTAGGCCCACTGCTAGTTGTCCTTGGCATCACGACACCCCCCTGTCCGTACGCCACAGTGCGGTCCGACAGTAGGCCCACTGCTAGTTGTCCTTGGCATCACGACACCCCCCTGTCCGTACGCCACAGTGCGGTCCGACAGTAGGCCCACTGCTAGTTGTCCTTGGCATCACGACACCCCCCTGTCCGTACGCCACAGTGCGGTCCGACAGTAGGCCCACTGCTAGTTGTCCTTGGCATCACGACACCCCCCTGTCCGTACGCCACAGTGCGGTCCGACAGTAGGCCCACTGCTAGTTGTCCTTGGCATCACGACACCCCCCTGTCCGTACGCCACAGTGCGGTCCGACAGTAGGCCCACTGCTAGTTGTCCTTGGCATCACGACACCCCCCTGTCCGTACGCCACAGTGCGGTCCGACAGTAGGCCCACTGCTAGTTGTCCTTGGCATCACGACACCCCCCTGTCCGTACGCCACAGTGCGGTCCGACAGTAGGCCCACTGCTAGTTGTCCTTGGCATCACGACACCCCCCTGTCCGTACGCCACAGTGCGGTCCGACAGTAGGCCCACTGCTAGTTGTCCTTGGCATCACGACACCCCCCTGTCCGTACGCCACAGTGCGGTCCGACAGTAGGCCCACTGCTAGTTGTCCTTGGCATCCTTGTGCGCGAGCCCATCACCAGAGTCCAGCTGTTTGAGCAGCCGGAACAGAGCGGCCGCCTCTCTGATGCGGGAGAACTCCACGCAGAAGGCTTCTACTTCGATGAACAGTTCCTGGAAATTTTAGAGAAGTTTCTTGTATTTTAAAATTTTAAAAAATATTGGAACTTCAGAGTCAGAGATTTCTTAAAGAAAAGGCAAACAGAAATAATTCCTGGTATACTCTGTAAATGTAAGTACACTATAAAATATTTCTTTGTAGTGCCAAACACTAAAATATTGATTACCAATACTGTCCCACTCCTGGGCAAAACGGCGTATCTTTTTGCCAGTTTGAACTCTAAGATAATAAATACATAACATGGTAGTACTAGACAGTCTAAAATGACTGTGACCATTTTTTAAAGATACATGAAATCGAATTTTAAAGTCTATTGATTTAAGTATTATATATAAATGTTACTGGAAAATGGCAGACTCCGTAAGATTGTTATACATTTTGATTAATATAATATTATATTATTGTAAGATACTATGAAAATTTCAATAGTTTTCAATACATTTGTGTCTTTTTTAGAAAAAAAAGTTTACAATTTCACGCGATATTTTACTAACTTACGGCGTCTACCACTTTCCGTTGAGAAACACATGTTCTTACCTTAACATTAATAATCTTGTTCCTAATGAGCGACTGCAGGAACACACACACTAACCGGACCAGCCGGTTCTGCATGTACCTGTCTCTGATAGTTTCGCATGTAGATATGCAGTTACTTATGTATAGGTGCACGAACTCTACGGGGAGGTCTACTGATGTTGTTAGCCTGTGGAAAGAGAATGGTGTAAGTTTAATATTTACATCCCAAGGGTATTAGAAATTCGCCTGATTATTCTAGCCTACACAGGAGGTGCGCAGTAGTTTCATTCGTGCCCCTAAGGCTGCCATCCCTTTTCACCCGACTGCGCCAGAAGGAGGGTTATGTTTTTCGAGAGTATGTATATGTGTATAATTGTTTGGCACACTCTGAAGCCTGAATGGCTTGATGAATTTTAGCTTGAGGTGTCGTTGGATTCGTATTTACTGTGAGAGTGACACTGGGTATAACAAAATAAAAAAAAATAAAAAATGACGGATTTTTGGCAACATATTATACAAATAATTTGTCAAAAAACCCGACCACTAAAAACAACTAAAACTTTTTCAATTTTTTTTTTTTGTACATCTATACTTTAATACTAATATTATAAAGTAGAAGAGTTTGTTTGTTTGTTTGGTTGAACGCGCTAATCTCAGGAACTGCTGGTCCGATTTAAAAAATTCTTTCAGTGTTAGATAGCCCATTTATCGAGGAAGGTTATACGCTATATATCATCACGCTAAGACAAATAGGAGCGGAGCAGTAATGGAAAATGTGACGAAGACGAAGTTGCGCGGGTCATCTAGTTATAGATATTTAATTACTATATTTACCTGTTAACAACCTCCATAGAATGCAGCGACATCTCCATATTGACTAGTACACTGAAATACTCCGTGATGTGTTGTGAGTGAATCAGCTTGAGCAGCACTGATATGGCGACCATTGGGTTGTTTTCTACTAGCTCCGGTAACTGTGGGAGAAATAAACGTTTTAAATAGTGCCACAACAGGGTCAAGCAAAAATTACATTCATTGATCTACCAGTAGGTTTAAAATAGCCACTTTAATAGAATCAGCCAGCACATCAAGCTACCGGAAACTGAAATTTTCCCATTCAACCTTGAACCTAATGCTTTAGTGATAAAGAAGAAAATGTAATTTGACAGAACGGTGTATGAATAATATAGGTAATGATTTTCAGATTATTTTACTGGGATGAATCAACATGATATATACCATTTTACAAATCAATTCATCAAAAACTCTTAACTGTAGCAATATTATCCCGCACACTCTAAAATATTGCCCGATTGTCAAAGACACTCGAAAATGTCACCTGGATGAGCCGAAGACATTAAATATTGCCTTGAGGTCCAAAACCCTTTAAAACGCTCCCTGAAAGTCTTATTTTTATTTTGAACTAGCTGTCCCCCGCAGCTTTGCTCCCGTCAGCTGCAACTTATTTATTTTTTTCTTTCATAAGTATTATTAGTAGTAAATTTAGTGTTCTCTTGTTCACTGAGCAAGTTCGCAAAAGTTACTTTGCACATTTTATGTTCTTCCAGTTAGTTGAATTTATACCTATTGATTTTTAATGTATTATAATTATTGTTTTTGTTATAAATTTTATGGAATTGATGAATTTAAAGTATTGTATTGTTTTTTTTTTGTATTGCTAATTGAATTTAATTGTATGTTTTATTGGTACCTGAAATTTATGGCATTTATTGCAATTATTTTGTTGTTGTTTTGTTTTTCTACACTATCGCATTGGGTTTCTGTAATGGTAGCTGTATGTATGTCCATAATAAATAAAAATAAATAAATAAGAACCTTCTACTGACAGCGACAAATACAACAAAAAAGAATTCGTGAAATCGGCCCAGCTGTTCATGTGTGATGCGTTGACCAAGGGAAATAGGGATTAATTTATATATATACATATAGATTATTTGATTTAATTTTTAATTTATTTCCTTAGCATACCTAATCAAACGAAGATTGTACAAGGCTCACTCATCTTACTGTAACACCTTATTTTATGTACCTACATTCTAAGCAAATAAACTCAAGTTTACGTTACTTTACTTTCGCACTAACATTTTTTTTATTCGAGATGGGTTTGCTATTGACTCTAGTCTAGGTCATAGATGACAGATACAAAGTCTATGATTAAGTTGATGTTTGCTTAAATCTCAAAAAAACTTACTACTTAAGTGTCTTACACGACATGTGGCTCTGTATCAGATCAAGTAGCGCTAACAGCTGCTATTGGTGCTGGACGCTCAGTGCTCCATTTAGATCTAAAGCGCTTAGCTTACACTTTACCTGGTTGGGTGTGACTCCTATCTCGTACACGATGTGTGGCTCCTGATCGAGTAGCGCTAACAGCCGCTGTTGGTGCTGGACGCTCAGCGCTCCCTTCAGAGCTAAAGCGCTCAACTCTTTAGCCTCCGCTACTGCGTTTACTGGGTCTCTGTGTTCTTGGGGCTTCTCTTCTGGTTTCTTCTCCTCGGATTTTTCTTTTTTTTCTTCTTGCTGTTGGTAGAAAATTTAGGATTCAAAAAAATTACATTTGGGAATTGCTCAGTTTGGAGTGATCTGGCTAAATGTAGACAAGATCTTTATTGGTAAAAGACTTGTATTTTAAAAATTTGTAATGTTTAGGAAAGCAAATATTATAATAACGTTGTAGCAAGATGCGAGAATTTGCTTCAACTGGCATGTGAATAATTCTTACCTTGACGGGTAAACTTGTAAGATTCAACGGTAGTGTCCCAGGGTAGGGACATGGGGTTCCATGAGGAACGGTATAGAAGTCCATGATAAGAAAAATAAGATGTTCGAAGCCGCGAGTAAATATAGTAAGATCCGCAGCCACAGTCAAAGAGTATATTAACATTATGAGTGAAAGCACGAAGGCAAGCAAAGCGAGTAGTTTGCGCATTGTTGACAGCAAAGACTACACAGAGATACTAAGCAGCGTGTTGATTGTTTGTTGACAGTACGGAGCGTGACGTAGTGGCGGGCGTAGCAGTGGCGATCTGAGATCGATTAATCGAAGAATCAATTTGACAGACCTGCATCGATATGCAGTACTGTGAAATGATCCTTGAAAATATTTTTTGATCTAGAAATGACTGATTTTACTGATAAGGAATCAATTATCATGGTATCTTTCTTATTTTTCATAAAATCGATTTGTAAAATAAAATTGATTTACATTATAAATGCAAACTTTTCTAGAATTTTTTTGTACTTTTCGACATATAGACCACGAATTTTTTGTGAATCAATACATCAGTCATCAGCTTACGATTCGCATCGAATTAAAAATCAATATTTTTCGCCATCCCTAGTTGACAGATGTCATTTAACTTAACGTTAAGTAGCCTCCACACTGCTCCCGAAGTTGATCGAAGTTGAGCGAATACGATAGTGTGGAGGGGCACTTCGCTTCGCCTCGTGCAACTTCGCTTCGCCTCGGGCGACTTCCAGTTGTTGTCGGTTTTTTGCGCCCGAGTCAAAGGACTCGAAGTTCGAACACGAAGCGTCTGTCCACACTACTCGGGTCACTTCGGCTCACTTCGGTTCGCGTCAGTCATAGTAAATACGCACGTATTTTTATTACGCGAGAGTACACATTGCAACGGCAGTTGCCACATGAACGTTATCCATTATGCCTATCGTGAGGGGAACGGGGGGAACGGGCGACTGAGTTCCTCGCGAAGTTGCTCGAGGTGTGTGGACACCTACTTCGGACTTCGGTCAACTTCGGAGAGCACTTCGCTTAGTGCAACTTCGGAATAGTGTGGAGGAAGCATTAGGGACGTTCGATATGAATCGATACTCAGGCGCTTATTACACTATAGTTTACGCCAGATAAACGTGGAATAAAGTACATTGACCTTTCCCTAATATCTCTTCTTAGATACTAGAACAATAAGTTAAGAACTGTTTTTCATTACTAGAGAACGTAAAGGATCACGACAGAAGTCGATTCAGGCCCCTTATTCACAACCATTCGATTCGATTCCGTGTCGGTAGGGATCCGAATTCGACAATCTCATTTCCGAGTCGAAGAACTGTCAAAACGCTATTCACAGATCCGAACGGATGTGTTTTTTTCTATCCGATAGACCATTGTGTTTATGGGGAACGCTAAAAAATGGTAGTAAATAGATGATCGTGGTAGAAAATTTAAAGTAGTAAATAAAATTGGTTTATTTGAATATTTTGTTCCGTTTAAATATGGAATATACAGCTAGTTGCCTAATAGATAGCAAACGATACAAAATAATTTTATTATTAACCAAAATAAACTTTATTTCGAATAAACCTGCTTTGTAAACAGCAGTCTGTCAAACTGGCAAAGCGGAAAAAGTGTTAACTTTTAAAACTTTAGAACTATTTTCATCAACTAGCTAATAGGTACCCCCAAATTACCAATGACGTATTATAGGTATATAGACACGGCATAAACCAACATCGCGGCACTTAAAAACGGCGAAAATACTAGATAGCTACTAATAAGCATGAAGAAAGGGAAAGAAAATATGTCACCGTACGGCGGGATGCCTGTTGCTAGAGGGAGATAAATATACATCTTCAGTTACGTCATAGGATAAGTAATAGTCAAATTGACATCAAAACAAACGTAGTGTCGCGCGACAGGTTGGTGCATAACTAAGCGCGATGTGGCCAATTGGCTTCATTTCATGTTGACATTTTAGAGTGCGGACAACGTATCTATAGTTTTATATATCATTGCAAATTACCTTGTATTTCTACCTTTCGCTTACTCACTGATCGTCAAAATTCTATAGTATGGACACACAAAATTCAAGTTTTGTATTCAAAAGAAAGGAAAAATAGTATAGATAGAAATAAATATTACAGATACAGTCATTAAATAATGGCAGGTAACTTATTTTATTAGAAAACAATTTGATTTGACTTGGGAGTACATGAGATCTCACAGGTACATTTTGCTATGAAAGGTTTGTGTTGCAGTATTTAAACTTTTGTAAAAAAAACTGTCTGGCTTGACGGCAATCTTCTCTTCGGCCAATAAAAGAGAAAGTGGATTCAGTCGTGTTGTTCGCGGCGCCTAGTAGTGATGCCAGTATTAGTTATCAAGTCCTTTTACGGCAGATGAGTGCATTTCAGGGAAATAGGCCCTTATTTCTTCAATAAATAAATAAAATAAAAATTCTCTTTAATAAGGCACTAAGTCCCAATATTAAAATTACAATTAAATAAAAACACAAATAATACAATTACAAATTATAACTTATAACTAACCAGGTCAGGTGTTAACCTATAAACGGATTGAAACCGCGGGTCGGCAAAAGGATTCGTCATATCCTAGGCTCTATGAAGAGACAACGTCTCCTGCCTCTGTTGTTATGCGGCACGTCGACGGTCTCTGGCTCGCACAATCACATACTCCATCTACCAAAATACCAAATTACGAGTATGTTATCTAAAATCTTGAACGAATATCACATTTCCGTAAACACTTTGACTTTATGTAAATATAAGTATAAATCGATGAAATACGGTCAATACATTAATAAAAATTCATCATCATACTAACTTCAGGCAGTGTAGTATTTTTATTTCACTGAAATAAGCTGGAAATATGGTTTATTTATTCGTTTTAATTTCTTTCGATATGACTCCCGATAGCAAACAGCTGTCGGAAAGATTCGAGTCTTCTTATCGAATTTGAACTGTCAAAATGTTTCGGTTTCGGATCTGTGAATTGCGTTTGGAGGACATCTTCGATAACTTAGACGTTCGATTCGATACGGAATCGAATCGAATGGTTGTGAATAAGGGTGCAGGACACTTATGTCATTATTTCTGATTTTGATCTTATGAAAGTCAATAAATGTATGTGGGTCAATGTACTTTATTCCACGTTTATCTGGCGTAAACTATACACGGTATACAGGGCCCTAAGTCCCGATTTAGTTAGAGTTACGCTATTACACTTACCGGTAATAAGGGAATTAAGAAGCTAAGTAGAACGGGCCGCTCCGGTCACCCTAATTAGGGTCCCTAACTCTTATTACACTACCCTAAATCGGGACTTACGGCCCTGAACCTGTTCGCGCCCGCCGCAAATAGCCGTAGTTTTGAACTGTTTCAACCGTTAATACCCTATGGCACACCCACTAAAACAGAAATTAAAAATATTATACCAACATTACAAAGAATAAAAAATCACAACAAAAAAGTTTCTACGTAACGGTGACGTCGCTTAGGGTGTTAACGGATGAAACAGTTCATGGCACGCGGGCGTGCCATCGGGTGCTGAGCGGTGAATACCGTGTTGTGTATTAAGCGCTTCAAGTAGGTCGGAATGACACCGGATAAAGGCTCTCCCACATGGGCGCGTTATTATCAGTCGATAATACCGGGCGTAATAGCGTAATTGCGATCTGTTTTGAGTACATTATGTATTAGGACGGCAACAAAGTAATACACTGCTGCGATAATAACGATGCAAAAGCAGGATGCTTGCGTTCCTCCGTACCTACTGCAATATTTCGATATGAGATCTTGGATCATATAAATGATCCAGGAATCGGGAAGCATGCGAGCCTCACACAGCTGCGAGATTGTTAGTAGTTAGTACTATAGTACGTCAAGGACGAAATTTGGTTTTATCGACAGTTACGAGTCATCAGACGAAGAATTTTTATCAGTAACAGTAGTCATGGAATATGACCGACGAAGGCGCAAAAAACAACGGTAAATAAATTTAAAATCTGCCAAAAATGCGTCCCGTCTCCTTGCAGACTACTGCGTTTTTTATAGTCCGATAATAGTCTGCAAGGAGACGGGAAGCATTTTCGCAATAAGGCACTCGATATTATCGACCAATAATATCGCGCCTATGTGGGAGAGCCTTAATTGCAAACTATAAGATCGCAAATTACTTAACCCGGCGTGATTGACGCTGGGTCATGGTGACCCAGCGCGTATTAAAACGGCCATTTTTTTTTTACTTTTGGACGTTCGATCATCGTGACCCTCCCAAATTCGCCGGCATGATTTTTGCTACGCCAGCTACACAGTGATATAGTCGTGCGTCAAATCAAAGCGGGTAAATATGACCCAGTGTCATCGCTGGCGTGGTATTTTTGTGGCATAGCAGCTGTGGTATTTAATTTCATGTTTTATTCAATGTAGTTTAGGGTAGTTAATTTACTTTTTTATTTTTCTGTAGTTAATTTACTTTTTTATTTTTCTGTTATCGACGAAAATGTCATTGGTAATCAAACGAGACCGAATTTTGCCCATAACACGCGAATGAATGTTCTTCGCCTTTTGCGCAAAAGAATCGTAGATTTCATGGGTAGACCTTCCAAGGAACCACCAAGAAAGATTCCAGGAACTAGCAAGCGATATCAAATATGTCCGATTGAAAAGGAAAAGAAAACAAACCAAACTTGCCATCTGTGCTATGATTACTTTTGCCCAGATCATATCATTCTGCGATGACTATCAATGATGTTGCAGAAGACCGATTTCTTATTATTCACAATATTAGAAGTTCCTTTGATATCTTTTCTATAACCTGAGATTATTGTTTCTTATTATTTGTAAGAAGGGTTTAATAAAAATAGAAAATACTCGTATGAATGTTACATTTTCAACGTGATTTTGCATGTGTTATTTTGGAAGCTAATAAAAGTTTGATTTACTTATTATGGGGCATTACTTTTACTTTTCTACATGTGTAAATAACCCTTTTTTAAGAAACAGATTTAAAAATTAATTTGTTATCTTTGATTTCGAGAATAATTGCCATTGAAATCGGGGTAGATATTTATGACCAAGCATCATGCCGGCGTAATTTTTTTCACGTTTATCACGCTAGGCAAGATCTCTCAATAAATTATCAAATAAACATTTGTTCTACAATTATACGAATCAAAATCTTGTAAGTTTACAAGATTTAGGATAGGTTTAGGATACAGTAAGACTTGCCATGGAAAAAAGAAAATCTATATTAATAATTGTTTTTGTAACCGTTATTTTACCTACATTGCTTTTTGCCTACATTGTTCGTATAGAACTACAAACCAGATCCAGGGCTATATTGTTTTAAACTTTCATGGTCAATAACATCGTTTATATCGGGATTGCTACCATGTACCTAGTACTGTTGCAAAACTCCGTGATCATGGCGCTTGCAACGTGCCGAAATATCGGAAACTCGCAAATAAAAAGGTACATGGTAGCAATCCCGATATAAACTATTCTAAGATCCAGGGTTGTTTAGATTTTAGACGGTATGATAGCATGATATAAAAGAAAGAAAACGAGTTTTTTGCCACACCGTAACAAAATAAACCAAATTAGTGACTTCATTCGCAGAAAACGGCTGTCGCAGTATAGTGGGAGTTGGAGGACTCGTGTGTAAGATAGATCCATGGTTTTCAGCGATATGTTTTTGTAAGTCCAAGCAAATGCTATGGGCCCATAGCATTTGCTACTCTTGCTACGTGCTCAATCCGACACTGAGTCCTTCAAGTGACATAAATTCACTCTAGATTTTAAATTTTATTGTAAACGTGCCCCAAAAATATGCTTGTGAATATTTTTATTATACAAAACGGGGAAACTCTTGGCCCAAATCTCACCTGATGGAAAGTGATGATTAGGCCGAAGATGGAAGCGAGTTTCACCCGGAATCCTCTTACACAGAGGAACTGGCTATCATACCTCTAACTGCCGGAACACAACAATGCTGTTAACATTGTTGTTATGGCGACAGACTTAGACATGATGGTGATAGCTTGCCAGGCGGATTTAGAACAAGTCCTACCACCAACCAAACCGAGCAAAAAATTTGCCTCCGCTGGGAATCGAACCCGGGACCTCTGGGTCTGAATCAGGTGGTATAACCACTAGACCACGGAGGCGGTTAGTGTCACCTGTTTAGCACCACACGGGGACCACGTGTAGGGATTCGCTGAAGGGTATTCTCCTACGGACGCGGGTGACTCGGCCCCCGAATATGTCGTTGGAGTGCCATAATTACATAAATAAACAAATCTCACCTTAGCAGGTTTGTGCGCAGGCTGCGCATGCTGACGCCTGTCCAGCTTCTCGGGTCTGAGGCCGATCAGACCCTCGTAGTCTGTGTCGTAGAGCGGGTTGTACGCGCCGCGGTTCACCAGGCACTTCCATACTGCCTGGAAATAGGGAATATGCATGCGATTTTTTTATTTGCTAAATGAAATACTTATTAGCTCTAGTAAACAATCATGAAATTATTTTTTAAATACCTTCATCAGCGTTGAAGTTATAAAGCTTCAAAGATTACAGTTAGAAAGAGAAGTCCGATATGGACTTTGACGTGAAAGTCCATGACGTCTGTACAGCTGTCATAGAAGACAGCGTTTTCGCGAGAGGGACAGATATATTTGTTTAAAATAAACAATGTCGTTTGTTTTTCGAGTAATTTCGATTCTGTTTTCACTGTTAGTATTTTATATACTTTTTAGATAAACTGTATAGATAATTCATATATTTTCATTTTTTTTTTTCAACATGTAACCTCGTGAAAGCTGAGAAAGATAGCAAACTTAGTATCTTGACTTGGCTCGCCAGATTGTCGACATTACTCGACATGTGGGATAAGTTGTTGACATACGGGATGTGGACACAGCGCGGTTGTCAACATGTGGGATATGGATACAGTAGATCATCATAGGACAGTTGGATCAAGGGCTTGGAAAACGCTACTTTTGATGTGACGAGAGATGAGATAAGATTGTATGCAAGGGTGGTTGACAATCGATTGAAACTCGATTGATTGATTGATACAACAGGGTCTATTTGGCCGTAGGCGCGGGCCTGTGGACGGTGAGCTATGGGCAGCTCGTCGTCCGTCCGTCTTATGCCAACAGGCCGTGTCGACGGCGCGTTCGTGTTCCACGCGCGCCTCAAAGAGAGTCAGCATTGGGAGGCCGACGCCTGCCGGAGTCGCGGGACTATTCTAAAGAGATACCGCGGCTCCGGAACACAAAGGGCAATGAAGGAACATGGATAGGTTTTAGTCAGTAAAAGTCTGACACTCCCTCCCGCTCCGCCCAAAGCGGGACAAGTCATTTTAGAAGAGAAATCAATACTGCGATTTTTTCACAAGCTCGATCGATTTAGCGTAAGCTACATCTTGGTCAACCTAGGTACATCAGGTACCTAAGTGTATCAATTTCCAATAGAATCGGTGCATTCCTTCCAAGAATTACGTTTTGCGATCTTTTATGAAATAACGTGATGAGTAAAAACTCCTGCTTCGTCTAATTTTCCTGTTGATTGACTCATTATATTTTGTCCGACCAGCTTTAAGCAACCTCTATAGCTCTATCATTGGCCTCGTTGAAATCTTGGATGGTGCACAACGGGAAATGAAGAAGATGCATGTCCTGTGAAGGATGTCCAACTGACACTTTATTTTGGATGGGTGGACAATGCCCCATTTGGCCAGATTAACTAGCCAAAACTGAGAGCTGGTTGTGAGTAGCTCACAACTTAGGACCCATTAATTTCAGTGTTAATATATGTTTAATCCGTGGTGCTTGGCAACTGGGCTTAACCCAGTTGTATATGTCCCTTGGTGCCTATTGGCCTAACTCAAATCTGTCTCCTGCTTGATAAGGAGGGAAGTGGAAATTGTATGTTTTTTCCTGCTCCTTCGCTGTGTTCTTCTGATTGGTTTCGATGCGAGATCCAAGACAGTTGAATTGTTTCTCCGGGACTCGTCGGGCTTCATTAGCTCGGCGTTTTTCTGGTGGTCGCCACTGTTGATTCTGGCTTTCAGGAGTTGCAGTGGTTGGGAATGTGTGGCGGGCTAGATTAGAACTGGAATACACAAATGTACCTTATCAGCAGTTATCTCAGTGGTGTCCATCAAGAAGGTAGGCAGAGGAATGGGTCCGGAAGCTTTCAGCGTGCGGTGTAGAGGCATGTAGTCGTTTGATATCAGAGACTCGAGCAGCTCCTTCATTGCCATGCGGTTGGGTGGACTCCTGTAAATTATTATATCTATACTTCTATACTATAATAATATTATAAAGAGGTAACATTTCTTTGTAAGTTTGTATGTAGGGGATAATCTCAGGAACCACTGGTCCGATTTGAAAAATTCTTTCAGTGTTAGATAGCCCATTTATCGAGGAAGGCTATACATATATATCATCACGCTAAGACAAATAGGAGCGGTGCAATAATGGAAAATGTGACGCAGACGAAGTTGCGCGGGTCAGCTAGTATTAGTATAAAATTACAGATTACTAGCTTTGGCCCATGACTTTGTACACATATCCCATTTTTTGCCCATTCCCGTAGGAGTTTTGGGAAATCCTCTCTTAGTGCTCCACGGCTTAAATTTCAGTTTCGGTTGTGCGTTGTGTCAGTTGCTCAGTCACTCAGTCTGAAGAATGTATATTAAGATAAAAAGCTCAAACCCGTCACTAAGAGGTATGAGTGCAGGAGCCGCAGCTCGTGCCATTGAGCTCATGTCTGCGACTCTCTCTGCTACTATAGTCTGCAGTGCAGAGTAGTCAAACTCCAGGTCTTTTGGTGCCACCTCTGTCATCATCACTTGCTTGGCAGACTTCTTCATTACCTGCAATGAAAGTTTTTTTTTTCTTTTTTAAAAATTGCCTAAGAGCGAGTGGGACTCATGTGCAAAGGGTTCCGAACCAATTTAATTTTTTGAACATGTCATTTAACACTACAGACTTCTTAAAGGTTTTACTGTAATCTTTAGGTATAGAACTATTATATGCATTTATTTTAAAATTGTATGGTTAGTAGTTTTGGAGTTGGGGGAATAGTCATTGTTAGTTTAATATTTTTAATAACTTACAAACCAATTATTTTAAAATTTTGAAAAAAATATATTTGAAATCTAATTATTATATTTATATTTTTACCTAAGCTCTTTCATTTGATATAAAACACAAAACAGTTTGACCCCCAAAAGTGACCCGACACGACTCAACATTTATTTATTTACGTAATGCGTCCATGTTTGGGTCCACAGAAATCTGGCTGTATCAGAAGGGCAGACAGACATCCAAATAATCTTATAAGGGTGCCGGTTTTTTACGTATGTTTGGACCCCTAAAAGGGAGAAGGTAAAAAATAGAAATTCCACTGTAATCATTATTTTTGTAGATTTATTAGATGCGTGGAATGAAATAAGTGCTAAGCTGACAAGTGATGATTTGGCGTATGGCCAAATGCAGAAGTATCAGTATGAATATTAGTACTCAGTTTACAAAATGATCATAATTATACTAGCCAAGCTGCCAAGCCCCTAAATCCCCACCTCCTTAACTTTATTTAATTTGAGAAGTACTAACCATACCTACTAGTAGTAATTATGATAATTATTGAATTAAATTTAAATTTATTTTGAATTAATATTAAGTTAAATTATTAGATTTTTGTGATACATCCATTGTTAAAACCATGTTCGACACAAATGTAAATTTGTTGATGAATAAATAAATAAATACAGGAGAGTTTTTTATTCCCAATTTCTTCTTCTTTTGTTCTTTTCTTTTTTTTCTCCTTTTGTTTGTGCAGCTATTACTTACATCTTTAATATTAACTGGCAGGAACCCATGCAGCTGTCCAATAAGCACCCTCTCCTGTGGCGACAGTGGCAGCAGGCCAGCCTTGCCCTCTAGCAGGTGGAGGAATAGAGAGGCAAAGGGATTGTCAATCTTGTACACATCGAAAAGTAATGCTATGGCCACCACACGCTGCCCGGGCAGGGAGAGGTCCCCACCCGTTATTAGTGAGGATAGCAGCAGACATACTGGAAATAATAAATATTTTTTAAAGAAACTTTTAATTTGTTAACAAAGTGAACTTGAAGTTAAAACAATAGTAGGTAAATCTAGTAATGTTCTTATAGGATGAATAAGTAGTATTGTCATTGCCAGAAATAGTCATTAAACCTTAGAAGCAACAACTTATTGGATTCATGAAAGTGTACCTTAAGCTGATACAAATAAAAAAGTTTTTAAAAGCCAACTAAACTTACAGTTAAAATGGTCGGATTTTGGAAACTTTTTCTGCACTTGAGTGCATATAGAATCTAGTGTTTGTTGGTCTACGGTCTGCTCTGAAAATAAGCTGCAAATAAGAAATAATGATAATGTGAGAAAACAATTAATAATATGTGACACTTGCTCTCACAAATAAAGAGGTTAGGTTTTAACACGAATGTTAACTTACTCTAATATGTATTTACTATTTTCATTGACTAAATGCTGAGACATTTTGGCTAAATATTTAATGAATAACAACTATTTTATTGATGTTTATCTGAAAAAATATCTATTTTCAAAACATACAAACGTCAAACATACGTCAGATTTTGACATTCCGATTTTTTTGGTTTGCCAGGATTTGAAATACAAAATTACCGTTGAACACCATTGAACACACAACACAATGTTATGATAGCGCACACATATTGCGAAATAGATATAATTGAGATTTGAAATAGAAACTGATTAGAAATCAATAGCTACGTTATCAATTTATAAACAAAATAAACGTCGTAACTAGCAGCCAAATATTCAACCAACCAGGGTCTAAATCACGGAACAGAATAGTGTCAAGTCCTACTTCGTCAAGTCACAGAAAATGGCCAATATAAGACACGTCTACGTTGTAATTTCTCATCATAATTCTCTCCTAAAAACCTGGCAACGTTCCCAAAGTTAAACACCAGCCCGCGAAATTCAAAATTTCTTGCGTTTTTTTTTGCAATTTGCAGGCCAGTGCTAGGTTGTATGTTGATTATAATATTATTCGCGGTTGTAAGACATATTATGTAGTTACAGAATTATAATCATCAAAATCATCAATACAACCCTCCAAGTTCATAAAGGCCTAGGAACAAAAAAAAAAGAAAAAGTCATTCCTACTGCTATATGAACAAGCGTTGTATTGATGATTTTGATGATTATATTTCTGTAACTATATATGTCTTACAACCTTGAATAAGAATTTAATCAACATACAACCTAGCACTGGCCTGCAAATTGCAAAAAACGTAATATAATTTGAATTTCGCGGGCTGGTAGCTATAATATAAAAATGTTACAGCTAAAATCTAACTTTACCTAAAAGTTCCTTCTTAATTTATAAAAGTTTTTGAGTGGAAAGCAGAAATGTGAATTGGTCATATCAAAATTTAATTATTTACAAAATGACGAGTCTGTCTGGTGCATTATCATTAACATACGACATTATTTTATTTGTTATTTGAATTAGTATCGATAAATAAATGCACAACAATATTAGTAACTTCTTATCAAGGGGTGCTCTTCATCATTGTTTTGATCGTTATCTTATCTTGAAAGCAATAAATATATTCATCAACAAAGAATAATGAACACGTCTACGAATACGTCTTAAATATTTGAAGAGGATTTAATTTTTCTATGTCTGGTCATAAAAACAAACATGTCCTATACTTACATTGTAAATTATATATTTTATGCTGTCTGAAGATAGTAGTAGACGACTATGCTTTTAGAGGGTTTCTAGGCCAAATGTACCAAGCAATAAGTTTTGCATCCGGTTCGGCTGTAAGGACTTACGTACGACTAGGCCGCACAACTGTTAAACCATCGCGGTTTTAATCGTGTGAGTCAAGGAACTATAGCGTTCAATAGCGTTTTTCCCACAACTGATTCCTGTACTTCTCGAACAGTTTCACGGTACAGCGGCTAACCGCTCGTTGGAAAAAACCATGCCTTGACCAAGGCCCATGATATTATTATTTAACGTCAAACCTTTTACCTGAAGAAAGCTCTGTCCCTTAAGGTGGAAGCTCCAGGGTAGCCCGCGAAATTCAAATATTTTTATGTTTTTTGCAATTTTCCGGTCAGTGTGAAGCTGTATGTTGTACAAAATACAGTTCGCGATTGTAAAGAGCATTTATCTAAAGGATTATAACCATTTGAATCATCAATATAACCCTCTAAGTTCATAGAACTCGATTGAATGTTATTTCGTGAAAAAGTCATTCAATCGAGTTGTATGAACTTAAAGAGCTATATTGATAATTAAAATGGGTATTGTACTTTAGGTAAATATGCGTTACGGCCGCGAATTGGATTTTGTTCAACATGCGGCTCCACACTGACCGGCAAATTGCAAAATACATGAAAATATTTGAATTTCGCGGGCTACCCTGGCGCTTCCACCTTAATTATTCCACTTTGGTCATCTTTGAGCTACTGGAGGAACGGAGGAGGCGTAATGCGCTAGGCAGAGTTTTTTACCCGCAGCTCGCATAAAACTGATACAAATACTTGGTCTTATCTTACCCTAGATTGCGATACTGATTTCCAACAGTCGAATACGGTATCAAAAGATACCTCCGACTCTTCAAAATCACCGTGATTGTTTTGTTTTCTTTTATTATTTCGTAATGATTTCAGAATGATCCAACATGCAACTTTATTTTATCAAAGGTATTGTTGGCTTATCCATATATGATAGATATCAGGATAAGCCAACCTGTATATCTATATCTATATATCCTGCTGATCCACAAATGATGAAACCCAAATTCTTCCAGCTCCCTCATTTTCTTTCAGCTCAAGGTCACGTTATGTTCACCTGAGCAGATGAGGGTAGGTACTCTGACGGCCGATTCAGCCGGTCGATTCTGCAGTGCGATTCTGTAAAAATGTCGAAGTGAACACTTAGACGAAGTGAACGACAAGTGAGCTGTCAAACCATACAAACAAGATGACATGACAGCTTACTTGTCGTTCACTCCACCTAAGTGATCACGGTGAGATGTCAACAGAATCAACCAGCTGTAAAAATGTCGAAGTGAACACTTAGGCGAAGTGAACGACAAGTGAGCTGTCAAACGATACAAACAAGATGGCATGACAGCTCACTTGTCGTTCACTCCACCTAAGAGCCTGTCCAGATAGGGCGTTTTACGCGCGAGTCGACTCGCGCGTAGGCACTCGCGCGCACTCGAGATACTAGAGCTACATTCATCGCGTCCAGATGCTCTCGCGCGTTACTTCGAATAAAAATTGCTACGCGCGAGTCGACTCGTGCGTAAAACGCCCTATCTGGACAGGCTCTAAGTGATCACGGTGAGATCATGGCGACAGAATCGACCGGCTGTAAACATATCGAAGTGAAGGCGTGGTTGAAGTGTGCAAGTGATCTGTAAAACCATACAAGCAAGATGGAATGACAGCTCACTTGTCGTTCACTCCAACAAGTGTACACGATGAGATGTCGACAGAATGGACCGGCTGTCATTCCATTTTGACTGTCTGGATTAACAGCATAGCCTACTTTGCGACCGTACGTCTCAGACCAATAAAAAAGTAGTACCTACGTCTTAACTTTTTAAATCCGCTCGTTTTGTTCGTAGGTATTTTGTAAACAGGTAAACTGGGGTTAAAATTTACTTTATAGCCCGCTGATTTAAGGGTCGGGAGGGGGTGGAGGGGGAGGTGGGGGGGAGGGGGTGCCCTCTGCACCACCCCCACCCCCCGGAGCCCCACGGTTATGGAGATATCCATGGTTAAAGTTTTGAGGTTAGAATAGCATTTGAGTTAGAAAAACAGGTAAAATTGAGTATTGTTTAGCAGGAGGAGGGACGGGGAGGTGCCCCCTATGCCCTAGCACCACTCCCATGTAAAGGCGACAGGCTGTTCTTGAGAAAAACTAATTATAGTAACCTAACCTCAAAAAGTTTTATATTCAGTCCGGAGGCCCAGTCGACGGAGCCCCGCTTCGCGGGGCTCCTACTTCTGAGTAGTTTATAAAAAAATAACCTCGAAGGGAATGGCGGGGTCTATTCGCTCGCTTCGCTCGCTCACTCGACCCCGCCATTCCCTTCTAACCTAACCTGTCCGAGTCGGGGTGCCCACAAGTCCAGAGCTCGCTTCGCTCGCTCTTGCATCCAATGGCACTTCGCTTGGTTCACATTTATTCCGTACTTTATGTATGTGAATATATAAAAATATTATATTTATGAAAAAAAAACAAGATATAAAATTGAACAAAAAACACTTCTAACGTTAACGGAACGTGAAATGTCAACTTTGACGTCTACCATGACAATTTATCTAACCTAAAAATTTGCAAATGGCGTACTATTTTCGTACTTTTTTGAAACTTTAATGAATTTTATCTCGTAAACCGTGATTCTCCGCACCTTGCTACTTTGTAAAAGGCTTTCTATTCGTGAGTACTATCTACAAAAAAATATGAACTTCCAAAGCCGCGGGCTATAAAGGAAATTCGAGCCTAAACTGGTTCTAGGCGCTTGTAGATTTTCAACTTTATCTAAAGTAAAATAAGGTTCAAGAATTATTGGGATTTGACAGTTTCGGGTAAGTTGATGTGCTGGTGACTGTACCTTTCTACAACTGTGCATACCTAATTTTATTATTAAACTGATACGAAAGTCTTAATTATTGAAATTAATCACGTATTGCCGCTTTATTATAATGTTATCAACCAATAAATTAAAGCAGCGTTGTAAACACATTGATTGTGCAATAAATACAAGTACGCGAGTACCTTGTCAGTAGGTACTTAAGTGCCTACACTGCACGACCATCACGTAACGTCCTGGTGTAGTATTTCAAAAGGGTGTATGTAGTACGGAGTTTCAATAGAATGCGATGCCAATACCACTGGCTTGCGACGACCTACTTAAGTAGGAACCTGTCTACTTAAAAAATCACTTTCCTCGCACACAAAAAATGAACAGTCTGATAATTGTAGGAAGGTAGGCTTAATAGTTTGAAAGTCCTCGTGGTCCTGTGCTTTTCACTCCTTTTTTATGAGAAATCATCAAAATTAAATGACTCCTTTCGCTCTGGGTGGCGCAGAAGGGAGTATTTAAAGACTCTACTGATTGCAACCCATCCTTGTTCCTCCTAATCCCCTTTGCGTTCCAGGGCCGCGGTCACTGTTTCGAACTAATTTCGCAACCCAAGGATGGGAAATCCTCAAATGACTCCTCCCGCTCTGGGTAAAGCAGGAGGGAGTGTCAGACTCGTACTGACTAAAACCCATACGTGTTCCTCATAATTCCCTTTGCATTCCAGGACCGCGGTGACTCTTTCGAACAAATTCCGCAACCCTGGCACGCACTGGCCCTAGCGGACCCCTTCAATAGGTAGGAAGCCTATCTTCACGGTGCGCAGTTGCTCTATAAATATTTTTGAATAAAATGCTACCTATCAACAGTTTTGAGAACAATAAGTGCCTCGTTTCGTTCCCTTCGAGTCCTACCTACCCCCTACCTGTCCATATCGTGTTACATCAGGCAGTGTTTAAAAAGTTTACCTACAGTCTTTTTATTTCACTGTATTAAGCTGGAAATATGGTTTATTTCTTCGTTTTAATTTCTTTCGATATGACTCCCGATAGCAAACAGCTGTCGGAAAGATTCGAGTCTTCTTATCGAATATGAACTGTCAAAATGATTCGGTTTTGGATTTGTGAATTGCGTTTGGAGGACATCTTCGATAACTTAGACGTTCGATTCGGTACGGAATCGAATCGAATGGTTGTGAATAAGGGGCGGATCAGGAAGGTAATTAGTACTCATATCATCTGTATCAGCCAAAAGACGGCCACTTCTGAATCTCTCCCAAGTTCTCCTCAATAACAGGTCCTATGCGTCTCTTCAGATGTTTTTTTTTTGGCAAGCCCACCACTCATTTCCAAAACCCTAACCACTGCAACTCCTGAAAGCCAGAATCAATAGTGGCGACTACCAGAAAAACGCCTATTCAATGAAGTCCCGGAGAAACGATTCAACTGTCTTGGATCCCGCAACGAAGGTACTCAGAAAATTACAGCGGCTAGAGTATGTTTTTGTTATATTATTTCCGCTTACCTCCTTATCAAGTAGGAGTCTGAACACCTATATACCAAATACCTACCAGTACAATTCATTTAGAGTCCCCCGGTTTGTTTACGATTAGCTAAAGGACAAAAGTTGAATGGAATGACGCCCCAGCTAATTTGCAATATGCTAACATCCGGAGCGTCATGGTTGTTTGAAGTGACAGGCAAATATTGTAATTATTAATCTAGGTATAGTATAATTATGGGAGAAGACCCATATGCTTGTATAACATCTAAGAAAGAACTTAGTTTGAACCAAGAAACCTTCTGAACACAATGTGGCCAAGATTTCATCAAGAAGTACTCAGTCATTTTCTTATAATATTGTCTGATTTGTCCCTCATAACCGACCTTTTATTTAAGTCAAAGCAACCAGGTTCTATGGACTTGTTTCGTCAATTTCGTCATGTTATGCATTTTTTCATACGGTAGGGTATACGGTAGGTAGGTACGCAACCCTGAAAAACAATGTCAACTACAATTTGTCCGAAACAAGACATGTATCTTTTGACCCACTCACAGCTATTTAGCACATAGTGGTAGCATACATTTTCAAAGCAAATACGAAGCAAACACATGTCGTAAACAGTTCGTCATTACTGTAACGATGGCCCCGCAGCCGGCTGAGAACAAAACCGTTCATTTAGAATAAATGACCGATACCGTTATCAAACAAATAAGTAAAATGAAAAAAAAAACGCCATTAATCGGCAACGCTTCACATGACTTGCCCGAATATAGTTATCGCCGAAGCGCTAATTGTAAACGCACACTTTTTTATCACACCAGTTTCTTGTCCTGATAAGATTACAGTGTCATATGGCTCACAACAGCGCCACCTCTATAACTTTAAGTGAGCGCACCTTGTAAATACTAAACGTATTATTGTGAGAATGTAAAGAAATAAACTTTGGGAAGTGATGGTGCAGTGTATTACTGTTTATTGTGCGAAATGATACAACATCCGTCCGTGTCCGTCATCCCCTTGCAAAATACCATGCAAAACGCAAGACCCTTGGATTTGCATAGCGGGGGAGAACCTCGTCAAAGAAGTAGATCTTCCTCTTGGTCATTGCGGCGCATGCAATATGGCTTATCAAGACATGAACCGAGATATTCATTACAGTATCAGGTATAGTCTATTATTTATGTTGGATTAAGGATTAAAATTTTGAGAAAACATTAATCTTTGACACCATTTAAAATGTAGGCTATACCGATAAGGAAGGCCGAAGATGGTATGAAGCTCCTGTCGCGTAAACAAGGCCACATCGCTCATCAATCAAACACTTTGCTCTTGATTTAGTATGTGCATCCTTTTTAGGCCATTCCTTAACGAAATAACTATAATGACCAGAGGAGTTCTGAACTGATACATGATTATGATCAGAAATTTTATCCATCAATTATTGTAATGTGTATTCTTTTGGCAAAATTTATTTTCCAAATTTTAATCAACAACACCAAAAACTTGACAAAACATGTCGCAAATTTTGGTTTACTGCGTATAACGAAGCGTAATGCGCAAATGAATCACTGGGCAAGGAAATTACTTGCGCTTCTGTGCCACGGATTTGGATTTATAAGCATTAGTAGTTAGACCCTTACCGATAATTCGCTACGAGCGAAGGAGATGACACATATTCGATGCTCTAACAAAATGTGTAGACTGGAATGCGCGGCTAACTGTCATGCACAGCCTGTCACAGAAAAAATTATCCCCCGTGATATTTTAGTTTTTTTATTTGTGTATCACGTATTTCTTGATAATTGTTGCAGTTTTGGTGTTTAGATTTTTATATTGTCACCATAACAAGTGTTACTAATGTTGATAAACTGTAGAAGACTCTGTAATATATTGGCAAACAACAATTAGAGGAACGTGTCACTATTAATTTACAAACAGTTGTTTTCAACCGATACGTCGCTATAGGAATGTGAATCGTGTCTAATTTTATTTAATTATTAGTATATTTTCACATGGGTGATGGCTTGGCAGTCGGACACTCGTGTAAGTTGCTAAAACTGTAATTTCTTTATTGGTTCAAACTTATAATTCCTGTGAGTTCTTATTATTTATCGATAATACATACATGTCCTTGTGAACGATTAACATTTAAATGCGTTTTATTTCGCGGAACGAGGTGATTTAATTTATTCATTTACGTTTTTGTTTGACAATGTTGTGTTGTGAAGTTTTTTCACAAAGTAGCAAGTACCTAAAGTTAGTGCTGGTGGTGCAAGTGAGGTCCACAAAGAGATTTGCCCTTCAACTTAGTGTGACGTGCATAACCCCGCTTATGTACGTGCTATTGGTACTACATGTTTTTTTTGAGACATTGTTTTGAAGCAACCAATGTTCTGTAACTTTTTATTACAAATTTATTAGTCATGTTAGTCCATGGAAAATGTGTAAAAAACCTTTCAATAACCATGTAATGCATGCCCATATGCTCCAACTATGTTACCATCATCCGTTTCAACGTAATTTTACAAAACATGCAATACCCTTTTGTTTGTTTTCCCCAGATTTTCAACTTTCTTATCAAAAAGTAAACTTGAACATCCATTGTCACATAGTGTCAATGTTTTTAATATATGTGCAAAGATGTGAATAAAGATAATTTGGAATCATTCAGACAGTTCAATGATCTCTTGCTAGGATGAATTGAGAAACTCCTGGTATGTGCAAAATGTATCACAAGATTCTAATTGGATTCTAGTTGTAATCATAACTCAAATAAACATGGTTTAATGTCAACAAACTATTAGATTATCAACACTTAGATTTTCCCTGTAACAATAAATGCCATCTTCTAATTTTTATCCATATTGTGTCTTAGTCACACAATACAGATCTCAATGTGTTTGGAAGAGCTATCCTCTTGCTGTTAAATGACAGTAATATAAAATCAGTTTGTTTAGTTTTTTAGATATAATAAATAATCATTTATTTCTAGTTACAAAGACAACAAAATTAGAATAATCTTCACAAAACAAAGTCACATCTATACTAATATTATAAAGCAGAAGAGTTTGTTTGTTTTGTTGTATGCGCTAATCTCAGGAACTACTGGTCCGATTTCAAAAATTCTTTCAGTGTTAGATAGCCCATTTACCGAGGAAGGCTATAGGCTATATATATTATCATCACGCTTAGACTAATAGGAGCGGAGCAGTAATGAAAAATGTTACGCAGACGAAGTTGCGTGGGTCAGCTAGTTAAAATGTAATCAATGTCAAATTATAAATACCCAGTACACACACCAAAAGTTTTGTCAGCTATTGGTACCTTGGTTTTTAACTCCTAGTTCAAATTAAAAACTTCGGGCTATCCAACACTAAAAGAAGTTCCCAATTTTATTTTTTACTTTACCATATTTTAGTTCATCAAGTTTTCATACAAAAACAAAAAATATTTCTAGTAAGTCTATGCAAAGCAAAAGAAAAAGAAAAAGAAAGAGCTTTCTTTGTCATAGAACAAAAGTTGTTGATTATGATGTTAGTCACATAGCCCTTAGAGGTTGTCAGTCTCTTACAAATAACCCTGTATATAGCCTTATTGCCTTTCTAGTTAAACTACATCTCATTACAACTGATAGGAGCAGAGCAATAATTAAAAATTTTACACAAGCAGAGTTCTGTGGGTCAGCTAGTTATAAAAAATAAAGCTAGATGATTCGGAACAAAATTTTCTCTATCTTGCTATTGGACCGCTCGACACGAAGCAGTCCAATGACCAATCAGATCATGATGATGACCTTAGAATCAGCTGTTGAAGCTTATTGGCTGGTAACATGTAGCAAGATAAAAAAATATAAATAAATAAGATACTACTGAATCACAGGCAACTAACAAAAGGTATTTGCAGTGCAAACGTGAGTGGAAATGACGGGGAGGATGTTCTTGACAGACATACACAGACATTATTGGTGATGTCCCTAAGAAAGGCCAGGTCCGGCCAGGTCTATAGGGCTTGTCACCGGTTTCCTTGTCGGACCCGATGTATAAGTGAGCAAAAGGAAGTATGTAATCATAGTATGTATATATATAATCATAGTCGGTGAGGTTGTAGTTTCTACGTACTCCATCAGAAATCAAATCTATTCAATTTTTGTGTAATACAGTAAATAATTTTTTTTGCTCAAATCTATGTCAAGTTCACAGGTGTTATGTGCCTGAACTAGGACATCCTGTGTTTCAGGCGAAAGTATATAAAGTTTATGTTTTATGGTACTTTCAACACAAATGATAACGTAAAAATAACATTACTGCTTTCTAATTGAAATTAATTTGTTTACACAAAGGAGGAGGAGGAAGAGCTAAATAATAATAGCCGCAGGGATCGATCTTCAAGGTTAAGCAACGCTTGCCGAGGTTGACCTTTTGATGGGTGACCATCTTCATATTTATAGTACCATGTTACCCAGATAATGGGTTGTGGAGGTCTAGTAGGCAGCCACTGCACGTAAGATACTGGTATTGAGCTGAATCTGGTCTGACTGGAAGCCGACCCCAATGTAGTTGGAAAAGGCTAGGCAAATGATGATATTATTTTATACAGAATACTCTTATCTATATCTATATACTATATATATATCTTTTTAGCCTAACATTTTGGTTCTGAGTGTTTTCCTTATGCATGGAAAAATAAAAATAAAAATAGTCATCTAGGATAACAACTGCCAAATGCTTGCCGAGGTTGGTCTGGATGGGTGACCATGTTAACGTACCGAGTTTCCTCCCTGCCTCGGAAAGCTCGTTAAACGGTTGGTCTCGGCTGTCATTTGGAGATCTTTGGCAGTTGTTACGAATTGTCAGAAGCCAGTAAATCTGACGTCTTGCCATGAAACACCGTGTTCCCAGTTTATGGGTTGTGGTGGTTTGGTAGGCAGCCGCTCCACGTAAAACACTGGTATTCATATTTGGGAAAAGGCTAGGCAAAGGATGAGTCATCTAGGATGTAACAAAATATATTTTCCTGTATGGCTTGATAACATATTTCCCTGAGAACCTTTTGAAACTGAGTCAGGATTACCTTAATCTGTTAAAATGAGATTCAAGGCTAGGTTTTCATTGGCCTGGCAAACCCTGGTTTATGCCAGCACATGTTAAAAATTAGTACTTTGATTTAGTTTTCTATGTATTATTACTTCCCAGAATTTTATTCTAAGTAGCAACACTTTCATATAGCGTAATAATACAAGGTATGTTTTTTTTTGTTTCAAAACCAACCAGTTCAATTCCTGGCTAGAAAAACTGGATTTAAAAAAATCTAATGATGCAGTTTCAGTTTTTTGTGAAACTTGTGTCATTGTTTTTCGATATTTCTCTGAGTTTTGGGTATCTACACCATCAATCACTAATATTTTTATTATTATTGATCAATGGACACACACTTTAAAGATTCACCCTGAATAGCAAAAATTACCATTTTTATAAAAGATATTTTCTTATGTACATTATTGGTACATAAACAAGAATAAACCAATTCATGAATAAGTGTAATAGCAAGTTGTGTTACTAAACATACAATACTAATTAGTGATACTGTAATTTCCTTATTTTTCTATTTAGGTACCTAATTAGTAGTACTCCACCGATATCAATATTATAAATGTGAGTCTTCCCGTTTTTACCTATACATTAATGGCTGAAAGGGATTTGATTAAACTTGGCATTTAGGTAGACCATGATGATTAGGACAAAATATGTAACTTTTCATCTCAGGAGTTTTGGTTTTGTTCAATAATATCCGACTTTCACTATCATTGAAATTAAATTTAGCCGTTTCTCCATTAAACTTAGTTACAGTTCACTAATACCTAACCTAATTCCCCTAGGTGTTCATGTTTGTGTCATTAGTTAGGAGTACAGGGAAAAATTGCTAATTCAATTAGTTAAGAATTGTTTTGTATGTGTAGTATAGACCAATAACTTTAATGAGTAGTAAAGGTCAAGCTATGAGAATAGTGTAATAGGTCTACAAATGGTTTGTCTTTCGGGTAAAACGGGCCCAATTACTAAGACTCTGCTGTCCGTCTGTCACCAGGCTGTATCTCATGAATTGTGATATCTAGACAGTTGAAATTTTCACAGATGTATTTCTGTTGCAGCTATAACAACAAATACTAAAAAACAGTTTCAGAGATAACTCCCTACAAACAAACTCACAAACAAATTTAATTAAGTATATTCTCATTTCTCATCTATATTGATATTGATTGATACTTTCCAAATATTTATGAATATAAAATTCTTCCGTTACTAATATCCTTGCATAATATCCTTGGACATTTCACACAACGCCATATAGTCCCAAGCTAAGCAACCTAATACTTGTGTTATGGTAGATGGCTGACAAACTACTTATATACATTTGTTTTTTTTTTTAAATACATACATATTATAGATAGAAAAACTCCCAGACTCGTAACAAATACTTGTAGGTCGTACAAATGTTTGATCCGTGCGGGAATCGAGCCCGCGACATGCTGCGCAGCAGTCAGTCGCTCAACCACTGCGCCAACCGTGTCGTCGAAACTACTGTCTGATTCAGTGACTCAGTGACTGACAGACAACGCACAGCCGAAACTACTGGTCGTAGAAAGCTGAGATTTGGCTGTAGGTTGGAGAGATTAGGCAAACACTAAGGGCAGATTTCATACAGAGGGGCCCGAAAGGACCGACGCCTGCCGGAGTCGCGGGACTATTCGAAAGAGATACCGTGGCTCCGGAACACAAAGGGCAATGAAGGAACATGGATGGGTTTTAGTCAATGATATATAAAACTATAGATACGTTGTCCGCACTCTAAAATGACAACATGAAATGAAGCCAATTGGCCACATCGCGCTTAGTTACGCACCAACCTGTCGCGCGTCACTACGTTTGTTTTGATGTCAATTTGACTATTACTTATCCTGTGACGTAACTGAAGATGTATATTTATCTCCCTCTAGCAACGCATCCCGCCGTACGGTGACATATATTCTTTCCCTTTCTTCATGCGTATTAGTAGCTATCTAGTATTTTCGCCGTTTTTAAGCGCCGCGATGTTGGTTTATGACTTGTCTATATATAATACGTCATTGGTTTTAGTCAGTAAAAGTCTGACACTCCTCCCGCTCCACCCAGAGCGGGAGGAGTCATTTGATGATTTCCCAAAAAAGGGCAGATTTCATCAATCTGAAACTGAACGCGATCAACATAATTATGAACCACTTTTATGACCTGTCAGTGTCATTATTTTCTATGGAATATTGACACTGACAACTGTTGAACGCAGCTTGACCGGGATCAGTTTCATTGGTGAAATCCGCCCTAAGTGAGGATTTCCCGAAATTCCTACAGGAACGGAAAAAAACGGGATCTGCGCGTGCGCAGTCGCGGGCAAAAGCTAGGCCACCGTAGGGGTCCAGTGCAGGATGGCTAAGCCACGGAATGACAGACAAACATGGGTTTAATCAGTCTACACTGTCATGGACCTGACATTTAACTCGTTTTAAAGCTCTTATCTCATGTACTAATTACTTTTAAAAACCAAATATAAATATACTTTTTTTTTTTTTTTTTCGTTTCCGGCTGGGAAAAATGCATTACGCATACCCTCTCACTCGTGAGAGTGGGAGGGGTATGTGGGACTCCCCGGGCAAGCCGGTATACCCACTAAAACAACCCAGCACTGAAATTCCCGCAACGTCTTAGTGGGGGTGGACTGGAAGATCGGCGTAGCCTTTACGTCCAGTCCACAAATATAAATACACTAGCTGACCCGCGCAACTTCGTCTGCGTCACATTTGCTATTAATGCTCCGCTCCTATTTGCCTTAGCGTGATGATAAATAGTCTATAATCTTCCTTGATAAATAGGCTATCTAACACTGAACGAATTAACAGTAGTACCTGAGATTAGCGCGTTCAAACAAACAAACTCTTCAGCTCTATAATATTAGTACTATACAGGGAAATTGAAAAAATACCCGAAACCTCTTAGGCAGTGAAAGTACACATGATTATAAGCAACTTTTGTTTTGGTAAAACTCCGAAATCTCGAAAAAAATATCAGCTGTTTCATACATTTTCATTGGCTAAATACTGCATTTTGTATGAAACAGCTGATATTTTTTTCGAGATTTCGGAGTTTTACCAAAACAAAAGTTGCTTATAATCATGTGTACTTTCACTGCCTAAGAGGTTTCGGGTATTTTTTCAATTTCCCTGTAGATATAATAACATAATTTAATCATAATGAAAATACATCAAACAATTTTTACAATTATTTATTTACTATTCCTATGCAATAAATATTTTTTTCGAATTTAACATTTTTAATAACTTCTGATACTATGTCATACCTTGAAATATAATCCGCGCGCAATCAGAATGGTATGGAACTTTGTCAAAGTAAATCGAAAATACCGTTTCTCTTCAAGTTGCGTTAGCAAAAATGTTCTGAATATACTCAGTACTCAATAAGTACTGAGCATTGAGTACCTTCTAATGTTAGTCATACAAACAGTGCACTAATCGTATTAATTATTTAAAATATGAATTGTTTTTGATTACAGACTGACGAGAATAGCTTCCTACTTCGGCTGCGAATCGTAGGGGCTTACTCATTGGCTAAAAAGGATATATTTGGTGCTAGGTGAGTATTATAATTAACTTTATTAAAACTATGGTAGGCTCCAGGTAACCTAGCAATAAAGTCCTTTTACCGTTATTGCACATTTACCTGGCGCCTACCATACAGTGATTGTATTTTAGCTTGGCAATATAGTTCATTGGTCCACTTAAATTAATTGGTTACAATAACGGAAATCAAGACTTTTTGCGTCTTGAATCCACATCTACCATTATCCTTATCCAAAAAATTTAGTTCGGGATCGTACAAATATAAATTCATGAAAGGGCGATGACCACTATTCCAGGGATCCAGTGTCACATCTAATTATTGCAACACATTTTATATGAGACAATAAACTATTATTACTATTAACTATTATTATTACTATTACCATACTAAAACGAGACAGCTATAACCACTATTTACTTTGTTCTGATCAGAGCAATCAAAAATGTATGAAAATTGAGACTTTTTAAAAGATGGCCACTGAGCCGTGAGTGCGACCGTTGCTTAAAAAAAAATAGTAGAAGTGGCACTTTCATCTGTTATCTGAAGCCCGAATAATAAGCGCAGGGTTCTGGCCCTGGGTCTGCTAAATCGAATTCTCCTTTTTATTTTTATGGATGGGAAATCATCAACTGACTCCTCCCACTTTGGGGGAAGCGGAAGGGAGTGTCAGACTCTTACTGACTAAAACCCATCCTTCAGTGTTCCTCCTAGTCCCCTTTGCATTCCAGGGCCGCTGTGGCTAAAAACTCGCACCTCCCTGACGTGGCAGTGTTATCGGATTTATCCAACGGGAGATTCCCAATAGCAGCATGCAGCATGACGTATTCTCGCCCCCGTATAACGGACGACCGGAATGACACACGACGATAAATAAAATAGCTGACGCCACTGCGTTCAGAGAATACAATCAATCTGGGGCCTAAAAAGGCCTCTTTAGCAGAATCAGAAAGCACATTATGTTACCCGTCACTTTCAAATTTTCCCAATCAACCTTAAACCCCCCCCCCTATCTCCGAAGCTACTGAGCCCATTGATATATAAAGTTTATAATATCAATGACTGAGCCTAATCTCTTTAGAGTTAGAGTGAACAGGCTCCTTCTGGGTAAGCTCGCTCCATCGTAGACTTTGTCTCTGTCATCTCTGACCAAGACTAAACCCATCTCAAGTAAAAAAAGCCTATTTTGAAAAAAATGCAGATTATAGTTCTATACCTAAAGATTACAGGAAAACTTATAAGAAGCCTGTAGTGCTTTTATACATGTTCCTTCATTGCCCTTTGTGTTCCGGAGCCAAAGTGTCTCTTGCGAATAATCCCGAAGCGACTCCGGAAGTCTGTAGTGCTAAAGTAAAATTAAAAAAATGCAGATTATAGTTCTATACCTAAAGATTACAGGAAAACTTATAAGAAGTAGTGCTTTTATACATGTTCCTTCATTGCCCTTTGTGTTCCGGAGCCAAAGTGTCTCTTGCGAATAATCCCGAAGCGACTCCGGAAGTCTGTAGTGCTAAAGTAAAATTAAAAAAAAAAAAATCGTTTCGGAACCGTTTCCACGCGATTCCGACTCGTACTTAGCCAGTTTTTTTACGGATTCGAAATCATCAAGCGGTTTTCAGACTCTTACGGACTGAAACCCATCCGCGTTCCTTCTAATGCCCTTTGCGCTGGCCGCGGTGACTCTTGACGCGGTAACGCTTACGACCCTAATCTCTTCAAACCTTCGTCTCTAATATCAAGTAGCCCAAATACAAATACAAAATTCTTTATTTCAAATAGACCAGTTAACAGGCACTTTTGAATAGTCAAGGTCTGTCATTCAAATAGATGAAGCTAATTCTGCCGCGCTAGCGACAAGAGCAGCAAGTTGTTGTGCAGCTAAACACACTCATCGAGGGTCGGTGAGTGTGTTTAGCTGCAGATCTCCAGCGCGACAGTTGCACTTCTTTTTATAACTTTTGATAGGCACGCGTTTGACCACTATCTCACCTGATGGTAAGCGTTGATTCGGTCTAAGATGGAGCACGCTTGCCTAGAAGTAACCTATTCACTCTTGACGTAAGGACTCGGCCCTTTTGAATAGTCAAGGTCTGTCATTCAAATAGATGAAGCTAATTCTGCCGCGCTAGTGACAAGAGCAGCAAGTTGTTGTGCAGCTAAACACACTCATCGAGGGTCGGTGAGTGTGTTTACGCGCAACTTCGTCTGCGCCACATTTTCCATTATTGCTCCGCTCCTATTCGTCTTAGCGTGATGATATATAGCCTATAGCATTCCTCGATAAATGGGCTATCTAACACTGAAAGAATTTTTCAAATCGGACCCGGAGTTTCTGAGATTAGCGCGTTCAACCAAACAAACAAACAAACTCTTCTGCTTTATAATATTACTAGCTGACCCGCGCAACTTCGTCTGCGTCACATTTTCCATTAATGCTCAGCTCCTATTTGTCGTAGCGTGATGATATATAGCCTAAAGCTTTCCTCGTTAAATGGGTTATCTACCACTGAAAGAATTGTTCAAATCGGACCCGGAGTTTCTGAGATTAGCGCGTTCAACCAAACAAACAAACAAACTCTTCTGCTTTATAATATTACTAGCTGACCCGCGCAACTTCGTCTGCGTCACATTTTCCATTACTGCTCCGCTCCTATTTATCTTAGCGTGATGATAAATAGCCTATAACCTTCCTCGATAAATGGGCTAACTAACACTGAAAGAATTTTTCAAATCGGTCCAGTAGTTCCCGAGATTAGCGCGTTCAACCAAACAAACAAACAAACAAACTCTTCTGCTTTATAATATTAGTATAGATTCTTTCAAGCCTTTCGCATGAATGAATTACTTATGATTTGTGTAAAAGGGCTTCTGAATTTATATTTTACTAGCCGACCCGCGCAACTTCGTCTGCGTCACATTTTCCATTAACGCTCCGCTCCTATTTGTCTTAGCGTGATGATATATAGCCTATATTTCGGGAAACCGTCTGTCACTAGGGCATGTAATATCGGATGATTTTCGATTCCGGAACTGACTTACGATACTACTGGTTCGATTCCGAAATTCCGGAACCGGTTCCGGAATTAGAAAATAGTATAAGAAATAAAAAAAAAACAATAAATAGGCATTTAAGTGTTTTGTTAAATCAAATCATTATTAAAAAACTAAATAAATCGACAAAACTCTTGACTGAGATCAATTAAACAGCCTTCTATTAGGTTTTTCTTAATAAATTTTATAACAAAAAATAATCAACTTTTCAATAATATACATTATAGCAAAATCAACGTGTGCTAGCTATTTGCAATTGCAATGTAGCTTATTAAATAACGATCTAATAAAATTATGATGTATATAAGATTCAACAACTCACAATGAACAAAATCAACAAGTTCTCCTCTTCTGACTTCATGGAAATAGGTTTAAAGAACAAAACTTAAAAATATTTAAAAAACTCTAAACTTACGTTGTCAATTTTTTTGGAAATTGAGATATTTAAATCAACTTATACTAAAACGAAATATAAAGTAAATAAGACAAGAATCACTTTTTCAAAAAAGATCGCTCTTCTTGATAATATGTTCTCAAGACTTCAAGAGTATCAGAGCATCTAACATTTTATCTGAGAGCGAGCTTCGTAGGCGGTTATAAAAGTACCAGGCACACGAAAATACTCTTTCACTCTCAACACTTGTAGGAAGAACACCTAAAATATTTTTTTGTGGTAACTTATCTTACAAACAATTATATGAGTATCGGATTGCGATATTTGCTTCAGTTCCGGAATTATAATATTGTCAAAAATCATCCGAAATTCCGGAGTTACGAAATCTCGGAATTCCGGGATCCATGCCCTATCTGTCACCCCTTGAGTGTAAGGAGGCTACATGCCAAAGTTCAGCTTTCTACGACCAGTAGTTTCGGCTGTGCGTTGATCGATCAGACAGCCAGTTTCTGCTTAGATGAGTGGGGCTTGGTGCAGCTGTGAGGCACGCAATGTTTTTGTTTTGAAATTAAGATTCCAATACATTCAGTGCAAAGAAACATGTTTTCTTTCTTTCCATTCTGATGGGATATAATAGGCTAGTTTCCACCATCAATAAATTGGAAATCTATATAATACGTCAGTTAGAGTATTGAAAAATAATGGACACGTTATTTTTGTTTTTGTAAATTAATGAATATTGACAAAGATAAAACGCATCAATACTGGAGAGTGAGGGCTCGTGACGTCAGAACGCACTCAAAGTAATACAACGGGCGGCGTGACGTATTGAGAATTTTAAAAACGTCGTATCTTCGTCAATTTTGGTTTACTTAACCAAAGAAAAACAAACGGGTAAAATATTTTTTGATGATCTATCAGACGGACTAATTAGATTTTATAGTGGACAAGCCTATTTTTTTTATTCGGACAAGCCCCACATATTCCCAACCACTGCAACTCCTCAAAGCCAGAATCAACAGTGGCGACCACCAAAAAAGCCGAGCTAATGAAACCCGACTAGTCCCGGGGAAACGATTCAACTGTCTTGGATCCCACAACGAAATTAATCAGAAGAGTACAGCGGAGGAGTAGGAAAAAATAAATATAATTTTCACTACAAGGACTACAATGACAAGCCTATTTCCCATGTCCCATACACAATCAGGCCATACCAAAACCCTAGGCTGTGAAGCTGAGATTCGCCGTTATAATCAGTACATAGTACGCATGTACGCGTCCACCATATTGCCTTGATCGTCAATTGTCACCAAATTGATGGACCGGAGACCGAGGTGAATCATCATTTTATTAATATTAACTCCGTCAGTCGCTTACAGAGTTATTAGTCGTGATTTTAATGTTTTTGAAACAGGAAAAATGTTATAGTAAAATAATGTGCTTATCGCTATAGTCGTGGGCAAGTTCAGAATAAATTGGACTCATGAATTCGTAGTTGTTAATTTAGGTAAGTAAATCTATAATAATATTATAAAGAGGTAAAATTTGTTTGTATGTTTGTAAGTTTGTATGTAGGGGGTAATCTCAGGAAACGCTGGTCCGATTTGAAAAATTCTTTCAGTTTAAGATAGCCCATGTATCGAGGAAGGATATAAGCTACATAATTATCATCACGCTAAGACTAAAAGGAGCCGAACATTAATGGAAAATGTGACGCAGACGAAGTTGCGTGGGTCAGCTAGTTCTATGTATAAATCTAAACTATCCTACTTACTATTATACTATATAATTATATTATATATATATATATTGTACGAAATAGGGTAGACCGATATGTCTGCCAATAACATCCCACCCGCAAGATCTTCAGTTACTCCGTGATCATGGCGCCATGGCGCTTACAATCGCGCCGAAATATCGGAAACTCGCAAATAAAAAGGTACATGGTAGCAATTCCGATATTAACTACTAGCTGACCCACGCAACTTCGTCTGCGTCACATTTTCCATTAATGCTCGGCTCCTCTTAGTCTTAGCGTGATGATATAGCCTATAGCCTATCCTTCCTCGATACATGGGCTATCTAATACTGAAAGAATTTTTCAAATCGGACCAGTAGTTCCTGAGATTACCCCCTACATACAAACTTACAAACAAATGTTACCTTTTAATAATATTAAGTATAGATTCTAATATATTATATATCCTGCTATAATAATATTATAAATGCGAAAGTGAGGATGTATGGATGGATGTCTGTTACTCTTTCACGAATGATAAATCGTAGAAATTTATTTTATTATGTTTTTTTTTGCTGTTATAGCGGCAACAGAAATACATCTAACTCTCACGGTTCACGAGATATAGCCTGTTGATAGACGGATGGACAGCAGAGTCTTAGTAATGAGATTCTGATGAACCCCGAAAAAGCACACTAAACTATATTTTAGACACGTATCAACTTGTAGGTACACCTACACCCCCTAATTATCAAAAGAGTAGGTAGTGTATCAAATCGCTGATATCGGTCAGCGTGGCAGACTGGTACTAAGGTACTAACGAGCTGGCGCCAGCTTCGACAGCCGGTTATATCCGGCGAATTAGTGACGTCACGCTTGTTGTGGGCGGGTGTCATGCCTACGTATCATGTAGGTATTATAGCTATCTACAATTACCTACCTATTAGGCTGTGGATTTGTTGATGTGGTTTACTTGTTGGAGAAATTATTGGATCTAGTTTTTTCTTCATTGGTTTCGCCTCCTTGATTTATCGCGCAGGAATCGTGTATTTTAGCGATATGCTCAGTGATACTATTTCCTATCCTTAAAAAAAAGGAGCTACGAAAGTACCTTCTACTTTCTCCCCTCTTCACTGCCCTCTCCAAAGGCTATGACAATTCACACACAAGTCTTCCCTTATCTTAGCACTTCGTAGGACTCGTTTGTTGAATTGACAAGATACATGTAATGACTCCGAAATTCATTTTTTTTTATTATTTTTTTTATGCGAAACGGGGAAACTCTTGGCCCAAATCTCACCTGATGGAAAGTGATGATTAGGCCGAAGATGGAAGCGAGTTTCACCCGGAATCCTCTTACACAGAGGAACTGGCTATCATACCTCTACCTGCCGGAACACAACAATGCTGTTAACATTGTTGTTATGGCGACAGACTTAGACATGATGGTGGTAGCTTGCCAGGCGGACTTATAACAAGTCCTACCACCAACCAAACCGAGCAAAAAATTTGCCCCCGCTGGGAATCGAACCCGGGATCTCTGGGTCTGAATTAGGTGGTTTAACCACTAGACCACGGAGGCGGTTAGTGTCACCTGTTTAGCACCACCCGGGGACCACGTGTAGGGATTCGCTGAAGGGTATTCTCCTACGGACGCGGGTGACTCGGCCCCCAAAAATGAGTATTTCTGTTTTAATACTAGAACAGACAGATACTTACTTGTAGGCGTAGATAAGGACACTCATAGAATTCTATCGACTGGTACGCTGGTTTTTTTTTATTATGATTGCCCCTTTTAGTAGGTCTTAAAACTCTCGTAATCTGTATTGTAAAATGATAAAAAAATTTGGTTCGTAAAGACAGAAGTAATGAGACTTTGTTTCACGTCATATTTTTAGGGTTCCGTAGCCAAATAATGGCGAAAAACGGAACCCTTATAGATTCGTCATGTCTGTCGGTCTGTCTGTCCGTATGTCACAGCCACTTTTTTATGAAACTGGGCTTAGGGGTAGACCATATCCTATTCCAAACCCAAAGGTTGACTGGAAGAGAATACCTTGTTGCATTAAGTTCGCCCATTTTCTACTACATTACCACTATTGATAATATGACAAGATTCTGTTGGTAAATGTCTCGTCGCTTCAATTTAGACCATATGCAACGTTATGCTTAGCCCTGTATTTACATTAAGGGTAAGCAGAAGTTTTACCCCCGCATAATGCCAGTATTGTTGAAGTCCCATGTAACATTTCAAGACATCTAAAAATAAAGGCTTGGGCACACCAAAAGCAGTTGCAGTGCGGTAGCAGTGCGTCTACGTTAGAAAATAATGTAGTTATATGAGGGATGACACACTGAACACACGCGGGCCCGCTAATCCTACCTGCTCCGCCACTGCGCCGCGCACGCACTGCTCTTCTACAAAACTTTTGGACGGGAGCAGCGCAGGCGCGGGGCGGTGGCAGCGCAGGCGCGGGGCGGCCGCAGTGAGTACACGTTGTATTACTACGTCCGCCATATTGACTAGTCACACCAAAGCAGTTGAGCGGGACAGACGCAGCGCAGGTCGTAAACGGTTGTGATTTTTTACAACTTTATCATGGAAACGAATGAAAAATTATCGATACGACACACATGACGCAGTTATAAAGCAGGCCCGCCTTCAAACTGCTTTCTGTCTGCTCATGTTTCTGGTGTGACATCAACCGCGGCGCAACTGACCTGCCCTGCTAAGGTGCTGCGCCTGTCCTGCTTTTGGTGTGCCCAAGCCTTAAAGTTTCTTCAAGGATATCGCCACGATGAATGAGGCAATGCATTTGATTATAATAATATCTACGCACGAATTCCTTTAATAAGTGTAGCGATGTCGAGGAAGCGTTACGCTAGGATGAAAAAGAACAATGTTTTCATATAATCGAAGCTCCAAAGTCTTGAGCATCGACGCCGTGTTGCTGGCCTGTCGGTTTTCTATCGGTTACATTTTGTGGAGTGTGCCACGGAATTGCATAATTTAATTCCGCCAAGCCCGTTCCACCATCGGACCAGAAGACGTACGGCGATGCGCCACCGGTACATGGTGGACATCCCACCTATACGCACAAAACGTTTTGGGAATACATTCATTGTGCGTACAGCTGCCTGCGCCGACTCACGTTCGTTTGTCCTCACCCTTATGGAACTCCTCCGAAACGGCTTGACCGATTTTTTTGTGTGAATTTTGGGTAGGTCTGAGAGTGGATTTTTTTTGACCGACTTCAAAAAAGGAGATGGTTCTTAATTCGTTTTTTTATGTTTGTTACCTCATAACTCCGTCATTAATAAAACACTACAAAAAAAATATTTTTCTTTTACGAAGTCGGTTGTATTATTTATTTTGTTAAAAGTTTTATTTTTATTTTATACGCCTAAACAACGTTTGCCGGATCAGTTAGTGATATTTATTTTATAAATATATTTAACATAACACTACACGTCAATCTTTTTTGGTAGTTTTAAGCTAGATAAGGCTGCTATTTCCTAGCTGATTACCCCTGAGAAGAAAAACCGAAACAAACTCTAGAGGTCAATGCTTCTTTTAAGGTCCATACAAATATTTTAAGGTCAAATCATGTGAGAACCATATAGGTTGACTGGTTTAAGTCGGTAGAAGTCTAATTATACACTTCCGTTTCCGCCTTACCCAGACAGAGGGTATCCTTGAGATTTCACACGGCGTGTTGACCTTTCGAAGATTATTGATGAAACCTTATAATCATGTGACTAAAATAGTTATGAATATAAATGAGAAATGAGGAATGATGTGAAACAAACACGCTATCACTGACATCCCTTTCTTGTCGAAGCGGATAACGTGCCGGCGCACGTTATCCGCTTCGACAGGACCTAATGGAAGTACCCCAAGTAACAGGATATAGACAGGAAGATGTTGATGAGTCCCAATATTTATAAGTCCTTTTTTCTATGTTTCAGCGACCCTTATGTGCGGGTGGAACTTCAGAAGGTCGATGGTGACGTCACCATTGAGACGTTTCTCACCAAAACCAAGAAAAAGGTACGTCATCATGATTTGCTACCTCTTACTACTACTTACTATTTTTAGTTATTTTTTGGGACGTGATAGAAGTTATTTTTTGAAACTAGTTGAAATATATGATTTGCCAACCCTAACATAGCATTTTATTTACGATATTCACACACATTCATAGAATTGAAAAATCAGTCATTTGAAGAATCGGTCATTTATAGAATCGGTCTTTAAAAGAATCGGTCTTTAAAAGAATCGGTCTTTTATAGAATCAGTCATTTGTAGAATCAGTCATTTAAAGAATTGTACATTTCAAGAATTGGTCAATTATAGACCATGTAGTCATTTCGCGAATTAGTCATTCCTAGACTAAACCCCCTTTCGAACAAATTCCGCAACCCTGAGTGCCCATACATCTGTACTTTAAGGTCTTGATGATCGTCACTGACCCTGCAAACTTTCTAAAACTTTACTTTCTAGAAGACTAAGTTTAGCTTAGCTAGCAAAGCTAAGGGAATTTTTCAAACTTGTTTACAGAGTTTGTTATCTGCACACGAGCATATATTATTACGTCACCTTAGCGGGCTAAGCTAAATTAGGTCTTAAGTTCTAACCGGGAAATCCCCTGCAGTCCTGCATATATTTTGTATCTTTATTTGTAATGATGAGTCAATTATAGAAGTCATTGGGTCAATGCTATTCGAACGAATTTTGCATATTTGTTTGCTTGATTCATGAGGAACTCGTGGCTAAATAACAACAGCCGCACGGGTCGATCTTCAAGGTTAAGCAACGCTTGCCAAGGTTGGTCTGTGGATGGGTGACCATCTTAACATATCGAGTTTTCTCCTTGCCTCGGAAAGCACGTTAAGCCGTTGGTCCCGGCTGTTTTGTATATCTTTGGCAGTCGTTACGGATTATCAGAAGCCAGTTAATCTGACTCCAGTACGTAGTAACTATTTAGTAATCTGTGCTCCAGTCTTGCCAAGAAATCTGTGTTACCCAGTTAATGGGTTGTGGAGGTCTGTATTCAGCTGAATCCAGTTTGACTGGGAGCCGACCCCAATGTAGTTGTTAAAAGGCTAGGCAGATGATGATGTTAATGCTTGATTTTTATCCTTTCAGACACTGAACCCAACATGGAATCAGGAGTTTGTATTTCGGGTGAGTATCGTTTCGTTAGTTTTTAGGGTTCCGTAACTCAAAGGAAAAACAAGCGCTTCTAGGCAAGCGTGCTCCACCTTAGACCGCATCATCGCTTATAATAACATCAGGTGAGATAGTGGTCAAACGTATGCCTACCAATAGTAAAATAAAAACGAAACCTTTTACAGGTAAGCCCGCTTCATCGTAGACTTTGTCTCTGTCATCTCTGACTTAGACTAGAGTAAAGAGTAAACCCGTTTTGTTGTCCGTCTGGTCGTCCGTCTGTATGTCAGCTTTGGTTATCATAAAAATGAACGTATTAATGTTCGCCGATTTAAAGTGTGGCAGTGAAATTAATGTCTGCTTTGGTTTGAGGGTCTATCTCTAAATCAAATTTTTAAGGGACCAAATGGCAAGTATGCCATCAAACTAAACAATAATCACACAAATCGGATCAAAAACCTCGGAGTAATCGGTGTAAAACATTAAAAAAAATACCCGCCGAATTGACAACCTCCTTCTGTTTTGGAAGTTTTTTTTTTATTTTTTTTATTCAAAACGGGGAAACTCTTGGCCCAAAGGCCGAAGATGGAAGCGAGTATCACCCGGAATCCTCTTACACAGAGGAACTGGCTATCATACCTCTAACTGCCGGAACACAACAATGCTGTTAACATTGTTGTTATGGCGACAGACTTAGACATGATGGTGGTAGCTTGCCAGGCGGACTTATAACAAGTCCTACCACCAACCAAACCGAAGAAAAAATTTGCCCCCGCTGGGAATCGAACCCGGGACCTCTGGGTCTGAATCAGGTGGTATAACCACTAGACTACGGAGGCGGTTAGTGTCACCTGTTTAGCACCACCGGGGACCACGTGTAGGGATTCGCTGAAGGGTATTCTCCTACGGACGCGGGTGACTCGGCCCCCAAAAAGAAGTCGGTTAAAACAAATAACTTTCCTCCTTATCCCCAGGTGAAACCCACAGAACACAAACTCCTAATCCAGGTGTTCGACGAGAACCGCCTCACTCGCGACGACTTCCTGGGCATGGTAGAGGTGCCGCTGGCGACCGTCCCCACGGAGTCTGCGGCCGCGGCCCGCCCCAACGTCGTTAAGTACCCGTTGCGCCCGCGCAGGTCTGTGTAAGTAATGCTCTAAGCATGCCGTGGGCTTCGTATTAATTTTTTTAGTATTTTTTTTTAGAGTAAGGATGATTTGTGCTTTAGAGTTGATTAAAGTGTGTAGGACAGTTTTAGTAAACGTAAACGTACAAAAGTTCGTCCCATTGAAAGAAACAGTTGGTTCTGTAAAGCTCTCACCGTGATCATTTAGGTGGAGTGAACGACAAGTGAGCTGTCATTCCATCTTGTTTGTATGGTGTGACAGCTCACTTGTCGTTCACTTCACCTTAGTGTTCACTTCGATATGTTAACAGAATCGCACTGCTGGCATTTCAGCCGGTCGATTCTGTTGACATCTCACCGTGATCACTTAGGTGGAGTGAACGACAAGTGAGCTGTCATGCCATCTTGTTTGTATGGTTTGACAGCTCACTTGTCGTTCACTTCGCCTAAGTGTTCACTTCGACCTGTTTACAGAATCGCACTGCTGTAAACATGTCGAAGTGAAGACTTGGGTGAGGTGGCCACGAAATGAGCTGTCAATCCATCTTGATTACATGAATTGACAGCTCACTTCGTGATCACCTCACCCAGCCATCACTTCGACATGTTTACAGAATCGACCGGCAATATACATGTCGAAGTGAAAGCTTGGGTGAAGTGAACGAAAAGTGAGCTGTCAAACCATACAAACAAAATGGAATGACAGCTCACTTGTCGTTCACTCCACCTAAGTGATCACGGTGAGATGTCGACAGAATAGACCAGTTGTCATTCCAGATTGATTGCTTGGATTGATCAATTCCCACAAGCCTTCACTTCGACATGTAAAGAAAAAACAATATTTTTTTGTTTCAATTGAGACTTTTTGGGAGAATGCAAATAGAGTGATAAATTCTATGTATGATATTAATTTAAATATATCTGATGAATGCTTCTAGATACTAATTTACAGAAGCAATAATGATCGAGAAATTGCAATGTACTCATAATTTTGTGAAAAAAAAAATGCATAATGAATCGTCGAAAGTATGTCAACGTGAATATGTCTTTTTATTCAAATCAGATACCAAATTCTTATTATGTTACGTAAAAGATTGGAGTTCTCAGAACATTGAACCAAAAGATAAGATTTATAACATTCCTCGTAGCTGTATGAATCATCCTTATTAATTTAGCTACCCAACCTAACTCTGAAGGTATATTATTTTCTAATTATTATTATTTATTTGTTGTTGCCGTGTTTACTAACAGAACTGTGTGAGTGTTTTTGAGTGTGTATTGCTAATAACTTGTTCTTCTTTCTACTAATAAAAGAGTGTAATTTTTGAGCGCCATCTTTGGCAACATAAAACGTCTTTGAGATGTACTATATTAACGACGACGTCTAGGTTCAGAATGTCCATTTCCCAGATTGTCCATATCCCAGAATGTCTATTTCCTAGATTGCCCAATTCCCAGAGTGCCCATTTTATAGTATTTCCAATTCCTAGAGTGTAAATTTTCCAGTATTTCCATTTCCCAGATTGCCCAATTCCCAGTGTCAATTTTCCAGTATTTCCATTTCCCAGATGCCCAATTTCCAAAGTGTCCATTTTCCAGTATTTCCATTACCCAGATTGTCCATTTCCCAGAATGTCGATTTCCCAAAAAGTACAATTTCAATCATTACAATTTTAGCTAATGTGCTAACATCGACTATACATGCCTCTATTCTATAGATTAAAAAAAAAGAGCTCCAATCAGTTAGTAAGTCTCATTATGGTGCCAATTGGACGAATTACATCGACGAGGCTTAATTCATGAAAATGTCTATGATGTGCTTACTTCCTACATCTTTTAAAACAATTTTCTAAGGCCCTAAACATACGGACTAGATTTCAAAAGTCAGTCAGTTGCAAATTGCAGTTTGATGCACTCAGCGTTCAGTTGGTATATAGTGAACTGCGCTGCCAGTTGGCTGTTACGATGCAGTTAAGTTGACTGCACTATAACTGCATCTAAACCACAATTTTGGTGCTAGTATGCAGTTGAAATGCAGCCCATCTGTTGAAAGCTTTAACCAATTGATGGATTTTCATGCGGTTTTCATTATGAACCAAAACATCAATACGTGGCGTCAATTACTCTTCTATTTTAAATTACAACCTATCACGCGGCGCGTCGTAAGTAAATACACATTTTTTAAATTATGGTGTCTATATAATCACTAATATTTGGGTGTTTTAATTGGCCAAGCAACTTTGCTTTTTAACCTACAAAATTCTAATTTAAATGTAATGTAGGAAATTCCAGTATTAAATGTTTAGAGCTTGAGACTACCATGCTAACCCCCTTTGTGTAACTATTTTGTGCTTGTAGTGTTGTGGTATTTGAGAGTATTCAATCAGTGTATAACTAAAGTTTTATGTTTTAAAAATGTTCTGGTTATATCTGTAAAGACAAGAGACGAAATTCCCGTGTGTGTACTACCTTTTTCTTCTTATCGTTTGGGTAGTAAGAACTAACGACCCCACCACACCCGACTGAAAGAGTTTCTAAACCGCCTCAAGGGCCTCAGGGTCTCTCCTATTCTATTCTTCTAAGCTCATGTTTTATTCAGCGATTCTAACTATAATCACAGTCGACTAAACGCAGTAGCTGTGTTTTTGTTGTATCTTTTATGGCCAGCGATATAACACGGGCGAAAGACTGTCCAACATGTCAGTTGGATACATTTCTTACGACGATAGGAGTCGTCCTATACCGTGTCCATTCTGAAAAATCCCTTTTGTTAATCAGATATAGTTTTATTATCACTGTACAGCGGTTTTAATTTTAATGGATACAATGTCAAAGTGGTCCTACATCGTGTCTATTCTAAAACATCTCTTATGTAATTATAGTTTAATTTTCGCTGTACAGCGATTTTAATTTTAACGAAAACAAAGTCAAACTGGTTCTGCATCGTGTCCATTCTAAAACATCTCTTGAGTCTGATATAGTTTAATTTACAGTGTTTTTTACTAATGGATACAATTTCAAATTGGACCTGCACTGTGTCCCTTCTGAAACATCCCTTGAGTCATTCAGAAATAGGTTAATTTTCACTGTGGCGATTTTAATTAAAATGGATGATACAATCTCAAATTGGTCCTATACCGTGTCCACTCTGAAATCTCTCTTTTTTATCCATCTTCATACGCCTTCAACTGTTCGCTTCATCCATTATTGACAACGTTATCTCCAACTAATCTATGGTTCCGTATGGCACAGCGCCCGGTCCCGCGTGCGCGGCTACATCGAGGTGTACCACGCGCTGGTGGGGCGCGTGGGCTCGGCCGGGGCGGAGGAGCCGGCGCCCGACAACGACTGGGAGCTGGTGGAGCCCTCGCCGCAGCAGGGAGTTGTGCAGCCGGTGAGGATACTGTTATTACTTATGGCACAGTGCGCGGCTACATCGAGGTGTACCACGCGCTGGTGGGGCGCGTGGGCTCGGCCGGGGCGGAGGAGCCGGCGCCCGACAACGACTGGGAGCTGGTGGAGCCCTCGCCGCAGCAGGGAGTTGTGCAGCCGGTGAGGATACTGTTATTACTTATGGCACAGTGCGCGGCTACATCGAGGTGTACCACGCGCTGGTGGGGCGCGTGGGCTCGGCCGGGGCGGAGGAGCCGGCGCCCGACAACGACTGGGAGCTGGTGGAGCCCTCGCCGCAGCAGGGAGTTGTGCAGCCGGTGAGGATACTGTTATTACTTATGGCACAGTGCGCGGCTACATCGAGGTGTACCACGCGCTGGTGGGGCGCGTGGGCTCGGCCGGGGCGGAGGAGCCGGCGCCCGACAACGACTGGGAGCTGGTGGAGCCCTCGCCGCAGCAGGGAGTTGTGCAGCCGGTGAGGATACTGTTATTACTTATGGCACAGTGCGCGGCTACATCGAGGTGTACCACGCGCTGGTGGGGCGCGTGGGCTCGGCCGGGGCGGAGGAGCCGGCGCCCGACAACGACTGGGAGCTGGTGGAGCCCTCGCCGCAGCAGGGAGTTGTGCAGCCGGTGAGGATACTGTTATTACTTATGGCACAGTGCGCGGCTACATCGAGGTGTACCACGCGCTGGTGGGGCGCGTGGGCTCGGCCGGGGCGGAGGAGCCGGCGCCCGACAACGACTGGGAGCTGGTGGAGCCCTCGCCGCAGCAGGGAGTTGTGCAGCCGGTGAGGATACTGTTATTACTTATGGCACAGTGCGCGGCTACATCGAGGTGTACCACGCGCTGGTGGGGCGCGTGGGCTCGGCCGGGGCGGAGGAGCCGGCGCCCGACAACGACTGGGAGCTGGTGGAGCCCTCGCCGCAGCAGGGAGTTGTGCAGCCGGTGAGGATACTGTTATTACTTATGGCACAGTGCGCGGCTACATCGAGGTGTACCACGCGCTGGTGGGGCGCGTGGGCTCGGCCGGGGCGGAGGAGCCGGCGCCCGACAACGACTGGGAGCTGGTGGAGCCCTCGCCGCAGCAGGGAGTTGTGCAGCCGGTGAGGATACTGTTATTACTTATGGCACAGTGCGCGGCTACATCGAGGTGTACCACGCGCTGGTGGGGCGCGTGGGCTCGGCCGGGGCGGAGGAGCCGGCGCCCGACAACGACTGGGAGCTGGTGGAGCCCTCGCCGCAGCAGGGAGTTGTGCAGCCGGTGAGGATACTGTTATTACTTATGGCACAGTGCGCGGCTACATCGAGGTGTACCACGCGCTGAGACTATGACACTGTTGGAAGGAGTGCTCCTGTGTTTGCGCACTATTATGTCTCCCGTGCCGACAGCTAGTCTCCGTTGAGATTGGCGATCATGCCCGAAATCCGTCACGAGGACTATGTTACAGGGCAAATTTTTTGGTACATGCAATTATTATTCTTTGAAGCTTATCTGCAGTCAGAAGCTAACTGGACTCGACCCGTTGGTCGTCAAAACACAGAAAAATGAAATGTCCGGTTTATAAAGTGGCATTTTCAAAATGAGAACGTTATGTCGATCTTTAAAATAGCTGTGGAACTTGATTACTATCGAGCCATAGCTAGCGCGAAGCTGGACATAAAAATTTTTACTGTAGTCCACACGGTATAAAGCTCACATTTCAATGCTTTCTTTTGAGTCGAGTTGATGCTCAGTTGTTTCGATGCCGAGCCATGAAAGTTCTAACGACAAATACGTTCGTGACTGATAGAAAATCCTGCCTCGACAGATTTTCGTCAGTTGCTTACAAAGGGGAGCCCACTTCATCTATACCATAAATACACATTCATTAAAAAAATACATTCGAAAATTAAAATTATTAAAAAAAAAATCCACTATCGAGAAGCGAGTACAATCTCAGCGTATTGTTACGTAAACATTATACGTTACCATGGTTTAATAATTTAATGCATTATTTATTTTGATTTTAAAGATTTTTTTTAAATTGTCGCGCCTTGAGGTAGTTTATGTCGAGTAAATAAAGTGGGCCGCCTTTGTTAGACGACAAAAATTTCGCCTTGTATATTTTTTAACCGGTTCACAGTCCCATGTACCACTTGTGGTCTGCGCTGTTTGTTTAACTATGGCCTGCTGTGCGGACAGTGAACCTGTTTAAAGCTTTATTCACCGTAACATCTTCGCTTCGTATTGCTCTGTCGAGTACAGACGCCAGCACATCAAGCTACAACAATCTGTCAAATTTCTTCAATAGATTCTCAACTTTACACTAGAAGTTATAAGGTCCAAAGTTGATTGAGAAAATTTGACAGTTTCGGGTACCCTGATGTGCTGGCTGAGTGTACATTGTAGAGTGGTTCCTCGTGGTAGGTCGTGAGCTGCTCGGTCGCTTCGTTCACCGGCGATGATTGGCAGCTGGTCGACACCTCGCGAGTAGCTACTGTATGTCCATTTTTTTTTTATCAAGCTTTTCTATGGGTGTGGGTCGGGCTGCATTTGGACAGTACGCCAGTAAATTGCAGTTTTTATGCAATAAAGAATATCCATAAAGAAATTGTTAAATAACACGTTTACGGGTAAATCTTGGCCATAGATAGCTCAGGATAGAGAGGTATGGAACGAGAAAGGGCAGATCGTTGCCAAGCAGTGGGACAATAATTAGGAAAACTTTTGGTATGACTCTCTCTCGAACTCTTTATTCCAAATGTTCATAAAACAAATAGGTGCCTTTCAAGTATTACGTAAGCACCACGGAGCTCGGAATGCTTGCTTTAATACCTGTTGTTTTTGTCTTTTGCTTATTTCTCTTGCCTATTTACTTTTCTTTAAGCTCTTCTTATTTATACATATAATGGGCTAGATGCCATCATCCACAAATTGCAAAACTATTTAGTCCGTCAGTTCAGAGTATTGAAAAATAATGGACACGTATTTTTTGATTTTGTAAATCAATGAATATTGACAAAGATAAAACGCATCAAAACTAGCGAGTCCTCGTGACGTCAAGACTCAGTAAAAATTATGCGAAGGTGTGACGTATTGAGAATTTTAAAAGCGTCGTATCTTCGTCAATTTTGGTTCCCGTAACAAACGAAAAAACACGGGTTAAACATTTTTTGATAATCTTACTGACGGACTAGTTAGATTTTTTCAGGACACAAGCCCATTAAGCTCTTCGCATGCCATTGAACGTCGAAGGCGTCGTTAAATACACAGCGTCATCGCGTTCATTTTTACTAAACATCTAATGGTGATAACACACCGCCAGCCGGAGCTTACCGGTTTTTCCGAACAAATGTAGGTATTAAGACAAACCCATAAAGTCTGATCCAGACCGATCCACCGAATTTCTATTTTGCATGAACTTAAAAAAATAAAAGTGTTCCATCCTATTAAATCGTAGGAGGTTTTTGAGTGTGAGAAATAATTTAAGAATGAGTTCTCTCTACACCAGGTCTCTGAAAAAAAAAAAAAAAACTCAAATCAAGTTATTTGATTGGCTGTAAAAACACATTCAGCCAATCACATCTGTGTCAATAATTTTCGAAAGAGGAACTGATTCTTATCTCAATACATGCTTGTTGCATAACACCTTAAGTATAATCGTCAATATGCGACTTGTTCCAGGCTATCGGAGGAGACCCCCTGCCGCCGGGCTGGGAGGAGCGGCAGGACGCCAACGGGAGGACCTACTACGTCAACCACATCGAGAGGTCCACGCAATGGGAGCGACCTACCTTCATGTAAGTGAACTACCCATTTTATACCAATAAATAATTATATCTCCTTTTTTTTTCGAGCAATTTTGATTCTATTTTCTCTGTTAGCATTATATTCCTGTATATTTTTAGATAAACTGTAAAGATACTAAATATTTTGTTAGTGCATATTCCCTATTATATAAATAAATGTTATGCGCAGGCGCAACATGAGCACCGAATCGCAAGCAGAGCGCATGGAGACGGCTGCGACGGAGTTCCAGCGCCGCTTCCATATCTCCGCCGATGATGAGCACGCCAGCAGCCCCGGGCAGGCGCACAACAACCACCAGGTACCAGCCCACTGTCCACTGTTCAATGTCCACAGTAACCCCTAGGGTTCACTTCTGCGGAGAGAATGTTTTGGGGTAGTGCGGTTGAATGTTTTTTCGTATTATTGCCGGAATGGATTTAGAACCATCATCAAAAAGGACCCCACTGTCCACTGTCCTAGGTCCAGGGTAACCCCTTTGGTTACTTTGTACGCGTTAACTTTTGAGGAGAGAATGTTCTGGGGTAGTGCGGTTGGATGTTTGCTCGTATTATTTATTTATTTATTTATTTAACACTTTAAGCACAAATGTACAGAGGCGGACTTAATGCCAAAAAGAAGAATGAAAAAATGAAGAGAAAAAAGAGAATGAGAGAATGTTCTGGGGTAGTGCGGTTGGATGTTTGGTCGTATCTTTGCCGAAATAAATTTGTGAGAATTGGTCAGGTTTTTTTTTATGAGGTGAAAAGAGTCTAATACTTGGTGAATGATTTTTGGAAGTTATATGCATGTGAATGATATTTATTGCTTTATTTGATGACTATATATTACTATATTTATCTATTAGACAGTCAGAGCGTCTAAAAACAATGATCGTAAAAAAGGGGTTTAAAAGTTTCTTGGTTTCTGTCTGAAAATTTAAATCTTCTGTTTCGGTTCATTACGGCAATAGGCGGGTATTATTTATATCTTTTTGAAAGTTTATTATCAATATCAATTTATTAATCCTATACCGTTTCTATCCTGTCCACTTTATAAATATTTGTTATATTTTTGTAACAAAATACTACTTAAATTTTAGAACAATTAAAAATAAAATCGGTCTTGAAAGGCGGATGTGACGTCAGTGTCAAAGTCTCCTACGCCCTTCTAGTCCATAGCAGCGGTATCGGAACTTCACAATAAAGCTGCGTTTCCACTAGAGATGCGCGAGAATGCGCAGTGAGCAGGGGTATAGCCTACCGCCGTATCTGCCATTTCAAAGACTAGATTTCTCGCGCAACTTCGTCTGCGTCACGTTGTTCATTAATGCTCCGCTCCTATTGGTCGTAGCGCGATGTTATATAGTCTATAAATCCTTCATCCTTCCTAGATAAATGGGCTATCTAACACTGAAAGGATTTTTCAAATGGGACCAGTAGTTCCTGAGATTAGCGCGCGTAAGCAAATAAACAAACAAAGTATAGACACGGGCCCCCCGGTCAACAAGGGCCCCGATGTGTGAACGCAAAGCTATACATTTAGTCCCGCCGTTTCCTTCGTGGTCTGTCATGACAGTCCTAAGCAAGTAGGGCCTTATTTAAAAAAATACGCTCAAAAAAGGGCCCCCAAAAATGTTTGATACAGGGCCCCTTTGAGTAATGGTAATTTAACCTATACTAATATTATACTTATATGGTGTACATAATAAAGAGTATTCTATTCTATTCTATTATAAAGAGGTAACAATTGTTTGTAAGTTTGTATGTAGGGGGTAATCTCAGGAACTACTGGTCCGATTTGAAAAATTATTTCAGTATTAGATAGCCCATTTATCGAGGCAGGCTATAGGCTACATATCACGCTAAGACTAAAAGGAGCCGAGCATTAATGGAAAATGTGACGCAGACGAAGTTGCGTGGGTCAGCTAGTTTATAATATATTTGTAACACCTTGGTGCATAAACTACATAATTATGACAATAAATAAATCTAGCTGCGCCACTGGTAGTGAGGGATGTGTATGTTAAGAACTCGTAGAATCGCTGCTCTGAGCGAGGTTAGGTAAAAGAATCGATTCTATTGGTGCTTATCAAACACATACCTTGCAATCCATCCTGCACATCTTTGGTAGAAACGCAGCCTAAAAGGAAGCATGCATAATATAGACGTATTCATTGATATAAGTTATATTTTGTTAGTAAGGATTTTTGTTAGCTACTGATTCTGTTAGTGAATATTTTGTTCCGCAGCATGGGCTTCAGCGATAGATATTACGTACTAACAAGACATCAATCGATACATTATATTTTTCTATACTTACTGGGAGTCTGAATTATCCAAAAATACTTCTTTTGCTAAAAAAATTAGAATAAAGTTCTAGCATTGAAATATAGACCTTATCACAACACATCACGGTTTACTGTTCACATTGACAGTATCCTTGACTTATTACTTTATTCTATGTTGCTATAGTGAAAGGACGTTTTACTATAATGTATCACTAGTAACTCAAATAATAAAAAAAGTTTATTCCAAAAATTTATTTTACATTATTCAGACATCCAGTACCTTATATTATTCTTGAGCCATGTACTCATTTTTTATTTGCATTCCGCTGCCACAACTTTTGCAACTCTATTGGGAACCAAATAAAGCATGTTTTCGTTAGCTTCAACTTCAATATTTTACTCAAATTTCGAACACTATTTTCGCTTCAAATATGACTACTATTATTATTGTTATTTATAAATGTTGCATGATTATTTAAGATTGCATGTTCGCTTGCCGCAGAGAAAGTACACCTCTGAACAAAGCATTTAAAAAATGTGCCATTTGTAGGGTAAGAGGTTGACAAATATGTTAAGTTATTGGGCCAGTGTCAGACATTTTCACGCTAATATTTGTAAAAGACGCAGCTTCAACGCGGCCTCCCAAGGTACACCGATAACGTAAAGGCCAATTCTCGTATAGTAGCCGGGAAGAGCCGTGAGCACATATCAATGCAGCGGGGTGATCTCTCCAATGTACGGTGGGCTTACGAAAGTTGTAAGCTCAGTAGTCGATGAGCATTGACTGACGAGCCAATAACGTGAAGCGTCACAGCGGTCGTCGTCAAACCGACCGAAGGAGAGTGTTCTCACAACTCGTGCCAGTTATTATACTTCGAACTGTTATGAACAATTACTTGTACCTATGCAATAAAAGCATAGTAAGCAATTCACCCCGTCGATTCCACATTTAAGCTGAGCCTATAAAAGCCAATTTACACGTGTTGTCACTGAGTGTTCAGCTAGTCTATTCTGTAAATAACCATTTCGATATCGACTTCACCTGAGTGACTAAGCTTACAAAGTGAACTTTATTTCACACGTCATAAGGTCTTATATTTATACGAATTTGAAACTCACCTCGGATTCCGCTGTCGAGACACGAAAATGTTGTTACAGAATACCACTGCAGTTCAGAAAATTCACTCAAAGAGCTCACACGTTAATAGTTTCAATAGATTTTAGTCAGTCAAATCTCCTTGAATGTGTTACCAGTGTTTTATTTTTATTAATTAAACTAGCTGACCCTCGCAACTTCGTCTGCGTCACATTTTCCATTATTCCTCCGCTCCCTTTTGTCTTAAAAACCTTCCTCGACAAATGGGCTATCTAACACTGAAATATTTTTTCAAATCGGACCAGTAGTTCCTGAGATTAGCGCGTTCAACCAACCAAACAAACAAACAAACTCTTCTGCTTTATAATATTAGTATAGATTAATTGTAGCAGTGATAAAAGAGAGCGCCATCCTAACAGAACGTTCAAATTTAAGTCGTAAATAATCTTTGTGACTACCCCTCCCCACTTCTCCGCTTCCCTCTCTCTCTCTCTCTCTCTCTAGTACTTAAAAATACGAGAATTGCCCTTCTAGTAAAAGCCGCGGGAGTCCTCAGGATGCGAAACGCACATGACTGGTCAATGTGGCGACACTTCGGGGAAGCCTATGTCCAGCTCTTTGGGCTTTCGGCTGATATGATGATTTGCGTTAAGGCTAATGCCGTTGACTATTGAGTAGTAGCAACCCTGGTTTAAAGCTTTACGCAATTATTTTGCTTCATATTGTGTCTTTGCTTGCCTTCGTCGAATGTCTGGCGCTGGCCTTATGTAAATGACAGTTATGTCATAAAGAAATATGTTAAATTATATACACTGTATTTTAAAATGAGTACATGGTTCACTTTAGGACATTTTTCTGAAAGGTTTTTAAATTGCTGTTGTCCGTTAATACATGAATGTTAAATTGTAAATTCGAAAAATAATACAATGTATGCTAAAATTAAAGCAAAAACGTGTGTGTGTTTTTTATGTGAGATCTTTCAGGAAATTTCAGACAGCCATTCATACATACAATCACTAATTTATAATCTGTGCTCATCGGTTCGGGTGTTCCATAGACATCCACTGTGTTGTCCTCACTTTCATAGACAATTCTACAGCACATTGATGCTTCACGCTTACAAGCCCAATGTTTATCTGGGAAATAATAAAAAAAAACAATATGGGCCACAAACTTAGACGTGCAGAGAAAACAGATATACCACAGATTTTGTATAGAAATTATTTGTCGAACTGCACGAATAAGTTTATGCGTCAAGTATTATCCAATGTAAATGTCTAACAGGAGGATATAAGCAATAGAAGTGTGGAGGCTAACTCGACGGACCCAACGCCGTTCTCTACGCCAATCAGATCGCCCGAACCCGTCGCAGTGACTGACGCGGCGGAGACGACCGCAACTAATAGTATAAGTGATGAAACTAACTGTGATAATAATTTAAGAAACAATACGATTCAAGAGGAGGATGATGTTGTATGCGCTAACGAAGTCGTTACCGACGCTCAAAGTGACGTCAGTGCTAGTCAAAACACAGCTACTGAAGCTCAAGCAGAACAAACTGAAATAACAAACACAAGCGACGTTGTAGAAACAAATAGTACTGACGAAGTTGATGTTGTCACAGCTACTGATGACAGAGAGAACGAGAGTCGAGGGGAGACGGATAATGTTACAACTAATGAAACAGAGACGATAAATGAGACAGAAAACAATGAGACGGAAACGCGAAACGAAATAGTAGCAGAAAATGAGACAGTGACAGAAAATGAAATAGCCACAGAAAATGTAATAGTAACAGAAAACGAAACAGCGACGGAAAATGCGACAGAATCACGAAATACGACAGAAATTATCACAGAAAACGCGACGGAAGTAACAGAAAATGAGACTGAACCTCAAACAGCGCTACCTCAGACAGAAGTAGTAGTAGAAGACGCTCTAACGTTCGATGAGAATCACTTCAGTACGCCAACGGGGGCCTCGCCCGTGACGTCACCGGGGGCCCGCCGCCGGAGGACCACGACCAGCTCTATGGAGGACTCTGAGGTAAGACTCCGGAGGCCGCGTGTGGGTCGCGATGCGATGTAGCCGGGTAGGCTTGTTCAAGTGTAGCTGGACTATATTGTATACGTGAAATGGTATTTTGTGTCAACTATTTTGATGAGAATTTATTCTTTACTATATAACCTGAAACATAAACGACGTATAACCTGTAATGGGGTTGTTTTAATCTGTACACTCATAGTAGTTCTCATTATTCTACTATGGGACCAAAAGAGAAGCATTGAAAAAAATAATTGTTTATAATGATGAGTATACGAACACGTAAAGCCGTTGGTCCTGGCTGTCATTTGTAGATCATTGGCAGTCGTTACGGATTGTTAGAAGCCAGAAAATCTGACTCCAGTCTTGCCAAGACGTACCGTGTTGCCCTGTCAAGGGGTTATGGAGGTCTGGTAGGCAGCCGCTCCACGTAAAATATTGGTATTCAGCAGAATCCGGTTTGACTGGGAGCCAATCCCAATATGATTGGCTAGACTAGGCAGATACATAATGATGAGGAAAACGGCCTCTTTTGAGGTTTTGCGTTAAATCTGTTTCACGTTGTATTTAAAAGCTCAATGTGTCTTTTTTACGGCTGTAATTATTTGATCTGTCATCTATTTTGACATGCCAAATATTGTGGGTTGACATTTTGGTACATATTATTTTGAAAGTGCGAGATAAATGTCTGTGTATGTCTTGTTCGTTTTTTGGGTTAAAGGATTCCAAAACTCTGCTTGATCAAATATAGACCTTCTCGAAACGTAATACGGTTTATACTAGCGTCGCAACCCGCACTAGGCCTATGGCAGAGTGCTTTGGGAAATTGTCTATGAGTAAGTGTGAGGCACAACATGCTACTGTGATGTCTGCTTACGTCACTAACACTCGAGGCTACGCGTCGCGCCTTAGACTCACCGACAAGCGACAATGGTACTTAATACTTAGGTACTTAGGCTGTTTGTAGCACAAGTCTTGGCTAGTCTTGCAACTTGGCTTTTGCACTGCCGTGCTTTGAATTTCGAATGAACCTTTCAATGCTTATGGCCAGTTTATATGCAGGCAACATAATATATATAAAAAAAAACGATAGATAAATTTGAAAAGCGCCTCTTATCACCTCTTTTGCTAAAATATGTAATGAAACTATTGATACATTGCTCGTGCTACAAACTGTTAAGATGTTGTGAACTGTTGACTATGAAGTCATTATTTTTAGCGAAAAATGTAGATACAACGTAAAACTTGAAATTCGTTGATTTCCCATAGACTGCAGTCCACAGCCAAAATATTTGAAAAAAATAAACGCGATCATAATAACATAATTTAACAATAACTAAGCTAATTTGACAACGCTTTTGACATTCCGTTCTAATTTGACATTGTATCTATTTGACATCGTATCTACATACATGTTTGCTTGTGCTGTTTCGCTTTATTAACTTGTAGTTTTTAATGATAATTAGTATTTTATTATGTAGTTTGAGAGTTTGTGTATTTTTGCATCGGTGTAGATTTTTGGCGGTTTTGAATTTTTTATGATAATGGTATGGTAAGGCTTGTTATTTTAAGTTATGTTAATGTTTATAAACAATCTTTTGTTTGAATTTTAGGTGATGGGTGGATTCTCTTCCTTGTACATTATCGTGGCATTAACAAGAAAATTTCTTTGTAGACAAAAAAAATTGCGTTTTTTTCAGCTTTTACTCAAAGAGGTTTTCTTTTATCACTTTAATTGTAAATATAATATATTTACATATTATGGTTCAGATTCTAATTAATTTTCCAAAAAATACATTATACGAGTTGTTTACTGCAGTCCTATAAGTTATTTCCCTTGTCTGTTGAGCTGCGAATTTTTTTTTCCTGTAAATTCTAACTTTAAACAACATTAATTGGTAAGGTGATCTAGTTTTGCCAGAAAATATTTGGATTGTACAGTAAATATAAGCTTATTTGTCAAAGCAATCTGCACATTATAACCCCTGGCTTAAGTGTTTACACTTAAGCCAGGGGTTATAATTTGCAGATTTGCTATTGTCCCACACGTTTGTAAATAAAAGTGTACTGTCACACGTTGGAATAAAGTCCTCTTCTCAACGTTAAATTGACAATTTTAAGACAATTCTATATTCGAACATAAAAAAGAAACAAATCACTTAACTGGTCATTCACTGGCGTATTTGTCCAAATGTTCGTTTTTTATTGCAACACAAAATTAACTTTATCACACAGATCATTAAGTACATTTTGTATTGAACAAGTGACGCGAATTTTTGGCCAAAGACGCCATGTGATATGCCAATATTACGAGCACTCAAACGTTTGCCAGTATACCCTCTACGCTCGAAGGGAACACGACCGTATCGCTCGTACATAAGGTGTAGAATCCAGTGCTGTTGTGACATGGAGTTATGTTTGTAGGACGAGACGGACGGTTCTACAGAGAGTACCAGGAGTAGCAGTGCCAGTAGCACGCAGAGTCAGAACCTGCCGAACAGTGATGGTAAGTATACGTAATTAGGTATTATTTTATGTACGTGCTTTTATTATTGTTCAAAATAAACTCTAATCTTGAAAGAAAGAAGAAACTTTTAACCGACTTCCAAAAAAGGAGGAGGTTCTCCATTCGGCGGGCATTTTTTATTTTATACTTTGTAGTGTTTTTTTTTGGAAGTCGGTTTAATTTTTTTGGAAAAAAGCTTTTTAGTTTTCACTTTTCAATGGTGATACTTGGTCCACACAGGAATTGAAATAAGCAAAAATACTCATAAAATAAAAACTACTGAACAAAACTGAATTAAATTTTTACGGGACCAAATGGCAAGTATTCCGCATCGAACAAAAAATAATCACAAATCGGATCAGAAACCTCGGAAGTACTCAGTGTACATACATTTAAAAAATACCCGCTGAATTGAGAACCTCCTCCTTTTTTAGAAGTCGGTTAAAAATTATAGTCGGTATCCCAAAAACGATGCTAACGGCCTGAAAGACCATTCTGGTGATTTAGTAGTAATAGGCTAGATTCTATCATCCACAAATTGCAAAACTATTTAGTCCGTCAGTTAGAGTATTGAAAAATAATGGACACGAATTTTTTGTTTTTGTAAATCAATGAATATTGACAAAGGTAAAACGCATCAAAACTCGGGAGTGGGGGCTCGTGACGTCACGATGTAACACGGTCAATTATTGTTACAGTTAATTAGAAAAATATTAACTGTAACACGGCGACTTGACACTGATGTGTTTTACCTACCCGTGCTTTAGTGAATTTGTAGGGTATACAAAAATAAGGAAAGATTCACTTAAACACGTACCTTGCTACGCAATACAAAGTTTATTGTTAACAGTACATATGTAGGAACTTACATGCAATATAGAAGATACACTCTTCCCTAAAACCCTGTAAAATCACATGAATACACGCTCACCCTGTCTCCGTTCCAGGGTGAACGTATAATACACATGAGACATAAAAAGTATACGAACTCAGGGACGCGACGTTTGTATGGGAACGTGAGGTGAACCGCCAATAACTCTAAGCTCAATCGTTTTAGTTAATTAAATAAATATTATTTGTGCTTGATGCAGAAAAGTCTATGCTCAACTCTCAAACTCAGCAAATGGGTCTGCCACGCTGTCCACACACGCGCCGGGAACTAGTACTTATCAGCACACACCGAACGTGACAACTGCGTCCCTCTACAGGCTAGCGTCAAAACCTGAACCTGCAACAATATCCCCCAGACACAAGAACTCAAACCTTAAGAGGCAATAGAAAATAAACCACGTGCATGGGTCTTACCATCAAATTCCAGAACAGGGCCTAGCAATTATTAGGCTGCGACTCCATCGGTCTTCTCAGGCTGCGAGCAAAAGAATCTCGACCCAGCGACTGCCTCCAAAACACACCATTGGGTTTAAAAAATATCAAGGCAGCACGATCTATTTCATGTCGTCTGTCTTGCAGTCTTGGCAAAAATGCCCTTAGTCATCCCCCCAGAAACAACAATCCCACAGATATCTAACTCTGCGACCATAGACGTTTTTCTCTACTAAAAACGCCTGCACCAAAATAGTCTTACTAATTTATCGATATCCAATTTGACCTGAAATTAATACTTGAGTTTTATTTTCGAATGTATTATATTTGAATCGTTTAATTGTGTTGTTATTTTTTATTGTCACAATTAATAAACTTTAACTCAAATACTCATGTCTATACGACTTTGGCGCCATCTCTTTACTGAGTTAGAACTAAACGAGATTTTGCAACGTCACAACGACTCAGTAAAAAAATATGCAAAGGTGTGACGTATTGAGAATTTTAAAAGCGTCGTAACTTCGTCAATTGGTTGGTTCCCGTAACAAATAAAAAAAACACGGATCAAATATTTTTTGATAATCTAACTGACGGACTAATTAGATTTTTTCAGGACACAAGCCCATTAAAGAAAGCAAAAACATAGGTACGGTTTGCACGCTGTTTCTGTGCTACACTAGTTCCAACTACTGCAAGTAACCCTGAAATTCAGAATCAACTTTGGGAAAAAACAGAAAAGTGTCGAAGCAATAAAGCCTAATAAATCCCGCCTTTCCTACACATGTTGTCCGCAAAAAATTGAAATAATCTATAAAATACCACAGTTTGATTAACACAGTGGCACATGCTATTTTAGGGGTTTCACAGATGGTGTATTTCTGTTACCGCTACAACAAATACTAAAAACAGAATAAAATAAATATTTAAGGGGTCTCCCTACAACAGACATGATTTTTTTTCCGTTTTTATAGATAACTAAGTGATGCCCGCGGCTTCACCCGGTTGATGAATAATGTACTAAAAAATTTCTCGAGAACCACTCATTTATTTATATGCTTTATTGTACACAAAAAAAAATCATAAAGAAAACCTTAAACTAAAAAATATACAAATGGCGGGCCTTATCGCATTCCGCGATCTCTTCCAGGCAACCAGGAATGGAAAAAGATAGCCTGGACATGAAATGGGGCAGACACTTGGAAAATCGGTGCAGTGGTTTTTGAGTTTATCGGGAACAGACAGACGCGGTGGAGGACTTTGTTTTAAAATATGTAGTGATCTATCAAACACCACATTGGCTGCCAATGTCAAATGCAATTTTTAGGGTTCCGTAAAGGTCACTGCGGAGATCGGACAGGACCTCTCCCTTCCCAGCGTGGTCAGATGCATGCTGGGGAGTGAGGAGTCCTGGGCCGCGGTCGCCTCCTTTTGCGAGGATGTCATCTCGCAGAAGGAGGCGGCGGAGCGCGCGCGGGAGGACGATCCTCTCGCTGCGCCGCTCCGCAGACGAAGGCGAGGTCGGAGAAGACGTCCTCTTCTCCCTCCTCGCGGTGGTGATGGGCGGGCGACAGGCGCGGGGGCGCCTCCGCCCGCATTGCACGCATCACCACCATCATCGTCGGAGGTTCCCGGCCCTCCCCCAATGGGGGGGGCGTGAAGGGCCCGCTAAGGCGGGCGGTCGTCGGAGGTGGACTGGACGTAAAGGCTACGCCGATCTCCCAGTCCACCCCCACTATGACGTTGCGGGAATTTCGTTGCTGGGTTGTTTTAGTGGGTATACCGGGCTTGCCCGGGGAGTCCCACATACCCCTCCCACTCCCCCGAGTGAGAGGGTATGCGTAACGCATTTTTTCCCAGCCGAAACAAAAAAAAAAAAAAAAAAGGGTTCCGTAAAGGTAAAACGAAACCCTATTACTAAGACTTCGCTGTCCGTTCGTCTGTCTGTCCGTCCGTCCGTCCGTCACCAGGCTGTATCTCATGAACCGTGATAGTTTTGCCGTTTTTATAGATAATGTTACGGAACCCTGCGTGCGCGAGTCTGACTCGCACTTGGCCGTTTAAAAAAAAATCTGTTTGTATTAGCTGTGAGTCATCCGCGACGGCACGGTTGGCGCAGTGGTTGAGCGATTGACTGCTGCACCGCGTGTCGTGGGTTTGAATTCCCGCACGGAACAAATATTTGTATGGCCTACAGATAGTTGTTCCGGGTCTGGCTGTTTGTGTATGTGACTTTGTCTGTTTGTAAACGCACCTACGATACAGGAGAAATTCCTAGTGTGGGGCAACGTTTTTATTATAAAAAAAACCATATTTATTTATTTATTTAAACTTTATGTACAATAGTGTTACATGGGCGGACTTAATGCAACAATGCATTCTCTACCAGTCAACCTTTGCGTTAAAAAGACTACATTGTGGTTATATACCATACTAGCGACCCGCCCCGGCTTCGCACGGGTGCAATGCTGATACTAAATACACTGCAGAAAAACTGTTACCTCGCGTCTGAATCGCGCGGGTACCTCGCGCACCCGGGGGCCTTGGTGACGTCCACTTCGCAACGGGCCGTGCAGCAGAAATCGTAATATTCGCCATAACTTCAAAACCAAACGTCCGATTTTAATCATTCAAAGACCAAATATTATCTACATAAACTGCATAAACTGTATGATATGAAATATATAATATGTATGTGATGAAATACTTTATTTTGATAAGGATTAATAGCATGAGTAAAATAAACGCGTTTAAATGTAGTAAAAAAAAAACAAGATTTTTAAATAAAGAAATGGTTATTTTGCCTCACTCGACATAGATAGGTATAGTGTGTCGCGGACTTTTTTGTAGATATTTATAAGATCTACAATTAATTAGAACAATTTATGGTTCTATCTTTTATAGTTTAGGCAGCGTACGCAAAATAAGTAACTTTTCTAGTTGATTTTTACACCATGTGTCCGAAAACCCAAATATCTTACGGAACCCTATTTTTTCCAAAATAAAATATAGCCTATGTTACTCGTGGATAATGTAGCTTTCGTATGGTGAAAGAGTTTTTAAAATCGGTCCAGTAGTTTTTGAGCCTATTCATTACAATCAAACAAACAAACATACAAACAAACAAAGTCTTCCTCTTTATAATATTAGTGTAGATTGGCTAAATAAATCAACAATCATAATAGTTATTACATCATTGTGTGTTTATTGCAGGTCTTCCACCTGGTTGGAGTATGCAGAAAGCGCCGAACGGCAGGATATTCTTCATCGACCATAACGCGAAGACCACCACGTGGATAGACCCCAGAACTGGTAAGTTCCCATTTTAACCCCCGATTTAAAGTTGAGTATTACTCAAACTGAACTTACAGTACGAACCACGGTTCTTTGCCTCTTCGAAGTCGCAATAGAAAAAAATAACTCGAAAAACAAACGAGATATAATTATTTTAAACAAATAAATCTGTTCCCTCTCGTGAAAACGCTCTTTAACATGGCAGCTGTATAGGCGTCATGGAATTTGACGTCAAAGATCATATCGGAATTCTCTTTCTAATTGTAATATTTGAAGCTTTGTAACTTCATCACTGATGAAGGTTTTTAAAAATAATTTCATGATTGCTTATCTACCAGAGCCACTAAGTATTTAATTTTGCATATAAAAAAATCAAATGCATATTGGGTGCGCAGGATGTCAATTTAACAAGAAACATAAACAGTTCAAGCGCGGGTAGGTCTCGCATGCGCTTTCTCGCGCAAGATGGCAGATGTAATGGCGTCTCAGTCGCTCGTATACGTTCGATGCATACTTGTGTCTTGATGAACTTAATGCAAATACGACTGTTGTTGCGAAAAGTGTTACACGTTGTTATTGTTTTAAATTATTTATGTTGGTTATTTCTTACTGTTTGATTTGTGTTTTTGTGGTGTACATGTTTGTTGTGCTTCTTTATGAACTTGTTATTGTTACTGGTTGTGTTTCTTACTTGTTTGTAATACAATACGAATAAATCAGAAAAAATATTCTACGAACGTAACACTTGTTTACGTGATTGCACCTCCGCTGTTGTCACTAAAACCTAACTTCCGAGAGGCAAAGAACAGTGCAAGTGGTTCGAACTGTAATCCTGAAAACCTGTTAAAATTGACAACAATAGAGTTTAACAAGTTCATAATTCGGATACTCAATTCAGTAAACCGCCCTTATTAAGGGTGTGTATTCCGTTCACTAGCGCCGCCAATCGTTTTTTATTAATTATGGTAAATTTATGACACGTAGATAAAAAACCGCTCTGTAGTGTTCTGAAGAAATGTGTCTATTATTTTTTGAGAGCTATTTATAATACATAACTCATGGCTAAATAGCCAAAACGGCAATTATTGCTAAAAGTGGCCACTTTTAGCAAAAATATCAACTTTGCCAACTATTTATGTACTAAAGTACAAAACATCTCAAAAAATAATAAATACATTTCTTTAGAACACTGCAGAGCGTTTTTTTATCTACGTGTCTTAAATTTACCATGATTAATAAAAAACAATTGGCGGCGCTAGTGGACGGAATGCGCCCTCTTAATTTGGTCAAATATTGGCATGCCTTATTGTATAGTTCCATGTAGCAGATCGTAGTAAAACTGATATTAATGTACTTACATACCATACGGGCCCTTATCTCCTCTACGCGATGCATACATTACATTTCAGATAAAAAGACAATCGTATTCGAAAATTAATACGTTTTGTATTAAACGAATAATAATATTCTAATTGACTGACCATTTCTTGCATTGAAATGTGATTTTTCATATCAGATAGCTATTTTGATACAGTCCCCCCAAATGCCCCCTAAAATACATATTTTCCATGTGGCGAGTTTTGAAGAAATACTTGACTAAATCATTTCTTCGAAGGGTCTTCTTTGTGGTACTTTTATTGTATTTCTAGCAACGCCCTGCGGTTTTACCCGCGTAGTTCCGGTTCCTGTGAGAATACGGAGAAAAAATACAGCCCATGTTACTCGGTAAAGATGTAGCTTACTATTGGTGAAAGAATTTTTAAAATTGGACGAGTAGTTTTCAATAGTAGCCGCACGGGTCGATCTTTAAAGTTAAGCAGTGCTTGCCAAGGTTGGTCTGTGGATGGGTGACCATCTTAATTACCGAGTTTCCGAGTGCCTCGGAAAGCATGTTAAGCCGTTGGTCCCGGCTGTCATTTGTAGATCTTTGGCAGTCGTTACGGATGGTCAGAAGCCAGTAAAATCTGACTCCAGTCTTGCCAAGAAGTACCGTGTTACCCAGTTAATGGGTTGTGGAGGTCTGGTAGACGCCACGTAAAATTCTGGTATTCAGATGAATCCGGTTTCATTGGAAGCCGACCCCAATATACTTGGGAAAAGGCTAGGCAGATGATGGTCGAGTAGTTTTTGAGTTAAATTGCAACAAACAAAAAATCTAATCTTTGCTCTTTATAATATTAGTAAAGTTAAACGTTAATTACAAGTTCGCTCAGTGACACATGTCTCTCGTCAGGGTGCGCCTCCAGCCTGCCCACGTCGGCTGCGCCGGCGCCGGCCGAGGCGGACGAGCTGGGCGCTCTGCCGGAGGGCTGGGAGGAGCGCGTGCACACTGACGGACGGATCTTCTTCATTGACCATAGTGAGTATGAGGGACACTTTGCAGCTTGCGATCATTGGACGAATTTTCGTCCTAAATGTGACCTTTGACAGGTGAACTTTTGGTCTAAAATGTTTGGTTCTTTATTATACTCGTATATCAAGTTTTTTTTCTTTATTAATAAAAAACAAACTTTATTTCAGATTACAGTTCATAAAAATAAACTATACTGTTTTGAACTTCAACGTTAACGTAGCACCTTTTTATTAAGATGACATTAATTCCTAGATTTCTAACATTACGTTAGGCAAACATAAAACATTTCGTTTTCTTGGCATTCAAATTCATTATTATCGCAAACCAATCCGTAATCATAGTCAAATCTTGTCTATTTAACCTAATCTAAAGATAAGTATCATCTGCAAAGAGTACTACATCACTAAAATGGTAAATCATTTTATTTATATACATCAGAAATAAGAATGAACCCAGTATAGTACCTTGAGGTGCACCTAAATGAACTGTGCTAACAGTTCCTGCAGGCTACCGCAGGACTTCACACCATTTAAATCTACCCATTGAAACCTATTATGTAAACATGAATTAATAACGTTAAGAGCATTGCTTCGGAGAACGTAATGAAGTAGTTAATGCAAAATGTATTAAGGTGTACGCAATCAAAGGCTCTGGAGAGATCACAGGAGACTGCAATTGCTAATGAAAAAAGTGCTTTAGGAGAGCAACACTCGCGTCTGTGGTTGACCTTTTGTAAAGCTATACAGTTCATTATAAAGGAGGCTATTTAGATTAAGACGACGCTACGAAGACACGATGATCGTTATTTTTTACCCATACCCACTTTGACGAGCCTACGTCATTACCCACTTATGCAATAGGTTCTTCTTCTTCCTGCCCTTATACCATGTTACTTGGGCTCAGCGCAATACGCTTTTTTCCCCTCTGCCCTATCAGCCGTCAAACTATTACACAATCCATCCATCTTTTCTTTGGCCTTCCTCACCTCCTCTCCCTCTTCATCTATCCACATGTATGTTCATTTCTCTTTTAGTTACATACGTTTCATCCCTCCTCTTCACATGACCATACGAAGACATGCGATTCCCTTTTAGCTTTTCCGTCACTGGCACCACTCTTAAACTACTTCTAGTGTAGACTTATATGCCTGCCGGAGTCGCGGGATTATTCGCAAGAGATACCGTGGCTCCGGAACACAAAGGGCAATGGAGGAACATGGATGGGTTTTAGTCAGTAGAAGTCTGACACTCCCTCCCGCTACACCCAGAGCGGGAGGAGTCATTGGATGATTTCCCATACCTAAAAAAAAAAAAAAGTGGAGACTTATATATGTGATAACAGAGTAAACTCAATACTTCTTAAGGGGTCATTGCACGATACGCGTTTTCGCGATTTAAGTGTTGTTTTCATGGTGAAAGTTGTTCACAATGATGAGTACAGTTACCCCTTTGGAGGTATAGCTTTTACTCTGTAAGAAGTAGTATGTGACCGAGCAGTGCCCCCCTAGACACGCGCACGACGCAGTGGGAGGACCCGCGGCTGTCCAACCCGCAGATCGCGGGCCCGGCCGTGCCCTACTCGCGCGACTACAAGCGCAAGTACGAGTACCTCAAGAGCCAGCTGCGCAAGCCGGTATGTTGTGTTCTAAATATTTTAGCTAAATCTTCACCGAAACAGTGTAGCAGGGGGCTACTCTCTAACCCCGAAGTCCGTATCACCTATGGCCTTACGATTAGTCCCAAACTCGAACTAAGCATGAATGACAACACGAGTTGATCGTAACTGTCAAATCGTGTTGTCATTAATTCTAACGGCCGAACTATCACCAGCTTTGGCATACTGGAGATAGCAAAACAAATGAAACAATATGAAAATTATATAGGTTTTCTGTTGTTTCATTTGTTTTTCTATTTCCAGTATGTGATAGATAGGATATTGGGTTCGGCCGTTAGTGGTTAGATGATACGGAGTAGAATACGCCCACAACTAAGCCCGAAACTACGGAATTCGGGCTTAGAAAGTAGCCCGCCTGGTAAGAGAGTTTAATCGGCAATGTTGTGTCACTAATATCACTCTGGGCAATAGGGCTCTGGGTTTTGACTAAAATAACTAAATATTCAGCAAGTACACTCCAGCAGACTAGCAACTCCATACATACTGGCGATAGCACGATAATGAATAAACGCCACAAGCCAGCTGGGCAATACATTTATTCCAGCATAGTTTCCTATGAAAGCTGGCATAGTCATTTAAATTTTTCACTCAGGTGTAGCTTATGAAACTGGTATACAAGGTGGAAGAGAAAAAAAATTAAACCTGAGGACCTGCCGGAGTCGCGGGCCTATTCGAAAGAGATACCGTGGCTCCGGAACACAGAGTGCAATGAAGGAACATGGATGGGTTTTAGTCAGTAAAAGTCTGACACTCCCTCTCGCTCCGCCCAGAGCGGGAGGAGTCATTGGATGATTTCCCATCCCTAAAAAAAAGGTCTTAGTGTGAGTTTTCTAACGTACTCGATCGCGTTAACGTAAACGTTTGCTTATGTCAAAGTGTATAGAAAAAAAAAAGGTTATCGGTTATTCTCACCGGGCGGCGCTTATTCAGCTTCAATACAAATTCGCATTCTCACACTAAGCCCTCTGAAAAGGGTTCGTCTGTCATCGTTATGAATGAATATAAATACGGCAGCCACCTTGAACTCGCGAATAAAAAAGTCAACTGTTCAGTACATTTTGAGATAGGCCCTAGACAGACGGACCGCATTTCAACTGCAATCCAACCGCAAATTGCAGTTCGGATGCAGTTTGAATGCAGTTGACACGACTGCAATAGAACTGCAAACCAAACGTGCAGTCCGATTGCAGTCGGCGTGCAATCAATCGTGTGAACTGCACACCAACTGCAATAGAACTGCACGGTTGGTTTGCAGTCGTGTCAACTGCAGCCGAACTGCAATTTCCGGTTGGATTGCAGTTGAAATGCGGTCCGTCTGTCTAGAGCCTTATACGAAGAAAAATGTATGGGGCACTCGATTTTTTTTCGCGCCATATTAAAAGTTGTTCATAATTATTGGTATAATGACCCTTTTTTCAGGTGCGTTTGTTCTTTTACACGTTGTATATATAGTTTCTCGATGCTTTTCTTTAAGGGACTATTCACACTTATTCAGCTCCATTCGCGGTTCGCTGAACGATTTTGGTCACACTTATACAGTTCTGCTTCTATTAGCCGCGTACAGCGTCGTAAAAAGAGAAGAATGGCAGCAGCAGAGCAGCGCTGAACTCTATCTATAGCACTTGCATGATAATAACACATTAATTTGTCCTCATTTTGTACTTGATTGCCGCAAAAACCGAGGGGGCCGAGTCACCCGCGTCCGTAGGAGAATATCCTTCAGCGAATCCCTACACGTGGTCCCCGGGTGGTGCTAAACAGGTGACACTAACCGCCTCCGTGGTCTAGTGGTTATACCACCTGATTCAGACCCAGAGGCCCCGGGTTCGATTCCCAGCGGAAACAAATTTTTTGCTCGGTTTGGTTGGTGGTAGGACTTGTTCTAAGTCCGCCTGGCAAGCCACCACCATCATGTCTAAGTCTGTCGCCATAACAACAATGTTAACAGCATCGTTGTGTTCCGGCAGTTAGAGACAGCAGTTAGATGATAGCCAGTTAGCCAGTTCCTCTGTGTAAGAGGAGGGTGAAACTCGCTTCTATCTTCGGCCTAATCATCACTTTCCATCAGGTGAGATTTGGGCCAAGAAATTTCCCTTTTTGAATAAAAAAAAAAAAAAAAACTGAATAGACGCGGACAGCTGAACGGATGCGTACGCGTCTCCATACAAAATCGTTATTTTATTTGGACATAAGCTGAATAGAGCTTAATTAATGTGAGTAGTCCCTAAGGTCGTTTTATTGTGACTATCGAAGAATCCTACTAGGAAAGTGCTGCCCTACTCGTATGATGCGTCAATGCGGGTATTCTAGAGTCTTCTCAAATACTAATCATCATTTATTGTATTGGTATCTTTCAGAGCAATGTGCCAAACAAGTTCGAGATCAAAGTACGACGCAACTCAATCCTGGAGGATTCGTACCGCATCATTAGCTCCGTCAGTCGACTGGACTTGCTCAAGACCAAGCTATGGGTCGAGTTCGAGTCGGAAGTTGGACTTGGTGAGTATATTCTATCATTCCATCATTTTCATAAAGGCGGAGATCGTGGCTAAATAACAACGGCCGATATGTGGTGACATATCAATACTTACTGTAAAGTAAGGAAAGTGGCCAACTTGAGAGAGATTAAAAAATAACATGAAAGTTTGTAAAATCTCGACAAATTGTCTACGGAATACTTTGTTTTACGTATCAAATGTCTAGTAGACTTGTGCTCTGATTGGTCGCCAGTCGCCATTTTATTTCAGTTCACAATTTTTCTGAATGAAATCGAGAAATTATAAACCATGAAATTGTAAAGCGTAAAAAACCATTCTAAATGTTTCACAATTTATCAAAAGTTTACAATCTCTCATAATATTTTATAATCTTACGAATTTTGTCACTTTCTGGTGACATATGCTCGCGTTCGACACACAATCCCATTTGATGGAAAGCGATGATGTGGACGACGATGAAACAGCCTCGAATATAATCCATTCATTCTTGACTTGAAGACCCCACAGGTCTTTCAGGAAACTCAGACTCAAACAGAGAATTCCATTCCTTTGTGGGGACAATTAACTAACTGATCTTCAATTCTGATCTTTTTAGATTATGGTGGCCTAGCCAGAGAATGGTTCTTCCTGTTGTCGAAGGAGATGTTCAACCCGTACTACGGGTTGTTCGAGTACTCGGCCATGGATAATTACACGCTGCAGATCAACCCCAACAGTGGCGTATGCAACGAGGAGCACCTCAGCTACTTCAAGTTCATCGGCAGGGTCGCCGGCATGGCGGTGTACCACGGCAAGCTGTTAGATGGTGAGCTATCTATACTATATCTATACTATATCATGGACACAACGAGGAGCACCTCAGCTACTTCAAGTTCATCGGCAGGGTCGCCGGCATGGCGGTGTACCACGGCAAGCTGTTAGATGGTGAGCTATCTATACTATATCTATACTATATCATGGACACAACGAGGAGCACCTCAGCTACTTCAAGTTCATCGGCAGGGTCGCCGGCATGGCGGTGTACCACGGCAAGCTGTTAGATGGTGAGCTATCTATACTATATCTATACTATATCATGGACACAACGAGGAGCACCTCAGCTACTTCAAGTTCATCGGCAGGGTCGCCGGCATGGCGGTGTACCACGGCAAGCTGTTAGATGGTGAGCTATCTATACTATATCTATACTATATCATGGACACAACGAGGAGCACCTCAGCTACTTCAAGTTCATCGGCAGGGTCGCCGGCATGGCGGTGTACCACGGCAAGCTGTTAGATGGTGAGCTATCTATACTATATCTATACTATATCATGGACACAACGAGGAGCACCTCAGCTACTTCAAGTTCATCGGCAGGGTCGCCGGCATGGCGGTGTACCACGGCAAGCTGTTAGATGGTGAGCTATCTATACTATATCTATACTATATCATGGACACAACGAGGTACACGCTGTATTATATAGAACGCTGCCGCTCAGTCGTCGCATTGCCGGCGCTATGCATCATGTGGCATCGATCTAAATGTAAAATGTGTGTATGTGTGGTGTTTTCATTATTAAACCACTGAATGGAATTTGTTCAAACTTTGCACACGGATATACCCGGATTGCGATAAGGGACACTTCTCATTCCGATAGTAAGTTCCCTAACGATAATAAACCCCAAACTATTTACTCCCTTGGCCATCATACGTTGTTTTTTTTAACCGACTTTCCAAAAAGGAGGAGGTTCTCAATTCGGATGTTTGTATTTTTTTTTTATGTTTGTTCGGGAGTAACTCCGTCGCTTGCCAACCGATTTTAAAAATGATTTTTTTGTTGGAAAGGGAATACTTCCCAAATGGTCCCATGATAAGGAAACCAGGATCTGATGATAGCATCCCAGAGAAGTCGAGGGGAACTTTCGAAAATCGTGCGTTCGTATTTTGCTTTTCTGCGATTTTGCAGTGGTGTTGTTAGGTTGGGGGTATCACTAAAAAGTAAAAAAACTTTTTACAAAAAAATACAACCGACTTCCAAAAAAAAACTACAACGTAAAAAATAACTTTAATTTCGGAAGTCGGTGTCAAAAAAACGAACAAATTAACAAAAACACCGAGTTGTATTTTTTTGTAAAAAGTTTTTTTTTATTATTGATAGGCACGCGGTTGACCTCTGCCTCACCTGAATTGATCGTAAGTGATGATGCAGTCTAAGGTGGAGCACGCTTGCCTAGAAGTAACCTATTCACTCTTTGACTTAAAGACTCCCAGGTTGTAGCTATCAGGAAACACAGACTCTGGCAGGGAATTCCACTCCTTAGCTGTACGCACTATGAATGTGTTCCCAAAACGTTTTGTATTACAATATGAATAAAGTGTTGTGTGTGTTTATATTATTTTTTTATTTGTTTCAGCATTCTTCATCCGTCCATTTTACAAGATGATGCTGGGAAAAACGATAGAGCTGCTTGATATGGAGTCCGTTGACCTGGAGTACTATAACTCGCTCATGTGGATCAAGGTACGAGTATTTCTTTTATTTATTTAAGGTCTTTTTTACACTATCCTGTAAGAAGAATAATAGTTTATTACTGCAGCGACCAGCAAAAGAGGCATTGATGGACGAACGTGTAAATGTAGGCCGAGGCGTAGCCGAGGCACACATACGTAAGTTCATTAATGCCTAGTTGTGGCCAAGGCTTGTATAGTACTTTTCCCAAATAATGCGCGGAAATTAAAACTAAGTAGTACCTAGACAGAACTTTTTATTTGAAATACAATTACTTTTCAAAATCAATGACGAAAAACATTATTTTTCCCGCTAAGTGTTATGCTGTTTTCTTTTTCAATAAACAGCTTTCTATTTGCAAGCCTCGTTTGCCATTTTCCGGAGTAAAAGATCGTTCCATTTTAAATTACACGACAGATATGAGTTTACTTTGTAATTTGGCCGCTATATACGACAGATATGGATTTTTCATACATATTTTTCCAGCCGCTGTATATTTGGTCAGTACAGCAATTTCGATTTATCTCGAGGAATGTTGTCAAAATAATGCTCACATTTCCAAGCATGTTTGAGAAATAATAATTTTTCACGTCAGAAAATATATTTACTACTAACTGACACTACAATGTATGCATGAAAAGAATATTTATTATCTACACATTCTATCTAAAAATTAAATGAAATGAAAAGAAATCATTTATTAAAATGTCTTAATTCTAAATTACACTGTAGAACATAAGATAGCAAAGGTATTAATATCACTGTCGCCTGAACTAGGAGGGTCCTGTGTTTCAGGCGAAGAAGTTCAATATTGTATACATTCTTAAAATTATCACTTACACAGTCAATATTTACTAGGTACAACAAGTTTACTTTTACCTACATATTAACTCTAAAATTATATAACGTTATTAATGAATTAACTAAAAAAAAAAATATAAAAAATATACTAACAGTGAAAATAGAATCAAAATTGCTCGAAAAATATAGGAGATTTAAACAAATATATCTGTCCCTCTCACGAAAACGCTGTTTTAAATGGCAGCTGTATAGGCGTCATGGAATTTGACCTCAAAGTTCATATCGGACTTCTCTTTCTAATTGTAATCTTTGAAGCTTTATAACTTCATCGCTGATGAAGGTATTAAAAAAATAATCTCATGCTTGTTTTCTAGAGCTAATAAGTATAACATTTTGTGAAAAAATAAATCGCATGCATATTCCCTATTGTCTGTGTCTTGAATTCCAGACTCCTTCTAAATACGTTCCATTTGTTACATGATATTCGTAACACTAACTGACCCGCGCAACTTCGTCTGCGTCACATTTTTCATTAATGCTCCGCTTCTATTGACCTTAGCGTGATGTTATACAGCCTTCCTCGATTTATTAGCTATCCAACACTAAACAAAAGATTCAAGTCGAACCAGTACTTTCTGAGATTAACGCGTTCAACCAAACTAACACAAAATGAGAAAAATAAAACTTTCAAAGGAATTTAAACTTAAAAAAGCGGAAAATAACAAAAAAGGAACACAATATATCTCACGAAAAGAAAAAAGAAGACCATTTGTAGAGGCATCCGATTCGGGTTTGGCCTCTCCGATCTTGGGCGGTGGATGCGACTGCACGCAGTCAAGTAGACATTCCCCAGGACCGGCGTGTCTCACGCAGCTTAAAATAATTAAATATAATATATTACTAACACTAGTTTATAAGTTTGCATTGTTACTAACAAATTATGGAATGAGATTCTGAAATAAATGTTTATTTATTTATTTATCAAAGCCGCCAAACAAGAAAAACTGTCGCAGCGATATTTTTACAACAACAAAAAGAACCGCAACGCCAATTATCCCACCAACAGCGAACTACTAACAAAATCCTGCATCACGGTATCAAAGTTCTCCGTGCGATTTGAACATATACAGGGTTATTTGTAAAACACCGACAACCTCTCAGGGCTATGTTACTAACATCTACAATATTATTTGATAGATACGTATGTCAAAGTTTACTACTTAGAAGTTTATTAAAAAATTATAGACAGATACGTCAAACAATGTTGGATGCAAAAAATTTTTGGAAATATTCGTGAATTTAAATGTTTATCTTATAATACTTTTAATTTTTATTATTATTATTTTTTTTTTTAATTTATTCAAATATTGTGATTATTTGGAAGAAAAAACACAAAACTGCCAATCTCGAGAGACCTCGAAATTGGCGAGATCTCGCAGTATTGTTATTCATAAACTCGCGGGATCTTGCTTGAGTCCCAATTTTGCGAGTTTTGCATTCCCTAGTCCTGAGAGGTTAATCATAATCATTTTATTTCTTTGCAAACATGGGTATAGTACTTACGTAGTTGTTTTTGAAATGATAAAGTTCTCCATATTTTACCGACACATGGGCATGCAAAGGTTTACAATTTCAAATAAAAATATCAAAAAATTACTGGTAGTCATGGAATTTACAATATACAAAATGTCAGCGTAATCACATAAAAAAATGTCAGTGAGATCACATAAATAAAAAAACGTCAGCGTGATTATATTATTATATTCAATAATTCAATAAAAAAATAGGACAATGGATGATCACAATAATTAGGTATGTCAATCAGAGCAATAGTAATTCAATGAATTATCATTAAGAAAATCGTCAATTGTGTAATAAGTTTTCATGATTAAGAATTCGTTTAGCGCCCTTTTAAATTCTAATACAGTCATATTTTTATATTATTAAGTACTCTAATATATACGAGGGGAGCAGTACAATTAAGGTGGAAGCGCCAGGGTAGCCCGCGAAATTCAAATATTTTTATGTTTTTTGCAATTTGCCGGTCAGTGTGAAGCTGTATGTTGAACAAAATACAATTCGCGGCCGTAACGCATATTTATCTAAAGAATTATACCCATTTTAATTATCAATAACATTCAATCGAGTTCTATGAACTTAGAAGGTTGTATTGATGATTCCAATGATGATTAACCCTGTATAACAGTCCGCATATCAACTGTCATCGGACACAACAACCGTCCGATCGGACCCCCTTTTCAATGGAGGTTTGCGGGACCCAACACCCTGCCGCTTATCTCTATAGATTTAAATCATTCTACTTGTCTACAGGAAAACGACCCTTCAGAACTGTACTTAACGTTCTCGGTGGACGAGGAACAGTTCGGTAAGACCATACAGAGGGACCTGAAGCCAGGCGGCTCCAACATCTCCGTCGATAACGATAATAAGGACGAGTATATCAAGTAAGTAGCTTAAATGAATAGTAGCGGCGTGATCTCACCAATGTACGGTGGGCAAACGAGACTTGTAAGTCCTATAGTCGGTGAGCATTGACTGACGAACCAATAACGTGAAGCGTCAGAGCTGTCTTCGTCTAACCGACCAATGGAGTTACTCACGACTCGTGCCAGTTATTATACCCTGTGTTTCTGCCTAGTATTTTTGTGAGGGTTCCGTTCCCAAGAGGAAGCAATGGAGCCCTATTACTGTGCGTCCGCTGTACGTCCGTCTGTATGTAAGCGGGCAGTATCTCATGAACCGTAATAGGAGACAGTTTTTTTTATTTAATTCGTTTTTTGTCTTTTTTATTATTATTTTAATTATCTGACTATGTAGGTCAATCTTTCAACGTCAACACTTGCTTGAGTGTGTATTTTGTTTTATAGTATCATAGTGTGCTAGCTGTTATTTTTTTTGTTTTGTGTCATGTGTTAATACTTTGCTTTCCACACATTGTATAAATTCTAGTTCCTAAAACGTAACAGACAGATGTGTTGCTGGAGAGTTTGTTGGCCACTTCTTCTCCACAGCTAAAACTAGCAAGTGGTGACGGGCGGGCGTTTTGGGGGACTGTCTTTTGTAGAACTTGACGTTCAAAAAGTGCTGACTCTCAGTCTAATTTGAATAATTGACTTTTGAATTGAAGTTTTGAATTTTGAGTTGAAATTTTCAATGTTAGTGTTTCTATTGCCGATATACCCGTACAAGAAACATGTTTTTTCGGTTTATGACCCTTCGTTTGAGGGTTCGACTCGCACTCGGCCGGTTATCTTGATAAGTTTGTTTGATCAAAATTTCACCTGATGAAAAAAACAATGTTGAGGTAGAGAATGGAGCACGCTTGCCTAGCAAATAACCTTTTCTCTCGACTAAAAAGCTCCCAAGTTGTAGCATTTTCTATTTTTTTATTTCTGATGGGTTTATTCTTGACTCTAGTCTTGGTCAGAGATGACAGAGACAAAGTCTACGATGGAGCGAGCTTACCCAGAAGTAGCCTGTTCACTCTAACTTTGAAGAGATTAGGGTTGTAAGCGTTCGGAAACACAGACGCAGGCAAAGAGTTCCACTCCTTTGCTGTGCGTATTATAAAAGTTTCGTTTGGAAACGCTTAGTGCGAAATTTTTCCTTATAAATACTTGACATTGACACTTCTGTGTTGCCATCAATAGTTCTTTTTACGCTCCCTATACAAAATAACTTAAAAGAATGAGTCTCAATTCTGTATCCATTCCACCATAGACTAGTAATCCAGTGGCGGTTCGTGAGCCGCGTGCAGGAGCAGATGTTCGCGTTCCTGGAAGGGTTAGGGGGCCTGGTGCCTCTCCCCCTGCTGAAGATCTTCGACGAGAATGAGCTGGAGCTGCTGCTGTGCGGCATCCAGCACATCGACGTGCGCGACTGGAGAGCCAACACGCTGTACAAGGGAGACTACCACGCTAACCATATCGTGGTGCAGTGGTTCTGGAGGGTGAGTATATACTCTGTGCTCAGTTAATATTGCTGGCCCTAAACTGCTTTTATTTCCTACTCCTCAGCTGTACTCGTCTGATTAATTTCGTTGCGGGATCCAAGACAGTTGAACCATTTCTCCGGGACTCATCGGGCTTCATTAGCTCGGTGTTTTTCTGGTGGTCGCCACTGTTGATACTGGCTTTCAGGAGTTGCAGTGGCTGGGTATGTGTGACGAAGCCTAAATTCCCACTTTTAAGGCGTCGTCCAATATACAGGGCGAATTTTTAAAGTGTGCGTGATAGGCCAAATCTATGAGCAATATCGAAAAGGATTCAAAGGAGTTTCGAGCCTGATTTTGATCAAAACCAAAATCGTTTGTTTGAGGAAGCTTTATAAATGTATTTGAAGCATATTATACCTTATCCCTGTCTCTCTCTCGTAGGTTGTGCTGTCGTTTTCGAACGAAATGCGGTCTCGCCTGCTACAGTTCGTGACGGGCACATCCCGCGTGCCCATGAACGGCTTCAAGGAGTTGTACGGCAGCAACGGGCCGCAACTGTTCACCATAGAGAAGTGGGGCTCGCCCGACAACTATCCCCGAGCGCATACGTGGTAAGTGAACATGAACGGCTTCAAGGAGTTGTACGGCAGCAACGGGCCGCAACTGTTCACCATAGAGAAGTGGGGCTCGCCCGACAACTATCCCCGAGCGCATACGTGGTAAGTGAACATGAACGGCTTCAAGGAGTTGTACGGCAGCAACGGGCCGCAACTGTTCACCATAGAGAAGTGGGGCTCGCCCGACAACTATCCCCGAGCGCATACGTGGTAAGTGAACATGAACGGCTTCAAGGAGTTGTACGGCAGCAACGGGCCGCAACTGTTCACCATAGAGAAGTGGGGCTCGCCCGACAACTATCCCCGAGCGCATACGTGGTAAGTGAACATGAACGGCTTCAAGGAGTTGTACGGCAGCAACGGGCCGCAACTGTTCACCATAGAGAAGTGGGGCTCGCCCGACAACTATCCCCGAGCGCATACGTGGTAAGTGAACATGAACGGCTTCAAGGAGTTGTACGGCAGCAACGGGCCGCAACTGTTCACCATAGAGAAGTGGGGCTCGCCCGACAACTATCCCCGAGCGCATACGTGGTAAGTGAACATGAACGGCTTCAAGGAGTTGAGTCTATGGATCAAAGATTGAACGTTAATCAGAATAAAGGAGATATTCCAGAAATGTATGGAGCCTGGGCTAGCAGTATGTACACTTAATGTGAATATCGCGAATATAGTGACCGTTTTTTTTGTCCATTTCCTTTAATTTCACTTCATTTCAATGTACATTAAATTTAACTTAGTCAAAGAGAGCAACAATATAAAATTAAACATGGCTGATCAGATCAGCAGTAAGAATGCGAAAAATTGTCATTTTGACAATGATATTTGATTGAAGTGTATAAAAGACGCGATAAAAAAAAACCTTGAATTTCGATTAAATAAGACTACAGGATATCCTACTCGATTGCGGCAGCACAAGCACAAAAAACTCCGAAACACATCCAATTCACAGTCAAAACAAAGAAAGACTCAAAGACGTCACTTCTTAAAACTGTCAAAGTCGTCTAATGTCATGTCACAACTGTCATGGCGGCCCTAAAAATAGAGTTATATCAAGACCTTTCAAATGAATATTTTTGTACGCCTGAACCTTACTTCAGATTATTTTGTTAGTATTTTAATGAAATTCCCCTATTTTTTCGTATTTATCTATGTAGTGTAACATAGTGGCAGCCCAAAATCGAAAAAATGTTTTATAAAAATTTTGCTTTTTATTTGCGCTTGGCTGTAGGGGCGTAAAAAGACCTGTGATATGTAGTCGTGTAGCGTTCTTACCTCCTGCCTAAGGATTTATTTAAAACTAGCTGTTACCCGCTACTGCAAACGGCGCATTTCCCATTTCTTCCCGGTACCGTAGGATTTTCAGGGAATCCTCTTTTAGTGCTCCCCTACGGAGTGTAGAAAAAAATACATGCCTAAGTTCAGCTTTCTACGACCAGTAGTTTCGGTTGTGCGTTGTCTGTCAGTCACTCAGTAATGGAAGAATTTTATGGATTATATTAGCTGACCCGTGCAACGTCGTCTGCGTTACATTTTTCATTACTGCTCCGCTCCTATTGGTGTTAGCGTGATGATATATAGCCTATAGCCTTCCTCGATAAATGGGCTATCTAACACTGAAAGAATTTTTCAAATCGGACCAGTAGTTCCTGAGATTAGCGCGTTCAACCAAACAAACAAACAAACAAACTCTTCTGCTTTATAATATTAGTATAGATTAGTAACAGCAGATGCTTATGACAGCCATACCCACATTTTACGAAATTACCCAGCAAAGTAATATATTTGTGTTTCCCGAATGTTCTTTGGGGAAAACTCGACAACATCCGGCAGACATGTGTACTTGACATCTTAACAATGATTAATGTTCCCCCAGCTTCAACCGCATCGACCTGCCGCCGTACGAGAGCTACGCGCAGCTGCGCGAGAAGCTCATCAAGGCCATCGAGGGCTCGCAGGGCTTCGCCGGCGTCGACTGAGACTTCGCCCGCGGCGCCGCCGCGCTGTTGCAGCGCCTGGCTCGCGTGCTCACAGCGCCGCTCCACTGATGCTGCTCAGGGCACACCACTCATCTACCGTCACTGCACTTGACAAAACCTCTATGTGATTTCCAACAAATTGTCAAGAGAGACAATAAACTGTATTATTTGATGATTCGTTGACTAATTAATAATTTAAAAAACCAGCCAAGTGCGAGTCGAATTCGCAGACGAAGGGTTCCGTACAAGCCTTTTTTGTTATTTAATGTTACAGCGGCAATAGAAATACATAATCTGTGAAAATTTCAACCAGCTACCTGTTATGGTTCTTGAGAAACAGCGCGCTGACTGACAGACGGACGGACGGATAGCGCAGGCTTAGTAATAGGGTTCCGTTGGTTACCCTTTGTTTACGGAACTCTGAAAATGCAGTTTGAACTGAGATACAAAAGAAAAATATCATATTATAAATGCAGATTAGAGGTTTTGGCAAGCGCACCGACGCTATTGTTCTTGTTAACCGTCTGAAGACCCGAAGTTCTGGAAGAAAAATTATCCTTAAGCCTAAGACACTTATCTCACCACAAACAATCAGCGACAACTAGTAAAACTTGAAACGAGTTTTCTCCTCAGCAGTCTAATCCGACTTCTCAACATTGTCTCGGATCTAACAAGCCGATTAGGAGAATTAGACAACTGTATAGAATGACCCACTTAGTAAATACGCCACAGGGCATGCCGACCCGCTAACACTGACCTTAGTGCGAGTTTTTGTGGCTCATCGTAAGGCCTGGCTGAAGCTGCTTCATTATTAAGAAGTACACGCAACCATGTCTGCGGAATTTCCCCTCATAGGTAGGGATTTCTGGTTAGGGTTAGGTAGGTGGTTGACCCTTCCAAAACTTTGAATAGATGATTACAAGAGGAATTTCTTGCATCCTCTATTCTTAAGGGCGTAGCTCATGTGAAGGTTAAATACTCATTGCTTCAGGGCTTTATAAGCATTGTCATTGGCCGTATGTAAAAGGAAGGTTTGGAACGGTCACCTGAAAAAGATAACGTTTCGAATGATGAAATAAGAGTTGTAGTGTTTTGTTTAGAAGATTCCTTGTATTGATTTGAAGCCGGGCGCATGGTCGCCAATATATTCGATTATTGCTGAATTCCTTTTTTTATTCCTTACGCCCCCATTTCCATCATCACAAATGGTGGAGGCGCCGGGTACATAAAAAACCCAGGTACATAACGGCGCTACGTAGGAACTATGCCGGGTAGATATTAAAAACCCGGAAACGCTTGTACAAGGCGTACATTGTACCAGAAAAATAAATCGCGTGTGTGCAAGACGCGAGTGACATTGCACGAAGATAATAGAGAAAGAAACGCATATATATTATCATGAGATATTGATGATAGTCAGGCGCTAAATAAGTCGACGCCTGGAGATACAGCTAAGTGGTTTTTATAAATAGTGATATTTCGTATAGAAAAATGTTGACGTATACCGGTATAGACCGAGTATGCTTCGAAGAATTCCTGGAGGAATTCAGGCTCGCCGCTATCAGCAGCGAATGGCTCGAAAGCGATTACGCGCTAATTTTGGGCGCTTTCCTACAAAGCGCAGCTAGATATTTTTATAATATGACTTATCATGACGGGATTGATTTTTCGTCGCTATGCGACCAAATACGAAAAGAATTCCCATGCAAATGTATTGTTTTGAAGCCGGGCGCATGGTCGCCAATATATTCGATTATTGCTGCATTTTCGTTTTTTTAATCTTTACGCCCCCATTCCATCATCACAGTACTCGATCGCGTTTCGGCAATTTGTAAGTGCACTTTCTTGACAATAGGGAATATGCATGCGATTTTTTTACTAGCAAAATTATATACTTATTAGCTCCAGTAAACAATCATCAAAATATTTTTAAACACCTTCATCAGCGATAAAGTTATAAAGATTACAATTAGAAAGAGAAGTCCGATATGAACTTTGTCGTCAAAGTCCATGACGCCTATACAGCTGCCGTAGAAAACAGCGTTTTCGGGAGAGGGACAGATATATTTGTTTAAAATAATTATATCTCGTTTGTTTTTCGAGCAATTTTGTTTCTATTTCCGCTGTTACTATTATATTCTTCTTATATTATATAAAATTCTTGTGTCACAACGTTAGTTACCTTACTCCTCCGAAACGGCTTTACCGATTTTTCCAAATTTTATATGCATATTCAGTAGGTCTGAGAATCGGCAACTATCTATTTATCATACCCCTAAGTGGGGTTGTCCACACCTAACTTTAAAAAAAAAATTGAACAATTTTTTTCACTAAGCGTTTCCAAACGTCATTAATAATGCGCACAGCAAAGGAGTGGAACTCTTTGCCTGCGTCTGTGTTTCCGAACGTTTACAATACTAATCTCTTCAAGAGTGAACCGGCTCCTTCTGGGTAAGCTCGCTCCATCGTAGACTTGTCTCTGTCACCTCTGACCAAGATAAACAGTCAAAAGCAAAACCACTTCAAATAAAAAATGAAAAAAGTTTCGAAAAAGCAACACTAGATGGCATTGTAAACACCGTGCACGTTCTATAACGAAAAACTTATTCATACTCTATGTTATGTCTTCTTCCTCTATTTTCACTGTAACTTCTATACATAAATAAAGGTTTTCATTTTATTCTTTTTACCGTACGATTTCACATAAGCAATAAGGTATATGCATGAAAAAAATATTTAATTTCTATACAGGGTATCTAAAATATACCAAAATATAATACTAACAGTGAAAATAGAATTAAAATTACTCGAAAAACTAACGTGGTACATTTATTTTAAACAAACATGTCTGTCCCTCTATATAGTAAATCTATATATAGTAAAAATCTTACAAAAGGTAATTAATGGCTTTCTTAAATCTAGTTTAAGGCTAAAATTAACTTCAGGTATAAGATACTTAACTAGGAACTTAAAATCTAAGTAGCGACCTGCCCGAACTAGGTTTATTTAAACCTGTTTTTCCGGCCAACTCACTTTACACTTGATTTGGAAGAAGCTGTACTGCTGACGAAGCTAATAGGGAATATGCATGAAAAAAGTATTTATGATCTGAACAGTTTATCTTAAAGTATTCGAAAATATAATACTAACTGTGAAATTATAATCTAAATTGCTCGAAAAACGAACGAGATACAATTATTTTAAACAAATATATCTGTCCCTCTCGCGAAAACGCTGTTTTCTATGGCAGTTGTATAGTCATCGTGTAATTTGACGTCACATTACGTATCGGACTTCTCTTTCTAACTGTAGTCTTTGAAGCTTTCTAACTTAATAAATGATGAAGGTATTTAAAAAATAATTTCATGATTGTTTACTAGAGCTAATAAGTATTTTATTTTGCAAATAAAAAAATTGCATGCATATTCCCTATTGTAGTAGCCGCTACCACACTTAACTCATTCATGTTCCCCATTGTTGCGCTCGAGAACATTCACAACTCGCACTAAGGCTACAGAGAAGGCATGAGCAATAAAGACAGCTTACGTCGAGACGAGGTGATGTTTGTAGCCTCTGAGTTGTTTTGTACTGCGCAATGCAGATCGTGGTTCGTATTCGAATTCTCTCACTGTAACTTTAACCTTTCTGTGTAAAAAATAAAGTTCTATTTGTATCGCTATCTTAATATAAACTTCACGTCGCATCACGTCTCGGTATACGTTGATCTTTAATAATCCATTCTTACTCAAGGCGGGTCGGCATTCAGTTTTCATTATGCCTTACTATATAGGGATTATTCCTGATTAAAAAAACAACGTGTTGCACTCCGGGAGTGCCGGCATAAGTGAAAACTTGCATTAACTTTGTACATTTTTGAATCATCCGTCTTACGAATTTTCGATCAGGTCACGTGTCCTGACGCAAGTTTAACATTTTATACCCATCCAAAGGAAAGTGCTCAACGCCGTTAAAGAAGTATTCACTTCAAAAATATGATTCAATTTAGTCCGTCAGATAGAATATCGAAAATATAGGTCACGTATTTTTTTTGTCTTGTCAAATCAATCTTTTGTCGTCACTTCAACGTAAAAAGTTTACTTATATGTGACGTTCATTTTGCAAATAATCAAACCCATCCAAATGCAATAGTTTCCAATCTATCCGTGTCCTATTTAGACAACAAATTACAATTTCACGCGATATTTAACAATCTAACGGCGTTAGCCACTTTCCGGTGAGACAATCACTAGATTTTTTTACTCATCTACCCGATGTATAAAAATACTTATATGTGACGTTCATTTTGTAAATAATCAAACCCATCCAAATGCATTAGTTTCCAATCTATCCGTGTCCTATTTAGACAACAAATTACAATTTCACGCGATATTTAACAATCTAACGGCGTTAGCCACTTTCCGGTGAGACAATCACTAGATTTTTTTACTCATCTACCCTATGTATAAAAAAATAGTTCCATGAAAAGCGGTCGTTTGGATTCTCGCTAACAGTCTCAGGATCCGCATTCGTCGTAGTACTGGAAATTACTGAGAACATTAATTTATGAATGACTGACTAGCTTTCGACCGCGACTTTGTACGCGCATATCTCGTTTTTTCCCGTTCCCGTACGAATTTCGGGAAATCCCCTCTTAGTGCACCCCTACGGAGTGTCAAGAAGCTACATGCCCAATTTTAGCTTTCTACGACCAGTAGTTTCGGCTGTGCGTTGATATATAAGTCATTGAGTCAGTTTTCCCTTTTATATTTATAACTAGCTTTCTCCCGCGGCTTCGCTCCCGTCAACTGTAACTCTCTTTTATTTTATTTAAGAACCTTCTCCTGACAGTATCAAACACGACAAAAAAATAATTAGCGAAATCGGCCCAGCCGTTCACGCGTGAATCGATGACCAAGGGAAATAGGGATTCATTTTTATAAATATAAGATTGATACCAGAAAGTTGTCTAATCTATTTATACCCGGTTTCTGAGGTTTTTATCAGTCGTTTATGTGTCCATTAACGCTATCGCAACGCCACTAGTTGGTTGGTGCTTAACGGATAGATAAATGACCAATATAAATTACAGATCAAGGTACCCGAAACTGTCAAATTTTGCCAAACAAAATTCAACTTAATCGTTATAGCTATAAAGTTGAAAATCGGTTACAGAAATTTGACAGATTGTTGTAGCATGGTGTGCTGGCGATTGAACCTCAGAAACCGGGCATTATTCGGCTATTATAAGGCTTTTGCGTAGTCTAGCTAGAGGCGTATGAAAACTTTGGTCAAACTTAAAAAACAATCAAAACATACTAATTAATATAAATGTCTGCAACAATTTTTATGAACAGTCAGAAATTACAATTATTTGCACTGTAGCGCACGGTTTCCAATTTAAATGGCAGACTCCGTAAAATTGTAAACAATCTTGATTAAATTGTAATTTATCGATATGTTATGAAAAAATCGTTTTGTATATAATAAATTTCATCCAATTTCAATAGTTTTCAATAAATCCGACTTATTCAGAAAAAAAAAATACAATTTCACGCGATATTTTACAATCTTACGAAGTTTGCAATTTTCCGGTGACATTATGTAAAGATTAATGTTTTATTCTCATGTAAACCATAACTAGGACTTAACCTTCGGAACTAATATCCTAAGAATCGGCTGATATTATGTAGAAACTATTTAAGTAACCTGTTTATGCAAAAATCATGTAAAAATAGTTTATTTTCACATCATGACGAACATAATGTCGCTTAAGTTCTTTTGTATTCATTTACAAATTGATCTTTACAAACTCCTATAAACTGAAACTATTTGTGTGGAAATTAAATGATTCGGAGAATTGTGATATATTTATTCAAAGCTAAATCTTCCAACAAACACGAAGAGGTAAAAATGCGTTAAATGAAGAAATATTGTGAATAACTAAATATATATAATTTAAAATAGTCGTAAAAATGTGTTACAATTTTATGAAAATTCATGAAAAGTCTGTAAAGTTCTCGTTATTACCAACAGGTATTTACTTCAAACATAAAAAAATAATAATATGAAATGACGCTTACGTGGAATAAAGACGAATGTTGGAAATACCTAAAAAAAATCCTTAGTCATTTTTGGTCAGTCAATCACATACGAACTAAAAGTTTTGTATAAGGAACTCCAAACGAAATTTAAAAAAATAATAATAATTAAATCATAACTTCAGCTTTACTAGTTTGCTAGCATATAGGCGGATTTAAACCAACATTATACATACCAATCAAAGTCTATGTCAACGACAAATGCAAACGACGTAGAATTGTAAAATATCGCGTGAAATTGTAAAAAAAAAAATGTTCTTAATAAGCGACAGACATACTGGAAACTATTGAATTTGGGTGCGGGTTGTATTGTATCCAAAACGAGATGTTTTCATAATATATCGAGAAATCGTAATCTAATAAAGATCTATTACAATTTTACGAAGCCTGCAATTTTCCGGTGACATCTGGTAAATCAACACACGTCTTTATTCTTTTGTACGATTTAAAATAGGAATGTGCAAATATAAAATTAAATTAAAAAAATATTAAATTATTTCGTACGTGTGATTAGTATTCTAAATGAGTGCCTATCTATATTTAATTGGTGTCTAATCTCCATTTCTAATTTTTATTCTCCGCAATGACAATAATTCTTACATGATTGTCCTCACTTTGCAACTACAAAGCCTAATGTTGAAACCTTATCGAGTCGTACTCACCGTGACATTTTTTGCAAAGTAATTTTATACCTTAAACTCTCAACGTTTAATATACAAATTTGCATAAAAGTTTTCGCTTGCAACGGTAAGGTCTCGATATTACAAAAGGGTATTGACACTTAGTAACATCTATAAAAACACTCGATTTTGCCATTTCTAAATAGTTTGCTGGTAGATGCAATTCACACTTGAAAGTTTTTTAGCCAATTATAATAGATATGCACGGATTGGATAAAAGTGTGAGCTAATAGTGGCAATGCTGGTAGTGAGAATTTAACAAAAATAGATTAAAATAACACTAAGATTTGATAGATATTACTAAGTGATACTTGCAGAATGTGATGAGGTCTTCAGAAGAAGCTTTTCTCCGATTTGTGCTGTGTGTTCTTTTTCTTATGAACTTGAATCTATCCCGCGCTAAATTAAACAATAATGTCTTGCGGCATAAGACTACATCACACAATTTCACCAATCAAATTACAGTTTTGAAGCCGTGTCGAATGCTCATTGGTGCATTTGTGTGACGTAGCCTTGGCCCATGATATGTCTATAAAAGAGTGTAATGTCGCAGAAATATTATCGTACCATGAGTCTAATCCACCTCAGACATGTTAGCTTTACGAATAAGCCATAATAATGTAATGTTGATATAAAGCTTATACTATTAAAATACCTAAAGTGCGCCATTATTAGGGGGTCTGTTGACCACAGGGCTAATTGTAACAAAAATCAGTCTTGGCAATAAAAAAATCTTAGTTTCAGTTAGTACTGTGGCAACAGACACATTTTATTTAATGTGGAAATTATTATTAAAGAGTTGAAAAATGTATGCTGTACAATTATAATGTACATGGTGTTCCGTTTTCTGCCTGTCAAATGTGACAGCTGTCAATGTCGAACTACGGCAACCGAAGTAGCCTTTGATTAGTGAGTGACAAAGCCTATGTGCAATGTTAATAATTTATTCCACGCATTATTTACGATTTAAAATTCTAAATAACGTGATATACTCGGGCGAGGTGGGCGGAAGTGTAAAGTTTTATGGGAAGTTTCAATTATTAGAGAATGGTATAGTGGGCCACTTCGTCCGGAATTGTTTAGTAATTAAATAATTATTCATTTTGCGTCCTATACGTTAGATAATTGCTTTTCGCTTGGATATATAAAAAGATATTTTCATATATAGCACACTTGTACATAATTTTAGTATAAGGTGTAAAAAATTGCTATTTGAAATATGTATAAATATAAAAGTAATTAGATAACCGAATGGTCTCCATGAAATGGACATTTGAAATTAAACTATTCATTGAATAAAGATAATGTTTATTGACGGAGCAATTGTTTACACCCTGTATTTGTTTAGTTTTAGTCAAGTTGCGTTTTCGTCTATGATCGTTTACTTAATTTAGATAGTTTTATCAATATATTATTTATATTTCTTTATAATTTTAGGCTCAGAAAGGCATCAAATAATACTTTGGTCAATTCGATGTAATATTGGTCGACTCGGATTGACCACCGTACCTTGTGTTTATTTCGTGAAAGTCTCATGCATTTTCCGTATTTAAAATAAACTAAACAAATCACATTTTATATTCTACGTTTCTCACAATATAAAAACAAAAGTACATCAGTGAAAATAGGGCATAACAATAACTTTATTTAATTATTTTTTGTTTGCCTAAAATTTTAAAGATTGTTATCGAAAATATAATTTGTATAATTCCATAATTATTAACGTTTTTTATTGTAACATGTTGAGGAAACATCGTGATATTTTATATAGTTTAGGAGACAGAAAAGCACGTACGCCCGTCATCTTTGAATTAAAAAATCCTGTTAAACTATCTCAAGAAAAAACTGCATAGGGCCGGCCTCGTTATTTTTGCTAACAAATAATATAAGTCAAGTATGTAAAAATCTAGCATTTAAATAGAAACTAAGGTAACGTAATCAAAAAGTACTAAGGTGGATAAATAATTTTTTGACTAACCTAGCTCTTAGACTCATTTAAAGATGACTCGCGACGTATAGCAGCTGTCTCTTATACTACAAAGATCTATGCAACAATAATTCTCGCGCTATGTATAAGCGCATAATAAATGATGGTTAGTGACGCATTAAAACTGGGTACAATTCACCATAATGTTGGCAGACGAGCTTTTGTCGAAATAGCTTCCATAGAATAATGCTGCCGACATAAGGAAAAAAGCTGTAACTACACAAAACGAAGTAACCGATTTCCGAACTTAACTCATATGATCTTAAAGTCGGAAATTGGTTTCTTCGTTTTGTGTAGTTACGTAAGTACAGTATTCTGATAATCCTTTTTCAGAAAGTCTGACTATATCAACCAATGCCTGTCTTTTAGTTCGGTACAAGTTGCAGGTTAGGCTATACGCAGATACTGAAGGCTTTTATTGCAAATATACATAACTAAGTAGATAGTTTATTAATCAAGGATTTAGATCATAGCTTCTAAATAATAGTATTAATAGTAAACATGCCAGGGGCTGCCACTTTCTCTATTTCCTGTAGGAATAATCAGGTCTGGTGAACTCTATCCAGGTTTAATGTGACGCTAAAAAAAATAGGGTTGTCAAACAATGAACAATACGCGGTGTTGTCTAACGTAATCAACGATATTTTTATTTTATGTTTACGATAAGATTATTCATGTAAATATTAATTCATATTTGAAATTGAAAAAAAAATTCATTAAAAAGTCATTATTTTGATTTGTGCCTTTTATTTTTGACCTTTGATGAACATGAGTTTTGTAAAACCTTAAATACAAATACAAAATCCTTTATTTCAAATAGACTAGTTTACAGGCACTTTTGAATAGTTAAGGTCTGACAGTCAAATAGATGAAGCTAATTCTGCCGCGCTAGCGACAAAAGCAGCAAGTTGTTCTTGCAACAACACACTCACCGACCCTATCTCCAGCGCGGCAGTTGCACGTTCCAAAGAGTAGGTAGATCCAATCGAGAAGATCGTGCAAGAAACTCCATGGCCACTCTTTTAACCCTTTAACCGCTTGGCTAAATATCAATTGTCGTGCCCCTAGCGCGAGGCTACAAATCGACAAAATAATACCTACAATAAATAAGGAGGGGCAATCGTTGTATCGATAAAAAAAAGTCAAAGAATTTTTTATGTTTTTATTTTAAATCAGCCTTATGGCTTCTACAAACAGGCGCGACACAAAGAAACCGCTCATGTTTTTGTGTCGCGTGTCGCGCCTGTTTGTAGGACCTTTAAATTAACCACCCTAATCACTTTCTTCGTATCACAATCGTTCATCTTTAAGCTAATAAGTAAATGTTTTTAACAGTTACTAATTGTTTAACCTTACTAAATTCGAATTGTTTACATCACAATAATCTCTTATTAATCGACTAGGTACTTTTTTTCTTTTCTTATAAATCTACCTACAACAGCAATGGCTAAATCTTTGTATCACAATTGTTTAATCTTACTATCTAAATTTTAATTACTTACATCAAAATAATTTCTTATTATTCGACTTTTTCCTTTTCAAATCAAACTAAGTATAATAAATCTTTGAATCACAATTGTTTTTTTTTGTTTTTGCTTACCAGTTACTATACTCCATTTGTTTAGGTAATTAAATAAAGGTAAACAAAAAAACCACGTGACTTAGTTAGCCGACTAAACGTAATATCACTCACTTCACTTGTCATGCTATGTCACAGTTGTACTCTTCAATTTAGCAACATTATTAACGAATTATAACTTACCTCTCCATCACTTCTAAATTCTATCGAATCGGATAATTTCAATTCGTCGTCACACTCGTCGTCCTCACCTTCTAATATTCTTAATAATTCCTCAGTAGTCGTCATTATTGAAAATTGAAATGTGACTATTTTATCGACAATGCACAAATACCAACGAACAACATTAATGGAACTTTCCATTCGTTTGATCCGCTTGTGACGTAGGCAGTGGTCGTATTAATGTGACAGCCGCGCTAGACTAACTAGAGAAATATGTTGCAAGCATAGGAGTCAAGGGATGGGAACTAACGTCAAATGTTGGCATTATACAAAGATCGTGAGGGATATTTTTCTTATGAATAATAAGGAAAAGAATTAATAACACAAGGCAATATGTTAAATTTAACTTTATTTGGTATGACACCGTTTATTTTATGCTGAATGATGCATTATACCTGATTATTTAACTGTTTGTTATTTCGTTTTTAAAATGCGCATTGCATTGTATCCCATCCCTATGGTCATATTTATGCGACGCGCGCGATAGACGCCGAAGAAAATTTCAAGCTGCCAATTACTTATTTTTGTTTAAGTTTTTTGAATGCTTAGAGTTATGACACATAATTTTAAGTAATTGTTGTAAATAATAGCTCTATTTAATAATAGTTTTAGTTGTACCACGCAATTAATAGGACGAAAATAGAACGAAAAAATCATGCATGTTCTCTGTCGCAGAAATACGACACGCGCGGTAGGGACACGGAAATATTTGTCGCATATATGCGACACGCGCGGTTAAAGGGTTAAACCAGTTGTCAGTGTTTAAAAAATCATGGTTACATTCGTTGAATGAGTCTATACAATGCAAAGGTAATCTTACAATCTTCAGCAGGTCCAACAAGGTTTTCACATCTTCATCAAAGTCCGGGCACTTTAGTAGCTGTGGAGCGGACTAGCATTGAGCCAAGCATTTACATACATTACACTTCATTGATGGAAATAAAATCAACAAAGCTAGCCATATGGACCGAGGTCGACAAGTCGACAACAGTTCCAGATATCATGAAAAAGTAAAAAGTTATATGAAGGAATGAAAATTACGAGACTCATCGGGCACTGGGGTGTGGTCTACAAGACAAGCGTCACTGCAAAATCCTGGTCGATTCCTAGAATGCACAGCGGTCCTTAGGTTTTTTAAGCAGTAATTGTCTAAGTCTGTCGCCATAACGACCATGTTAACAGCATTGTTGTGTTCCGGCAGTTAGAGGTATGATAGCCAGTTCCTCTGTGTAAGAGGATTCCGGGTGAAACTCGCTTCCATGTTCGGCCTAATCATCACTTTCAATTTTTTTTTTTTTTTTTAGGGATGGGAAATCATCCAATGTCTCCTCCCGCTCTGGGTGTAGCGGGAGGGAGTGTCAGACTTCTACTGACTAAAACCCATCCATGTTCCTTCATTGCCCTTTGTGTTCCGGAGCCACGGTGTCTCTTGCGAATAATCCCGCGACTCCGGCAGGCGTCGGCCCTTTCGGGCCCCTCTGTGTTGCTGACTCTCTTTGAGGCGCGCGTGGAACACTAACGCGCCGTCGACACGGCCTGTCGTCACTAGACGGACGGACGGCGAGCCACCCATAGCTCGCCGTCCACAGGCCCGCGCCTACGGTGGCCGGAGGTCACCAGGTGGTGGCCCCCGACGCCCGCTGCGTCTACCACGGCGGCCGGGACGAGAGGGTCTCCTCTCCCGCTCGGCCACCTCCTTCGCTAGCATGACTGCTTCGCAGAAGGAGGCAACGGCGTCCCATTCCGTCTCGCTCCGGACCATGGCTTAGACCAGGGCCGTACGCGAGAGGTCGCTGCCGATCACCGTTTCGAGGACACGGCGGTGCGCCGCCCAAGCGGGGCACACCTGCACAGTGTGCTCCACCGTGTCCTCCGGTCGATCCTCGCAGTATCACTTTCCATCAGGTGAGATTTGGGCCAAGAGATTCCCCGTTGTGTATATATAAAAAAAAAAAATTGTCACTGGCCAATTCTACTAATTTTTCACATTCGCATCGCATTCACATCTCAATCGCAGTTGCGATTGAGATGCAAAAAAGCCTTAATTTTCAGACAAATTAAGGCTTTTTTGACAGATTGCGATCGACATGCGAATGCGAAAGTTGTTTAATTTGTAGAATTGGCCCTGGTTGGTATATGAAATCATTAAAGCATATTTTTAATCTTTACTAACCCTAGTGTGTAAGTTGTACCTACTAAAAAATTTAGTTCCTATGTTTTCCCGAACAAAAACATTTTGTATAGGCTTGTAAGTAATCCTAAACCTATCCCTTAAAATAAATTGTAATCCTAAGTCTAAGCTGTCCCCGTAATACATGAGGCTATCAGACTGAATCAGTTTTATTGAAGACCTCATCTAGCTACTTAGTTCAAATTGACGATATTTGACGTGTGAAAGTGTTCACTATCACTTATCACCAACTAGCTGACCCGCGCAACTTCGTCTGCGTCACATTTTCCATTACTGCGCGGCTCCTATTTGCCTTAGCGTGATGATATATAGCCTATAACCTTCCTCGATAGGTAAATGAGCTATCTAACACTGAAAGAATTTTTCAAATCGGACAAGTAAGTAGTTCCTGAGATTAGCGCGTTCAACCAAACAAACAAACTCTCCTGCTTTATAATATTAGTATAGATTTGCAAAAAAATACAAACAGCATTTATTATTTACCTCTATCTCTCTACCTTTACCGAGAAACCATTACCTTTTCCGAGAAGAACACACGTGATAACGATGTCACGTTCCATCCAAAGCTATTGATTACAAAAAGCAGTAGGTTGCACAGATTAGTAGGCTCAGTGTTGCAACAGACGCAAAGACCTTGACCTGAGGAAGTGGCCGTTCACCTCACGTGTCGTAATATTATCAAAATTGTTGTACGAAGGTGGGCAAGGATGTACCTGGTAGTTGGATGGTTTATAAATAAATATGGGTTATTAAATTTATGGTGGCCATGTAGGTCAAGTTCAGCGGAAATCTTGGACCGTAATTCAATCTGTTTTTCGCAGTTACGAACATAGTTAAGTATTTCTTCTTATAAGATTCATCGGAATTATAAATAGGTAACCTACTTCACCATCACTACATATTATAAAACAAAGTCCTCTATTCGCGATAAACTGAAAAACTCCAGCACCGATTTTCATGCTGTTTTCACCAATATATAGAGTGGTTTTTGAGGAAGGTTTTAGTATATTATTTGTCAAAGGGTGAAGCGGCGTGCATCAGCTAGTATGTAATGAATTGTTTTTTACTAATCAATGACTTATACACCACTATTTTTTAATTAGTACAGAAAAATGGGGCTGTTTCCGTACCCGTTACTGATCATAATTTTGCAGTCAAAAGTAAAAAAAAACGAAATCCCAAAATTGTTTATTTTGATTTATTTTTACTTGAGTGTCTTAATTGTTTTCTCAAAAATTACTAAATTGTAAAAAGTTGATAATTTTGTTGGTCCTAAGCCCAATTAAAATACGAAGGAAAAGTTTGAATTGCTTAATTTTTCGTTTACCATATATTGAGTGACGTTTTGGGATGTAAACAAACGTTAATAACTTTGCTGTTTATCAATATTATTTATTGAGACTTTACATATATATAAGCAAGACCTTTTCTAATAAGCCCTTTAAGTATTTGTACTAATTAAAAATTAGTGGTGTATTATTATTACTCGCTTCAGTATTTAATGCGAAATTAGTTCGAAAGAGTCACCGCCGCTCAGTCCGTAGTTTCGGGTTTAGTTGCGGGCGTAACCTACTTCGTATCATCTACGGACTTACAATTACTCCCGAACCCTAACTAAGAATGAATAACAACACTATTTCACAGTAACTATCAAATCGTGTTGTCATTACCTAATTCTTTGTGATACGGAGCAGAACACGCCCACAACTAAGCCCGAAACTACGGACTTCGGGCTTAGAGAGTAGCCCCCCTGGAACGTGAAGGGCATTAGGAAGAACACAGATGGGTTTTAGTCAGTAAGAGTCTGACACTCCCTTTCGTTCCGTCCAGAGCGAAGGAGTCATTTGATGATAAATGATAATGATATTTATTCTTTAAGTAGGTTGTAAATAATAATTTTTTGTTCATTTTAAACTAGATGTGGCCAGTGTTTCCTAGCTGACTGCTCTGAGAAGAAAGACCGAAACAAACTCAGAGGTCAAAGTTTATTTTAAAGTCCATAAAATCGTACTGGCCAAATCATACGAGTACTATGTAGGTTAATGACTGAAGTGGTCTTTTGAGGAAAGTACCACACAGATTTGAGTGGACCTGTCCAGACAGTGCAAGCATTTGCCAGTTATCGTGTAGCTCCAACTTAGAACTTTAAGGAGCTCAACGATCTGACAAACAACATCAAAGTAAGGACATTTGAGTAGGCCGCTTATAGATCTTAAACCGCCAGAGTAACATAAAATGAAATGAACCTACATGAATGGTACATAAATTAAAGTAAAATGAAAATAATATATAGATTAGGTACTTTGAAAAGTAAACATTCATTTCAAAGGACACAATAAATGAGAATTTAAAAATGACAATGTGTAAAAATATAAAAATATTAAGAACAAGCGAGAAAAAAAAAACATCGAGAGCGGGAGGAGCTCGTAGCTAAACATTAACAGCCGCACAGGTCGATCTACCAGGTTAAGCAACGCTTGCCAAGGTTGGTCTGTGGATGGGTGACCATCTAAACATACCGAGTTTCCTGTGAGTGGAAATTATATTTATTTTTTCCTACTCCTCCGCTGTACTCTTCTGATTAATTTCGATGCGGGATCCAAGACAGTTGAATCGTTTTTCCGGGACTCGTCGGGCTTCATTAGCTCGGCGTTTTTCTGGTGGTCGCCACTGTTGATTATGGCTTTCAGGAGTTGCAGTGGTTGGAAATGTGAGGCGGGTATGTCCCAAAAAAAAAACCGAGTTTCCTCTGTTCCTCTGAAAGCACGTTAAGCCGTTGGTTCCCGGCTGCCATTTGTGAATCTTTGGCAGTCGTTACGGATAGTCAGAAGCCAGTAAATCTGACTACAGTCTTGCCAAGAAGTACCGTGTTACCCAGTTAACGGGTTGTGGAGGTCAGGTAGTCAGCCGCTCTACGTAAAATACTGGTACCTATTCAGCTAAATCCGGTTTGACTGGAAGCCGACCCCAATAGGTATCGTTGAGAAAAGGCTAGGCAGATGATGATAAACATTGGGCCATGTACATCATTGAAGCAGCTCAATCCCAAGCTTTCTTTGATTGATGATTTACCATTCTTAAAAAAGTGAATGGTTTGGTAATTGCACTTCTATTTTCAGGAGATTGCAGCAGCAGAAAAAAAAACATAATCAATTTGCACTGTCACCGATTTTTAAAGTACGGAACTAAGGATGGCATTGACCCAGCATTGAATTAGGTCAAAGGTATATACATCCGTGCGTGGGGAACCATATGAAAGAAAGAAATGTAGGAGACAAAGAATGTCTGGACTAAGATAGGAGCTGTGTTAATTTATGATCTATAGGTGTAATGGTGTAACGCGCCATCTATGCTGCAAGCAACATTAATGTCCCATTCCTTCGCAACGATTATCTAGGTGGCGATATGTTTAAATACAATGCAATATCCCAAAATATTCCAAAATCAATGACATGTTATTGCGCATTCTATAACCAGTCACGTTAAGACATCTCGTACTGTTTAGCAACTCACACTTGACCAGATTGAAAATCCTCGGCGATGTCACATGGCAGAGAAAGGCAAAAGGCCTACTAACCCTGCCAGGGTTGCGGAGTTGTTCTAAGAGTCACCGCGGCCCTGGAACGCAAATTGCATTTGGAGGAACACGGGCGAGTTTCAGTCTGACGCTCCCTTCTGCTCCGCCTGGAGTAATTTGCTGATTTCCCATCCAAAAGAAGGCCTACCTGCTGCCTATCTAAGTAGGTTTTATTTGATGCAAGGTCATCCTACCCCAAAAATTTAATTAGAATAGCCACATTAACACTGGTTCAAGTTTAACTTGACCCCTGATTCATTATTACTATCAGCTCCAATTTTGAAGAACTTTTAGTCAGGAATCTATACTAATATCATAAAGCTGAAGAGTTTGTTTGTTTGCTTGCTTGAATGCGCTAATCTCAGGAACTACTAGACCGATTTGAAAAATTGTTGCAGTGTTAGATAGCCCATTTATCGAGGAAGGCTACAAGCTATATATCATCACGCTAAGATAGATAGGAGCGGAGCATTAATGGAAAATGTAATGCAGACGAAGTTGCGCGGATCAGCTAGTAATACTATACTTTTATCTTGCGGGAGTCTTTGAGATACCTGGCTGACCTACATGAGGATAATTCTAGCGCAACGCACGTATTCTGAAACCTTTATTTGTATAACTACCGTACGTACTACACATTGCCCTTCAACATTAATCTTGCCTTTTCAAATCCTGAGGGAAACGTCCCTAAGTCCAGAATGACAGATACCCAGGTTAATCATGAACAGACATAGAACAAATGTTTCAAAAGATACAGCTGGGTTTTCTGCATCTCCCCGCACCATGTCCCAATGTAACCGAGATGATCTGTCGTAACACGGAGAAGGGCGGCGCGGGCGCGTGTCGCAGGTGTGCGCGAGTCGGCCCGAGAGTGCGCGCGCGCAAGTGTGTGTCGATATGTGGCGTCTGTGCTTCTTCGCGTGCTTCTGTTCTGTACTGGCCAGTGTTGTTGATATCAATGGTGAGTTTGAGGTGGTGATAGTAAATGAAAATTTAAATATATTTAGGATTGGTAAAAAAGTTTTCTTTTGAAAAAAAAAAAGATATTCTATGTACTTTTGAAGAGAGTAATGGGGAAAAATTGAAATCTAAATATTTGAAAAATAAAGCGTATTTTAATAAATTATTACAAAAAATTAAATCATTTCTCAATGACGAGGGACATTTTTTTCAGTGAATTTTAATGAATTATGTTTAAGTTCCTGAATCCTGAACTATTGACAGATAGGTAGTTAATCACGTATGCAGGCAGGATTTTTTTTGGCAATTTGTTTGTCAAGGGAATCGAACCTAGGACCACCAACATTGGGGTTGCTGGTGTAGTTTCTAAACATAAGGACCTGTATGGTAGTGTCCCAGTTTTTCTGTATACAGAAGGCGGTAAAGATGACTAACATTATCACTATCCTTTCAATAAAGTGACTATTTGCTATCTGACCATCATATAGTCCGTTTTAGCGGTCAAGGTCGCCTCAACAATTAAAAATATCGGCCTACAAGTACCTAATTGTTCCAAGTTTGGACGTGAGTGCGCGTGAGTTGAGTTTGTAATAGCACTCACAACGCAATCTACTCTGTGATTATATTTGAATACCTATAGAAATGCACGTAGGCATTAGACCAAATAATCTACTATTTACCCTACTGGAATGCACTGGGTATGTATTTGTATTCAATAGTCTCCCAAGATTAAATGAAAATGATAAATTATATTTATTCTGTAAGTAGATTGTAAATAACACTTTTACACGTCAATCTTTTTTGGTCAATTCAAACTAGATGAAGCCAGCGTTTCCTAGCTATTAGAAAACAATATTGTACATGTCTGAGGAATCTTGGGGTGATTATTGACCCTACCTGGCTAATTAGTTCATGTCACACCCCACTGGTTGGTCGCGAGAGCAAGCCTGTGAGCGTGGCATCCTGGGTTCGATTTTTGGGTAGGGGAAAAAGTGTTCTCTTTGACAGTCCAGAGTTAAGTGTGAACAGAGTTACAAAGTTAGAGTGAACAGGCTCCTTTTGGGTAATCTCGCTCCATCGTAGACCTTGTCTCTGTCATCTCTGACCAAGACAAAGAGTCAAGAGCTAACCCATCACAAATGAAAACAAAAATAAAGTTGGAGGTCCGAAGCACGAACAGGGAGTTCATTGTGGAACACCCCCGTGCCTCGGAAAGCACGTAGAGCCGTTGTTTCTGCGCCAGATCTCTCTCCGGTCGTGCCGGCATAATGTTTCATCGGAATATGACAGTGATTGAAGAGGGGTGGTTGCCATGGCTGAAATCGATAAAGGGCATTATTCCTCAATTCACAAAATCTTAAGATCTCGTACGGCTGTCAGAACACAAGAAGAACATGGTGGGAGTTTTAAGTCGAAATAGTGCAGAGGCAGAAAAACGAACAGTTATAAGCAATCTATACTTAATATTATAAAGCAGAAGAGTTTGTTTGTTTGTTTGTTTGGTTGAACACGCTAATCTCAGGAACTACTGGTCCGATTTGAAAAATTCTTTCAGTGTTAGATAGCCCATTTATCGAGGAAGACTATAGGCTATATATCATCACGCTAAGACCAACAGGAGCAGAGCAGTAATGAAAAATGTTACGCAGACGACGTTGCGCGGGTCAGCTAGTGATATATAAAACTATAGATACGTTGTCCGCACTCTAAAATGACAACATGAAATGAAGCCAATTGGCCACATCGCGCTTAGTTACGCACCAACATGTCGCGCGACACTACGTTTGTTTTGATGTCAATTTGACTATTACTTATCCTGTGACGTAACTGAAGATGTATATTTATCTCCCTCTAGCAACATGCATCCCGCCGTACGGTGACATATTTTCTTTCCCTTTCTTCATGCGTATTAGTAGCTATCTAGTATTTTCGCCGTTTTTAAGCGCCGCGATGTTGGTTTATGACGTGTCTATATATAATACGTCATTGGTTATAAGAGTTTGCCTGCACCATTCCATATTTTCTAGATCTGTCATCGTCGTCTACCCTTCTCATTACTAATTTACTAATTCCAGACACTGTGTTCGCCACCCTTCCGCCCCTGTACGGGTTGGACGACTGGACACAGTGCCGGCGGCCTGGGGATGTGTATTGCATCGTGGACGCGGCGCTGTACTCCAAAGAACCCTCGCCTGCCATGATACTGTTGCAGGTATGTGCATATTATTCGCAAGAGACACCGTGGCTCCGGAACACAAAGGGCAATCAAAGAACATGGATGGGTTTTAATCAGTAGAAGTCTGACACTCCCTCCCGCTACACCCAGAGCGGGAGGAGTCATTGGATGATTTCCCATCCCTAAAAAAAAAAAAAGGTATGTGCATATTAGTGGTAGACGTTGTGAACAATATTTGGAAAAAAAATAACAGAAAAATATGACCGATTTCCACAAAAATACCACAAAGTAACCACTTACTTTGTGGTTCAACAGTACCACAAAAAGTAAGTAGCATCGAATTCGCATGTCAATCGCAAACTGTCAAAAAAGCCTTAATTTTCATACATTTTTGACAGTTCTGACATGCTATTGTGATAAATTAGTGGAATTGGCTCTCTGATGAGCTTTACCTATTATTAAACTGCTAAGATAAAGGGTGTCTCAGAATGTTTTTCGTTTTAGATGTTAAATAAAAAACAACAATATCAATTAAAACTCGTATTATTTGTTGTTAAATTAAAGAACAGTTGTTGAAGTTTATTTATGAAAAACAACCGTTTGCAAATTCGCAACATTCACTTGTTCACACTCATTTAACCTGGAGCTAAAATTTTCAATCACTGGCTGGAGCATCGTTCTTGTAATAGAGTTGATTGCTTCAAAACGTTCAGGTTGGGTGGCAATGGATTGTAAATTTGCAATTTTGTTTATTCACGTGACCGTTGATGTGAAAATTCGATTCATCGGAGAACCAGATTATATTGAAACTCCTAAAACGGTTTTTCTTTACTTCTACTTTGCCGGCGAAATTATATGCGCACGAGACATTTCCAACTCTAAGGTCACAAACTCGATGTGATGCAAGTGTGTCTAAATTATTGATTAAGACTTCACCTTGTGCTAGACATGTAAAATGGCTAACTCTAAGTATCCTCAAAGAAATAGGTCCTGTGTTAAAGCCTCAAGGCGAGCCAGAATGTGTGACCATTCTAAATTAACGCTTAGCACACAATAAGCAATATTATAAATAGAATTAATGTTAAAACAATAATCGTTGAGGTTGCAAGCTCGAGATGAGATTTAAACAATTATTTTGAAACCATAATTTTAATGGCTGCTGCCTTTAACTGTTCTAGAATTCTGCCAATGTAATTTATTTGTATAGATATTAACGATATTATTCGTCGGGCTCTTGTCACCGCTGGCGTACCGGCAGTATTAGAACCTAGTGGCTTGGTACGTGACGATGGGAAGAGGCCAGATGGTGTGGCGTTGGTGCCGTGGAAGATGGGTAGGCCTTTGGTGTGGGATGCAACATGTGTCGACACCCTTGCGCCATCACATGTTCCAAGTACGGTGGGCTGTGCCGGCGCTGCCGCTGCGGCTGCTGAGGCCCTCAAGCGGCGCAAATACTGTAACCTTATCGGTAATTACAGTTTTGAGCCGTTTGGGGTCGAAACGCTTGGGTCATGGGGTCCGAGTGCACGTCTCCTTTTTATGGAAATATCTCGTCGACTAATCGACACTGCGTGACCAGAGGGCTGGCTCGTTCTTTGCTCAAAGAATTAGCATTGCCATTCAACGTGGCAATGCTGCCAGTCTTCTGGGCACGTTTCCGGATGACAGCGATGCGGAGGAATTCTTCGACGCCTAAGCGTATCTTGTTTTTGTATATTTATTTGTATATAGTTAGGTTTAGTTGTTTTCATGTTTTTATTATAATTAAATTGTATAGATAGAAAATCATCATCTGCCTAACTTTTTAGCCTCCTAGCCAACTATATTGGGGTCGGCTGTCGGTGTTTAACGTGGAGTGGATGCCTAGCAGACCTCCACACGCCATTAACTAGGGAACCCAATATCTACCTCTTGGCAAGACTGGAGTCAGATTTAGTGGCTTCAGACAATCCATAACGACTGGCCTAACATTTACAAATGAAAGCCGGGACCATATAATTTACGTGCTTTCCGAGGCACGTAGGAAACTCGGTATGTTAAGATGGTCACCCATCTACAGACCAACCTTGGCAAGCGTTGCTTAACCTTAAAGATCGACCCGTGCGGCTGTTATTATTTAGCCACGAGCTCCTCCTAATAGCTACATAATAATAACTTAATATAATTGTCTGCCGCCTTGGTCTAGTAGTCGCAAATACTTTTGCAAAGCGAGAGCGACTCGGAAATCGAACCCACGATCACGCCGCATCCCATGTTTGATTCCTTAGTCGGACAAAATTATAATTGGTTTTCCATATGGATTTTTACAGTAACAGCCCGGTCATTTGTGCCCAGTTTATGGAAATGCACTCGCCCCATATTACATGGGACTCAAACATAACAAGTCTGAGGGTCTACTACAGTAGTGCGATTCTGTAAACCTCTCACCGAAGAAGTTTTGGTGAAGGGAATATGAAGTGAGCCCTAAAAACAAGAGGAAATGGCAGTTCACTTCATGCGCATTCCACCTAACTGTACAAGGTCCACGAGGTGACCCCACTATCGCCATTTTACTATCAGAATACCAGACGTACTGCCGTACTTGGTCGATGTCCCGACTAGTCGTACCCAGCGATTCTCCTTCACATTTATCATGCGCACAGCTAAAGTGTCGAACTCTCTGCTTACGTCTGTGTTCCCACCCACATATAACCCGTCTGCCTTCAAAGCAAGAGTGAACAGGCATCTTCTGGGCAAGCACGTCCTCGTCATAGACCTCATCTATCGCTTTCCATGAGGCTTGATTCTGGTCAAGAGCAAGCCCATTACTTAATAAATAAAAGGTGAGGTGTAGACATAATAGATCGGTAGATATAACAAGGTAGGTATATCTGCCGGTCTATTCAGCTTTCAGAATGATAGAATACAGCTGTGATGTTACGTACTGTATGTGATTGTCTAAAAGCCAGTACATGGTGCACACCCACACGCACAAAACGATTTGGGAACACATTCATACAGCGTACAGCTTTTTTTTTTTTTTTTTTTTTTTTAGGGATGGGAAATCATCCAATGACTCCTCCCGCTCTGGGTGTAGCGGGAGGGAGTGTCAGACTTCTACTGACTAAAACCCATCCATGTTCCTTCATTGCCCTTTGTGTTCCGGAGCCACGGTGTCTCTTGCGAATAATCCCGCGACTCCGGCAGGCGTCGGCCCTTTCGGGCCCCTCTGTGTGCTGACTCTCTTTGAGGCGCGCGTGGAACACTAACGCGCCGTCGACACGGCCTGTCGTCACTAGACAAACGGACGGCGAGCCACCCATAGCTCGCCGTCCACAGGCCCGCGCCTACGGTGGCCGGAGGTCACCAGGTGGCCCCCGACGCCCGCGGCGTCCACCACGGCGGCCGGGACGAGAGGGTCTCCTCTCCCTCTCCGCTACCTCCTTCGCTAGCATGACTGCTTCGCAGAAGGAGGCAACGGCGTCCCATTCCGTCTCGCTCCGGACCATGGCTTGGACCAGGGCCGGACGCGAGAGGTCGCCGCCGATCGCCGTTTCGAGGACACGGCGGTGCGCCGCCCAAGCGGGGCACACCTGCACAGTGTGCTCCACCGTGTCCTCCAGTCGATCCACGCAGTGGTGACACCCGGGCGTTTCCTCCCGCCCGATTCGGTGCAGGAACCTCCCGAAACATCCATGTCCGGTGAGGACCTGCGTCAGGCGGAAGGTGAGGACGCCATGGCACCTCTCTAGCCACTCCTCAAAGAGGGGACTTATCGCCACTATCGTGGCGTGCCCTGCACTGGGTTGCGACAGTCGTCGTCTCCATGACGCCATGAGATCGCGCCGGAGGTCTGTCCGCTGCGCGACAATTTGCCGCGTCAGCGGAGTTTCCCCCCGGCGTAGTACCTCCACGCGCCAATCATGCAGGCGCGCGAGGACTATCGCCTCCAGATCCCATGGCGGCAATCCGGCAAGGAGACACACCGCTTCGCGCGAGATCGTGCGGTACCCTCGGGCCATCCTTAGGGCCATCACCTTTTGGGGCGCGTTCAGATAGTTGGCAGCACGCTGCCGCAAGGAACGCGCCCACACCGGGGCCCCGTAGAGGGCCATGGACCGCACGACCCCCGCGTAGAGCCTCCGGCAGGAGGCGTTTGGTCCCCCCAGGTTGGGCAGGAGCCGCCTGAAAGCAGCCCCGGCCCGCTCCAGTTTGGGTGCCAAACGTCGGAAATGTTCCACGAAGTTCCACCGGCTGTCGAGGACGAGCCCTAGGTACTTCAGCGTCAACTCGACGCCGATGGAAACCCCTCCTACCGTCAGCAAGGATCCCGACGGTGGCGTATTGCCTCGGCCATGAAAACACATGGCCTCGGACTTGTGCAGCGCCACCTCGAGACCCAATTGCCGGATCCTCTCTACGACTGTCGCAACCCCGCGTGTCATAACGTCGGCCGCCTCCGCGTACGACCCCCCCTGTGCCAGCACCAGCGTGTCGTCAGCGTAACAGATGACGTTGACGCCGCTAGGGAGGTCGGCTCGCAGCACCCAGTCGTAACCGATGTTCCACAGGGGCGGCCCCAGAACCGAACCCTGTGGGACACCGCACGACATCTCTCGCCGGTTCCACTCACCGCTGTGACTAGGGTAGATTACTGCCCGGTCGGACAGGTAGTCCCCGACAACACGACGAAGGTAGGTCGGCACCCGATGATACCGGAGTGCCTCCCCAATGCAGCTCCAGGGCATGGTGTTGAAGGCGTTGGCGATGTCGAGTGACACCGCCAAGACAACACCACCCCGGGAGACCGCATCCCCCGTCGTGAGGGCTCTGACGCGCATGACGGCGTCCACCGTAGAGCGCCCCTTGCGGAAACCAAACTGGTTGTCCGCAAGATCCGGCCCCGTTCCCGCTAGGTGCCCGGCGAGGCGGTTTGCGATAACTCTTTCGAAGAGCTTGCCCACCTCGTCGAGCAACACTACGGGCCGGAATGCGGACGGCGAGTCCGCAGGGCGCCCAGGCTTCCGGATGAGGACCAGCTTCCCGGTCCTCCAAGGAAGCGGGAACTGGCCCCTCTCCATGCATGCGCTAAAGAGCCCCTCTAGTCGAGGCCCGAGAGCCTCCAAGGCCAGGGCCCAGGCTTTGCCAGGCAAGCCGTCGGGCCCTGGGGCGGTATTCTTGGCCTTGAGCCTTCGTACCGCCACTCTCAGGTCTACCCCAGTCACAGCCGGGATGTCGTCGTCGTCGTCCTCTAGGTCCGCTTCCGGCACCGCAGGCGGCGGAGCCATAGGCGGGGGAGGATGTTCCCCTCGCGCAGGGAACAGAGTGCTCACCACGTCCTCCACGAGCTGAGGCCGGAGACTCTGCGTCAGCGGGGGGGCCCAGGTGCGGAGCTTGTTCCGCACCATAAGGTAAGGGCGCCCCCACGGATCTCTGTCGAGAGTCGCCAGCATTTCCTCGCGGGCCAGATCCCTAGCCCGCAGGACAGCGTCGCGGAGAGCGGTCTTCGCAGCTCTGTATCCCTCGTATAGCTCCGCTTCGATGGCATCCGCATCCGGTGGACGGATGCGACGCCTGCGATGCCTGGCGTACCGGCGCCGCGCAGAAATGCACGCCTCGCGCAGAGAGGCCAGCTCCCGCGACCACCAGTACACCTGGCGCCGGGCTCTTCCTGGCCGGACTCGGGGCATTGCCACGTCACAAATGTCGGACATGGCCTCCTGGAACCACCCTGCCTCACTGTTGACGTCGGCAGGCCTGTCCGGTGATGTCACCCAGGCCTGCACGATCGAGGCTTCCAGGAGGAGCTCCCGGTCCAGCTGCTTCAGAGCCCAACGCGGACCACTCGGAGTCTGTACGACCGGCGCGCTTGAGGTCTGGGTGGAGACGTCAAACCGGATATACCGGTGATCGGAATACGTCTCCACCTCCTCCATGACACGCCAGTCAATGACCCGCGGTGACAGAGCGGGACTGGCGAACGAAATGTCCACCACCGACTCGCCCCGCATCCGCACACACGTGGGGACAGAACCCCGATTGAGGACGACCAGGCCTGTCTCCAGAGCCCAGTCTTCCACCATCCTTCCCCGCACGTCTGTCAAACGAGAACCCCAAGCCAAATTCTTGGCATTGAAGTCCCCGAGGACAAGTACGGGTAGGGAATAGTGCCCGACGACGACACCCAACTCTACAAGAGAGTTGTGGAACTCGGCGAGAGTTCGGTTCGGGGAGAAGTAGACGCCTACTACGACGATCTCCCCGAACCGTGCTGCGACGCACCCCTGTCCCTTCCTGACACTTTCAAGGGACGGGGTACCGGCGGCGGCCGACGATATGATGGTCACTGAGCCGCTTAGGTCCGCAACCCAGTCATCCCTGGGTGGGACAAAATACGGCTCAGCGACCACCGCAATGTTGATCGACCACTGCGCCATGCTTTGCATCAGCAAATGCTGAGCGCAGGCGCAGTGGTTGATGTTCGCCTGGAGGAAGCTGAGTGGGGCCGTTACTGGCATTCCATGTCAGCTTCCTCCCCCTGGGCCCCCTGTGAGGGCCCCTCTGTGGCGGCAACGGCGGCAGAGGCGACGGATGTGGCTGCGGCGGTTGCGGCCACGGCCACGGCGTTGGAGACGGTGGCAGTGGCGATGGAGGGCCTCCCCCTGGCTCCGGACTTGGTCTTGGGTGGAGCGCAGGCCTTGCTCCCAGCCCGGTGGTCACCCGGCTTGCCGGCCGCCGCACATGAAACACAGTGCGGCTTGGCGGAGCAGGTCACGGCTACGTGACCGGGCTGACCGCAGCGGAAACAAAGGCCGCTGCGGTCGACCTCCGAGGCGCACTTGACTGACACGTGGTGCCCCACGTGGCAGCGATAGCACCTCAGAGGTCTGGGCTCCAGCAGCTTGACCTGCGCTGACACCCAGCCCACCAGAAGTCTTCGACCCTCCACAATGGCTTTGGCCGCCGTCACAGGGCAGCAAACCGTAACGGTTCGCATGCCTGAGAGGTCCGGACGTATGGCGCCTGCCTTGACCTGTTCGGCAGGACACCCTCCGGCCCTAGCGACGGCGGCCACGACCTCCTCCTCCGTGACCGAGTCGTCCAGACCCAGGATACGCAGGTCTGCGCACCTAACGGGCCTGGACACTCGGGCCTCGTCCGCGTTGAGGGACGCTCTTAGCCTTTCGGCCAGAGCGTCAGCGGACGAGCCGCTGGCCTCCCCGGGGATCTCCAGCATCCGCGCTCCAGTCGCAGTGACTTTGAGCCGGAGGCCCCCGGTGATCCCTAGCTCACGGAGATCCACCGTCTCCTTCGCCTTCGCCAGCAAGTCGCGGTAAGATACGCCCCTCTTCTCCGCTTCCGGCTGTAGCGTTATCACTACAGCGGCGGTCTTCGGGGCGCGGAGCCTATCCGCGATCTTGCGCGCCCGAGACTGGCGCTGCCGCTCCTGGTTTCGGGCCTTTTTCTTCGCCTTCCGCCTCTTCTGCTGCTCCCCGACCACGTGCCATCCGGCTTCAGCCGGGGGAGGTGTAGGGAGCTGGGCGGGCTGGGAGGGCGGTGGCGGCGGCTGCGACTGCGGTTGACGTGTCGCAGGCGGTTGGCGTGCCGCAGTCGGTTGGCGAGCCGCAGGCGGAGGACCGCTCGCTGCAGGCGCTGTCGCTGGCAGCGCCCTGCTCTTCTTCCCCTTCCCCTTCCCCTTCCCCTTCCCCTTCCCCTTAGCTTGCGCCTTTGCAGGCGCGTTTGCTGGCGCCGACTCTGCTGGAGCTGGCTTGGCTGGGGGGGTGGGCAAGACAGCCCCGCCGGAGGGCCGACTGGATGGCCCCGGTCCGGATGCGGCAGCCGCAGCAGCCGCGTAGGACACCGACATCGGGCCCCCAGCCACCTTGTTTGCACCAAGAGGGGGGCGCAGGACAATGCCCTCCAGCACGGAGAACCGCCGCTGGAAGGCGGCGAGCTCCGTTCGAACCAATGCCAGGACCTGATTGTCCTCTGGCTCGGGCCTGCTTGGTTGCTGCTGCTGTTGTTGCCACTGTTGTCCCGCCCGGGGTTGTTCCGCCTGGGTAGCTACGCGAGAGTCGGGCTCCCGCAGGCTGGCCAGGTCCGCTCGGAGCTTCGCATTCTCCTGTTGAAGAAGCTCCATCGCGGCCGTAAGGCGGGCGACGTCCGCTCGCAGACTGGCCATTTCCCCGTCGTGCGAAGTCCGAAAGTTGGCCTCCGCTGCCGCTATAATTGAGGCGGAAGCCGCAGGCATGGCCCTCAGCCTTGTCGACGGCTTCTGCTTATGTACAACTTGTTTAAGCGCGGCCTCCACCTCCTTCGCAAACCTGGCCTCACGCTCCGCCTCGGAACCGCCAGGTACGTCGTCCTCATCGCCCGTCCCGCAGGCCGTCGAGCCCGGGTGGCGCCCCTCCTCGGCCAGTTTGGCCGACCTCTCGGAGGCAGTGATGCCCCTTCCCTTGCCTCGGATCCCTCCACGCTTGTTGGTGGGGATCTTTCTTGCCGATGCCGAGGCCTCCTCCTCTCCGGATGACGACCCTCTGTCGCCATCCCGCCTAGGCCGCTTGCGGAAGAACTTGCTGATCTCCGCAAGTGACCCGGCCCTCTCGCGCCGGGAGCTCTCTGAGCCTCCCGCGCCTCTCCCGTTTCCGCTGGATGCAGCGTCGGACTCCGACCGCTCATCACAATTGCCGTTACCGGCGGTTTGGGTTTTTTGGTTTGTATCCATATTATTCCCACGAGCAATAGGTAAATAAATGTCCATCCTGACAGGGACCGTGTATCAGGATAAGCAGAATAAATTGCTTTACTCGCCAGAGGGGCTGCAGGTACCCTGGCGAGGGTGAGCACTAGCGACTGATTCGTTCCATGGTAACACCCGTCAGCCATACATCCCCTCACGGTGCGCCGCCGCTTGGGATTCGGGGTAACTTTTTATAGAGGTTTTCTACCTCACGATCCAGGCAGTTAAGCCAAGACCCTCGGTCCCTATCAAAGCCGCGAGACGTGATCCACAGCACTTCAATAGGGATTACGAGATCAGCGGTGACAAAGAAGGACCCATCCAACTCTGTCTGCTCGGAGGCAGGGTAAGTGCACACCGAGCCCGCTCTTGCTCCTCTGCTATGCCCTCTGCTACACAGAGGGTCACGCAAAGGAACGCCCCGTTGGTCCAATGGACCCCACCCGTGTCAGAAAATTGGCCGCAACAGTAACCCTCTCCGAAGCATAAGAGGAAATTCTCATTTCCCCTCATTCCTCGGAGAAAATTACTGCCGCGCCCAGGGTGCACCGGCCCAGCAACTGCTCTTCCCTCCAGACGGATCGAAAGGGACCAGCAGCCGCCAAGCACACGTGGAGGACTTCTGACTTCGCACCCCATACAGCGTACAGCTAAGGAGTGGAATTCCCTGCCGGAGTCTGTGTTTCCTGATAGCTACAACCTGGGAGTCTTTAACTCTTGAGTTAAAGACTCACTTGCCTAGAAGTAACCTATTCACTCTTGAGTGAATAGGTTACTTCTAGGCAAGTGTGCTCCATCTTAGACCACATCATCGCTAACCATCAGGTGAGATAGTGGTTAAATGCGTGCCTATTAATATAAAAAAAGCTTTTCCCCGCAGCTTCATCGCTGTGGCCGTTCCTAAAACAAGCATATAGCATCCAGCCAGAAAATTATGTTAAAGCTAGACTTTAAAATAATTTTCGAAATCGGATCAATACTAACAGAGATTGCTGTTTCCTGACGAACAAAAATATCTGTTGATAGTCTAAATTTTTTTGCCTTGTGAAGAGCTCGTGTTACAAGATTTCAAAATCCTAAAGTTTAGTTTACATCTACTTAGATATCTACATAAAGTAAATTACCAATGAGCGTGAGAACTCGGTGAACTTAGATACATTCTGTTTTAGTTGGTTGGTTTATTGACCGTTTTAAGGATGGGCGAAAGACGGAAGAACTCATTTGATGATTATCAAATGACTTCTTCCGCTCTGGGTGGAGCAGAAGGCAGTGTCGAGACTCTTACTGACTAAGCCGCTATGTGTGTAAGGAATTATAAATAATAATATATTAATAATAATAAATTTATTCAATTAAAAACATTTACAAAAAGTACACATTTAGCTAATAGTAATACGTTAAACATACAATTATAGCGCCTAAAAATAACTAAAATTAAGAATATCATCATTCCAAAATTTCTAGAAGTTGTTCTGGCTGTGTAATGCAGTGTCACTAAATATTCAGATAGCATTTTACTACATTTTTTTATTTTTATTAAAAGTGAGTAGGTAGTTTGTAAAAGCCGCTTCCTGTTTCGAATCCATTTTTAAAAGTTTAGGTACTTATTCAATATTTATGGCCATTCAGTTTATAACAATTAATGCCCACTAAACTGTACAGTAACAGATTTTGCATTATTATTTTCTGAAAATGGCCACCGCGAAATCATTATGAAGCAGGATGGCAACTCCAAAACAATATGCTCATTTTATTTAAAACTATCACATTACACAACGTACAAAACCTACGTTTAAAGATGTACATTTGCATTCTGCAAAACCTAAGATTTCCTCATAAGGGAAAATCAGCTTTTAAACACGCATGTTGCCACATAGTCTTTACCTATATATATCGCCTATACAAGTACTGAACTGTACCTACTTTTAGTACATCTGTTCTAGTAACTACAGCCAACGACTAAGATTATTATTATCGTATGTGATTGCAAACAATAACCTTTTTGATTAAACACCTTGGCGTCAACACTTCAATCTGTGGTCTATTATATTATTGTTACTACGTGTATCGTGAACATACAAAATAATAATTTTGTATGTTTAAGCCACAAAATGACATGGTTTGCGTGCACTAAAAAGAAATTGCTTGGTTTATAAATTCTAATTATAAATGAAGAGACGTAGATAAGAAAAAAACAGTCTATTTCTAATAAAAGTCATCATCATATGCCTAGCCTTTTCCCAACTATATTGGGGTCGGCTTCCAGTCAAACCGGGTTCAGCTGAATACCAGTATTTTACGTGGATTGGCTGCCTACCAGACGTCCACAACCCATTAACTCGGGTAACACGGTACTCCTTGGCAAGACTGATGTCAAATTTTCTGGCTTCTGACTTTCCGTAACGACTGCCAAAGATCTCCAAATGACAGTCGGGACCAACAGCTTAACGCGTGCTTTCCGAGGCACGGACGAAACTCGGTATGTTAAGATGGTCACCCATCCACAGACCAACCACGGCAAGCGTTGCTTAACCTTGAAGATCGACCTGTGCGGCTGTTATTATTTAGCCACGAGCTCCCCATAATCTCAATCACAGAAATATAATAACATAAAAAGTTGTTTTTTTTGGAAAAGCTTGTTTGCGCGTTGATGTCTTTTGATCCTCATAGCTAAGTTGAAAGTTTTGAACGCCCACAGTTTCACTTGAGAGAAAAATAATAATTCCATTTTGTCCGGTATCTGAGGTTTTAATAGGTCGTTTATCTGTTCGTTAACGCAATTTTTAATAACCGCGCCAGTGATTGGTTACCTTAGAAACCGAGCAAAAGTTCGTCAGTAAGATAGGGCAGGTATTTTTTGCCAGTTCAAAATAATTAAAGTTGATACATAAAGCGCAAAAAGTTCAAGAATTGGGAATGATGTCACGTTTTAGTGAAGTATCGTAGTCAACATAGCGACGTCACGAACGAGAGTTCACAACGCTCTATCGTGTTATTTTTTTAATTAAAAAGAAAAATAAGAAATTTGTTTTTTTTTTGGAAATCTATCTGACGAACTAATAAGGTTTTTTCCAGTAAAACACTCTATTAATAGAATAGAATAGAATAGAATAGCATTTATTTGCAAATATGGGTAATACATAAGTAGATGTTAGTAGTATAAATCACAGTTCTGCCATATTTCACCATTCGGCATGCAAACATTTCCATTTTACAATATTTGACAAAATTTAAAATCTCATTAAAACATTAACTTAATTGTTCCATTCAATAAAAAATATATTAAAATTCAAATTGACATTAAAACATTAATTAATTATAAAAAATATACCTACATTAAATAAAATGGTTAAAAATTTAAATTGTATAAGAATAAAATTCGTGGTCAAAATATAAATAAACAAACATACATTAAAATTCCATGTCATAAATTATAATTTTGTATCATTCCTAAAGTAAATCAATAGTTAATTCATTAAAATTACAGGTATTTAGAAACAGTTTTGTCCGTTAGAAACTCAGTTACACTGTAGTATGTTTTATCTAATAATAATTTTCGAAGTTTACTTTTGAATTGCACCGTTTTCAAGTCTTTCCAAGCACCTGGCAATTTATTATAAACAATTGGGGCCATGTAATAAATACTTTTGCGCATCATAGTTGTTTGACACGATACCTGATTTAATTTTGTATTGTCTCGCCTATTTCTAGGAAATACATCTGCCAAACGTTCAAAACGACTTGGATTGTTTTTTACAAACACAGCTACCTCAAGAATATAAATACAGGGAAGTGTCAAAATGTTGTACTGCTTAAAATATGGCTTGCAACTGTCGGTGGCTTTTAGCTTGAACATTGACCGGAGACATCTTTTTTGAGCCTTAAATGCTGTCTCTTTATCGGTGGAGTTTGCCCAGAAAATGACACCGTAGCGCAAGTGAGATTCAGCTATGCCGTAGTAAGCCGCAAGAAGTGTTTTGGTATCGACTATGGATGCTAACCTATACAAAGCATATGCCGACGAACTCAATTTTTTACACAATACGCCTATATGTGCTTTCCAATTTAGACTGCAGTCTATTTGTAATCCCAAAAATTTGGTATCAGTTACTTCATCAATATCGTCAGTTTTGAAATGTATATGAAGGTTAGGTACACCAGGCATCCGTTGTTTAAAGTGCATTATCTTGGTCTTACCTAAATTTATATTCAAATTATTTTTATCTAGCCATTTAATTAAATTGTCAAGAGAATTATTTATGTCCGTTTCATATGTATTTTCGTTTTTACAAGGGATTGTAATGGTGCTATCATCAGCAAACATAGTTAAAGGGTGTTCGATGGACGTGGGCATATCATTAACATATAATATAAATCCAAACGGGCCCACAACGCTTCCCTGTGGAACACCGAATTTAATTTTACGTTCTCGTGATCGTGATATCTCTTCATGTTTATTCATTACATTAATGCGACTAATCTCGGTTATCTGTGTTCTGTTTTCCAAATACGATTTCAAAAGTTCGAGCACGTTACCTCTTATGCCGTAGGCTTCCAATTTACTTAACAATGTATTATGATGGACGTAATCAAACGCCTGCGTCATATCACAAAATATGGCGCATATGGGGGATCGTTTATCCACACTTCTAATTATCGGAAACAAAAAATCATAAATTGCCATTTCAATGGTTCTATGCTGCCTAAATCCTTTTTGTTCTTCACATAATATGTTATTCATTTCAATGAAACTATTTAATTGTTTGTAGATGTACTTTTCAAATACCTTTGAGATGACTGGTATAAGTGAAATGGGTCTATAATATTCCATCAGTTCCTTATCTTCTTTCTTAAATAATGGCCTAATTATAGATATTTTTAATGCATCTGGATACACACCTGTACATATACTAAGATTGATTAAGTGACTAAGATGATTGCATATCTCAATTGACACTGATTTTAATATCTTAGTGGCGATCCCATCAAAACCTACACTACCAGTGTTTTTCAATGACATTATTATTTTATATACGTCGTGTGGTGTGCTGGGTGCCATAAACATTGATTTAGGACTCCTTGATGGAATGGACGCTTTTGGTTTATATTCAGCATCTAATTTTGGACAAACTTTGTCAACAAAAAAATCATTAAAAGCATTAGCGATATCCAAAGGTTTATAAATAATTCGATTACCAACTCTTAGTTTTTCTATTTGCTGTTTAGGGATATTGTTGTTTGACTGATAAATTATTTGCCAAGTAGTCTTCGATTTATTTTTTGATTGTTGTATTTTGTAATTATTCTGTGCTTTCTGTGTTAGATTAATAATTTTACTATACAGTTTAGAATAAGTTGCAAACTTCTTTTTATTTTCTTGGTTAGGATTTAATCTAAATTGCCATAAGAGTTTTCTTTTTTTCTTACTGCACAATTTAACGCCATTTGATAGCCATTTAGGTTTATTAAATGTGTTGATTTTGATTTCCTTGAATGGGAAGCATAAATTGTAGAACAATTTAAACGTGTTCATAAATTCATTGTACGCCAAATTAGGATCCTCAGTAAGATAAATCTCCGAAAATTTGAGACTGTTTATACAGTTTTTAAATTTTACTATATTTTCGTTGCAGTAATCCCTTCTAGTTATATGCCAGTATTTTATTCTACATACACTGGGTACTGGACATTGAAGCAGCTGTGCTGTATGGTCTGACAATGCAAACTCCAACACTTCTGTTTTACAATTCCTTTTAAAATTATGCGCAAAATTATCGATACAAGTCCCGCTAGCCATTCGAGTCGGTTGTTTAAGAGCAAGTTTTAAGTTGTAATTTAGTAACATACACTCCAGTGCAATTGAATTTCCATTCGGTTTTAAAATATCGATATTAAAATCGCCTGCAATAACAATATTCTTATTAAATCGGTTGTATAAATCTTTGAGTAATAATTCAAGTTTACTAAAGCATTCAGATAAATTCTTAGTATTTGGTACTCTATAGAGACATATTACTATCAATTTATAATTAATCAGCTCAACACCACAACACTCAAAAACCCCTGGTGATGACAATCTTGCTATTTGAGGTATTTCTTTCCATTGGTGATAATTATTAATAATAATACATGCTCCCCCTCTCTTTTTCTCTTGTCTACTATAACATGCAGCCAAACTGTAGTTTGGTATGCATAGTTGGTTTTCAAAACCCTTCATGATGAAATGCTCAGTAATACATACTACATCCACATTTATATTTTTATCACAAAGTTCATTTAAGCATACCGTAAGTGCATTTGATTTATTTAACAAACCTGCAATATTTTGGTGTAGAATGCTAATATATTTATTAGAGAAAAAACAATTCTTTTGGCTCATCTATTGAATTAAGCGAATTTTCTTCTAAAATTTCCAGCTGAAGGTTGTACAAGTCCTCAAAGATAGTTCTCACGGCGTAGTCTTTTAAAGCTCCCGTTCTTGTATACATAGAATGATGATAGCTTAGGTTCAAATTAGAGTCCAATATGTATGAGTATTGATGTGAAACATTGTCCATATATAACATGTTGTTGAAAATTTCTAGTCTTGAATTATATAAAATATTGAAGTTATTATTAAATTTGAATGTTGGCAATGTAATAATTATATTTGTGTTCTCAATATCCAGCAATGTGTGTTTCATGTATGTTATTATATCAAAATAACATTTTGTAGTTTTAAAATCTTCCTCGCCGATCATAATTATACAGAAATCATTCTTAGTGTAATATCTGAGTTTTGACTGTATATCACGTAAAAGATGCATAATACTTGCGCCCGGTGTAAGATAGTGGCATATTTGATATCTGTCCTGAAAGTAATCTTCTGCTATACTTAATATATTTTTGTTTGTTTTATTAGTACTAAAAATACATAGGTTATTTTTCAATTTATTGTTGTTTGTTTGTGTATTGAGCTTTGTCCCTTGCACATTCGCAGTATGCGGCGCCATCTGTGGTCTGGAATGTGTACTAATTTTGTAAGTTTTCTGTCCATCATCGCTTTTAGCCACTTTTTCTGTCGCTGTTATGGCTGAATCAGTTTGCGTTTCTTTATTTTTACACTCCACTTGTTTTGAGTGTTTTTTCACGATTTTTTTAGGTGTTGGAGATTTAGATGGACTAGCTATTTGTTTATAGAGCAAATTCTTCCGACTTAGATTTTCAATTTCCTTCTTAAGGTTTGCGTTTTCTAGGCTTAATGTGTCTATTTCTCCATTTGCGCCACATAATTTAATTGTGAGCTCCTCAATCTGTATCTTTAATTGAGTTATTAAATCAAGATCATCATCCGATAAATCTGGCATACTGCACACAGTGCCATCTAGCGTGAAATTTGCAACACTATCATCCAAATTCATATCGGAGGTCGAACGTGCGCGTGCGCGTCGCACAGTGACGTTTTCAGTTCCACTCATAGTTCAGCTATTTGTCGCTAGGTGTCCCTGAAGTCGATAAAACAGTTTTAGGCTTTAGTTCAGCTACTGTCCACATGGAACGCTGTCACGAAATTCAAATTGTAGGGAAAAAAAACCGTCATCCCTTATTGTTCACCATAGTTTAATCACAATAAAAAGTATTTAATGTCACTGCTCAACAATTACCGCAACTTTACTGATGAGATTTTGAATTTTTCGTGGAAGTTTTTGTAGTAGGAAGGTATTGATTAGTTAGAATACTTATAACTGTTTATGCACTGTCACTTTGTTTATAACGTTTTTTACATCTAAACTGAGGTTGTTTTTCAAGATAACACTTGTACGATATATTTATTGGTTAATGTTCACTTTAACTCACAATACGTAATTAGTAACTTGCTATTCATAATTAAATTAATTTGTTAAAACTTTCGGTAAGAAACTCAGTGTTTACACCCTGGCAGCGCCATCTACCTACCTATTAGAGGTGTTTTTGACAGATTGAGAATGCTCACCTTGCTTCAAAATAATATACTAATTTTTAAACAACTTTCGCATTCGCACGTCAATCGCAAACTGTCAAAAAAGCATTAATTTTCATATATATTTGACAGATTGCGATTAACATGCGAATACGATGCGAATGTGAAAAATAGTACAATTAGCACTCTGATTAGACGTGTTTTTGACAGACTGAGAATGCTAACGTTGCTTCAAAATTAGTAAAATTGGCCCTCAGATATCTTCTGTCAATTTTGACTGAAGATTTAATAATTATGGCTGGTTGAAATGTTTTCTATATTAGCTAGCGGAGAATTAAGAGAAAAGGCTGACTAGACTCATAATTATAGCCTAGTCTGCATAGCATTAACCTATGTTTACGGAAACGCAAGTTACTTCATCACAAATAGAACAAACAGTGCATAATGCGCGCTGCATCGTCCATATTACATCTCAACAAGAATAAATTAGTCACTACGCGTCCTAACAGGTAGAAATAAACAAACCTAACGGTTCGGAGGACGTAGAAAGAAAGTTAACCGTTGCCCCACACTATATAGAAATTTCTCCTGTATCGTGAATGCGTTCACAAACATACAAACTCACATACACAAACAGCCAGACCAGGAACATTTATCTGTAGGCCATTTAATGTTAAATATGTTGTGGTCAAATCACCCAAGGACATCACCATATGCCTAGCCTTTTCCCAACTAAATTGGGGTCGGCCTCCAGTCAAACCGGATTCAGCTGAATACCAGTATTTTACGTGGAGCGGCTACCTATCAGACCTCCACAACCCATTAACTGGGTAACACTGGACTTTTTGGCAAGACATGCCGTAACGACTGCCAAAGATCTACAAATGACAGCCAGGACCAACGGCTTAAAGTGCTTTCCGAGGCACCAAGGAAACTCGGTATGCCACAGGCCAACCTTGGCAAGCGTTGCTTAACCTTAAAGATCGAGCCGTGCGGCTTTTATTATTTATCCACGAGATCCTCTGTCAAATCACCCACGAACCATGTAGTTTGATATCTTGAGGAAAAGCCCTTACAGATTTGAGTGGAACTGTCCAAACAATGTAAGCATTTGTTAGTTAGAACGAGCTTCACAGACGTCAGTCAGTTTAAATCAACCTATACACATATTCATTGCCTATAGCCGGTCGATTCTGTTGACATCTCACCGTGTTCACTTAGGTGGAGTGAACGACAAGTGAGCTGTCATTCCATCTTGTTTGTATGGTTTGACAGCTCACTTAGTGTTCACTTCACGCACGCCTTCACTTCGACATGTTTACAAAATCAACCGGCAGTAGTCAATGCAGGCATACATGCAACTAGTATTTCCTTGATACGTTGAATTATACTAGCTGACGCACGCAACTTCGTCTGCGTCACATTTTCCATTAATGCTCCGCTCTTATTTGTCTTAGCATAATGTCTTCCTTGATAAATGCGCTATCTAACACTGAAAGGATTTTTCAAATCGGATCAGTAGTTCCTGAGATTAGCACGTTCAAGCAAGTAAACAAACAAACAAAAAAACTCTTCAGCTTTATAATATTAGTATAGAAAGTATTTGTAAGGTATTCCCTGCACGCAGTGCGCGACTCGCAAGAATTATACAATTTATGTAACGGTAACCTATCTTCACTGGCTCGTCTTTGGTGATATAACCGAGTGAGGTTCTTGGCTTCTAACAGTGTTAATCAGCTATTAAGTATGGGCAGGGGTGTTCTGTGTGTGCTAGTATGCGATGTTATAACATGCTGTCACGTAAATTGTGTTCGTTTAGCTTGGTTATTTTAAAGTGAAAATTTCTTTAGCGGCGTTGAGAACTTTTCTTTGGATAGGTATAAAATGTTAAACTCGCGTCAAGACACGTGACCTGATCATAAATTCGTAAGGCGGATGATTCAAAAATGAACAACGTTAATGTTCAAGTTTTGACTTCTGCCGGCACTCCCAGAGTGCAACCCGTTGTTTTTTTTTTAATATTGGTATGCACGCGTTAGAACATCTCACCTGATGGTAAGCGATGATGTGATCGAAGATGGAGCACGCGTGCCGTGTGAATAGGTTTGTTTTATAACCTATTCACTCTTGACTTAGACTCCCAGGTTGTAGCTATCAGGAATCACAGACTCCGGCAGGGAATAGGCTAGATTCCATCATCCACAAATTGCAACACTATTTATTTATTTTTATTTAACACTTTCAGCACAAAAAGAGTACAGAGGCGGACTTAATGCCATAGGCATTCTCTACCAGTCAACCTTTGGGTGATGCAGAGAATAGTGGTAGGTGCAATACAGAGAATTTAATGTAAAAATAAGTAAATGCGATTAATAATGATTAATATTCAAATTCAAAGTATAAAAATAAAGTAAAGTACCTAGAAATAAAGTATAAAATCAATTGCGTCAGGTGGAACCACCAGTCCACCAGTGGATCCACCGCCAGATCTAACCGGTTAAAATGAATGCTATACACTAACTAACTATTCCTATAAATACATAATAAATACTCACATTAACAAGATAAATATGTAAACGAAATACTTAAACAATAAATACGAATAAGTAACTGGAAAACATTAGCGCTGTGGTGAACTATTTAGTCCGTCAGAGTATTGAAAAATAATGGACACGTATTTTTTGTTTTTGTAAATCAATGAATATTGACAAAGATAAAACGCATCAAAACTCGGGAGTGGGGGCTTGTGACGTCACGTCGACTCACTAAAAATTATGCCAAGGTATGACGTATTAAGAATTTTAAAATCGTCGCAACTTCGTCAATTTAGGTTCCTTTAACAAAAGAAAAAACACGGGTCAAAAATTTTTTGATAATCTAACTGACGGACCAATTAGATTTTTTTCAGGACATAAGCCTATTACACTCCTAACGCTCTTCCGCGGAAAATGGAGTGACATAACCTAGTTTATTATAGTTATGATAGTTTTTATGTCCTTGATTAACTTTTATTTCTTGTTTTTTTCGGCATGGTTCGGAACATACGATAATTTTAATCTCGGCATTAGTACATACATTCACATATATTAGTACATTCCTATAGGATATTTTTATTTATTAAGACTTAAAAAAGTTAATACGACATAATAGAGTAGGTCAGAAAATAAAACAGGCTTATTTTGCATACAATCACAGACACACAATTTAGTAAGAGACTTAATTTTAACAACAATAACATTGCGCACACAGGCCTAAATACATAGATCCAGTGGGCCAATTCTACTAATTTTTAAACAACTTTCGCATTCGCATGTCAATTTCAAACTGTCAAAAAAGCTTTAATTTTCATACATTTTTGACAGTTTGAAAATGGCTTATGTTTAACTTACCACCAGATATAGTAACAAATAGCAGACAAAAGTAGTAAACGATCACCAAAATGAAACTCGCATTTTAATGTAAAATTATAACCAAAGTTTTAACACTTTGCTATCCTATTTATGTAAAATGACTCCAAGTAAATCATGAGTAACCCAAAAATAGTAAATTATCACCAAAATTAAACCAATGGTCATGGTTCTAACCTAACCTAACCCACATGTTTCACCAGCCATCGAGGGGATCTGACGCAGACACGTTACTATAGAATTTGAATATTATACTAACTGAATATTAATTTGCTCGCTAAGATTTGGTGATCATTTACTAAATTTGGTGGTCGAATACAATTTAAAGTGGAGTCGTGACTATTTTTCTGGTGTTAAGTAGATATTTTTGGTTACAAAACTAAGGGTATCAAAGCATAGGGCACGCCACGATAGCGGCGGTAAGTCCCCTCTTTGAGGAGTGGCTTGAGAGGCGCCACGGCGTCCTCACCTACCGCCTGACGCAGGTCCTCACCGGACATGGTTGTTTCGGGAGGTTCCTGCACCGAATCAGGCGGGAGGAAACGCCCGGGTGTCACCACTGCGAGGATCGACCAGAGGACACGGTAGAGCACACTGTGCAGGTGTGCCCCGCTTGGGCGGCGCACCGCCGTGTCCTCGAAACGGCGATCGGCGGCGACCTCTCGCGTCCGGCCCTGGTCCAAGCCATGGTCCGGAGCGAGACGGAATGGGACGCCGTTGCCTCCTTCTGCGAAGCAGTCATGCTAGCGAAGGAGGTGGCGGAGCGGGAGAGGAGACCCTCTCGTCCCGGCCGCCGTGGTGGACGCCGCGGGCGTCGGGGGCCACCTGGTGACCTCCGGCCACCGTAGGCGCGGGCCTGTGGACGGCGAGCTATGGGTGGCTCGCCGTCCGTCCATCTAGACAGGCCGTGTCGACGGCGCGTTAGTGTTCCACGCGCGCCTCAAAGAGAGTCAGCAACACAGAGGGGCCCGAAAGGGCCGACGCCTGCCGGAGTCGCGGGATTATTCGCAAGAGACACCGTGGCTCCGGAACACAAAGGGCAATGAAGGAACATGGATGGGTTTTAGTCAGTAGAAGTCTGACACTCCCTCCATGATCCCTCCTGATTTCCCATCCCTAAAAAAAAAAAAAAAAAAAAAAAAAAAGGGTATCAAAGCATTTTATGGTGGTCATTATATTTATTCCCTTTGAAAATAAGTAGAATTGGCACAATGTTCTTCAAAATGCCTAACAACTAGTAGTTGCCTGACGCTGATTTTTAACTGCACATTACGTTGAGTGTACGGCATTTTTACCCGACTGTCAAGCAAGGGTTGTAATGTATTTCGCGTGTACACTATGTTTGTTTGTTAGTAAATTTATTACCTCGTACCTTCCAAACGGTTGGCCAGATTTCAACTATTAAGGTGTTGTTAGATCATTTCAAATACCCGAGTGTTCTTAGATAGGTTAAAAAAAACAAGATGGCGAATTTTTGGCGCTTATTTGTAAGTCGTTCTTATATATATATTTTTTTAAACCAAATCTGTCGAGTATTGTATAAAAATGAAGGAAATGAAATGGAGGTTACAAAAATATACATAACCCATATGTTTAAATTCAATTAGGAAACAGTTTTCGTTCATAAAAGTTCGCAGTCGGGCTTTTTGATACTCCCAATTTGCGACCTGTTATAAGAACAAAGTTCATAAGCCCTGACAGACTTACGCATCTCCGCAAACGCTACAACTGGCGAAGCTATGTTAGAATTAATTGCCGAAACATTTCGCAGCTCGTTTCAACAAATGTAAATGTGGTAAAGGTCACGATTGTGCACATAGTTGCCGGCTTGCTGGCTATTTCATTCACTGACGGGTTTGTGTGGCAATTAAACCTGATCTATCACAACAAATGGCTTTTGCCATTTAAATAAGTTCGCTACGTTCTCTGTATAGGGCTGGCAAAAGGTAAAAGTGATTATGTGCTAAGGATTTTGACAATTTCCGTTACTTTATAGAAGGTCTAAATATTATAAAACATCATATTTATTAGTTTATTATTATTTGTTTGTTGTATACCGACCACAGTGTAGTCTTTTTAACTCAAAGTTTGACTGGTAGAGAATGCCTTGTTGCATAAACCCCGCCTCTATTGTGATGTGCCACTATTGTGCATAAAGTTTAAATAAATAAATACAGAGTTTTGTCTGCACATTCTGTAAACTCTGAATAAAATAATTCTATCACACCGACATTTTAGTCTGCACAGATTTGTAATACACACAACACATTTTATAGAATATGTGGGAGTCTGTATCAAAGTCAAATTCAAAATTCAAAAGTCATTTATTTAAATTAGGCTGAGAGCCAGCACTTTTTGAACGTCAAGTTCTACAAAAGACAGTCCCCCAAAACGCCCGCCCGTTACCACTTCCTAGTGTTTTAGCTGTGGAGAAGAAGTGGCCTACAAATTCCCCAACTACACATCTGTCTGTTACGTTTTAGGAACTAGAATTTATACAATGAGTAGAATGCATAGTAATTAAACATGACTCAAAACAAAAAAAAAAAACAGCTAGCACACTATGATACTATAAAACAAAATACACACTCAAGCAAGTGTTGACGTTGAAAGACTACATAGTCAGATAAATAAATAATAAAAAGAAAAAAATAAAATAAATAAAAAAATATTTAAAACATAAATATAAAAACAATAAAATATGAACACATATAAACGAACTACTTACAGAAAAAGAACATGATAATATGTCTTGCATTCAACACAGCGACCAACTATTATCTTCTAAATAATCAATAACAGAATAGTATGCTTTCGAACAGAGATTAGATTTTACTTTAGCTTTAAATCGTGTGGATGGTCAATGGGGTTAAAAACTACAAACATAATGTAGGTGGCGACACTGTTGAGTGTTCCTAACCAATCGCCATATTGTTTGTATGCGACTTGTTTGTCTTAGTTTGTTTATGAATTAAATAGCTAAAATGTACGCGACTTGGAGTGTAGTTAAGTTCAAAGAAGAGTTAAAAAAGAGAAAAGCTTCCACAGCTGGCAAAAAAGCAAATTTTCGACCATTTTGCCTCGACCATTTTGTAGGCTTCCAATTTTTTCTCCTAACAGCGATTTCCCACAGTTTTCTTCTTTTGGCATCTTTAGGAAATAAATGTATCCCTGTATTTTTGCAATCAATAGCAGCACAAACTGTCATATTCAGAAAATATAACAAAAATATTACACTTGTTTACAACAACTTTACGTATAATGTCAGTTGACAGGGAACACTCAACAGTAGCGACATCTAGTGTGAGAAATGAGCAGTTTTTTACCCCATTAGGATCTTTTATCTTATGGATAGGTATTTATGGTCAGGAATGGATTTTATTAAGGTTAATCTACTTAGATTGCCCACATCAATACACGTCAACATTGTTCTTAGTGCCAATTACTATACTAAGTTTCACATTCGCATCTCAATCCCAAACTGTCAAAAATGTTTGAAAATTAAAGCTTTTGCGATTGACATGCGAATGCGAAAGTTATTTATGGTAAAGTTATTGACATGCGAATGCGAGCTTGTCTGGTGTTCTGTGAGAGACAGTATGCGAGGGTGTCCACTGTTTCATGTTAAATTCTTATTAAAATTTCAAATTTGTACACATTTTGTATCTTGTTATGATCTTTTTTTTGTTCTGTTAATTCTATGTTAATTAATGTAATTGGACTTGCACCGTTTTAATTAACTATAAATAAATAAATATAAATAAATTTAAAATTTAGTAGAATTGGCCATCTGATCTCACCTAATTATCGCTCTCATACCTTCTTTGTCATTAGATCACTATACTTTTATATTATAAGAGAACTATACCTAATAGAAAACAGAGATACATCTTCTTCTTCTTCTTCAGGCCTTGTCCTATTTCTAATTGGGGTCGGCTCTCCTAATTGTTCTTCTCCAGGGAATACGTTTCTAGGTCGTCAGTGGGTAAAGTTCATTGAACTTTCCTATTAGGGAAAGGTCAATGTATTTAATTGCAAGTTTATCCCTTCGTACCCGAACAATAAAATTTAAACCGTTTTTCATTACTTGAACACGTTACGGATCAAGATAGAAGTTGATTCAAGACAGCTTTATATTTTCTTTTCTTTATTTTCGATATCTAGAAAATCAGTAAATGCATGTGTGTCAATGACCGTTATTGCAAATTTATCTGGCGCCTACCATAAATCAATTTCATTCTTTTTTAGATGTTGGAGCATAAAGCATTACTGGTTTTAACATCTAATTGCAAGATTGTATGATTGTTGAAGGTTGCATCTTCTCAATGCATACCTAAAATAAATTCATGCAGTTTACTTAGAACTTAGAAGGTTATCTTTTGCTAGTTTTTTTTCAAATCTACCTCATTACTTTAAATTATAATATAAAATAAAGGTTATGTTATTTCGTAAAGCCGTCCTTCCTCTGAGAAAGTAATAAGCTCGAGTTTTGGTTCACCGGTCTGCGGGAATGTGGCGCAACGCTCGCGTCCAAGGTTACTCCAAGCTGCGCTGTTGTGGCGGGTCTCTTGAATGTCACTGGGTTATTTAATTGGTTATTATGTGTTTGTATGACTAGGAGCTTGTGGCTAAAATAATAACAGCCGCACGGGTCGATCTTTACGGTTAAGCAACGCTTGCCAAGGTTGGTCTGTGGATGGGTGACCATCCTAACATACCGTGTTTAAGCCGTTAGTCCCGGCTGTCATTTGTAGATCTTTGGCAGTCGTTACGGACTGTCAGAAGCCAGTAAATCTGACTCCAGTCTTACCAAGAAGTTACCAGTCAATGGGTTGTGGAGGTCTGGTAGGCACCGCTCCAAGTAAAAAACTGGTATTCAGCTGAATCCGGTTTGACTGGAAGCCGACCCCAATGTAGTTGGGAAAAGGCTAGGCAGATGATGATGTGTTTGTTTGATGACTATGCTAGTAGGAGAAGACAAAGAAATGATGGAAAATACGTCTAGAAAGGGGGAGCTTAAGATGAAAACTTATAGGTAAGGAAAATATTGCGCTGACAGTAATTAAATGAGGATTAAAGTAAGAAAAATTAACGATATTTTGTCATGATTATGGGTTTGTGTGGAGTAAGTAAGTGGGGTAATCATAGATTAATTCAATATTTGCCTGCTTGTAGAACTGGAATTTTCTGAAATAGTAAGAATTTATAGATACTGTTTTTTTTTACTATTGATAGGCATACGTTTGACAGCTATCTCACCTGATGCTAAGCGATGATACGGTGCTCTAAGGTGGAGCACGCTTGCCTAGAAGTAACCTATTCACTCTTGACTTAAAGACTCCCAGGTTGTAGCTATCAGGAAACAGACTCCGGCAGGGAATTCCACTCCTTAGCTGTACGCACTATGAATTTATTCCCAAAACGTTTTGTCCCAAACTGTTTCTTTTTTTAACCGCGAATTCCCTCCCGTGGTCACACAGACATTGTTCATTTATCCTGGGTAAAAAGTTGCTTAGGGAGGTACTGCATTCAATGATAATGGGGTTTTCTATCAGTGAAATACTTTTTGTAAATAATTCAGAGTAATGTCACCAGGCTGTATCTCTAGAACCGCGATAGCTAGACAGTTGAAATTTTCACAGATGATGTATTTCTGTTACCGCTATAAGACAATACTAAAAAATGGAATAATTAAGGGGGATCCCATACAACAAACTTGATTTTTTTGCCGTTTTTATAGATGATGGTACGGAACCCTTCGTGCGCGAGTCCGACTCGCACTTGGCCGCTGGTTTACATACATTAAATGAAACAATTCCAACTCTATTATTTTCTATTGAAACTACATGTGAAGTAATCAGTATGGTGAACGCAGTGTGTCATTAGGGCATAGGAATAATATGTGAATATAAATTGAATATTTATGAGCCGCTTTCGCCAGCTAAAAGGGTGACCAATTTATTGCTAAATTTACGCCCATGACCAAGTTGTTGATACATTTTACAATCGCAAATTAGCTTCTGTCGTGAGTTTGCCAAATCCTGTGACACCCGTTGGCAATAGCTTAGGTTTTAAAAATTTTAAACATAAGATAATGTTTGTACCTGATTGGATTTTCTTCCAAAGATTACCTTTTACAATATTATTTTAGAAATATGTAAATAATATGCCATCATATCTTTCCAGGATTACTCCAAGCAATCATTGAAGCACTACAACAGGACGCTGATCCACCGCGGCGTGTGTGTCTCCCGCTGTGGCAGCCAGAACAAGACGTCGGGGTGGACGGATGCTGCGCAGGGGTGCGTCTCCAACAGCGTGGCGCAGTATGACCTGGAGGTAAGATAAGCAGTCCCTGCAGCACTACAACAGGACGCTGATCCACCGCGGCGTGTGTGTCTCCCGCTGTGGCAGCCAAAACAAGACGTTGGGGTGGACGGATGCTGCGCAGGGGTGCGTCTCCAACAGCGTGGCGCAGTATGACCTGGAGGTAAAATAAGCAGTCCCTGCAGCACTACAACAGAACGCTGATCCTCCGCGGCGTGTATGTCTCCCGCTGTGGCAGCCAAAACAAGACGTTGGGGTGGACGGATGCTGCGCAGGGGTGCGTCTCCAACAGCGTGGCCCAGTATGACCTGGAGGTAAGATAAGCAGTCCCTGCAGCACTACAACAGGACGCTGATCCACCGCGGCGTGTGTGTCTCCCGATGTGGCAGCCAGAACAAGACGTCGGGGTGGACGGATGTTGCGCATTGATGAGTCTCCAATAGCGTAGTGCAGTATGGCCTGGAGGTAAGATAGGCAGTCCCTGCAGCACTACAATAGGAAGCTGATGCACTACGGCGTGTGTTTCTCCCGCCGTGGCAGTCAGAACAAGAAGTTGCCTGCGTTTGTGTTTCCGATTGCTTACAACCCTAATCTTTTCAAAGTTAGAGTGAACAGGCTACTTCTGGGTAAGCTCGCTCCATCGTAGACTTTGTCTCTGTCATCTCTGACCAAGACTAGAGTCAAGAGCAAACCCATACCAAGTAAAAAAAAAAAAAAAAAGGACGCTGCACAGGGGTGCTTCTCCAACAGCGTACGGCGTAGTAGAGCATGGAGGTAATATACGTAAGACATTCTAAAACAGGTGGACCAAGGACGTTAGAAAGTAAATTCTAAAAAAAATTAAGCAAAGTTCGCATTTGCATACCAGACGCAATCCGTCAAAAATGTACGGATATAGTTGGTTGTAGCTGCCAAAGAATACCGAGTCCGACTCTTGCCAAAGCGTTTTGAGCTTTATCGGTGGGAAGTTCACCATGTACCGGTAGTGCATCGCCATTGTCATAGACGTAATGACAGCTAGACAAAATTTGAATTGTACAATTGCGACTCACACTCCCCAAAGAGCTTGTGGTAGAGATTTCATAATATGCTAGCTGATGCCGCAGCTTCGCCCGCTTGACAAATAATATGCCTTCCTCGAGAACCACTCTATCGATTGGTGAAAACAGCATGAAGATCGATGCAGAAGTGTTTGAATCATTTCACGAACAGATAGACAGACGCGGCAGACTTTGTTTTATAACAATACTAGCTGACCCACGCAACTTTGTCTGCGTCAAATTTTCCATGAATGCTCGGCTCCTTTTAGTCTTAGCGTGATGATATGTAGCCTATATCCTTCCTTGATACATGGGCTATCTAATACTGAAAGAATTTTTCAAATCGGACCAGTAGTTCCTGAGATTATCCCCTACATACAAACTTATTAGTATGGATATAGATGTAGTGATGTTACAAGTTTTTAAAACCTAATTTTTCGTCCTTCCAGGCTGAGGTCCTGTCGGTGGAGTGGTGCATGTCGGTGGACGCGCCCCCCGACACGTTGGGTCCGGCGCGGTCGCTGGCCGTCATCTGCACGATGTTGGTCGCGCTCGCGTGCCTGGCCACCGGCGTGCACGTGCTCGGAGACCGATGCGCTAAGGCTGAGTGTAAACATTCTATTTTACTTCTACATTGTCTTTTAATTGTTTAAATACACAGAGCCAAATAAAATAAACTAATCTAACTACAAACTGAAATAGAGCATCCATAAATTCGCATACTCAACGCTGTCAGTGGTAAAAATCTCTTGTAAATTCCAGTTTTTTTTTTATACAAAACGGGGAAACTCTTGGCCCAAATCTCACCTGATGGAAAGTGATGATTAGGCTGAAGATGGAAGCGAGTTTCACCCGGAATCCTCTTACACAGAGGAACTGGCTATCATACCTCTAACTGCCGGAACACAACAATGCTGTTAACATTGTTGTTATGGCGACAGACTTAGACATGATGGTGGTAGCTTGCCAGGCGGACTTAGAACAAGTCCTTCCACCAACCAAACCGAGCAAAAAATTTGCCCCCGCTGGGAATCGAACCCGGGACCTCTGGGTCTGAATCAGGTGGTATAACCACTAGACCACGGAAGCGGTTAGTATCACCTGTTTAGCACCACCCGGGGACCACGTGTCAAACGTGTCGTCTCTCAAAAAATAATAAATACATTTCTTTAAAACACTGCAGAGCGTTTTTTTATCTACGTGTCTTAAATTTACCACGATTAATAAAAAACAATTGGTGGCGCTAGTGGACGGAATGCGCCCTCTTAACCAGTTTTCAAGCTAAAATCGTAAATCCTAATCACATCAGTTGATATGATTTAGGACTTGGAATAAGTACAGAATTTTTGCTTAAACACATCAAGAACCCACACAGCTCTCGTTGGGTTTTAATGCTTCATCCGCCTTCATTGATATGTGCGATATTTTGACCTAATCACTCTCTTCCTACATTATTCTAGGTAATAGATACTTGCTGGCCTTTTCTTTGAAGCGTAACTTTGACATTCTGACGTATGACCGAAGCAAACCCAGGACTGACGACCGCATGAAAGATGTCGCGTGTATTGAAGGAATCAGGTAAGATTTTGTTATGTTAATCGTCGGTCATCATCACCATTATAATCTTCCTCCTAATGCACTTTGCATTCCAGGGCCGCGATCACACCTTTCTTGAGCATGCGAATTAAGTTTATAAAAACCGGTACATTCATTTCCAAGGATAGTGATTGAAAGTTTGTATGAAAGAAGAAGAAAAAAGAAGTTCAAAGTTCTTCTGGGCAGCATCTTCCTGAGTATCAGTTCATCATCTTCTGCCTAGCCTTTTCCCAACTATATAGAGGTCGGCTTCCAGTCAAACCGGATTCAGCTGAATACCAGTATTTTACATGGAGTGGCTGTCTACCAGACCTCCACATGCTATTAATTTGGTAACATGTTGCTTCTTGGCAAGACAACTCAGATTTGCAAGATTCTGTCAAACCCTAACGATAGCCAAAGATCTATAGATGGCATCCGGAACCAACGGTTTAACGAGCTTTCCGAGGCACAGAGGAAACTCGGTATGTTAAGATGGTCAGCCACTCACAGAACAACCTAGGCAATCGCTGCTTAATCTTGAATATTGACCCGTGCAGCTGTTGTTATTTAGAGCTCCGGTGTGTCAGTTCATAGTTTGGTCTATTTTCAGGTTCTTGGGAATGCAGTGTGTCATCTTCTCTCACGTCATGTTGATCTATATCTACTCGTACATTGACAACCCGCAGTTCGTTGAAAGAGTAAGTCGTTACTTTCTTTTCTGTTTCCTGATCCTCACAGTTCAGCAAAAGCAATGGTATGAACCTTTGACTTATGCTCCTGATCCAAGTTAGTTTCTAGAGAAGCTATCGTGTGACATGGTTTAACGACCGCCATTTGGCGGCCGGGACCACCAACTTATACGTGCCTTCCGAAGCACTGAATTATCTTTTTATTAGACAATCAGGTCATTCAAGCCTGCAATGTCCTAGTCAAACTGGCAACAACTTTACAAAGTATGCTTCCCGTGGGAATCGAACCCACGACCACTGGATCACAAGGTAAGCACCTAAACCACTCGACCACCGCGGCGTTGGTTTAAAATACCTCTTTTTGACTCACTCACCATGACAACCTCGTCATAAGGGTTATGACGAGGTTGTCATGAATGGCATGATGACGATGAATGTCCATCTATCTTCTTCTATCTTCTATATATCTTCTATATACTTATAATAAATCTGTAGAGAGGTCAATTCTGTACATGAAATATATTTCCAAAATAACTATCAGGGGGTGATTAGGGATCGATACTGATGCCAAAAATGCAATCAGTACAATTTTTGTCTGTCTGTCTGTCTGTCGGTCTGTCTGTCTGTCTGTCTGTCTGTATAACCGTTATAGAAACAAAAACTACTCGACGGATTTTAATGAAACTTGGTACAATTATTATTCATACTCCTGAGCAGGTTATAGTATACTTTTCATCACGCTACAATCAATAGGAGCAGAGCAGTGAAGGGAAATGTTGGGAAAACGGGAGAAGTTACTCCATTTTGTAAGCTTCCGTCGCGTGTGCAAACTTAATGGTGAAAGCTACACAGAAATCATGTATTACGGAAATGTTCTCCTTAAAATTATATAAAAATATCCAAGGACAGCATATGTCTATCTTTTATGATTGACGAACAATAACACGTGTAACTCCCGATAGCTTAGCAGTTCGAAGCTTTCTGATTGTATTTGTCTACTCTTACGTTTATAAAACTCTCAGTCGTCCCTAATTAACATTAATAAGAGTTAACATTATTAACTATTCCATAAAAAAAGAATCATAGAAATCGGTATAGAAACACCAAAGTTATACATGAAAAACGCTAATAATAAGCCATCGCGCGTGAATACTGAATCATGCTATAAAGATTATTTTTGTGGTCGCGAACGCACAGGCAGGCGGCTAGCTTGGCGCCTAGAGGCTAGCGAGTAGCTTCGGAAAACGGCTTACGACAGTTTGCAATATCCTTTAATAATTATAATGTCGAGGGGAAGATGGTTATAATTTCGCTTTACACCAAACGAGTAATATTATAAATGTGAAAGTTTGGTTGTTTGTTACTCAATCACGCCAGAACGGCTTAACGGATCTTAATGAAATTTAGAACAAAGATAGATTATAGTCTGGAATAGCACATAAGCTACTTTTCATCGCGGGAATATGTTCCCTAGGGATCACGCGGGCGAAGCCGCTGGCAGAAGCTAGTAAATAATAAGCTGTTATGTCAATTTGATGATTCGAGGTGGAGTCAAGTTGTAGGACATGATTTTGAGCGTGTTTTCTGCAACATAACCCAGTATACTGGCCAGTGCTCATGACATGATCATTAATCCGACGCCATTTTGTACTGGTGAGACAAGTGTGACTTATATTGTAGTATATCAAACGGGCGGGTGTCAATCAGACTTTGAGGATTTTTTACTGTATTATTTGCAGTACTTAATGATTGTTGTAAACGAGTACAAACGCTATTCGGAACGAATCAACAGTATAGCGTCCGATTTATGACGTCATTAACACTGGCCAGTATACTGGGTACATACTGTTTTTTATGTTATTTTTTTTTTAATATCATTATTTATTTTGAATATCATTTCATATCCAGAAAGTAATAGAAATAGATAGAAGAGAGATATGGAGAGAGATATGGATAGTGTCAATGTGGCAATCCATCTGTGAAAAGTATTGTCAGAAGTCAAAATAATTATGTTTGGGTGTGACCCATCGATATTTCGCTAACGCTTACCTAATCCTAATCTCATTAAATTTGCTAATTTTAACAATACAACACAAAATTCTTCTTCATCTCCTAGATGTACGACCACTTCACCTGGCAAGCAGTGCTGAACTCCCCGCTGTGGCTGCAGGCGTTCTTCGCGATGTCCGGCTTCCTGACCGCGTACGCCACGCTCGTCTCCTCGCCCACCAAGCCCATTACTTTCTTCAAATGCTTGATGTCTATTGTCAATAGGTGGATCAGGTAAGTTGGCAATCTCATCAACATTTATAGCAAATTTACAAGCATATGACATTTAAATTCAGACTCTAGACAATACCATTCCCTAGGGTTATGGAATTTGTCCAGGGTTGCGTAATTGTTCGAAAGAGTCACCGCGGCCCTGGAACGCAAAGGGCACTAGGAGGAACATGGATGGGTTTTAGTCAGTAAGAGTCTGACACTCCCTTCTGCTTCACCCAGTGCGGGAGGAGTCATTTGATAATTTCTCATCCTTAAAAAAAGATAATGCCATTCTATTAGTGACGACGATACGGACGATACCATTCTATTAGTGATGACGATGCCATACTATTAGTGACGATGATGCGATTCTATTAGTGACGGCGATGCCATTCTATTAGTGATGGCGATGCCATTCTATTAGTGATGGCGATACCATTCTATTACTGATGGCGATGCCATTCTATTAGTGATGGCGATCGCATTCTATTAGTGATTACGATGCCATCCTATTAGTGATGACGATGCCATTCTATTAGTGATGACGATGCCATTCTATTAATGATGACGATTGTCAAATTGGCCAAATGTTAAGGATTGATCACGTAACATTTTGACAGCATTTATCAATACCATCATTTTTGTCGTTTTTAATCGACCTCCCAAAAAGGAGGAGGTTATCAATTCGGCTGTAGTTTTTTTTTGCCTTATAATATTTGTTAAATCATGACTCCGTCATTTTTTATGAACCGATTTGAATTTTGTTTTACCTGAAATGATATATAATGTAATATACTTGTTGATTGGTCTTATTTAAGTTTGATCAAAATCGGTTAGGAAGTTTAAAATTAGTAGATTTCGCACTTGAATACCTGAATATAGTGGATTAGTCTTAAAGTATCATGCCATTTATTTCGTTTCATGTTACTTTTGAAGATCTAAAACCTCTTGGAACTCATCAGAATAACAAGGAGGTGAAGAAAGGACTGGAGATTACTCTTTTAGACAAAACATAGTTACAAAGCTAAGAATTTTGGATAAATACTCTGAAGATATTCAAAATTAAACCGCAAAAACCGAATAAAAGTCCAAACAAATGACTTTTCAAGCAGTTTGATGCAGTTGGTGACATAATTTCTTAGTTTCATTACGTGGTCGAATAATAAAAAAGTCGCGTTTTTTTTGTTTTGCTAATTTTACCTTAATGTTATCAGCTACCCAAAATCCCTTTAATCTAACCACGTATGTACTTTCGGAACACCCAGTATTATTTGTTACTGTGGATCTGAAGTCAAGATGCTATTCTAAAACCTAACTTGCTTCTTCCAGATTAACCCCACTGGCAGTATTCGCACTCTGGTTCACGGTGGCGTGGTTCCCTCTGCTGGGCAGTGGGCCGCAGTGGTCGTGGTTGGTGGAGCGCGAAGCCCACGACTGTTCCGAGCGCTGGTGGTACCACGTGCTGTATGTTCACAACCACCTGCCTACTGGCAAGTTCTGCATGGGACATACTTGGTAAGTAAATTTAGTAAAAGATTGATGGGCCTCTCAGCTCTTCAGATCTCAAGGAGAAAAGCCATTGTGTAGCAGGTCCAAATGGATTCTGAGGATGGAAACCAGAAGCACCGGCGTTTGAGTCCATCCATTGTAAGGTATAATGTCTTCGTAACCTCTTCTTTCCTTCCGACTTTTACTTCTTTGTAGTATAAAATTATGCTCCTCTTTAATTTGATTATGAACTCAGCAATCTACTGCTGAATCTAGGGCTCTTATTCAATTCAATCAATTCAATTTTAATTCTCAATTGGCATCACAACACGCGCACCTCCGACTATAATCCAGTCTGTCACAGCCACCCCAGGTGGCTTCAATTCAATAATGCATCTTTCTTCCATCACCATTTTTAAAATTTCAGGTATTTAGCCGCAGACATGCAGCTCCACATCATCGGTGTCTTCTTGCTCCTGGTTCTCATGAGGTACAAGCGCGCCACCATCCCACTTCTGATGCTGTTTGTGGTCGCGTCCTCATTGGCGGCTGGTCTCGTGGTCTATTTCTACAACCTCACTCCTATCGTCACGGCACAGACTCCAGAGTAAGTATTGTAATGTATAAGGTTTGTTAGGAGGGACAGGAGGATTGATGGTCGATGTTGGGATTCCTTTTTGAGTAAAACTTGTGATTTTATAGGTTTTGGTAAAATTATGGTAAAATGGAACAAAATTGCGATAATTGCCGTACTTCATTTGTTTAAACTGACTTAGGCCTACTGAAACCAAATCGATCAAGGTCAAGTCGAATCGGCCAAGTTGTCTGCTTGTGACGATTTCATGAAGATCAAACAGTTTATTCGACAATACATGCCCAATACATTGCTATACACATTGATTTGTGGATCCATAGTTGTTCGACCGATTACTCAAAAAGTGATCGATGTGGTTTTTTTTTATTTTTTTATATGCCTTTTGAAAATGTTACCCTCGGCTTTTAATATCGCACATCAGCGCATCATCATCATCATTAGTACCAGGAAAAACAAGCTTTAGCAGAGCATCGCTTCAGGATGCTTCGTATGATTCCTGTCGAGTTTGATATGATACTAAAGCAGTCTCTTAAATCCTCAGGGTCCTTCGCAACATGTTCGCTGGCTCCAAGATCCTGTCCCTGGTGTACCTTCCGTTCTGGATGAACCTGCCCGGCTACATCGGAGGCATCGCCACCGCCTTCATACTCTACCACAACAACGTCAAGGGAGAGATCAAACTTAAGGACAGCAAGGTGAGACCATGCATTGCTACTGTGGACTTCATGAAATACCTCTGACTGCTAAGCAGTAAATAAAGTGGTATTTCATTTTTAGTTTTGTCTATCTTCACATTTATTTGGAACTGATGTGTCTTTCTCGCGGATAAATATTTATTTATTAATAGTATTTATTTATTAATAGTATAGTTGATTGTTTATGTATTCAGATTTGTTCAGTAGAATCAGATGCATAAAGTAGATTAGTAGTTGTAGTCTTCATCCATCGCTTTTCAACAAGCTAGATTGTGGTCAAGAGCAAGCCCATTGCATAATAAAAAAAAACGTAGTAGTATATGTTGGAGCAGGTATATTAGGCTTCTGTATCGGCATTATTTTCGTAAAATTTATAGCAAAAAGGGTTCAATCGTTTATAATTGCACGATTGCCCTTTTCGATGATAAATCACTGTTTCCCTTCTCCAGTGGTTCAACATACTCTTCCATGCCTCCCTGTTCCTGGGCAGCGCTGTGCTGCTGGCGGGCACCGTGTTCCTGCAGGATTCCCCGCTGCCGCTGTGGGCCTCCGCCCTCTACTCGGCGCTGGACAGGCCTTTGGTCGCCGTGTTCTTTAGTATCTTCATGTTGGGCTGCTTCTCTAGATGTTGGTGTGAGTATCAGTGGTTGAACATGATCTTCTACGCCACCCTTATCAGTATATTACTATCTTTCGTAGTTCAGTCTACCAACTTATTGGTCACTGTCGACAGTTACATACTTTTGTCGACACAAACTAAATATTATATTGTTAAAGATTTTAACAATATAAGATTTTGTTAGATTGCTATGCGGTCACCAACAAATTAAGTCCAGCAATACATAAGATGATAAACGAGAAGCTGTTGTGATCCCACTGCTGTACAAATACCTACTTCAAATGTATCTCAATATCCTTCTCCAGCGTTCTCTGGGACCATAATATCAACAATCTTTGTGTTACAGCTCTCATTCGTGATTCACTGGAATGGCGTGGTTTCCATATCCTTGGCAGGCTGTCTTACTGCGTGTTCTTAATACACTTCATTGTTCTGCGTATCACGTTGGCTGGTAACACGCAGCTGGGACATGCCTCCGTTCTATCCATGGTAAGTTTATTTTTTCTTTTGTCTTGGCCTAAGATCCAAGTAATCTTTAACATGTTGTATAAAGTCGCTTTCTATACTTTATACTTTACATAATGTTTTATAAGATCCAGAATCTCTATAAGACGCAATTTCTGTCTAGATGCACCAATATTTTTAAAATGATTTATTCCACGTTTTTCATCGGCTTATGCTGTTACCGGTGACGACTGAATTTCAATAACCAAATTTTTATAACATGATTCTGAGCTCAATACATTGATTTAAACTTTCTATGAATTTGCTTTACAGCTATCCCTCCTAATAACTTCATCAGTGCTGAGCTACATCGCGTCAGTACCACTGTGTCTCCTGGTGGAACTGCCTCTCATTCAACTATGGAAAGCAGTCACTGATACTGACGGTCCTGAGCGACGACCATCGATACCAGCAGAGGCTCCCGGGAAACTCGACCTGGTGTCACAAATGAGAAGGAGGAATGAGGCTTGAGAGTGAGGGTGAATACTTGGATGTAAAAATTGTTGTAAATAATAGTGTAAGAGAGATAAAATTACATTTGATGGTAAGAAAATAATGAGGAACTGGGAGATTCAACGGCTTTTCAAAGTGATATGGAAGAATTTAAACATTATTAATATATGAGAATTAGAATGGTTGATGTCAACGCTTGAAATGAAGGACGAAGCTTAAATAGCGAAGATAATAAGTGAAATACTCTTCGTAAATCCATTATCATCTGTCATTAAACTCATATAGACTAGAAAGAAAAGAACGAAAGAAAACCAATTTATTTGGCACACACGGATACGCACAAATTAGGTACAATTAAAGGGTATAAAACTAAGTTTTGAAAACAATAACATTGTGTGCTCTGCGGCAGCGTCAAATAGGTCCAGTTCAGCAAAATGCCGGACAACTAGGTGCTGCCTGACGCTGGTTTTCAACTGCACCTTACGTTGAAGTGTAGACTCTAGTAGGTACTAATATTTCTGATTAAGGCGAGGTTGCAGTACTGTGTGTTAAGACAAACATCAGCGACTGTCCGGCGAGCGAAATAATGCCTAAATTTTGATTGTTTTTTCTTCTTGGCGAAAACTGATAAAGAAATAATACAATATGGTTTCAACATTTACTTCAAAATAAAAAGCTCTATCTATTGATATAACTTTTATATAATAATATATTCGTGATAAAATCTCTTAGCAGTACACGTTTAAAATTGTAATTTAGTGTCATGTTTGATGAAAAAAGTACCGAGCCAATCATTCTAAATCGCGTTTCTATCTTTACGATTTACTGGGTATGTTCAATTTTTATGTAGGTAATGATTTTTATTTATTAAAAAACTCATAATTAATTAGATTTTCAGACGTTCAAAAATCTTAAAAAGTACTGCAACCCCGCCTTAATATTCATAAAAATACAAATATAAGACGAGAACTGGTCTGTAGTTTGAGACTCAGGTGTTATTGATCAAGTTAGTAATGTAAACTGGCGGTCTATTCTGTGGACATCACTCCGTGTAAATATAGGTGAGGTGAGGATGAAGTGAACTGTTACCTCATCTTCTTTGTATGGATTGACCTTTCACTTCACCTAATCTTATACAGGAGTCCCAGAAAATATATAAAAAAATCTTAGTCATGTATTTTTTAAATTATTCAAAAATATTTTGAAAATAACTAAGAATTTAAAACAACAGGTTACACAAGCACTAAAGGTTACAAAAAAAAAACGTAATAAGTAAAGATTTGTAGCTAAAGGAGCTCAAAACCATCATCACAGGGAGAACATTTTTGGAAAAAAAAAGAAATTACCGTAATTAAAAAAATACATTACTAAGATTTTTTTTTATTTTTTTCTGGTAACTATTATGAGTTGTCCTATCACCCGATTCCGGCTTGACGTTGAGTTCTGGGACACTGAAGTAATTGTCCGTCGTATTTAAAGTTAGTACTTAGGTGGACTTAGGTTCCAAATACCCATGCCAGTAACTTGCACTAAAGTATACTTTCGTTTTGCATGGCAGTGTGCCGTTACCAGTAATTGGTGTATGTCACACTGGCATTTAAATTATTTGCATATTTTTGTACATGTTACAGTAATGTATATTATAGCTGGTTTTATAAATTGTACTAATCCAGACAGACAAATAAATAGATTGTGTCTTGTTTTCGAGGGAGTGTCCCTAAAGTGGGTCAAATAAAATACTGCCAAATTGTAGTTACTGCTGTTAGCAGTAATATTTGAATATCTTTCTCTGATAGTTTTAATAATAGTAGGTAAGTTGTTTACTTCAAAATGTTTTTATATTAAAAATGTTTATTTTGTATTTTAATAAAGAAAATTAAAATTATAAGATTGTGCATTTTTTAAATTTAACCTACAATATTTATTTATTTAATTGTGTGACGTATTAATAAAGAGCAAGCGGCCCTGCACTTGCGCTGTGTGGAAGAGGGCATTACTTGCGTGCCAGCTCCCGTCCAGCAGCAAATCAGGACATCACAATTTATAACATTAACACACTGTTGCCACTTTGATTAAAAAGCGTAGGTATCAATATTTATTTGCCAAAAATGCTTCTTCTTATCATCCAGATGGTGGTAGAGCCACCAATACTGGCCATTTTACAATAAAAAAATCTGAAATTAAGTAAATAACACTACTGGGTAGTAAATATTTATTCTTTAACACTAAAATTATTATATCCCTTCCTAATTTCATAACAAAAGAAAAACTAAGTTCGTATTATTATACAACTACACAAATACTACACAAACTATACATTACGCAATACAATATTATCGTTTGTTTTTAATACTTCTATTCCGAATTTTGCTGACCATATTATCTTCTATTTCTTTTGATGAAATATTATCAACGATTTTGGCAGCTTTCTTTTTTATGCTTTCCTTATCTTTCTCAGCATCATCTCTTTCCTTCTCCGTTTCTTCTCTCTTCTGGCAATCTTTATCCATCTGCTTGCTTTTTTTGACTGGTCCTAGAGTTGTGAAGTACTCTCGGATGAGGTTTCCAAAGGGGCTTTCAACTAGGATCCAAAACAATAAGGCCGCTATGAATGAACTGGTAATTAACATAGTGCCTCTTGTCACCTGCCGAAAAAAAAGAAACAATTTGTTTTTGTATCTCCACTTCTTTTCATTTTTTTAACCGACTTCCCAAAAAAGAGGAGGTTCTCAATTCGGTTGTATATATTTTTTATGATTGTTACCTTATAACTCCGTCATTTATGAACCGGTTTGAAAAAATCTTATTTTATCTGAAAGGATATACTTGTCGACTGGGCCCATTTAAATTTTATCAAAATCGGTTAGGAAGTTTTGATTTTAAATCAACCGTTCAAACCGTTTAAATCATTCGTTTACTTGGATGATGGTTTTTTGTCATCCAAGTAATCGAAATTGCGTATTTTGCTTTCCTGCGATTTTGCAGTGGTCTTGTTAGGTTTACCACTAACTACACTTTGTACCTATTTTCTGTCTCCTTTTTTTTGTTATCTACTTGTTTGTGTGTGTATACATAAATTGTTAAATAAATAAATAAAAACACTACACAGTAACAAGGAAGCGGTTGTATTTTCTTGTTATGTTTCTCTTTTGTTTGCAGATAATGAAAGCTCCATTCATAATCTGTGTGCGTACTTACGATTACCATCGTAGAGGCCCTGTAAGTGGTTGTCTGCATCCCCATGTAGTTCCTCATGATGGCGATGTGTAGCAAGTATGCACTGAACGACAGCCGGCTTAGCACCGTCCACTTCTGCCACTCTAAGATAGGCCGGTAGATATCTGGCGGACAAACAAGACGGTAAACATTTACGTAAATGACCTCTAACGTTCTTGAATTAATATTAACAAAGAAACTGCTATCCTAGAAAAGAATCCGTATCAAAATTTTGTTTCGATTCATCCCGTTTGAGGATACTCAACTTCAAATCTCAAACGGTGCTATATTGGTAAGTTAGAGTTTAGAAAAAATTGAGCCATTTGGGGTTATAAAACTATGTCAATGTCCGAGTGCTCATCAAGTTTCTTGGGAGATCAGCGAACAGCTAGTCGACTCTTCACATGACCAGAGGGTTGGGGTTTTTCTTCGGCAAAAGATTTGGCAATGCTGCCAGTATTCTGGGCACTATGCCCATTGATAGTGTTGTGTTTGATTCTTTAGGTACACATTTAATAAGTAAACTGAATAAGCGCAATACCTCTTAATAAGGAATCATTGTACTCATCTTTATGAACAACCTTAACATTTAGACCAACCCCCAAATCGCGAAAAATCTGTTCTTAAGTACATGTTGTTGAGTTGCGCGCACAAAGTGTTCTCAATTTTTTTTTTGCGATTTTTGTGTTGGTTTCGTACTGAAAGTTGTTCATAATGATGATTAAAATGACCCGTTAAGAAGTATTGGTTTATTCTATTACACTTTGAATTATAGTTATCTGCAGGTGTATACAAATATACCGGTGGTATTGATTAAAAACTTCAAATACTTTATTTTTGCTAAGACCAGAAACGCCTAAAGGCGAGCCAACTAGGAGATCTACCTAACTGTAGTACCCAATACGAGTAGTATACCTTAGGACGATTCAAACGAGCCCAGACACGATGGCTGAACTAGTAGTAAATAAAGACATCCACTATCCACTTTTCTGGTCTCCATCATCAGATCCTTGTTCCCAACAACAATTAATACTGCTCATCAGACGGATTCAAATTAGCCCAAACAAGATGATTATACTTGTATCAACTAAAAGATCCACTATCAGACCACACCACCACCACCACCACACAGCCACCGACCGACCGACCGACCGTCCGACCGTCTGATCCACTTCAGATCCTTTCTGGTCTCCATCATCAGACCCTTGTTCTCAAAAACAATTAATAGTTATATTCAGAAGGATTCACATGAGTCCAAACACGATGGTTTTACTAGTAGCCAAATAAATATCTACTATCCACCTTTCTGGCCTCCATCATCAGGACCTTGTTGCTAACAACAATGAAAAGAGCTCATCACATAGACAGATTTAAATGAGCCCAAACACGATGGTTATACTAGTATCAACTAAGAAATTCACTATCCACCTTTCTGGTGTCCATCATCAGATTCCTGTTCCCAACAATAATGAATAGTGCTCATCTGAAGGATTCAAATGAGCTATTCTGTACTTCGTAGTATACACCATACATTTTCGTGTCAGCAACGAATTCGACAAAAATAAAACGTATTTCATATTTTAGACGACAAGCAAACTAGAATATTTGTGACCACCGTGCTGCCGGCGAGGAAGCGATTAGCTATCGACTTTTTGCGCGCTGAGGAAAGGGACAAAAGATATATACCTCGTGTGAGTAAAAGACATAAATTCAAAGTCGATAGCTGGCTATACACACTGCCGGCGAGCGGCTCTTACCACTAGTTTATCGTAGTGACAAGAGCTATCAAAGATTGTACTCGCTCAGCGATACTCGCTCTACGATGCTCGCTTAGCGGTCAGAACTCACCAGCCAGCGGTAATTTCTTCCTATAGTGCGGGCCGGAGCGAGTATTGCAAGTAATCGCCCGTCGCACAAAAGCACTCGCTACCTTCTACTCGCCGGCGGTGAGATAAGTGCCTTCTGTCGGAGGCAGTTTAATTTTTATGGCCTGTGACCATACTTCTTTCAACCAAGATCATGGAATCTTTGTGTTCCTGGATCGAAATAAATAAGAAAAGACAACTTTATTCATCAAGATGGTTGTGAGTTTCAAGAGCATGGTTTAGTTATTTTAGATGATAGCATGTGCTGACCGGTTACTTTACAGCCTGGATTCATTTTTTCTTTGTACGCGGAAGCAACAGCCATCAGTAAGCAGAATATTAACAAATAAATGTTTTCAGATTAAGTTTTATGATTTCTATTTAGAAATTTCAAAACTTTGCAAAGGCACTCGGCTGAAATTCAAATATATCCAACAAAATGTTTAGAAACGAAAAATTATAGGGGCTGGTTGGCATTTTGAATAGAAGAGGCGAAACAGCCAGCGCCTTGCATAACACTCTTCCAAGTTCCTAATGCTAAGAGGAGTCAAGCAATGCTAGATATTGAATGTTCGTATAATTATCTTATCTTAGAGATCTTACCTAACGACAACATATTACTTTCTGACATACCTACACGCGAACGAAGTCGCGGGCAATAGCTAGTGTTTAAATAAAATTCTAGTAGTACCTTCAAACTGAGTAATAACTCCAGCCATAATAGTGAAAATGATGAAGGCGAAGACAGGCTTCATGAAAGCAGCATACAGCAGGTGCACGGTGAGCGATGGAGGCTCGGAGTACGTGTAGAAGATGGTGCCGGAGTAGCAGCAGAGGCAGCCCAGCGGAAACAGGCACCAAAACGGGAAGCGGTACTTCTGGAGAATAAAAATGTTAGTGGTGACTAGTACGAAATATGAAACAGATCTGCCTAGCCTTTTCCCAACTATATTGGGGTCGGCTTCCAGTCAAACCGGATTCAGCTGAATTTAAATATTTTACGTGGAGCGGCTGCCTACCAGACCTCCACAACCCATTAACTGGGTAACACTGTACTCCTTGGCAAGACTGGTGTCAGATTTTATGGCTTCTGAAGTTCTAACTATCCTTAACGACTGCAAAGATCTCCAAATGACGTAATATGAAACGTCCTCACCAAAATCTTCAATAGCATGAAACACACAAGTTAAGTACACCCCAGTAACGTCACTCTCAGGGCCTCTTTCACCATCTCCAAGTAAAGCGTTTGATTAGTTACTTCCCAATTAAAGTTAATCGGCAAGTAAAACATACGAGTATCTTCTGTCAATTTCACAAGCGAAAATAAAGCTTCGAGTAACAACTTACCGGTTAAGTGAATGACTTAACAAATCATACGTTGCAATCGTTCAATATTACGTCAACGTTACTCGTCAAACGTCATTGGCAGGTTAGCTGTCATTTGTCATTTCATTTTGTGTATTGTTTGTTGTGTTTTTGGTTAGGAAATTATTGCGTGTGGATTTTTTTTCTATAAATTATCATGGATAAAGTTAAAAGAGATAGAAGTGCAAACTTTTCACTTTTACAGAAATACCAAAATGTGTTAGTGTCGGCGATAAGACCCCGTCCGCGTCCATAGGCGCAAGTAATGGTGGACGCGACCGTATCAAACAAGGAAATTGTAAGGAAAACTAATTAGAATTATAATTGAATCAGATTAGATTAGGTTTAACATTCTCTAATTAGTGTTATAAGGATATTTTCGCATCATAGGTTTAGTTAGATTCTAGTTTAAATGCGAATTTAGATGTAAGGTTTTTATATTGTGAATAATTACGTAGATTGAAAATGTGATTTTTTGTTATAAGTGATAGGGTTTTGAAATTAGTTTTAAAATAAAGGTCTTGACCCAAAACCACTTTTACAAAAAGAATTGAGTTGATAGGACTTATGGTTAGGTTACGACGTGGTAAGTAAGTTACTGGTCAGTTTAATCATTGATTAGTGCTATTCGAACGTCGGAGTCGTGAAATTGACACGTGCAGTTACGGGTGACTTTAATTGGCGATTAGTCTACTCGATACTTTACTCAAGGGTGGTGAAAGAGGCCCTTTTAAACTTACGTTACGTTACAGTACGATTATTTTAACTTTGCCCATGCGAAGTACGTCGCAATCGATTGCGCAGAATGTCAATTTGACAAGAAACTTATAACAGCGCATGCGCGGGTAGGTCGCGTATGCAGTCTCAGGGCCTCTTTCACCATCTCCAAGTAAAGCGTTGATTAGTTACTTCCCAATTAAAGTTAATCGGCAAGTAAAACTTACGAGTATCTTCTTTCAATTTCACAAGCGAAAATAAAGCTTCGAGTAACAACTTACCGGTTAAGTGAATGACTTAACAAATCATACGTTGCATTCGTTCAATATTACGTCAACGTTACTCGTCAAACGTCATTGGCAGGTTAGCTGTCATTTGTCATTTCATTTTGTGTATTGTTTGTTGTGTTTTTGGTTAGGAAATTATTGCGTGTGGTTTTTTTTTTTTATAAATTATCATGGATACAGTTAAAAGAGATAGAAGTGCAAACTTTTCACTTGTACAGAAATACCAAACTGTGTTAGTGTCGGCGATAAGACCCCGTCCGCGTCCATAGGCGCAAGTAATGCTGGACGCGACCGTATCAAACAAGGAAATTGTAAGGAAAACTAATTAGAATTATAATTGATTCAGATTAGATTAGGTTTAGCATTCTCTAATTAGTGTTATAAGGATATTTTCGCATCATAGGTTTAGTTAGATTCTAGTTTAAATGCGAATTTAGATGTAAGGTTTTTGTATTGGGAATAATTACGTAGATTGAAAATGTGTTTTTTTGTTTTAAGTGATAGGATTTTGAAATTAGTATTAAAATAAAGGTCTTGACCCAAAACCACTTTTACAAAAAGAATTGAGTTGATAGGACTTATGGTTTCCGAGATATTTCCAAAAATGTATAGTGAAAATTTGTTAACCGTCAAGTAAACACTCTAATTGGCAGACGATGTGGCAAGTAAGTTACTGGTCAGTTTAATCATTGATTAGCGCTACTCGAACGTCGTGAAATTGACACGTGCAGTTACGGGTGACTTTAATTGGCGATTAGTCTACTCGATACTTTACTCAAGGGTGGTGAAAGAGGCCCTTTTAAACTTACGTTACGTTACAGTACGATTATTTTAACTTTGCCCATGCGAAGTACGTCGCAATCGATTGCGCAGAATGTCAATTTGACAAGAAACTTATAACAGCGCATGCGCGGGTAGGTCGCGTATGCAGTCTCAGTCCCTCGTATACGTTCGATGCATACTTTTGTCCCGCTTACTCAATGCAATACGACTGTTGGTACGAAAAGTGTTATTGTTATCAAATATTTATTTTGGTTTTTCTTACTGTTTCATTTGTAATTTGTGTGTGTTTGTGGTGTATATGTTTGTTGTGTTACTTTGTGACCTTGTTATTGTTACTGGTTGTGTTTCTTACTTGTTAATAATTCAAAACGTATTATAAATTCGAAAAATATTCTACGAACGTAACACTTTTTTATGCGATGGGATCTGCGCGGTCGTCACTAAAAGCTAACTTCGCATGGGCAAAGATAAAATAATCGTACTGTACGCAAAATCTAGAGGCACGGCAGTGGCCTCGCTAAGTTGAGCAAAAAAGCTTTATCGAATAACTTAAAATAAAAAAATCACAGAAAAACGTCGCTGTACGTAGGCATTCAAGTGTCGTCACAACATCCGACCCTGTTCGTTTTGAATCGGTCATCGGTCCACCTTGTGCAAGGCCTTTCGACCCTGCGTCTTCCGGTACGCGAACGCCACGCAAGTTATTTGTAAACAACTTGCACGTTAGTAATAGGCTTGTGTCCTGAAAAATTTCTAATTAGTCCGTCAGTTTGATTATCAAAAAAATTTAACCCGTGTTTTTTCTTTTGTTACGGGAACTAAAATTGACGAAGTTACGACGCTTTTAAAATTCTCAATACGTCACACCTTCGCATCATTTTTAGTGAGTCGTGACGTCACGAGCCCCCCACTTCCGAGTTTTGATGCGTTGTATCTTTCAATATTCATTGATTTACAAAAACAAAAAATACGTGTCCATTATTTTTCAATACTCTGACGGACTAAATAGTTTTGCAATTGTGGATGATGGAATCTAGCCTATTCGCTGCAGCTGGCGTTTGCGTTCTTTTTGTAGCCTTACAAAATACCAATTTCGCTTCGTGAATTTTTGTTATAGCGGCATTTATGTCACTAAAGAATAAATCACGAGATAAAAAATTCGCGTATTAAAAAAAACATTACTAACTCGTAAGGTTTTAGGGTCACCACCACCCTTCTGCCAGTCGTAAACCCAGTAGCCCAAAACCATGCCTATGATGGATCCAACCATGTTAGTGTGCCCTCTCTTATAGACCTCATCGAAGGTGGGCGAGTTCTGAAATATATCCATAGCAAACCTGGAATTTTATAAAAAAAAAATTACATCCATTTTTTGTTTTAGTTGTTCATGTACTTTCACTAGGGAGACTGAGTTGAGTCAAAAGCTTTACTCAAATCCAGGAGCTCAATTTTTGACCCGTTTTAACTTCTGCCAGAAAGGTCTTCTGGTGGTGAAAGGATCAAGGACTAGAAGAAGAAATTAATATTGGACGTCCAGCTACGATACGGGCAGACGAAATTGTTGGCATAGCGGCTAGAAGATGAGGCTGAGGCTGACATGACATAGAAACTTGTGTAGATGAGACTGACATAGCAACGCGTAGGTTGGCACGAAGAAATTTAAGTAGAGGAATATACTAGGGAGACTTACATGGACGGACTTGTATGGTGTACATAACAGGCTGTGCCTTAACAGGGTCTACAAAGGTTTCTTAGCTGTAAGCTTTTTTAAAACATCTTTTATACCATATATAAATAAATATGGAAATGATTAAAAAAAAAAATGTATATATTTATAATGATTACATATTCTATTCTATTCTATTCTATTCTGTTCTATTCTGTTCTACTGTTCTGTTCTACTGTTCTGTTCTACTGTTCTGTTCTACTGTTCTGTTCTACTGTTCTGTTCTACTGTTCTGTTCTACTGTTCTGTTCTACTGTTCTACTCTACTCTACTCTACTCTACTCTACTCTACTCTACTCTACTCTACTCTACTCTACTCTACTCTACTCTACTCTACTCTACTCTACTCTACTCTACTCTACTCTACTCTACTCTACTCTACTCTACTCTACTCTACTCTACTCTACTCTACTCTACTCTACTCTACTCTACTCTACTCTACTCTACTCTACTCTACTCTACTCTACTCTACTCTACTCTACTCTACTCTACTCTACTCTACTCTACTCTACTCTACTCTACTCTACTCTACTCTACTCTACTCTACTCTACTCTACTCTACTCTACTCTACTCTACTCTACTCTACTCTACTCTACTCTACTCTACTCTATTCTATTCTATTCTATTCTATAGTCACTTATGACCAACTTACTCAGGAAATACCATCAGAACGCCATCCAGGTTCCGGTAATAAGTTTTTAGTGTGGGAATCAACACTCCTAGGAGCAAAAGCAGACTCAGCACCACTTTTCTAGAGTGAGGAGTTCTGCACATCATGAAGATGATGGCAGCCATATAATAAAGTTGAAGGTCGACTCCAAGGTACCTGGTAAAAAAAAACAGAAGATTTTAGGCAAAGTATCCCAGGGTTCCCCAAAGGGATGGGTTGGTTGTGGCCAACCAGTGGCGATGAGAGTAGTCAACATTGTTGTCCTCGCAGGTAGAACCTAGGTGAGATTGGCCCAGGAGCGTCAAGATTGACACAAGAAAAGAAAGGCCTATGCCTAGCATTGGCCGAAGTGAGGCTGCCGATCATGGTGATATAAAGCTTGTTACATTAGTAAACATTTCAACATTGGTATTGAAGTTCCAATGCAGGCGAGCAATCATTCTTCAGCATTATGTCGTATGGTATTTTGCTGTGGGGTCGGGCTGCTGACATTGAATCCATATTTATTTTACAAAAGCGTGCTGTCAGAGCCATTTATAATCTACGTCGACGCGATTCTCTTAGGGAAGTCCATAAAAAGATTAATATTATAACAGTCCCTTGTCAATTAATTTATGAAAATATTATGTATGTAAGGAAAAATCGACATCTCTTTAGCAAAATTCGTGATAGACATAATTTTAATACTAGAAATAGAAATAAATTAGATCAGCCATTTTAAAGATTAGCCAAAGTACGAACGTCTTTCATGGGGTACTCTATTAGATGTTACAACAAAAGACCTTGTGACATTTGAGAATTGAATGAAAGAAAATTTAATACTTATGTTAAAAGCACACTTTGTAAACTTTGGTACTATATAATAATAGTAGCAAAATTTGTAAATATGTGTGTGTTTGCATTGTATAGACTCAAGTACCCTGGCGGTTGGGAGTGTCATGCTCACTCAAAAGCCTAGCTGATGGTGGCGTACGCATTGGATCATTTGGTTCCATTCAAAATGGTTGAGAAGAATGGGCCTGGCCCATGCGTCATGTTCGTAAACGGGCGCCGTCGGTTGGGACTGGTCATTTCTCTGCTGCCATGGTTTATTTTAATTATTTCTTTGAATTGTTCCTTTTTATTCCGGACAAATTTATCATGCTCGTCTTTTACATCGTTCTCACATGTATGTATAATTTCAACGCGATGTATCAAAATATTGTAAAAATTTATTATTTTGAAAAGAGTGTCTGTGGAGTTTCTTGCACGTTCTTCTCCATAGAGATCTACGCTTTTGAACGTGCAAATAGCTTCATCTTTTTGGACCGACCGACATTGACAATTCAAAAGTGCCCGTAAAATGGTTTATTTGATATAAATGCTTGAGTCTTGAATATTGAGAACCATTTATAGGACACACAAAAGCTACTAATAACTAAACTTGCCTCTACAAAATCTACGAAGTGACACCACTTCGTAGATTTTGAATAAAGTTAAAAGGTTATGTATCAACATACCAGGACTGCGCCATACATTCTGAATTATCAAAGTAATTGTTGATGTAGAGGAGATGCCTCCACCAGTAACGGCGACAGTCACGCATCTCATTGCCGATTGTTTTCTGAAAAGAAATGAAGGAATTTATTTATTTTGGAGGCCGACTTGTCACTCGCGTCCGTAGGAGAATACCCTTCAGCGAATCCCTACACGTGGTCCCCGGGTGGTGCTAAACAGGTGACACTAACCGCCTCCATGGTCTAGTGGTTATACCACCTGATTCAGACCCAGAGGTCCCGGGTTCGATTCCCAGCGGAGGCAAATGTTTTGCTCGGTTTGGTTGGTGGTAGGACTTGTTCTAAGTCCGCCTGGCAAGCTACCACCATCATGTCTAAGTCTGTCGCCATAACAACAATGTTAACAGCATTGTTGTGTTCCGGCAGTTAGAGGTATGATAGCCAGATCCTCTGTGTAAGAGGATTCCGGGTGAAACTCACTTCCATCTTCGGCCTAATCATCACTTTCCATCAGGTGAGATTTGGGCCAAGAGTTTCCCCGTTCATTTATAAAAAAAAAAAAAAAAATGCAACTAATAACAGAATAAACGCAATATCTCTATAAACAACTTTTAGCCAAGACTACGCGGGCGTCCACCTACCCGTTGGTCAGACCGAATAAAGACGCTCACTGGCCTATCAATGGCCGAAGCTTTAAAGACCGCCGAGGATAGAAAATGTGGAAGAGCATAGTGCATCGAGTGATCAATACCTCAGACTAGACACGACCTTCAGCAATGAAGACAACGACTAAGAAGAAGAACTTAACTACTTTTACTTTGGGACCAAGCCCAATATCGTGAAAAAAATCAGAAGTTTTGTATGTACTGTATGGGTTAGTCGATCTTTTTTCGCGTTTTTACTGTTGGTTCCACAATAAAAGTTGTTCTTAACGATGAATTCAATAACCCTTTAAGAGTTATTGCGTTTAATCTGTAACACGATGTAGAAGTTAGAAAAAGAAGAAGTAGTTACGACTTTTTCACAATATCAAAAGCTTTTAATAGTACATTGTTATCCAGGGGTGAAAGTAACTGATATAGTCCCGAGACGGCGTTTGGCGCCCGAGCGTAGTGAAGGCGACAATAGTCCGAGGGACTAAATAACTCTTTCACCCGACGTGAACACTGTGCTTTTCATTACGAATACAAGGAAAGTAAAAGTAAAACACGAACCTGAATCTGATGAACTCGTCGTGTTTATACAAATCTCTGCTAAGTATAAGAAAGTATGAAAAAAGCTCGAAAAAACGAATTAATGTTCGGATTGCTGCTTTCATAATTGCTCCCGCCGCCGCTGATAACATATTAATAATTGTTTTTTTTAATAATTTGACGGCTGTCAGTTGAAAACGATTCTCCCTAGGGCTACAAACTAATACTTCCAACCCGCTCCTCAGGCCATTACAAGCCTACTTTCCGAGCATGAGTAATGAAAAATTTAGGATCATATTGTAGATGGTAGCGTAGCAAAAACTAAAACTATGTATTATTTTTATAAGTAAAAAGAGGTTTGAGATGGTTATATAGGGCAGTTGTTTGCTTTAAGCTGATTTAGGTGAATGTAGTGAAGACGTGAAAGAGAAAAAATCTTACCATCCAATAAGGACCTGATGTTAGTCTCCCAAACCAAGTTGCTGTCAAGGCTAAGATGACGGCGTACGACGGAGTCAATCTGGAACATCGAGTCAATCTGGAATCTTTTGCTATGGGACCGACCTCGTAATCGAAAAAAAAATCATTGTTTAGGTTTGGTTAAACAGTATTTTTCTTTCTATCAAATTCCTGTTACATTTAATTATTGTTAATACAAAAAAAAAAAATAGTATTATTTTTTAATTTCGAACAGGGTGTTTTTTCTGTTTGAAGAAAACACACAACAAAGATTTTTTCTTGACAAATTTAAATTTAAAAAAAAATCAGCTAGTAGTGATCACAAACTTTTTTTGATGTGTGTATTATATCTTACCTCAACCACCTCATAAAGAATTGCTTCGGTAGCATCTTCCATGAAGTTTCATGTGTCTCTGAACGCATCAGCATCATATACACGAGCAGAAAGGATGAGATTATCAGGAAGGTCTGCATTATCACGGTTCCGTTTGCTAATATGTGAACAGGGCTTGCGCTGAACATCTATAATTAGAAATCATTATTTAAATCAAACCAACCTCAACCTCATCTAGCATAGCTCTCGGACAACTCGACCTACAAGTATTTGTTCCGAGTCTGGGTGTTTTTCTATCTATAATATGTATGTATTTACAAAAAAAAAAAAAATGTATATAAGTAGTTTATCAGCCATCTAGTTACCATAACACAAGCATTAGGTTGCTTAGCTTGGGACTATACGGCGTTGTGTGAAATGTCCAAGGATATTATTATTATTTTCGGATGTTTTCTTTTTCTCAGCTCTTGGCTGGTTTCGTCTACATTTACGGGCCAAGGCCAAGTAAATGCAGTGTGTAATGTGTACCTATGATGAGAGAGTGTTTTCATCTTCCAACTGCATGAATTTTCGAACTATTCTACATGTATTTAATATGGTGGCTTTCTGTAGTTTTATATAAACGGATTCTTCTAAATCTAATAATTTTAGGCTACGGAGAAGGTGATGCGGGATTACGCCTGTCGTGGAGAGAACTATCGGAATAACGTAAACTTTTTCCTGTCTCCATATTCTTGTGACTTCGTCTTTCAGCTCAGCGTATTTGCTAATTTTTTCGGCTATTGTTTTTTGAAGGTTGTGGGTATTAGGAACTGCGATGTCTACGAGGTAAGTAATTTTTTTTATTTTATCCTGAAGCGTTATGTCTGGCCTGTTATAGTGGATGGTCTTATCTGTAAGTATGGCACGATCGTAATACAGTTTGTATGTGTCAGTTTCTAGAATCGTTTCAGGTTTATAATTGTAGTATGGAGTGCTAGAGTTTTGGATGAGACTGTGTTTGAGTGCTAGTTTTTGATGTATGATGTTAGCAACTTGGTTATGTCTGTGAGTGTAGTCTGTCTGTGTGAGGGTTGAGCATGCTCCGGTTATATGTTGAATGGTTTCGGATTGAATATGACACCTGCGGCATTTATCATTTGTGAGGGTAGAGTCTTTAATAATAAATTTTCTGTAGTTTTTAGTGTTAATAATTTGGTCTTGTATGGCTATCATGAAACCTTCAGTTTCTGGGAACAGGTTGCCTATTTTTAGCCACTTATTAGACGCTGCTAAATTAACGTGGGTTTGTTCCAAATCATGAGGGTGCCTACCGTGGAGTACTTTCTTTTTCCAGTTTTCGATTTTTTGTTTTTGGGGGTCTGTGTTAGTTGTGTCTTGTAAAGTTTGTTCACTTAAGTTCAGGGGGGTGTAATTAAAATCATTATGAGTTATAGCCTTGTGTATGTCACTTGTGCTTGATTTTGAGTAGAAAAACGTTTTTAACCTAGCGATTTGTTTCTGCCACAGATTATGGATATCAATTAGACCTCTCCCTCCATTTTGTCTTTTAATAGTGAGCCGTTCAATCGCTGATTTAGGATGTAGGCTGTTGTGTTTGGTTAGTGTTGTACGTGTGATTCTTTCTAACTGCTCGATATCTGTTTTTGACCATTTTATTACACCAAATGAGTAGGTCAATACTGGTATGGCAAAAGTGTTTATGGCTTTTGTAAGGTGCTTTCCTGATAAATAGGTTTTACAAATTGCGTTCATTCGTCTTCGATATTCTGTGCTAAGTGTTTGTTTAACTGATGTGTGATCGAGTCCTTTAAGTTGCTTGTATCCTAAATATTTGTATAGATCGTTAGGTTCCATGGCTGATATAGTGTCAGTGTCATTTATTATATAATTACCGGGTTTTATTTTTCCTCTCATAATATGTAATGTCCTACACTTATCTAATCCGAATTGCATATTTATATCTTGACTAAATTTTGTTGTCGTTTCAATTAGAATTTTCATTTGTTTTTCGGTTTGTGAATATAATTTAATGTCATCCATATATACGAGATGTGATACAGCAGTTTCTTCGGTATTCTGTTTAAAATTATATCCAGCCTGACACCGATTGAGTAAGTGAGACAAAGGGTTCAGGGCGAGGCAGAACCACAGAGGGTTCAGCGAATCACCCTGATAGATACCCTTCCTTATATTTATCTGTCGAGTCACAAGAATGCGGTTGCGATTATTTAGCTGAAGAGTAGTTTTCCATCGTGTCATAACTGTGCGCAAAAAGTCTATTATTTTAGGATTAATTTTGTATATTTCTAAAATGTGTACTAACCATGAGTGTGGAATGCTATCAAACGCTTTTTGGTAATCTATGTATGTGCAATGCAAATTTCTATTTTTTGTTGTGGCATGTTTATGGATAGTCGAATCTATAATTAATTGTTCTTTGCATCCCATATGACCCCGCCTGCATCCTTTCTGTTCCTCTGCTATTATTTTATGATGTTCAATGTGTGCGTTGATTTTGTTTGTTATCACTGATGTTAATATTTTGTAGATTGTGGGTAGGCAAGTGATGGGTCTGTATTGAGAAGGCTCTGATGTGTGTATAGACTTAGGTAACATGTACGTTATTCCTGTTGCAATAAAGTCGGGTATGTTTTGTTTTCCTAATACTATATCTGTACAATTTTTTGCTATGGATTTGTGTAGTGTCGTTAACTTTTTATACCAAAAATTTTGAATTTTATCGATCCCCGGCGACTTCCAATTATGTAATCTAGCTGTAATATTCGCAATATCAGACTCTGTTATATCATTAAATTCCATTTCATCGATTGCTCTCCATTTTGTTTCTTCTTCTGTAATCCAAGTAGCTTTATCGTTGTGGTGTACCTGCTCTTCCCATATGTTTGACCAGAATGTTTCTAATACTTCTTTTGAGGGTGTGTCTATGTCATTTTCTGTTGTTGAATCGGTGTGTGTTTTTTTTAAATTCCTATAGAATACTTTTTCATTGGTAGCAAAAATTGCATTATCATTTTTACGCTGCTGTGCCTTCTTATATCTCCTAAGCCTATGAACTTTAAGTGCAAGTTTCTGTTTTAATGTGTCTAAATACTCTTCTGGTTTCCTATTGTTATTTTCGTGTCTAGTGTGCAAGGTATTAATATGAAATATTGCTTCAACTCTTCTAACTACTTTTTGTGATCTACAGCCTTTGATATACTGTGTAAGTCTACCACAGTCTGCTCTTAATTTTTCAATGTCTCTTTCTAACCTAACCTGCCATGCTGGTTTAATATTGTCCCTAAATCTTGTATTTCTGGTGTTATTATTATTATTATTATTAACTTCATAACAACAAAGCTCCGGGTGACGACAGGATAACCACAGAACTGCTCAAGGCTGGAGGAACAGCTGCGTTGACAGAGTTTGTAGGGCTATTAAAACCTCTTTAGAACTAAATTGTCTATATCCATACATATAATAAAACAGTAGAAACCAAGAATTCTGTATATGAAACAAAAATACCAAAAAACGAAAGAGCATTAATTTTTTTTTTGTCTGTCTGTCTGTCTGTCTGTACATGCTAATCTCTGACAGCAGTGCGATTCTGTAAACATGTCGAAGTGAACACTTAGGAGAAATGAACGACAAGTGACCTGTCAATTCAAACAAACAAGATGGAATGACAGCTCACTTGTCGTTCACTCCCTCTAAGTACACAGTGAGATGGTGACAGAACAGACCGTCAGATCCGCGCGCGGGTGAAAACATGTCTGACAGGAAAAAAGCCCTTAGTTGTCTTGGTTTGGGCACGTGTTGAGGGACTGCAGTATGAAACACATATGCGAAAGAAACAGAAAACAGAGTAATTCATAACGTGTCTATAAACAAGGCAGACTCGACATAACAAGGTAGAAAGGCAGAAAGATGATGATGGTCTAGAAAAAAGTGAGATAAAAATAAATATTACTAACATTTTCTACGAACGTAGAGTTTTCTGGTAAAAGAACGCTGTTTGCAATTGAATGGCCTGCGATGACGAGCACCATAGTCAACGTTCTGAAACAAGCAAAAAATATTTTACCCTACAATCATAATTTGTCTTTCTGTAAAGGCAAGAATTCAGCCAGATAATAATGTTTATTTTCAGTACATAATCTTGAACGAAAGAAGAATGCCCATTTTTCACCTGACTGTATAGAAATGAAATAAATCTTAAAATTCAGCTTATGGAATTGTATATTAGATACGCTTATCACAATGTTAAAAGAAACGCAGTGTTTTTTTTAAATTTTTCTTTATACTTATTCTACCTCAAGGATTAACGTATTACAATGTTTTGAACGCATCTCAACTAGCCTTTTTTACGACGTTCTATTTTACACACTGATACTTGACTTTATTCGACTCTGTTTCGGAGTTCATTATTTTACGTTTTAATATAATAATTAAATAAATAAATCACGCAGCATATAATTGAGATTGCACGAGTGAAACGGATTTTTTTTGACATTTGACAGTTCTGCAATTGGCATCGGCGCAGTCCTTTGTTGTTGCGCTTGCGTTTCGTTGTGTATTGTACCATTTTGTGTGTGTTTCTTCTTTTTATGACCCTGTTTACCGCCCCTGGACCTCGATATCTTCCTCATCTGACGACCTTAGCCTACCATACCGTTGAAAATCTCTTGACAATGCCACCTATACCAAAAAGTCGACGTATACTTTGCAGAAACTGCAACGTATTTTTTGGAGTTCGTGGCGTTTAAATCGTAAAAATGACTGTTAGACATTAGTTTCTAAACTTAAAGGTAGTCTTTCTACTATACCTTATAACTATTCATGTACTTTCATTATCGGGTTTTTAAATGTATGGTAAGTGGGCATTGTTTTTTATGACATTGATTTGTACAGCGCAGGCTATAACACTGTTGAGGAAATTCATATTTCACCATTTGATTTTTTCAAATGATTTAAAAAAAAAATTACCTAATACCATGGATTCCTTTTAACGCTTTTAGACGAGGATCTCTACCATCTGCTGCCGGTGTTATTAGTTTATTCCAGTTCCGAAATATTGAGAAACAATAAAGAAATCTGAGACCTGAAAATTATGAATACATGAGATTTAAAAGACAACAGACGTGAGCTTCTGTTATCATATCGAAGTGAATACTTGGGTGAAATGATCACAAAGTGAGCTGTCATTCCATCTTGACTACATGGATTGTCTGATTTCTTCGTGATCGCTATAACCAAGCCATAGACGTATTTACAGACTCGAGCGGCTGGCCATCCCACCCATCATTAAGCGGGCGGGTTCAATATGAAGTCAAAGTCAAACTCAAAAGTTATTTATTCAAATTAGGCTGAGTGCCAGCACTTTTTGAACGTCAACGTTTACAAGAAGATAGTCCCCCAAAAACGCCCACCCGTCACCACTTCCTAGTGTTTTAGCTGAAACTATTGAAACGCACTCCTGAATTAAAAAAAAAATCACAATAAGTTGTGGAACGTTGATATTAATGAAAGTTTTTCCAGTGATTAAACATACCAATAATATCTTTTCCATTTTCAGAAAAGTAATCGCAAGTGCTTGCGACAATGTTCACGACCAATATTGCAACGCAGAACAGACCAACAGCTATATCCACGTTATCAATTGGCTGGCCCTTCTCACGTTTAAAACAAGCAAAGTCATTTAACACTCTTGCTTTTAACTTGTACTTGCTATAAAGGGTTTCGTTGGTGCATGCCTCAAGGGCTAACCCTTGGTCCCCTTCGGATTTTTCGTAAAAGTTTTTGCATGTTTGAGTGATGCATACGCCCCGTCGCAGTTTTGTATGATTGTAGTGTGTAGGTGTATGTTTAGAATATTCCTGTAAATAAAACAGATGATATTAAAAAATAAAAAGTTGTTTTAAAATCTTTAGCATAAACATAGTTCAGAGCATGCAAATACATTGTTTATTAAGTACATACACTTATAATGCACTTCAATTATCAGCAAGCAATTACCCCTTGCGAGTTTTGAGCCATAAACCAGTTGATTATAATTGTGTGGGGTTACGTTGTATAGTTTACAAAACCAATGAACAAAAATAATTAAAGAAACGTGTAAAACTTTAATCCGATCGATGTTACAAGTCGAGTAAATAGAATTAACATGATACATTATTTTCCAGGGGGTTCGTTTTTCTTAAAGTATTTTTTTGCTGTTTCGCTTGATCAGCTACCCAACATCACCCTTTATATAACCACGATCTTCTGGAACACTCTGTATATAAAACGGACCTGCATCATAGTCAAGAGTGCGCTGGGCTCATCGGACACCACGGCGAACTCTGCAGTGCAGTACAGCCCCTCAGGATCTTGCAGACATTGCTCGTAGTCGTCCAAGAGGAACATCGGGGGCATGAGAGCGTAATCCTCATCTAGAAAATAAAAACAATGGCTCTGGATTTTAATGAATACTTTTTTAGCCAATTAGAGTTCTTATTTATCGCCGTCGTTCGTGATTAACCTACGTTCATCATCTGCCTAGCCTTTGCCATGGCTAAATAATAACAGCCGCACAGGTCGATCTTCAAGGTCAAGCAACGCTTGCCAAGGTTGGTCTGTGGATGGGTAACCATCTTAATATACCAAGTTTCATCCGTGCTTTGGAAAGCACGTTAAGCCGTTGGTCCCGGCTATCATTTGTAGATCTTTGGCAGTCGTTACGGATAGTCAGAAGCCAATAAATCTGACTGCAGTCTTACCAAGAAATACCGTGTTACCCAGTTAATGGGTTGTGGAGTCTGGTAGGCAGCCGTTCCACGTAAAATACTGGTATTCAGCTGAATCCGGTATGACTGGAAGCCGACCCCAATGCAGTTGGGAAAAGGCTAGGCAGATGATTACAGCCTATCTATTCTACCCAACCTCCGTATCTATTCTTAACTACCTCTGTGGACGAGTGATTTAGGCGCTTGCCTTGTTACTCGGAAAATAATGTCCTACAACTTGACTCCAACTCAAATCATCAAATTTACAGTTACAGCTTATTATTTATTTTACAATTTAGGTACACAGAGAGAAACGGTAAAGATACAGCATTATTATAATTATTAGTACAATGGTACTGCTTATTTCTAAAGAAATTTCTTTCAGCAGACCTGTGAAAGGAAGAATGAAAAAAGAAATGTAGACAAAAGTGTGTAAGAAATAACAAGAAAAAGGATATGTGAATGAAGCCTTACACTACTTAGGATGGATTCGACCAAATTCGAAATTATACACAATTATACCAGGATAATTTTACTCTCAATACTTACTCGAGGAGTAATTTGATTTACGTTCTACCACACTATACCTAGATTAAAATTATTCTCGTCTAGTTACTCTTTGGTTGTCTTTGGCCTGGAATGGGATTGAACGAATGAAATGACCTAATACATAATGCTACTAAACGAAGAGGTCATTGTATCTGCACCTACTATACTTGAGGAATGTACTATTACATTTGATAGATTTAAACGAGCACTTTTTCACTGGCAGAGTAAATTTTCTTGGTTGCGATTTTGAAATAAAATTGATTTATTTTCCTTGGATAAACGAAATCTAACAGCGAAGTCTTTGTCATCATAATCATCGAAGTAATTAGCTCTTTCTTTTACCCACCTTGGACGCCTTGGCACGTAATCATGGTCGCTATCGGATTCTTCGATCATATTTCTCAAACGTTCCATTATGTCGAGGTTTTGATTGAAAACCACACAAAAGCAAAGAATATCAACACAGACGGATGATTTTTGACAAGGTAAATGACAAATGTACTTAATCTAACATTTTGACATTTTGTTTCGTTATTCCCAGTTTAAGACTTTTATTCCACCAAAATCGACCGTATAAAAATTTACTCTCGTCTTCAGCCACGGGTTAGTGTTTGATAGAACGCAAATTGAGCTTACTATCGAGTAAACAGCTATTTATTCTAAGAACAAAATTTACTCTCGTTTGGTCGAATCCGCCCTAAATGTATCAAATAAACCTACATAAATGTAGTTAATATTAATTTAAGATAATAAATAGCATTCGTAATACTATAATCAACGTATACATACAAAAAATTAACACTGTTGGTTGAGAGGATATGGTAGTGCTCTTTAAGACGAGTTTTGAAAAGAGAAATAGTTTTCAAATCTCGAATGCTAGGCGGAAGTGAGTTCCACAGTCTAACTGCATGGACAGAGAAGGAGTAAGAATAGTAGCTGGTTTTGTGTGGATGGGTTTCATGGTCAATCATCGAGGGTTATGCCGTTGTCATGGTGAGTGAGTCAAGAAGAGGTCTTTTAAACTAATTGCCTCCGTCGTCGAGTAGTTTAGGCGCTTACCTTGTGACCCAATGGTCGTGGGTTCGATTCCCACGGGAAGCATAATTTGTAAAATTGTTTCCAATTTGGTTAGGACATTACAAGATTGAATCACTTATTGTCTGATCTAAGGATTCCGTACTTCGTAAGGCAAGTAAAAGCCGGTGGCCCTTGAGGCGGTTAAGAAAATCTGACACTAGGGTGTGTTGAGTCTTTAGACCTTATTACCCATACCATAAGAAGAAGTTTAGTCTACCAGCATCTCACCGTGTCAACTTAGTTGGAGTGAGCACGAAGTGAATTATAATTCCAGCTTGTTTGTATAAGTTGACTACTCAATTTTATCAATTTTCCTGCGATAAAATGTAACAACCATAGTTGCCTCGTGCTGCAATTCTTTCATAATCGATTTATCTTGTCTATGTCCATTCATATGGTAATACAAAGTCCATGAATAACATCATACTTATTATTTACAATAGAATAGCCATAAAAGCATGTCAAAGGGTCAACGATCTTCTGTTCATTGATTTCTAGGTCCCTCCTTCCTCGGTGTCGTAAAAGTTTACTTAGTTGCGCCGCAAGGTTTGCAGTAACTTGGAATTGTGTGATAGTACAATAAAACGATTTTCTTAATGTCCCTCGGCAATCAACGTTTTTCCAAATACAAACAAATGCAAAAAAGCAAAAAATAGAAAAAAAAGAAGAAGTAATTATGAAGTGAATGAGAGAAGAGACGAGAGAAGTGAGTAATTGTGAGTGAGTGAGGCCTGAAACTGCGTCAAGCGGGCGCCCGCGACGGGCACCCGTCGCGTGTCTACAGGCGGGGACACGCGGGTGGGCTCCGTGGGAACGCGACGGTCCCCGTCGCGGGTTTCCGTCGCGGAGACCGGATTATTTTATTTACGCAGTGTCGCTAGTTCAATCTTAACAGTATAGTCGTGTCGATGGAGAACTTAATATATTATTACGTAGCAAAACGACGCCTAGCCAAAAAGAAACGAAAGCCAGTAAGCCCGTTTATTGAATCTAGGTTGCTGTGCGGGGAATTCGTTGTAAAGTTCAGTAAATTAAGAGAAAATAATAACTCATTTTACAAATATTTTAAAGTACAGGTCTATGATGAATTATTGGATAATTCTCGCTAGTTCCACCAGCAATTAGTTCCATGGAACTACTGATACTTTTTTTTCTCAGTAGTTCCATGCATTTTGATAATGGAACAAATGAAACAAAACATAATCGAACTCGTCTCACTAGTTCCACCGTAGTTGTTCCATAGAACTAATGAGATTTTTTTTCTCTCAGTAGTTCCATGGTTCTTCTTGGTGGAACAAATGAAACTAGAGTTAATCAACATCATTCTCAATAGTTACAATTTCAAAAAAAAATATCATCAAATATGAAGGAATAAAACGCACAAAAAATATAAAATATCAAGTACATAATTTAACGTTAATCAAGTTTTAAAACCTCGAAATTACGATTAATTTTTTCATGGCACTTTCTATGAAGTGAAATACTTTTGAGATGCGCCAGTTTTAGGTGCGTTCAATTGAAATGCGTAGGTAACTTAGGAATAAAAATCTCGTTGTTCTCAAAAGTTACGAAAATTGCCTTAAATATAAAAATTACTTACATGTTACGCAAGGGGGTCAAAAGTTACGAAAAATATTACGCTGCCCGTGCGTGTTACCGTTGGCGGGCACCGCGCTTGCCCTCGCGACATGTTCCGTCGCACGGAGGCGTGCCCCGTTGCGTGGGTGCGGGGCGCGCCTTCCCGTGACGGACGCCCGCGCAGGACCCCGCGACGGAGCACTTTTGTATGAAACCGCGCGGTCGCCCGCTTAACGCAGTTTTAGGCCTGAGTGTGTGTGTGAGTGAGTGAGTGTGTGTGTGTGTGTGTGTTGTGTGAATGAGTGGGTGTTTGTGTTTGTGTTTAGTGTGAAGTGATTTTGTGTTTTGTATTATGTATAGCAATGTGAATTCAGAAATAAATACTCATCAATCAAAGAATAAAGAGCTTTTTTTTGCTTCGCATATATTATGATGGTAGTAACATAGTCCTGAGATGTTGTCGGTGTTTTACAAATAACCCTGTAGACCTAGCCGATGAAAATTTAAAAATAATATAAAATAATCCTCGGTGCACGAGTCCGACTCGCTCTTGACCAGTTTTTAACAGTGATTGTATTACTTCCAACGGATTCTGCTGTCCTTCTCATGTATTTAATGGTGAATTGTTAAAAACTTTATCACATTAAAATGTGTTATCGGTAACAAGATCACTGTGCCAATTAAAAATATTTTCAAAGTCATTAATTAAAAGTTTAGTTACTTAGCTATTATAATGAGGTTTAATTGTGTTTATTATGCTTTTAAGTCTTTAGTATACTTATTTCAAGGCTACCTGTTTTATTTTTCCTGTCTCGTTAATATTTTCAACTTACTGTTTTGCAATTTTCGTAGGGATCTAGTAATATGACACACAAACAACGTGGCTTTCTATTGGTAAAAGCATTTTCGAAATTAGTACTGTACCTAAATCCAGAGATTAACCCCCACAGCCTCACAAACTCATAAACTTTATCTCTTTATAATATTTTAGTTAAAATGATTAAACAAAATAATTTAATCAATGTATTTCCTTGAACATTTAAAATGACAATATTGATTTTTTTATTTTAAAACTTAAAAAAGTAGTAAGATTGAAATGTTTTATTGGAAAAATTTAAAAAAATTTTGAGAATTTTCTGCATTAAAAAAAAAATATTACCATAAATTATATATTATTAACAATTTTTTTTTTTTATTAAACAAATTATCGATTAATTAATATTTGATTTAAAAGAAAATGTCCAATGTAAAGTGGAAAAGTCCATAGTATACATACTATTTTTCAAGGTTTTGAAAATATTTACGAGACGGGAAAAATCCTGTCTCGTAAATATTTTCAACTCACTATCCTAACCACTAACCTAGTAGATATCTACAGTAATTTTTGTGCAAGTGGACAAACTTTGCGATTGCAACAAAGGCGGAATAGAGCCGTTTTGGAGCCGAGAAACTACAATGACAAATGTCCACGTCACTCGAGTCAAACTTTAGTTTTTGAACACGCACGCCCGAAAAAATAATAGTACTTGATGACATTCCCACATGCGTTGTGATACATGTGGGAATTTCATTGCAGCCTAAGCGGAATAGTAGATCAAGCCGAAGGCGGTATTGAGGAAGGAGGTATGTAAGGCTTAACCTTGAGAATTTTTTCCCTCAATAACAGCGCAAGAGATACAATAGCGAATACGCTCAGAATGTTGAATAAAATCGTTATAAAATCAAAATTTGGTCGTTTAAAAAAAGTATTTCTACCAAAATTTTCATAATTAAATTGCCTATCCATTAGTGTAAGTACAAAATCAAAATAATAGTTAGTTTTCGAGAAGATGCATGTTTTCAGTATTTTTTTCTCATTTCTGTGGTTTCTTTGTGAGGAGATTACTTAAACATTATACTTAGTAATAAAAAATAAAAATCTACCATCTTGAAGACAAGATTATGTAGAAATTTAATGTATTTTTTATAAGTTGATATTTCTTCTGTATAAAGAGTATATAGCTCCAAAAAACTGCACAAAAAAAAACGGCTAGCGCTGCGTTTTGCTCGGGGACGCGCCGTAAGTCGAGAAACTGCAAAACGACAACGTTTTTCACTCGACAACTTTTTACTCGTGTTTTTAGGGTTCCGAACTAAAAACGGAACCTTTGTAGGTCCGTCTGTCACAGCCAGTTTTCCCCGGATCTACTTGACGACTTACTTACGATTCTGTTGAAAATAGGCTTGCGTCCTGAAAAAATCTAATTCGTCCGTCAGTCAGATTATCAAAAAATATTTGACCCGTGTTTTTTCTTTTGTTTCGAAAACCAATATTGACGAAGTTACGACGCTTTTAAAATTCTCAATACGTCACACCTTCGCATAATTTTAAGTGAGTCGTGACGTCACGAGCCCCCACTCCTGAGTTTTGATGCGTTTTATCTTTGTCAATATTCAGTGATTTACAAAAACCAAAAATATGTGTCCATTATTCTTCAATACTCTAACTGACTTCTGCTTACTTTTTTACTTCTGACTTCTGACTTTTGACTTTGACTTCTGACTTTGACTTTGACTTCTGAATTTGACTTCTGACTTTGACTTCTGACTTTGCCTTCTGTCTGTGTCTTCTGATTTTGACTTCTGACTTTGACTTCTGACTTTGACTTCTGACTTTGACTTCTGACTTTGACTTCTGACTTTGACTTCTGACTTCTGACTTCTGACTTCTGACTTCTGACTTCTGACTTTGACTTCTGACTTTAACTTCTGACTTTAACTTCTGACTTTGACTTCTGAATTTGACTTCTGACTTTGACTTCTGACTTTGACTTCTGACTTTGACTTCTGACTTTGAAGTTATTCAAGAAATACCAAAAGTGACTTTTAGCCACCCCCCCCCCTCGAAACTAATGAGCCTTAAATTAAAAAAAAAAACCAGATTACTGAAATATCTATATGAAGCCTGTAATGTTAAAATAACACTTCAAAAACTTATTTTCTTTCGGAACCCTTTGCACGCATAAAAAAAAAATGGCCAAGTGCGAAGGGTCCATAATCATAAGATTTAATGATGGCTCGGGGATTTTATTACGTCGATTTTCGTGGGTATTATCCTAAAATCATAAATTCATTTAATATAATAGAATGGGAATGGCTAGCGATTTAGCAACGAGCACTACTGCGATAATTGTCTAATTAAAAGCGCCTTTTGTTCTTTGCTTGCAGTTAATTTGAATTTTTAGTTTTGAATGCAATGTTTATGTTAATCGGACTAGTAGTTCCTGAGATTAGCGCGTTCAACCAAACAAACAAACTCTTCTGCTTTATAATATTATAGTATAGATACTATTATATTATAGCGTAGTCTGAAAGCAGCTTTAGAGAGTCTGTAAATACCGGTAAGTTATTTATCACTACTGTTTGTTGGCATATAAACACTAAGGGCGGATTTCACCAATGTAACTGATCGCGATCAAGCTGCGTTCAAGAGTTGCCAGTGTCAATAATCCATAGAAAAAAATGACACTGACAGCTCATAAACGCGGTTCACATGCTGATCGCGTTCAGTTTAATTGATGAAATCCGCCCTAAGAATGACTATGTTTCTATTAAGATTATCTTTATTCCTCTCACACGAACGTTGTCACGTTAAGGCGAGGTTGCAGTATTGTGTGTTTTGACGAACAACAGCGACTGTCCGGCGAGCGAAATAATGCCTAAATTTAGATTGTTTTTTCTTCTTGGCGAAAACTGATAAAGAAATTATACAATATGGTTTTCAACATTTACTTCAAAATAAAAGGCTCTATCTATTGATATAACTTTTATATATATTCGTGATGAAATCTCTTAGCAGTACACGTTTAAAATTGTAATTTAGTGTCATGTTTGATAAAGAAAAGTATCGAGCCAATCATTCTAAATCGCGTTTCTATCTTTACGATTAACTTGAGGGTATGTTCAATTTTTATGTAATGATTTTTATTTATTAAAAAAAATACAACCGACTTCCAAAAAAAAACACTACAAAGTAAAAAATAACTTTAATTTCGGAAGTCGGTGTCAAAATACGAAGATAGTAACAAAAACACCGACTTCCGAAATTAAAGTTATTTTTTACTTTGTAGTGTAATTTTTTTTCAAAGTTTTTTATTTTTCACTTTTTAGTGGTGCCTCACACCTAACAACACCACTGCAAATCGCAGAAAAGCAAAATACGCAATTTCGATTATCAAAGAATCATCTAAATAGTCAAATTCCAGGTATTTCGATTTAAAATCCAAAGTTCGTAACCGATTTTGATATGATTTAAATGGGACCAATCTGCAAGTATATCCTTTCAGATAAAACAAGAATTTTTCAAATCGGTTCATAATTGTCGGAGTTACGAGGTAAAAAAAAAACATACATCCGAATTGATAACCTCCTCTTTTTTGGGAAGTCGGTTAAAAAGTACTGCAACCCCGCCTTAACCACAGACACAGACTGGAACACACTTTTTCGCCTTAATATCTTCGCGACACAACGGTACGCTGACCCGTGACTAAACCCGCTCACGTGTCCATGGCCGAGGTTCCTGTCGCACTGAAGTCTTCGTGGATAGTGCTCAGCACTGGTAGCTCATGTGGGACGAGCCAAGTCTCCTGTAGTGCCACAACATCAGCAGTCTGGCACAAGGCTCTAACACCTTCCCAGTATCCCTTGACAGACTAACAATTACAGACTTTCAATTATTCCTACTAATCTATACTATTTATACTATATATAATATTATAAAGCAGAAGAGTTTGTTTGGTTGAACGCGCTAATCTCAGGAACTACTGGTCCGATTTGAAAAATTCTTTCAGTGTTAGATAGCCCATTTATCGAGAAAGATTATAGGCTACATATTATCACGCTAAGACAAATAGGAGCGGAGCAATAATGGAAAATGTGACGCAGACGAAGTTGCGCGGGTCAGCTAGTAATATTGTAAATGTGAATGTAAGTTTGTTTATTACGCTTTCACGTGAAAACTGCTGAACCGGTCATCATGAAACTTTGTACACAAATATTCTTGGAGGTATTCGAAGTAACATAAGACACTTTTTATTAAAAAAAAATACACGCGAACGAAGTCGCGGGCAGCGGCTAGTAACTAAAAAGTTTAGTATTTTGGACCTGCCTATAGTTTTTGGAATATGTAAATTAATTATGGATGCGGTAATCTTTCAACTAAAGATGGGACCTTGCCCAGCATAACACAAGCTGTTCCGGAAAAAACGGAACAACATTATTTTCTACTCGGAATCGAACCCTGCTCCGAGCTGAGCGGAAGGGAATGTCAGACTCTTGATAACCGAAACTTATCCTTGCTCCTCCTAGTCCTGTGAGTTCCAGTGCCGCGGTAACTCTTTCGAACAAATTCCGCAACCCTGGAACAAATCCCGCATGACCAGCCGGGAATCGAACCTAAGACCTCATACACCTTCGAGCCAGGTTTAAAGGATAACTACTAATAACTAGGGCTATAAACTAGGTACACGTACCATTGAGCTCGTATATAACCGCTGAAGAACTATGAAACAACACGAGCAATAAGAAGTTTTTAAACATTTTTCCGGCACACTAACTACGCTGCACACACGACGTTTTCAAATAAAACCCGATGTAATACTAGTTCACTCTAGGACTGTTTCCGTTTGTGACGCAGTCGAACTAAAGTGACAATGTAAACTTTAGATGTATTATCTTTTGCATAGTAGCTGTTTTTTTTTCTGTTCAAGTAAAAAATAATTAAATCTTTGTTTCAGGCAAGATACACCTAAAGCTAAGTAAGTTAAAGTTTGCATTGTTTTTAATATCATGTTAATATATGAATGAATTAGCTGTTGCCCACGATTTCGTAACTTAACATACAAACGAACAAAAAAAAACATATACGAACAGTCATGTTCAGTGTGTCAACCTAGCATTGCCTGACTCCTCTTAGAATAAGGAACTTCAAAGAGTGTTATGCAAGGCACTGGCTGTTTCACCTCTTCTGTTCAAAATGCCGCTAGCATTGCTTGACTCCTCTGCGTCCTCCAGATTACTCGCGAAGTTGATCGAAGTTGAGCGAATACGATAGTGTAGAAGGGCACTTCGCTTCGCCTCGTGCAACTTCGCCTTGCTTCGGGTGACTTCTAGTCGTTGTTTGTTTTTGCACCTGAGTCAAAGTACTCGAAGTGTCACGAAGTTCGAACACGAAGTGTCTGACCACACTACTCGGCTTACTTCGACTCACGTCGCGTCGAGCCATAGTAAATACGCACGTATTTTTAGTACGCGAGAGTACACATTGCAACGGCATTTGCCACATGAGTGAGGGGAACGGGCGACTGAGCTCCTCGCGAAGTTGCCCGAGTGTGTGGACACGTACTACGGACTTCGGTCAACTCCGGAGAGCACTTCGCCTCGTGCAACTTCGCGAATAGTCTGGAGGACGCTTTAGAATAAGGAACTTCAAAGAGTGTTATGCAAGGCACTGGCTTTTCATCTTTTCTGTTCAAAATGCCGTCTAGCCCTAGTTATTTGCCACAGACCAACCTCGGCAAGCGTTGCTTAACTTTGAAGATCGACCTGAGCAGCTGTTATTATTTAGCCACTTATTTATGCAAACAAATTATTTTTGTTTAAGTTAAGTTAAGTGGGGTTAAGTTATGAAGTCGTGGGTATATGGATATAGACTTGACATAGCATACATTCTTGACTACCTGTAATCTATTGCCAGTGGCCATTGGTTCTCAAGAAATTCAGTTTATCTCTGACAAATCAATGTACGAAATTGTGAGAAAGGTAGAAGGAAGAGTAGGTACAGGTCTACCACCTCAAAAGCTCTCTTCGCGAGTTCGTCTGTGTTGTCATTGCCTAGGGATCTACAGTTCCCCTTCATCCACTGGAGATTGAAGCATGCAACGGATAATGTCTGGCCCAGGGCTGGTAATGATGTTTCATAGGCTCACTGGGAATTTAACAGTTTTAAAACTAAACAAAAACAGTTTGTTGGATATACTTATGTGACTTTGACCTCTGCAGAACCCCTTGCACTTTTGCAGAACCCCTTGCACCTCTGCAAAACCCCTTGCACCTCTGCAGAACCCCCAGCGCATCCGCCTTGACTATTTGAATTGCTGACGACACATTATGCCGAAATTACGTTGCGTTATAGCGTACAGCCGAAATTCGGTCGGGCGTAAGTTCAGCGGCAATTCGGCGGCAACGAATTCTGTAGAGAACACATTATACGCGACCGAAGTTCGGTTCGATTGCCGACGATAATCCGGGGCAGGGAGGAGCGGGAGGCAGGCATAACCTCTCAAGGGTCTGCGCACGACGCACGTGCTCTGTTGTGTTATTAAAACATAGGTACAGCTCGCGGCACGTAAGCACAGTATAAAAATGGACAGTACAGAAACTAAGCCTAGTTGAGAATATAATTACCTACGCTCCATTGAAGCAATAGGGTTGTCACAATAATGTTTTTGTTTTTTTTACATTTTTGTTCTGTAGTGATCAATCAATCGAATTTGAATAACTAGCTTACAAATACAATTTAAATAGGTAATCTCATGGCGTTGGTTAATCTCAACAAAACAAGATACTTTAAACATGGATTTATTTTTAATATTTACAAACAACTTGCAGCACTAAACTTTGTCATTACGGCGTAACCTTTTACAAGTTTTGGCGGGAGCGTACACAAGCCGCTGTTGGACGAAAACGTTTCGGGCGCTCGGTACCTTTGCAGCCGCCATCTTGGATTCACGTTTAGACATCACTATCGGCTTCAACACCCTCGAAAACCATGAAAATGACACCCATGACGAACAAATTGATACCTATTGCAGCCGCCATCTTGGATTCACGTTTTTACATCACTATCGGCTTCAACACCCTCGAAAACCGTGAAGATGACACCCATGATGAAAAAAATGGTACCTATTGCAGCCGCCATCTTGGATTCACGTTTTGACATGACTATCGGCTTCAACACCCTCAAAAACAATGGAAACGATACCCATGACGAAAAAATTGGTACCTATTGCAGCCGCCATCTTGGATCCACGTTTTGACATCACTATCGTCTTCAACACCCTCAAAAACCATGGAAACGACACCCATGACGAAAGATTTTGATCGATCACACGGACATATAATTCGATAACGATTAAATAACAATATCATTAATGATTCTTACCTTTCAAAATCAGCAGAAGGTTCGAATACGTTAGAATCGGAAGTTTAAAATACGTTAGCTCCGGTTGTGATGAAGCCGAGTTCAAACAACGCAATACATTCGTGGCATTTTTAAAAAGATCGCGGAGCTAAACTCGTCTTGACGCGGCCAGCGGCACTCACTACTGAGAGTACCGCGACGGGCACCGAAAAGTCTCGTCGGTACGCATGTTTGTGTGAGTGTGCCGTTTCGAGCGTTTGTAGGTAGTTTCCGTACTGTCCATATTTATACTGTGACGTAAGTTGAACTATGACCTTGAATGCGCAGTAACACATTTTCGGGTCTCAATCGAACTGCGGTATGAGGGGCGCCTCGCGGGGCCGCGCGTAACCATAGCAACGCGGCGACGCTAGCCAAGTAGCCACCGCGCAGTCGCACTCCGCCCCCCGTTGTCCGCGCACTCTCCGCGCGGCCCTGGCGTACAATCACGCTCGAAGTTTTCAGTTATTATTTTACATTTATATTTCTGTCAAATGTGTGATCATTTATTTATTTCAAGAAAATGACTTGACCAAAACCAACTTTAAGGAGACAGGAGAGAAGAATGGTATTTGACGTTTATAATTATTTTTTTAAAGACACTAATATACTGATTCTCTGAATAAAACTGCGCTTCAAAATATTTAGTTTTGACAAAATTTTTAAAGAACATGGTCATGACGTACTTCGCCTGCCTCCCTACCATCCAGATCTGAACCCTATAGAAATGGGGAATACGTGCCGCGAGCTGTACCTACGTTTGATTCAGAAAAAAATAACTATCGCGGTTGAGTCGCGACCATGTATATGGATCAATCAATGAGCGTCTGTCTGGCTGGCTGTTTAGATAACACGACACAACACCACGACAAGGCTCGAGGCACTGAATACACACAAAGTTGCGCAACTGAATTTCTGCCGCGTAAGTTCGGCACTTAAGAGTGTGTATTCCGTCCACTAGCGCCGCCAATCGTTTTTTATTAATTGTGGTAAATTTAAGACACGTAGATAAAAAACCGCTCTGTAGTGCACTGAAGAAATGTATCTATTATTTTTTGACAGCTATTTTTAATACATAACTCATGGCTAAATAGCCAAAACGGCAATTATTGCTAAAAGTGGCCACTTTTAGCAAAAATATCGACTTTGGCAACTATTTATGTTCTAAAGTACAAAACATAACTCTCAAAACATAATAAATACATTTCTTCAGTGCACTACAGAGCGGTTTTTTGTCTACGTGTCTTAAATTTACCACAAATAATAAAAAACGATTGGTGGCGCTAGTGGACGGAATATACGCTCTTAAGGTGTGTCATATCAGCCGAATACGTTTGAAAGTAAAATCAGCCGCGGAACCTTCAGTGGCGTACTTTCGGCATAGTGTGTTTAGATACTTAGGCGCCATCTCTCAGCCCAACGCAGAATTACGTGATTTGTCAATAATGAAAATCGCGTTGACCAAGATATGTCGCCAGTCAAATCACTGCATATTATAGAACAAAGTCATCCGCCGCATCTGTCTGACTGTCGGTCTGATCGCGATAAACTCAAAACTTCAGCACCGATTTTCATGCTGTTTTCACCAATAGATAGAGTGGTTCTCGAGAAAGGTTTTAGTAGATACTAGCTTCTGCCCGCGACTTCGTCCGCGATTCCGTCGTTTTTCGTAAAAAAAGTAGCCTATGTCCTTCCTCACGGTTCAGTGGTTTTGATGTAACAGACAGATTAACATTCGTATTTTAGTAGGGAAATATAATATGTCAATCTACAATACTGTTGAAAAATATCGCAATACGGAACCGCACAATATTATTGTTAATAGCTGTGCCCGCGACTCCGTCAGCGTTTCTATGATTCTTTGTTATGGAATAGTTATTAATGTGAAGATATACAACCTTAGTATAGTATCGATGGTTGGTTGCTTAGCAATGTTTGTTAAATCAGTCTTGTCACTTGTATTATAAAATATTTCCACATAATAAAACAAAGTTTTATTAAAACGTTTATTTCTGCATCTACGGCATCTAAACAATTATAAGCTTTACGACCATAATAAAGCTTAACATGGTAGCAGAGCGAAAAATGTAAGATTAGAAGAAAAACGAAAAGGTAAAAATTCAAAATGTCAATAGTTAGAATTCAACCATTAGGAAAAGAAAACTATGATACATGGTGTATACATGCAAAAGCATATCTAATAAAAAATAAACTATGGGTATGTATAAACGAATACCCAAAGGTAGATGCATCAAAAAATGATATTGACGAAGACGAATTGGCTAAATCAGAGCTGATGTTGTTGATAGCGCCATCAGAATTAAAACAGATAAAAAATTGTAAATTTGCCAGAGATGTGTGGACGACTCTTGAATCCATCTATGCTAGTAAGGGTCCAGCCAGAAAGGCTACCCTACTTAAGCAACTAATTTTAGCTAAACTAGAAGAAGGTTCAGATACACGCGAGCATTTAAAGAAATTTATGGATACTGTGGATAAATTAAAAGATATGGATATTGATATCAACAGTGATCTGTTATCAATCATGATGCTCTATAGCCTTTCTTCGGAATACGAAAATTTCAGGACTGCAATTGAATCACAAGACTCGCTTCCAGACCCTGAAAAGCTAAAAATTAAAATTATAGAAGAGAGTGATGCTCGTCGTCGTGACATCCCTAGTACTAGCGTAAAGTATGATGCTGAAGAAAGTTTCTACACTTTTTGCAAGATTTGTAAAAAGAAAGGCCATGACTCGTCCAAATGCTGGTCTAAAAATAAGAATACAGGCAAGAAAAATTATAAGAAGTCCAAGAACAGCTATACCAAAAAGGACGATAAGGAAACAAACCTCTTCAGTAGCTACTTCATAAATGACAAAGCCCAAAAATGCTGGATACTTGACAGTGGATGTACGTCACATATGACATTTTCGGATAAGCCTTTTATTGAAATGAAGAAAATTTCAAAAACCCTTAAACTCGCTTCAAAAGAAAAAACTGCAGAGATAAAAGGGTTAGGGCCTGCAGAAATAGAAATTAAAGAAGGAAGAATTGAAATAACTGATGCACTTTATGTACCAAGCCTGTGTGCTAATCTTCTATCTGTTGGGAAAATGACAGATAAAGGACTCACTGTTCTATTTACTAAGAAGAAGGCAATAATTAATGATCACAAGCGAGGAGTACAAATGCAAGCAGTGAGAGAAGACGATGGTCTATATTATCTCCAAACAAAAAATAATAATGTTGACAGACATAGAGCCAATGCTACAGAATGTAGTAATGACGTAGCAAAAGAAGTGGAGTCAGATGCTATTAAACAATGGCACTGTAAAATGGGACACATGAGCGAAAGGGACTTGAAGCTCGCCTTAAAGAATGAAAGCCTGATTGGATTAGACTTCAACCGTAATAGTTCTTTAGGTGAATGCGAAATATGCATAGAAGGGAAATTGAGCAGAGTGCCTAGCAAGAAGAGTGACAAAAATAATTCACGTACGAGTCAGCGTCTAGAGATCGTACACAGTGATGTCTGTGGACCACTTAAACAACCTTCACTGAATGGCAACAGGTATTTCGTAAGTTTCATTGATGACTACAGTAGATACTGCCGAGTATACTTTATTAAAAATAAAAATGAAGTATTACAAAAATTCAAAGACTACAAGGTAGAAGCAGAGAACTTCACAGGAAACAAAATTAAATGCCTACAGACCGATAACGGTACGGAATACAGAAATTTGAAGTTTGACTCATTTCTGAAGCAAAATGGTATTGCAAGAAGATTGACAGCACCATACACTCCACATCAAAATGGAATCGCTGAAAGGAAAAATAGAACCCTTATAGAAAAAGCAAGATGCATGATGTTGGAATCAAAAGCGCCTATGTGTTTATGGGCAGAAACGGTTTATACTGCAAATTACTTGTCAAACCGAAGCGTTAACCAGAGTATTGAAAACCAAACACCATTCGAAAGATGGGTAGGTAGAAAACCCTGCGTTAATCATTTATATGTATTTGGTGCTAAAACGTTCATCCTAAAGAAAGGAAAACATAATCACAAATTTGCTTCAAAGGCAATTCCAGGTATGTTCGCTGGTTACTCGGAAGTTTCAAAAGCGTTTAGAATATACGTCCCATCGAAGAAATGCATTCTTGTTTCCAAGGATGTTCGAATTTTAAAGAAAATGTTCTACGAAGATGGTAAAAATGTGATTTCTGTTCCTTTTCAAGAATTAAATGATCACAAGCGATCAAACGAGACTGACAGTGATCTGGATGAAACAGAAATATATGTAAAAGGTACTACAAAAGAAAATGCTAGTAGACAGCAAGCAGTACAAGATAATGTTATTGCAAGCTCTAACGAGGTACCTATGCAAAATAATAACGAGTTGTTTTATGACTCTCTCGGGATTAATGACGGCAGTGAAACTGCTGATCAACCAAATGAAAACGACATAGATGTCGATGCATCTGTTCTTGTTCCAGAAGAACGGAGGTCATACAATCTTCGTGATAGATCACAGATTGACAGACCTAAAATATTTGAGGATTATGTTATGGCAGCCATGGATATGGATAATGTACCAGAACCTCAAACTTTTAATGATGCTATAAATAGCAAGGATAAGGTCAAATGGTTAGAGGCTATGAAAAATGAAATGGAATCATTGAAAGAAATGAAGACTTGGGAATTAGTCGACCCTCCGAAAAATCGTAAACCATTGCCATGCAAATGGGTTTACAAAATAAAGAACAATCCAGATGGTACAATTGAGCGACATAAGGCCAGACTAGTAGTAAAAGGTTTTTCACAAAAACCTGGCGTTGATTATCAGAAGACTTTCAGTCCGGTAGCCCGCCTCAGTACTATAAGAGCTGTCTTAGGAATAGCTGCTCGAGAAAACTTGGTACTTCAACAGTTCGATGTATCGACTGCGTTTCTAAACGGGGCTGTAAAAGAGGAAATCTTTATGAAGCAGCCAGAGGGATTCAATGATGGCACTAAGAAAGTGTGCAAACTTAAACGCAGCCTCTACGGGCTGAAACAAGCTCCTCTATGCTGGAATGTCTGCATATCAGAGTATCTTATAAATTCAGGATACAAGCAAAGCACAAAAGATCCTTGCCTTTACTTACGTGAACAAGTCTTAATTGCGCTTTACGTAGATGACGGTTTGGTGGCTTCAACTAGTGAAAGTGCTGGTAGGAAATTTATTGAAGAACTGAGAAATAGGTTTAAAATAACTACAAAACCGGCGTCTTATTTCCTTGGACTTGAAATTAATAAAACCAAAGATGGTTGTATTACCTTAAACCAAAGGTCTTATTCTAAGAAGATACTTGAAAAGTTTGGAATGACTAACTGTAAAGTCGCTGCAACGCCGGCAGTAAAAATTGGCATAGATGAAGAACGAGATGATGAATCAAATGATGAATCAAATTCATCATTTCCCTATCGTCAAGCTGTGGGTGCCCTAGCATACCTCATGGTCGCTACAAGGCCAGATATAAGCTACACTGTGAGTGTTGCGTCAAGGCATCTAGAAACTCCTACTAGGTTTGATGTGATGAGAGTTAAGCGAATTTTTAGATATCTTAAGGGTACTATAGACAAAGGACTTGTCTTCGCGAAAAGCCGGGAGAAGAGACTGATATGTTTCAGTGATGCTGATTTTGGTGGTGACACAACAACTGGCCATTCGACGTCAGGGATGATTTTCCTATTCTCCGGTCCCATCATGTGGAAAAGCCAAAAACAACCAAGAGTAGCAATCTCTTCAACGGAGGCCGAACTCGTAGCCATGACAGAAACTGCGAGAGAAGCCTTATGGCTAAAAGAACTCCTGGAAGAATTAACAGACTTAACAGACCTGAACGAAAAACCGACAATTTACGTTGACAATGAGTCTGCTATAAGGTTGTCTGAGAACCCACCATATGAGTTCCATAGAAGAACAAAACATATCAAGATAAAACATTTCTTCATTCGAGAATGTATTCAGAATGGAGATTTCGCTGTCAAACAAGTCGCTACAGAATTGCAATTGGCGGACATGTTTACGAAGCCATTGTTTGGACCAAGACTGAACATGCTAAGCTGTAGAATTGGACTTCAAGATTTGTCGAAGCTCTAAAAGTATCGTGGATGTGAAGATATACAACCTTAGTATAGTATCGATGGTTGGTTGCTTAGCAATGTTTGTTAAATCAGTCTTGTCACTTGTATTATAAAATATTTCCTTCTACATAATAAAACAAAGTTTTATTAAAACGTTTATCTCTGCATCTACGGCATCTAAACAATTATAAGCTTTACGACCATAATAAAGCTTAACAATTAATGTTAACTTTTTTAATTAGGAATGACTGAGAGTGTTATATTATATACGTAAGAGTAGACAAATATAATCAGAAAGCTTGGAACTGCTAAGCTATCGGGAGTTACACGTGTTATTGTGAGTCAATCATAAAAGATAGACTTATGCTGTCGTGGGATATTTTTTATATAATTTTAAGGAGAACATTTCCGTCATACATGATTTCTATGTAGCTTTAACCATTAAGGTTGCACACGCGACGGAAGCTTAAAAAATGGAGTTATTTCTCCCGTTTTCCCAACATTTCCCTTTACTGCTCTGCTCCTATTGATTGTAGCGTGATGAAAAGTATACTGTAACCAGCTCAGGAGTATGAAAAATAATTGTACCAAGTTTCGTTAAAATCCGTCGAGTAGTTTTTGTTTCTATAACGTTTATACAGACAGACAGACAGACAAAAATTTTACTGATTGCATTTTTGGCATCAGTATCGATCCCTAATCACCCCCTGATAGTTATTTTGGAAATATATATCATGTACAGAATTGACCTTTCTACAGATTAATTATAAGTATAGAAGATATAATTCGTCAAGCGGGCGAAACCGCGGGCATCAGCTAGTCACTCCTAAAATATAAAATTCTTCCGTTACTGAGTGGCTCATAGACAACGAACAGCCGAAACTACTGGTCGTAGAATGCTGAAACTAATAAAAAACTTTTTACAAAAAAATACAACCGACTTCCAAAAAAATAAACACTACGAAGTAAAAAATAATTTCGGAAGTCGGTGTTTTTGTTAGTTTCTTCGTATTTTTAAACTTTTCACTTTTTAGTGGTACGCCACACGTAACAACACCACTGCAAAATCGTATAGAAGCAAAATACGCAATTTCGATTACTTGGATAACATAAAACCATCATCCAAGTAGGCGAATTCCAGCTATTTCGATTTAAAATCCAAAGTTCGTTACCGATTTTGACAAAATTTTATTGGGACTAATCTGCAAGTATATCCTTTCAGATAAAATAAGATTTTTTCCAATCGGTTCATAATTGTCGGAGTTATGAGGTAACAAATATATTTTAAAAAATACAACCGAATTGAGAACCTCCTCCTTTTTGGGAATGCAGTTAAAAAGCTAGGACACGTCTCGGCTACAGTCTAACCTGTAAGCATCTCCGCACAGTTTCGGTGGATAGGTACACCTTAGCTGAAAAACATCTCGTCTCGTCTCCGCTTCGGACATCTCCGCTTTGGTGAAGTCCTGAGGTGACAATGAAAAACGTATAAATTCTCGTTATTCCCGTGTAAATCCCGATCCTTCGGGAACTCCGGGATAAAAAGTAGCTTATGTGTTATTCTAGGTCTTCAGCTACACACCAAATTTCATCGTAATCGGTTCAGTAGTATTTGCGTGAAAGAGTATCAAACATCCATACATACTCACAATCTTTCGCATTTATAATATTAGTAGGATTAGTAGATATAATTAATAGAATAGTAGAAAGTGGGATAGCAGGAAGTCGGATTCTTCCGTTATTGGCCGACTGAGACACTGACAGACAACGCACAGCCAAAACAACAGGTCGTAGACAACTGAAATTGGCTTGTAGGTAGGTTCCTTGGGAAGTGTAGAGGAACGCTAAGGGAGAATTTTCCGAAATTCCTACGGGAACACAAAAAAACAGGATATGCGCGTACGCAGTCGCGGGCAAACGCTATATGGTTAATAAAACACTGTTCGGGAAAACAATAATAAGTGAACATGTTTTCTTGGAGTCGCAACATGTGTTTTTTTTTATTAAACTTAAAACATCACTTTTATTTCTAAATAGACAGACGACTTTGGATAAACTTTATAGAAGGTGAAATTCACACACTACTAAATAAACACGGACGCAATACGTAAATAAAGACTGCCAAAGATCTCCAAATTACAGCCGGGACCAACAGCTTAACGTGCTTTCCGAGGCACGGAGGAAACTCGGCATGTTAAGATGGTCACCCATCCACAGACCAACCTCGGCAAGCGTTGCTTAACCTTGAAGATCGACCTGTGCGGCTGTTATTATTTAGCCACGACCTCCTCGTAAAATTTTAAACTAATTTTTCTAAATATGACGCAGATATATTGGAAACTATTGAATTTGGATGGGATAATTATATTATATAAAAAAATCGGTTGTCTGTAAAGTCGGTTTACTGACGATAGTCGAACGTGACAACGTCATAAGAAATGGAGCGCTTCAGAGTTAGGTAACGCCGCACGCTTGAGGTAACGCCGCATGCGTCATGTTTTTTGGTGTGTGCAGCCGGCTCCATCGAATTATAAGACGTTGTCACGTCAAAAAAAGATTTTTCATAATATATCGAGAAATGATAATGTAGGTAATCGAGATTTATTAAAATCTTACGGAATCTGCTATTTTCCGTGTGACTAAAGTTCCTCCATTACTACTGATGGAGTGACTGAGTGACTCACAGCTAGTCTATTCTGTAAATAACCATTTCGATATCGACTTCACCTGAGTGACTAAGCTTACAAAGTGAACTTTATTTCACACATCATAAGGTCTTATATTTATACGAATTTGAAACTCACCTCGGATTCCGCTGTCGAGACACGAAAATGTTGTTACAGAATAGCACTGCAGATCACAGACAACGCACAGCCGAAACTATTGGCCGTAGATAGCTGAGGTATATAGGTTCTTTGGATTTTGGAGTGTAGAGTTTTGAGGTTAAATTGGGTTCTGTTTTTTAGCCATCGGTTACGGAACCCTAACTAGATGCTAGCCGCTTCCCGCATATTATATGACTGTATTATACACACATCAAAAGACAAAAATACCAAGGAAGTCTAGGGATCCAATATGTTTTAGAATATCGCCGTTATTGAAGATTCCTGTTTAATTTTTTGAATCGTTACTATATTACTGAAAAACTCTTTAGTTAATATCACTATTTAAATAACAAATTTTCTTCAAATTTGGATTCAAATTAGAAAAGTCGGTTAAAAATAGGCTGTCATTCAGGATTCCTATAAAAGTGTGTGCGTTTTTACAAAACCATTACAATTTCTGCGTCAGAACTGAAAAATATTGCGTCGACATGGAGCGACGGCATCATTTGACACGAGAAGAGATGATGAGAGCCGTCGGAATGTTGCAAGCTGGTTCCAGACAACGAACTGTGGCTGTCGCTCTTGGCACCACACAGAGCGTCAAAGCTGCCTCTGAACACGCTATCGTATGACGGGCAGCGTTGCCGAGCGACATGGAGAACGATCTCGCGTCACCACTCGCAGAAGGACCGGTATATCTAAAATACTGCTCGACCGAATTGTACCACGACCGCCATGATGTTGGCTACGAGGCTCCACAACTCTTCAGGCTTGCTGATAAGCGACCAAGACATCGGAAATCGTTTACGTGAAGTCGCTGAGAGTCTCACCTGAGGGCTCGCGAACACTGAAATTGAGGGCAGGAAGACTGGCGTTAAATTGTGTATACTTTTCCGATGAAGATTCAATGGAAAAGCAAACACACTATGTTCAGTATGAGGCCGGATACAAGACGTACATACTCGAGTTTGGAGGACCTCTGAACGTCAAGAACGTTTTAAATTTTGTCAGGAAGTTCATCATATGAAGGGCGGAAAAATATTATTTGAATTGGTGGAAGAATTGATTGATTTGGATTAAGGTTGAGATAAGCAAATGCCTGGGCATTTTTGACAAATTGGGAAAAATGTTGGACTACCCATAAGTTTTTTTTTTATTTTTTTATTTGAGATGGGTTTGCTCTTGACCTTAGTCTTGGTCAGAAATGACAGAGACAAAGTCTACGATGGAGCGAGCTTACCCAGAAGGAGCCTGTTTACTCTCACTTAGAATTAATATCAGAGATTAGGGTTGTAAGTGTTCGGAAACACAGACGCAGCCAGAGAGTTCCACTCCTTTGCTGTCCGCATTATAAAAGACGTTTGTAATCGCTTAGTGCGAATTCGTAGAATAGAAACAAGGTAGGGATGGTAAGTTGCAGTGCGTTTGGATGTCCGAACGCATATGTTTTTTAGTACTAGGGTTCTCACCCAGCTTCACCGCGAAGGTGCCGTGGAGAAGCGGCACTGAGTTAATAGTAAAACCGCGCGCCTGCAGTCCACGCGTTTAGACATATTGGCGTTCCTTGCTATCACTTTTAGAGCAGGCGCAGTCATTTGCAACCAGTGTTTGTGGGCCCACATGACGGGCCCGTCATATGGGTCATTAACGGGTCGAGGGGTGCTTTTGTGGACAGAGGGCTCTGCCTCGTGACATCAAGAGCATTCGTACTACAGAAACGAGCATTGAGAACGATTGTCAGAATCACACAACAAGAGTCATGTAAAGATGTTTTAAAAAAATTAGGTATATTAACAGTACCAAGTTTATATGTGTTAGTACTACTCAGCCACTTTGCAAAATACATACGAGAACACGAGTCAGAAGAAGAACGTGAAATTAGAGAGAACAGTAGAAGAAAAGTTATAAAAAACAAATTTGCACCTAAATTCAATATTGCTAAACATTGCTCTAAATACCAAGCTGTAGAATTATTTAATAGGTTGCCTACTGACCTAAGATCATTGATTTACAAGGGTACTCTTTCCAAAGCTAAACTTAAAGCATTCCTGTTAAATAAATGTTTATATTCGCTATCTGAATTGGAGACAAATGATCGTAAATAGTTGACTTTTTTTAGTAATTGACTTTTCTGTACTTACCATTTAATTATGACATCAAAACATATTCAACGCATTATTAAACTTTTTGAATACATTTATAATCATGTGACATAAAATTATTTTTATTAATTCATAATTTATAATGACTATTTACAATCTTTTGACATAATACTTATATCATAATTATGTTATTGACTGTTTTATTTTTGTTTATATATTTTTTGGGTTATTTATTATACAAACCCATGATGTATTATTTTTAGCTGTAATTAATTAATTAATGTACTACATAATTTAAACACAATGTGAATTGTTTCATGAATAAATAAATAAAATATCTCGCCACATCCCCGTAAGATGTAGCGACATCGAACGACGACTCATATATCAGTCACTAGCTGACCCGCGCAACTTCGTCTGCGTCACATTTTCCATTATTGCTCCGCTCCTATTTGTCTTAGCGTGATGATATAAATAGCCTATAGCGTGATAAATGGGCTCTCTAACACAGAAATAATTTTTCAAATCGGACCAGTACAGTTCCTGAGATTAGACCGTTCAACCAAACAAACAAACTCACTCTTCTGCTTTATAATATTATTAGTATAGATTATAGTATAGATATATTACAGCATAATTTAAAAACTTATTCATTATTGTATGTCTGGAGCTAGTTATAATGTAATACTGGAACAAGTAACAAGTAGAGAGAGAGTGGGCCTTCTACTACTATAATCATATTGATTGGAAGGCGGGGAAATGCAAAAAGTTTTAAGATCAAAGATTACTTTGACAGTTTAGCCCAATTAAAGGTAAATAAAAAAACTTTTTACAAAAAAATACAACCGACTTCAAAAAAAAAACACTACAAAGTAAAAAATAACTTTAATTTCGGAAGTCGGTGTTTTTGTTAGTTTCTTCGTATTTTGACACCAACTTCGAATTATGAATTTATGAATGAATGAAAATTTATGAAATTTTATAATTAAAAAATATTTGAATTTATGAAATTTATGAATGAAAATTATGAATACCTATAACGTGAAAATGCATACCATGACATATAAATATATTTGAATTTATTGATACTAATGTACTCATTAGTCAAAATTATTTTACGACCAAAGATAACTTGACATAGATCTTGTGTTTCTTGTGTGTGATAATGTAGTTTTTTTAAAGGACAGGTAGCAGAATCGCTGTCCTATCGTATTTTTAAGCCAACCGAGTGTTTGGCTAATTATACTGCTCCTATTAAGCATTTAAGTAATAAACTTAGTTTTAATGAACACAACTTATAATTTGTACCAAGTAATTTAAATTACAGCTTCAGATAATAGAGTCGACCTCGAGCTAGATCTGTACCCAAGCTCCATGAACACTACAAACAGAATTAAACTCTGGAAATAATGTAGATATGCCAAATGTTAGTATCACAGCCCTCGAACAGTAAACTCAACAAGAATGCTCTAAAAATTGTTCATCAGAATATACAGGGTGTGTAAGGTAAGGAATTAGAATTGGAGTTGTTCATAAACTTTAGTTTCATTGATGTCTTATGTTTGACTGAAGATTGGTTAAGAGTCCGCTAGTTCATGTTCGGCTTTAAAAACACCAGATTGCCAGTTCGTACAGGAGGGCAATCGCGCTAATAAAATTCGGCTGGAACGCAACTGAACTGTAGCCATTTCACAACTTTTTTAAACATTCCCGTATCGCGCTAAACGTTTGACAGAAACTTGGAACGCAACTGCATCACAACTGTAACGTTACCGCTGTCAAACAAAAAGTTGGAACAGTGCTACTTTTTCTTGACTTTTTCTCAATCGTTCGCGTTGTGTTGTTTGGATTTTGAACGAAAATACGAAAATATTTGTAAAATTTTGTCAACGCAACTTTGGTTGAAGTTTAAACTTTAGCGCGATACCAAATTCCTTACAGGTGAATCGAAACTAGATCATAACCAAAACTGAATTGGAAACGAATTGCAAGCGGACCTAAACTTTTAAATTTAGCGCGATTGGCCTCCAGGAGAGAGTATTTTATACGTGGTGGTTCTCTAATAATCGTTCCTCATCCTTAATCCCAGTGCTCCAGAAACTTTACCTAAGGAGAGCGTTCCCACTCGTAACTACGTATTTAATTTCCAATATATCACTTGCTATGATATAATTAAAAGTTTAAAGGCTTGACCGCACTTGGCGACGCTTCGCGGCAGCGGAACGGCGGGCGGTGGCTTCATATTGTAGAAAAAAAGCTTATTCAGTTCATCATTTCAAGAGACCTAAACATAGTATCATCTGCCTAGCCTTTTCCCAACTATATTGAGATCGACTTAAAGTCAAACTGAATTCAGCATACTACCATTATTTAACGCGGAGAGGTTAACCCATTCACAGGGTTAAACGGCAAGACTAGTGTCAGATGAATGTAGAATGTATGAATGCGGCATTAGAGGTCGAATGAATGAATGGTTCAGCAAGTACCTAGAAAACAGATCCCTCAAAGAATGTGTCAGTGGAACAAAAAGCGTACGGAGTAACACAAAATTCGGTGTTCCGACCGGTTCCGTATACGGAGCCCTAGGATACATAATGCACGTCAATAGCATGTCTAATGTGTTGAAAAGTTGTAAAGCATTTATGTATGCTGATGATACTTGTCTTGTTTACAGTCATATTATTTATTTATTTAGTTTATTTTGAAGAAAGCTTACAGACTAATTACAAACATAAATAACATGCTTATGTAATATCATTTGCTTATTACAAGCTTCCAATAGATCTATAATAGATCTCATACAAAACGCTATGCAAAATGATTTTGACAGTGTAGTTCAGTGGGCACATGATAATACAACTGCCGCGCTAGATAGGGTCGGAGATGTGTTTTGTTGCAGAACAACTTGCTCCTCTTGTCGCTAGCCTGACCTTGACTATTCAAAAGTGCCTGCAAACTGGGCTATTTGAAATAAAGGATTTTGTATTTTGTATTTTTAATGGCATTTTATTTAACATTACAAAAATTAAGTGTATGCTTATCCACTCGCCATATCATAATAATAAAAACAGATTATCAGTAGAAGTGAAAGGTCATTCGTACGAATGTCTTCACAACAACAAGCAACACTGTCAATGTGAATGTATAGAACCAGTTGCCTCTTATAAGTACCTAATATTAGTTATAGATAACACGTTTTCGTCGCATCCGCATGTAAACGTTTGCAATAAGCTACGCGCTAAATCTTAAATATGGTGTCAGCAGGAAAGTACTGTACACACTTTGTTATGAACTGGCTGACTCAGTTATTGATTACGGTTTGGGTGGATATGGTCTTACGTTCTCTACACACTTAAATAAAATTAAAAACTTGCAGATTGGGAGCATGTTTTTTTTTTACTATTGATAGGCATACGTTTGACCACTATCTCACCTGATGTTAAGCGATGATGCGGTCTACGGTGGAGCTCGCTTGTCTAGAAGTATTCTATTCACTCTCAGACTTCCAGGTTGTAGCTATCAGGAAAGACAGACTCAGGCAGGGAATTCCACTCCTTAGCTGTACGCACTATGAATGTATTCACAAAAATTAAAGAATCGACTATTAGGCGAAACGAAGTTCGCCGAGTCAGCTAGTTATCTATAAAAACGGCAAAAAAATCAAGTTTGCGGTATGGGAGCCTTCTTAAATATTTATTTTATTCTGTTTTTTAGTTTGTTGTTATAGCGGCAACAGAAATAGATCATCTGTGAAAATTTGAACGGTTCTTGAGATACAGCCTGGTGACAGACAGACAGCGAAGTCTTAGTAATAGGGTCCCGTTTTCGACCTTTGGGTACGGAACCTTAAAAAGATATACCGACTTCTGACTATCCGTAACGACTGCCAAAGATCTACAAATTACAGCCAATAGCTTAATGTGCTTACCGAGGCACGGAGGAGTGTTTCTTTGGCAAGCGATGAATAACCTTGAAGCTCGACCTAAAATAATAGTCTTTAAGCTTCCGAGGTCGAGTGTTTTAGGCCGCCTTGTGTCCTGGTCTTCGTGGGTTTGATTCCCACGGGAAACATACTTTGTAAAGTTTTTTTTTTAAGAACGTTGCCCCACACTAGGAATTTCTCCTGTTGGTGCGTTTACAAACATACAAAGTCACACACTCAGTACACAAACAGCCAGACCCGGAACCACTATCTGTAGGTCATACAAATATTTGTTCCGTGCGGGAATCGAACCCACGACACGCAACGCAGCAGCCGATCGCTCAACCACTGCGCCAACCATGCCGTCAAAAAAAAGTTGTTTTCAGTTTGACTAGGACATTGCAAGATTGAATCGCCTGATTGTCTGATAAAAAAGATGATCCCTTGCTTTGGAAAGCTCGTATAAGCCGGTGGTCCCAGTCACCAAATGGCGGTCGTTATACCATGTCAGAAAGGTTAAGGTGGTTTAGAAACTTTCATACTAGGGTCGTAAGACCTTACTGCTCACACAACAAGAAGCAGTCCTTAATAATAGTATCAGTAGTACTTATGGTTGAGTGGTTTAGGCTGCCTTGTGGCCCAGTGTTCGTGGGTTCGATTCCTACGGGAAACATCCTTTGTTAAGTTGTTTCCAGTTTGGCTTTGCAAGCTTGAATCGCCTAATTGTCTGATAAAAAAGATGATTGCGTGCTTTGGAAGGCACGTATAAGCCCTTGCTCCCGGCCGCCAAATGGCGGTCGTTAAACCATGTCAGAGGCCCTTAAGGTGGTTTAGAAACTGACACTAGCATGTATGGGGTCGCTAGACCTTACTGACCAAACGATAAGAAGAAGTAGGCCTTAATAATAGTATTACTAGTACTTAATATTGCACACACGCTTGCGCTTTCGCTTACTTACATGTGTGAGTACGGTCTCGCTGCACGCCACCGGTCTGATGAGGGCTCCATATACCAGGAACGCGCCGTACAGGACTGAAATATTGATGATCGCAAACGACGATAATTTGATAATCCCTCAGACACTGGTCAAGGTCTGCAGAAAACTGGTATTTGAGTTAAACTCGTTCTTGTCCATGAACTTCTTGCGTTTGACATTAATCTCACCTGCATTAAGGTCAAACGCAAAAAGTTCGTGGATCTAAAAAGGCCAATTTAGCAGAATCAACAAATTTCATTTTCATCTTTATCGCTAACGCATTAGGTTCAAGGTTGATTGGGAAAGACAAGTGACAGTTCCGGATAGCGTGATGTACTTTCTGATTCTGCTAATTAGTATTTTTAGACCTTCTGATAGAAGTCTGATGAAAAAAAAGATGTGGTCGTGGTGGGCACGCTTGTCTAGAAATAAACTGTTCCCTCTTGACTTAAAGACCCCATAGGTTTTATAAGTAACCCTTCAAATCTCAAAGATGTCTAAAAGCGTTTCGTATGTGGTCAAATGATAATAACTTTGGATAGATGCAGGTTCTTTAACGCCCGAAGAACCTCAACTTTACCTCAGCGACGGCTTATCAATTTCCCAAGGATCCCAAAATAGCTGTCCGCAAACCGGATTATCCTAATTCTCTCGCTGTTAGCTTCCTCTTGGAGGTGGGGGTTAATTGCTGCGAAATAGCTTTGTAACTAATGTAGTATGTAAGTTCGCAAACAATATGCTTAATGTGCTTTCGTTACAATAAAGATTATTTATTTTATTAGATTATCCAATATTAAAAAAAAACGCGTTGCGCCCACCCCAAGTAATAACTTGGGGTAGGCGCAAGGCGTTTCCTTCATTCTGCCTGCAAGAATTTTTCAAATCGGTTCATAAGTGTCGGAGTTATTAGGTAACAAACATAAAAAAAACCGAATTGAGAACCTCCTCCTTTTTGGGAAGTCGTTTAAAAATAATAATAAATATAATAATAATAATAATAATATCCTTGGACATTTCACACAACGCCATATAGTCCCAAGCTAAGCAACCTAATGCTTGTGTTATGGTAACGAGATGGCTGATAAACTACTTATATACATTTTTTTTTTTTTTTTTGTAAATACATACATATTATAGATAGAAAAACACCCAGACTCGGAACAAATGACATGTAGGTCGTACAAATATTTGTTCCGTGCGGGAATCGAACCCGCGACATGCTGCGCAGCAGTCAATTGCTCAACCACTGCGCCAACCGTGTCGTCAAAATCGCAAAATGATAATGACACGCAAATCGCATCACCATTAGTACCAATTAATAACAAGGTTACAATATTGGCAATTCTAATAAATAATTCAGCAAATAAACTAATTAGCAGTCTGCAGTAATATGATAATTTTATTTAAAACATGTTTTTTTTAATTGTTAATATAGGAAATCATTTAAAATTCTTATTTAATAACAAGGATAGGATATCAAAGCGCTGTTCCTCATTCCGACTTAGTAGGCGATTCGGCCGCTGAGTTTCGTCTGATGCGGTTGAAACAGGAATTTCATTATCTATACATATAATTAAAATAGTAAATATTAGGGTGTATGTTTTCAATTGGCGAGAAAACTACTAAACCGATTTTGTTCAACTTTTGTGTAAATAATCCTTATAGGTTCGGTCAACATATAGGCTATATATTATAACGCGATGTGCTATGGAGGAAGAGCAGTAGGTACTCAAAAATGTGTGTATTGAACGAGAATGTGTACATGGTTCGAGCCCTACTTACAGATAGTATTTTTGTATTTATTTTCTTTTTAGAATTGTATTTTTACACCATAATATTCCCAGATTATTAATAAAATTTGTGTTTTCGGACTTAAAAAAAGCATTTAAAGTTTTATTCGACATTTTGTTCAAACTGTTCAGCGAGGAATTGTTATAAGAAGCCACAACATGTCACAATACTGCACATACGTAGGGGTCTAACCTTAACAATTATTACTATCACGCTTTACTTTTGGGCAGGTAAGCAGCAAAAAACCATGACATAAATAAGATGGACTATTGCAATCGATTTGCCAACTCCGGTTTTTCTAATGACATGGTGTGGGTTCGAATCTCAACAGTCGTAATTATTTTTGGATTTTATTTGATTTATAAATTTCTTTACTATTATGATTTACATAATATTTTCAAATATTTATGACATATTATTGTCATTTTTCGGATATTTTTTAGCATTCATCTAAGTATTTATGCCAAAAATTTAATAGCCAGCGTGTTAAAGTATAATTAACAGAACCTATTATGTATATCTGTTTTGTATGCTGTTGGAGTTAGCATTATAGAGTGACCCACACTGTATACGACTGAATGGCTTGGAGATGCGACGTATGTGGTCGCGATCCTCAGCAGTGAAGGAAAGTCGAAGAAGAAGATAAGATCACTCAAATACACATAATTATACGAATATACGAACATCAAGATCAAGAAGTCAAGTACGAGATCTTTTATAACCATATTTATTTGCAAATAAATCTTTGACTGAGACTTTGAAAATTGCTGAAAGCGCACACCACAATCAACCATCAATACGCATAATAATATTGACAAATGCTTGTGGGTAAAGTAAAGAAAATGTTTCCATGAAAACGGCCATGGAAGAAAAGGCATACATACGATTAAGTTTTATGATTTTATGGTTTCCGTACAAAAGGTAAATTAAATGGGACCCTATTAAAATGAGATTCCACTGTCCGTCTGGCGATAGGCTGTATCTCATGAACCATGACAGTTAAACATTGTTGAAGAAATCGTAGGCAAATATCGCATAATTTATGTCATCGTGTAAACAAAACTCCTGGCGATAATTACCGTATGACTATCGTATGACATATTCGTAGCCGAGTTTTTGTGTTTTGGTTGAATGTAAACGTGCGGATGCGATAATCGTCTGAAGTAAGTGAGGGTTGATTAGCTGCCAACCCAAGCGAGCATCCGATGTCACGTTGTAAACCAGCCTTGCGCACCTACATCTTCCTGGGAATCCTAACGTTCGCACGCAGTGCGACGTTCCCAGGTGCGGGTTCCATGGAGGGTGGGAGCCAGGAAGATGAATTTTTCAGTATTTTAGTACGGACGTATCCTTTCCGAGGCACGGAGGAAACTCGGTATGTTATGATGGGCACCCATCCACAGACCAACCTTGGCAAGCGTTGCTTAACCTTGAAGATCGACCCCGAAATATATCGTTTTTTTTTATATGAAAATCTTAATGCGGTTCACAGAATACATCTTACTTACCAAGTTTCAACGGCATAGTTCTTATAGTTTCGGAGAAAAGTGGCTATGACATACGGACGGACAGACAGATATTACGAATCTATATGGGTTCCGTTTTTTTGCCATTTGGCTACGGAAACCTAAAAATGTGTATTCTTTTTCTTGCAATAGCGATTGAAAGGTGTTCTTAAAAATTTAAAATGGGGCTACTAGAGCATGGGGGATCATATGAAAGAGCGTTATTAGTACATTCTGAAATTAAAAAAAAAAATGTCGAAGTTGAAAACGAAGCGGTCGTTTTCTCTTAACTAACTGTAAAAATTTAGACCTTATTTGAAAGTTTGCATAGAGCAAAACCTTAAATTATTCTATGATAGAAGTTTAAGTAAAGATTACAGGAAAAATAAAACCATGTCTTTAAATAGCAAACATTTTCAGAAACCTTCAATTCTTTTTTTTGTTTACTTTGCCAGAATACCGGGAAGGTGGGGGGAAAAATGGGTAGGTAGGTTCTACATCATAGATATAATACATCGCATGATTTAAAAGAGTGTCCGATCTACGCTTTGGAACGCGCTAATAGCCTCATGTTTTTGACTGACCGACCTTCACATTTCAAAAGTGTCTGTAAATGGTTATCTATAATAAATATAATAAAACAGTAAATCTTGAGTTGTGTGATTAACTACTGTACCTACAGATTTTGCTCAAATTTTGCATAAATAATCCTTATAGGTGTGGTCAACATATAGGCTATATATTATCGCGCTATGTGCTATGGAGGTCGAGCAATAATCAAAAATGTGTGTTTGAACGAGAAAGTGCACATGGTTCGAACCCCGCAAACAGATTTTATTTTTGTATTTATTTTATCTTTCGAACTGGTTTTTACACCATAACATTGCCAAACTATTAATAAAAATTGGTTTTTGCGTACTAAGAATAAAATTTGACTCATAATTTGTCATTTTTCCAAATAGCTCAGCGAAGAATTGTTATAAGAAGCCAAAACATGTTACAAAATTGTACATACTTATGGGTCTAACCTTAAAAATGATTATCATTACGCTATGCCAATAGCAGTCACAGCCTGTTGGGTTTAAGACTGTTTTCGAACGACGTGTTGCGGGTTCGAAACTCAAAGTTGTAATAAGATTATTTAACTCCTAAATTTTATACATTCTTATTTTTCCTAATATTTTCAAATATTTATAATTTGTTATGGATTTATTTAGGATAATTTAGTTTGTCAAAATATAAAAGCCAGCGTTGTAAAGTACCTATAATAGGGAATATCCATGAAAAAGGTAACTATTTATGATCTGAAGAATATTATTAAATTACAATGTTTACAGTATCTACATTATGTACAAACGCATAAAAAAAAACAAAATAAATCATTGGGCATCAAAAAAATAATCCACATCGCTGTCAACGGCAAAAGTGCCCAGAACACTGGCAGCATTGCCACGTTGAATGGCAATGCTGATCTATTTGATCTGAACAGTTTATCTAAAAGTATTCGAAAATATAATACTAACTGTGAAATTAGAATCTAAATTGCTCGAAAAAGGTCCCTCTCACCAAAACGCCGTTTTCTATGGCAGCTGTGTAGTCGTCGTGTAATTTGACGTCACAGTACGTGTCGGACATCTCTTTCTAACGGTAGTCTTTGAAGCTTTATAACTTAATAAATGATGAAGGTTAAATATCTTCTTAAATAAAAATAATTTCATGATTGTTTACTAGAGCTAATAAGTATTTTATTTTGCAAATAAAAAAATCGAATGCATATTCCCTATTAACAGAACCTTTTTTCGTTACATCACGTTAAAAAAGTACAAAACCTCATGTAGATAACTTTTACACATAAACCTAATAGGATTTGTAGCAATGTTTTAGAGGAATTCACCTTATCTACAAAGTAATGCCGATACCCGTAATACCATCTATTGACCGAAATAGTTACTACCAACAGCATGAGATTTACACCAAAACATATTATTTTTTTAGTAAGTAGTGGTACTTTTAAGGAATAAAAAAACACCGTATTTTTAAGGTATTAAAAATGTAAGCAAAAAATTATCGTTCCGAATGAACTCCTATTTTTAAATATTAAAAAATAAAAACGGAAAACTGCGAGTCGAACTCGCCCACCCCTTTATTGAACTAAAGTCTAAATTTTTTTAAAGTATTTATTTAATAACATTAAATGTGTATTTTACAGATTTTATATCTACGTCAACGGAAACTACCCTATAAATTTTGATTCCCGTGAGAGTGTTGAAATGTAGGTTTTTTGTAGCATAAACGACCGTATCTTTATTTAACGTTAACTTATATTAGAAGTTAGATTATTGCACAGTTTCAAGGGACTGTAGTATTGAGTAAGTATATGATTTCAACTTGATACCTCCACGCGTTCCCGAGATAAAGAATCTTGACAGACAGACGGATTTAGTTTTTTCCTTTTGAAGTACGGAACCCTAAAAACGAACCTCACACTTAATTAAAGTTTGACAGTTCTATATCATATTCCATAGATGGCGTTATATATTTGATCTCATTTTCTTATCGCGGAATTTGTTTGAAAGAATCACTGCGGCCCTGGAATACAAACGGCATTTAGAAGAACACGGATGAGTTCTAGTCAGTTAGAGTATGACACTTCCTCCTGCTTTTCCCAGAGCGGGAGGAGTCATTTGATGATTTCCCATCCTTAAAAAAGGGGTCACTAACAATACTAACCTACGTCGTAAGCACCATTGTTACTAACACCAACATACTAACTAAATTATGTACTGTAGTCTGAAATAAAGATGAATATAAGTTATTTTTTAATTTATAACAATAACAGCCTATGGCATTAAGTCCGCCTCTGTACTTTTTTTGTGCTGAAAGTGTTAAATAAATAAATAGATGGCAAAGTCCCTTGCTAGAGGAGTCGAAAGAGTTAAATTAGCTCCGATGTATATATTGGGTTTTTAGGTTTTATAAATATCAAATTGTTTCGATTTGCGTTCCTGGATCGAAATAAATAAAAACATCAATTTTATTCATCAAGATGGGTGTGAGTTCAGAGCATGGTTTAGTTATTTTAGATGATAGCATGTGCTGTTCGGTTACTTCACAGCCTGGATCCATTTTTTCTTTGTCCGGGGAAGCAACAGCCATCAATAAACAGAATATTAACAAATATTTTCATTTAAGTTTTATAATCTTTTTTTAGATATTACAAAACTTTGCAAAGGCACTCAGCTGAAAGTCACATTAATCCAACAAACTGTTTAGTTTTAAAACTATTCAATTCTCAGTGAGCCTATGAAGCATCATGACAGCTCAGAGCCAGAAATGATCCATTACGGGATTAACTCTCCAGTGGATCAAAGGCAACTGTAGATCCTAGGCATTGACTATACAGACGAACTCGCGAAGAGAGGTTTTGAGTTGGTAAAGATGGACTTGTATTCTCAGTTTCTTACGTAAATTCGGTTATAGATTGCAGGCAGTCAAAAATAGCTCAAGGCCATATCCATGACTACGTAACTTAACGACTTTTTGGGTAAAATAGAAATTCCTTATAATTAAGGGTCAGTCCTCCACCACTTTAACATGGGCGTCACAGACAACCCAATTTACAGAGGTTGCTTTGGCCCGAGGAATCAGTTGCCAACGTCATCCTGAAAGTAAGGCCGAGGCTTCCCGACGTGAACAAATTCTCGGAACGGTGAGGTCGCTCGATGAAATCTGTATAGCACTCAGGGGACATCTGTGTATTTGGGGGAGCTGGCTAACTAAGCTAGGACACCTGTGCACAACGGACAGAATAGGAGTCTTGCATGGTGCAGATACCTGAGTATAGATCCGCAGGGGTAGATTGCTCTTCCGGTTGGTGTTTTCCCATGGCCAAACTTAATGTAATTAAAAACCCTAGCAGCTTTCTTTTACAACATGTACAGAGAAGCGTTATCATCAAAATGTTTTTCATTCAAAATTATTTTGAACAGAAAAGTCGAAACAGCCAGTGCCTTGCATAAAACTCTTCCAAGTTATGTGATTATATGTGATATGTGAGTAGAGAGGAAACCATCACCTTCGGCGTGCCCCAGGGTAGCGTGCTTGCCCCGACCCTCTTCCAGGTCTATATCAACGAGCTTTGCTGTTTACCCCTCACAAATTCTAAAATATTCACATATGCCGATGACACAGCAATTATCGTTCATGGAACTGATTGGGAGCATTTGCGAACCACTGCAGAATCATCACTTAAGTCTGTAGTTGGTTGGTTGCAGCTAAATCTCCTTACTCTGAACCTGGACAAGACCTTCTTCATCCCTTTCACGCTACACCATAGCACTAAACCTCCTTCAGACTTTGGCATTAGAGCTCACACATGTGATGGCCATATACCTTGCTCATGTTTTTCTCTTCATGAGGTAAACCATCTTAAATATTTGGGTGTGGTTATTGATAGTGGACTCAACTGGTACTCGCACTTGGATACTATTAGTACAAGAGTTAGAAGAATGATTTATGTATTCAAGCTGCTTAGATCTTCTGCTGATTTCAACACGATTAGAATGGTGTATACATCTATTTGTCAGTCCGTTATCACCTATTGCATCACAGTGTGGGGAGGAGCAGCTCGTACAAAGTTTCTCAAGTTGGAGCGAGCACAAAGAGCTGTTTTAAAGGTGATGTCAAAAAAGCACTTTATATATCCCACCACACAATTATACAACGATGCAAATGTGCTTACTGTTAGGCAACTGTTTGTGTTACGATCTGTACTGAGGAAACACTCCAAAGTCCCCTCACCAGACCCAACTCGCCGTAAGAAAAAACCCCTTAATCTCACGGTAACGCATAGGACCGCGTTCGCTAGACGCCAACACTATGTTCTAAGCTCACACCTATACACAATAATAAACAAAAAGATAAATATAGTTGAATTGGACACTTATAGGGCTAAAATTAAAATTATGGAATGGATAAAAGATCAAGACTACGAAGCAACCGAAAGTCTACTTGCCTGGATCTGCTAAATCAGTTACAACCACATCACATCGAAATACATCACATCACATCACATCACATCACATCACATCACATCTATCACATTACATTACATCACACCACAACACTGCACATTCACATCACATGTCAGCTTACCACACCACACCACATCACCCCACTCCACATCATACAGCCTTCTCCCTTACACACACACTACACTTGCATTGACATGACAAAGCATACAAATACTCTATAGCCATACACTCAACACAAACATTCGTTTCGACTAAAATTACTTCAACATTTCACTGTATATTATTATTACATTTCTTGCTCAGTGAATGCCGTACGCACTATCCAAGTATACTAATGCTATCTTTTTTTTTCTACTGTCCTCTTTGTAAGCGAAGACACTGCCTCCTAAGATACAGGAAACTCCTAGTTTAGGAGGCAGGGCCCAAAATTTGTATTTGACCGTTATATACATCTCTCGCACGCTATTTTAGGTTTAAAACCTCTCTGCCTAATTACCTAGTTTCTGTAACAATTTGAACTATATGTGTCATGCTGGTTTTTGTCGAATAAATGTTATATTATATTATATTATTATATTATAAGTTACGAATGCTAAGAGGAGTCAAGCAATGCTAGATATTGACTGTTCGTATATCTTATCTTAGAGATCTTACCTAACGACAACATATTACTTTTCGACATACCTACACGCGAACGAAGTCGCGGGCAACAGCTGGTTTGAAATAAATACTTTGAATAATGAACAAAGAGATATGCCGTTAGACGAAAATATATCGGAACCTTGAGTCCCCAGTATTCCTCTTCCATACGGGAACTACTACACATGCATTTCTGTGTTCTACATTCTCAAACAACAACTTCTCGCTCGCTCTATCAATACGGGCTCCTCGATAATATCTCTTCCCGTAAGAGGCAAAGTATCTCCTTATTTTGTGTGGGCTCAAAAGAAAAGCTGATCTTTCATATGAAAAGCAAATTATTTATTTCAATTTAAGATTATGTTCCGTAAAATATTAAAAACTAGCTGTTGCCCGTGACTTCGTCCGCGTCTATGTCGAAAAGTAAACATACATAGTGATTTACCTAATATTGATACGATATGATAATATATACAAACAGTCAATATCTGGCATGCTTGACCCCAGCTCTTACAATTAGGTATTTGGAAGACTGTTCAAAATGCCGTACAGCCCTAGTAATTTTTCGTAATGAGAAACTTCTGTGCAATATGTTGAAGAAAGTTGCTAGGGTTGATAACACGCGATAGAGCTACATAACGTTTGGGTGGGTATACCAACCCGAATAGAAATCTAACCCCGTAACGGATAGAGTAGAGTAGATTAGAGACTGCGCTATCCGCACTTAGACTTCCATTCGGTCTGTTGACCGTAAGTGTTCTGGCTAAGTTAACCAGCCTAGCTCTGCCCAAATGCACTAAGGCCCTCTGGGTGATCCACAGGTTTTGCGCTGCGACCTCATTGGTTGTTCAGGTCGGGAAGCAAAGGCCTCATTTCCAGGAAGTCGGCAACATCTCGGCGTCGAAGCAACCTCTGCAAATTAGGCTGTCTATGGAAGGCAATGTCTCATGATACCTATTATTATTCGAAATGTATTTCTACTTAGGCTGATACGTCGTTAAGCTGGTCGCATGTATAGGTTTGATATTGGCATTTTAGTTGAAATTGAGAAAAATATCAGGAGGAGTAGGTATGAATGAGTCCAGCACTACTACCTTTGGAACCTCTTCGCAAGTTCGTTTGTGGCGTCATGGCCTAGGGATCTACAATTCCCCTATGAGACCCGCTGCGGATAATTTATGGCCCTGAGCTGGTCTTAACCTACCATAGGCTTACTGAGAATTAAACAGCATTAAAAGTTAATAGAAAATAATTGGGAATGAGGGAGACTCTGGGAATGATCACAACGTGATTGAAGCATCACGCTAGAGCAAATCAGCCGAAATCTTATATCAGCTACTTTAAAAGTTTGTTGAATATGTGTGACTTTCAGCCGAGTACCTTTGCAAAATTTAATCGAAATTAAATATGTAAATAAAAAAAACATTGGATGATGTGTACCTTTTCTTTCATGGCCATCGTAATAAAAATATTTTCCTTATCTTCCCCACAAACATTATGTCAATATAATGGGTATTGATGCTTACGTCGGTGGGTTCCTAATAAAACTTCAAGTGCTCGCCACAGACAACAACTTTTATTCTAGATATTACATATCCATAAACAAAAACAGTTCGGCATACATCATACTAAATGTTGCTAGAATATTATTATTTTGATACATATTTAACACATTCCCTTATCAAAATAATTGACATACAGACAAAAGAAAATGTACTAATTATTTGAAACGACAAACAAAAATAAATTTCAATTTACAATGTAGTGACACCTAACTGTTTAGCAAAATTATAATGTTTTTGGCAACATAAACTTTTGGTTAATATATCTGCAGGCATATCATTTGTATTCAAATACTCTATTATAATGAAATTATTTTCAACAGCTGTTCTGACAAAATGAAATCTTACATCAATATGCTTGCTTCTTTTATGGAATACACAGTGTTTAGTTAACAATTGTGCACTCTGGTTGTCATTATATAACAGTACCTATAGGTGACTCATTTCTGCATTTTAATTCTAATAACAAGTTTCTTAAGTAAATAGCTTCTTTACTTGCCTCACATATAGCCATATATTCAGCTTCTGTACTCGACAAAGCTATTGTTAATTGTTTTTTACATTCAAATGAAATGACACTTCCAGACATCTTAAACATATATCCTGTATAAGACTTACGGTCCACACAATTAGATGCCCAGTCAGCATCAGCATAACCTATTAAATCTGAATCATCTTTAACATATTTCAAACCAAAATGTTTTGTTTTTTGCAAGTATCTTAAAATACGTTTTACATGCTTCCAATGTGTTTCATTATAATTATTATTGAACTGACTCAGGTAACAAACAGAATAAAATACATCGGGACGGGTTAACATAGATAAATAAAGTAAACTTCCTATTAGTTGCTGGTAAGGATACTGAGTACAACAATTGTCTCCCTTTTCAAGCTTTAAATTAACCTCCATTGGTGTACTGACTGGTTTACAATTTTTCATATCAAACTTATTCAACAGATGATCCACAAATTGTTCCTGGTCTACAAAAATCTGATTATTATTTCTTCTGACCCTCATACCCAAACACTGTCTAATATCTCCCAAATCTTTTAATTTAAATTTAGATTTTAATTCAGTCTTAAGACATTCAGTTTCTCTTTTACAATCAGAAAAAATAAAAAAATCATCAACGAACAAAGCTATATATGTTCTAGCAGTATTAGTTTGTTTCATAAATAAACAAGGTTCATACATTGACTTCTTATATCCTAAAGATTGTAAGCAATCATCTACACGCTTATACCATGCCCTAGCTGATTGCTTCAACCCATAGATTGCCCTCTTTAATTTTAACACTTTGTTCTCTCTATCATGACATTCAAAATTCTCAGGTAGGCACATATATACATCTTCATTCAAATGCCCATTTAAAAATGCTGTTGTTACATCAAGGTGAGTCATATCTAGGTTATATTTAACACTTAATGCAAACAATAGTCTTATTGTTGAATGACGGACCACTGGAGAGAATGTTTCTGTATAGTCTATTCCTGCTTTTTGTGTAAAACCTTTTGCAACCAACCGAGCACGATATCTCACATTGTCATCACTGTCCAGTTTTTTCTTGAACACCCACTTACACTTAACCACTGTAGCTTGCTTTGGCCTGTCCACCACTTCCCAAGCTTCATTTTGTTCAAATGATTTTAATTCCTCCTGCATAGCTACACACCATTCCTTTGATTCTTGCCCATTTAAAGCTTCTTCATATGTTATCAACTGGTTACCACATGGATTTGTGTCTGTTCCAACACATACATTGCTGTAACCAAACCTATCAGGCTTTTTTCTTTCTCTAACATCCTTATCTAGTTTTACATTCTGTAAATTTTTTAACTCCCTTGCTGGTACACTGTCAAAAAATTCATCTGAAGAACTATTGTTTGTGTTGGATTCTTCTTCTATGTAGGTACTGTCATTATTGTTACTCTTCACTGTACTAGTTGATAGTTCAGAGTCTGAGCCATCAGAATCTCTAAGCTGACCAACATTGTCAGATGACTTGTTTTCATTTATCACAGCTTGCATCATTTCTGAATTATCCTGCTCAATGATAGTGACATCCCTGCTTGTTATAATCTTATTGGTTTTGGGGTTATACAGCCGGTACCCTTTCACATTCTCAGCATACCCAACTAAATAATGCTTTTCTGCTTTTTTATCCCACTTAAGAGCGTTATCGGTAAACGGGCCACCCGTAATTTAGGTATAGACTAGCTCCCGATGTGTCTGTGTGTATCCGCACGGCACACACGCGCGCTTGGTGCACATTGCGAATTTTATGAACGACCAACCCGTTTTGATCCTTAGAATAATGAAACAAAACATTTTTTTTTGCCTTTCCATAAAGTACAACCTTTCTTACGTAAAATCGTCTTCACACAACATTTAGTTATTTGTAATAAACTAAAATGTTTTAATTATTGTATCTTTTATTTGAAATTAGAGGATTTGAGTATCCTTGTGTAACCACCAGTATCGAATTTTAATCAACAGAGCAATTTATACAAGCAAAGTTATATTAATTTTCTACGTTTGTAAATGTAATTTTAGGAACTCGAATTAAAAAACGGACTGGTAGGTATATAGTTTTTTTCCTTTTTGCGCATAGGACGAGTAGGTGGGAAATTAAATAAAAGTTTGTCATGTTTTGTATAGTAAAACATATAATATAAAAAACTGTTAAATTACAAAATAATTTCCCTCAGTGGCATTGATCGACTTTTTCTTGGATCAATTATTTCGGGAAGAACGCACTCGTAATAAAAAAAATTCAAACGAGGGATCATCTTTTCTTTCCAAAATTGATCATCTTTATAAATTTTAAATACTTTAATTGGAAATTCAGGACCAGTGTACACCGCAAACAAACACACACTTTTATTTGCAATATTTAGTTGGCCCTGAACTTGGTAGTACCAGTCATGGTTGGTGTTCATAATGACGTTATCACCATCAAATAAAAACATTTCAGTTTTTTTTGACGAATTGCTGTATCAGGGTCAATTCCGCGTATGGAAATGGGACATTTTATTTCTATTATTCCTTCTTCAAGAAGTCCATCTGGCGAAGCACCTAAAAAGCAATGGGTCTCATCGATAAAAAGACCACATTTTTGGATGGTTATGTCCTCTTGAATGGCGAGTTGCTCAATAGTCTTTCCCTCATTTTTAACCGACTTCCCAAAAAGGAAGAGGTTATCAATTCGGTTGTTTTTTTATTATTTTATGTTTGTTACCTCATAACTCCGACAATTATGAACCGATTTGAAAAATTCTTGTTTTATCTGAAAGGATATAGTTGCCGATTGGTCCCATTTAAATTTTGTGAAAATCGGTTACGAACTTTGGATTTTAAATCGAAATAGCTGGAATTCGTCTACTTAGATGATAGTTTTATGTCATCCAAGTAATCGAAATTGCGTATTTTGCTTTTCTGCGATTTTGCAGTGATGTTGTTAGGTGGTACCACTAAAAAGTGAAAAAGAAAAAACTTTTTACAAAAAAAAAACAACCGACTTCCAAAAAAAAAACACTACAAAGTAAAAAATAACTTTAATTTCGGAAGTCGGTGTCAAAATAAGAAGAAACTAACAGAAACACCGACTTCCGAAATTAAAGTTATTTTTTACTTTGTAGTGTTTTTTTTTTTGGAAGTCGGTTGTATTTTTTATATATATATACAGGGCGTATTTGACATCGTAACGCAAACTTCGGGAAAAGGCTACATCTCATGCCACTAACCAAATTGTGGAAGTCATTAATCTCGCTAATGAACGGTTACAGAAATTGTCATTTTCGAGCGCGCAATGTATTGTGAACAACGCGATACAAACGCGTGAGAGCGTTGCACGCAATACATACCTACTTCACGTCTTGCACACAAACGTACATGGTCTGCGACGCCGCCGCGGCGACGCGCCGCGCCGCACCGCGCGCGTATGTGTGTATGTAGGTAACTACGAACGAATCGCCACATGAAATTACTTAATCACTGAGAAATAACTACGGTGCCTACCTGCTGATGGTAGGAACATGTTTATGCAGAATGTTAGAGAAAAAAGCTGACCTTGAGCTATGTTTCTATCAGCGAAATGTGTTTGAATTTGGATTGCATCTAGGTATCGTCTAAATGGATGGCAACTAGCAAGGTCACCTTGAATGGAACACTGCATTACATCCTTCTTAAACATGCTTAAGAACTTGTTTTTGAAGAGCTTAAGAGAAAAGAAGGAGCCATAAGCTTAGTCTTTTAAAATCACGACTCCGATAAAGATTGATTACAAAAAATAAGCTTGTAAGTACATCGAGATCCGGTAACGCAGCTAGCTAATGAACTACCTAACTCTCTTTGAGTTTGAATGTACCCAAATACCTACGAATATCACCCTTCGCCGACGGCAATAATATCACATAAAATAATTTTAATCACTCAAAAATACCTACCTACTAACATGATTATGCAGAAGTTAAGGAGACTTGCTTAGTCTCTTATAATCACGAACACGACTCCGATAAGGATTGATAACAAAGCCGGCGATGTGCGAGTTAGACTCTCACACAAAGGGTTCCGTACCATAACCATAAACAAAAAACACGTTTCTTGTATGCGAGCTTTCCAATGGAGCTCTCTGTAAATTTTATTTTTTATTTGTTAGAAATACCATGCCTGAGATACAGCCCACTAACAGACAGACGGACCGGCCGCGGCGGCCGAACAGCAGAGGCTTAGTAATAAGGTTCCATTGGTTACATACTCTTCGGGTACGGAATCCTAAAAAGAAGCTTGCAGTAGGTATTAACGAGTAACTACCTAGAACTCACCTTAGGCTCGCTCACCCCTAATCAGATAGGGTTCGAAGAATCGAAGTGGCCGGCGCCAGCACTGAGCGCGGCGCAGAGTTTCAGCGTGGACACGGGGCAGAAACGTTGGGTCCTGACGCTGAGGCCTGAGCACACTCCTCACACAGCGACGCAAACACATTCACTATGCAATTCCGCTTCTCGGCTGCGGAATCGCACTCTGCTGACACAAACACCTTGTCCTTGACATAACCCCAAAGAAAAAAACCTAATGGGGTCAAGTCTGGTGAGCGAGCTGGCCATGGCTCCCGGCCGAATCTCCCAATCCACCGATTCCCGAATGATTCGGTACCTAAGGCAGCGTCACATCATCAGCATGTTACCGTATTCTTGGGCACTGAAGTTCTCATTAAGTCCAGATGACATTTTTCAATGAAACACAAAGACACACAAAAACACGCAAATTCACAGAAAGAAACCAAAATTTGTCTTCTCTAACGTTTCGAAAACCGATTTTTGCAAAAAAAAATGCACTCGTTCGCGATCAGCGTCAACAAGGAACTGACAAAAATCCATCATTATTTCATTAAAAATGTTCTTTCGATCTATCCTTTGAGGTCGCCGACAGATACCTACATTGGACCTACAGTGCCAGGGCCGGGCTTGCGATGATAATAGTATGAAAATTCATTTTTTTGCTTTTAATTTATTAATGTTTTTTTATCGAATAATTTTGGTATTGTAAAACTGAACTTTTTTTTAAAACCAAACAGAAACAAATTAAGGTCATCAATCGTCATGATTAAGTTTCAACACCCGTGTTGATGCCGTATTTAAAATTCTGTCACATTAATTGTATCAAAGCATACAATGGGTATAGCAAGATCCAATTGTAATAAGCATAACATTACTTATTTTAACTTATTTATTTATTTAACAATTTATGTACAAACATTTTATCAGAACATAAGAAGAAGGAAACAGAAAACAAAGCATTATTATGGTTTTACGCAATTATTAATAGTAAGAAAAAAAAAAGATTATTTTCTCGGTCGGATATCATCGTGACTCCACATAAACGCTTATTAAAAAGCGTTTTACCGGTTGCACCCAAATACGTCTCTGGCGTCCGTCGGTTTCGTCGGTAAAGGTCAAAGAGCGCACGCTACGTGTTGCCGCCGCAATATGAAAATGGGTTTTATCGACACAAAACAAAGTAACCGATTTTCAACCTTAATCTATTACGTTAATGTTGGAAATCGGCTACTTCGTTTTGCTGTGATACGTTTCATTTTCTTTGGAATGCAGTCTTAGGCGGCATGCTTTTAACAAATCATACACGCGTGACACACATGCATACTTGTTAGTGTGTGGGCAGCTACTATGCATTGCGTTGACCTTTCGTTTGTACTTTAGCACAGCTGAGCTGATACCTATTTGTGGTTTTATTTACATTGCTCTTTTTAGTGAAACTAGTTAATTAATTATTTTTTTATTAAAAATCTCATTGCGTTAGGTCAGAATAACGATTATGAGTAGTCTAAAGTAAAAAAAACTCTTGAAAAAACTGGAAAAATGAGAAAAAAGCCGATGAAAAATTCCAACTCTGGGGTGTCCAGAATCATGCCCTGGACCCATGGAAATCGTTTGTGCGTCGATGTCAGATACACCGTGTATATATATATATATATATATATATATATATATATATATAAAACAAAGACGGGTTTGTTACAACACTTATAACTCGAGATCTGTTGAACCAATTTTCATGGTTATTGATTCGTTGGATTTGTCTCCGACCCGAATAGCAGAATATATCTTAAAAACAATGAAAATTCGATATGTGTAATGAATACTTAATTGACGGGAGCGAAGCCGCGGGGGACAGCTAGTATCCATATAAAATGGATTTCAGAAGTGGTGCTGAATTCAAATTCTACAACATAAAATCATTAAGTACACATAAATATAAAACATACTACATTATTTCGTTCTTAATTCGAATATAAAAAACACACCAAAACTAATATTCCATAAAAAAATACTTACGGATCAAAACTGATTAGGCGTAGTATGAATCCCCGGTGCAACTACTTATTTCTATTGTCAGCGCGGCAGCGTGAGCGACATAGGTCCTACCTCAGAGAGCGCCACAGCGCGACTGGCCGATACTGCTTTGCGCTGCGTTATTTATTAGTAACTTTGGAATTTTATATTGTCGAAATTATAGTTAAATGTATTATTTTTTTTTCTGATTTCTATTTGCCTTAACTCCACTTACAAATAGTGTTTTTTTTTTTTTAGCTATTTCAGCCATAATATAATATAAAAATGACTTTTTAGAATGCAAAATTTAAGTTGAGGAATAATTTTATTTTAGGGACTTTATGAATAAAAATTACTTTTCTATTTTTAACAATAACATGAACTGTATCTTGCCTTTCGTCACGTATTTTTTCCAGACTTCCACGACTCATTGTTAATTCACAATTTCATTCCGAAATTCAGCCATCCCGCAAAATTTCAAAAACGTGTGTTTAAAATAAGCATTTATTTTGATAATTATCAACATTTTTCAATGTTTTTTTCTATACAAAACCAAATTAAAGATATGCTTATTTTGGTACTATAATTAGTTTTTCATAAAGTCCAGGCAATGTGAAGTAATTTAACTTTAAAAAACCCCAAATTTATGATTATTGAATTTTTTTACCGAGAACACTCTTAAGCCTTTTCTCTTTAGGGATATGGGCCATAACAGTGCTTCCAAACACTCTAATATGACTGACATTAGGTTTACAGCCAGTCCAAAGTTCATAAGGAGTTTTATGGTTCAGCCCTGAAGCTATTGTTCTATTTTTTAAGTACACTGCTGTGTGAACTGCTTCTGCCCAAAACTTCTTCTCGAACTTTGCATCATAGAGCAAGCATCTGGCTCGTTCCACAATTGTGCGATTAAATCTTTCGCACATCCCATTTTGTTCCGGAGTATAGGGGTTGGTTCTCTGATGAATTATGCCACATTGTTTCAAATGATTTTTCATTTCATTTGAACAAAATTCTGTGCCATTATCTGTTCTTAGTATTTTTATACTGCAATTCATCTGTTTTTCAACCATGACTTTGAACTCTTTAAAACAGGAGTAGACTTCACTTTTATTCCGCAAAAAATAGACAAATGACATCCTGCTGTAATCATCCACGAAAAGCAAAAAATACCTGGACGAACCGATTGATTTTGTCTCCATCGGTCCACACACATCTGCATGTATCTTCTCAAGGACATTCTCACTCCTATGATTGCTATGTGGAAACGGTGATCTAGTTTGTTTGCCTTCACAGCATACTGTACAACTGAACTTGCTGATCGCTGCTTTTTTGTCAAACTCCAAACCTTCAACAGCGCCATTTCTCATGTCATTCATATCTTTGCTATTAATATGGCCAAGTCTTCTGTGCCATATAACATCTGAGGTTGTTGTTGCTGAAGCCGCGAACAAACATGCTGACCTGGTGTTCAGCTTGTAGACCCCATTCACTAACTGTGCTGTACCAATCAGTTCATTCTGCCGATTCCTGATGTAACAACATTCACGCTGAAAACTGACTTTGTTACCATGCTTTATCAGCTGACTGACAGACAATAAGTTTGTGGTGAGATTGGGAATACATAACACATCCTTAACAACAATATCATATTCCTTGTTGTTCACAACAGTCGTGATCTGTGTCTCTCCTGAGCACAACACTGGCATAGTTGTTTTATTTGCAACTATAATCTCCTTTGTAGTGAGGTTATGTGACGCGTTCTTTATGTTTTCTTGGCTGATCATCATGTGGCTACTAGCACCGGAGTCAATGTACCATTCACGTTTATCAAAGCTGCCATTTAGAAACACTGCACTGAAAGCATTTACTTGTTTTTCCTTAATTTGTGGACATTGGTTTTTATAGTGACCGGTTTGTTTGCATCTGTAGCATTTAATCACTTTGACAGGTCGAGATGACGTTTCTCCAGTTTTGCCAACTTTGTTTCCTTTATGACGTTGCCAACCTTTTGATGATAAAAATGCCCTTTCCGATTCACTGCTGCCAACATTATCACTCATGTCCAACAGTTTCGTTTTTATGACGTCAGCGGAAATAGCTAGCCCAGAATGTTCGATCGCCATTATCATAGGCGAGAATTTGTCTGGTAAACCCGCCAACAATAACGATCCGATCCATTCATCATTTATATCGAAGCCGGTACCTCTTAATTTTTGCGCCGTATCGATGAGCTGCGTAACGTATGCCGTCATTGACTCACTGTTCTCGAGGCGAATAGAAATCAAGTTTCTTAACAAGCTAATCCTGCGTGTGAAACCCGAGTCGTCGAATAGTGATTTGAGTCTTTTCCATACGCCCAAAGCAGTCTTTTCACTCTTTATATGGACATACAACGACGAATCTACTGTCATCACCAATTTAGCTTTTGCCTTTTGATCGTCAACAACGCTCACTGCATTCTCGCCATCGCCATCTTGCTTGCTGATGTCGACGCCTTCCAAAATTAAGAAGTTTTCTGCCGCGAACGCCCACTCGTCGTAATTTTCACGTCCCCTGAGTTTTGGGACATTCACAATGTAACTTCCAGCCATTTCTACTAATATTAATTTCCATAAAACGATAACTTTTCACAATTGAATGCGTGACTGGGCCCATAACCTAATAAAACTTCAAGTGCTCGCCACAGACAACAACTTTTATTCTAGATATTACATATCCATAAACAAAAACAGTTCGGCATACATCATACTAAATGTTGCTAGAATATTATTATTTTGATACATATTTAACAGTTCCCCGTACATAGACGAAATGAATGAATGCTGAAGCAACGGGAGGCTATCTTCTAAAATAAGCTAACCACCGTCTTGATTGTGGTGAGTGCCGTCAGTTATTTTTATCAGTTTTTGTATAATTATGCCCATTTGAGTGGCATTCATCTTTTTCTTCGTCGTTCCCTCACTGCTGGTGAAACATCGCGTTTCCAAGCCACTCGGTAGTCTGGAGTGTGGAAAGCTCTGAAATGCTATCTCCTATAGCCTTCTTATGGCGTTGGACCATAAAAAAGACCACGTGTTTGCATATTTGAACTTTAACGTGTTGATAATAATGTATTGCGCTAAATGAATGGCGCTTTTCTTTAAACTACGAAGCTAAGAAACTACTTTATGAATAAAGTTGTTTCTTTGCTTCGAACCAGGAACAGAAATCATAACTTTGTTTAGTTAAAAAAAAAACTTTTTACAAAAATATACAATCGACTTCCGAAAACAAAGCACTAAAAAGTATAAAATTACTTTAATTTCGGAATAGTTTTTATTTTTCACTTTTTAGTCGTACTTGTGTATTCATTCACTGAGTACCGATGTGATGTTACGTTGTGAACTGGTGTAAACAGTAACAGACATGCCATTTCAGCAATCCCGAACCATTTGATATATATCATTTATTGAAGAATTTCCGTTGCCTAACTCCGAAGTTTTAAGAACTTCAGAGTTAGGCAACGGAAATTCTTGAAAATCTGATTAAGTCAGATTTTCATCAAATTGAAATGAGACCAATCCGAAAAAATACTCTCCTAAACAAAATAAGAATCATCAATTTTGGTTTAAAATTGGCAAAAATATCGCTAAACAAACATTTTTCATGAGATCCCATCATCAGATCCTAACTTATACCTTCCATCATTAGCTCAGCAACATAAGATGATGATTACCAGACACAAATATCTGAATAGCGTTCGAAAGTTTTTGTAAAACATTGTTTGTGCCTATAAAATTTGAGGGTTTCCCTCGATTTTCATGGGATTCCATCATCAGATTCTGACTTGGTGACAATGGTACCATCTCAGGAATATAGACTTTTGAAAACAAAAATATTTTTTAATATCGGTACAAAATTGACGGAGATATCGGTGAACATACTAAAAAATATATTAAATACTATAGCCTCCTCCTTTTTGAAGAAGTCGGTTAAAAACTCAGTTACCTAGCTAATTCAACTGTTGTTGCGTCTCTACGATTGAACCTCGCAACTTGCTCGCGGGTGATATGATATGATCCCTGGCTTCAGGCCTGTAAAGGTTCATTCTTCGTCTTTTCGAGTAGATGATTGACTCTGCATAATGTTTTGGCCCAGAAGGTTGCTACGTTTATTTTATCTTAAGTGGCAATCATTTAATTCTCCAAAGTAGAGATGGTCTAAGAAGACTACTTTAGCAGAATCAGAAAGCACATCACGCTACCAGACACTGTCAAATTTTCCCAATCAACCATGAACCAAACCCCCCCCCCCTTCCCCTCCCCGTCCCTAAAAGATGGAAAAGAAATTTGACAGGTTGTTGCGTGGTTAATGTTATGATTCTAATATGATTCGCCAGTTAACGAATATTATTGTAATCTTAAACACCGCGAAAATGAGATCGAACTCATAACGCCATCTATGGAACATGAAGTAGAACTATGAAAAGATTAGTTAGAGTTCGTTTTGTTTGAGTTAATAGGAATATTACGTTAATTTGGAACGATATGTTTTTAAGGTATTAAAATAATATTACAATTTGGTGTTATGTCATGTTGTCGAAAGTACTATTTGTATCAACAGATGGCATTGCAGGTGTCACGTAGTAAGTTGATTTCATCTTCATTTAATTAAGGAATATTACGTTAATTTGGATGGAACGATATGTTTTTAAGGTATTAAAATAATTACAATCATTTTAAGACGTTTTAAATGTACCACTAAAAATATGTTTTGGTGTTATGTCGTCTTGTCGAAAGTACTATTTGGATCAGTAGATGGCATTGCCGGTATAAAGTAGTAAGTGATTTCATCTACATTTAAGTTAGTTTATTTTATCTACTTTGGTTTTGTAGGTACTTTGCGATGCGGACAAACAGAATACAGAAAGTAGGTTCTGTTAAATATCCTACTAATCCGGCATTACAGCGCTTTGGCATATCCACGCCCACACATTTTTGAACATACAGGCAAATGATGTCGCAGCCAAAAAAAATTTTAGAGCAGGACATAAAAAAGTGTGAAATTATTCAGCAATAATAAAAAATCGATTCAACTACCGGGGTTCGAACTTACACCCATTCACTCGAAAGGCAGCCATTGTACCGCCGGGTCTATGAATTCAGTTGACATTAGTTATAAATAGCCGATCTTATATGTTATGGTTATTGTCTGCTTAGCGCCTCTAAGATATAGCGTGATGATAACAATTTCTAAGAATGTTGAAAAATAGGCTCGTTTTATGCTAAACTGAACGAATAATTGAAAATTGTACAAAACTTGTCGAAAAACGGTGATACGTAAATTTAAAAACTTTAAATGTTCATAACTTTTTTTCCCGGCCACCGATTGTAATGAAACAAAGAATATATGTTGCTCAGAAATAAGCTGAATCTAATTTAGGAAACCCCAAACAAATCCGTTCAGGATTTTCGGAGATCATCGCGTACAGACAGACAGACAGACAGACAGACAAAAAAACGTAAAAATGCTCTTTTTGTGTTCTATAGCTTTTTTTTGAAAACTTATACTCGATTTTTGGTATTTTTCTTTAATGTACAGAATTCATGGCTTCTACTGTTTTATTATATGTATAGATTCTTTTATCGACCTGTACTGATACGGTCTGTTATTATTTGGCCACGAGCTCAGACAAAAGCATCTATATTCTTTGGCTGTTGTCTCCATCAATATTTCACAATTATTACTGTTTTTGTCACATGCGTTTAAATTAATCACTTTTGCTTTACCTTTTAAAACTAACTAACGTCTGTGTCCTCCTGATAAAGTGTGTCTAAGACTCAACTAACATTTTATTTGAATTACCCATGTTGTTCCACAGACAAAAGTCTTTACTCATAACTTTCCAAGCTAACTTGATTTCCTGCCTCCTCCAACTTATCTATGAGGATTGAGTCCAATTCGTCACGGCAGTTTAGAGCGACGTCCATCTTCAGGCACACACCGCATGACGATACCGGCCCATCTGTCCTCGTATATCCTGTCCAATCACACTTTCTGAAACTATGTTCTTTTCCCAATTTTGTCATCAGAAATACAGCTGGGTGGTGTGGCTGCTGTTCCCGTTAGCCGTGGCAGTGATCATATCGGGCGGGCTGTTCTACTCCGACACTGGACGAGCCCCTGTGGTGCGTGTTGTACGCCATGCTGTACAAGCCGCTGTTCCAGCTGCTAGTCGTCACGTTCATATTGAGCTGTGTCTTCAAGGTTGAATGTAAGTTGTTGTTCCTAAGGCTAACTATTATATTATACTACCTGTCACTCAGAGGCCTTTCTGAAGCATGAACTGCACAGAATCCAGGTTGCCTCTGTAATGGCAGCAATTTGCTTGGGCAATTCGTCCAATTTTATTCACGTACTCTCCGAAGCAACTGTTTCCGATCAGCAACGGAGTGAGACTGTGGGAGATGTGATCCCCTCTTTTCATACAGGCTGCGAAGTGCGGCAGGACGGCTTTGACCCACCTCGGCCTTATTACAGTTATTGCCAGTTTGGCGTGTGGTGGTTATAATCCTCAGCGGTCCATATTTGCCAAGATTTCCAGCAGCCGGGAGTGTTGCTGTGAAGTATATCGTTCGGTATCCACGTGCAGTTCCAATAGCCATTTTCTGCTGTATTTTATTAGATTATTTCAAAAATATTTTTTTTTTATCAGCAATTTACCGCGGCATCGTAGAATGGCGCGGTTGGACGTGGATGGGCCGCGTGTCGTACAGCGCCTTCCTTCTGCACACGCTGTTCCAGAGGGGACTCGCCGGGGCACAGATGCAGCTCATACACATGTCCGACTACTACGTGGTATGTAGCTAACATGTCGTACAGCGTAATCTATTAACAAATAATAAGCCCAGAGGGACTTCCCTCCCCACTCGTGCGCTGTGCGGTGTCAATTATATCGCTCCGTTTTTATAAATTCGGAAATCGCGTTGCGTGTTTGTTTTAAGGCTTGTGAATTGCTTTTCGGTGTGCCTTAGTGTTTTAAGTGCGTGTTTTGTAAGTTTTTAAAGGTGTTTGTTTATTCATTTATTAGTAATTAGTCAATTTCTCCAGCCATCGGTAAGTTCATTTATTTTTTCTGTGTGTGGGTAACGCAAAATAACTTTATCGATCGTTATTTATTTGTTTCGTTTTTGTTTTATATCATTCAGCCGCGTCCTAATACGTTTCTTTAGTGTTTTTCGCCGTTAATGATGATGTCAACAAATGATGATCCGCCGGATCGAGGCGGAGAAATATTTCTCAGAAACACAAAAACCCAAAGATCGCCCGTGGCGACCTCCGCTAGTTCTAAACGCTTGTTCAGTGAACTGTCTCCAACGTACAGTTCACCCGATGACAGGTCAAAACGGCTTCACCAAACATCCGAACCCGTGGAAAAATCCTCACCGTTTTTAAATATTAGTAATGCGAGCAATACTGATTATTGCGACTTAGTTTCCGAGGCGTAAACCTGTCTAAAATTAACGACTTGGTCAACGATCAGGAGTCGCACATTAACGTTGCAAATAAATCTGCCATCATGGACATGACGCAGCGAATTACGGGCATTGTTTCTATGCTAGCAATAAAATCATCGTGCAACGAGACGAAGTTAGCCAGAACGAAACGCGAATTAGAAAAGGTTAGGTCGATTAACGCTGTCAATCCTAATCCTGTCGGTAACAACAATTGTAAAATTTCATATGCGGACTCGTTGAAACTACGTTTGCCAAAAGTGGCTCCAGCTATTATGGATTCTCGTCCACCGCTACCTTGTGTGGTGGCTTATCCGACTGCGGCTCGATCAGCTGATTATAGCACCTCGTCCGCGACAAAACAAGCGCTTATGAAGGCAATTAAACCTAGTGATGACGGTTTCCAAATAGTAGGCGTGAAAAAAACCGCGAAATCCGGTGTTGTATTACGCGTCGCTAATGAAAATCAGCCAAAAAAATTGGAATCTGTAGAAGCAATCAAGGCCGCTGGTTTAAATTACGTCTAGAAAAACCAAAAGGTAGACGCCCTCGAGTGTTGGTTAAGGATGTACCATCTCCAATGGAAGATGGCGCTTTTCTGATTGCGTTATACCGTCAAAATATCAAAGATGAGCTTCAAATAAAAGAAGGATGACTTTATAAAATCTACAAAAAATATCCGTAGGCGCACGTTAGACAACGGTCGTAAATGGATCGGAATTGAAATAGAGCCTGCCGTACGTAAGCACTTAGTGTCTACAAAGGATAAATTATTTATTGATTGGGCTACCTGCCGTTTTATTGATGATGTCGAAGTTGTTCGTTGTTTAAATTGTCAACAGTTTGGTCACGTTAAAAACACTGCGTTAATAAAGAACCTACCTGTGCTAATTGTTCAGAGGCACATGAAACAAAAGATTGCCCGCACAATGACGACTTAAATTTTAAACCAACTTGCGTGGCGTGTAAACGCTTTAAAAAACCGTGTGATCATCGCTGCGGATCTTAAGAGTGTACTACCTACAAACTCAAACTCGAACAATTAATCCTAAACACTAATTATTAATAATGGATAGTTTAACCATAGGACAATTAAACCTTCATAACGATAGGGTGGCGACATCTGAGCTGGATAAATTGATTGTGGATTATAATCTAGATATAGTACTTGTTCAGGAACAGTATCAAAACGCGCGCTTAGGTCACAAGATAGTCCAGCTGGACAGCAAGTCTCGTGCCGGAATTTATGTTGCGCGTTCTTCGAGCTTTACTGTAACAGCTATACGTAATCTCATGACGCCCCATTGCGCCGTGGCGGATGTGTCATCGCCTACCTATAAGGTTTACGTTGTGAGCTGCTACTTTCAGTATTCTGACCCTGTCACTCCTCATATACATAATCTCCGTCACGTCTTGCGGTCGCTCGCGGGCTGCAAGGTTATAGTTGGTGCTGACGTAAATGCATCTTCTTCCCTGTGGTATGGCAAAGTTCGGGCCACTGATTCCGAACGACGTTGTGCTGTTGAGGACTTTATTGCTGAGATGAACTTATCAATTCATAACACCCCAGACGCACCACCTACTTTTTGTAGCCAAATGGGCGAATCTTGTATCGACGTCACACTTTCTAGTGCAGACGTACGCTTGGATAGGTGGCGTGTTCTTCCTGACGCGTCTTGTAGTGATCATCGCCTGATCGTGTACGATTTTGTTCCTATTATTACTCAAGGTTCTTCACACTTAATTGGAAATTTTAGATATAAGAGTAAGGGCGAGAACTGGGAATTCTTTAGCTCACTTTTTGCTTGTCATGCCAAAAACTTCACTCGCGATGGACTGTCAGCTGAGGAAAGTGCTGAGATATTGTCAGACACTTTCACTTACTGTGCTGACATTGCTATTGGTCGTGCATCTGTGACCAATATTCGTAGATGTGATTGGTGGAGTGACTACCTTGCTGAACAACGTAAAAGCTATCGCAGAGCGCGTAGACAGCTTAATAAGCTTAAAAAACGTAATGTTACCGGAGACCTTTTTAATCTTGCTATGAGTACTAAAATTGTTGATAAACTTGAAAAGGAGGGTCCGTGGTCTCCTTTGTATCACGAGTTTAAGGCTAATAGATCGGTCGACCTTGCATACGTTCAGAACATTAAAGTAAATAATACACATACCACCGGCATTGAAGAAACAACTGATGTTCTGCTTGATTCTCTTATACCAGACGATTCATCAGTAAATGATAATGAATACCATCAGCAGATCAGGGCTTGGGCCGCGGTACCACCTGAATCACCAGGGTCAGACCTTCCGTCCACTGACAAATTCATAAACGTTGTCAAGAGGCTACCTCTCAACAAATCATCCGGTGAAGATAAAATATCTAATAGGATGATTATAGAAGCGTGTAAAACGTCGAGCGATGCGATTTTATCAGTATATAACCGATGCACTGCGGAAGGTATTTTTCCTCGAATATGGCGACAAGGCTTTATACGCATTATTCCGAAGAGTGGCGACAAGCCCCCGGACGACCCTAAGTCTTACCGGCCCATAACACTACTACCATCCCTGGGGAAACTTTTAGAGCGACTGATCGTTCCGCGCTTGCTACCAAACGGACCTAAATTTCATAATAATCAATTCGGGTTTACTATTGGTAAGTCTACCACCGACGCGGCTATCTCTGTCCGTAAAATCGTCAACTTATCTCAACATAAATACGTGGTTAGAATCTTTCTCGACATTTCTGGCGCTTTTGATAACGCTTGGTGCCCGATGTTACTACTTAAAATGAAAACCCGTGGTTGCTACAAAAATATCTATAATCTGATTTTTTCGTACTTTCTAAACGGCTCCGCGAAACTCAAACTTGGACATCATTCCATTACTAAGTCTCTAACTATGGGATGTCCTCAGGGCTCAGTAATCGGTCCGTATATATGGAATTTTGGCTTTGATGATTTTCTCGCGCTTCCGCTCCCATGCGGCTGTTCATTAACTGGTTACGCGGACGATGGCTTGCTGCTCATTCAGGCAAGTACTTGGGCTGGACTCGAGAACTTGGCTGACACATGCCTACGTTTGATATCTCAGTGGGGTGATCGAAACCGTCTGACCTTTGCCCCGCATAAAACCTATCAACTTCTTTTAAAAGGAAACCTTAAATCCTGGCCTAGTATTAAATTTAATAACGTACCCGTTAAAAGGAAAGAATCCGTGTGCTACCTCGGTATGCTACTAGAAAGAAACTTTTCATTTATTGATCATATAAAAACAGTAGGAGAAAAAGCAAAAAAGAACTTCTACGCCTTGACGAGAATATCAAAGGCTACTTGGGGTCTTTCATTTCAAACCTTAAAAACCATATATATGGGGCTACTTACTTGGGTTGTATGTGCTACGGGGCACCTGTCTGGGCCGATAGGGCCACCATAGGGGCGGTACGACGTAAATTACTTCAAAACCAGCGTTTGGCCTTGATATTCTTATGCAAGGCGTATAGACGACACGGTTGGCGCAGTGGTTGAGCGATTGACTGCTGCGCAGCATGTCGCGGGTTCGATTCCCTTACGGAACAAATATTTGTACGGCCTACATGTATTTGTTCCGAGTCTGGGTGTTTTCTATCTATAATATGTATGTATTTACAAAAAAAAAATGTATATAAGTAGTTTATCAGCCATCTCGTTACCATAACACAAGTATTAAGTTGCTTAGCTTGGAATTATATGGCGTTGTGTGAAATGTGCAAGGATATTATTATTATTATTATAGGACGGTTAGTACTGAAGCCTTACCGGTGCTGGCGGGTGTTATCCCAGTCGATCTTGAGGTGCAGCGGCGTGCTGCAATGTACTTCTACGCTAAAAAGATCACGGACCCAGAGTTTTAACCGCAACGCGACCGTGCTAAAATCTCTAGATTACTAAAACCCCAGACTGACGTCTGGGAGGAACTTTTATGCGAATGGCAATGTAGGTGGGAAAATTCCATCAAGGGCCAACACCTCCACCAGTTTTTTCCATCCGTTCGTGAGCGGCTGGAGAAGACATGGCTGGAGGTGGATCACTGTGTTGCCCAATGTCTCACAGGTCATGGCAACTTTAAGAGTAAATTATTTTCCTTTAGGCTTGTGGCCTCACCTTTATGTCAATGCTCTACAGCTGACCTTGAATACGAACAATCCGCACATCACATCTTGTGGGAGTGTATTCTTTGGCAGACTGAACGTAATATTATGTTAGATAGTATTCAGATTACATCTGGAGTAGTTTACTATACGGACCTTGTAGAAACCAGAACAAATTTCCGTGCGTTCAGGCGATTTTGCCATACCTATTACTGGAATCAAAAGTAGCTCACAATTTAGGACCCATTAGTTTAAATGTTAATATATAATCCGTGGTGCTTGGCAACTGGGCTTAACCCAGTTGTATATGTCCCTTGGTGCCTATTGGAATAGTTCTAATCTGTCTTCTGCTTGATATGGAGGGAAGTGGAAATTATATTTATTTTTCCTACTCCTCCGCTGTACTCTTCTGATTAATTTCGTTGCGGGATCCAAGACAGTTGAATCGTTTCTCCGGGACTCGTCGGGTTTCATTATCTCGGCGTTTTTCTGGTGGTCGCCACTGTTGATTCTGGCTTTCAGGAGTTGCAGTGCTTGGGAATGTGTGGCGGGCTTGTCCCAAAAAAAAAAAGAAGCCCAGAGGGGACTGACTGGTGTACGAAATGGACTTATGTTAATGCGTTCCTGCTGATACCCTTTGCGTTCCAGTGCCGCAGTGACTGAACACCGATATATTTCATCAGGTAACCAATGGATGCCAGACGCGTAGCACCGGTTGTTGTGCCGACACTTGGGGGAAGCCTCTGTCTTACAGTGAACGTCTTCCGGCTGATATGATGATGATTCTTTCCCGTACCAACTTTATCCATCCCCTACAGTTTATGTAGATCGCCTCAGAAGGCCTTTTATCGAAATAATTGTAATTAAACCCATAAAATTAAATAAATTGGTCAAAGTCATTCCTCCGTCTATAGCTGTCGTAGCAGCAATAAACTAAATGTATTCCTTTCCAGCTGACATTGCTAGCGGCGACGATCTTCATGACTTACATGTGTGCGTGCGTTCTGTTCGTGTGCGTGGAGGCTCCTCTCGCGGCTCTCGTGCGCGCCACGCTCCAGCCCCAGAGAGATACCGCCAAGGGGCAGGGGGAGGGGGACACTACTAAGCTGTAAATAATTAAATAAAAGTTTTGAAATTATTCTTGTTTGATTCGTTGACCTCAAACTCAATTCTCATTCTTAAAAAACGTTCAAATTCATGACAAAATACTCGTATCATCTCAACGAAAATGTCAAACTGTAGGGAAATTATTCGGTCGACCTGTCTTTCCATCTTGTTTCTATAGGTTGACAGCTACTTCTGTGTGATTTTGTAAACATGAAGTGAACTTCACGTTTGAACTTCATGTTTACAGAATCACACTGCTGTTTTTTGTTGGTCACCTACAGCGCCGTGAGCGCGCGTTCGTAAAAATTGCGTCGTCGGCGCGCACCTTCTTTTTTTTTTTTTTTTTTTTTTTATTTGTGATGGGTTTGCTCTTGACCTTAGTCTTGGTCAGAAATGACAGAGACAAAGTCTATGATGGAGCGAGCTTACCCAGAAGGAGCCTGTTTACTCTAACTTTGAAGAGATTAGGGTTGTAAGCGTTCGGAAACACAGACGCAGTCAAAGAATTCCACTCTTTTGCTGTCCGTATTATAAAAGACGTTTGGAATCGCTTAGTGCGAATTCGTGGAATAGCAACAAGGTAGGGATGGTAAGCTGCAGTGCGTCTGGATGTCCGATGGTTAAAGGGTGCTGGTGGAATGAGGTCGTGGAGTTCTTGGGCACATTCGCCGAAGTACAATCTGTAGAAGACCGACAGGCAGGCAACCTTGCGGCGATGAGCCAAGCTGTGAAGCTTGGCATCCACCAGTTTTTCGTCACCGATGAGCCTCTTAGCTCTGCGTTCCACCGAGTCAAGTGCGGCAAGCTGGTACTTGGCCGAGCCATCCCAGAGGTGGCTGCAATACTCCATGCAGGATCGGACTTGTGCTTTGTAAAGGGTTAAAAGCTGTCCAGGACTGAAGTATCGCTTCACTCTATTCAGGATGCCCAGCTTTTTGGCTGCAGTTTTGGCTTTGTACTCAATGGTGGCACCGAAGTTCAGACTGGATGTCAACTCCATGCCTAGAAGCTCGAGCCGATCAGTCACAGGAACAGATACACCCCGAAAAGTAGGAGTTTCGGCGAAACGACTCCTTTTAACGGTAAAAAGACACGCCTGAGTTTTGGTGGCGTTAAAAGTGACCAGATTGTCGTCACCCCACTGAGAGACAATACTCAAGGTCAAATTTGTCCGCTCTACCATGGCCTCTCTCAATGACCGAACTTCACCCCCGCTGGTTGTTGCGCTAGACATGTATCTCTCTGAAACCGTACTGTCATCTGCGTACCCAACAAGACCAGGCTGAAGTAGGTCATTAATGTACAGCAGGAAAAGAGTTGCAGAGAGAACAGACCCCTGAGGAACTCCGGCATCGATAGCCATGAGGTCAGAGTAGCAACCGTCAACAACGACTCTGATCGACCGTTCACTCAGGAAGTCTGATATCCAGCCACAAAAACCAGCCGGGATGCCATAAGCAGGAAACTTGCTGAGTAGACTTGCGTGCCAGACCCTGTCAAAGGCCTTCGAGATATCGAGTGACACGGCAAGTGCTTCGCCGTGTCTCTTGATGGCCTCGCCCCAGCAGTGCGTGACATACACAAGAAGATCGCCAGTAGACCGTCCCCGGCGGAAGCCATATTGACGGTCACTGAGGAGATCATTGTCTTCAAGGTAGGTCAGCAACTTACTGTTTAGAACCTTTTCCATAACCTTGCATAGGATGGAGGTAATGGCGATCGGACGGTAATGAGCAGGGTCCGCGCGGTCTCCCTTTTTGGGCACCGGTTGCACATTTGCAAGCTTCCAGGATTTTGGCACCGTTCTTTTTTCTAGAGAGAGGCGGAACAGACGTGTCAACACAGGAGACAGTTCAGGCGCACATTGCCTCAAGACTCTCGCTGGAATGCCATCAGGTCCGCTGGCCTTATTCACGTCTAGACTGCTCTATATTCTCCGGACCTCTTTAATGTGAACTGTGACCTCCGGCATCGAAGAGTCACAACGAGGTAAAATTGGTGGTTGCTTGGAGCCAGCGTCCAGACGCGAATTGCTTGCAAAAAGAGATGCAAATAAATTTGCTTTCTCACTTGCAGAGTGAGCCAGCGACCCATCAGGTTTCAACATTGGAGGCAAAGTGGGTCGACAAAAGTTCGTTTCAACCGCTTTCGACAGGGACCAAAACTGCTTACTACCCGGAGGGTGTGATGCTAGTTTGGCCCCGATACGTCCTACATGGTCAAAACGTGCCCTACGTAGAACCCGCTTGCATAACTTAGCGGCAGAATTAAATGCTCTTTTCCTCGCGCGAACCCTACGTGCTTTAACCTTTCGGTCGCGGACCTTGATCCACGCTTGGTAAGCAGACTCTTTACGGGCCTCAGCGTGGGCGCATTCTGCATTATACCAAGGCCGTGACTTGTTACCGAGTGGGATGTCAGAGAATGGAATAAAATACTCCATCCCCTGCCGAATCACGTCCGCAATCACGTCAGCACAGCACGAGGGGTCACCCGAAGAGAAGCACACTTGCCGCCATGGATAAGACGCAAAAAAATGCCGCATTTCGTCCCAACCTGCTGACTCGTATCGCCATACTCGTTTCGTGCCTCTAGGACTCTTATCTGGCGGAGAGCAGGCCAATACGGATTTCACCAGGCAGTGGTCAGACGTTCCCAGTGGGGCTGAGACCGATACTGAATGACTGTCCGGATCAGTTGCCAGCAGAAGGTCCAAGCAATTGGGTGTATGGGCGTCAACATCCGGTACCCGTGTTGCCACATTCACCAGCTGGGTTAGATCTAGCGTTAAAGCAAACTTGCGCGCCTCTAACCCGGCATGGTCAGTTCTCTGGTACGGGAACAACCACTCTTTATGGTGGGCGTTGAAGTCCCCCAGAAAAGTGAACCTCGCTGTTGGGTACCGTTGCTGGGCTACGTCGGTCGACTCCACGAGGGAGTTAAATAGCGCTGTTGTCTCCTGGTCGCCGCTATGCGATCGGTAAACACCGATAAAGATATGTTTTACCACACCAGTGTCCACAAGTAGCCAAATGGCAGAAAAACCCGATTTCTCAAAGCAACGGAGACGACGACAACAGATGTCATCGCGGACGTACACACAGACCCCAGCCTGCTTCTTGAACTTGTGTTTCAGAGAGTAGCCCGGGTAGTTGAGGTACGCCACGTCCGACGGGGTTGTTATTTTCGTCTCCGTTAGGAAAAACAGGTGCGGCTTCTCGGTCTCAAGGTGGTGATGGACCGGATCGAGATTAGAGTGTAACCCTCTTATATTTGTGAGGTGCACTTTTAGTGGGAGGAAGTGCAGCCGTTGTTTCACCATATTCTTCTTTGCTTTGGTCATTGTTAGGGTAAGTTGTTGGGGAAAAAAGTCGAACTGTCGAGGCGCTGGTCAGTAAACCAAGTGGTACACTAGAGCTAAGCCAACCAATGGGGAACTCATTTGGAGACTGCGGGGACGCCCGAACCCCCCCGGATATGGCCACCGGGTCCTCCCATCCAGTCGCCGGCTGGCACGGTGGAGCATACCGGGATTTTTCGCGAGTTGGCGGGGCAGCCTTTCACACGTGGCTGGCGTGCTACTTGGGCCCCCTACTGACTGCGGTCGGCCAACGGCTGGCACCGTGCTTCGGATCCCGCTACCCTCCAAAATTAGTTACCCGGAAAACCTCGCCCAGCGTCCAAGACCGGTTCTGAACAGCGCAACTGACAACCAACTTCCCTCCCAAAGGCACTGGCACTCCCGCTCACCGACGGAACACAGCAAGCTGCTTGGCGCCGGACTCCGGCGGGATGGTGGTCGCGAGCCAGGCGGCTCCTTGCGGAGCCTACCACCGCTTAAGTGGGATCGTTCTGCCGTACCACAGGCAAGCCTGTGGTGCCGTTGCCCGGGGTGGACCACGAGGAGGTAGATCCCAAAACACCCCAAACCTTCGCATAATTTTTAGTGAGTCGTGACGTCACGAGCTCCCACTCGCGAGTTTTGATGCGTTTTATCTTTGTCAATATTCATTGATTTACAAAAACAAAAAATACGTGTCCATTATTTTTCAATACTCTAACTGACGGACTAAATAGTTTTGCAATTTGTGGATGATGGAATCTAGCCTATTGTTTATAATCTCCGCGCAACACGTGAGCACTCACATTTTGACTGACATTATTGGTTAATATTCCTCCGTTTCTCCGCTTCGCTGCCTCGCTCCGTTCAAATGGACAGGCATACTTAGTCCGGAGTACACTAGAGTCCACTTCTTATTTGGAGCCCCTATGAGAGTACTTTCGCTTGCTTCTTGAGAAGGTCCAAAAAAGTTCCTGAGATTTATGTTTAAAAACTGTTCAGAATCTATCAATTTTTGCACCTTTACCAAATTTTGCTTGGAATGCTCAAATTTAACTCTACGCGAAGTAAGGCGTATGTAATTACTTTTTACTCATGTGCGCTTGACGAGGTCTTCGAGGTGAATCTGGCTGCCCTGAATAAGATGCTCAGCTTGTCAGGCTGTTTGTTCCTCTTTTGCCTAAACACCAGCTAAGGTCGCGAACGCACAGACTCCTGGCTGTCCTTTCTTAACGCAGTGTCACGAGTTAGCTCGCAATTAGTTCGTGCACTTTCTTTGCTCAATGCCACAAATAAAAATAATTAATTAGCTGAAATATGGGTACCTACATACATGAGGTGTTACAAACAACAGAAGTTCTTAATCAGTTTTTAGTTGCTCTTCGTGCTAAGACACCGGAGTGTGAATTGTGACTCTTGTTTGTTGGGAGATTGATAGATTTTTGTCGTGCATGTTTAATATGTTTTGAGAAGATGGATGAGAGATGAGATGATTACATTCACCATATTTAATCTTTATATATCTTTATATTTTTATCAATGTGTGTGTGCTTATTCAAAATGACCGTCGCTCCAAGATGGCGGATCACATTTGTTTTCAATCCCCTAGCTATAAGTTGTTGGAAAAACGTGACTTCAGTAATATTTATAGTTTACTAGCTTCTAGAAGCGACTTTGCCTGCGTCATAGTCGCAACTGAGAAAACCTGTTCAAAAATTAAAATGTTAGGATATCAAATGACCTTCTTGTTTGAAGAGTAGAAAATAAAAAAACTTAATTACATTACGCTAAATTATAAAAGCTTGATTTTTATTTATTTTTTATTTACCGACTTCTTTAAAAAAGGAGATGTTCAGGTACATGTATTTTTTTAATGTATGTTCAACGATATCTCCGCCAATTATGGACCGACTTTAAAAATTATTTTTGTATTCGAAAGCCTATTCTCTCGAGGTGTTTCTTTTGTCATCAAGTAAGAATCTGGTGATGAGATCCCACGAAAATCGAGGGAAACACTAAAATTTTATTGGCACATAATATAATGTTTTACATAAACTTTCTCACAAAATACAGACATTTGTGCCTGATAATCATCATTTTATGTTTCTGAGCTGATGATGGAAGGTATAAGTTAGGATCTGATGATAGGATCCCATGAAAAATGTATCTTCATCGATATTTTCGCCAAAAAATTGTCAAAATATTGATTTTGATTATCTTATTTCACTCTTGTAGGGGCATCCAGCACTCACCATTGAACTTACAAGTCACCACGTAAAATGACATTAAAATGGTAAGTACTTAGTTAAAATCATATCATTGTATATAACCTAATCTTATATATAAAATTCTCGTGTCACAGTGTTAGTTAGCTTACTCCTCCGAAACGGCTTTACCGAATTTTACCAAATTTTATATGCATATTCAGTAGGTCTGAGAATCGGCTACTATCTATTTTCCATACCCCTAAGTGATAAGGGTTGTCCACCCCTTACTTATTTTAAATTTTTGGACAAAGAAAATATTTTTAGTTTTTATGTTGCATTAAAAAATACATACAAACCTAAAATTTTTACCCTTCTATCACCAACCCTTATTTTTTTAATAGTCATTTTAAAAATACATACAAACCTAAAATTTTTACCCTTCTATCACCAACCCTTATTTTTTTATTAGTCATTTTATTAATGAATATTGTGACGCAGACGAAGTTGCACGGGCCAGCTAGTATATTAAATATTCTACTATCCTTGGAATCGGAACTTGAATAAGTTATGTAAATTAGGAATGAATCCTTATCTGAGGTTGCGAATTCAAGTTTATATCAGATAAGTGTTTTAATTTATCTTAATTTACATAGCAGGCGCTGTTTACATGTACGTAGATAATATACTTAAAAGAAGGCCTCCACAATAATTGTTAAGCCTGTTGTAAAGTAAAACTATTAAACTATTATTAATATTCCGTTTATTCATTTCTATATACATAAAATTTACATTTTTAAATATACCTTAAAAAAAACATTAGAAAATACATTTAAAAATATAAAAAATAGTAGCCCACCGGTATCGGGAACAGGGTCCAAGCTACCGGTGGTCAGGGCTCCCGAGAGAGGAATCTCCTAACAATATGCGCCGTGTCCAGGAGTACTGCTTTCTGGATCAAGCCCTTGATCCAGCTGCCCAACGAGAGCCTCTTTAGATGTTGGTCGAGGCTCTTGGCAATTATGCCATTGGCCGTCACGACTATCGGCACAATGACTGCTGTGTTCACATCCCACATGTCGACAACCTCGCGAGCCAAGTCAAGATATTTACTTTGTTTCTCTTTCTCAGACTTCACGAGGTTCTCGTCATGAGGGACTGCTATATCAACAATCATTGCGCGACGCTCTAGTCGGTCTATCACCACTATGTCAGGCTTATTGGCAACAATAGTCCTGTCAGTGATGATAGACCGATCCCAGTACAACGTGCTGCAATTATTAATATAATTATTAAAATCTCGTATCACAGTATTTGTTATCGAAATCCTCTGAAACGGCTTGACCGATTTTAATGAAACTTTTAGTGTAGAGGGTAGGCCTGAGAATAGATCGTAGGCTATTTTATATTTATATGGCAAAACAACATTTTCCGGATCAGCAAGTTTTTATACAAAAATGTCAGCCACACTGACATTTTTGTATAATTTTTGTGTCGGTGTTCCGTTTCATAGTTGTTTGTTTATTAAAAGTATTTTAGAGAGACTTTTTAATTAAAAACTTTTGACAGTCTCAGAATACCACCGGATGCCCACAGTCTTCCACTTGGATGACGAAGAAAGATGTGTCCAAGAACCAGGTGGATTGTTCTGCACCTACTATGGTAAAAGTGAGTATGATATAGAAAACCCCATGACCTATGAAGTTATTTTTTCGTGGTCTCTTTTACTTCCTTTTTTATGATTTAACAGGAATACTCTTTCCAAGTGACGACACATTTTAACAACCCACAGTAAAAGAAAAATTTGAAGTAACTCCGAACCTAAGACACGTCCTTGAGGAATGCCTCAATTAAACCTTATGGGAACAGTGCAGCATAAGGCTGCGTTTTAGCTAGGGATGTGTTTGTTAAGGACCAATAGAATCGCGTCATTTACCTAGCGTAGCTCAACGTAAGCGATTCTATTGTTTCTTACCATACACATCCCTCGTTACGCATCCTCGCACATCTCTGGTGGAAATGTGTCGTGCGAGGATGTGCTGTGAAAATGTGTGAATGTTTCCACCAAAGCTGTGCGATGAAAATGTGCCTACGAGGATGTGTAGCGGAGCTGTGAAAATGCGCATTAATGTGTGGTGCGAGGATGCGTTACGAAGCTGTGAAATGTGTCGACGAGACTGCGGTGTAGTGGAAGCGGAGTAACACGAACGCCTGCCTGCCGCTCACATCTCGCTTTGCTGTCGTTAGTAATAAAGTCTATATTTTTTTAAAGTAGTAATTTAATCATATTATACATAAACTAAAAATAAATGGATCGTTCAAGTTATCTCTATTTCTGGGCTGAAGTGTAAACTATGGGCTTTTAATTATAATATTTGCTTGTAAAAGCGTGGGGCGCTAGAACAGTAAAGACTTTCTTGTAAACAAATACTATTAGGTACTAACTTCCTGGCGGAAGCTGCATAAGTTCGCACAACTGTATAACGTTTATGCCGCCAAAGGGTTAACTTGATTTCTCAGCAAGTTATACAAAAAGTATTTCCTGTTCCAGCGCCCCACGTTTTTAGTTTTACAATTAAGGTTTGTCAATTTCAACATTAATATTGTACGTTTTTAACTAACTGCCCCAGAAGGAGAGTACTCGTATTTATGCATGTTTACTTGTAGGTATGTCTAGATCTTTGACACGCTCTGTCTATAGCCTAAACGGCTGGATGGATCTCAACAAATGAGGTATTAAATTCGTTTAAAGTTCTGAAGTGGCTCCTGTGTTAACACGCCTGTTCCGCCTCTTTCTTGATAAAAGGACGGTGCAACCGGTGCCCAAAAATGGTAAACGTGCAAACCCTGCTCATTACCGATCAATTGCCATTACCTCCATCCTATGCAAGGGAATTGAACAGTAAGTTGCTGACCTATCTTGAAGACAATGATCTCCTCAGTGACCGTCAGTATGGCTTTCACCGGGGACGCTCTACTCGAGAGACACGGTGAATCACTTGCTTTGGATCTCGATATTTCGAAGGCTTTTGACAGAATCTGCATGCAAGTCTACTCAGCAAGCTTCCTGCTTATGGCATCCATGCTAGTTTTCGAAGCTGGACATCGGACTTCCTTAGTGGACTCTTCTGACCTCATGGCTATTGATGCCGGTATTCCTCAGGGGTCTGTTCTCTCTGCCACTTTTTTCGTGCTGCACATCAATGACCTACTTCAACTTAGTCTTGTTAGGTACATAGATAATAGTACAGTTTCAGAGTGATATCTCTCCATCTCCGCCAGTGCGTCTGTATTGCATGGTGTTTTACCTGTCAGCATAGAATAGTCTAGCTCCTCAATCTGTAGCTCACTAAATGATTTATACGCCTGTCCAGCCGCAAAAGTACGGGACCCTAAGCACACACTTCGTGGTCAACCGTACAGCCTTGCATCTTGTGCACGGTAGATGTCCAACTTAAAATCACTGGGAACATGCGCCTTTCCACCGTACCTTAGCTGTACTTGGCCGGCAATTGGATGCCTATAGACTGAATTAGGACGGTATGTCGGTTTCATACATTTGGTCGCGTCTAAAGTGTGGCCAGACGCTGTTCGAGATGAATCCGATACTCACATTCACTAGCCCCTTCTCCACGTCCATATTGGATCGCAACATGATTTTAGCCCCTTTGAAAATTCTTAATTTACTCGGTAGTCCACCCGTTTTATTTATATCGCTGAGAATAATGGACTCCAATGAAGTATTTCCAAGGTTTCGGGTCGCGTCAATAAGTTGATCTTTGTTGATGTCGTACATTCGAGTACCTTTTCGTTCGTAAAATTTAAGAACTTCATTGTTGTGCTTCTCTTTTGGCAGTTTTTTGGATAAATAGGTACGCAGTGATTTTTCAAGCGCAAACTCGCCGGTAGTATTTGATGTGCTAGCTGTTCAGCTCTCTGACCCTCAAGGCGTTCCAGATGTCGGTAAATTTCGTGTCTCCTTGCTGGCACATGTTTTGTCTGAGTTCGACTTATGTGAAAAGACGCCGTTTATAATTGAGTTGCTGGTCTCATGTGGTCCAACTGTTGAAACACCTGTTTTCCACGCGGTGGCGGAAGCTGCATGAGGTCGCCAAAGGGTCTTCATAACGTTTAAATGCGCCAAAGGGAACGCCTATCATGCACAACATCTCGTATGGAACCATAAATATCTCGTCCACGAACAAGAATTCTTCATTTTGCCACTGTTGACGCAGAATTCTCAAGAGTTTCCGGAGAGTTGAAGTATGTACCTACACTAAGACGCCATCTCTTGATAAATAATTAATAGAATAATATAATGTAAACCGTAAGTATTAAATAAGACTAGGATATTCAATGTAAAAATGTGTAATATTATATATATATTTTTTTTTACTATAATTAATATGTAACCATAAATTGCAATGCCTGAACAGGCAACTAAGTTTTAAGAACATGCATATTATACTGTTAACATCTCTCCTACACTTAGTTCGCAATAAAGAATTTTGAATTTGAATCTCTTTAAACTGGTAATTTGAGCAGGCTATGCAGTGAAGAGCCACCAATAGTCGTGCTGCAACTCTAGTCAGAGCGCCAATCTTTGTAACCTGCTTCCCGTAACATCTAATCACTTGATTTTTCAACAAGTTCAACAAGAACGTCTTTCCTGTTCCAGCGCCCCCAGTTACGAAACGTTTACGCCTTTGTTGATCGCCCATTTACAAGTCAATATAAATAATAGGTTTGTTATAACCTTGAAACCTGATCGTGTTCAAAGTCTATTACGTTACCTACCTTTCTAATAAGTCCAAACGCGGCTATGATACGCATTCCATCACGGAATACCAGTGCCTATCTTTTGGCTTCATCATCAGACCTTGAAACCAAAGATCATTATAAGACCTTTCTAACAAGTCCAAACACGGCTATGATACGATATTCCATCATGGAATGCCAGTGCCTATCTTCTGGCTCCATCATCAGATCAGTTCGACAGTACCATATTATTGTATTGTCATCAAAACTACATACAGCTGCCAATTTTCAAGACGCTACAATTCTTGGAAGATTGTTAAATTAGTAACCTTAGATTCCTTAACATAGTTACAGGTCGACCTAATAAAAGCGTTTTAAAAAAGGGTTCACTAACAATACTAACCTACTTCGTAAGTAGGGTTGATAAGGAACCGGTTATGAGGAAGAGGATGCGGATGAGGAACTATTAAAAATAAATTTTGTGGAAGAGGATGTGGGTGAGGACATGAGGAGGAGGATGAGGATGAGGAAGAGGATGCGGAAGAGGAATATAGAACCTGTGATTTGGAATTGAAATTTTAAATAAAAGAAAGATTGCGAATGGGCCCTTTAATATTTAGAAAGAAAAAAAGACAATTTAAGAGTCAAAATTCACAATAGGGAGGTTGAATTTAACGAAAAGTAACTTTGAAGCTGTTTCTCCAGATAGACGGTTTCGTAATTCGTCGTAAACTGATCCAGCGCCACTGAAAAGGCGCTCACTTGGGACACTGGAGGGGCTGAAAGATGGGTTCATTTTCCACCACCAAAGGCTGTCTTCTTGAAGACCTATTCTCTTTTTCTTTAAAATAATTAATGATTAGTGATTCCTCTTAAATTCCTCTTAATTAATGAGGATGTGGAAGAGGAAGAGGAATATTTTATGCCTGATTTTGAGGATGTCGAAGAGGATGAGGAATCGCTAAAAATGAGGAACTTCCGCATTACGAGGATGAGGAAGAGGAATCCTCATCAACCCTATTCGTAAGCACCATTGTTGTGTACTGTAGTCTGAAATAAAGATGAATATAACTTATTTTTTTAATTTATAACAACCACAGCCTATGGCATTAAGTCCGCCTCTTTACTTTTTTTGTGCTGAAAGTGTTAAATAAATAAATAGATGGCAGAGTCCCTTGCTAGAGGAGTCGAAAGAGTTACATTAGCTCCGATGTATATATTGGGTTTTCAGGTTTTATAAATATAAAATTGTTTCGATTTGCCTTCCTGGATCGAAATAAATAATTAAAAACAACTTTATTCACCAAGATGGGTGTGAGTTCAGAGCATGGTTTAGTTATTTTAGATGATAGCATGTGATGTTCGGTTACTTCACAGCCTGGATCCATTTTTTCTTTGTCCGGGGAAGCAACAGCCATCAATAAGCAGAATATTAACAAATATTTTCAGATTAAGTTTTATGATTTTTATTTAGACATTTCAAAACTTTGCAAAGGCACTCGGCTGAAAGTCACAAATATCCAACAAACTATTAAGTTTTAAAACTATTCAATTCTCGGTGAGCCTATGAAGCATCATGACAGCCCAGAGCCAGAAATGATCAAATAAGGGATTAACTCTCCAGTGGATCAAAGGCAACTGTAGGTCCTAGGCATTGACGACATAGACGAACTCGCGAAGAGAGGTTTTGAGGTGGTAAAGCTGGACCTGTATTCTCAGTTTCGTACGTAAATTCGGTTATAGATTGCAGGCAGTCAAAAATAGCTATGTCAAGGCCATACCCGTGACTACGTAACTTAACGACTTTTCAGGTAAAATAGAAATTCCTTCCGAATAAAAGGATAATTAAGGGTCAGTCCTCCTAAGAAACACCTCTTTAACATAGGCGTCACAGACAACCCAATTTGCAGATTTTGCTTTGGCGCCGAGGAATCAGTTGCCAACGTCATCCTGAAAGTAAGGCCGAGGCTTCCCGACGTGAACAAATTCTCGGAACGGTGAGGTCGCTCCATGAAATCTGTATAGCACTCAGGAGACATCTGTGTATTTGGGGGAGCTAGGCTGGCTAACTAAGCTAGGACACCTATGCACAACGGACAGAATAGGAGTCTTACATGGTGCAGATACCTGAGTCTAGATCCGCAGGGGTAGATTGCTCTTCCGGTTAGTGTTTTCCCATGGCCAAACTTAATGTAGCTCTATCGCGTGTTAAAAACCCTAGCACCTTTCTTTAACAACATGTACAGAGAAGCGTTATCATCAAAATGTTTTTCATAACGAAAAATTATTGGAGCTGGTCGGCATTTTGAACAGAAAAGGCGAAACAGCCAGTGCCTTGCATAAAACTCTTCCAAGTTACTAATGCTAAGAGGAGGCAAGCAATGCTAGATATTGACGGTTCGTATATCTTATCTTAGAGATCTTACCTAACGACAACATATTACTTTCCGACATACATAGGTACGCGAAGTTGCGGGCAACAGCTAGTTTGAAATAAGTGCTTTGAATAATAAACAAGGAGATATGCCGTTAGACGAAAATATATCGGAACCATGTGTCCCCAGTTTTCCCCTTCCATACGGGAACTACTACACATGCATTTCTGTGTTCTACATTCTCAAACAACAACTTCTCGCTCGCTCTTTCAATACGGGCTCCTCGATAATAACTCTTCCCGTAAGTGGAAAAGTACCTATCTCCTTATTTTGTGTGGACTCAAAAGAAAAGCTGTTCTTCAAGTGAAAAGCAAATTATTATTTACAATTTAACATTCTGTTCCGTAAAATATTAAAAAATCTTTTTACAAAACAATACAACCGACTTTCAAAAAAATAAAACACTACAAAGTAAAAAATAACTTTAATTTCGGAAGTCGGTGTCAAAATACGAAGAAACTAACAAAAACACGAAGTCGGTGGTGTTTTTTTGTAAAAAGTTCTTTATTTTTCACTTTTTAGTGGTACACCTAATAACACCACTGCAAAATCGCAGAAAAGCAAAATACACAATTTCGATTACTTGGATGACATAAAACTATCATCCAAGTAGACGAATTCCATCTATTTCGATTTAAAAAAAAATATATGATGTACATCTACATTACCATGTAAACTACCAGCGAAAATTGGTTTGAACGAGATCTAGTGAGTAGTTTTTTTTTAATTCGTCATAAATCGTAAATCGCAACTTCTGTTTACGGAACCCTCAGTGCGCGAGTCCGACTCGCACTTGTTTTTAGGATGAGAAATCATCAAATGACTGCTCCCGCTCTGGGCGGAGCAGATGGGAGTGTCAGACTCTTACTGACTAACACCCATCAGTGTTCCTCCTAACGCCCTTTGCGTTCCAGGGCCGCGGTGAATCTTTCGATCAAATTCTGCAACCCTGCCAGGGGGAATACCACTGTTAAATGTACTTTCTACAAGGTCGTTAGGGTCAACAAGATTACCTACACGTGTATTGTTATTTTTAGGATCACAACTTTTAAACCTTTTAATAACAAGTTTTGCAACATTCACTTGTATATTTAGATGATATTTAAATCAATGCAAACTTCAAATAATATACATCTAAAATTTCCATTTGTCCTTTTAGTAACACTGCGTCACAAACGGAAATAGGACTAGAGTGAACTAGTATTACATCGGATTTTATTTGAAAACGTCGTGTGTGCTTAGTTTTAGTGTGCCGAAAAATGTTTAAAAACTTTTTATTGCTCGTGTTGTTTCATAGTTCTTCAGCGGTTATATACAAGCTCAATGGTACGTGTACCTAGTTTATAGCCCTAGTTATTAGTAGTTATCCTTTAAACCTGGCTCGAAGGTGTATGAGGTCTTAGGTTCGATTCCCGACCAGTCATGCGGGATTTGTTCCAGGGTTGCGGAATTTTTTCGAAAGAGTTACCGCGGCCCTGGAACTCACAGGACTAGGAGGAGCAAGGATGGGTTTCGGTTATCAAGAGTCTGACACTCCCTTCCGCTCAGCTTGGAGCAGGGTTCGATTCCCAGTAGGATATAATGTTGTTCCGTTTTTCTACTGGTTTGTTTCAGTAGTTTCCTGCGATTAATTACAAGGCTCTTCTTCTATTACATAGTACTAAATCATATCTGGTGATAAACGAGTGTAGATTTGGTAGTTACTTACTCAACGAGTTCATTCAGGCCCAATTCGAGTTATCTAGCATAATGGCGAGGAATTCGTCACATTTAATATGGTATTAATGGGGGAAGTAACTGGTGTTAACCTTTTTTTAACCGACTTCCCAAAAAGGAGGAGGTTATAAATTCGGTTGTATGATTTTTTTTTATGTTTGCTACCTCATAACTCCGACAATTATGACCCGTTTTGAAAAATTCTTGTTTAATCTGAAAGGATATTCTTGCAGATTGGTCCCATTTAAATCATATCAAAATCGGTTACGAACTTTGGATTTTAAATCGACATACCTGGAATTTGACTATTTAGATGATTCTTTGATAATCGAAATTGCGTTTATTCCTTTTCTGCGATTTTTCAGTGGTGTTGTTAGGTGTGGGGCACCACTAAAAAGTGAAATACTTTTTACAAAAAAATACAACCGACTTCCAAAAAAAAACACTACAAAGTAAAAAATAACTATAATCGGCAAATGACTCCTGTCATCAATCGTCAAATGACTGATTGGGAGACACTTGCTGACTAAAACCCATCTGTGTTCCTCCTAATGCCCTTTGCGTTCCAGGGCCGCGCTGACTCTTTGGATTTTTGATAGCTTCTTTTTATTTTCATTTTAGCTTCCGGTTATATTTAAATAAGAATTTACTCGCTGATTTCCGTTCTACTTATTTGTTTTCATTTATTTATTACGGACATACACACAGCTATCATTACAGAAACTCAATGCGATAGTGTAGAATAAAGAAAATAATCATTAGTAATTTATACTTTTTATTTTTAACCGACTTCCCAAAAAGGAGGAGGTCATCGATTCGGTTGTTATTTCTCGGGTCCCTGGAGACCCGGTCCTTTGGTAGGCGTACGAGGGGCCGAAACCAACTCGAAGAGGCCCCGTTAGTCATTTCAAATGTAATGGGGCACCAACCGGCGATTATCCCTGTATGCACTGTGGAACCAAGGACAATCCCCGGTTAGAGCAGTACTATTGCAGAATATGGAAACAAAAGATGAAACGCTATGGGTTTGTGTGGTTTAGTGGACTGATTAACGTTTGTTATAGAAGCACTGTTGGCCCCTGCCTGACCACTAACAATATACACGGCTTTTAAATGGCAGGGGGTGACTTGCACACTCAATGAATGGGCGGGGCCGAAAACGGTCGCTAACACAAAGTGACGTAGCGCCAAGGTGGCAACATAGCCTGAGGTGCTAGAGGAGTGGAGAGGTATACCATGGCTATAAGGACAATCCCGGAAGTGCGGTCAAGATTCCTACCAGCATCTTACTGGATTATACATCCTTCTTCCGAGCACGTTTGCTCTAGCGAATCTCCACTCAGACTGGCCGATTAAGGCAAGAAAGAGGTGGGAGCTTTGTTCATCGTCAATGTTCACTCTGGTCAACCAATAAAGGCAAGCCGGAGATGAGGAACAAGACTTCTCCCGGGAGATTAGGTTTGTGGGGTCGCTACTGCCCAACAGTTCGCCACTAAACTGCCTTGCGGATTGTATCTCTCTTTGTCTAGCCCCTCACCCTAAGTATGACCTAAGGTCCATCGGGACGCGCAAGCCCCACCACGACGTTAACGTCGAGATACTGCGGTAGGGATTAGTAATTATTATTACAATAACAATAAATTTCAGTTCACAGTTTTTTTTTTATTTATTTTTTTATGCAAAACGGAGAAACTCTTGGCCCAAATCTCACCTGATGGAAAGTGATGATTAGGCCAAAGATGAAAGCGAGTTTCACCCGGAATCCTCTAACACAGAGGAACTGGCTATCATACCTCTACCTGCCGGAACACAACATTGTTGTTATGGCGACAGACTTAGACATGATGGTGGTAGCTTGCCAGGCGGACTTAGAACAAGTCCTACCACCAACCAAACCGAGCAAAAACTTTGCCCTCGCTGGGAATCGAACCCGGGACCTCTGGGTCTGAATCAGGTGGTTTAACCACTAGACCACGGAGGCGGTTAGTGTCACCTGTTAAACACCACCCGGGGACCACGTGTAGGGATTCGCTGAAGGGTATTCTCCTACGGACGCGGGTGACTCGGCCCCCATTATAATATATTATAATGGGGATAAAACACACAATTAAATTTAATTACCAATACAGAAAAACAACACAATACAGAATTAATCAATTCAATTAAAGTCAATTTGGTACCATTAATAATACAAAACACAATACAATACATTTAAAATCAATATAAATTCTACTAACTAGAATAACATTAAATGTGTAAAGTACATTTAGCGAACTGGCTCAGTGAACAACAGAGTACATCTATTTTATCGGAAACCAGGTTTAGTGTGCGCAATGTCCACGAGCGGAGCCTTGGCCATTAGCTTGGTGCGACCGCGCGGCAGTGCGGACAAATCGGTCCGTCTACGACACGCATCCGGCACGCACAAACCTATATCCTGTGACACACCCGGATTGTTTGTATAACCCCGGAACTCTCCAAGGACATATGATGCCAATGCTAGGTCCCTTCTCGTCTCCAACCTGTTGTATCCAACCATGCCGAACACAAACTAAGTTGGATACATCCAGGGATACAGGGGGTATACCCCATACAGCCTAAGGTAAATGCAACGCGTAAATTTATTGCCGCTCCAACATGAGATTATATTATTTTGCCTCTTGTGGGGCCCATAGAGCTGCATTACCCTCCAACTGGCGCATCCTCCTAATTAGCGCATTTACAAAGCCGAGATGGCCTCAAAATTCCTGAACGCTGCTGCACTCCGAAGAACAAATCCCAGCCGTTTGTATGCTTTTTACAAGGGATCCCTTCTTTTCGCATAATGTACTTAGTCCTAATATACTTCGGCATAACGATTTTGGCACAATTTGTTTTGGCATAATAATACTTCGTTATAATTTTTTTTAGGCATACATTTTATGTTGGTATAATCATCTTAAAGACTAATTTGTTTTGGCATAAATTTGATTCGCATAACGTTAGTAGGCCTAATGACTATTAGCACATTCCATAACATCATTTGCCATCAACATTGGGTATGTAACGGTTGATATATCAGGAGAAACTGGATGCAATCGGGACTTTAGTGCACTCCGACTCAGATAGGTTAGGTTAGAAGGGGATGGTGGGATCGTCTGAGCGAGCGAAGCGAGCGGATAGACCCCGCCATCCCCTTCGTGGTTATTTTTTTATAAACCACATAGAAGTAGGAGCCCCGCCAAGCGGGGCTCCGTCGACCAAGCCCACCATCAACCATGCATAGAATATTTTAAGGTTTGGCTAGGTCTATTCACTCGCTTCGCTCGCTAAAACGACCCCGCCATACTCTTCGTGGTAATTTTTTTATAAACGACCCAGAAATAGATTGGTTAGGTTGCTTGCATGCTTGCTTGCATGCTGTATGCTTGCTTGCTTCATGCTTCCTACAGCTTAAAGTTATGCTTTAGAACTTTATGCTTTAGAAGATTATGCTTAATCATTATTATGGTTAGAGAAATGATGCTTAAAAATTATGCGTAAGCTGTTATGCGAAATTATATTATGCGAAAATATAATTATGCCAAACAAAATGATGTTAAGTTATATTAGGTCTTAAAATTTTATGCAAATGGATAGGGAACCTTTTTCAAACGTTACACCATAATAATATGCTCCCGGAATCTCAGCTCATCCATACGAACGCACTGCTTTCTCTCTTTTCATAGGCGCCTCGTCTAATTTGTAACTGTAATGTAGTGGTAATTTTGCACGGCTGAATGTCACAGTTACACATTTCGAAGCATTGAACCCGACTCAATTCAACTACACGATCAATGTCCTGCTGAAGGCGTTGACAGAACCCTCGTTTTTCATGGCCAGGAGCAATAGGCTAGATTCCATCATCCACAAATTGCAAAACTATTTAGTCTGTCAGTTAGAGTATTGAAAAATAATGGACACGTATTTTTTGTTTTTGTAAATCAATGAATAGTGACAAAGATAAAACGCACCAAAACTCGCGAGTGGGGGCTCTTGACGTCACGTGTCAGTAAAAATTATGCGAAGGTGTGACGTATTGAGAATTTTAAAAGCGTCCTAACTTCGTCAATTTTGGTTCCCGTAACAAAAGAAAAAACACGGGTCAAATATTTTTTGATAATCTAACTGACGGACTAATTCGATTTTTTTAGTCATCTACCCTATTTGAGGTCGTCCGCAAATAGCAGACACCTGGTGTCACATACTACGTCTGGCAGGTCATTGATCATAATGATAAATTGTAACGGCCCTATATTGCTGCCTTGAGGTACGCCCGACCTAGTGAAATAAGGTTCAGACCGACAACCACTGAACTCAACGTATTGTTGTCTGTCCCTCATATAGCTCGCGAAGAAGTGGAGTAATTTTGGTGTGCAGCCAACTCTCGCCAACTTCGCTAATAAGATGTTATTTACCACTAGATCAAATGCTTTCTTAAAATCAAAGTAGGCGGCGTCTGCCTGCTCCCCTGCATCGATATTTATAATGTTTATCAACCATCCGATTTAAAAGTATAAAGATTTATTCTGTTACTTTCATCTTTAATGTTTCCCTCATTTTTGCATAATTTTAATATCCACTGCCAACTTCATGCTGGTCATTTTCTGTGAATATAAACCGATGTAATGCAAATTTAAGATAATTCTTATTCTTTTGCTGCTCGTGACATAAACAAACGTTTTCCTGTGTATTTACTGTTCTACTTGTGTGAATATTATGTGTGACTTTAACAACGACGGCGATCAAAACGACATATACAAAATAATGTTATAAAGCTGATGAGTTTGTTTGTTTGTTCTAAGCTCAGGAACTACTGGATCGAATTGAAAAAATATTTTAGTGTTAGATAGCCCACTTATCGTGGAAGGTTATAGTCTATATATATCATCACGCTAAGATCGAAAGGAGCGGAGCATTCATGAAAAATGTGACGCAGGCGGAGTTACGCAGGTCAGTTAGATGTATAATAATGCTAAGCTCAATATTTGCCATCTTCTGTTTCAGTGAGCCAGTACAACAGAATGCCCGCTCTGTACGGGCTGGACGACTATGACGTATGTATGGCAGATCCGGGAGGCACTTACTGCATCGTGGACGTGAATTTGCACGAAGGAGCCAATACTGACCTCTTTGGAATTATACGGGTAGGTACTATGTAGGTACCCAGTAGAGTTGTGATGATACTTCGCCTCCATGTAGGTAAGTAAGTATATTCCGTAGAAATCGTACATCCTCGTCGACGTCCACTTGCATAAGTTTAAAGAAAATGGAACGGTGGTCTTTTTAAAAATGCATCACGTGTGTTTACTGACTGCAAAATATATAAAATTCTTCCGTTAATGACTTATTCAGTGAGTGACAGACAACGCAAAGCCAAAACTAATGTGATTACCTACTGCCGTGCGTGAGTGATTTATCGTCATCGGTGTGCGAGCGCAAGACCAGTTTGCTGCAAGGATACGTCAAAACATCGAATGTGTCAAGCTTGTGCGTAGCTGCGCTTGAATGAAGGTAACGCAAAATAGCCAATGTCACAGTTGACATAATTGGCTTCTGATTTGCTGTGATTTTTCTTTCGTAGTACCGACTATTGGAGTATTCAACACAACACTTCGGGATAATAGCGTAGCCAATACTGATAGCAAGGATTCAGTATAGTTTGCTTACTACAACTGATTATAACGATTCATACACCTGACAACAATTCTGAACCTAACCTATCTACACTTGGAATTACTGATACTCCCACTAATTATGTATCAAACGTTAGGGCAATGAAACGCTTTAGAAGTACGTCTGGAGATAACTCGTTCAGATATGAATTTTTGAGCTTTAAAGACGATATCAAACAAATGTTTATTAAGCTTCAAACAGACACGATGAACGAAATTAAGACTCAATTCTCATCTTTTAAAATAGCTACTGATAAGAGGCTCACAAAAATTGAAGATTCTCTAATGCTAATTGAAAAGTCTAACCAGGAAATAGATAAGTCTATTTCATTTACGACAAAGCAATATGATGAAATGAAACTTAAAAGTGATCGCCTAGAAAGTGAGTGTAAGTAACATCGGGCCCTTATTTTGTCTCTTGAAGATAAAATTGAGGAAATGCAAAGGATCTCAAATATTAATTTTCTGGAAATAAGAAATCTACCTAAAATTCAAAATGAATCCAAAAATGACCTGGAAAGATACCTAGGTAACCTGTTTAAAATAATTAATACCAATGTATCTAACTCATGCATAAAATACGCCTTTCGTCTACCCGGAAAAAAGGACAACCACCCTTCCATTCTCATTGAATTTTGCTATAATTCCGCGAAAAATAATGTGCTGAAGGCAGTTAAAACCTATAATCAGTCTAAGGATGTAAAACTCAACAGTGTCAATCTGGGAGTGGAGGGATCTATTCCTGTTTATATTACTGAATATCTGACGCCGAATGCTAGAAAACTACACTTTATCTCAAGAAAGCACATTAAAAATAATCAACTGAAATACTGCTGGACTTCAAATGGGAAGATTTTGATAAAAAAAGGAGAATTGGATCCTACTGTTCATATTAAAAATGAAGACCAACTTGAAAAACTAATTACTTCAAAAATATGACTAATAACGGAATCGTGTATTAACCTTAACAAAAATTGCTCCATGATTACGAGAATGGATATTAAGTTAACTTTATTTTCTTTCTTTTATTATGGGTTTTGGCTGAAATGGTTAAAAATACTGTTAGATCTGTATCGAAATAACGATACCTTGAATTCTACATGTAAAACGGTAAACACACACACAATCATACTATTAATCAAATGTTCTTACAATAACACTTCACAACAAACACACCCACGCTCACACAATGCTCTGTTTAATTATACCAATCACATACTGAAAATTAAGTATTTTAGTACCAAACATATCATAAAAACATATAACAACAATCTAAATATACCAAGGCGTTACGAAGTAAACCAGGATTACTGTAGCATGACTATTGGAATAACATTACTTAAATTTATCACACAGCTTAGCTACCTGACATTATTTATAAACATAGCTACCTGACATTATTTATAAACAAACGTTACGTAATAATACAGTACACCATTGTGAAATTTAATCTTAAAATTCGATAAAGATTTATTATGTGAGATTGATAACTATTCAGTATCCGATACGATTAGCTGTGAACCCGAAAGTTGCACGTCTTTTCTGAAACAACCTAATTGTTACTTAAAAATTTTGTCGCAAAATATTCGTAGCCTTAATGCGAACTTTGATAATCTTAATATTTTTTTGCAAAGATTACAACTTGATAGTGACGTTATAGTTCTTTCTGAGTGCTGGATGTCGTGCGTTCGAAGTATTCCTGTTTTAGAGGGATATTTGAGCATGTCTACATCCTCTCATTACAACCAGAATGATGGTGTAGTAGTATTTATAAAAAGTAATATTAAAGCCTAGCCTAGCCTTATTAAGCCTGGAAGAGATCGCGAAATGCGATAAGGCCGCCAATTGTATGTTTTGTTAGTTTAAGGTTTCTTTTATGTATTTTTCATTTGGTGTACAATAAAGTATATATAAATAAAGCCTCTCTTGAAGAACCCGTTATACAAGATGCTAACTGCTTACTTATTAAAATTTGTATTGAAGTGGCTATTTTGGCAATATACCGGCCTTGTTGTTTCAAAACTATCGATAAATTTTTACTGTCCCTCCAAAAAATTATAGATAATTTGTCAACTTTCAAGAATATTATTGTGGTGGGTGACATTAACATAAACATTGCTACAAACAGCTCGGATCGACTTTTGTCTGATTATTCTGATTTCTTATCCCTGAATGGACTTTTACCGGCATTTAACATAGCAACACGTGGAAATAGTTGTTTAGATAATGTAATATTGAAGACAAAAATACCAGTAACAACATTTATAGTTGAATCGCATTTAACTGACCATGCACCCATACTTTGTTGTGCTGAAATTAAAAATGTTAATAAACAATTAAAAAAACAAATAGTTAAACTCGATCTTGAAGCCATAAAGTTGGCATGTGATCATCTTGATTTTACATCTATTTTTAACGCGATTAACCCTAATTCTGCTATGGATCTATTTATATCGAAATTAACTCATATTATTCAAATAAATACAAAAATTTTAAATGTAACAAAAAAGATTAGAATAGTAAAACCCTGGATGACACTAGGGCTAGTGCGGTGTACACGTAACAGAGATCGGATGCACAAAAAATTAAAACAAAATCCAGATAACGTAGTACTCGAAATAACATTTAAACGTTACCGGAACTTCTATAATAAGATTATTAATAAGCTGAAACGAGAACACGAAAAAAGGTTACTCAGAGAAGCAGGTAATAATAATAAAAAAATATGGAACGCTATAAATAATATTACGAATAGAAATGTTAAAAAAGCTACCTCTTTAGATTTACTTTCAATAGAGTCAACCCCTCACCTTTCTGTCAATGCCACAAATGAGTTCTTTGCGACTATTGGCGAAAAATTAGCAAACAAAATTCCCCCTCCATCAGACTTACAACACTATACTGATGATATACATTTTCAAACGTCCTCAACTGGCAATTCATTTGTTCTCCTTGACACTGACGAAGATGAAATTGAGAAATTAATCAATGGTCTAAAAAGTAATTGTGCTGCAGGTGATGATGGAATCTCATCTGACGTACTTAAACTAATAAAAAATAACATAACAGCTCCGCTCACTCATATCTTTAATATGTGCCTAGAAACGGGTGTATTTCCGGAATCACTCAAACGATCTATAGTAACACCTGTTTTTAAGGGTGGAGATAGAAGCCGTGTCACAAACTATCGCCATATTTCTATTCTGACCTCTCTATCAAAAATTTTTGAAAGGATAATTAATAAAAGACTTGTAAACTTTTTAGAAAAATATAATCTACTTTCGATATATCAATACGGTTTCCGTAAGGGCAAGTCCACGGAAGATGCATTAAATGACTTTACTGATCACATAGTTAAAACCATAGATAACAAAAAGAAATGCCTTACTATATTTCTCGACCTGGCTAAGGCTTTTGACACGGTTTCTATTCCCACCCTAGTAAAAAAGTTAAATCAACTCGGTATCCGTAGAAATCAACTCAAATTACTGTCTGATTACTTAACTGGAAGAACACAGAGGGTAAAAATCGCAAATTACACTAGCGATAGTTTACATGTGACCCATGGAGTGCCACAGGGTAGTATCCTAGGACCAACGATGTTCCCAGTTTATATTAATGATCTTACACTACTTAACATTGAAAACTGCAAAATAATTTCGTATGCCGATGATACTACCCTGACATTTCATGGTGATACTTGGAATGACACCTTTCAAAAAGCACAACAAGGTTTTAACATTGTCACAAATTGGCTTGCTCATAATTACCTATCTCTTAATACCGACAAAACTAAATACATTCCTTTCTCTATTCGTAACTTTAGTCAACCACTGTATTCAACTGACCGTATTATCTCTCACATCTGCCATAGTAAATCTATTAATTGTTCTTGTCCTGCCCTATCTACTGTAGATAATATAAAATATTTTGGACTCATATTTGACAAAAATCTAAATTTTAAAAATCACATAATAAATTTATCAAACAGAATCAGAAAACTTATATATGTATTTAAACAAATACGGCACTCAGCCAATGCAAATATTATGAAAATGATATATTACTCCTTATGTCAATCGGTTATAACCTACTGTATTACCTGTTGGGGTGGGGCTGCTAAAACGCATAATTTAATTGCAGAAAGAGCTCAAAGAGCCTTATTAAAGGTAAGTTATTTTAAACCTAGGCATTTTTCTACCACTGAACTGTATAGGGAAAGTGAGGTTCAAACTGTACGTAAACTTTTTGTACTAGCCTTAATTATGAGACAGCATTCCGGTGTCAAGCTATGTTCCCTGACCACAAATGAAACTAACAGGAGAAGACGCTTCGATATAGTGAAATCTGTACCCTGTAGATCCGCCCCTAAGACGACCCACTGACCCTTCTTTTGCTCAAAAGTTCATCATGTTCCTTGGCCCAAGACTATTCAACATTGCAAATAAAAAGTTAAAAATTTTTACATTGCCAAAAAGACAGTGCAAACAGAATGTGATCACTTGGCTTCTATCAATAACCTATGATGAAACTGAGAAGCTTTTTATCATACCTGCATAATCTCGATATATATATATAAAAAAAAGTAATTCAGGATTAACCTTAAATACTTAAGTTTTCCCACTGGTACATACATACACCCACATTCTCATACACACACACTCATACATACACCCACATTCTCATACACACACACTCATACACACAAACAGTCACACCCACGCACACTGTCACTCAAAATTCTAATATTTCAACATTCCAACTCATTCATTTAAGATTATTGTACAAGCTGGGCACAATAACATCGGCTGTAAATTGTAATTATAATAAACTAATAATCGAGGGTGGGCGCTGATACCTATAATTACAAGATATTAAGTTATCTTAGCTTAGGTATTGGCTGCAACTCGGACATACAACATTACTTACCTGAAGGCCTACTTTTTTTATTTTTATTGTGAACCATAATTAAGTTACTACCTATGTATTTAACCTGAAGGTGCAAATAAACTATTTTATTTATTTTTATTATTTATTTTATATGTCAAAGTAATTCCGGGACTGAAAGTATAAATCAGTAAAGACTCACTCAAAACTATCAGAATTATGAAGACGAATTTCAGAGTGTGAGAATATGGGACAAAGAAGTTGCGCGCCAACTCTAAAGTCTACGCAGATGAAGTCGCAGGTAGAAGCTAGTAAATATATGGTTATTAAAGGAACTACTCTCCCTTGAATAACTATTTATTGATTGCAAAGAATGTCTGTAGAGTTTTCTTGCTCGCTTTTCATGGTTTTGGTACGTGCACCTTATTTTATTTCTTTGACTGACTGACCTTGACAATAAAATTAAAAAGTTCCTGTAATTACAGGAACTTTCTAATTTTATTGTCAAGGTTAATCAGTGATACTTTTAACTTTAAGCATTTATTTTAAAAAAAGTATAAATTATACTTTTTTTAAAATAAATGCTTAATGTTACAAGTATTGCATTATCACTTGCATAAGCTTAAATAACTTCTGCTAATTACACTTCCTCTCATAGATTCATTATACGATTACATTTGTTAGATACAAATACATCAGTCATGGCTGTCACAATAATGAATGATGATTATAACGTATCATTTACAAGCGTGTATCTTAGACTACTTAGTGGCAGAGGTCTGGTGACGTATAATTAAGAAGCAATCTGTTAATGACACTGTAATTAAACTGTATAGGAGTAAACATGTTGCTTGGTAAACGTTAAAAAATTACTTTACACTCTTATTTCCCAGTAAAAATAATGCACAGTTCTCACATGGAACCTTTTCGTTTGGCACTAAGCGATTTATTTAATAACATTTACTGTATGTAATAGTAGTGTACGAGCAAACCCGTACAATATCAATTGTTTCATTTTAATGCTGACATCGACGCACAGCGAATGAATAAAGTCACACATTTGAGTAATCGTTTTTAGTAGTTGCATAGCACCGGTGAACGACTCATTCGCCGCGGGTCGATCACCTATATATTTAGCATAGTTTTTGGGTGTTTAGATCAATACACAAATTTAACCATCAAACAGTTTATCATTTAAATGTACCTTTACCCGTACATTTTTGGTCCTTCGTGCCGGATCCGCGTTCGTATTTCGCGTGTGTACACTACAGTGTAGCAATCAAGTACTGTACAGTGTTTCACTAGTGACATCAATCGAACTAGCAGTGAAGGTGTTTGTACTGCCAGCAATAGTGCAGTACACAGCAGCAGCAGCAACAGCAATCAGCAGGGATCAACAGGGATCCACACTTCGTGAACGACTGAGCTACGCTTGGACAGTCAAGTAAGATCGTTCCATTTACTATCATTTCCATCAACAATGTCTTCAATGGAGGACGTTCTCGCCCAACAACAGCAACTACTCAATCAGATAGAGCAAGTTTACACCAACTTCAAAAAGGATGGCTCCGATCGCAAAACCTCGGACTACATACGCCGAAGGTTAGAAAATTTGGATGCAAACTGGCAAGAGTATCAATCGAATCTTATAAAATTGTGTAGCATCGAATATGCCAGATCGCATACTTACTTCACTTCAAAACAATTTGAAACTGTGAAGGAGAGATATGACCAAATCAGAGCAACTATTCAAAATCATCAGCCAACGGAGGAAAGACCATCAACACCGCTTCTAAAGCCTGCTACTCCTCTAGCCACCTCAAGCACCGTTCAACAACCTTCGGGTCAATCTTCTAGGTCTCAGGGATCAAACAGCAAGACCGATGAGATGATGAGGAAACAGATGAGCAACTTCAAGGCCTTTGAACATACCGTTTCAAGTATCGACATGGATACTGTAGCGGAAAAATGGGAATTCGATCATCTGTTGAGTATGGTAAAATCTCGCTGGGCGAAAATTGACTCTCAGCACTGGGACTTAGACAGTGAGCTGGGAGACCGAAATCAAGAATATCATCGTATGTACCTCAAATACGAAAGTACGTACAACGCTGCTATCAAAGCAATCAATAAGAAGATGTCGTCAATTTCACATAGAGAGCATACTACGCCAAAAATAGAAATACCTACATTCAGCGGTAATTACCATCAGTGGACATCTTTTAAAGATCTCTTCACAGAAGCCGTCCATAACAACCCATCATTATCTGGAGCTCAGAAGATGCAGTTCCTCAAATCAAAAGTTAAAGGAGAAGCAGAGCGTCTCATACAGCATCTCCCAATCAGCTCAGACAACTACATAATAAGTTGGGACATCTTGAGCCATCGTTATGACAACAAAAGGATGATATTTACATCGCATATTAACATTTTACTGAATATGCCCATTTCACAGCAGGCATCAATTAATCATATCAAACGAATCCATGATACTGCACTCGAAACGATGAATGCCATACAGAATCTCGGCGTAGACGTAACGTCGTGGGATCCATTGATCGTGCATATCCTGTGTCAGAAATTGGATTCGGACACATTCTGCGAATACAACGCAGCTATCAAAAATCCTCGACAATTACTCGAGTTGAATGAATTTCTAGCCTTTTTAGAGGGGAAATTTACTAGCATGGAATCAAGTAGAAGAAAACAGGAGATCAATCACCAAAAACCCTATTCTTCGAACACTATTAAACCATCAGAATCAAAACATTATCACTTCAAGCAGTCATATTCAAGCAACAATGATATTTCGCAATCACCTAGTTACAGGAAATTGCAAAACAATCGACCAAAATGTCCAGTCTGCAATGACGCACATGCTATATTTTATTGCAAACAATTTGCTGATTTTCCCGCGTTGAAGAAAAAACAATGTGTTGCTAACTTAAATTATTGTCGAAACTGCTTACATGACCATAAAGGAAAAGAATGCTTGTCAAAAAGGCGCTGCCTCGAATGCAACGGATTTCACAACACATTGCTTCATGAATCGTATTCAAAAGAATTGACAAAACAAGGAGGTAATTCGACACCTCATACACAGCAAACTAACATCCGTTCTAATCAGGAACGTGAAAATCAAGGCAATACGCACGTGATACAACAAAATTTGGCGCAAGAAACTCTACTTTCAACTGCACTAATCAAGGTTCAAAAGGCAGATGGGACATATCTGACCCTGAGGGCTCTTATTGATCAGGGCTCACAAATGTCTCTCATCACAGAGAACGCTGCTCAGCAATTAGGATTGAAGCGATCCAGGTGTGATGGCATAATCACAGGCATAGGCCAAACAGAAAATAGTTGCAGAGGAATCATGAACCTGAACTGCATGTCAAACTCAAGAATCAAACAATATCAATTCAATATCGATGTTTACATCATGAAAAACCTAACAAAATATTTACCATCACACTCATTCCCGAAAATAGTATGTACATTTCTGAATAACTTAGAACTAGCAGATCCTGAGTACAACATCAGCCGTCCCATAGACATTTTATTGGGTGCGGACGTCTATTCGAATATTCTTTTAACAGGCATGTGCCGATTAAGCGAATCACTTCCACTTGTTCAAGAAACTCATCTAGGTTGGATACTATGTGGAAATATCAAAACCAAACTAACATGCAACGTCGTGCAACTTGATTTAGATAGATTTCAACAATTCTGGGAAATAGAAGATGTTACAGAAGAACAATCATTATCATCAGAAGATCAAGAGTGTATTCAATACTACAAAGCAACAACAAATCGATTGGACGACGGAAAATACCAAGTGAGACTTCCACTTATACCACAATTTGAGGAGAAATTGGGGCAGTCTAAAAATAAGGCTGTTGCTCAATTCATTCATTTAGAAAAGAAATTGCATAAAAACCATTCATTGTTTAACGCATATAAGTTATTCATTACCGAATACAAAACATTAGGTCACATGAAACCTTCACCTCGCAATCAGACACCGGAATGTTTCTTACCGCATCATTGCGTTTTGCGCGAAGAGAGTGCAACGACTGCATTAAGAGTTGTTTACAATGCTTCAGCAAAAACGACCACAAATAAAAGTTTAAATGACCTGATGTACACGGGACCCAATTTACAGCAAGACCTTCAGTCTCTTATCATTAAATGGAGACAATATCAGTTCGCATTTACGGCTGATATAGAAAAAATGTTTAGGCAGATCTGGGTACATCCAGAAGATCAACCTTTACAAAAAATTGTTTGGAGAGATAACCCGACGCAAAAAATACAAGAATATCAACTGACAACAGTGACGTATGGCACAAAAGCCGCTCCATTTCTTGCAATGATGACATTGAGACAATTAGCGACTGATGAACGGGATAAATTCCCAGAAGCTGCCAAGGTCATCGAGGAATCGTTCTATATGGACGATTTGGTTCATGGAGCCTGCTCCTTATCAACAGCACAACAATTGCAGCAAGATTTGTTGAACCTACTGAAGTCAGGTGGTTTCAACTTGAGAAAGTGGACTTCAAACGACAGTCGTCTGCTGCAACCAGAAGATCAAGACTACTATAAACAAAAAAGCAAGAGTTTTAATCAAGCAGGATTAACTAAGACATTAGGAGTTCGTTGGAACCCCACAAATGATAATTTCACATTTGTATCAAAAATTGAACCATCACGTACTAATATCACTAAAAGAATCATACTATCAGACATGTCTAAAATATTTGACCCACTAGGATGGATAGTGCCAGTAATAACAAAATTGAAGATTTTATTTCAAGAAATATGGTTATCCAAGCTTCAGTGGGATGAACAGGTACCAGACAAAATCAGCAAGGAATGGATCAAAATCAAAGAAGAATTAGAAAATATCAATCAATTTAAAATAACAAGATGGTACGGTACAGAAACTGCAAGTAGTGTTGAGTTACATGGATTTTGTGACAGCAGTATGAAAGCCTATGCATGCGTCATTTACTGCAGAGTTAGAAATAAAAATCAATCAATAACATTAGTAGCAGCTAAATCAAAATTAGTTCCTATGAAAAAGCAAATTTCACTTCCTCGACTGGAACTATGTGGAGCACTGTTGCTGGCCAAACTCATGACCAAAGTCAAGCAGTGTCTAGCAGGTCATGACCTACATATATTTGGTTGGAGTGACTCTACTGCCGTCTTGGGATGGCTTCAAGGAAACCCAAGTCGATGGAAAACGTTCGTAGCAAATAGAACTATACAAATAACTGATATCATTAAACCAAAATCATGGCGATATGTAAAATCAAGCGAAAATCCCGCTGACTGTGGAAGCAGAGGACTCACAGTGGCTCAATTGAATGATTGGCATTTGTGGTGGCAAGGACCAACATGGTTACAAACTTTTGAAGCAACGAAAGACGACCACACAATCTATACCACAAATGAGGAACTAAAAAAGCAAGAAGACGTTCATGTTGTGACAAAGCATGAATCAAGCATCATAACAGACCTATTAAACAAACATCAATCAATCAGAAAAATAACACGTATCCTAGCATTAGTGATGAAGATTACGACGTATAAAAGAAAAGCAAATAAGAATTATCTATCATTATCAGAAATTAGTAAAGCAAAACAAAAAATAATCAAGCAAGTTCAGCAAGAAGAGTTCGCGAATGAAATAAGAGATTTAAAGCAAGAAGGAAAGCTAAATTCAAAAAGCAAACTATTAAAATTAAATCCTTACCTGGATGAAAAGGATGTCTTAAGAGTCGGAGGGAGACTTAAAAAGGCACATATCAGCCATGACATGCAGCACCCTATTATTCTGCCGCACGGTGGACGTCTGATAGAATTGATAATAGATGATGCACATAAAACCATGTTACATGCCGGAGCCCGGCTGACCTTGGGTTTTATCAGACAAAAATATTGGATTCTAGGAGGAAACGTCGCTACGAAGAAGCAGCTTCGTCGTTGCGTACCATGTAAAAAACAAAACCCACACTGTCAACAACAAATTATGGGTCACTTGCCAGAGGCCAGAAGCAATCCATCTCGTCCCTTTACACACACAGGCGTAGATTTTACCGGCCACATTTACGTCAAAGCTAGCAAAGGACGAGGCATCAAGAGCACTAAAGGATATGTGGCTGTCTTTGTGTGTATGGTCACAAAGGCCGTACACTTAGAACTAGTAAGTGATTTGAGCACAACTTCATTCATCGCAGCATTAAGAAGAATGGCGGCTCGCAGAGGAACGCCTAGTCATATTTACAGCGATAATGGTCGCAATTTTGTCGGTGCTAACAAGGTATTACAACAGGAATATCAAGCACTAATGAACATAATGCAAGATCAAAATCTAAAATCAGAAGTATTAGATATGGAAATTGAGTGGAGCTTTAATGCGCCTGCGTGGCCATCCGCAGGAGGCCTCTGGGAGGCGGCAGTTAAAAGCTTCAAATACCATTTCAAGAGAGTTATTGGTGACCAGATTCTTACATTTGATGAACTATATACAGTGCTTACACAGATTGAAGCTTGTCTCAACACGAGGCCATTATGTGCCATATCAGAAGATCCAGACGATGTTGATTTTTTAACGCCTGCTCACTTCCTAACCGGTGGAGCAAAGGTTTACATACAAGAAACTGAAACAGATTTAAGAACACGATGGCAGTTGACACAAAAAAATGTACAGGATCTCTGGAAAAGATGGAGGAATGAGTACCTAGTACAAATTACAGAAAGAAGTAAGTGGAAACAAGCTACAAGCAACCTCAATGTTGCTGATATAGTCATGATTCATGATGAAAACCTTCCGCCGGGAAAATGGCTGATGGGCAGAGTCATCGAACAACATCCGGGTCCCGACGGTAAAGTTCGCGTGGTTACAGTAAAAACCAAAAACGGAACACTGAAACGTCCTATCACAAAATTATCAAAACTCCCAATTAACCATGAATCCTCGCAAATCAAGCAAGTGAATGCTGCAGGTTCGGGAAATTCTAACACAAAAAACAGGACTGAAACAAGGAATGGCACTCGTTACAACATAGCGTCAATGTTTGCAGCAATCATGTTATTCTTTAGTATCATAACAACTTCCCAATGTGCACTTAACGTCACGCAATTTAGAAATAATCAACATATTTACTTCGACAAACTAACAAACATGCAGATCATACGCGACGACTGGAAACTAATCATATACTACGATTTAGATCCCTATTGGGAAGGAATTACCGCACTTAACAAAAGTATAATGGCCCTGGAACAATCATGCAGCACAATCCAACAACAAACACATTGTGACATAATATTAATGCAATTACGTCACGGGTACAATGAACTTGATTACAATAATCATTTGTTACTCAGTCAGCATTTTGCAAAGCAAGCGAACAGGTGGCGGCGAGGTCTTATTGACGGTGTCGGTTACATAGCAAACGGCCTCTTCGGTGTATTGGACGCTCGATTCGCAGAACAATACGAAAAAGATATCACTCTTCTACGCAATAATCAAAAGCATATTGTATCATTTTGGCAAAATCAAACTTCGGTCATAGAAGCAGAATTCAGTCTCTTAAAGAGGACAGAAGCTACAATGCACAAACAACATAAAATGATTCATCAGCAGTTTGCTAACATCGAAAATACATTACAAATATTAAAGGCTGAAACTCAAATCATTTCGAGAGCAGGTGAAGTTTCTATGGGAGCTATAGTCGCGAGCAATCTATTACGCGACTTGAAAGATATACAGAACGCTTTAGTGGATACCATAACAGACATCTATCATGGTCGATTTAATCCACATTTACTAACAGCGGAACAACTACAAGATCAGCTGAGCTCCATAGCTAGTCATTTGTCAAATGACGTCACTTTACCTGTAGAAAACATTCATACAGATCTTACACAACTGTATAAACTTTTACGAGTTAAAGCAAGAATGCTTAAAAATTACTCAATATTTGAAGTGCTTATACCATTGATTAGCAGAGACTCCTATGAAATATTCAAACTTATACCAGTTCCCACAGAGAAACCTAACGGCACGATGTTATCAATTAAACCAGTGTCAGATTTCATAGCTGTGAACTTGAAAAAGGATGCATACGTTATCATAACACAAAATATCATAGAGTCTTGTATAGCTACAACCGTACACTTGTGCTATATTCATTCTCCTATTTACAAATTAAGCAGAGATAAAGACTTCTGCCAATTAAAGGCATCAGCGTGTGAAGTCAAGGTTGATCCCTGTAAAAGTCTTTGGATGGAAAGCCATTCTATCAACAGCTATATCTATTTTTGCTGCGGTCAATGCAACCTACGAACAGTATGTGGAGATCAAGTTACCGCGCATCAGCTGACTCACTCCGGACTTATAACTATAGATTACGGCTGCATAATCAAATCAGACAAGTTTGAAGTAATTGCGCATCAACAAAGAACAAGTGATGTTAGTATTCGGGCTAACCTATACTCACCAGTCATTGCATCCATAAACCACGTCATAAACGTGTCGATTCCTCAAGATGTCTTGAACGACTCCAGCATAGAGGGCGATCGAGAGCTTAAAACGATTGAAAACAAAATCAGGATCATGAAAGAGAATGGATTGTTACTTGACAGTCTGTCATCTCATGACATTCATCATTACACCGCGATTTACTGTATGATCGGCGTGGTATCAGCATGTCTTGGAGTGTTCGCGTGGAGGCGCGCGCGCACACACTGCGCCCCCGCGCCTGCGCCGGCGCTGCCCGCAGAAGAGGGCGCGCCCGGTGGCGGCGCACGCCCGGTCATGCAACGTGCGTGTGTTGGAGATAGTGTAGTGTATCAGTGTAACAATGAAAGAGCGAAGGTGGTAACAAGTGCGCGAGTGTTAGATAAAGCCACCTCCCCTATGTTAGGTTCTTATACAAGCGTATCAAATTTGTGAACAGTGTCAGTGTTTGTGTTAACGATAGAGACACTAGGAAATTGGATTAATATCAAATCATTTAAGTATCATAATTATTATTTGTTTCTTCTCACACTATATTGTCTTTATGTCTTCCCTCGGGGAGCATGTACGAGCAAACCCGTACAATATCAATTGTTTCATTTTAATGCTGACATCGACGCACAGCGAATGAATAAAGTCACACATTTGAGTAATCGTTTTTAGTAGTTGCATAGCACCGGTGAACAACTCATTCGCCGCGGGTCGATCACCTATATATTTAGCATAGTTTTTGGGTGTTTAGATCAATACACAAATTTAACCATCAAACAGTTTATCATTTAAATGTACCTTTACCCGTACAAGTAGAGAGTCAACAATTACCCAGTTAGAAAAATATCTTTGTCGAATAACGATTTTCCGTTTGCCACCTTTACACTAATCTTATTTTTTCTTTCAGGGTTATTCAGATTACAAACTCAAGCACTTCAATCACACACAAATACACCGAGGAGTATGCGTAACAAGGACCTGCAAAGACTTCGCGAGAGTTTCTAACACCAACATAACACAGGACCTAAAAGAGACCCTTGAGGGATGCTTTAACAATTCTCTTTACTCCCAGTATGGACTTGAAGGGAGCGTAGCAAATATCCAGTATTGTAACAAGGAAGGGGACAGGGTGACCTTAGATAATGGTGATATAGTAATGGGTGTGGTATATTTAGTTTTAATCATGCTCAATGTTATCGGAAGCCTGTACGATGTACTAATGTGCAAGAAGGAGAAAAAATCAGGTCAGAAATGGTCCGATAAAACTATGTGCTATATTGGTTGTGTGTGACTCGTGTTCTAATGTATGGGAATTTTACAGGAAATCCATATTTATTGGCCTTCTCAATATTCAGAAATTGGAGCAGATTGACATCGTCTAGTAATAGTGGGCAAGAGCCCCGGCTGGAAAGGCTGAAATTATTTCACGGATTAAGGTAACTGATATATAAGTCAAAACTTTAAATTGAACAAAATGAGATTTTCTGCAATCAGATTGGGATTATCATATTATTAAATTAAATGTAGACTTCTGAACTGACCAAAAACTGGTAATTTATTATTACCACTCATTCTGATTTATTTACTAAAAATGTGTGCACTAGAAAAAAACATTGTACAAAGGAAGACTAAATAAAAGTTAAAAACTATTATTTGAATGTTTTCAGAGCCATGACGATGATTTGTATATTCTTTTCACACACGACTCTTATGATGGCGTTTAGCTATGTGGATAATCCACTTTATATTGAAACGGTAAGTTTTAAAACATTTAACTTGTTATTTGTTCATCAATCACGAACAAAGATCATCGAACAAAAATGTGCCTATCTATACTTCTATACTATAGTATACTATATTACTTATTATATATATAATCATATATATAATATATTATATACTATAATATATAGTAATAATAATATTATAAAGAGGTAACATTTGTTTGTAAGTTTGTATGTATGGGGTAATCTCAGGAACTACGGGTCCGATTTGAAAAATTCGAGGAAGGTTATAGGCTATATACCATCGCGATAAAACAAACAGGAGCGGAGCAGTAAAATGGAAAATGTGACGCAGACGAAGCTGCGCAGGTCAGCTAGTCAGTAATAAATTAATAATATTATAATAAATCTGTAGAGAGGTCAATTCTGTACATGAAATATATTTCCAAAATAACTATCAGGGGGTGATTAGGGATCGATACTGATGCCAAAAATGCAATCAGTGCAATTTTTGTCTGTCTGTCTGTCGGTCTGTCTGTCTGTCTGTCTGTCTGTCTGTCTGTCTGTCTGTATAACCGTTATAGAAACATAAACTACTCGACGGATTTTAATGAAACTTGGTACAATTATTATTCATACTCCTGAGCAGGTTATAGTATACTTTTCATCACGCTACCATCAATAGGAGCAGAGCAGTGAAGGGAAATGTTGGGAAAACGGGAGAAGTTACTCCATTTTTTAAGCTTTTGTCGCGTGTGCAACCTTAATGGTGAAAGCTACACAAAAATCATGTATGACGGAAATGTTCTCCTTAAAATTATATAAAAAATATCCAACGACAGCATAATATGTCTATCTTTTATGATTGACGAACAATAACACGTGTAACTCCCGATAGCTTAGCAGTTCGAAGCTTTCTGATTGTATTTGTCTACTCTTACGTTTATAAAACTCTCAGTCATCCCTAATTAACATTAATAAAAGTTATCATTATTAACTATTCGAAAAAAAAGAAACATAGAAATCGGAATATACTGAATCATGCTATAAGGATTATTTTTGTCATTTTTGTGGTCGCGAACGCACAGGCAGGCGGCTAGCTTGGCGCCTAGCGCTAGCGCTAGGCTAGCGAGTAGCTTCGGAAAACGGCTAACGACAGTTTGCAATATCCTTTAATAATTGTAATGTCGAGGGGGAGATGGTTATAATTTCGCTTTATACCAAACGAGTATAATATTATAAATGTGAAAGTTTGGTTGTTTGTTACTCAATCACGCCAGAACGGCTTAACGGATCTTAATGAAATTTAGAACAAAGATAGATTATAGTCTGGAATAGCACATAAGCTACTTTTCATCCCGGGAATATGTTCCCTAGGGATTACGCGGGCGAAGCCGCTGGCAGAAGCTAGTTAATAATATAAGACTTAGTTTTGAGATTTTATAATAGAATGATTAAGTTCCATTGAAAACATTATAACATATAAAATGTGAAATTGAAATGCCTTGTGTCGCAGGATCTAATATCAGATCCCTGTCGACAGATATGGTTTAAAATAGTTAAGTTTCTAGGTTACAAATGCATCGGTTTCAGAATATTTTAATTACATTAAAGACTCAAAATTAACATGCATTCGGTAATCACCGTTATCCGTTACTGCTGTTTCGGCTCGAAATTAACATTTTTTCTTCGTGCTTCCCGTTTATGGAAGCACCCTCACCTTTTGGAAAAAAGGACCAAATCATTTGTCATTCACTAACTTCACATATAAATGTGACCTTGGACGACCGCAAGCTAGTCTTCTCATCTTCTTCTCATGGGAGGCCTTGGAATCCGCAGAATTACCAGTATCAGTTTACCGGCTTTCATATCCTCGGTTCATGGCACTGAGAAATTAGTCAGGAATATTCTTCACTGAGGCTATGGATGCCTGGAGACTCACTTGCCCGAATCTAAATCCACCCGACTACTCATCATCCCAAAGACGGTGGGACGAGCCACTCTGCAGATTAGTTCAGCATAACCTTATGGCCACATCTGTGACTGCTGCAAAGCGTGCGCGCCTGCTGGCTGTTGGTCAATGGGTAACGGGACTCTGGCTTCACGTCCTACCATCGTCGAATATAGGCACTTTCTTCGACGATACTACTTTCCGCCTCGTTGCTTCCCTACATCTTGGCCCTCCTAGTTGTTCTTCTCATCGCTGCCGTTGTGGCGAAGTAGTCAACAGCCTCGGACACCACGGCCTGTCATGCAGCCGTTGCGCGGTTTGCATAGAGCGCCACGCGAATATTAACGATACCATCCGAAGAGCTCTTGTCGCCGTCGGCGTTTCGGCTATTTTAGAACTCAATGGCCAGCCACGTGACGAAGGCAAGAGAACGGACGGCACGTCGTTATTTCCTTCGAAGATGGGTAGGCATTTGCACCATCCCATCATTTTCGGCTGTGCTGGCGCTGCCGCCGCGGCTGCAGAGAACCTCAAGCGGCGGAAATACAGTAACCTGGTTGGAAGGTATATTTTCGAGCCGTTTGGGGTTGAAACTTTCGGGTCGTGGGCTCCAGTGCCCATAACTAGTTAAAAGATCTTTCAAGATGCTGTTGACACTTCGCGTGACCCAAGGGCTGGCTTTTACCTCGGCCAAAGGATAAGCATTGCCATACAGCGTAGCAATACTGCCAGCCTTTTGGACACATTACCAGTGGCTAGCGTTGCGGAAGAATTTGTGGAGTTACATTTATTTTTAGTTAGTTAAGAGATTTTTTTATTTAATTGTATTTATAATTTATATAAATTAAATATGTGTAGTTTAAATAGAAAAACAAAAAAATAAGTCTGACACTCCCTTGTGCTCTGCCCAGAGCGGCAGGAGGATGTGACATACATCCTGAAAAAAGAAAAAGATATTGTAAGAAATAATCGATGAGAAAAAAAACTAATTAGAATAAGGAAAATATGATTAGTATTATGTGCAGAGGTAAAGATAGGTTGTTAACCTATAATTAATCATACACAAAAGAAATCCTAGTACCTTGGACCTAACGAACTAACTTTTGAGCGTTATTATTGTTGTTTTGCTTTTCTATTTCTGCCTAACGTTTGTGTCGTAGTGTTATTTAATTAGTCGTTATGAATATACTATTATGAAAATAGGCCAATTTGTGACTATTATAGCAGAGAGATAATTCGCAATATGTGTGGTTTTTAACCGACTTTCCAAAAAGGTGGAGGTTCTCAATTCGGATGTTTGTATTTTTTTTTTTTTTTTTTTTGTTTGTTCGGGCATAACTCCGTCGCTTGCCAACCGATTTTAAAAATGATTTTTTTGTTGGAAAGAGAATACTTCCCACATGGTCCCATGATAAGGACACCAGGATCTGATGATGGCATCCCAAAGAAGTCGAGGGGAACTTTCGAAAATCGTATGGGCAACTAGTGCGTTTGTATTTTGCTTTTCTGCGATTTTGCAGTGGTGTTGTTAGGTGGGGGTACCACTAAAAAGTGAAAAATAAAAAACTTTTTACAAAAAAATACAACCGACTTCCAAAAAAAAAACACTACAAAGTAAAAAATAACTTTAATTTCGGAAGTCGGTGTCAAAAACGAACAAATTAACAAAAAAACCGAGTTCCGAAATTAAAGTTATTTTTTACTTTGTAGTGTTTTTTTTTTGGAAGTCGGTTGTATTTTAATTCTTACACTTGTCAGTCCTTAGTCTTTATTTTTAATGACGGATTCCTCTCATATAAATAATGTTTAGATTAGCGTAACTGATAAAGGTTCCGATTCTCCTCTTTACCTCGAAAAGATAAAGGGAACCTTAAAATAATCTCTTTTTTGTTCGTCCGTCGGTCAAGACCATCATTCTCATGAACATGTGGAGGTTTTTAATTAAAAAATAATATTAAAATGAAGTCAAGCAGCAAAACCCTTAGGGAAGGTAAGGAAAGCAAGGTGTCACAGCACTAGCAAAGAAAAGTCTGAAAATCTTTGATTTCTAGTTTTTAATTTTTCGCGATTATAAACTTTACGTGTGCTGTTGGAATACGTGATTTATTTCAACAAATTTCATCCTTTTCCTTTTTCTTTTTAAGTTTATCGATTAGATGACATTATTGTATAAATTCCAGTCGTACGAAGACCCTCTCAAGCAGATCCTGTTCAACGGCAGCCTGGTCACGCACACCTTCTTCGTCATGTCCAGCTTCCTGCTCGCCTATAACTTCCAGCTTTACACGGAGAAGCACAAAGTCAGCTGGTTGCACTTCCCCAAAGCAATCCTTCTTAGATGGCTGAGGTGATTTTCTTTTATTTTTGGCTAGTGCTTTAACACAAGTTTTTGAGCAGATTGCTGTTCTTCAGATCTGGTAACAATAGGCGATGGACAACGACACAGGTGAAGTTCTGAGAAAAAGGATGATAAAAGAAAGACGATTCTACTTAGTCAGTCAGTTGGATTTTATTAAATCAATAACAAAGATAAAAAGCATACAAGTTCTGAGAAGCGATCTAGTTGCTTCACTTTTATGCGGACTTGATGTCACACATTTTTTTTACATGACATTAGAAAATGTCACAACATTATTTATTAACTGTTCAACATTATTTATTAGTCTAATTAACGGACTTAATAAATCGATTTTGTTAGGAATCTATCTCAAAAATTGTATTCTTTTTATGGGGTGGTCCAGGCCAGATGGATATAAATTTTTCTTAGGTAGTCGGTTTAGGGACCTATTTGTATCCGCCAGGAAAAAAACCGCTTTTATTATGAGTTTTTGTAAGTTTTAGTAATGTTTAATATGAGTTTCTGAAAAATCGGTCGATTTTGGATTAAAGGAATTTTTCTTAAAAATATTAAAAGTATGTAATATTTCTAAAATAAAAAAAAAAATCATATCTTGTAAGCAGGTGAAAAGCGACTTTTTTTCTGGCGGATACAAATAGGTCCCTAAGTCGACTATCTAAAAAAAATTTTATATCCATCTTGCCTGGACCACCCTGTACATATTATATTATTTTCCCAACTATTCGGTAACACACTATTTCAACTTCAGTACCAAAAACAAATTTCTCTGAATAAATATGGCTACTTAAGCAGCAATTGCAAATGGTGTGGACCACGACAGCTTAATAGATCTGGGCAAAAACAAATAAAACCTAGTTCTTAAAAAAATACAGCCGACTTCCAAAAAAAAAAAACACTACAAAGTAAAAAATAACTTTAATTTCGGAAGTCGGTGTTTTTGTTAGTTTCTTCGTATTTTGACACCGACTTCCGACACCACTGCAAAATCGCAGAAAAGCAAGATACGCAATTTCGATTATCAAAGAATCATCTTAATTGTCAAATTCCAGCTATTTCGATTTAAAATCCAAAGTTCGTAACCGATTTTGATATGATTTAAATGAGACCAATCTGCAAGTATATCCTTTCAGATAAAACAAGATTTTTTCAAATCGGTTCATAATTGTCGGAGTTATGAGGTAACAAACATTAAAAAAAAACATACAACCGAATTGATAACCTCCTCCTTTTTGGGAAATCGGTTAAAAATGAAAGAATTAAAAAATTCAAAATCCAAAAGTCATTTATTCAAATTAGGCTGAGGGCCAGCACTTTTTGAACGTCAAGTTTTACAAAAGACAGTCCCCTAAAACGCCCGCCCATCACCGCTTCCTAGTGTTTTAGTTGTGGAGAAGACGTGGCCAACAAACTCCCCAGCAACACAACTGTCTGTTACGTTTTAGGAACTAGAATTTTAAAAACTTAAGAGAAAGCCAAACTTAAGAACTCTGTTTCTATCAAATTGAATTTCAACTGGGCTCCCTTCCAGACTAACCCCAACATACGCACTGATCATGTTCACCATATCCACTTGGATGCGCTACGCCTTCAACGGCCCGCTGTGGAAGCTGGTGGTCACCTCCGAGGCCGACGCCTGTCGCCAGTACTGGTGGGCGCAGCTGCTGTACATCAACAACTACGTGTATGACGACGCCTTCTGTCTGCCGCAGACTTGGTGAGGAAACTGTATAACTGGGAGTAGTCAGAACAGTCATTATCATCTTCTGATAGTCAAAACACGTCTACATGCTAGAAACAGGCCTTCAGCAAACATTGCTGCTACGACCAGACGATCTGGCTATCATCCATCTTGTGTTTTTAGGCCTTTAGGCTTTTACGTATAGCGCAACCATAAGAATCTCAGAAACTATACATGAATGCTGAGGAAACAAATGCAAATAAATGGTGGTGATGATGATGAAAAATTTTTTGTTTGGTCTTTCCTTATTTACCAAGGGCGTTGTTTTTTTTTTCCAAAAATCGATTTCTTGTTAAGACTAGTGTGCAGGTATAACGGGCATGACTTCTGACGTTTTTGTTGTGGGGAATCGTTTTTCAATAGAATTTACACTTTGTTCACATTTATAATTAAGGCCTTTCATAAAAGCATCTATACCAAGATGTTTTACCTTGCTTTCATCACCTACGATCCTGTCTCCAACAGGTACCTAGCAGCAGACACGCAACTGTTCTGCCTCGGCCTCCTTGTATGCATGGTTGCTCGCAAGAGCAAGACCCGCGCCATTCTCCTGTCTGTACTGTTTGTGGCAGCTCTAGCCATTGTGGCGGGACACACGTACTTCCAGGATTTGGATCCAGTCGTTCTACAGAAGCCTGAGTAAGTTCATCATGATTTTTGTCTATTCATCACTGTTTAAGCACCAAAACCAACAACTCATGATGTTGATTCTTGTAGCTTTTCAATGTGCAGCCTAACGTGCGACAGGAATTCGTCTCACTGTTCTTGCCAGCGTTATATTGCCATACCAGCTTCTGCCAGGGGCTTCAAAAATGATCCCAGTGGAACATACTCACAGACTAAAGAGTAGCCTATGTTCTTATCTAGATAATAATCTACTACTGTGCCAATTCCTTCCGATCCGTTCAGCAGTTCTAGCTTTATTTAGGAACTGACGTCCATCTAAACTTCCGCATCGACCATTAATATTAGTAAGATCTAATTTTGTGCAGGTCCTATCGCAACCTCTACGCCTCAGATAACACCTTCCGCCTCCTATACATCCGCGGCCACACGAACATGTCCACCTACATCCTCGGGCTCGCGGGAGGCTTCCTTGCTTACCATCTGCAGAGCAGCAAGGAGTTGCACCAGTACCAGGTACTCTTGATCAAACCGGTTTTATAGTTTACTAGCTGATGACCGAGGCTTCACCCGCTTAATAAGTTATAAACTAAAACCTTGCCAGAGAATCATTTCATCCATTGGTGAAAACACCATGAAAATCGGTGCAGTAGTTTTTGAGTTTATCGTGAACAGACAAATAGACAGACGACGCGGACGACTTGGCTTCTAATATGTAGTGACTAGCTGACCCGCGTAACTTCGTCTGCGTCACATTTTCCATTAATGCTCCGCTCATATTTGTCTTAGCGTGATGGTATATAGCCTTTAGCCTTTCTCGATAAATGGGCTATCTAACACTGAAATAATTTTTAAAATCGGAGCAGTAGTTCCTGAGATTAGCGCGTTCAACCAAACAAACAAACAAACAAACTCTTCTGCTTTATAATATTAGTATAGATATACAGTATGTCTACGACATATATGCAATAATTGAAACCACAAGTAACACTTGTCCACAGAAGTATAAATAAATTGTTATAAATTTAAAAAAACGTAAATGAAAAAAATTAAGTTTTCAAACAAAATAAATATGAAAATAAATTTAGTAAAAGTAAATCACCCTATTTAGAAAACGTACCTTGACCTCGACTGACCTCGAGAAGTGCGGTAACAATGCTCGCGCTGCGGCGTTTTGATTTATCTTTGGCAATTGCGATGAAACTCACTATGGTTAATTTTCACCCGTTCTTTTTTACTTCGTGATAAGTTGATTACTGAACTAATCTAAATAAATTCTGTCATAGCACAAGATGGATTAAAACTTAAATTTTCTCATGTTCCAAATGTCCACCACGTTTTTGAATGCACAAGTGACATCGCCGAACAATGTTGTCCCGAACCTTGCCCAACAAATTTCGACCCGGATCCGATTGTTTATTTCACCGTAAAAAATAAGTACCTAGGTATGTACAAATAAAATTAAAAACACAATTTACACACACAAAAGTCAAGTACCTACTCAGTGTCTATTTCACTGTAAGAAATTAATTAAACTAATACATACAAGTAAATAACAAAAATCACGTAAAACAATGCGTGTACTTAAGTACCTATCAAATTTTTGCGAAATGCACACACGCTATCCCGGAAGACTCGCGGTGAACTGACAAAGCACCACTTACATCCGTAGGTACTGGCAAAAAATAAAAGTCATAGGTAAATAGGGTAAACAATGTAATAATTATCTTTTATCGATACTTTTCTACAATTACTTATCTAATAAAGACTTAATACGCAATCAAGGCATTACAATACTAGTACTTTTGTGTAATAACCGTATTTAACAGTGAAGTGATAGTTAAATTTATTGGACTTTTAAAATAAATTTTAATTTTTGTACGTTTCGACTTACGAAACTACCGTAGGTATTACCTAGATAGTGAGTAATGTAGAAAACGGGTGAGTACGTTTTTTTAATAGGATGTTTCTTCCTAAAATGTAAACATTATTTTTTATCTCTAAATCCACTCAATTATAATTTTTAATCAGAATAGGTAGGTAGGTACATAGTGGTGCTATAATAATTCTAAACTAACCATGTCCATTAAAAATAGAACATCTTTTTTGCTAACCGATCATTATTCTCTTCAAAAGACAATGAGAGAAAGCTGATAATATTGTCGATAACTGTGTCCAAACCTACGCGTCGAGCGCGCGCGCAACCCGCTCCCCGCGCCCCTCCTCGCCAAAAGCCGAAGGCCTTTGAAAAAGCCGACACACGCGTGCCGCGTCCTTTTGTACTAAGCCGACAAACGAACCGCGCCGCCGTGATCCGCCGGTACACTTGCAGGTATTGTTGGAGTGTCTCAGTGAAAATGAATTTGAGTAAAAATAACAAAATAAAATTTCGGCCGTGACAGGTCAAGAACATTTCACAAGGAGAAATTTTACGTACGAATGTAACTAAAAACAAACAACATTAAGATGTTTAATAGTCGGTCCTACAATGTTCCCTCTGGTTAGGGACAAAAGCCTCTTCTCTGTGAGATGGAGTAGGTTGCAATTCACTACGCGGGCATACGGGTTGGTAGAAATCACATATCTTCGATTTTTTTTTCTAGGACATCTTTAAACTTGAAGTTTTCTTTCATTCACCGTTTTGAGAGCAGTGATGATAAATAAATTACACAATGAAAAGTGCTTGCCTGGTCTCACCCACGACCTTCAACTATGCCACAACAGCTTTGTTCTGTTTTCAATTAAAATGCAATACAAACACATTAAAGTCCCGCCTGTCGTTTAGGTGTACCTACCGAGTTCGCATTTTAGGTAAATAGGTAAAATGAGTACAACTGCGTAGGCGAATGATTACACAGCGTGGCAACGTCGCTTTTCAATGTTCAAGGATTCAAGTTCATTGTACTATTAACCTACTGTTGCAATTCTACAGAGTGTTCAAATTTGCTTTAAATTAAAACTCGACTTTTTGACAAAACTACTGGACCGATTTCGTTACTTTTTTGTATAGCGTTATCAAATACCATAACTAGTATGTGGTTTCAAGGATTTATGTCGTAGACATACGGTAGTATAGATAGTATATAGATATATACATTCATGTCCACCTACATCCTCGAGACAAGGTAAAGTCAACGTTTTCCCAACCATGTTAGGGTCGGCTTCCAATTTAATGGGATGCAAAGAGAGAGATGCAGCTGAATAAAAGATAGTATTTGAAGCGATTTCCAGATCTCCACAACCACTGGGTTGTGGAGCAGCAGCATACCCAATGTGACACGATAGCCCTTGGCGAGGTTGTCGTCAGATTTTTGCCTTCTGATTATCCGTAACGACAAACGACTTTAAAGTACTTTCCGAGGCTTGTAGGCGAGGTTGCAGTACTGTGTGTTTTGACGAACAACAGCGACTGTCCGGCGAGCGAAATAATGCCTAAATTTTGATTGTTTTTTCTTCTTGGCGAAAACTGATAAAGAAATTATACAATATGGTTTCAACATTTACTTCAAAATAAAAAGCTCTATCTATTGATATAACTTTTATACATATTCGTGATGAAATCTCTTAGCAGTACACGTTTAAAATTGTAATTTAGTGTCATGTTTGATTAAAAAAAGTATCGAGCCAATCATTCTAAATCGCGTTTCTATCTTTACGATTTACTTGAGGGTATGTTTAATTTTTAATTAATGATTTTTATTTATTAAAAAACTCATAATTAATAAGATCTTCAGACGTTCAAAAATCTTTAAAAGTACTGCAACCCCGCCTTAAGATGTCACACATCAACGGAATGACTTCGGTAAATATTGCTTATTCTTTAATCGGCCTGTACTGATACGGTCTGTTATTACTTGGCCACGAGCTCAGACAAAACCATCTATATTCTTTGGCTGTTGTCTTCATCAATATTTATAATTATTACTGTTTTTGTCACATGCGTTTAAATTAATCACTTTTGCTTTACCTTTTATAACTAACTAACGTCTGTGTCCTCCTGATAAAGTGTGTCTAAGACTCAACTAACATTTTATTTGAATTACCCATGTTGTCCCACAGACAAAGGTCTTTTACTCATAACTTTCCAAGCTAACTTGATTTCCTGCCTCCTCCAACTTATCTATCAGGATTGAGTCCAAATCGTCACGGCAGTTTAGAGCGACGTCCATCTTCAGGCACACACCGCATGACGATACCGGCCCATCTGTCCTCGTATATCCTGTCCAATCACACTTTCTGAAACTATGTTCTTTTTCCAATTTTGTCATCAGAAATACCGCTGGGTGGTATGGCTGTTGTTCCCGTTAGCCGTGGCAGTGATCATATCGGGCGGGCTGTTCTACTCCGACACTGGACGAGCCCCTGTGGTGTGGCGCGTGTTGTACGCCATGCTGTACAAGCCGCTGTTCCAGCTGCTAGTCGTCACGTTCATATTGAGCTGTGTCTTCAAGGTTGAATGTAAGTTGTTGTTCCTAAGGCTAACTATTATATTATACTACCTGTCGCTCAGAGGCCTTCCTGAAGCATGAACTGGACAGAATCCAGGTTGCCTCTGTAATGGCAGCAATTTGCTTGGGCAATTCGTCCAATTTTATTCACGTACTCTCCGAAGCAACTGTTTCCGATCAGCAACGGAGTGAGACTGTGGGAGATGTGATCCCCTCTTTTCATACAGGCTGCGAAGTGCGGCAGGACGGCTTTGACCCACCTCGGCCTTATTACAGTTATTGCCAGTTTGGCGTGTGGTGGTTATAATCCCCAGCGGTCCATATTTGCCAAGATTTCCAGCAGCCGGGAGTGTTGCTGTGAAGTATATCGTTCGGTATCTACGTGCAATTCCAATAGCCATTTTTTGCTGTATTTTATTAGAATATTTTAAAAAGATTTTTTTTTATCAGCAATCTACCGCGGCATCGTAGAATGGCGCGGTTGGACGTGGATGGGCCGCGTGTCGTACAGCGCCTTCCTTCTGCATACGCTGTTCCAGAGGGGACTCGCCGGGGCACAGACGCAGCTCATACACATGTCCGACTACTACGTGGTATGTAGCTAACATGTCGTACAGCGTAATCTATAAACAAAATTATCATAAGAAGCCAGAGGGGACTGACTGGTGTACGAAATGGATTTATGGTAATGCGTTCCTCCTGATGCCCTTTGCGTTCCAGTGCCGCAGTGACTGAACACCGATATAATATTTCATCGGGTAACCGATGGATGCCAGACGCATAGGACCGGTTGTTGTGCCGACACTTGGGGAGGCCTCTGTCTTACAGTGAACGTCTTCCGGCTGATATGATGATGATTCTTTCCCGTACCAACTTTATCCATCCCCTACAGTTTATGTAGATCGCCTCAGAAGGCTTTTTATCGAAATAATTGTAATTAAACCCATAAAATTAAATAAATTGGTCAAAGTCATAGCCCTCCGTCTATAGCTGTCGTAGCAGCAATAAACTAAATGTATTCCTTTCCAGCTGACATTGCTAGCGGCGACGATCTTCATGGCGTACATGTGTGCGTGCGTTCTGTTCGTGTGCGTGGAGGCTCCTCTCGCGGCTCTCGTGCGCGCCACGCTCCAGCCCCAGAGAGACACCGCCAAGGGGCAGGGGGAGGGGGACACTACTAAGCTATAAATAATTAAATAAAAGTTTTGATATTAATCTTGTTTGATTCGTTGACCTCAAGCTCATTTCTCATTCATAAAAAGCGTTCAAATTCATGACAAAATACTCGTATCATGTCAACGAAAATGTCAAACTGTAGGGAAATTATTCGGTCGACCTGTCTTTCCATCTTGTTTCTATAGGTTGACAGCTAACTTCACGTTCACTTCGCCTTCACTTCATGTTTACAGAATCACTGCTGCTTTTCGTTGGTCATCTACAGCGCCGCGAGCGCGCGTTCGTAAAAATTGCGTCGTCGGCGCGCAAAATACGCCGTGTGCATAAGCTTTATGGGAGATTAGAGTATTTAGATTTCCTTATTTGGAACGTGCTTGGCTTTATGGTGCCTTTCCATTAAAGCGGAGCGGAGAAACGGAGACATTCTAACCAATGGAATAGGCTTGTGTCCTGAAAAAATCTAATTAGTCCATCAGTTAGATTATCAAAAAATATTTGATCCGTGTTTTTTCTTTTGTTACGGGAACCAAAATTGACTAAGTTACGATGCTTTTAAAAACACTCAATACGTCACACCTTCGCATAATTTTTAGTGAGTCGTGCCGTCACGAGCCCCCATACCCGAGTTTTGATGCGTTTTATCTTTGTCAATATTCATTGGCATTATCTTTAGGCTTCATCATCAGACGTTGAAACCTAATCGTGGTCAAAGATCATTATAAGACCTTACTAACAAGTCCAAACACGGCTAAGATACGACGTTCCATCATGGAATGCCAGTGCCTATCTTTTGGCTTCATCATCGGACCTTGAAACCTAATCGTGGTCAAAGATCATTATAAGACCTTTCTAACAAGTCCAAACACGGCTAAGATACGACGTTCCATCATGGAATGCCAGTGCCTATCTTTTGGCTTCATCATCAGACCTTGAAACCTAATCGTGCTCAAAGATCATTATAAGACCTTTCTAACAAGTCCAAACACGGCTAAGATACGACGTTCCATCATGGAATGCCAGTGCCTATCTTTTGGCTTCATCATCAGACCTTGAAACCAAATTGTAGTCAAAGATCATTATAAGACCTTTCTAACAAGTCCAAACACGGCTATGATACGATATTCCATCATGAATGCCAGTGCCTATCTTCTGGCTCCATCATCAGATCAGTTGGACAATACCATATTATTGTATTGTCATCAAAACTACATACAGCTGCCAATTTTCAAGACGCTACGATTGTTGGAAGATGGTTAAATTAGTAACCTTAGATTCCTTAACATAGTTACATACAGGTCGACCTAATAAAAGCGTTTTAAAAAAGGGTTCACTAACAATACTAACCTACTTCATAAGCACCATTGTTGTGTACTGTAGTCTGAAAAGATGAATATAACTTATTTTTTTAATTTATAACAACCACAGCCTATGGCATTAAGTCCGCCTCTTTACTTTTTTTTTGTGCTGAAAGTGTTTAAATAGATGGCAAAGTCCCTTGCTAGAGGAGTCGAAAGAGTTACATTAGCTCCGATGTATAAATTGGGTTTTCAGGTTTCATAAATATAAAATTGTTTCGATTTGCGTTCCTGGATCGAAATAAATAAAAACATCAACTTTATTCATCAAGATGGGTGTGAGTTCAGAGCATGGTTTAGTTATTTTAGATGATAGCATAATATGTTCTGTTTGGTTACTTCACAGCCTGGATCCATTTTTTCTTTGTCCGGGGAAGCAACATCCATCAATAAGCAGAATATTAACAAATGTTTTCAGATTAAGTTTTATGATTTTTATTTAGATATTTCAAAACTTTGCAAAGGCACTCGGCTGAAAGTCACAAATATCCAACAAACTGTTTAGTTTAAAAACTCTTCAATTCTCAGTGAGCCTATGAAGCATCATGACAGCCCAGAGCCAGAAATGATCCAATAAGGGATTAACTCTCCTGTGGATCAAAGGCAACTGTAGATCCTAGGCATTGACTATACAGACGAACTCGCGAAGAGAGGTTTTGAGGTGGTAAAGCTGGATTTGTATTCTCAGTTTCGTACGTAAATTCGGTTATAGATAATTGCAGGCATTCAAAAATAGCTATGTCAAGGCCATATCCGTGACTACGTAACTTAACGACTTTTCAGGTAAAATAGAGATTCCTTCCGAATAATAAAAGGATAATTAAGGGTCAGTCCTCCACCTCTTTAACATAGGCATCACAGACAACCCAATTTACAGAGGTTGCTTTGGCGCCAAGGAATCAGTTGCCAACGTCATCCTGAAAGTAAGGCCGAGGCTTCCCGACGTGAACAAATTCTCGGAACGGTGAGGTCGCTCCATGAAATCTGTATAGCACTCAGGAGAACATCTGTGCATTTGGGGCAGCTAGGCTGGCTAACTAAGCTAGGACACCTATGCACAACGGACAGAATAGGAGTCTTACATGATGCAGATCCCTGAGTATAGATCCGCAGGGATTGCTCTTCCGGTTGGTGTTTTCCCATGGCCAAACTTAATGTAGCTCTATCGCGTGTTAAAAACCCTAGCACCTTTCTTTAACAACATGTACAGAGCAGCGATATCATAAAAATTATTGGGGCTGGTCGGCATTTTGAACAGAAGAGTCGAAATAGCCAGCGCCTTGCATAACACTCTTCCAAGTTCCTAAAGCTAAGAGGAGTCAAGCAATGCTAGATATTGACTGTTCGTATATCTTATCTAAGAGATCTTACCTAACGACAACATATTACTTTTCGACATACCTACACGCGAACGAAGTCGCGGGCAACAGCTAGTTTGAAATAAATGCTTTGAATAATAAACAAGGAGTTATGCCGTTAGACGAAAATATATCGGAAGCTTGTGTCCCGAGTATTCCCCTTCCATACAACTACTACACATGCATTTCTGTGTTCTACATTCTCAAACAACAATTTCTCGCTCGCTCTTTGATAATAACTCTTCCCGTAAGAGGCAAAGTATCTCCTTATTTTGTGTGGACTCAAAAGAAAAGCTGATCTTTCATATGAAAAGCAAATTATTATTTTCAATTTAACATTCTGTCCCGTAAAACATTAAAAAGAAATGACCTAGCGATTTAAAAAATGGTGTGTCATAAGAACCTCTGTTTGTAGCTGTAGGTACTGTGGCGCTCATGTGTGTCCTTGGTTTGTGATGCTCATGTGTGTTCTGGGGTTCTTCTGTTTGATTCGTATTGGCCACTCATAACACTTTGGAACGGTGAATTAAAAAGTCTAGCTTAGGTTTTTGAAATCGGAAGAATATGGAATTTGATTTTTTGTGATACAGATCATGTATTAGTTTGAATTCGGGCGGAGCTCCCACAATATAATAGTTATTTAAATGCGAATTTTCCTTTCATTTCCCATAGACCTCTAGCTACCCCTCCACAGTACTATCCTGGATCTGACTGCGCTTATTCTACAATTTCTAGTGAGAGCTATAATTAAGGTAGCTAGAGCTTTTGCTAGGGGTGGGGGTGATCCGTAGAGCAAGGGGGCCAATGTTATGACAGCATCGGAAAAATATTTTTACAAACAATGCTATAATACTACCGTTTTAAGGGTTCCGTAGCCAAATGGCCGTAGCAAAAACGGAACCCTTATAGATTCGTCATGTCTGTCTGTCTGTCTGTCTGTCCGTCCGTATGTCACAGCCACTTTTTTCCGAAACTATAAGAATTACGCTGTTGAAATTTGGTAAGTAGAAGTATTTTGTGAACCGCATAAAGATTTTCACATAAAAATAGAATAAAAACAATGCATTTTGGGGTCCCCATACTTAGAACTGAATCTCAAAAATTTTGTTTTCATCGTACCCATACGTGTAACCTGTGTGGGGTATCTATGGATAGGTCTTTAAAAATGATTTTGAGGTTTCTAAGATCATTATTTTTCCTAAACTGAATAGTTTGCGCGACAGACACTTCCAAAGTGGAAAAATGTGTCCCCCCCCCCCTTAACTTCTAAAATAAGAGAATGATAAAACTAAAAAAATATATGATGTACATCTACATTACCATGTAAACTACCAGCGAAAATTGGTTTGAACGAGATCTAGTGAGTAGTTTTTTTTTAATTCGTCATAAATTGTAAATCGCAACTTCTGCTTACGGAACCCTCAGTGCGCGAGTCCGACTCGCACTTGTTTTTAGGATGGGAAATCATCAAATGACTGCTCCCGCTCTGGGCGGAGCAGATGGGAGTGTCAGACTCTTACTGACTAACACCCATCAGTGTTCCTCCTAAACGCCCTTTGCGTTCCAGGGCCGCGGTGAATCTTTCGAACAAATTCTGCAACCCTGGCAGGGGGAATACCACTGTTAAATGTACTTTCTACAGGGTCGTTAGGGTCAACAAGATTACCTACACGTGTATTGTTATTTTTAGGATCACAACTTTTAAACCTTTTAATAACAAGTTTTGCAACATTCACTTAAATATTTAGATGATATTTAAATCAATGCAAACTTCAAATAATATAGATCTAAAATTTCAATTTGTCCTTTTAGTAACACTGCGTCACAAACGGAAATAGGCCTAGAGTGAACTAGTATTACATCGGATTTTATTTGAAAACGTCGTGTGTGCGTAGTTTAAGTGTGCCGAAAAATGTTTAAAAACTTTTTATTGCTCGTGTTGTTTCATAGTTCTTCAGCGGTTATATACGAGCTCAATGGTACGTGTACCCAGTTTATAGCCCTAGTTATTAGTATTTATTAAACTTAGCTATGAAAATAATGAATGACATCGAGGCAACAACGGTAGGTAGCATTCCTCACTTTCATCAACGGACACCCGAAACCCACCCGTGAACTCTCTTACCATTCTGGAGATAGATGAAGTTGATGTTGAGTCCCTAATACTCCAGCAGCGTGATTGTGCAGTCGGCTGGGACGGCATATCCTCGCAAATACTGAAAAGCTGTCGACATGTATTGGTTCCACCAATAACTTACCTTTTTAATCGCTGCCTGCGGGAGGGTGTCTTTCCAGAAGCTTTTAAAAGGGCTGTGGTTCATCCAATATACAAGGGAGGGAACAGAAACTGTGTTAATAACTATAGACCGATATCGGTATTACCTGCACTCTCTAAAATTCTTGAAAAAATTCTAAATAACTATTTACGAATATTTCTTGACAAACACCAACTCATTGCTAACAATCAATATGGATTTCGGACCAGTTTGTCTACAGAAGATGCAGTTCTAGATTTCACGCAACAAGTAGCCTCAATCCTTGATAAAAAATTGAAATGCCTAGGCATATTCTTAGACCTTTCGAAGGCATTTGACACAGTCTCTGTTCCCAAACTCATCAAGAAGCTAGAAAATATCGGTGTGCGTGGATTGCCTCTAGAAATGTTTTAAAGACGAATTTTTGAAAAATCGTAAGCAATGTATTAAAATTGATACTTACTTAAGTGATGAGTTTCTCGTGTCCTATGGTGTTCCCCAGGGAGGGATCCTTTCCCCGACACTATTTCAGATCTACGTTAATGACCTCTGCATACTGAGTGTCCCAAACGGTAGAATCTATGCCTACGCAGATGATACCGCGATTCTTGTAGATGGAAACACTTGGGACATAGTGAAATCTAATGCGGAGATGGCCATGGCTAAAGTTATGAAGTGGTTAAACTCGAACCTCCTTACTCTTAATCTTCAAAAGACAACATTTATTCCCTTTTCTATACGTCGTAACGGTAAACCTGCTTCTTCTTTTGGTATAACTGCTCATTCCTGTGCAAACTCACCCACCCACTGCTCCTGTCTTCCTCTTGTAAGATCCGAAAGTGTCAAATATCTCGGAGTACAGATAGACGACGGACTGAGATGGGACCAACAAATTGACGCAGTTACCACCAGAACATTACGTCTTATTCATATATTTAAGTCTCTCAGAGAGTCCGCCGACCTTAAACTTCTTAAGTTGGTGTACCAAGCATTATGCCAATCAGTGATTGGTTATTGCGTGGTTGTATGGGGCGGTGCCACAAAAACTAGATTTCTGAGGGTGGAGAGAGCACAGAGAGCAATACTTAAAGTCATGATGAAAAAGCCTTATAGGTATCCAACAACTGAACTCTTCTCCGAGTGTAAAGTACTTACGGTTCGTCAGCTTTATGTGCTTAAATCCACCCTTAGAAAGCACGCAGGTCTGCCACCTCCTATTCCAAATAAACGCACGTACCTTCCACCAAGTTCCCAACACAAGACTTCCTTCGCTAAACATCAGTTTTATATACTGAGTACTGAGTACCGAACGGACCTAAATTTCATAAAAATCAATACGGTTTTACTATTGGAAAATCCACTGTAGATGCGGCTCTATCTGTCCGTAAAATTGTCAACTCATCGGAACATAAATACGTGGTTGGAATCTTTCTCGACATTTCTGGCGCTTTTGATAACGCATGGTGGCCGATGTTACTACTTAAAATGAAAACCCGTGGTTGCTACAAAAACATCTATAATCTGATTTGTTCGTACTTTCTAAATGGCTCCGCGAAACTCAAACTTGGACATCATTCCATTACTAAGTCTCTAACCATGGGCTGTCCTCAGGGCTCAGTTATCGGTCCATATATATGGAATTTTGGCTACGATGATTTCCTCGCGCTTCCGCTCCCGTACGGCTGTTCATTAACCGGTTACGCGGACGATGGCTTGCTGCTCATTCAGGCAAGTACTCGGGCTGGACTCGAGAACTTGGCTGACACATGCCTACGTTTAATATCTCAGTGGGGCGATCGAAACCGTCTGACCTTTGCACCGCATAAAACCTATCAACTTCTTTTAAAAGGAAACCTTAAATCCTGGCCTAGTATAAAATTTAATAACGTACCCGTTAAAAGGAAAGAATCCGTGTGCTACCTCGGTATGCTACTAGAAAGAAACTTTTCATTTATTGATCATATAAAAACAGTAGGAGAAAAAGCAAAAAAGAACTTCTACGCCTTGACGAGAATATCAAAGGCTACTTGGGGTCTATCATTTCAAACCCTAAAAACTATATATGGGGCTACTTACTTGGGTTGTATGTGCTACGGGGCACCTGTCTGGGCCGATAGGGCCACCATAGGGGCGGTACGACGTAAATTACTTCAAAACCAGCGTTTGGCTTTGATATTCTTATGCAAGGCGTATAGGACGGTTAGTACTGAAGCCTTACCGGTGCTGGCGGGTGTTCTCCCAGTCGATCTTGAGGTGCAGCGGCGTGCTGCAATGTACTTCTACGCTAGAAAGATCACGGACCCAGAGTTTTTACCGCAACGCGACCGTGCTAAGATCTCTAGATTATTAAAACCCCAGACTGACGTCTGGGAGGTACTTTTATTCGAATGGCAATGTAGGTGGGAAGATTCCATCAAGGGCCGACACCTCCACCAGTTTTTTCCATCCGTTCGTGAGCGGCTGGAGAAGACATGGCTGGAGGTGGATCACTGTGTTGCCCAATTTCTCACAGGTCATGGCAACTTTAAGAGTAAATTATTTTCCTTTAGGCTTGTGGCCTCACCTTTATGTCAATGCTCTACAGCTGACCTTGAATACGAACAATCCGCACATCACATCTTGTGGGAGTGTATTCTTTGGCAGACTGAACGTAATGTTATGTTAGATAGTATTCAGGTTAAATCTGGAGTAGTTTACTATACGGACCTTGTAGAAACCAGAACAAATTTCCGTGCGTTCAGGCGATTTTGCCATACCTATTACTGGAATCAAAAGTAGCTCACAATTTAGGACCCATTAGTTTAAATGTTAATATATAATCCGTGGTGCTTGGCAACTGGGCCTAACCCAGTTGTATATGTCCCTTGGTGCCTATTGGCCTAGCTCTAATCTGTCTCCTGCTTGATATGGAGGGAGGTGGAAATTATATTTATTTTTCCTACTCCTCCGCTGTACTCTTCTGATTAATTTCGTTGCGGGATCCAAGACAGTTGAATCGTTTCTCCGGGACTCGTCGGGTTTCATTAACTCGGCGTTTTTCTGGTGGTCGCCACTGTTGATTCTGGCTTTCAGGAGTTGCAGTGGTTGGGAATGTGAGGCGGGCTTGTACCAAAAAAAAAAAAAAAAAAACTGAGTACTCATATTTATAAAAACATTAACAAACACTTCAACTTAATAAACTTAAACTCGCATTCACTTAAATCAAAACTAACAGAGTGGCTTCTCCAAAAGGATTACTGTTACACGGAGTCTTTACTTACTTATATAATGTAATACACCCACACACCATCACCACACACACACACCATCACCACACACACACACACACACACACCTACACACACCCATCACTCACACACATTTCACTATTTTTATTTTTGTTTAATACCATAAAGTAGACACAGTCCACTCGAGATATGTACCTATGTTTTTGTGTTCATGTAATGTAAACTTAGACCGCATACTACCTCTTAAAATACAGGTTTACCCTAGCTTAAGAGGTAGAGTATAACATTTGTATAGAACAAATTCACAAAATTCACATATGAAATAAATGTATTTGTGTCTGCTTTATGAATCACAATAAATTGAATTAAAAAATTGAGTTATCCTTTAAACCTTTTTTTTTTTTTTTTTTAGGGATGGGAAATCATCCAATGACTCCTCCCGCTCTGGGTGTAGCGGGAGGGAGTGTCAGACTTCTACTGACTAAAACCCATCCATGTTCCTTCATTGCCCTTTGTGTTCCGGAGCCACGGTGTCTCTTGCGAATAATCCCGCGACTCCGGCAGGCGTCGGCCCTTTCGGGCCCCTCTGTGTGCTGACTCTCTTTGAGGCGCGCGTGGAACACTAACGCGCCGTCGACACGGCCTGTCGTCACTAGACGAACGGACGGCGAGCCACCCATAGCTCGCCGTCCACAGGCCCGCGCCTACGGTGGCCGGAGGTCACCAGGTGGCCCCCGACGCCCGCGGCGTCCACCACGGCGGCCGGGACGAGAGGGTCTCCTCTCCCTCTCCGCCACCTCCTTCGCTAGCATGACTGCTTCGCAGAAGGAGGCAACGGCGTCCCATTCCGTCTCGCTCCGGACCATGACTTGGACCAGGGCCGGACGCGAGAGGTTGCCGCCGATCGCCGTTTCGAGGACACGGCGGTGCGCCGCCCAAGCGGGGCACACCTGCACAGTGTGCTCCACCGTGTCCTCCGGTCGATCCTCACAGTGGTGACACCCGGGCGTTTCCTCCCGCCCGATTCGATGCAGGTACCTCCCGAAACATCCGTGTCCGGTGAGGACCTGCGTCAGGCGGAAGGTGAGGACGCCGTGGCGCCTCTCTAGCCACTCCTCAAAGAGGGGACTTATCGCCACTATCGTGGCGTGCCCTGCACTGGGTTGCGACAGTCGTCGTCTCCATGACGCCATGAGATCGCGCCGGAGGTCTGTCCGCTGCGCGACAATTTGCCGCATCAGCGGAGTTTCCCCCCGGCGTAGTACCTCCACGCGCCAATCATGCAGGCGCGCGAGGACTATCGCCTCCAGATCCCATGGCGGCAATCCGGCAAGGAGACACACCGCTTCGCGCGAGATCGTGCGGTACCCTCGGGCCATCCTTAGGGCCATCACCTTTTGGGGCGCGTTCAGATAGTTGGCAGCACGCTGCCGCAAGGAACGCGCCCACACCGGGGCCCCGTAGAGGGCCATGGACCGCACGACCCCCGCGTAGAGCCTCCGGCAGGAGGCGTTTAGTCCCCCCAGGTTGGGCAGGAGCCGCCTGAAAGCAGCCCCGGCCCGCTCCAGTTTGGGTGCCAAACGTCGGAAATGTTCCACGAAGTTCCACCGGCTGTCGAGGACGAGCCCTAGGTACTTCAGCGTCAACTCGACGCCGATGGAAACCCCTCCTACCGTCAGCAAGGATCCCGACGGTGGCGTATTGCCTCGGCCATGAAAACACATGGCCTCGGACTTGTGCAGCGCCACCTCGAGACCCAATTGCCGGATCCTCTCTACGACTGTCGCAACCCCGCGTGTCATAACGTCGGCCGCCTCCGCGTACGACCCCCCCTGTGCCAGCACCAGCGTGTCGTCAGCGTAACAGATGACGCTGACGCCGCTAGGGAGGTCGGCTCGCAGCACCCAGTCGTAACCGATGTTCCACAGGGGCGGCCCCAGAACCGAACCCTGTGGGACACCGCACGACATCTCTCGCCGGTTCCACTCACCGCTGTGACTAGGGTAGATTACTGCCCGGTCGGACAGGTAGTCCCCGAGAACACGATGAAGGTAGGTCGGCACCCGATGATACCGGAGTGCCTCCCCAATGCAGCTCCAGGGCATGGTGTTGAAGGCGTTGGCGATGTCGAGTGACACCGCCAAGACAACACCACCCCGGGAGACCGCATCCCCCGTCGTGAGGGCTCTGACGCGCATGACGGCGTCCACCGTAGAGCGCCCCTTGCGGAAACCAAACTGGTTGTCCGCAAGATCCGGCCCCGTTCCCGCTAGGTGCCCGGCGAGGCGGTTTGCGATAACTCTTTCGAAGAGCTTGCCCACCTCGTCGAGCAACACTACGGGCCGGAATGCGGATGGCGAGTCCGCAGGGCGCCCAGGCTTCCGGATGAGGACCAGCTTCGGCAGCGGTCCTCCAAGGAAGCGGGAACTGGCCCCTCTCCATGCATGCGCTAAAGAGCCCCTCTAGTCGAGGCCCGAGAGCCTCCAAGGCTAGGGCCCAGGCTTTGCCAGGCAAGCCGTCGGGCCCTGGGGCGGTATTCTTGGCTTTGAGCCTTCGTACCGCCACTCTCAGGTCTACCCCAGTCACAGCCGGGATGTCGTCGTCGTCGTCCTCTAGGTCCGCTTCCGGCACCGCAGGCGGCGGAGCCATAGGCGGGGATCCTTTAAACCTGGCTCGAAGGTGTATGAGGTCTTAGGTTCGATTCCCGACCAGTCATGCGGGATTTGTTCCAGGGTTGCGGAATTTGTTCGAAAGAGTTACCGCGGCCCTGGAACTCACAGGGCTAGGAGGAGCAAGGATGGGTTTCGGTTATCAAGAGTCTGACACTCCCTTCCGCTCAGCTTGGAGCAGGGTTCGATTCCCAGTAGGATATAATGTTGCTCCGTTTTTCTACTGGTTTGTTTCAGTAGTTTCCTGCGATTAATTACAAGGCTCTTCTTCTATTACATAGTACTAAATCATATCTGGTGATAAACGAGTGTAGATTTGGTAGTTACTTACTCAACGACTTCGTTCAGGCCCTAATCGAGTTATCTAGCAAAATGGCGAGGAATTCGTCACATTTAATATGGTATTAATGGGGGAAGTAACTCGTGTTAACCTTTTTTTGGATGGGTAATCGGCAAATGACTCTTGTCATCAATCGTCAAATGACTGATTGGGAGACTCTTGCTGACTTCTAATGCCCTTTGCGTTCCAGGGCCGTGGTGACGCTTTGGATTAAATTTGATAGCTTCTTTTTATTTTCATTTTAGCTTCCGGTTATATTTAAATAAGAATTTACTCGCTGATTTCCGTTCTACTTATTTGTTTTCATTTATTTATTACGGACATACACACAGCTATAATTATAGAAACTCAATGCGATAGTGTAGAATAAAGAAAATAATCATTAGTAATTTATACTTTTTATTTTTATTTCTCGGGTCCCTGGAGACCCGGTCCTTTGGAAGGCGCACGAGGGGCCGAAACCAACTCGAAGAGGCCCCGTTAGACATTTCAAATGTAATGGGGCACCAACCGGCGATTAACCCTGTATGCACTGTGAAACCAAGGACAATCCCCGGTTAGAGCAGTACTATTGCAGAATATGGAAACAAAAGATGAAACACTATGGGTTTGTGTGGTTTAGTGGACTGATAATCGTTTATTATAGAAGCACTGTTGGCCCCTGCCTGACCACTAACAATATACACGGCTTTTAAATGGCAGGGGGTGACTTGCACACTCAATGAATGGGCCCCCGAAAACGGTCGCTAACACAAAGTGACGTAGCGCCAAGGTGGCAACATAGCCTTAGGTGCTAGAGGAGTGGTGAGGTATACCATGGCTATCAGGACAATCCTGGAAGTGCGGTCAAGATCCCTACCAGCATCTTACTGGATTATACATCCTTCTCCCGAGCACGTTTGCTCTAGCGAATCTCCACTCAGACCGGCCGAATAAGGCAAGAAAGAGCTGGGAGCTCTGTTCATCGTCAGTGTTCACTCTGGTCAGCCAATAAAGGCAAGCCGGAGATGAGGAACAGGACTTCTCCCGGGAGATTAGGTTCGTGGGGTCGCATCTGCCCCAACAGTTCGCCACAAAACTGTCTTGCGGATTGTATCTCTCCTTGTCTAGCCCCTCACCCTAGGTATGACCTAAGGTCCATCGGGACGCGCAAGCCCCACCACGACGTCAACGTAATGATACTGCGGTAGGGATTAGTAATTATTATTACAATAACAATAAATTTCAGTTCACAGATAGAACACACAATTTCACAACACAAAATTCAATTACCAATACAAAAAAAAAAACAACACAATACATTAAATTAATCAATTCAATTAAAGTCAATTTGGTACCATTAATAATACAATACATTAAAAATCAATATAAATTCTACTAAATAGAATAACAATAAATGTGTAAAGTACATTTAGCGAACTGGCTCAGTGAACAACAGAGTACATATTCTATTTTATCGGGAACCAGGTTTAGTGTGCGCAATGTCCAGGAGAGCGAAGCCTTGGCCATTAGCTTGGTGCGACCGCGCGGCAGTACGGACAAATCAGACCGTCTACGACACGCATCCGTCACGCACAAATCTATCTCCTGTAACACACCCGGATTGTTTGTATTACCCCGGAACACTCCAAGGACATATGATGCCAATGCTAGGTCCCTTCTCGTCTCCAACCTGTTGTATCCAACCATGCCGAACACAAACAAGGTTGGATACATCCAGGGATACAGGGGGTATACCCCATACAGCCTAAGGTAAATGCAACGCGTAAATTTATTGCCGCTCAAACATGAGATTGTATTTTGCCTCTTGGGGGGCCCATACAGCTGTATTACCCTCCAACTGGCGCATCCCTCTAATTACATTGCGTATAGTACAAAGCCGAGATGGCCTCAACATTCGTGAACGCTGCTGCTTTGACAAGAACATATCTCAGCCGTTTTTATGCTTTTTTACAAATTTTCACGATGTGCTCCCAGAATCTCAGCTGCACATCCATACGAACGTCCAGATCTCGCACTGCTTCCTCTCTTTTCATAGGCGCCTCGTCTAATTTGTAACTGTAATGTAGTGGAAATTTTGCACGGCTGAATGTCACAGTTACACATTTCGAAGCATTGAACCCGACTCAATTCAACTACACGATCAATGTCCTACAAATATAAATACAAATACAAAATCCTTTATTTCAAATAGACCAGTTACAGGCACTTTTGAATAGTCAAGGTCTGTCAGTCAAATAGATGAAGCTAATCCTGCCGCGCTAATGACAAGAGCAGCAGGTTGTTCTCCAACATAACACACCCACCGACCCCGCCTCCAGCGCGACAGTTGCACGTTCCAAAGAGTAGATCCTGTGGAGAAGAACGTGCAAGAAACTCCAAGGACACTCTTTTAAACCAGTTGCCATTGTTTACAAAATTATGTTTACATTCGGTGCGTAATAATTAATGAGTAAAACTATACAATGCAAAAAGAATGAGTCTACACAATGCAGACATAGTCTCATAATCTTCAGCAGGTCCAACAATGTTTTCACAGGTTCATCAAAGTTTGGGCACTTTAGTCGCTGTTGAGCGGACCAGCATTAAGCCAAGTATTTTTATCATCAATGTATTCCCCAAGTTTATAATATGCTTGTTTGCATAGTGTGCGTTTTATACAAATTTTTAAATTTCGTTTCATTCAGTTCTAATATATGTGGCGGTATTTTGTTATAACACTTTAAACAGTATCCCATAAAAGATGTTGCTACTTTAGCAAGTCTGAAACCTGGTTGAATTAATTCGTTCCTATTTCTAGTAACATAGTTATGTCTGTCGCCTCGTTTACTGAAAAGATGTAGATTCTTTCTAACGTACATGATATTTTCATAAATATATTGACAAGGGACCGTCATTATGTTAATTTGTTTAAACAGTTCCCTTAAAGAATCTCGCCGGCGGAGATGGTAAATGGCTCTGATGGCTCTTTTCTGCAAAATGAAAATAGACTCGATATCAGCAGCCCGTCCCCATAGTAAAATACCGTAAGACATTACACTGTGAAAGTAGCTAAAATAGACTAGTCTCGCGGTTTCAACATCTGTAAACTGGCGAATTTTTCTTATAGCATATGCTGCTGAACTTAACCTTCCTGCAAGAGATGTAAAATGAGGACCCCATTGTAGCCTTGAGTCTAGCTTAATCCCCAGGAAAACTGTTTCTTCGACGAAATCTAGTTTCTCCCTGTTCAATATTATGTCACAATTATTACTTTTTACATTTGGTAAAGTGAATCGAATGCACTTCGTTTTTTTCTCATTTAATACTAAATTGTTAGCTGTGAACCGATCATGTACCTGCATTAGGGCGTTATTTACAACGTCAAGATTGTTTGCATGTCTATTTACTTTAAAAATCAAAGATGTTTCGTCAGCAAACAACACCATATTGAGTTTATTTTCTAAAATATAGGGCAAATCATTTATATAAACTAGAAACAAGAAAGGACCCAAAATTGAGCCTTGTGGTACCCCCATTTTCACGATTAATCCTGTCGAATTGTTGCCGTTTATATTATCCTGCTGAAGGCGGTGACAGATCCCTCGTTTTTGATGGCCAGGAGCAACTTAGGTCGTCCACAAATAGCAGACACCTGTTGCCACGTACTACATACTAGGTCATTGATAATAATAATAAATTGTAACGGCCCTATATTGCTGCCTTGAGTCACGCCTGACCTAGTGAAATAAGGTTCAGACGGACTACCGCTGAACTAAACGTATTGTTGTCTGTCCCTCATATAGCTCGCGAAGAAGTGGAGCAATTTTGGTGTGCAACCAACTCTCGCCAACTTCTATAATAAGATGTAATTATCCACTAGAGCAAATGCTTTCTTAAAATCAAAGTAGGCGGCGTCTGCCTGCACGCCTGCATCGATATTTTACATGTTTATCAACCGCCCGATTTAAACGTATAAATATTTATTCTGTTACGTTCCTCTTTAATGTTTTCCTCATTTTTGGATAATTTTAACATCCACTGCCAACTTCATGCTTGTCATTTTATCTATACTATATAATATAATATATTATATAATATAATATCTATACTATCTATACTAATATTATAAAGCAGAAGAGTTTGTTTGTTTGTTTGTTTGTTTGGTTGAACGCGCTAATCTCAGGAACTAATGGTTCGATTTGAAAAATTCTTTCAGTTTTGGATAGCCCATTTATCGAGGAAGGCTATAGGCTATATATCATCACGCTATGACCAATAGGAGCGGAGCAGTAATGAAAAATGTTACGCAGACGACGTTGCACGGGTCAGCTAGTATAATATTATAAAGCAAAAGAGTTTGTTTGTTTGTTTGGTTGAACGCGCTAATCTCAGGAACTACTGGTACGATTTGAAAAATTCTTTCAGTGTAAGATAGTCCATTTATCGAGGAAGGCCATAGGCTAAATATCATCTAGCTAAGACTAACAGGAGCGGAGCAGTAATGGAAAATGTGACGCAGACGAAGTTGCGCGGGTCAGCTAGTATAATATACAGGGAAATTGAAAAAATACCCGAAACCTCTTAGGCAGTGAAAGTACACATGATTATAAGCAACTTTTGTTTTGGTAAAACTCCGAAATCTCGAAAAAAATATCAGCTGTTTCATACATTTTCATTGGCTAAATACTGCATTTTGTATGAAACAGCTGATATTTTTTTCGAGATTTCGGAGTTTTACCAAAACAAAAGTTGCTTATAATCATGTGTACTTTCACTGCCTAAGAGGTTTCGGGTATTTTTTCAATTTCCCTGTATAATAATATTATAATGCAGAAGAGTTTTTTTGTTTGTTTGTTAGTTTGGTTGAACGCGCTAATCTCAGGAAATACGGGTCCGATTTGAAACATTTTTTCGGTGTTAGATAGCCCATTTATCGAGGAAGGCTTTAGGCTATATATCATCACGCTAAGACAAATTGGAGCGGAGCAGTAATCGAAAATGTGATGCAGGCGAAGTTGCGCGGGTCAGCTAGTGTGGATATAAACCGATGTTATGCAAATTTAAGATCATTCTTATTCTTTTGCTGCTTGTGAAATAAAAAAACGTTTTCATGTGCATTTACGACGGCGATCAAAATGACATATACAAGATAATGTTATTAAGCTGATGAGTTTGTTTGTTCGTTCTAAGCTCAGGAATTACTGGATCAAATTGAAAAATATTTTAGTGTTAGATAGCCCACTTATCGAGGAAGGCTATCTATAGGCTATATATCATCACGCTAAGACCAAAAGGAGCGGAGCATTCATGAAAACTGTGACGCAGGCGGAGTTGCGTAGGTCAGTTTGTTGCATAATAATACTAAGCTCAATATTTACCATCTTCTGTTTCAGTGAGCCAGTACAAAAGAATGCCCGCTCTGTACGGGCTGGACGACTATGAAGCATGTATGGCAGAGCCGGGAGGCACTTACTGCATAGTGGACGTGAATCTGCAAGAAGGAGCCAATGCTGACCTCTTTGGAATTATACGGGTAGGTACCATGTAGGTACCCAGTAGAGTTGTGATGATACTTCGCTTCCTCGTCGACGTCCACCTGCATAAGTTTAAAGTAAATGGAACGGTGGTCTTTTTAAAAATGCATCACGTGTGTTTACTGACTGTAAAATATATAAAATTCTTCCATTACTGACTCATTCAGACAAAGTGATAGACAACGCAAAGCCAAAACTACTGGTCGTAAAAAGCAAAGGCACGTAGCTTTCCTACACTCCGTAGATATGTAGCTTTCCTACACTCCGCAGACATGTAGCTTTCCTACACTCCGCAGACATGTAGCTTTCCTACACTCCGCAGATATGTAGTTTTCCTACACTCCGCGGAAATGTAGCTTTCCTACACTCCGTAGATATGTAGCTCTCCTACACTCCGCAGACATGTAGCTTTCCTACACTCCGTAGATATGTAGCTTTCCTACACTCCGCAGACATGTAGCTTTCCTACACTCCGTAGATATGTAGCTTTCCTACACTCCGCAGACATGTGGCTTTCCTACACTCCGTAGATATGTAGCTTTTCTACACTCCATTGATATGTAGCTTTCCTAGGGGACTCTGTAGAAGAGGGGATGCCCCGAAACTTCTACGGAAACGGAAAAAAACGGGATATTCGCGTATGAAGTCGCGGACAAAGGCTAGTCTTTAGTGTACGCTAATATTGTGAAGCTGAAGAGTTTGATTGTTTGTTTGATTGAACGCGCTTATTTTAGGACAACTTGTTCGAATTGAAAAAGTCTTTTAGTCCGCTTCGATTCACAAGTACTAAGAGAAAAATCAAAATAATTTCAAAACTACATAATGACATGAGTCAAGACTGTCACAATAATGAATGATGATTATGACTTCGTGGCAGAGGTCTGGTTACGTATAATTGAGAAGCAATCTGATAATGACACTGTAAATTATCTGTAAAGGAGTAAACATGTTTCTTGGTAAACGTTTAAAATTACTTTACACTCTTATTTTCCAGCAAAAATTATGCACAGTTCTCACAAGGAACCTTTGCTTTGGCAATAAGCGATTTATTTAATTAAATTTTAAATAATATATTTATATATTTATGTAATAGCAGAGAGTCAACAAATACCTAATTAGAAAAATATGTTTATCGAATAACGATTTTCCGTTTGCCACCTTTACAGTAATCTTCTTTTTTTTTCAGGGTTATTCAGATCACAAACTCAAGCACTTCAATCACACACAAATACACCGAGGAGTATGCGTAACAAGGACCTGCAAAGACTTCGTGAGAGTTCCTAACACCAACATAACACAGGACCTAAGAGAAATCCTTGAGGGATGCTTTAACAATTCTCTTTACTCCCAGTATGGACTTAAAGGGAATGTAGCGAATATCCGGTATTGTAACAAGGAAGGGGACATGGTGACCTTAGATAATAGTGACATAGTAATGGGTGTGGTATATATAGTTTTAATCATGCTCAATGTTATCGGAAGCCTGTACGATGTACTAATTTGCAAGAAGGAGGAAAAATCAGGTCAGAAATGGTTCGAGTAAACTATGTGCTATATTGTTTGTGTGTGACTCGTGTTCTAAAGTATGGTAATTTTATAGGAAATTCATTTTTATTGGCGTTCTCAATACGCAGAAATTGGAGCAGATTGACATCGCCTGGCAATAGTGGGCAAGAGCCCCGGCTGGAAAGGCTGAAATTATTTCACGGATTAAGGTAACTGATATATAAGTCGAAACTGTAAATTGAACAAAATAAGATTTTCTGCAATCAGATTGGGACTTTTATAATTATTATCATTAAATGTGGACTTTTGAACTGACCAGAAACTGGTAATTTATTATTACCACTCATTCTTATGTATTTACTAAAAATGTGTGCACTAGAAAATAACATTGTTCAAAAGAAGACTTAATGCATTGATATATAAAAACCCAAGATGCACAGTCTCGAATAAAAGTAACGCTCGAAACTGTCGCCAAACACTCACCAATTATACCTACGTAGTTATATTTATGCTGTACGCATATATTTTTGCAAACTGTATAAAGTTGTTTTTACTACGCAATGTTCGAAAAACGACCGATGGTGGTCGGCAGGACAAGGCATTGAATAAAGACGAACATTTTATATATTTATTTTTTCTTAAGGTATTTATTTAGTGTTTTTAGAGTTTTATAAATTATGTTCTAAACAAATTATAATACTTTTATTTGAGCGTAAATATATTTTTGGGTAGAACATGGGTATATCAATTAAACAAATATTAACTGTTAAAATCGTTTATTTTAATTGAAGGCATTAAATTATTACAATAATCTTCACGCCTTTGTCGACTAACAAGTAATCTCCATTCTTCACATCGTATAGGATCACGAGGAAAAGTAAAATATAAAAATTAAGCTAATAAGTTTTTAAAGTGACGTGTTGCGCCAAAGCGACACTTACAGACTACGCGACACTTCTGTCATTAGCATGTCGCATGTCGCGAACCCATAAAGTTGTCCCATAATTAATCCAATATACTATAATATTTTAATATTTACGAAAATTTAAAAAAATCTTCAAATTTACTACCTTTTCACATATATTAAATTATTTATAACGTACATTTATTCGTCTAAAACGAAATACAAATAAGTTTATTTATTTATTTATTTATTTAAACTTTATGTACAACAGTGTTACATGGGCGGACTTAATGCAACAATGCATTCTCTACCAGTCAACCTTTGGGTTAAAAAGACTACATTGTAAGTAGTGTGTTTCATAAGTTCAAAAGTAAATAAACTTAGTCATTAAGAAAACAAACAGAACAAAAAAAATAGACTCCAGTAAACAAAAAACAGGGTTTTTTTTATAATGCGTCTCTATAAAATAAGAAGCAGGCTAAAATGCATCGTTCATACAATGAAAAAGCGGCTATTGAAATTTGCGGTATTATACTTTGATCGTCGAATGAAGTTTTTTGAATAAATAAATCAAAATCGCATATTTACTTCCTATAAAAACATACAGACATAAAAACAACAAAAACTAATCAATAATAACTAGTTATTTATGATACAAGAGCGGTAAGTTGGACTTGGCCCGAGACGAAGTCGAAGGTTTACCATAGTCACGAGTTTGTAACAGACCAATATCCGCTCGTGTGTCATACAACGTTTTTCGACACATCATATAAATACATAATTAAACAAACTTTTTCATTGTCTACTAAAAATTATTGTTAATCAATAAATAGCGTTCTCGCGATTTTGGCGGCAAGAGACCATTTTCTGCAATTGGCGCCTCATTCAAGATATTTATATCTGATTCCTCGCTTGAACACATATTCTAATTAATTTTATAATTAAAAGTCGCAACCATCTTTGACGTTTATAATTGAAAATGGCGCGAATTTGCAAATGGGGAGTGTGTGTTTGGAATAGTGTGCGTTTATAAAATAAGAACGCGCTTCCGTTTGCGTCTACGTGAAACATTTTAGTAGAATTATAATATATTATAAATTGTGTTATATATTGTACCATTCGGATTTTTTTAAATTGTCTCCTCGAGCCTTTATATTGATACCCCTCTCGATAGGTTAAAAATGCTGAAGTCATTAAAATGGAACCGAAGCTCAGATATTTTAATTTTTATATACCTATCTATTATCATTCTCACTATTTAGACGAATCTAACGACACCTTTCTCTAAAATCTATCAAGCCACAGGGTTAAGCTATAGTGTGCCAAAGAAATATGACTTCATACATAAATACACTCGGAAAAAAAAATTGTAACAGTCGGGTAGTTAGAACTACATCTATTGTCTCATTTTTACTTCAATATTAAAGTGCGACAAACCTTCTGAGCAAAAAGTTCTTCACAAAAAAAAACGCGTATGGAACGCTTCCGGAACGGACGCAGACGGAAGCATTTTTGGCTGACGGATGCAGACGGATTGAATTTTTATAACTATATTGTTTATGGACAGTAAAAAAAATCCGTGAAGAATACGCACGGCGCCATACATCAGAGCGTGTGTTAAAGTAGGTACTTAGGTGAGAGTACCTACTTTACCGCACGCTCCATTGAACTTTCGAACAATGTATACAGGCTTCTTAATTTTGTTTTATGAGCAAATGTGTCGAAAACTCTCTTACTTACCGAAAGTATGGTATCCCATCCTTTTTTAACCTTTTGACGTAATATTATTCTACAATTTGTCAAAGAACACTTCGGCATTTTTAATGAGTGCACCTGGACGCAAGCGACGCGAGACTATTTGAAATGAGCGCACCGGTAAGAATGATGCGCTCATTTTATGCGGACGATTTTGAGACGTTGACTGTGCATCTTGGATTTTTTTTATATATCAATGACTTAATTTAATTAGAAATTAGAAAGAAAATCAACAATCAACTCAATTAAGTTAATAACTATTATTTGAATGTTTTCAGAACCATGACGATGATTTGTGTATTCTTTTCACACACGACTCTTATTATGGCGTTTTCCTACATAAATAATCCACTCTATATTGAAACGGTAAGTTTACGAATACGAACAAAAATCATCGAAAAAAAAACGTAAGGGTTAATCTCAGGTACTGCTGGTTCGATTTGATAAATTATTTCAGTATTAGATAGCCCATGTATCGAGGAAGGCTACATATCATCACGCTAAGACTAAAAGGAGCCGAGCATTAATGGAAAATGTGACGCAGACGAAGTAGCGATGGTCAGCTAGTAGTTAATATCAGAATTGCTACCATGCACCTTTTTATTTGCGAGTTTCCGATATTTCGGCGCGATTGCAAGCGCCATGATCACGGAGTAACTGAAGATCTTGCGGGTGGGATGTTATTGGCAGCATTAATGGAAAATGTGACGAAGACGAAGTTGCGTGGGTCAGCTAGTAACATAAAATGTGATATTGTAATGCCTTGTGTCGGAGGATCTAATATCAGATCCCTGTCGACAGATATGGTTTAAAATAGTTTAAAGTTTGTAGGTTACAAATGCATCGGTTTTAGAATATTTTCATTAAATTAAAGACTCAAAATTAACATGCATTCGGCAATCACCTTAATCCGTTACTGCTGTTTCGGCTCGAAATAAACATTCATTCTTCGTGCTTCCCGTTTATGGAAGCACCTTCACCTTTTGGAAAAAAAGACCAAATCATTTGTCATTCACTAACTTCACTAATAAATGTGACCTTGGACCACCGCAAGCTCCTCTTTTCATCCGTATGGGAAGGCCTTGGCGTCCGCAGAATTACCAGTATCAGTTTACCGGCTTTCATATACTGATTTTTCATGGCACTGAGAAATTAGTCAGGAATGTTCTAGTTCCTTCACTGACTGGTTTTGATGTGCCATTCTTAAAACCCTTGGGAAAGGTAAGAAAGCCAGGTGTCACAGCACTAGTAAAGAAAAGTCTGAAAATCTTTGATTTCTAGTTCTTAATTTTTCGCGATTATAAACTTCACGTGTGCTGTTGGAATACGTGATTTATTTCAACAACTTTCATCATTTTCCTTTTTCTTTTTAAGTTTATCGATTAGATGACATTATTGTATAAATTCCAGTCGTACGAAGACCCTCTCAAGCAGATCCTGTTCAACGGCAGCCTGGTCACGCACACCTTCTTCGTCATGTCCAGCTTCCTGCTCGCCTATAACTTCCAGCTTTACACGGAGAAGCACAAAGTCAGCTGGTTGTACTTCCCCAAAGCAATCCTTCTTAGATGGCTGAGGTGATTTTCCTTTATTTTTGGCTAGTGGTTTAACACAAGTTTTTGAGCAGCCTGCTGTTGTTCAGATCTGGTAACAATAGGCGATGGACAACGACACAGGTGAAGTTCTGAGAAATAGGATGATAAAAGAAAGACGATTCTACTTAGTCAGTCAGTTGGATTTTATTAAAACAATAACAAAGATAAAAAGCATACAAATTCTGAGAAGTGATCTAGTTGCTTCACTTTTATGCGGACTTGATGTCACACATTTTTTTTTACATGACATTAGAAAATGTCACAACATTATTTATTAACTGTTCAACATTATTTATTAGTCTAATTGACGGACATATTAAATTGATTTTGTTAGGAATTTATCTCAAAAATTATATTCTTTATACGGGGTGGTCCAGGCCAGATGGATATAAATTTTTCTAAGGTAGTCGGTTTAGGGACCTATTTGTATCCGACAGGAAAAAAACCGCTTTTAATATGAGTCCTTGTAAGTTTTAGTAATGTTTAATATGAGTTTCTGAAAAATCGGTCGATTTCGATTCAAGGAATTTTTCTTAAAAATATTAAAAGTGGTGATATTTCTAAAATAAAAAAAAAAATCATATCTTGTAAGCAGGTGACAAGCGATTTTTTTCCCTGGACCACCCTGTACATATTATATAATTTTCCCAACTATTCGGTAACACACTATTTCAACTTCAGTACCAAAATCAACTTTCTCTGAATAAATATTTCTACTTTCGCAGCAATAGCAAATGGTGTGGACCACGACAGCTTAATAGATCTGGGCAAAAACAAAATAAAACCTAGTTCATAAAATGAAAGAATTAAAAAATTCAAAATTCAAAAGTCATTTATTCAAATTAGGCTGAGGGCAAGCACTTTTACGACGACTATCGCAACCCAGCGCAGGGCACGCCACAATAGCGGCGATAAGTCCCCTCTTTGAGGAGTGGCTTGAGAGGCGCCACGGCGTCCTCACCTTCCGCCTGACGCAGGTCCTCACCGGACATGGATGTTTCGGGAGGTTCCTGCACCGAATTCGGCGGGAGGAAACGCCCGGGTGTCACCACTGCGAGGATCGACCGGAGGACACGGTAGAGCACACTGTGCAGGTGTGCCCCGCTTGGGCGGCGCACCGCCGTGTCCTCGAAACGGCGATTGGCGGCGACCTCTCGCGTCCGGCCCTGGTCCAAGCCATGGTCCGGAGCGAGACGGAATGGGACGCCGTTGCCTCCTTCTGCGAAGCAGTCATGCTAGCGAAGGAGGTGGCGGAGCGGGAGAGGAGACCCTCTCGTCCCAGCCGCCGTGGTGGACGCCGCGGGCGTCGGGGGCCACCTGGTGACCTCCGGCCACCGTAGGCGCGGGCCTGTGGACGGCGAGCTATGGGTGGCTCGCCGTCCGTCCGTCTAGTGACGACAGGCCGTGTCGACGGCGCGTTAGTGTTCCACGCGCGCCTCAAAGAGAGTCAGCAACACAGAGGGGCCCGAAAGGGCCGTCGCCTGCCGGAGTCGCGGGATTATTCGCAAGAGACACCGTGGCTCCGGAACACAAAGGGCAATGAAGGAACATGGATGGGTTTTAGTCAGTAGAAGTCTGACACTCCCTCCCGCTACACCCAGAGCGGGAGGAGTCATTGGATGATTTCCCATACCTAAAAAAAAAAAAAAAAAAGGGCAAGCACTTTTTGAACGTCAAGTTTTAAAAAGACAGTCCCCCAAAACGCCCGCCCGTCACCACTTCCTAGTGTTTTAGCTGTGGAGAAGAAGTGGCCAACAAACTTCCCAGCAACACAACTGTCTGTTACGTTTTAGGAACTACAATTTTAAAAACTTAAGAGAAAACCAAACTTAAGAACTCTGTTTCTATCAAATTGAATTTCAACTGGGCTCCCTTCCAGACTAACCCCAACATACGCACTGATCATGTTCACCATATCCACTTGGATGCGCTACGCCTTCAATGGCCCGCTGTGGAAGCTGGTGGTCACCTCCGAGGCCGACGCCTGTCGCCAGTACTGGTGGGCGCAGCTGCTGTACATCAACAACTACGTGTATGACGACGCCTTCTGTATGCCGCAGACTTGGTGAGGAAACTGTATAACTGGGAGTAGACAGAACAGTCATTATTATCTTCTGATAGTCAAAACACGTCTACAAGCTAAAAACAGGCCTTCAGCAAACATTGCTGCTACGACCAGACGACGATCTGGCTATCATCCATCTTGTGTTTTTAGGCCTTTAGGCTTTTACGTATAGCGCAACCATAAGAATCTAAGAAACTATACATGAATGCTGAGGAAACAAATGCAAATAAATAGTGATGATGATGATGAAAAATTTTTGTTGTTTGGACTTTCCTTAATAACCAAGGGCGTTTTTTTTTCATCCAAAAATCGATTTCTTGTTAAGACTTGTGTGCAGGTATAACGGGCATGACTTCCGATGGTTTTGTTGTGGGGAATCGTTTTTCAATAGACTTTACACTTTGTTCACATTTTTAATTAAGGCCTTTCATAAAAGCATCTATACCAAGATGTTTTTGCCTTGCTTTCTGTGAAAAAAATATTTCAACATCACCTACGATCCTGTCGCCAACAGGTACCTAGCAGCAGACACGCAACTGTTCTGCCTCGGCCACCTTGTATGCATGGTTGCTCGCAAGAGCAAGACCCGCGCCATTCTCCTGTCTGTACTGTTTGTGGCAGCTCTAGCCATTGTGGCGGGACACACGTACTTCCAGGACTTGGATCCAGTTGTTCTACAGAAGCCTGAGTAAGTTCATCATGATTTTTGTCTATTCATCACTGTTTAAGCACCAAAACCAACAACTCATGATGTTGATTCCTGTAGCTTTTCAATTTGCAGCCAACAGGAATTCGTCAAAAATGAACCCAGTGGAACATACTCATACACTAAAGAGTAGCCTATGTTCTTATCTAGATCATAATCTACTACTGTGACAAATTTCATCCGATCCGTTCAGTAGTTCCAGCTTTATTGAGGAACTGACGTCCATCTAAACTTTGGCATCTATATTAATATTAGTAAGATCTAATTTTGTGCAGGTCCTATCGCAACCTCTACGCGTCAGATGACACCTTCCGCCTCCTATACATCCGCGGCCACACGAACATGTCCACCTACATCCTCGGGCTCGCGGGAGGCTTTCTCACATACCACCTGCAGAGCAGCAAGGAGTTGCACCAGTACCAGGTACTCTTGATCAAACCTGTTTTATAGTTTACTAGCTGACGCCCGAGGCTTCACCCGCTTGAAAAATTATAAACTAAAAACTTGCTCGAGAACCATTTCATCCATTGGTGGTTTTTGAGTTTATCATGAACAGACAAATAGACAGATAAGGCTGACGACTTTGCCTTCTAATATGTAGAGATACATACATGTCCACCTACATCCTCGAGACAAGGTAAATTCAACATTTTCCCAACCATGTTAGGGTCGGCTTCCTTCCATTTAATGGGATGCAAAGAGAGATGCAGCTGAATACAGGATGGTATTTGAAGCGATTTCCAGATCTCCACAACTACTGGGTTGTGGAGCAGCAGGATACCCAATGTGACACGATAGCCCTTGGCAAGGTTGTCGTCAGATTTTTGCCTTCTGATTATCCGTAACGACAAACGACTTAATTTACTTTCCGAGGCTTGTAGGTTATTCGGTACGAGTATGTTAAGATGTCACATATCAACGAAATGACTTCGGTAAATATTGCTTATTCTTTAATCGACCTGTACTGATACGGTCTGTTAATATTTGGCCACGAGCTCAGACAAAACCATCTATATTCTTTGGCTGTTGTCTCCATCGATATTTATAATTATTACTGTTTTTGTCACATGCGTTTAAATTAATCACTTTTGCTTTACCTTTTATAACTGACTGTCGTCTGTGTCCTCCTGATAAAGTGTGTCAAAGACTCAACTAACACTTTATTTGAATTACCCATGTTATCCCACAGGCAAAGGTCTTTACTCATAACTTTCCAAGCTAACTTGATTTCCTGCCTCCTCCAATTTATCTATCAGGAATGAGTCCAAATCGTCACGGCAGTTTAGAGCGACGTCCATCTTCAGGCACTCACTGCATCACTATACCGGCCCATCTGTCCTCGTATATCCTGTCCAATCACACTTTCTGAAACTATCTTCCTTTTCCAATTCTGTCGTCAGAAGCACCGCTGGGTGGTGTGGCTGGCGTTTCCGCTGGAGGTAGCAGTGATCCTGTCGGGCGGGCTGTTCTACTCCGACACTGGACGAGCCCCTGTGGTGTGGCGCGTGTTGTACGCCGCGTTGTACAAGCCACTGTTCCAGCTGCTGGTCATCACGCTCATACTGGGCTGTGTCTTCAAGGTTGAATGTGAGTTGTTGTTCCTAAGGCTAACTATTATATTATACTACCTGTCGCTCAGAGGCCTTCCTGAAGCATGAGCTGAACAGAACCCAGGTTGCCTCGCGCATTACGATAGCGATTACCAAATTAAACCGCAAGTTCAAGCGTCAACTTAGCTTCGTAGCGTAACACGGCCGGGTTGTGCACAAGGTGTCCCTGGTTCAAATCTCACTTAAATTCTTACTTTTCGGTATTTTAGAATTTGTTTCAATCACTTTTTCTCAATACATATTCGGAAAGAATGCCTCTTAAACGCACTCCGCCAGTGTCGCCTGCTGTGTTAAGTCAGTTACCTCCAGTCCACCACCAATCTGAGCCAAACATAAGTACATCTGCAGAAATAAATGAAACCACTATGGATGTGCCAAACATTACCTGTCGTAATAAAAGGAAACGCGAAGACCGGAACAAAATGTATTCTACAGCAACATGGAATTGACTCTGCTAGAAATAAAAATCAGTACAGCAAACTTCGACTCTGTAGACTTTACTGCTAAAAAATATGACGAAATACTAAACAAAATGAAACAATACGAAGTTGAGAAAAAGGAAAATCGAGACTACATCAGAAAACTGGAAGACAGGGTAGATCAACTTGAAAAGCAATCAAAACTTGCAACTATAGAAATAAAAAACATCCCGAAGATTGAGAATGAATCAAAATTGGATCTGTTAAATGTGATCACAAATGTTGGTAGCTTTCTGGACACCACAGTGTCAGAATCGGATGTTAAGGACGTATACAGGATTAACTCGAACAATTCTATGAATAACACCATCATAGTAGATTTCACGACAGTCTCACTTAAATCTAAAGTGCTGCAATCAGTCAGATTTTTTAATAAAAAAAATAGAAACTGTAAGTTGAATACAACACATCTACGAGTCCCCGGCCCAAAGGTACCCGTTTACATATCAGACAATCTTCCTGCAAAAGCCCGAAAGTTGTTTTTCTTAGCGAGAGACTTCGCCTCCCAACACAAATTTAAACATTGTTGCGTATGGTAAAATCTACTTACGCAAGGAAGACGGCGCTCAACGCATCACGGTGAACTCGGAAAAGGATTTGGCTAAGATAATTGAAAAATGACTATGATCTGGTCAATATTCTATGTCATTAAAGCTCTGCATGTATTTTTATAATTATTTTATAACGTTAATTCATGTTTTTCAGTTATTTTTTTCTATCTATAAAACACCTATGTGTACAAACAAACAATTACACATAAACAACTTCACACACAATTACACACTTTTTTTACTACCCGCTTGACTGGGTCAGCCGCGCCAAATATGAGTCACGTTATGACGTAGATTGCGCGCGGCTAGATAAAAAAACGCGCCAGCTGCACGCCAGATGTTTATGTTTACGTAACCATTTTTTATCGTCGCCTCTTAGTTCAAGGCCCACTTAACTATTTCGTTTGTTCGAAAGCTGATAAACGGCCCTTTAAACTTACGTTAAGTGTATGATAACGGTTAGTTTCTATATTTTTTAATTAATTTGTAAACATTGAATATTGGTGAAAAAAACACATTATGTGAACTTTGAACAGGAATAATTTAAAAAGTAAATCGATAACATATATATTTTATGACTTGTATGGGTAGCTGGGTTATATCTAAAAACGATAAATAACAAACAACATACTCCACCGTACAAAAACATATATAAAAAAAAAAATCTACCACCAAACATTAGCCATTTCCCGCCATTTTGCATTATTTACCTTCCGACCCACGGAACAAAAATTCTAATCATAACGTAAATTTCGTTTGTTTTGTTTATGTTTTGGCTGAAATCTATTGCCCAGTAAACATAAAATGCGATAATAATTACTTTTTAGTCAGAACAAGTAGCTAGACTTAATAATTAACAAATTACGAAAGCGTTCTGACAACATGGACGCCTTGTGTATCAAGGGTTATGAAAATGAATATAATACGTGTTAAAACTTACCCACATGTTGAAATCCTTTTGCACACACATTAATCACATCACAATGCACCAATAAAACATTAATTAACACTAATTCACTCACAAACAACATAATAAACAAGTTTATTCGACACTACGTCATCGCGCAACTCGCGTCATACCACAGACTGAATAAAACATTTAATTTCTTTCTAAAAATGGACTCGCCCGTTGCGTGTTTCGTATTTTAAGCATGTAGAAATGTATAAAGATTCGAGTGGAAAAGAGCAAAATGATACAAAATATCGTTGGTAAGACAGAAATGGACATAATTTGTTGCCAGGTCGTTATTTTAAAAATAGGGACTGTAGTTCCTATGACGCAATCTAGAGCAAAAAAAATTTAGGGACTGTAGTTCCGTAACCCAGTCGAGCGGACTTTCGTGAATTCTATAATACAGGGTATAAACAAGAAAAGTATTCAACCGTTGCTGACTTTTTACAGTACAGGAGAGATTCTGTGGTAGGTGGCTGGTCGTATCATGTCTCCCTGATATGTACAGCTATGCACATTATACTTGGCCTCTATTATTTAAATTGTACTCTTCGATAACTGTAATTTAATCAATAATGACATTGACAATTTCTCAATAGCTGACTCTACTACATGTGACCTGGCCGATTGCTCAAATCTTATCCCGAATAACGAAAAACGTCTCAAAATTGTGACTCAAAACATAAGAAGCATAAATTGCAACATGCCAGGTTTTCATGTCCTATTAGCTCAATCGAGAACTTCGTGGGACCTAATAATTCTCACAGAATGCTGGTTACAGCACACCTCCAATCTTCCGGTAATGAACGGCTTTAACTGTTACTCAACTAACAACAACAAAACACAGAACGAGGGTGTAGTTGTTTACATAAAAAATGGTATACATGTTAATGTAGTCGAACCCGACTTTCATGACGCTAATTGTTTAACAATACAAGTTAATAATGACACTGTTATTTTAGCTATTTATCGCCCACCGTCGTATAAGAATATATCAGACTTCCTACAGTCACTCGATGAAATATTAATAAAATATTCTTCTTGTAAAAACATTATTCTCACCGGTGACATAAATATAGATATCAGTTCTTCTAATCAAGATCGAAATGCTTCACCTTACCTAGACCTGACATCGTTTCATGGCTTGCTACCGGCTCACGTTATTCCAACACACGGGAAAACATGTCTAGATCACGTTATTCTGAAAACGAAATTGCCAGCAAATGTTCTTATCGCCCAAACAACCCTTACCGATCACTATACTGTCATCCTTGCGTTGAATCAATGTTTAACTAGACACCTGAAACACACGTTCTCACGGACAGATTCGGTTGGAATATCTGCTGACTTAAATAAAGCAAATTTTCTACCAGTTCTAGAGACATACGATGTAAATCTAGCAGCTGACCAACTGGTTTACATCCTTAAAAGTGTAGTAGAGTCAAACACTAAAATAATTACCATCTCCAAGCGGAAAACAATTATTAAACCGTGGATAACGCCAGGTCTCTTGAGATGTATAAAAAACAGAGACAATCTTAATGAAAAAGCGAAAAGCAATCCCCAAAATATAATACTAAAGACAACATACAAAAGGTATAGGAATTATTGCAACAAAATTTTAAAGAAAGTTAAAAGGGAATTTGAAAGAGAACAAGTTAAAAAGGCGGGAAAGGACAACCGCAGCCTCTGGAAAGTAATTAACAAAGTCTCTAATAGATCAAGCTCCAAGTCATCACCTACTGAGCTAATAAGCGCGCACGATCCACCAGTTCATTCGTTAAATAAAATAAACCATTTTTGTGCCAATATTGGGTCATCCTTAGCTAGTGCAATAACCGCCCAACAGCAAGGTAATGATTCCCATCCTACAAGTACCCATCAACCAACCTTTTCCCATTCCATGGTTATCCTGCCCACTGATGAGGACGAGGTTGCTTCTATTATTTCCTCTCTAAAGCGCGACTGTGCCGTGGGCTGGGACAATATTTCTTCAAACCTTATTACACATAAAAATCTTCTAGTACCGTCCATTACTCATGTCTGCCACTTGGCAATAGAATCTGGTGTCTTTCCACTGGCGTTTAAAAAGGCACTTATCCATCCCATTCACAAGAGTGGGGACCGACATTGTATTAATAATTATAGGCCAATAGCAATTCTGCCCGCCCTATCAAAAATTCTGGAACGGCTATTAAACAACAGATTATCTAGAATCAAATAACCTGTTGTCCCAGAATCAGTTCGGTTTTCGTGCAAAGAAATCCACGGCCATGGCGGTGCACGAGCTGACAAATGTTATTGTGTCTAACATTGACGATAAAAAGAAGTGCTTGGCTATCTTTTTAGACTTAGCTAAGGCCTTTGATACAGTGTCGGTTCCAATCTTGCTACGCAAGCTTGAACACCTCGGAATACGTGGAAATCAGTTGGCACTCTTCAAAGATTATCTAACTGACCGCACACAATTTGTTAAAATTGGTAATCACTTTAGTGAGACTCTTCCCATAGCTTTCGGTGTTCCTCAGGGAAGCATCCTTGGGCCTACATTATTTCTGGTCTACATAAACGACCTCTGCAATCTCTCTCTTCAAAATGGACGTCTTATTACCTTTGCGGATGACACTGTGGTTCTTTTTGGGGCAGACTCATGAGAAGAGGTATATAACTATGCTCAAGTCGGGTTTGACGCTGTAAATGGCTGGCTGAAAACTAACTTACTCACCTTAAATTCCAGCAAAACTAAGTATATAGCTTTTAATTTAAGGAACAGCCCTCAGTCGTCTCTCCAACCATTCTCCATTATCGCTCACACCTGCTTATTCCCTGTTAACGGTGATTGTTTTTGTTACGAATTGCAGAGAGTTGACAATATTAAGTACTTGGGGGTGACCTTAGATTCTAAACTAAGCTTTGCCGCACATATAGATTGCCTCACTAGCAGAATACGGAAATTTATCTTTGTGGTTAAAAATCTTCGATCTATCCTTAACTTCAAGCAACTACTATCTGTTTATTGTGCCTTATGCCAATCGCTTCTGACACCACCACCACCACGTTCCACCTCATGGGGTGGAACGTTCAAAACTAACCTTTTAGCACTTGAAAGGGCTCAAAGAGCTGTCCTTAAAGTTGCACTATTCCTTCCTTTCCGCCATCCCACTGTAGAAGTTTATAAGACCTCCAAAGTCCTCTCCATTCGGCAGCTTTTTATTCTCAACGTTGCTTTGAAGCAACGATCTCTTTTTCCTTTTATAAATACCCATCATAATTCTGACACAAGAAGCAGAAGAAGGAATGTATGTCAACCTAAATCAGTAAGAACCAAATTTGCCCGAAATTTCTTTTCATTTCTTGGCCCATTTCTATATACTAAACTAAATAATTTACTAACAATCCATACCCTAAACAAAACAACTTTTAAAAGAAAAATAACTGACTGGCTTATTTCTTTAAATTATACCCAAATTGAAGATCTTTTCAAAATCATATCCTAACTAAATGATCCCTTTGCAACGCACACTCAATTCTCCCACACCACACGTCACTCCACATCACACACACTCACCTCAACACCACTCACATTCACAAACATCCTCCCTTGCATGCTTTCTTGGTAAATAATTTTTTTTCAGTTTTTAATTTTATTTTGTAACTAGCTACTTCCCGCGACTTCGTCTGCGTAGACTTTAGAACTCCCCTCATTGTCTCATCCTTGGAACTGCATTTTCATGATTCAGGTATCCAGATATTGTGAGACCTTGCGGTGCGGCTGAAAGTAAGATTTCAGCCCCGACACAACTTCGACATGTTTGTGATCTCCTGGTAGGTACTTGTGAATCTTAAGCGCTCACGACTCCTGTCGAAAAAAATACTTTGGCATGTTTCTGGTCTTCTGGTTTCTACTTGTGAATCTGCACCGTTCATAATTCCAGCTCCGGCAATACTTTGACATATTAAATTAAAAAATCGACGTGTGTCTGCTCTCCTGGTCATTTTCGGGAATCTATAGCGTTCAGAATTTCCAGCCCAGAAAACACTTCCAGATGTATGTTATTGCTCTCTTGGTACTTCTGAATCTATTCCAGCTCCGAAATGCCTCGACATGTTTTTGCTCTTCTGGTACTTGCGAATCTATAGCGCTCTTAATTTCCAGTCCTCAAAAACATCGGCATGTTCCTACTCTCCTGGTATTTGTGAATCTGTAGCGCTCGTAATTATGGCCCCGGAATATCTCGACATGATTCTGCTCTGTTGGTACTTGAGAATCTATAGCGTTCACAATTTCCAGCCCCGAAAATACTTCGACAGGTTTTTGCTCTCCTGTTACTTGTGAATCTTTAGAGTTCATTAATTTTAGTCCGAAAATAAGCTTCGACATGTTTCTGTTCTCTTGGTATTTTTTAAACTTCACCGCTCACAACTACGGCGCTGAAAATAAATCGACGTGTGTCTGCTCTCCTGGTTACTTGCGGGAATCTATAGCGTTCACAATTTTAAGCCCAGAAAATACTTCGACATGTTTCTGTTCTCCTAGTACTTGTGAAAATATAGCGTTCACAATTCCAACGTGGAAAATGCTTTGACATATTACTGATCTAAAGAACTTGTGAACCTAAAGCGCTTATAATTCAAACCCCAAAAAAACTTCCGAGATGTTTCTGCTCTCCTGGTACTTGTGAATCAATAGCGCCCATAATTCCAGCCCAGAAATACCTTGACATGTTCCTGTTTTCCTGGTATTTGTGAATCTGTACCGCTCGTAATTATGGCCTCGGAATATCTCGACATGATTCTGCTCTCCTGGTACTTGAGAATCTATAGCGTTCACAATTTCCAGCCCGAAAATAAGCTTCGACATGTTTCTGTTCTCTTGGTATTTTTTAAACTTCACCGCTCACAACTCCGGCGCCGAAAATAAATCGACGTGCGTCTGCTCTCCTGGTTGCTTGCTGATCTATAGCGTTCACAATTTCCAGCCCAAAAAATACTTCGACATGTTTCTGCTCTCCTAGTACTTGTGAAAATATAGAGTTCACAATTCCAACGCGGAAAATCCTTCGACATATTTCTGATCTAAAGTACTTGTGAATCTAAAGTGCTCCCCCAAACAACATGTTTATATCCTTTCCTGGTACTTGCGAATCTATAGCGTTTTTAATGTCCAATCCGTCCGTCCGTTTGTGTCAATATGATTCTGCTCTCCTGGTACACAATTTCAAGCCCCAAAAATACTTCGACAGGTTTCTGCTCTGATGTTACTTGTGAATCTTTAGATTTCATTACTTTAGCCCGGAAATAAGCTTCGACATGTTTGTGTTCTCTTGGTATTTTTTAAACTTAACCGCTCACAACTCCGGCGCCGAAAATAATTCGACCTGTGTCTGCTCTTCTGGCTATTTTCGTGAATCTATGTATAGCGTTCAGAAAGTCCAGCCCAGAAAATACTTCGAGATGTTACTGCTCTCCTGGTACTTCTGAATCTGTAGCGCTCGTAATTCCGGCTCCGAAATGCCTCGACATGTTTTTGCTCTCCTGGTACTTGCGAATCTATAGCGTTCACAATTTCCAGCCCAGAAAATACTTCGACATGTTTCTGCTCTCCTAGTACTTGTGAAAATATAGCGTTCACAATTCCAACGCGGAAAATGCTTCGAAATATTTCTGATCTCTTGGTACTTGTAAATCTAAAGCGCTCATAATTCAAGCCCTGAAAAAACTTCCAAGATGTTTCTGCTCTCCTGGTAATTGTGAATCTGTGGCACTCGTAATTCCGGCCCAGGAATACCTCGGTATGTTTCTGCTCTCCTGGTACTTATGAATCTGTAGCGCTTGGAATTCTAGGCAAGCGTGCTCCACCTTAGACCGCGTCATCGCTTAAAATCAGGTGAGATAGCGGTCAAACGTTTGCCTACCAATAGTAAAAAAAACCAGTCCCTAAAATACTTCGAAAAGTTTCGGCTCAAAAGAAATCTTGCCCAAAAATAATTTGACATGTTCCTGGTCTCCTTGTAATTGTGAATCTTGAGTATTTTAAACTTAACCGCTCACAACTCCGGCGCTGAAAATAAATCGACGTGTGTCTGCTCTCCTGGTTATTTTCGAGAATCTATAGCGTTCACAATTTCCAGCCCAGAAAATACTTCGAAATATTTCTAATCTCCTGGTACTTGTGAATCTAAAGCATTCATAATTCAAGCCCCAAAAAAACTTCCGAGATGTTTCCGGCCCCGGAATACCTCGGTATGTTTCTGCTCTCCTGGTACTTGTGAATCTGTAGCGCTCTGAATTCCAGACCTGAACAGTGGTGGTTGTGAATCCTGGTGGTTGTGAATCTCTTAGCACTCGTAATAAAATTCTAGCCCGGTAAAAAAATTTGACATGTTTCTGTTCTCCTGGTACTTTATAATCTGAAGTACTAAGGTAGCAGAAACTTTGGACTTCAACTTCTTCCTCTGTCTCCATTAAGTCATGTATGTTACCTGGATAAAAAGTAGCCTATGTGTTATTCCAGGATGTGACCTATATATGTGCCAAATTTCATCCAAATCCCTTCAGCCGTTTTTGCGTGATTGACGGACAAACATCCAAACATACAAACATGAACGCTTGCAATGAAAGCCAATCTTTTTTTCAGCAAAAAAAAAACCTGACCAAAAATACTTTGACATTATGTCTGCTCTCCTGGTACTCGAGAATCTTTGGCGCTCACAAATTCAGACCCGAAAATATTTCGACATGTTTATGCTCTCCTGGTACTTGTGAATCTGAAGTACTAAGGCAGCAGAAACGTCTGATTTCCACTTCCTCCTCCGCTGCCATTAAGCTGTGCCTTTTATCGGGATAAAAAGTAGCCTATGTGTTATTCCAGGATGTGACCTACATATGTGCGAAATTTCATCCAAATCCCTTCAGCCCTTTTTGCGTGATTGACGGACAAACATCCAAACATACAAACATACAAACATACAAACATACAAACATACAAACATACAAACTTTCACATTTATAATATTAGTAGGATATAAGTAGATTGAGAATCATACTGACGCCTGGCAAAAACCGTATGGACCCGATTGGAGTGGGCCACAATGTTTTTACGTCTTTTATCTAGCTTAGATGGATCAAATGAAAGGTTCTTTATGCAAAAGTATGGTTATGTTTACTAAGTATAATTTCCTTACAGACAGAAGTTTCTAACCTAACCTAACCTAACCTTGTAAAGGTTGTCTGTAGAGTAACGATAGGGTTTAAAGTACATAACTTTAATGAGAAACCTTTGAGCCCTTTCTAAGTCTAGAAATTTGGTCTTGGTGGCCCCTCCCCAGATCGATATACAGTATGTGATAACCGATTGTGCCAGAGCTGTATAGATTTTATTGAGTAGCAACGGTGGCATCACGTCATGTCGTAACGTTTTAAAAATCCATATAAGTTTTCTGACCCTGGCCATAGTGTTTTCAATGTGGGTGTGCCAGGACAGTCTTTGCTCAACCGTTATTCCAAGATATTTAGTGAAGTTAACTCTCTGTATGCTTTGACAATTACAAGGATAAGGAAAGGTTGCACACCCATGGGTCACGGTCCCAAAATCAGCACCTGGCTGTGTCCTTTGGTTTGGAGTAAAGCAGATGAAGTTAGTTTTGGATACGTTGAGGGTTAAAAGATTAGCATTTAACCAACTTGCTATGACTGCCAATCCACGTTCAGCAGTAGCACGCACGGCAGCCCAAGAGTCACCGGCGAAAACTACTGCTGTGTCAACTGCGTATGAAAAAACTCGTCCGCCGCTGTTCCCGATATTACACAATTCATTTATATAGATCAGGAACAGCGTCGGGGCAAGCACACTTCCCTGGGGAACTCCAAAACATATAGTTTCTTCCCCACTAGTTAGATTTCCAACTTTAACTTGCTGTTTTCGATTTGATAGGCAACTACCAAAAAGAGAAAGAGCCGTACCTCTTATGCCGATAGTTTCAAGCCTGTGCAGAAGGATTGGAACAGAAACGGTGTCAAATGCCTTTTTTAGGTATAGAAAAACTGTAAGGCATTTTAGTCCTGTATCTACGTTGTTGACTATATCGCCAGTTAATGCCTTCACAGCGTCTTGTGTAGATAGACCCCTTCTGAACCCTGTGAGGAAATTAAATATTATTTTTAGTTAGGTAACTAATTAGTCTGTTATTTAGTAATTTTTCTAAAATTTTTGCGATGCATGATATAACTGATATAGGGCGATAGTTATTGACATCGCTCTGGTCCCCACCCTTGTGCACAGGCGTAACCATAGATCGCTTGAAAGCCTCTGGAAATATCCCGGTTTTAAAGCACAGGTTAGCTAGTTGGCTTATTAGAGGGACCATGAAGTCTCTAGACGTTTTCAAAAATTTCGTCGGTATACCGTCCCAGCCAGGTGAGCTTTCAGAATCGAAACCCATGTGTATGCCATCCACTTCCTGCGGGTCAGTGTCTAGCAGTACGAATGATGTGGTATGGTGTTCACTCCTTTGGTAAGAAGAGCTTTTATTTGAGAGGTTAGATTTTATATTTATCTCTTCCGCCAAAGTTTTACCAATTGTAACAAAATACTGATTAATGCGGTTTAGAGGGTGTGGTGTAATTTTAAGGAGATTAGAATTGTCTGATTTAGGGGTTTTAAATTGTGTAATTTCGTTAATTTTAAGCCAGAGCTGTTTAGGATTGTTTATTGACATAATTATTTGTTCCCTTTGTGATTTTCTTTTTAGTTTTTTTATCAAGTTTGTACAAAAGTTACGAAAACGTCTGAAAGTGATTTGAAGTATTATATTATAGGAATCTTTCTTAGTTTGCACTTGCATTTTGTTACGGAGTTTAATACATCGAAGTACACCAGCAGTCATCCAAGGCTTGATAACCCGCCTACCGTTTGGGACTGACTTAAATGTAGTATTAGATAGTAGTGAGGTTTTTATTACCTCTATGAATTTATAAGCTATGATCTCAGGGTCATTACAGGTGTTAAAAAATGACATGTCAGTACCTATCACGTAAGTGTAGGCATTATCAAAATAATTACAGTTTTGGTTTTGGCGGATTTTTTAATTTTTAATGATTGGGTTATGTTTGTTAATACCATGGCGTGGTCTGTGATTGAGGTATTAATGACACCCACAAATGCCGAGTTCAAAGCTTTGTCAATTTTTAAAAGTGCATGGTCCAAATAACTTAGTTCTCTGGTAGGTAAACAGTGTCCTGGTAAAAGGCCATGTGCCACTAGCATATTTAAATAGTTTAATCTGTTACTGCGTTGTTGAGATGTTTCAGAATTCTTGATTATAAGATTAATATTAATATCTCCCACAATTACAATATTTTTATGGGTCACAATAGCGTCAAGGTGAAGATTAAATGATGTTATAAAATTATCAGCACAAAGGTTAGAGGGTGAACGGTAGATGCCTATGATGGTATAGTTAGAAATTGATACCTGGATAGCTGATGCATGCGAAATATTAATTTCAGTAACATGGGCCTGGTGGCCATTTCGAACGTATGCTACCACACCGTCGTTTTGATTAATTTTTCGTATAATACGAAGTGTAGTGGTTAAGCAATGGTAATTGTCTGTGGTGGTTAAGCCTGCACTCCGTTAAAATCAACACGTCTATGATATGTTTTATTTGTGATAAATTTATCTGTAAGTCTTCAAAGTTTGAATAGACACTCCTGATGTTTTGGGTTACTACTGTCAAGTTATAGTTATCACACTGTAAGTAGTTATGCAATTCTTCAATGTTGATAGTAGCTGATTTCGAAATTTCACTATTGTCCAATTCCCGTATAGTATTAAGATTGTTATCCATTACCGTGTTTATAATACAAGTGGTGCATAGTGCAATTTAACTTAGTGAAGAAACATTGATAGAATAATTGTAAATATTCTAATTCGACACTTAAGGTATTTGTGATAGGTGGTTTAAGTTTGATCGAGAGTGTGTGTGACCTGTGTGAAGGTGGGTGCGTGATAAGAGTTTGATAGATTCTTAGTGTAAGTATTTTTGAGTGTAATGTGTGAGTTTTATGAGTATTGCATTTTATAACATTAAGGTGATATTGAACAAGATTGACTGTGTAAATTTTATAAATTATCCTGATTCTAGACACATTTGACCAGATACAAAAATAAAAAATTAGGTTACTACTACAGAACAAAATAGTGAATAGTGGCACACTGGTATAGACCTTTAAATAACTTAGTCACATTTCTTGCATTAAGTGATGTACCTGAGTCTCAGTCTTGATCATAATAGTCCGAGAGTTTTCATCACGTTTCACGAAGACAAGTCCGAAAGTGGTCCAGCAGAATTTATATTGTTTTGTCTTGGCAAGGTCCCAAGCCAAGAAGTATAGACGGTTACCTTTAGCAGTAAGATGTTCCGATATGAACACTGGGGTATCCTCATTGCTAGTGAAGCCAAGATGCTTAGCCTGCAGTTTTGTTTTATTCTTAATATGATAGGTTTTAGCTTTTTGTAGAAAATCTGTATATTATTTGTTGTTATCGATGAACCAAGCTCGACAACAATAGGGGTGTTTTGAAACTCGACCTTCTTGCCCTGGATTCTATGAATATCCTTTACATTTTTCACGTCCAAATTTCCGCTAATGCTCTTTGAAAGGGATATGACCATATTTATGAGGTCACTTCTAGTTTCTTGAGGTTTTTTAGGGACGTTCTTGTGTTCTATATTGGTAATTTGCTTAGGCAATTCGTCCAATTTTATTCACGTACCGAAGCAACTGTTTCCGATCAGCAACGGAGTGAGACTGTGGGAGATGTCATCCCCTATTTTCATCCAGGCTGCGAAGTGCGGCAGGACGCCTTTGACCCACCTCGGCATTATTACAGTTATTGCCAGTTTAGCGTGGGGTGGTTATAATCCCCAGCGGTCCATATTTGCCAAGATTTCCAGCAGCCGGGAGTGTTGCTGTGAAGTTATATCGTTCGGTATCTACGTGCAATTCCAATAGCCATAGCTGTATTTTATTAGATTATTTTAAAAAGATTTTTTTTATCAGCAATTTACCGCGGCATCGTAGAATGGCGTGGTTGGACGTGGATGGGCCGCGTAACGTACAGCGCCTTCCTTCTGCACTTGCTGTTCCAGAGGGGACTCGCCGGGGCACAGACGCAGCTCATACACATGTCGGATTACTACGTGGTATGTAGCTAACGTGTCGCACAGCTTAATCTATAAACATAATTATCATATTTAATTAAATAAATAAATAAGAAGCCAGAGGGGACTGACTGGTGTACGAAATGGATTTATGTTAATGCGTTCCTCCTAATGTCCTTTGCGTTGCAGTGCTGCAGTGACTGAACACCGATATATTTCATTAGGTAGCCAATGGATGCCAGACGCGTAGGACCGGTTGTTGTGCCGACACTTGGGGAGGCCTCTGTCTTACAGTGAACGTCTTCCGGCTGATATGATGATGATTCTTTCCCTTACTTACTTTATCCATCCCCTACAGTTTATGTAGATCGCCCCAGAAGGCCTTTTATCGTAATAATTGTAATTAAACCCATAAAATTAAATAAATCGGTCAAAGTCATTCCTCCGTCTATAGCTGTCGTAGCAGCAATAAACTAAATGTACCTATTCCTTTCCAGCTGACATTGCTAGCGGCGACGATCTTCATGGCGTACATGTGTGCGTGCGTTCTGTTCGTGTGCGTGGAGGCTCCTCTCGCGGCTCTCGTGCGTGCCACGCTCCAGCCCCAGAGAGACACCGCCAAGGGGCAGGGGGAGGGGGACACTACTAAGCTATAAATAATTAAATAAAAGTTTTGATATTAATCTTGTTTGATTCGTTGACCTCAAGCTCAATTCTCATTCTTAAAAAGCGTTCAAATTCATGACCAAATACTCGTATCATCTCAACGAAAATATAAATAAAAATAAATAAATTATTTATTTGACACTTTAAATACATTTTACAAGTCAATCATAACAAAACCCAAATGTCAAACTGTAGGGAAATTATTCGGTCGACCTGTCTTTCCATCTTGTTTCTATAGGTTGACAGCTACTTCTGTGTGATTCTGTAAACATGAAGTGAACTTCACGTTCACTTCATGTTTACAGAATCGCTTCGGAGAGTACTTTCGCTTGCTTCTTGAGAAGGTCCAAAAAAGTTCCTGAGATTTATGTTTAAAAACTGTTCAGAGTCTAGCCATTTTTGCACCCTAACCAAATTTTGCTTGGAATGCTCAAATTTAACTCTACGCGAAGTAAGGCGTATGTAATTACTTTTACTCATGTGCGCTTGACGAGGTCTTCGAGGTGAATCTGCCTGCCCTGCATAAGATGCTCAGCTGGTCAGGCTGTTCGTTAGGAGATTGATAGATTTTTGTCGTGCATGTTTAATATGTTGTGAGAAGATGGATGAGAGATGAGATGTACTTATATTCACCTGATTTAATCTTTAAATATCTTTATATTTTTATCAATGTGTGTGTGCTTATTCAAAATGACCGTCGCTCCAAGATGGCGGATCACATTTTTTTTCAATCCCCTGGCTATAAGTTGTTGGAAAAACGTGACTTCTGTAATATTTATAGTTTACTAGCTTCTAGAAGCGACTTTGCCTGCGTCATAGTCGCAACTGAGAAAACCTGTTCAAAAATTAAAATGTTAGGATATCAAATGACCTTGTTTGAAGAGTAGAAAATAAAAAAAAACTTAATTACATTACGCTAAATTATAAAAGCTTGATTTTTATTTATTTCTTGTTTACCGACATTTTTAAAAAAGGATATGTTCAGGTACATGTATTTTTTTAATGTATGTTCAACGATATCTCCGCCGATTATGGACCAACTTTGAAAGTTATTTTTGTATTCGAAAGCCTATTTTCCCGAGGTGGTTCCTTTGTCACCAAGTCAGAATCTGGTGATGAGATCCCACGAAAATCGAGGGAACACTAAAATTTTATTGGCACATAATATAATGTTTTACATAAACTTTATCACAAAATTCAGACATTTGTGCCTGATAATCATCATTTTATGTTTCTGAGCTGATGATGGAAGGTATAAGTTAGGATCTGATGATAGGATCCCATGAAAAATGTATCTTCAGCGATACTTTCGCCAAGAAATGGTCAAAATATTGATTTTGATTATCTTAATTCACTCTTGTTGGGGCATCCAGCACTGACCATTGAACTTACAAGTCACCACGTAAAATTTAATTAAAATGGTAAGTACTTAAATAAAATCATATCATCATATATACCGCGTGTATCTGACATCGACGCACAAACGATTTCCATGGGTCCAGGGCATGATTCTGGACACCCTAGACTTAGAATTTTTCGTCGGTTTTTTTCTCATTTTTTCATTTTTTTCAAGGGTTTTTTTACTTTAGACTGCTCATAATCGTTATTCTGACCTAACCCAATGAGATTTTTAATAAAAATATAATTAATTAACTACTTTCACTAAAAAGAGCAATCTGAATAAAACCACAAATAGATATCAGCTGAGCTGAACTGATACCTATTTGTGGTACTCTTGAAAAAAATTAAAAAATTAGAAAAGGACCTACGAAAACTTCCAACACTGGGGTGTCCAGAATCATGCCCTGGACCCATGGAAATCGTTTGTGCGTCGATGTCAGATACACGCGGTATGAAATTCTCGTGTCTCAATGTTATTTGCCTTACTCCTCCGAAACGGCTTTACCGATTTTTACCAAATTTTATATGCATATTCAGTAAATCTGAGAATAGGCTACTGTCTATTTTTCATACCCCTAAGTGATAAGGGTTGTCCAACCCTTACTTTTTTTTTAATTTTTGGATAAAAAAAAATATTTTTATTTTTTATACTGTGGCAGAAAAAAATACATACAACCCCAAAATTTTTACCCATCTTTCACCAACCCTTATTTTTTTATAGTCATTTTATTAATGAACAATGTGACGCAGACGAAGTTGCACGGGCCAGCTAGTATATTATATATTCTACTATCCTTGGAATCGGAACTTGAATAAGTTATGTAAATTAGGAATGAATCATTATCTGAGGTTGCGAATTCAAGTTTATATCAGATAAGTGTTTTAATTTATCTTAATTTACATAGCAGGCGCTGTTTACATGTGCATAGATATACTTAAAAGAAGGCCTCCACAATAATTGCTAAGCCTAATAATTGTTGTTTATGAAATAAAGTAAAAACTATTAAACTATTATAAATATATAAATATCTCGTATTTGTTATCGAAATCCTCTGAAACGGCTTGACCGATTTTAATGAAACTTTTAGTGTAGAGGGTAGGCCTGAGAATAGATCGTAGGCTATTTTATATTTATTTGGCAAAACCCAGCAAGTTTTTATACAAAAATGTCAGCCACACTGACATTTTTGTATAATTTTTGTGTCGGTGTTCCGTTTAATAGTTGTTTGTTTATTAAAAGTATTTTAGAGAGACTTTTTAATTAAAAACTTTTGACAGTCTCAGAATACCACCGGATGCCCACAGTCTTCCACTTGGATGACGAAGAAAGATGTGTCCAAGAACCAGGTGGATTGTTCTGCACCTACTATGGTAAAAGTGAGTATGATATAGAAAACCCCATGACCCATGAAGTTTTTTTTTCATGGTCTCTTTCATTTCTTTTTTTTATGATTTAACAGGAATACTCTCTCTAAGTGACGATACATTTTAACCACCCGCACTTACGCTACAGTTCGTGCGTCACAGTAAAAGAAAAATTTGAAGTAACTCCGAACCTAAGACACGTCCTTGAGGGATGCCTCAATTAAACCTTATGGGAACAGTGCAGCATTAAGACAAGAGTGGCAGATGAGTTCCAATGGAACATGCCAGAACAGTATGGTAATTTAGATGCTCTTAATATGTTTGCGGCTGTAGTAATACTTGTAATGGTAGTGATGATGAACCTTATCGGTAGCTTATGTGATTTCTTTGGAGTGAAAACAGCTGAGTACAGTGAGTATAACTTTTAATTCTGTATTTTACTGAATTTATTCATATTTGCCACGTTACAAGGCCTGGGAACAAGGTGGACCGATGACCTGGTGAAGGTCGCGGGTAGCAGATGGATGCAAGACGCAGAATACCGGTCGTTGTGGCGACGCTTGGGGGAGGCCTATATCTAGCAGTGGATGTCTTTTGGCTGATATGATAATATGATGATTCATATTTTCCTGTAATAGTAGTATACGTAATTACTACTAATTAGTTACCTGGCACTGTAGGCTTTACCATTAAACAACTTTTTTTGTTTCATTATCACTTTTTAGTATATGGTCTGTCGAAAGAAACATTTCTTTTTCCAGTTGTATAGTGATGTAAGCAATCACCTTTTCATGATCAGTGCTTATGTGACCAGAACTTACTTTGTAGACTCTACTTTCATGTTTAGTTATATTATTACTATCGTGAGCCTGTCCTACTGCAGAACAGTACCTTCTTTGCCTAGTCTTCTGCAATTTTGGGCCAGTTATACCTAGAATATTTTTGTACTTATCAATTAACGACATTATAAATCATTTACATAAAGATTCATCTGCTTGACTTCAGTAATGTCCTGAACTTCTTCACGACGGATCTGACCTTCAACATCATCTATAAGAGAGGTCACTCGAACATGCTCAGTTGCTATTTACATTGCGCACTGATCACCAGACGCTGACGTATATTTTTGGGGAAAAGGGAGGTATCCTACGAACGACTGACAGTCGTTTACAAAAAATGGGCGGCAAGACTAGCCGCATATGATTTCCGTATAGAATACGTGCGATCGGCGGACAATGGTCCAGCTGATGCTTTGTCACGATTACCATTACCTTGGGCGGGCGGTGGTTTTAGGAACCGTGGATTATTTAAATCTAGATGAGGCAGCACAGCCTAATTGTTATAAGGGTATTGTAAAAGAGACAGAACGTGATACGTTACCAAGTAATGGTTATTTACTTTTTGGCTGGCCAATTAATCCTTCGAGCTGTTTCTGGAGCACTGGTGCCATGGTAGAACTCGTACTCGTAAATATACCGATATTTCATGTTTTCCATTGTGCGGTAATAAGCCACGCCAAAGAAAAAAATAATGAGTAAAATACAAATGAATGACTATTTTCAAAACTCAAATTTACCAGCTAAATGAATTTATAAATTTAAATTTGGAATTCTTAACCAAAGAGGAGATATTTCAGATCAAAGTGGCCAGTACGACAAAACGCTAATTTCATATGTATGTAAGGACCTAATATTATAATTATTTTTTGTCGTGGACTCGAAAGTACTCACAAAAGGTTTTATTAAATTATGTTTCTGACTTTATTTTGCCTAAAAAGGATTCGAACGAAACACCACACAAAAATATTAATAATAATGAAATTCCTGTTTCAGCCACATCGGACGAAACTCAGCCGCCGAATTGCCTACTAAGCCGGAATGAGGAACAGTGCTTTAATAGACTATACTTGTCAGTAAAAAATAAATTCAATGATTTCCTATCTTTTTGTTTTAAACAACAGTAAATATTCAAAATAAAATTATCATTATAACTAACTGCTGATTAGTTTATTTGCAAATTTTATATTAGAATTGCTAATATTGTTAGGTACCTTGTCAATAATTGATACAATTTGTGATGTTATTTGCATATCGTCGTCATCTTTATGTTTAAGTTTATATGCTTTAAATATTCTGGCCTACATTTTCCTGCTGATGGGTGGGTCCAAGGCGTCCGTCGTTACCAGATTGTTCTTCCCCATCATTGTGATGGGATTATTAAGTTTAGTGTTCTGAGCTATTTGTTTGGGAATCGTCATGAAGTTTGATGGTGAGTTCTCTACAGAAATTACCTAGCTGGTCGCGGATAAAAGGAGATGGATAGTTATGGAAAGGGAGGCTATAGAAAAGATGGATGGATTGAGAGAGGAGAGAATGAAAGAAGAGGGAGTCAGTGATAGAGTGACGGTTGAAAGTACAGAATGAAGGAAACGTGTTTCGCTCACCCCAATTCATGTAGAATAATCCAATAAAATAAATAATCTCGAATCTAATAATCTTTATTGGAACAAAATACTTTTTACAAAAAAAAAATACAACCGACTTCCAAAAAAAAAAACACTACAAAGTAAAAAATAACTTTAATTTCGGAAGTCGGTGTTTTTGTTACTTTCTTCGTATTCTGACACCGACTTCCAAAATTAAAGTTATTTTTCACTTTTTAGTGGTACCCCACACCTAACAACACCACTGCAAAATCGCAGAAAAGCAAAATACGCAATTTCGATTACTTGGATGACATAAAACTATCATCTAAGTAGACGAATTCCAGCTATTTCGATTTAAAATCCACAGTTCGTAACCGATTTTCATACAATTTAAATGGGACCAATCTGCAAGTATAATATCCTTTCAGATAAAACAAGATTTTTTTAAATCGGTTCATAATTGTCGGAGTTATGAGGTAACAAACATAAAAAAAATATGCAACCGAATTGATAACCTCCTCCTTTTTGGGAAGTCGGTTAAAAAACACATTGTTTGCATATTGATTGCGTACGTAAATATTTACATTAGTTACAAAACTATGTCGTAGCTATTAACCCCCACCTCCAAGAGGGAGCTGACAGCGTTCCAGATGGGCATGAGCATGTATTTCAAATATACCATTTACAGGCACTTTTGAATTGTCAAGGTCGGTCAGTCAAATAAACGGAGGAGCTCGTGGCTAAATAACAACAGCCGCACGGGTCGATCTTCAAGGTTAAGCAAAGCTTGCCAAGGTTGGTCTGTGGATGGGTGACCATCTTAACATATCGAGTTTTTCTCCGTGCCTCGGAAAGCACGTTAACCCGTTGATCCCGGCTGTCATTTGTAGATCTTTGGTAGTCATTACGGATTGTCAGAAGCCAGCAAATCTGACTCGTCTTGCCAAGAAATACCGTGTTACCCAGTTAATTGGTTGTGGAGATCTGGTAGGCAGCCGCTCCACGTAAAATACTGGTATTCAGCTGAATCCGGTTTGACTGGAAGCCGACCCCAATGTAGTTGGGAAAAGGCTAGATGATGGTGAGTCAAAAAAACATGAAGCTATTTGCACGTTCCAAAGCATAGACAATGTGGTTTGCGGACAGCTAGTTTGGAATCCCTGGGAAATTCTTTAGACGTGGCTAAGGTAAAGTTGAGGTTCTTCTGGCATTAAAGAGCCTGCATCTGTCCAAAATAATTATGTTTTGATCACGTACGTGTACCGCTTTTGGACATCTTTGAGATTTGAAGGGTTAGTATAAAACCTTTGGAGTCTTTAAGGTTCCAATGCTACAACCAGCCCGCGAAATTCAAATTTTCTTATTTTTTTCTGCATTTTGCAGGGCCAGTACTAGGTTGTATGTTGATTAAAATATTATTTGCGGCAGTAAGACATATGTAGTTACAGAATTACAATCATCAAAATCATCAATACAACGCTATAAGTTCATAAAGCTCCAGGAATAACTTTATCTGTTTTTTTTATGTTCCTAGGCCTTTATGAACTTGAAGGGTTGTATTGGTGATTTTGTTGATTTTAATTCTGTAACTACATACGTTTTACAGCCGCGAATAATATTTGAATCAACATAAAACCTAGCAATGGCCTGCAAATTGCAAAAAACGTAAGAAATTTTGAATTTCGCGGGCTGGTTGGAGCATTCTCCTTAATGCAAGATGGAACATGTCACTTCTAGATAAGCGTGCCCTATTATCGACTACATTGTCACTTTCTATCAGAAGGTCTAAAAATACCAATTTATTAGAATCAGAAAATAATCACATCACTCTATCCGTCACTGTCACATTTTCCCAATCAACCTTGAACCTAATGTGTTAGCGATATAGATGAAAATGAAATTCGTCATTTTATTGATTCTATTAATTGGCCTTTATTAGACCCACTCGCCCTTGTCCATGAACTTCTCGCGTTTGACCTTAATCTCAGATGCATTAAGGTCAAACGCAAAAAGTTCGTGGACAAGGGCGAGTTTAACTCAAAGTTCTGTTTTCTGCAGACCTTTGAGTGCTAGAGAGATCATCAAATTTTTGTCGTTTGTGATCATCATTTTCAGAAGTGTACCGCGTCATCCTGGAATGGCGCGGGTGTCGTATGGCTGGCGCATGGAGCTCTCATCAGACTGGTGGCGGGCAGCGAGACCGTACTCACACATGCTTCTCTTTCCAACTGTGTAAGTAAGCGAAAGCGCAAGCGTGTGTGCAATATTAAGTACTAGTAATACTATTATTAAGGCCTACTTCTCTCTTATCGTTTGGTCAGTAAGGTCTAGCGACTCCATACATGCTAGTGTCAGTTTCTAAACCACCTTAAGGGCCTCTGACATGGTTTAACGACCGCCATTTGGCGGCCGGGACCAAGGGCTTATACGTGCCGTCCAAAGCACGCAATCATCTTTTTTATCAGACAATCAGGCGATTCAAGCTTGCAAAGCCAAACTGGAAACAACTTAACAAAGGACGTTTCCCCTAGGAATCGAACCCACGAACACTGGGCCACAAGGCGGCAAAACCACTCAACCACAGAGGCAGTTAAGGATATTAAGGCGGGGTTGCAGTACTTTTTAAGATTTTTGAACGTCTGAAAATCTAATTAATTATGAGTTTTTTAATAAATAAAAATCATTATATAAAAATTGAACATACCCTCAAGTAAATCGTAAAGATAGAAACGCGATTTAGAATGATTGGCTCGATACTTTTTTTTATCAAACATGACACTAAATTACAATTTTAAACGTGTACTGTTATGAGATTTCACGAATATATATAAAAGTTATATCAATAGATAGAGCTTTTTATTGTTAGTTGAAACCATATTGTATAATTTCTTTATCAGTTTTCGCCAAGAAGAAAAAACAATAAAAATTTAGGCATTGTTTCGCTCGCCGGACAGTCGCTGTTGTTCGTCAAAACACACAGTACTGCAACCTCGCCTTAAGGAGTATAGGGGTTGGTTTAGGTTAGTTTAGGTTTTGGGGTTTAGTTTAGGTCGAGCTTCAAGGTTAATCAACGCTTGCCAAGGAAACACTCCTCCGTGCCTCGGAAAGCCATTGGCTGTACTTTGTAGATCTTTGGTAGTCGTTACGGATAGTAAATCTGACACCAGTCTTGCCGTGTTACCCAGTGAATGGGTTGTGGAGGTTTGGTAGGCAGCCTCTCCGCGTTAAATACTGGTATTCTGCTGAATTCGGTTTGACTGTAAGTCGATCCCAATATAGTTGGGAAAAGGCTAGGCAAATGATGCTATGTTTTAGGTCTCTTAGATAGATGAACTTAATAAGCTGTTTTCTACATTATGTAGCCTTTTATCTCCGTTTGTAATGTAAATGTGTGGCACAATATTCGAGTCACTTGTGAAATACAAAATTAATTTAATTTTGGAGAGCATAAGATTTATTTAAATGCCGCGAATATTTTGGCAGAATAGGCCAAGTGAAGTGCCAGCCAAAAGGATAAGCGACGGGAGCAACCGCGCGACAATCATGGCTAGCAAGCTTGGGGTTCCTGACCATAAAAATAGCCGATTAAGTAACCAATAATTTAACAACACTAATTGCAACTATTGAACACTAATTATAAAACACAATAAGACGACTCATCACTTCAATTCGCAGTTGAAGATTGCTCTCAAAGTAATCGCTTGCATTGCCAATTCAATACTGCCTGGTCGTCGTCATCTGATGTTGCTACGGCTTACGGGGATATAGCGAGATGTCATGAGGCAGAGCCCTCTGCCCACGGAAACACCCCTCGACCCGTAAATGACCGATAAGAGGGGCCCATCATTGGGTTGCAAATGAAATATTTTATGCCTAGTTTTTGGGGGCGTGCGCCTGCTCTAGAAGTGATAGCAAGGAACGCCCCTATGTATAAATACGCGTGGACTGCAGGCGCGCCGCGATACTGTTAACTCAATGCACGATGGGTGAGACCCCCAGTGATAAAAATCATATGCCCAGTGCTCAAGAAGTTTTTTTTTATACAAAACGTGGAAACTCTTTGCCCAAATCTCACCTGTTGGAAAGTGATGATTAGGCCGAAGATGGAAGCGAGTTTCACCCGGAATCCTCTGTTCTTAAACAGAGGAACTGGCTATCATACCTCTAACTGCCGGAACACAACAATGCTGTTAACATTGTTGTTATGGCGACAGGCTTAGACATGATGGTGGTAGCTTGCCAGGCGGACTTATAACAAGTCCTACCACCAACCAAACCGAGCAAAAAATTGGCCTCCGCAGGGAATCGAACCCGGGACCTCTGGGTCTGAATCAGGTGGTATAACCACTAGACCACGGAGGCGGTTAGTGTCACCTGTTTAACACCACCCGGGGACCACGTGTAGGGATTCGCTGAAGGGTATTCTCCTACGGACCCGGGTGACTCGAACCCCAAATATATATGGGCAGTTCTTAAAAATTTTCCCAATTGGCCAAAAATGCCCAGGCATTTGCTAGTCTCTTCCCTGATCCAAATGGATCTATTCTTCCACCGATCCAAATACCGGCCCAAAACATTACTGATCCGCCCTCGATATGAATGAACTTCCTAACAAAATTACAAACTTTTTGACATCCAGAGAGGTTCTCCAAATTCGAGTACGTCTTGTATCCGGCCTCAGAATGAAACGTAAACGGAAGAATTTTATATACATTGATTGATTAGTGAAATCAAACGATTTTTACATCTGAAGGTTAAATAAAGTGGCAGTAGTTTAATGAAAACTTTTCCACTGTTTACCGGAACACAGAATGTACAATGAAGACATTACAAGTATCTACTTGAATACAAATGAAGGAGAATACCAGAAACAGAAATATCATAAATTGAACATTTCTGAACTTAGAAAGGGTTGCGAACGAATCCTTTAAACCGACTTCCCAAAAAGGAGGAGGTTATCAATTCAGTTGTGTTTGTTTTTTATGTTTGTTACCTCATAACTCCGACAATTATGACCCGATTTGAAAATTCTTGTTTTATCTGAAAGGATATACTTGCAGATTAGTCCCGTATAAATTTTATGAAAATCGGTTACGAACTTTGGATTTTAAATCAAAATAGCTGGAATTCGTCTACTTGGATGATAGTTTTATATCATCCAAGTAATCGATATTGCGTATTTTACTTTTTTGCGATTTTGCAGTGGTGTTGTTAAGTGTGGGATACCACTAAAAAGTGAAAAATAAAAAACTTTTTACAAAAAAATACAACCGACTTCCACAAGAAAAAAAACACTACAAAGTTAAAAATAACTTTAATTTCAGAATTCGGTGTCAAAATACGAATAAACTAACAAAAACACCGACTTCCGAAATTAAAGTTATTTTTTACTTTGGAGTTTTTTTTTTTTTGGAAGTCGGTTGTTTTGTTACATGTTACTTAAAACTATGTTCCAGTTTATGGACTTATTTATTTATTTAACACTTTAAGCACGAAAAAAGCGCAGAGGCGGACTTCTTACGGGTCTTCCTGCAATCTATAGATAAATACATATTTTAAATCGACTTCATCTGTATTTTTTTTTCAAAATTCAGTTTCGGAGAAAAGGCCCCCTTATCTACGAAACTGAATTTTGAAAAATAGTCATTTTCATTGTTTTTTGACAACTTGAAGTTTTTTGATAACCATTGATTGCAAAATTATGAAAAAATATCTTTGAAACCTCACTAAGATATTTGATATGGCACCCGAAAGAGTTTTAAATATTTCATTTTCTACTCAATACTCAATACTCAATACTCAATAATTTATTGCATTCCATATGTGTCCCGCAAAAGTTAGTGTCCCCCATACTCAAAATTTCTTAATTAACGTAATGCGTTCTTTTTATGTAGTACCTAGTATGTGAAAATCAAAAACAAAATTAAAATTAGCAACAAAAATACCTACCCAAACTAATCGCACCACAACTAAGACTAAAACATCAGGAAAACTCTACATTTTAACATACAATGTTAAAACACTCTCAACATACGATCGCGTAATTGAATTAAATGAATCCTTATCAAACATCAAATATGACATAATAGGACTGTCTGAAACTAGGCGTATGGGAGACAGAATAGAAGAGTATGACAATTTTATATTATGCTACACGGGACAAACGTCTGGCTTGTATGGTGTAGGCTTTTTAATAAAAAAATGCCACAAACACAACATAGAGAGCTACATTGGATATCAGAGAGAGTCGCTATTTTAAACTTGGTATTCGAAGATACGCGGTTGTCAATTATACAAGTTTATGCCCCTACGGAAAAAGCTATCAAAGACGAAATTGACAATTTCTACTGTAAACTAAACAAAGCGATAGATATATCATATAAAGACTTCATACTCATGGGAGACTGGAATGCGAAAATTGGTAAACCAAAAAAGGAAGAATATCTAGTCACGAAACCAAATGGATATGGCGAGAGGAATGAGAAGGGACAGCGATTGATAGAATTTGCTATGGAAAACAAACTATCAATAGTAAACACATTTTATAAGAAAAAATTTAAAAAAACAGATGGACATGGCTCTCTCCTGATAAAAAATACAAAAATGAAATCGATTATGTTCTATCAAACCGTCCCCAGTTATTCCAAAATATAGAAGTTCTGAATATAAACTTCCCCTCAGACCACAGGCCCGTCAGAACAACGATATCGCATGCACAATCAAAGAAAAGCCGAACAAAGTACAATAACCATCAAAAGAAAACAATAACTACCGAACACGATATCTCTCAATTCAACGAGTGCATACATGAGACACTGAAAACACCACTAAATAAAACAGTCCAAAGCTATTACGACAAGATTGTCAAAGACATCACCAGAAGCCTGCAAGCAATTCAAAACAAAAATAAAGAACGAAAAGCACATAAAATTCTATCAGAGCGCACGCTACAGCTTATGGAGAGACGGAAGGAACGTCAGAAGGTAAAACCCAAAACAAGAGCAATCAAAAATGAGATCTCTGCCCTTTATAAGCTCACTAGCTGACCCGCGCAACTTCATTTGCGTTACATTTTCCTTTAATGCTCCGCTCCTATTTGTCTTAGCGTGATGATATATAGCCTATAACCTTCCTCGATAAATGGGCTATCTAATACTGAAAGAATTTTTCAAATCGGACCAGATTACCCCCTACATACAAACTTACAAACAAATGTTACCTCTTTATAATATTATTATAGATAAGTAAGTATATTAGGAATGATTACTCAAACCACAGATATAACACTATCGAAATACACATAATTCATACCGGAGGCACAAAGAAAGCTTACAAAGAGCTGCGAACACATAAAACATGGATCGAAAGTTTGAAACAGGGCAAAAAAACACAAAACAACCGTAATGACATCATCACTGTAGCAACACAATTTTATAAAAAAATATACAGTACCAGAGAAACAAGCACGGATGGAAGAGATCAATACTTAAGTCCCAACAATAGAAATCCACCAATACCTGAGATTGAAACAAGCGAAGTAATAACAGCAACAAAAACTCTTAAACCAGAGAAAAGCCCAGGTTCTGATGGCATCACAAATGAGATACTAAAAACCGATTCAGCAACTCTTATAGTTCACCTGACTGAACTGTTTAACCTCATTCTTGAAACTGGAGAAACACCCACCCAGTGGTCAGAATCTGACATTATCCTTATCTACAAAAAAGGTGACCCCAATGATATAGGTAACTACAGACCAATAAGCCTGCTTCCTACCATCTACAAGCTCATCTCTTCAATAGTAAATAAGAGAATATACTCTACTCTAGAAGCGCGTCAACCTGTCGAGCAAGCCGGGTTTAAAAAGGGATACTCAACGATCGACCACATACACACATTGGAACTTCTGATTGAGAAATACCGCGAAAAAAAAGACCACTCTACATTGCATACATTGATTACAGTAAAGTCTTTGATTGCGTATCACATAAAAACATTTGGGAAAGCCTAACAACACAAGGGGTAGAAAAATAATACGTTTCTGTAATCAAGAGTATATATAATAACAGCAAGAGCAGAATCAAACTAGAGACAGCTGGGCCTTGGTTCCCGATAAAAAGAGGAGTAAGACAGGGCGACCCTCTGTCACCATTGCTGTTTCTAGCAACACTGGAATCAATCATTAGTCAACTCAATTGGAAAAGCCGGGGTATTAAGATTAAAGATGCCTACCTAAGCCACCTAAGGTTTGCAGACGACTTGGTTCTTTTATCTAAAACAGGACAAGAAATCCAATATATGATAGAATCACTTAATGATGCCAGTAAACTAGTAGGTTTGGAAATGAATTTGTCCAAAACAATGTTGATGACTAACAGCGAAAAGAGAACAGTGTACGTTGGTAGCGAGCCTCTCAAATATACAGACAGATACATATACCTTGGCAAACAAATAAGCTTACACCACAATAGTAAAGATCAAGAAGTAGGACGCAGGACACACTAGCTTACCTGTAACAAATATTGGGCACTGAAAGACATATTCAAAAGCAGCATGCCGATCAGAATCTATCTTCTATCTATACTTATAATAAATCTGTAGAGATGAAATATATTTCCAAAATAACTATCAGGGGGTGATTAGGGATCGATACTGATGCCAAAAATGCAATCAGTAAAACTTTTGTCTGTCTGTCTATCAGTCTGTCTATCTATCTGTCTGTCTATCTGTCTGTCTGTCTGTATAACCGTTATAGAAACAAAAACTACTCGACGGATTTTAACGAAACTTGGTACAAATTCTTTTTCATACTCTTGAGCTGGTTATAGTATACTTTCATCACGCTACAATCAATAGGAGCAAAGCAGTGAAGGGAAATGTTGGGAAAACGGGAGAAGTTACTCCATTTTTTAAGCTCCCGTCCGTGTGCAACCTTAAAATTCAAAAATCATTTATTCAAATTAGGCTGAGGGCCAGCCCTTTTTGAACGTCAAGTTTTACAAAAGACAGTCCCCTAAAACGCCCGCCCGTCACCACTTCCTAGTGATTTAGCTGTGGAGAAGTGGTCAACAAACTCCCCAGCAACACAACTGTCTGTAACGTTTTAGGAACTAGAATTTTACAATAATTAATATGCAAAGTAATCCAAAATTCAAAATTCCTTCTAAAATTTACATGACACAATAATAAATATATACATTATTTATCACTTGTTAGCTACTAGCACTATGACACTAAAACAAAATACACACTTAAACAAGTGCTGGTATGTGGATTAAATAAGTATATAAAAAAAAAGACCGACATAGTCAGACAAATAAATAATAAAAAAAAAAAATATGAAAAAATATTATATGAACACATATAATCTGTCATAAAACTACTATATTATCTACTTAAACACAAGGAACATGATTAATCTTAATGGTTAAAGCTACACAGAAATCATGTATCACGGAAATGTTCTCCTTAAAATTATATAAAAAATATCCCACGACAACATATGTCTATCTTTTATGATTGACGCACAATAACACGTGAACTCCCGATAGCTTAGCAGTTCGAAGCTTTCTGATTACATTTTGTCTACTCTTACGTTTATAACACTCTCAGTCATCCCTAATTAAAAAAGTTAACATTTTTAACTATTTCATAAAAAAGAATCATAGAAATCGGTATAGAAACACCAAAGTTATACATGAAATACGCTAATAATAAGCCATCGCGCGTGAATACTGAATCATGCTTTAAGGATTATTTTTGTATTAGGTCGCGAACGCACAGGCAGGCGGCTTGCTTGGCGCCTAGAGGCTCGCGAGTAGCTTCGTAAAACGGCTTACGACAGTTTGCAATATCCTTTAATATACTGTCGGGGAATTCTCTGCCTGCGTCTGTGTTTCCGAACGCTTACAACCCTAATCTTTTCAAAGTTAGAGTGAACAGGCTAGTTCTCCTAATTCTATCTGCTAATACTATAAATGCGTAAGTTTGTGAGGATGGATGGATGTTTGTTACTCTTTCACGTCAGAACGCCTGAAAAGATCTTCATGAAATTCGTTACAAAGCTAGATTATAGCCTGCGCCATACTCATAATATGATACATCTCCGCTCAGTGGTATCCACTAAAGATTCCGTCATCTTTGAGAGGAGATGTTGAATAACGAAATTGTATTGGTTCTTTAAAACACTTATCCGATCTGCTTGTCTCGTCTGCGCTATGGTGGAGTCCGGTTCTAACGATCGTATAAAGACACCGCATAAACACTGTGTGTGTTAAACCACCAAACTTTTTATAAAAACAATACAACCTACTTCCACGTACTTTTCAACCTTCTTTTGACACGGTTGGCGCAGTGGTTGAGCGATTGACTGCTGTGCAGCATGTCGCGGGTTCGATTCCCGCACGGAACAAATATTTGTGCGACCTACAAGTATTTGTTACGAGTCTGGGTGTTTTTCTATCTATAATATGTATGTATTTACAAAAAAAAATGTATTTAAGTAGTTTATCAGCCATCTCGTTACCATAACACAAGCATTAGGTTGCTTAGCTTGGGACTATATGGCGTTGTGTGAAATGTCCAAGGATATTTACTTCCAAATAAAAAAACCAATACAAAGAAAAAAAATAACTTTAATTTCGGAAGTCGGTGTCAAAATACGATGAAACTAACAAAAACGCCTTTACCCCACGCACACCTAATAACACCACTGCAAAATCGCAGGAAAGCAAAATATGCAATTTCGATTACTAGCTCTTCAGAATTGGAACCCCAAATATTAAAAAAAACATTAAGGTGCTATTGTAATGATGTGCTAGTAAATTGCAATACAACTATCCCGTTGTTTTTTTCCCGTTCCCGTAGGAATTTCGGGAAATCCGCTCTTAGTGCTCTCCTACGGAGGGTAGAGGGCCTACATGCTAATTTCAGCTTTCTACGATCAGTAGTTTCGGCTGTGCGTTGTCTGTTAGTCAGTCAGTCACTCAGTAACGGAAGAGTTATGATGACAAAAAACCATCATCTGAGTAAACGAACTCCAGCTATTTCGATCGAATCCAACGTTCCTAACCGATTTTTATAAAATTTAAATGGGACATAATGTGGAAATGGATAAATTTCCCATCTAGTATCCTTTCAGATAAAACAAAAATTTTTCAAATCGGTTCATAAATGACGGAGTTATGAGGTTACAAACACACGACACATAAACGATTATGAGTATGATTATTATGAAAATGTGTTTTTGGGGAGTGCGCGACGGAATTAATTCACGACTTAATAATGCATAACTTAATTCCGGCAAGCCCTTTCCACCATCGGACCACAAGACGTACGGCGATGTGCCACCGGTACATGGTAGACATCCCACCTATTACGCACAAAACGTTTTGGGAATACATTCATTGTGCGTACAGCAAAGGAGTGGGATTCCCTGCAGGAGTCTGTGTTTTCTGATAGCTACAACCTAGGAGTCTTTAAGTCAAGAGTGAATAGGTAACTTCTATCCAAGCGTGCTCCACCTTAGACCGCATCATCGCTTCACATCAGGTGAGATAGCGGTCAAACGTACGCCTATCTATAGTAAAAAAAAAGTACAACCGAATTGAGAACCTCCTCCTTTTTAGGAAGTCGGTTAAAAAGGGTCTCGCAATAATGACAACCCGTTGCAAGCAGCAGGCGCAGACGAATGGTGTCGCCGTTTACTAACCGTAGGCTTTTTCCCGGACAATGCCGAGGTCTGGCTCTTTTAGCTAGCCCAAAGACGGACTCTGATCGACGACGCGTCGTGCGCTACCCGCATGCTGGTCCATAACAGCAGTGTCAAGGCGGGTGCGTTGCAGAAGTGCAAGGTGTTCTGCAGAGGTGCAAGGGGTTCTGCAGAGATGCAAGGTGTTTTGCAGAGGTACATAACGTTTTGAAGTGGTGCAAGGGGTTTTATAGAGGTGCAAGGGGTTCTGCAGAGGTGGAAAACGCTTGCAGAGGTGCAAGGGGTTCTGCAGAGATGCAAGGTGTTTTGCAGAGGTACAAAGCGTTTTGAAGTGGTGCAAGAGGTTTTAGAAAGATGCAAGGGGTTCTGCAGAAGTGCAAGGGGTTTTACAGAGGTGCAAGGGGTTTCATTTTTAACCGACTTCACGACATAGTTGCCAAGCGTTTTTCAGAGGTGCAAAGCATTTTTCTGAGGTGTAAAGTGTTTTGCTGAAGAACAAGTGGTTTTGCAGAGATGCAAGGGGTTTTGCAGGGGTGCAAAGCGTTTTGCAGGGGTGTAAAGCGTTTTGCAGGGGTGCAAAGCGTTTTGCAGAGGTTTAAGGGGTTTCGCAGAGGTGCAAGAGATTTGCCGATAAGTTTAAGTCGCATGTAATAGGGGGTGAGCTTATTGCCGTCAGTAAAAAACATAACCCTCTTCCTGGCGCAGTAGGGTAAAAAAGATTGACGTGTAAAAGTGTTGTTTTCAACCTGCTCACAAAAATAATGTAATTTTGGAGAATTTTATTCTCATAAGAACAATACATTGGTTCAACAATGAGATACAAAGTAATTGTTTATATCTAAATAAATACATTTTGCCTCCGATGCATGTTGGTGAAGCTATACAAAACAAATACTTAAGAAGTATGTTAATTGCCAACATTTAATATGCGGTATGACTACATTTCATAAACGTAATTTCTCAGTTTTAGTTTAAATCTGTTAATATAATTACAATCTTTTACGTCATTTGGTAGGTCGTTAAAAAGCTGTGCTCCTTCGAACAATGTGGTTTTTTACCGTAGTTGGTGCGAGCTTGTCTTCGTTGTAATTTATTTTTATTTATTTAGTTGTGTGATATTGTTTTTTTACGTAGTTGTAGCTTTGATTGTTCGCTGTTTGTGGTGATTTTTTTATAAGAATGCAGGTACCGTAGGTGTATAGTAGTTTGAGATTTAATATTTTTGTTTTTTCTAATAGTGTTTTAGTTGGAGTAAGGTAGTGATAATGGTATAATGTTTTTATAATCTTGTTCTGGGTTCGTTTTAAAGGAATTAGGATGGATTTTGCGGCAGATCCCCATATTTCAATAAGGTACTCGAGATGTGATTTTACTAATGAGTTATAAATAATAGTTCGTATTTACCTTGGAATATAATTTGAGATTTTGCGTAATGATGCTAGTAATGACATTAATTTTGATTTTACATGGTCGATGTGCAGTTTCCATGTAAGTTTGTCGTCTACCCTCAGACGAGATATTTTTCGTGGCTCGATCATTTTATTATGTCATTGTTTATAGTAAGAGGCCGGAAGCCTGATAAAGGTTTGTTTTTTGCGGTGAAAATCATGTACGTTGTTTTGGACGTATTTATTGTAAGTAAATTGTATTTTAGCCACTCACTGAGTATACCAAGATCTTTTTGAGCATTTGTTATATAAGTATGGATAGATTTATCGAAATAGAATAGACAGGTATCGTCCGCGTGTAAAGTTAGGTGACCCGTTAATCCCATTTTGTTTATGTTATTTATATAGATTAAGAAAAGTAACGAACTTAAAATTGAGCCTTGAGGACAGCCGTATGGTACGTTTTTTTATGGAACTATAGAATCTATCTATTTTAACTACTTGTTGTCTATTATGTAAATAAGATGTAAACATTTCTAGGGCTTTGTCTCTGACTCCTATGTTATTTAATTTCTGGAGATGTTTGTGGTGGCATACGGTGTGGAATGCTTTTTTTAAATCAATGAATACCCCCAATACTACTATAACAATACTAATAATAGTTACTAAGTCTACTGTAACTGTTAGAGTGATAGATTTCGAACGAAAGCCGTATTGTTCTTTCTCAAGAAGGTATGCATTTAAACGGCTGTACAAAACACGCTCAAATATTTTTGATAATACAGGTAAAACCGACACAGGTCTATAATTACCTGGATCAGTCGTGCTGCCCGATTTGTAAATAGGGCTAACTTTGGGGAAAATGCCGCGCATCATATTATATTCGTTTATACAGTTTGTTAATTTCGGAACAATTTTATTTTTGAGGCATTTGATCACCTTGGTACTAATTCCATCTATCCCAGTACTTGTATTACTATTCAGACCATCAATTATTTTAAAAATTTCATCCTCAGTGCAAGGAGTGATAAACTCACTCCTTCTTTCATGAGTTACGTTTTCAGTATATAGTATAATGTACTCTGTGAGTTACGTCGTGTGAATGGTTTTGTTCGTACATAAGAGTGTTGCCATCGTTCGCGTGATATACCTTTAGCTAATTCCTGGCCTATTGATGAGAAAAATGAGTTAAATAGATTACATATTGCGTTACCTTCAGTTATAGGTCCTGAGCTCGACATTAGTTAATAATAATAACTAATGACTTAATATAACTTCATTGAGTGTGCAAGTCACCTCCTGCCATTTAAAAGCCGTGTATATTGTTTGTGGTCAGGCAGGGGCCAATAGTTCTATAATAAACGATTATCATTCCACTAAGCCACCCAAACCCATAGCGTGTCATTTTTTGTTTCCTAATTCTGCAATAGTACTGCGCCAACCGGGGATTGTCCTTGGGAATACTTTCAGTGCATACAGGGATAATCGCCGGTTGGTGCCCCATTACATTTGAAATGTCTAACGGGGCCTCTGCGAGTTGGTTTCGGCCCCCCGTACGCCTACCAAAGGAACGGGTCTCCAGGGGCCCGAGAAAAAAAATAAAAAAAAATGAAATAATAATAATGTCCTTGGACATTTCACACTACGCCATATAGTCCCAAGCTAAGCAACCTAATGCTTGTGTTATGGTAACGAGTTGCGGAGGAGCATTGCTTTCTTTGATTTTGTTTAGGGCTAAGTTATTAATAAGTTCCCACATCTTTTTTGGTTGATTGTTATTGTTGTAGAATAGGTCGTAATAGTATTTTTTTCTTGTGTGTCTTGATCTGGTTTTTACTGCGTCTCGTTGATTGGAAAAGGTTTTCTATATGTTTACGTCTTTAGGATAAGATTTTGTCTGTTGCCATAGGTTGTTACGTAAACCGAATCAATAATAGTTCGGTTTATCCAATCGTTCTGAGGTGGATTTAGAATTTTTGTCTTGTCGGTTTTGTTGTTGTTTACATGTTTTGTGATAAACCGCTCGAGGTGATAGTAATCATTTTCTTAATTTATGTAATTATCTGTTAGAGCGTCGATATATCATTTTTCATAATTTATTGCTTTGTATTGGATTTTTTTTATTTTTTTTTGTGGCTTTAGACTGCCTATTTCCAAATATATTTACTTATAGTCAGACAAGCATGACGCGATCATGGAGAAGTTAAATGAGTGGTTACTTATGTTTGTGCAAACATGATCCAGTATAGATATTGTAGTCGAGGTTTCACGTGTACTGTATAGGTAATTAATTTTGTTTAGTATTTGATATCCGTTTCCTTTGACTTCGTTCAGGTATTTTGTGACGTAGTTGTCCGCGTTGAGGAGATCAATGTTAAAGTCTCCAAATACAATTGCTCGCCTTCTCTGCTCTAACTATGCGGAATACGTCGTTAAGAAATCATTATTGTTTGAATCACCTGGTTTATAAATCACTCCACAAGTAGTGGTTTCCATTTTCGCATAATTCTTCCGTTACGTCGTATTTTATTGAGTCGTGTGTAACACGTACCACCACAAATATATCACATTGAAAACACACTTGCAAGCTATATTTTAGATTATCTTTATTCGTATAGTAACTTCTTTAATTATATTATTGATTGTTTGTTTTCTTTATGTTTAAATTACTAGATTTGTATTTCTTTGTTATGGAAGAGCGGGGTTTCCCAACACAGGCATTACTTGCTTAAAGGGAAGCTCCAAACACTGAAAACACGTATGTAAACAGCTAATGAAGCAATAAATATTTTTGTATTTGTATTTTTGTGTATAAAAATTGATACCCCTCCACCTTTTCGTGTTTTCCTATAGTTGTAAACATGCTTGTAGTTTGGCAACTAATATAATTTTAAATCGGCTTCAGAAATAATCCAGGTCTCCGTGAATACTAATAAGTGGGTAGTTTTTGGTATCGCCCTAATAATACATTTGATTTCATCGAGCTTATCAATTTTGCGAATACTTCGTAAATTAGCATAAAAAAATCTGAGTGATGATGGGTGTAACCGTGTAAGGGTATGTCTTCATATTTTTTGACGATTTGATGGCTTAGTTTATCTGTGTGTTTTCCATTGTGTTGTAAACCTCCTTCAAGTTTTTTTGGTTAGTAATAATTGTAGGTTTTCCTTTTACATATTTAATAATAAGGTATTTTTCTCCGTCATCAGCTATACGTTTTTTAAGTTCTTGGTCAGTGGGTCGCTTCTTTTATAGATTGTAAATATTGTTTTTGAGTTGGGGTTAAATCTGAGTAAATTTGTATATTCTCGGGTAGTTTAGTTTTTGTCCGGAACAGGTATTTAGGTTTTTCTGTATTGGTAAAACATACTTTGATGGGCCGGTTCATGTTTGTGATATATTTTCCCAATCTTGTGGTTTTAATTGGCTTCGGACGGTCCTCATATAGTGTGGTTAGTACTTTGTTTACTTCTTTGTAATCGTAATTTTGTCGTGCGTTATAGTTCTTGTCACTTTTTCCGATATACCCACAATAATTATATTTTTCTCGCGTTCACTTCGATTCTTGAGTTCCAAGATGAGGTTTTCGTGATGTAAGAAGGGCGTTTTGTCGGATGTACTTTCGATATTTGTTTGGTTTTTCATTTGGAGAATTTCACTTTCTAAACGTTTAAGTTTGTCTTCAGTTATTGCGTTTTTGTATTTAATAGTTTTATTTTCGGTGTTTATTTCATCGAATTGTTGTTTAAAGTTTTTTGTGTTTGATTATATCGATTTAATTTCTTGTTTGATCTCAAAGATTTCTTCTCGTATGAGGTTCAAGTTTTCTTTTTGAGTTCTTCCAAATTCCTCCAGAAACTTCATAATGTCTGTGCGAAAGTTGTCAAAGTCTAATTTGTAGTCGGTTTCTTCAGTGCGCTCTTTTCGTTTTCTCTGACAGATGTTGGTTTGGTATTCATTGTCACCAAGTGTAGATAAGTTCGGTACTGATCCGCTACCGCCCTCGCTTCCGCTTGTTAACATGCCACTAGGCGGTGTTTTCTGTCGGCTCATTGCGTTGCCAGTTCGCGCAGGTGCGAGTGCGATGCCAATAGTTTTCTGTCTTTACTCCTGAGGTGAGCGTGCTGCGCACTCGCCGTGTACCACCAGAAGAAGAACAGTGACTCTTAACACTGTGATCTTAAGGGTTAATTTTGAATGCGGTAGATGTTTTACAATTTAATATTTTTGCAATAACAAGCGTAACATGTCTGCTCCCAACAAGCACTCGAAGCGTTTTTTTTTTCAACAAATTAATCTAGATAATTATTATTACATTTATTCATTTCGTCATTTACAAACAGGTATTTTGAAACCTACTTAAAGACACGTCTACACGAAATCAAATCAAAGTTTTGTATCGGAACGCTGTGATCTCGGCGTCACTCTCGATTTGAGTCGAAAAAAAAAAAGTATTTGTGATTTGCTTCTTCGTGTCTCGCGTGGCTGATCCCACAGGAACTGTGCACGATTCCAGGGTAAAAAGTAGCCCGTGCCACTTATCTCTGTTCGTTTCTACCAGTGAAAGAACTTTCATAATTGGAGCAGTTGTTCCAAAGACTGCTTGTTACAAAAATTTGAACTAAAAAAGTCCAGTGCGGTGTACCAAAGTTAATAATACAAAAATTTGAACTAAAAAAGTCCAGTGCGGTGTACCAAAGTTAATAATACCACCTGATATCATTTATCAGCATGCTGCTTTGAAAACGCCTTAGGTTTATCTGAATACAGGGTTGCAGAATTTGTTCTAGAGAGTCACCGCGGCCTTGGAACGCAAAGAGCATTAGGAGGAACACGGATGGGTTTTAGTCAGTAAGAGTCTGACACCCCTTCTGCTCTGCCCAGAGCGGGATGAGTCATTTGATGAGTACTCAACCTAAACAAACAGGTTTAAGGAAGACAGATTTTTGAGCTTGGTAGCTTTGCAACATTATTCAAATAACGTTTTTACCATCAGCATAACTACTATTGTCTTTTTTTAGTTTGTTCTGAGTAAAAAAAATATTCTTGTGAATATAAATTCTTGGCTATTAGAATATATTGTTGCTTAAAGTTAGCACGTTTGTGTGACCTGTTCCTCAGTGATTCTTCTCCACGTGCTGATGGAGAATATTTTTTGAACAATGAAGAATTTTATAGTGTTGTCGTGTTTGTTACATGTCTGTTATGGTGTTATCTATAGACTCAATGGTGAGTGACATTTTACCTGAAAGATTTTGAGTTGCTTTCAATATGACCAAATTCTTCAGATAATATAATATTCTTGTTTTAATGTGTGAATTATTTATTTAAGAAAATAGCTTGAATTGCAGAATGATGGAGTACTAAAAGAAAGATTTGCAAGAATGTGTCTCGTAAAGTTTTGGGGAGAATGATTTGCTAGTTCTGCTACCATTTCCAATAGTTTGTGTGAAGAAAGATTTTTTGTCTGATTTTGTGTAATCCTACTAATATTATAAATGTGAAAGTTTGTATGTTTGTATGTTTGTATGTTTGTATGTTTGTATGTTTGTATGTTTGGATGTTTGTCCGTCAATCACGCAAAAAGGGCTGAAGGGATTTGGATGAAATTTCGCACATATGTAGGTCACATCCTGGAATAACACATAGGCTACTTTTTATCCCGATAAAAGGCATAGCTTAATGGCAGCGGAGGAGGAAGTGGAAATCAGACGTTTCTGCTGCCTTAGTACTTCAGATTCACAAGTACCAGGAGAGCATAAACATGTCGAAATATTTTCGGGTCTGAATTTGTGAGCGCCAAAGATTCTCGAGTACCAGGAGAGCAGACATAATGTCAAAGTATTTTTGGTCAGGTTTTTTTTTTGCTGGAAAAAAGATTGGCTTTCATTGCAAGCGTTCATGTTTGTATGTTTGGATGTTTGTCCGTCAATCACGCAAAAACGGCTGAAGGGATTTGGATGAAATTTGGCACATATATAAGTCACATCCTGGAATAACACATAGGCTACTTTTATCCAGGTAACATACATGACTTAATGGAGACAGAGGAAGAAGTTGAAGTCCAAAGTTTCTGCTACCTTAGTACTTCAGATTAAAAAGTACCAGGAGAACAGAAACATGTCAAATTTTTTTACCGGGCTAGAATTTTATTACGAGTGCTAAGAGATTCACAACCACCAGGACACCAGCAACATGTCAAATTATTTTTGGGCAAGATTTTTTTTAAGCAGAGCAGAAACTTTCGGGTCTGGAATTCAGAGCGCTACAGATTCACAAGTACCAGGAGAGCAGAAACATACCGAGGTATTCCGGGGCCGGAAACATATCGGAAGTTTTTTTGGGGCTTGAATTAGATTCACAAGTACCAGGAGATTAGAAATATTTCGAAGTATTCTCCGAAATGCCTCGACATGATTTTGCTCTTCTGGTACTTGCGAATCTATAGCGCTCTTAATTTCCAGTCCTCAAAAACATCGGCATGTTCCTACTCTCCTGGTATTTGTGAATCTGTAGCGCTCGTAATTATGGCCCCGGAATATCTCGACATGATTCTGCTCTGTTGGTACTTGAGAATCTATAGCGTTCACAATTTCCAGCCCCGAAAATACTTCGACAGGTTTTTGCTCTCCTGTTACTTGTGAATCTTTAGAGTTCATTAATTTTAGTCCGAAAATAAGCTTCGACATGTTTCTGTTCTCTTGGTATTTTTTAAACTTCACCGCTCACAACTACGGCGCTGAAAATAAATCGACGTGTGTCTGCTCTCCTGGTTACTTGCGGGAATCTATAGCGTTCACAATTTTAAGCCCAGAAAATACTTCGACATGTTTCTGTTCTCCTAGTACTTGTGAAAATATAGCGTTCACATTTCCAACGTGGAAAATGCTTTGACATATTACTGATCTAAAGAACTTGTGAACCTAAAGCGCTTATAATTCAAACCCCAAAAAAACTTCCGAGATGTTTCTGCTCTCCTGGTACTTGTGAATCAATAGCGCCCATAATTCCAGCCCAGAAATACCTTGACATGTTCCTGTTTTCCTGGTATTTGTGAATCTGTAGCGCTCGTAATTATGGCCTCGGAATATCTCGACATGATTCTGCTCTCCTGGTACTTGAGAATCTATAGCGTTCACAATTTCCAGCCCGAAAATAAGCTTCGACATGTTTCTGTTCTCTTGGTATTTTTTAAACTTCACCGCTCACAACTCCGGCGCCGAAAATAAATCGACGTGCGTCTGCTCTCCTGGTTGCTTGCTGATCTATAGCGTTCACAATTTCCAGCCCAGAAAATACTTCGACATGTTTCTGCTCTCCTAGTACTTGTGAAAATATAGAGTTCACAATTCCAACGCGGAAAATCCTTCGACATATTTCTGATCTAAAGTACTTGTGAATCTAAAGTGCTCCCCCAAACAACATGTTTATATGCTTTCCTGGTACTTGCGAATCTATAGCGTTTTTAATGTCCAATCCGTCCGTCCGTTTGTGTCAATATGATTCTGCTCTCCTGGTACACAATTTCAAGCCCCGAAAATACTTCGACAGGTTTCTGCTCTGATGTTACTTGTGAATCTTTAGATTTCATTATTTTAGCCCGGAAATAAGCTTCGACATGTTTGTGTTCTCTTGGTATTTTTTAAACTTAACCGCTCACAACTCCGGCGCCGAAAATAATTCGACCTGTGTCTGCCCTTCTGGCTATTTTCGTGAATCTATGTATAGCGTTCAGAAAGTCCAGCCCAGAAAATACTTCGAGATGTTACTGCTCTCCTGATACTTCTGAATCTGTAGCGCTCATAATTCCGGCTCCGAAATGCCTCGACATGTTTCTGCTCTCCTAGTACTTTTGAAAATATAGCGTTCACAATTCCAACGCGGAAAATGCTTCGACATATTTCTGATCTCTTGGTACTTGTAAATCTAAAGCGCTCATAATTCAAGCCCTGAAAAAACTTCCAAGATGTTTCTGCTCTCCTGGTAATTGTGAATCTGTGGCACTCGTAATTCCGGCCCAGGAATACCTCGGTATGTTTCTGCTCTCCTGGTACTTGTGAATCTGTAGCGCTTGGAATTCTAGGCAAGCGTGCTCCACCTTAGACCGCGTCATCGCTTAAAATCAGGTGAGATAGCGGTCAAACGTTTGCCTACCAATAGTAAAAAAAAACCAGTCCCTAAAATACTTCGAAAAGTTTCGGCTCAAAAGAAATCTTGCCCAAAAATAATTTGACATGTTCCTGGTCTCCTTGTAATTGTGAATCTTGAGTATTTTAAACTTAACCGCTCACAACTCCGGCGCTGAAAATAAATCGACGTGTGTTTGCTCTCCTGGTTATTTTCGAGAATCTATAGCGTTCACAATTTCCAGCCCAGAAAATACTTCGAAATATTTCTAATCTCCTGGTACTTGTGAATCTAAAGCATTCATAATTCAAGCCCCAAAAAAACTTCCGATATGTTTCCGGCCCCGGAATACCTCGGTATGTTTCTGCTCTCCTGGTACTTGTGAATCTGTAGCGCTCTGAATTCCAGACCCGAAAGTTTCTGCTCTGCTTAAAAAAAATCTTGCCCAAAAATAATTTGACATGTTGCTGGTGTCCTGGTGGTTGTGAATCTCTTAGCACTCGTAATAAAATTCTAGCCCGGTAAAAAAATTTGACATGTTTCTGTTCTCCTGGTACTTTTTAATCTGAAGTACTAAGGTAGCAGAAACTTTGGACTTCAACTTCTTCCTCTGTCTCCATTAAGTCATGTATGTTACCTGGATAAAAGTAGCCTATGTGTTATTCCAGGATGTGACTTATATATGTGCCAAATTTCATCCAAATCCCTTCAGCCGTTTTTGCGTGATTGACGGACAAACATCCAAACATACAAACATGAACGCTTGCAATGAAAGCCAATCTTTTTTCCAGCAAAAAAAAAACCTGACCAAAAATACTTTGACATTATGTCTGCTCTCCTGGTACTCGAGAATCTTTGGCGCTCACAAATTCAGACCCGAAAATATTTCGACATGTTTATGCTCTCCTGGTACTTGTGAATCTGAAGTACTAAGGCAGCAGAAACGTCTGATTTCCACTTCCTCCTCCGCTGCCATTAAGCTATGCCTTTTATCGGGATAAAAAGTAGCCTATGTGTTATTCCAGGATGTGACCTACATATGTGCGAAATTTCATCCAAATCCCTTCAGCCCTTTTTGCGTGATTGACGGACAAACATCCAAACATACAAACATACAAACTTTCACATTTATAATATTAGTAGGATATATATTCCACAAATGGGTACATGGACCACATTATGGATTATGAAATCCAAAATGTCGTACAGAGTAATAAAAAAATATAAGAGGTATTTTTATATATACCTAAAACATTACATAAAAATACCTTTTATATTTTAAAATTAAAAAAAAAATTAACAAACAAAATAAAAGTACCTGTTGAATATATAAAAATGTTGTAGAAAGAGTCTTGTATGGCCCAAATTAAAAAAAAATAGACAGTCTAAAATAAACATTTATAGTGTTAGGTGCTTTTACATTGGTTTCAAAGAAATGTGGCATCTCAATGCACATGGTTTACGTTTATTAGGTAACTACTTCAGGAACAATTTTGGGGCTTGAAAAACAGACAAATATGTGTAGATAGTTTTTGTTACCAGGGGAGCTAAAAAGGCCACATTAGGAGAATCATATTTGAATCAATATGTTAATCACACAAACGATCTGTTAAATTTCCTTTTCATCTTTATCACTAATTGGTTCAAGGTTGATTGGGATTTCACAGTGACGGATAGCGTGCTTTGCTTTCTGAGTCTGCTAAAGTGGCCTTTTAAGACCCGCAGATTAGTCAGTTTTATCTATTTAAGTTGCATTTATACAATACTAGCTGTCCCCCGCGGCTTCGCTCCCGTCAATTAAGTATTCATTGCACATAGAGTTTTCATTATTTTTAATATGTATTCTGCTATTCGGGTCGGAGACAAATCCAACGAATCAATAACCATGAAAATTGGTTCAGCAGATCTCGAGTTATAAGTGTTGTAACAAACCCGTCTTTGTTTTATATACAGGGTTATTTGTAAAACACCAGAAACCTCTTAGGCAGTGAAAGTACACATGATTATAAGCAACTTTTGTTTTGGTAAAACTCCGAAATCTCGAAAAAAATATCAGCTGTTTCATACATTTTCATTGGCTAAATACTGCATTTTGTATGAAACAGCTGATATTTTTTTCGAGATTTCGGAGTTTTACCAAAACAAAAGTTGCTTATAATCATGTGTACTTTCACTGCCTAAGAGGTTTCTGGTGTTTTACAAATAACCCTGTATATATATAAGATATAAGATTTTTGACAATTCTAAATGGAATTACTTTTTTCTCTTTATTCATCTTGTATACATACTTATTTTCTACATTTTATTTTTATAAAATACAAAACAGAAAACAAAAACATTTTAAAATACAAAAAAAAAAAAACAGTAGCCCACCGGTATCGGGAACAGGGTCCAAGCTGCCGGTGGCCAAGGCTCCAGGGAGAGGAACCTCCTAACAATGTGAGCCGTGTCAAGAAGTACCACTTTCTGACCCAGCTGCCCAACGAGAGCATCTTGAGGTGTTGGTCGAGCCTCTTGGCTATTAAGCCGTTAGCTGTAACAACTATCGGTACAATGATTGCAGAGTCCACTTCCCACATGTCGACAAGTCAATATACTTGATTTGTTTATCTTTCGCGGCTTTCACGAGGTTCTCGTCGTGCGGGACGGTTATGTCTACAATCATTGCACGCCTCACTATTCGGTCCACCACCACTATATCAGGCTTATTAGCAACAATAGTCCTAGGTCGATCTCAGTACAATGTGATATCGCCATTAACGAGAACTGGGTCGGGCGCATATCTGTAGTACGGCACCTCCGACTGCACAAGAGAGTATTTCAGAGCAAGTTGCTGATGAATAATCCTGGCTACAAGGTTGTGCAAGTATTCTCCGTTAGCTAGACGAGAACAACCAGAGATAATGTGACGAATTGATTCTCCCGGACGGTGACATGCCCGACATAATTATGTCGACCGTGCCGTCCTTCACAATAAATCTCCGGTAGTTATTCGTTATGAATTATTTTTTTATTATTACTGAGGTCACCCAACGAGATGAGAGATAACTAAGACGAGCACCGTCTCACAGGTTTGATTGAAAAACACCCTTAAGCTACAATTCCGATCTGGGCGACCGCGACGCGCGACTGCAATGGGCGACAACCCCGCTCGCACCCAGAGCGGGAGGAGTCATTGAATGATTTCCCATCCCTAAAAAAAAAAAAAAAGGGTGGCGTTACTTTCATCTAAGGACGATATGTTGGTAGATTTTAGACTAGATGTAAAAACCCACCTGCGAATGATGCAAGACACCAATCGAATAAATATAACGGATATTGGGAGCGGGTGCCGGGTATCTCTGTAAGTAATACTTACGAAGATACGCGAGGTGTGACGCCCCGCTTCTCCATAAACGAGCGCTAACACTAGACTAGTCCCGACTTACGCCGTAGTCAGTCAACAAAACAATTGAAGTCATTTAAATATTAGTTGTTTTCTGCTTCGGTAATAAGATGTGGATTTCTTAATTAAATCAAGACATTTTAATAAACTTTAATTAGTCAGTTTTAAGAGGCGCTAGTTGATATTAAATGCAAGGTTATAAACACTTTGCTATAGAATTTTAATTAATTGTATGTGATTATTTCTAGGAAGTACTCTTTTAACAATACGCTATAACGGTCTCTGCTGAAGTTGTGGGTGTACGAAATTGTCGAAATTTCCGATTGGCTGGTTTTTGCTCTAAACCAGTTGTAATTTCGAAACTTTCTGAAGTCCGAGAATGGAAAAATGTCAGCAAAGACCAATGGCCTGATGTAAAATCACGATAAAAAACGAGTTGTGCACACATAAATGTACGGGACAGTCGATTTTTAAAATTGACTGTCCCGTACATTAATGTATGCGGGGGCATTCGTTCCGTTGTAAAAGTTGTTCATAATCATGAGCGCAATTATCCCATATTCCGATTTGGCGTTTAAACCGGTACGCTCTGTATACTGATGCTATTTGTTAATCCAGAGACGGAGTACGCGCGCATGCCCCCCAAGTATGCGGTGGATCCGTTCGAGAAGTGCCATTGGGACCCCGACGCCGTCTACTGCTTCGGCGAGTTCGTGCTAGTCTCCGACACGCCTAGCCCGCTACTCGCTATGATACACGTAAGTTAGCTACTGATAGTAATATGACAGGTAAATTATGACGACACGGTTAGCGTAGTGATTGAGCCATTGGCTGCTGCGCTGTGTGTCACGGGTTTGATTCCCGCACGGAACAATAATGCTCTACAGGTACATAGTTATTCCGGGTCTGGCGGTTTGTGTGTTTGTGAACGCCCCACAACCGGCAACGGTTTGTGAAACCCACAACACAGAACCAGAAATCCCTACTGTGGGGCAACATTTATATTAAAATAAAAAAAGAAGAAATAAAAAGTACCAGTCCATTTTGAAGATCATAAGGAAACCTGTACTTACAACTGATAAAGGTCTGAAAAGCCGGCTTCGATACCCGCAGGCAAGCGCAAGGAAATGCAGCTCTTGAGTTACCTATCCGTACGTATGAGAAGAAACCTTTGATCTGCAGCGGTACAGGCATGTGAAGAAAATATTTTAAGCATTTCTCTTTTATCGCCTTTCGTCCATTCATCGGATCTCGTCATTGAATGGTCGACCTGCTTGCCTGTCTCAAGGCTGTAAGTATTTGTAAAACTGCAATAGCTCACATTTTATAGTTTCAGTAAAAACTTTTTTTTTTACTACAGGAATATTCAGCGCACAATACAACCCATTTCAACCACACGAAAATACATCGCGGCCTCTGCGTCACACAATCGTGTACAAAATTCAACTTAACAAGTATGGACATAGCATCGGTCCTTGAGGGATGCCTGAATGAGTCCATGTACAACACATATCAATTGAAGACAAGAATTTCGGATTCGCACTTTTGTGACCAGCCCCGAAAAGACATGCAACCAGATAATTTGGATATTGCTGTTGGCATCATTTGTGGCTTGATCGTGCTAGTCAACCTTATCGGAAGCGTGTGTGTAGTCTATTGTGGAGGAAAGAAAGATAGTGGTAAGTGTGCACTTCATTGTTTAGTTAGATTGACACTACTGTCGACCTTTTGTTAAATCTGTTAAGGGGTACGGAAGTCCACTGGATGCTCAACACAAGATCGGCCGATGTGGCGACGCTTGTGGAGTGTTTTGTGCATATAGTTCATGTCTTTCGACTGACCTAGTGATGATGAAATCTTAATGACAGTTTCCAGGTTTCTTCTTTGCTTCTCGATAAGTCACAACTGGAGGAAACTGACGGCGTCGGTTGCGGAAAATCAGGATCCTCGTTTAAAACGGTTGAAGTCGATTCATGGTATTAGGTACTAACTTAAAAAAATTGGCGTAACTTTTTAATCTTAACTCATCTTTGAATTGACTTTCACATTTATATGAGTAAGGGCCTCTTTCACCACCCTTGAGTAAAGTATCGAGTAGACTAATCGCCACTTAAAGTCATACGTAACTGCACGTGTCAATTTCACGACGTTCGAGTAGCACTAATCAATGATTAAACTGACCAGTAACTTACTTGCCACATCGTCTGCCAATTAGCGTGTTTACTTGACGGGTAACAAATTTTCACTATGCATTTTTGGAAATATCTCGAAAACCATAAGTCCTATCAACTCAATTCTTTTTGTAAAGGTGGTTTTGGGTCAAGACCTTTATTTTAAAACTAATTTCAAAACCCTATCACTTAAAACAAAAAATCACATTTTCAATCTACGTAATTATTCACAGTACAAAAACCTTACATCTAAATTCGCATTTAAACTAGAATCTAACTAAACCTATGATGCGAAAATATCCTTATAACACTAATTAGAGAATGCTAAACCTAATCTAATCTGATTCAATTATAATTCTAATTAGTTTACCTTACTATTTCCTTGTTTGATACGGTCGCGTCCACCATTACTTGCGCCTATGGACGCGGACGGGGTCTTATCGCCGACACTAACACAGTTTGGTATTTCTGTACAAGTGAAAAGTTTTCACTTCTATCAATTATCCATGATAATTTATAAAAAAAAATCCACACGCAATCATTTCCTAACCAAAAACACAACAAACAATACACAAAATGAAATGACAAATGACAGCTAACCTAACAATGACACTTGACGAGTAACGTTGACGTAATATTGAACGAATGCAACGTATGATTTGTTAAGTCATTCACTTAACCGGTAAGTTGTTACTCGAAGCCTTATTTTCGCTTGTGAAATTGACAGAAGATACTCGTAAGTTTTACTTGCCGATTAACTTTAATTGGGAAGTAACTAATCAACGCTTTACTTGGAGATGGTGAAAGAGGCCCTAATATTTATTTCTCAGGATTTTGTCATTAAAATTTGTAAAGTTAACAACTTAATGTTTTTTTTTAAAGTTAGTTAAGAGCGCTTTCACATTTTTTCTTGAATTTTAGCGTTTTATTCGAATTTTGATGTGTGATTTTGCTTTAAATATAGCCTTAAAAAAAAAACAAAGATATGCCTACGATAGTTTGATCATTTGTCTTGGGAGTATAATACATAATATAATATGTGTGCTTATGGTATCAAATGGGTGTTTGTTTGGCACTAGTAATAAGATAACCTTGTAGAAAGCCTTTGGATCAAAAGCGTTTTAACCATAATTTTTCACTTTCAGAGCCCTGTCTATGGTTTTTGTGATCATGGCGCACTCAATGCTTGCATGTGTGGCGTTCATAGACAATTCAGAATATTTGGAAATGGTACGTGGAAGAAACATAATTATGTTCGGTGCTTGACTTTATGTTAAGCAAATTCAAAAATATTATAATCATGTTATATCAAGACGAAGATGGAGGGACAATCTCCTACCGGAAAGACTGACCCCCAATGGCAGAGCAAGCTCTGCCCAGCAAGATTAGATTTAAATTCCTTAATTTTACTAAAACATAAAATTCAGTCAAGGCTATGTTCTCAATTCGTTTCATTTTCAGATGTACCATTTCGTGTCCCTGAAAGTAGCGTTAAGCGGGACTATGATAATACAGACATTTCTTGTGATGTCCGGGTTCCTGCTGGTCTACAACGCTCTGCTGCACGGCGAGAAGCGCCCTATCACGTGGAGGATGCTGCCTCAGTTGATTTTACTGAGGTGGTTAAGGTGAGATTCATTCGTCCTGTTTCTAAAATTCTCGATGGCTACAAATTATTTATTTAGCTACAATAAACAAAATTAGAAAATTTTCTTTTAAAAGTTCGAGTCGCTCTCGCGTGCAAAGGGTTTCGAACCAATTTCATTTTTAAAATGTTATTTTATCATTTCAGACATCTTATAGGTTTACCTGTAATCTTTAGGTATAGAAATATTATCTGCAATTTTTTCAAAATTTTAGGCTCAGTAGTTTTGGATATAAGGGTCTAATTTGATGAAATCACAACAGCAACTAAGTGAACGCTTGTTTGAGGCGGGGGAGCTACTGGATTTTTTGAAGTGCAATGCAGAGAGGTATAAGTCTTTGACTAATAATCTCTCACGCAGCTGTGTCAACCATTCATCACCTCCCCTAACCCAAATTGGCATGTCTCCACCGGTGTTGGCTCTTCCATTAGAAACCTGTGTCAAGACATCAGAAAATAAATCTATCTTTTTTTTGTGATGAATTAGGGTCTGGCTTTGGAAAAATACTACATAACTACTTAAGCCATAGTTTTACCAACCATAGTTATCATAATATGAGTTTTAAACAAATGGTTAAAAGAATCTTAAATTCAAATCTTGCTGATTATTCACAAATTATTCTTCTATTAGGGAATAGTACTGGTATTACAAGAAAGGACATAGTGGATGGTGTTGACTCTTTATTAAAGTTAAAAATAGGAAAGCTGATGTTATGTGCTTTTCATTACTCAGATAGTTTATCAGCTGATCAAATTGTTTTGAATAACTTCAAAACAATTTGATTTATAATTATGAAAAAAAAAACCTGAACAACCCTCACAGTAAGCCTTTTTATTTCGTATGTCACACGATACAGAAAAAAGCTTTTTTTATTTATTTTCTAGTTCTGTTAAACCCCGAAAAGTGACCTCCACACTCAAAATTAATTAATTAAGTAATGTTTGGGTTACAGAAGTCCATAAGTATACCAAATTTCAATAGAATCGGTTCAGTAGATCTGGAGAAAACGGACACCCTTGTGATCCTATAAGGTTTAGTTTTTTGTTCGTAACTTACCAAAACTAATAACAGTCTAAAATACATCGAATAATGTCTACGCAACACGAACCCATTATTTGAAGCCCGTTTGTGGTAGACGATCGATGTAATTGATCGACGGAAGAATGGATCAGTCCAAGTAGATCAACAGGTCCTTCTACACCAAAAGCTACCACATCGATCGCATCGATTAATCTCATCATACGGGAATCGTTCAATCATTTGAGTGGTGATAACAGCCTAATTTGAAAACCACTCACCGTGAAAACACCAATGCAGTGGAGTGAACTCGAACACTATCATTCCATCTTGATAACATGGATTGACAGCTCACTTCATGATCACTTCACTCAAACCTTCTCGGTGAGATGTGTACAGAATCTCACTGCACCGGTCGTATCTGTAAATATATCCATCGGTCTCAGCCCCGCTGGGAACGCCTGACCACTGCCTGGTGAAATCCGTGTTGGCCTGCTCTCCTCCAGATAACGAGTCCTAGAGGCACGAGACGAGTATGGCGATTCGAGTTAGCAGATTAGAATGAGATGCGGCATTTTTTTGCATCTTATCCATGGCGGCAAGTGTGCTTCTCCTCGGGTGACCCCTCGTGCTGTGCTGACGTGATTGGGAACGTGATTCGGCGGGGGATTGAGTATTTTATTCCATTCTCTGACATCCCGCTTGGTCACAAATCGTGGCCTTGATGGTTATGCAGAATGCGCCCACGCTGAGGCCTGTAAAGAGTCTGTTTACCAAGCATGGATCAAGGCCCGCGACTGAAAGTTTAATGCACATAGAGTTCGCGCGCGCCCGGAAAAGAGCCTTTAATTCTGCTGCTAAATTATGCAAGTGTGTTATACATAGGGCACGTTTTGACCATGTAGGACGTATCGGGGCCAAACTATCAACGCACCCTCCGGGTAGTAAGCAGTTTTGGTCCCTGTCGAAAGCAGTTGTAACAAATTTCTGTCGACCCACTTTGCCTCTAATGTTGAAATCTGATGGGTCGCTGGCTCATTCTGCAAGTGAGAAAGCAAATTTATTTGCATCTTTTTGCAAGAAATTCGCGTCTGGACGCTAGCGCCAAGCAACCACCAACTTTTCCTCGTTGTTCAGAATATTTTAATTTTTGTATAGCCGTTAATTTCTTTTGTTTGTTTATTTGCTGTTAGACTACTAAACGTTTTACTCACTGTTTACAGATTAACACCATCATTTGCAGTTATATTGGCTCTGACGATGACTTGGTTCCGTTATTTCACAAATGGTCCATTTTGGCAGGTCAGTTTTGTAACCTTTATTAATAAAAAATGCTGCCAACATTCCCAAGAAACGAAAATGTGTATAAGATCAAAATGATAATTTTTCAATAGTTAGGTCGGTCTTCTACAGATTGCACTTAAGTGAGTGTGCCTGTGCACAGGAACTCCACGACCTGATCCCACCGTCTACAATTATTATGCGCACAGCTAAAGTGTGGAACTCTCTGCCAACGTCTGTGTATCCGTCCACATATAAAAAGCCTTCAAAGCAAGAGTGAAAAGGCATCTTTTGGGCACGCTCGCTGCATCATAGACCTCATTGCTTGCCATCAGGCGTGAGTGGTCAAGAGATTAATAAAAAAAGCTAGATTTTATCAACTTACATGCCTGTAAACAGCTACCAGCGACAATGACTGTCTACAAGTCAAAATGTATGGATTGACCACGTGACATATTGGTAGCACTTGTCGATCCTTTTAAAGTCTAAAGGATCGACAAGTGACTTCTTCTTTAAATTGAAATTTTCTTAACATTAAGACCATCATTACATAAAGAAGAAGAATAGAAACATGCTTATTTAGACTCCTCAAGACCTTCTCTGAAAGGCACAAGAATAAACGGAGCAGTCATTGGACGGCTTTCATGCAAGCCCTTTAGATAAATTTCACACATAATGCTGAATATTTTAATTAGAAAACTATAACTCACAATTCCAAGATTTTGACATTTTCGCGCTGTCGCAACTTAAATTTAAAAGAATGCATGGTTTCACAATTTCTTGAGAATTGCCCATAAGACATTGGTTCGGTGGTGTTTACATTCTATAGTTTTTTCTTTTTTTTTCATTTTTTCTGTTCTCGTTTGACATGCGTTCAAATTCAAATTCAAATTCAAATTGTTTATTTTCATTTACAAGTTTACAACAGTTAGTTTATGATTGGAGCCTACTTTAAGCAAACAATGCCTGTATTAGAAGACTCCGCTCTTCCATAACAAAATATTAACTTAGACATCGGTAAGTAGACAATAATCTAATACAGACAAGATTGGCATAAGTACAGTTTGTGTGTGTGTGTGTGTGTGTGTGTGTGTGTGAGGGTGTGTGCGTGCGTGAGTGTGTATGTGTGTGTGTGTTGTGTGTTTGAGTGCCTGTGTGTGAGAGTATAAGTTATGTGGTTACTTTCAGGAGTTCTTCCGTTTCCTCATAAGTAAGTGGTTCGATCCAATTCGTTATCTTCATACTCTGATGTCACTTCGTGGACAATATTATGGGTTATACGTTTTCTCCTCTATAATATTAAAACTACTTTTCTGTAAATGCTGTAACGTATAACTGCTTTTTGTCCCAAATAAATAAAATAAAATAAAAATATCGGAAAGATTGATAGATTGCAATAAAATTGTAACAAAAAAAATGTTTATTTAGGACTGTGACAAACTATTAATATAAATAATTAAGTATAAAAGCTAAAAAGTTATTTCTGATACATTGTCTAGAGCTCAAGTTGTAATAATCCAAATCGCGGTGGTTTGCAGGAGATCGTTGGTAAAGAAGTGATGGACTGTAGACAGAACTGGTGGATGAGCCTGCTCTACATAAACAATTACAACGACGACTCTCAGTGTATGCAACACACGTGGTAAGTTCCCAATATTCATATGGATTGATGTTACTAATATACTAAAAATTGCTAAGTGCATGAGTGCTGCCGTAAACTGCCATCTATTAATAGGCTGCTGACAAATTGGTAGCAAGCTACGTCAATTATTTTGTGTTTGGCTGCAATTGAAAGCAGAACCTCTCGAATTTTAACAAAAATGGAAAAAATTGAATGTCATGTCAAGCTTCGTTTTTTGCGTTTAAAAACCATCAAAGGCGAGATAAGTACGCGTACGCGTTTTGGGAATACATTCATTGTGCGTACAGCTAAGGAGTGGTATTCCCTGCTTGAGTCTGTGTTTCCTGATAGCTACAACCTGCGAGTCTTTAAGTCAAGTGTGAATAGGTTACTTCTAGGCAAGCGTGCTCCACCTTAGACCACATCATCGCTTAAAATCAGGTGAGATAGTGGTCAAACGTATGCCTATCAATAGTAAAAAAAATACTGCACTATCAATTTCAATGGTTAAGAAGTGGTTTACTGAGTTCCGTTGTGATCGTATCAGTAAAGTGACGCCGAAAGTTCAGGTGGCCCAAAAAAGGTCGTCACGCCAGAAATCGTCGATAAAATCCATGGAATGACATTGGACGATCGGAAAACAAAAGTGCGTGGCTGAGGTTGTAGGATCTCAACTGAGCGGGTACATCACTTGTGACATGAATATTTGGATTTGAAAAAGCTATTTGCGCACTGGGTGCCGCGACTCTCGACCATAAGCGCAACCGTGTGACCACTTGAAAGGGTTGTTTATCGTTGTTCAGCCGTAAGGGAGCGTTCACATATACGTAAATTTTTACAGGATCCTTTTTAATGGATCCGTCGCTACTGGAGATAGTGTTCAATACGTACCTATACGCTAATAACACATACGTTTAAACGGACCTGTAAAACGGATTGCTGCTTATTTTGTCAGAACGGTATTTTCTACTGGATCCGGAATACTGTATTATGTGTGAACTCGCTCATACAACTACATACGCTAATAACATACACATTTTAACGGACCTGTAAAACGGACGTTAAATGAGAACGCAGCCTAATCCGAAGGAGTTCTTGCGCCGTTTCACAACCGTTGATGAAACATGGATACACCACAGTACACCTGCAGATAACGAGGAACAATCAAAACAGTGGGTTTCTCGAGGTGACCATACACCAAAGGAGGCCAAATTGTGTTTGTAGGCCAACAAATTCATTGCCACAATTTATTGGAATGTACACGGTATCACTCATGTCAACTATCTTGGAAAGGGTAAAACGATCACAGGTAAATATTATTTAGAGGTTTTGGACAGATTTGATATTGATTTGAAGCAAAAACGACCGCAACGCATGCGAAGTAAGAAGTGTTTTTTTTCTATCACAAAAATGCATGACAAAAATCATAAATTGGGTTACGAACTGCTACCGCATCTAGCATATTCTACAGATTTAGCCCCCGGGACTATTTTCTCTTTCCGTAACCGAAGAAATGGCTTATAGCTGGTAAGAGATTTGGGCCGAATGAAGTGGCCATCACCGAAAGAAACCAACAATTTTGAGAGCCCCGAAAAAAAAAATTTTTTTTTGAACGGAATATACAAATAAGAAAAACGATGGACTAGATGCATCGAGATTTTTTGCCGAACAAAAATATTTTATTCAAGAAGTAACCAATTCATGTTTAACGTTTAAGATTATTTGACAGCTATATTTAATACATAACTCATGGCTAAATAGCCAAAACGGCAATTATTGCTAAAAGTGGCCACTTTTAGCAAAAATATCGACTTTGGAAATTATTTATGTTCTAAAGTACAAAACATAACTCTCAAAACATAATAAATACATTTCTTCAGTGCACTACAGAGCGGTTTTTTATCTACGTGTCTTAAATTTACCACAAATAATAAAAAAACGATTGGCAGCGCTAGTGGACGGAATACACGCTCTTAAAACATTGATATAAAATTGTATTAAAACAGTGGAGAGGTCTTAACATGCGTGACATGAAAGATTGCATTAAGTCCGCCCATGTAACACTATTGTGCATAAAGTTTAAATAAATAAACAAGATCCTCTCAATGCATAATCTACTATGAATTATTGTACACCATACTCAATCAGAAGCTGATTAAATAGGGTGTTATAAAAGCTTGCAAAAAGTGGGGACTGGATGAATGGCTACTACGAGTAATGTGCGAGAATTATGGGGGTTTCCTGAATGAATAACTGCAAGGTACTCAGTGCATTATGTTAACTACACGGGTTAAGTCTAGCAAGTAACGCATGAACAAAAGACATTACGCATTGCATCTCTCGGTAATTGCTCATTAAGTGAGTTGCTGCTATGCTGTGACGATCAGGCGCTCCAACAAGCATATTTCATAAATTATAGAGATTATGACCTCTGAGTTTGTTTCGGTGTTTCTTCTCAGGGTAGTCAGCTAAGAAAAGTCGGCCTCATCTAGAATAATATGACCAAAAATATTGACGTGTAAAAGAGTTACATGTAACCTAATTGCAAAATAAATATGATTTGATTTGTTTATCTTCTCCAGGTACATAGCAGCCGACACTCAGCTGTATTGTTTCGGCGTGGTAGTTTTCGTACTCAGCAGCACTCCACTCTCCAGGAAGATATTCCTACCGATAGCGTTTGTGACCGGGTGTCTCATTCCTGGTCTTCTCACCTACTACTATAACTTGGATGGCAATGTAATTGCATCACCTGAGTAAGTTCGTTAAAATCCAACAGTATTCAAACACAAAAAGATTATTCCATGGTCGTATTCGTAACAAAATCTGCCATAGCTTTATACACGATTCTGGATTATCCACCATAGAACAGCAACTTCTTTAAAGCTTCTCGATAAACGCCTATGTTTCTCAAATCCTTCCTTTGCTTTTTTAGCCTGTACTGTCCCACTGCTGGGCAAAGGCCTCCCCCAAGTCTTTCCAAGTATCCTTTTCCCGCGCTACCTCGTGCCAGCCTAAATTACTAAACTAAAATTTAACTCTCTCTGTCTGTTTTTTAACTCTTCAAGTCTTACAGACAGAACGGGTTTATATGAAACTCGGCTCACGGGTATATCCTAAAATAGGACACAGGATACTTTTTTACCTTGAAATAACTTTCGACTAGCATGCGAGTGAAGCCTAAGCTAGTCTGTTATAAAGTACTTTCTGTTTGTGCAGGGCAATCCACAGTAACTTCAAGAATGAGCCTACGTATAACTACACGTACAGACGCGGACACACCAACCTCGCAGGTTACACCATTGGCCTTTCGATTGGCTACCTCGTTTACCACTGGCAGAAGAAGGGCATTGACATCACTAGGCTGCGCGTAAGTATATTTTAGATCAAAAACACCTTTTTTGACATTCATTTAAATTAATCGAAAAAAGGAAATTTTAATCGTGACAAAAATCAAGCAGTATATATGTGAGCTGATTAAAATAAATGTAGTGAAAGTGAAATAGTCAGCCTGTTTCTTCTGGTTTCCTTGTGGTGTATTCATAAATTTAAAACTATGATGTAAGCAAATGGAATATTGGGGGCAAGATACAAAGAACTCCATACCATTCGTAGAGGAAATGCTTGCGATAAAACGTACAGGAATTCATTTTTTTTATACCTGTCAATTGATTCTGCGAGCGCCTATTAGAGTTTTAGTTCAATAGATCCATTGATGGTAAGTTCTTTCAATGCACCCTGAGAGAACCTGACTAACTGGTTAATCTAATTGCTGTAAGGTTATTAATTGCCCATCCATAAATCGTAGGTGGTTTAGGCACTTCGTTCTCATCTATAAGCCGTTTCGACTCCAGTCTAATTTACCTATTACTGACTCTAGTGTAGCTATAAATAGCTTTGGGCATATCGGATCTCCTTGTCTTACACCTCTTTTCACAGAGAACCACGGCCCGATTTTCTCTAGTTTCACTCTACTTCTGCTATTACTGTAGAAATTTTTAAGTACTTGTACCTATATATACTTTTTCTACGTTCTGTGTTCTTAATGTTTCCCATATACTATCATGTAACAAGGTGTCAAATGCTTTTTGATAATCTATGAATGCCAATATGTAGTTAAAGTAGAGAAGACTGGACAGCCTTGGAGGAGGCCTTCAACTGCAGAGGGGTTCTAGCAGAAAAATAAACAGTAAATTGTAGTTACTTCTCATTTCATATTTTGTTTTTAGATAGGTAGTTACTTTTATTTTTAAGTTACTTTTTTTAAAGATATTTTTATGTTACTTACATTTTTATTACTGTTTATTACCTTCTGTCTAGAAATAAAAGGTTTATTTCTTTTAATTTTATTAACTGCTCCATTGTTCTCATGTTCCTGGGCGTTATTGTATTTATCCATTAGAAGTTTCTCAGTAGCAGCCTCCAGTATGATATATTTAGTGGTGTAAATTCCGTGCTTTGGAAATCTTTCCCCGTTTCGCTTGATTTCTCCCCGTTCGTGTCAGGTTTGCCGTCTCAGTGGATATGAGAGTACACTACACTGCCGACGAAATGTATTGCAGTTTGGCAGAAGATTTGTGTATTAATAGTTATTTAAATGTACATATTTAAAAAAAAAAAATAAAAAAAAAATTGGTTGTCTGTAAAGTCGGTTTACGGACGATAGTTTAACGTGACAACATCCTAATAACAAAACATTAATGAAATGATGGCATACTTTTTGCTTTTATGAATATAATTGAATGATTTCCGTTACAATGAGCGTAACGTTACAATGAGCGTACCGGGACAATGAGTCATCCTTTTTCAGCAGCCGGCGCGGCGGCGTTCATCGATTTATTAGTCGTTGTCACGTCAAAATTACAAAGTTCGATCGGTCTTTTTGCCATTTTTGTTTTCATGGCGTAATGCATTAGATTGTTGTTATGGAAACTGCTTTTAAACATAGTTTTTTTTTATATATTGATAGGCATACGTTTGACCGCTATCTCACCTAATGTTAAGCGATGATGCGGTCTAAGATGGAGCACGCTTGCCTAGAAGTAACCTATTCACTCTTGAGTTAAAGAAAATTATCTTATTTAGCTAAATATTTAACAAATTTTGATTTCGTTAAACTTTTATGTTATAAAATCCGAAAATTAATTTTGGCACTTACATTATAATATATCTTTCTATCGCCATCTCTTCGTTTGCCTTAAGAGCATTTGCATTATTGTCGATTCAGATTAATTTTAGATGGTCCGTGGGACTTGTCAAGGTAGCAATGTCACTTTTCGCAGATCCGAGTTGTCAAATTTTCGTTATTTAAATATTTTTTACAATATTTTAATTTCTTTAGCAGCTTAAAGTTATTGTTTATTCGAATTAGTGTTATAAAATTATTTCTACCGTGTGAGTGTGTAGGTATATTTGTGACTTTGTACATCATCATTGTATAATAATATAACCGTAGTCATTTTCTATTTGTGCCAACAACGAAATGATGTATTAAAAATGGTATGAAATAAAAAATTATAACTGGACAAAGCACAACGTTTGGCGGACATACCTGAACGCAACAATGGGCTCATATCACAGGGGGCCAATTCTCGATTTTCGCCATTTATCTCGAGTTCGAGATTGTAAGTCTATCTCTATGTCTATCAAAAATATCTCTATCTCTACCAAAAACTGTCGAATTGAGCAGAATTCCGTATTCTCAGTCAAAATAGAAATAAATGTCACTAAAAGGTCGAGTCGAGTGAAGATAATCTTAACATTATGAAGAATCGCACGTTCCGTTCTAGGTAGCTATGAGTGAATGAATGATTTTGTTTTAAAACGCGAACTAAACCTAATTATTTAAGTATAAAACGAAACGTTTAGTGTAAAAATAATCAATTTGACAGTTGACTGTCCATCAGTGTCAGAATTTGCTCCTTTTTTTGCGGTTCCTTCAAAACTTTTGATAAGTTTAGTTATATAGTGTTTACATTGTTTAGATCACTAGTGGGTAGTAATTTTTTTTTTTAACATTGAGGGGAAAAAATACCCCAGTTCAGAACAAAAACGTTTACTGATTCAACTCGTTGAAGCAGACCCGGAATTGAGGGGAGGTAAATTCTCCTCCAGTTTCACTAAAAAGGAAGCAGAGAGAAGATGGCAAGCTATCGCTCAACAATTGAATGCTGTGGCCGGAGCCAAAAACCTACCTACCAAAGAATAGAAAGAATTTGGTGCACATAAGTAATTTAGGTACCTATTTTAGGGTGTGCAATTAGTATTTTTGGTGGGTTAGTTTAGTGAACAGTTATAGGTACATGAGTAATAAAGTTATGAAGCAGACAATTATTTACCTCCGTTTTCAGGTCTATTTTCGTGGTTTCCTGAATTACAGGAGCCAATAGATCTATTAGAACCCTTATTAAATTTTTATTTAGTCTGAAGTTTTTAATGACTTCTGTTTCGCTCAAGTCGTAAATATCGACGGCGGGATAAGCGCGCTGTTGTCGCCGTGTATTGGCCAGTTGCTCGCCACTTTCCAACAACTCCGAGATAAAAATGCTAATAAACTCGTCCATCTTTCAGTGGTTTCAAATCCAATCGTGGGTACTCAAATTACAGAGTCTATTATTTGCGCGAAGGTCGTCGTTTCAAGAAAACACAATGCACAAATAAAAGCGGTTATATTGAATTTCCAGTAGGTATGAGACGCCAAGCCGGATTTTATTTAAAAACTAAAGAAAAGAAAACAGTGTAAAATCCAAAACTCAACGAATTAACTCAGAAATGACGTATCTCTACAATCGACATGACATCTCTACTGCTCAGAAGCACTCGACATGAACTCTAACGTTAGCCTTCGACAAATGTCGAATTCGACATCCCCAGAATAGCAACTTTTAAAATTTGTCGAAAAAATGACGTCATTAGAAACTTTTGTCGAGTTTGACACCATCTCTAAAACCGAGAATTGGCCCCCTGGACTTTAATAATGGCTAATAACACCAGCAAATGATGATAAAATCATCACCTTCACTTCTGTGTATAAAACATCCACAAACATTATTATTCCCCTCGTAAGGTAATGTTGCGAAAGCATATTTTTTTTCTAGTTTGGAATGTCCAGTTTTTAAAGCATTCATTTCATATTTTAACTCAGGAACCAGGCTAAAACAATTTATTTTATTTCTGGGTTTGATATACGCCAGATATCAATCTGTCAAGCAAAATAAACTTGCGAAAAAAATTGAGGTTTTTGTCTCTTGCCGCAACTTCGTCTCCATGAAATTTTTTTTACAGTACCATACCCAACGGGTAACCTAGCTTATCAATCAAAACAGGAGAGGCGAAACTTTTTCTATTAATTAGTTAATTTATTTTATTTTACAATTTATGTTCACACCCACACACACACACACACACACACACACACAAATAGATAACAAAAAAGCAGTAGGAGAGAGACAGATGTCGAACGCTGCCGAACGCGGAGGCCGATTGTGCCTCTTTGTCGCTCGTTCCGCGCTCTCGCTTGCACTTGAAGCCTTAAATGGAACGCTTCAGAGTGAGGTAACGCCACATGAGTCATGTTTTTTGGTGCGTGCAGCCGGCTCCATCGAATTATAAGACGTTGTCACGTCAAAAAAACTGAGATTATGAGCACTCTTGGTATTTACTGCATACTTGTTAAATCTCCGCTGTGATTCTTACTGAAACAAAATTCTACTGTATTTGCTGTACACCCTACCACAGTGTAGTCTTTTTAACCCGAAGGTTGACTGGTAGAGAATGCCTACTAGCATTAAACCTACGTAGGCACTAGTGGTCAGCCACGGGAAGGTCCACCGCGTGGTTCCAGTTTAATATACAACCGCTTGTTATTTAATGGCAGTTCAGGGCGTAAAATCACTAGTGGTTGCATATAAAAACTGGAAAAGCGGCGAGCCGCGCGGTCTAAGCCAGTTTTCCAGTTTATTAAATTTGAACCGCGCGGTTGACCACCTCCGTGGCTGCCCGCAGTGCGTACGTAGGCTAAGTCTATGCAGGTACCACTATTGTAAATAAAATTAAAATATTGAATTTGTAAATAAAATTAAAATACACTGTTTATAAAATTAAAATACACTGCTTATAAAATTTAAATATTGTAAATAAATTTTAAATATTCTAAATAAAATGTAAATATTGTAAATAAAATTTAAATATTGTAAATACAATTTAAATATTGTAGATAAAGTTTAAATAACAAATTTAAAGTTAGCCAGCGTGACCGCCATCTGGTCGGGAGGATTATTTTGAACTGTATCACTTCTGTTTTCAGAGATACCGATACGGCGTCCCTGTGCTGGTTCTTATGGGAGTGGGTCTCTTCTACTCCTGCAGCATTTTCTTCAGAGATGGCCCTCGAATTTCGGTCTACTTCAGGGCTGTCAGCGCCAGCGTGCTCAGGCCCACCTTTGGATTCATCTTTGCTTTGGGGTTAATTACATTCATCTTCAAGATAGATGGTAGGTGCCTTAAAGAATTTGCTTTTAAGCTGATTATTATAATGTCAGAATACGTTCGGGATATTTTTCATTTGTCAAACATTTCACTAAGCCACACAACTATTCGACGAATGACGTTTTGTTAGACAGAAATCTTAGGTAAGGTTAGGTTAGAGTATGACAAACAACTAAATATTACGCAAACTAAAATATTCTGCTACTTGAGAGTTGGCATTTTAAAAAGTGTCTCTATGAAAAGCAGACCAAACCTACAGTTGGTAACTGTGAGGTTGGGAAATAAAACAAAACTATAAATGATAAGTTGGCAAATGATTATTCAGAAATGATTAAGATCGGCGAAATAAAATTCTGCGAAACGTTAGTTGGCAAGTGAAAATCTGGCAAACTATTTTCGGCGAAAGGTCAGCGAACCATAAACTAAAGGTTACCTTTTTTGTAGTTTTTTTGCACTGCATGTCAACCTTTAAGAACATCCATAAATTACGAGTACATAACCCCCAGTTTCTGAATTGAGTCTGAAAGTTGAGAACTAGCCAAACTCTACATAAGCATGTCAAAATTTGGTATTAGAATAGAGTTTGTCAACTTCTTAACTTATGTTTCTTAGTTCGGAATCCGGGGTTACATAATGTTTTAATTAAGAGTAATAGCGTGCCATAATTTTAGTTTCTGCTTTTTCATTTCGAGTTTATGGTTCATTCTTGTGATTTATTGGGGGCACTTTAATTCCAGTAAGGTTTTCTTATATTTAATTAATTAATTATTGCTCTTTGACATTTGTAAGTTGATGTTAAGTCTTGATTTAGTTCATGCATTTTTTTTGACATTACACATTTATTATTTTGTTTGAAGTAAATGTATTTAGAAACATTAATATTACAAAATTTGCATGCCAAACTGAATAGTCGGAATAGGTTGAACTTATTGTGAATCTATGATAAAATCTGTATAATACCATATTTCGGGCAAATAAATGAATCTATCTATCTATTTCCTTAGTATTTTTGAAATATGAGTCTATAGGTAACTGAATGTTTCTATCAGACCTGTGTCGCCGCATCATGGAGTGGCACGGCTGGACAGTCCCGAGCCGGCTGTCGTACTGCGCCTACCTATTGCACTTCTTCTTTATCAGGAACTATGTGGCCTCCCAGACCACCATCTCACATACCAGCTTAGTTTTGATGGTGGGTATATTAATCTATTTTTTTTTTGCAATAGCTTTGTCAGAAGTGACGGAGACAATGTCTTAAGTTTTTTTTTTTTGGAATGGCTAATTAGCTCTATAACCTACCTGATATTGAGTAGTAAATGCTGCTTATGTAGTACTTCCGGAGTACAAAGTGTCATCATAAAGGCGCTGTCATTCTAGAGTCACGAGGTGGATTGTTTTATGTACTCGAATATATAAATGCACACACAACCACACACACACACACACACACACACACACACACACATACACACACACACACACACACATAGGTACACACACACACACACACACATCCATACTCTTTAAACCGGGGAACAGCAACGTTTGGCAGATATGAGTATGTAAGTAAGTAAAGCGTATTTCAAAATGCACCCAGCAAAGGAGTGGAACTCTCTGCCTGCGTCTGTGTTTCCGAAAGCTTACAACCCTAATCTTTTCAAAGTTAGAGGGAACAGAGGGTCGATTCTATTGACATCTCACCGTGATCACTTAGTTGGAGTGAATGACAAGTGAGCTGCCATGCCATCTTGTTTGTAGGGTTTGACAGCTCACTACGCCTAAGTGTACACTTTGACATATTGTTTATGGAATCGCACTGCAAGCTACTTCTGGGTAAGCTAGCTTATCGTAGACTTTATTTCCGTCATCCCTGACCTAGAGACTGGAGTCAAGAGCCAACCCATCACAAATTATTAAAAAAAAGTTCATACTAACACTATTAAATACCAGACATTTTGCTACTCAGAAAGGGCTCTGGGATCTTGGATTATTACCACTATCTCCCATGCGCCATTTTGATTGAATTAAAAGGTTAATTCAATCAAAATCAACCCTTTTACATATTGGTCCTCAATTATCTGGGGGCTCAGTGTGAGTCTTGAACCTAATAGATCGATACATATTCGAAAAGAGACAGTCACTGTATCAACTCAAGCCGTACAGTATTCTTTGTGTGATACTCTCTACTGCCACGCACAATGTTCGATTTGAAAAATTCTTTCAGTGTTAGATAGCCCATTTACCGAGGAAGGTTATAGGCTATATATCATTACGCTAAGACAAATAGGAGCGGAGCAGTAATGGAAAATGTGACGCAGACGAAGTTGCGCGGGTCAGCTAGTGGTAACATAAATGGTATGCAACATTCTTGCGAATATCTTACGTGTCAAAATGAGAGCGAGTACCTGCAAAAAGCTGCTTGAAAGTGTTCAGTTTGGAACTCCTTAGAAGTTTTTTCAATGTGTTTTTTTTTTCAACAGATGCAAGTATTCGTATCTATGGTCCTGGCATCGTTTGTCACTGCGCTGCCTCTCTGGCTGATCGTTGAAGCTCCAGCTGGCAACTTAATCAGAGAATTTATAACGAAGATCAAGAAGGATAACGATGAAGCTTATGAGGGGAAACTAATTGGTAAACAAGATAGTCCCAAAAGAGTATTAAATGAAGAAGAGAAAAATGCTATTGAACAAATTGTTAGCCTGCAAAATCTACGAGAGATACTTTGTGTTGAAGGACAAACTTAACTTGTTTTCAAGAATAAAGGTTTACATGCTATTTTTTAAGGAGGGGAAACTAATTGGTAAACAAGATAGTCCCAAAAGAGTATTAAATGAAGAAGAGAAAAATGCTATTGAACAAATTGTTAGCCTGCAAAATCTACGAGAGATACTTTGTGTTGAAGGACAAACTTAACTTGTTTTCAAGAATATAGGTTTACATGCTATTTTTTAAGGAGGGGAAACTAATTGGTAAACAAGATAGTCCCAAAAGAGTATTAAATGAAGAAGAGAAAAATGCTATTGAACAAATTGTTAGCCTGCAAAATCTACGAGAGATACTTTGTGTTGAAGGACAAACTTAACTTGTTTTCAAGAATAAAGGTTTACATGCTATTTTTTAAGGAGGGGAACTAATTGGTAAACAAGATAGTACCAAAATAGTATTAAATGAAGAAGAGAAAAATGCTATTGAACAAATTGTTAGCCTGCAAAATCTACGAGAGATACTTTGTGTTGAAGGACAAACTTAATTTGTTTTCAAGAATAAAGTTGTGTTCAGTTCTTAATATGCTTTCGAATTTAGGTTTACATGCTATTTTTTAAGAAATTGTTTCTTGTTCCCGGAAAGCAGCACTTTTTTTCATTTGAGATGGGTTTGCTCTTGACTCTAGTCTAGATCAAAGATGACAGAGACAATGTCTACGATGGAGCGAGCTTACCCAGAAGTCACCTGTCCACTCTGACTTTGAAAAGATTAGGGTTGTAAGCGTTTTTGGTTATTTTTTTTTGTTTTTGACACCGACTTCCGAAATTAAAGTTATAAGAGTATAGAAAACATTTCATTTTATTTATACTTTGTAATGTTTTGGTTTTTGGAAGTAGGTTGTACTGTTTTCTTCACTTTGAAGTGGTACCTGCGTACCGGCATGATGTTATTTATTAGTTTGTTTTATTATGTTTGGGTGGCTTACAGCTATTAATGTGGGGGTAATAGTTAGTTCATTTACAACAAGCCATTTAAAAGCCTCCTCATATTGTTTGTTGTTGATATTGTTGTTTTGTATTGAACTGGACGCTAGTTCAATACAAAACAACAATAAACAGACATGCGATTTGAGCAATCCAGATCCATGTTATCATTTATTGAAGAAATTCGTTGCCTATACCTCCGAAGTTCTTAATCAGATCTTCACCGAATTGAAATAGGACCAGTCCGAGAAAATACTCTTCCAAACAAAACACGAATCATCAACAACGGTCGACATTTAAAAAAAAAAGTTGCCCCATACTAGGAATTCCTCATGTATCGTGGGTGCGTTTACAAACATACAAAGTCACATGCACAAACAGCCAGACCTGGAACAACTATCTGTAGGCCATACAAATATTTGTTCCGTGCGAGAATCGAACCCACGACAGGCGTCGCAGCAGCCAATCGCTCAACCCCTGCGCCAACCGTGCCTTCAAACCATACAATTGGCGAAAATATCGCTGAACAAACATGTTTCATGGGATAACATCACCAGACCCTAACTAGTACCTTCCATCATCAGCTCAGCAACATAAGATGATGATTACCGGGTACAAATATCTGGATTGCGTTAGAAAGTTTATGTAATATATTGTATGTATTTTCCTGGGATCTTATCATCAGATTCTGACTTGGTGACAAAGGGACTACCTACTTCAGGAGCCAAAAGTTTTCCTTTCAAATACAAAAATAATTTTTGAAAGCGGTCCACAATTGGAGGAGATATCGGTGAACATACATAAAAAATATACATACACGACAACATCTTCCTTTTGAAGAAGTAGGTTCCTTTCGAATAGTCAAACCTAGCCATAGTGAACATGAAGTTAGCTGTCAACTTATAGAAACAAGATAGAAAATCATGGTGAGATGTCGACCGAAATATTTCCCTACAGACATTTTCGTTGAGATGATACGAGTATTGTGACATGAATTGGATGCTTTTCCCTAAAAAGTATTCAAATTCATGCCACAATACTCCTGGTAACAAACGGAACCCTTATAGATTTGTCATGTCTGTCGGATATTCACACAAAAAAAAAAAAAACGTGTGTGTTCACGGTTGGCGCAATGGTTGAGCGATTGACTGCTGCGCAGCATGTCGCGGGTTCGATTCCCGCACGGAAATAATATTTGTACGGCCTACATGTATTTGTTCCGAGTCTGGGTGTTTTCTATCTATAATATGTATGTATTTACAAAAAAAAAAAATGTATATAAGTAGTATATCAGCCATCTCGTTACCATAACACAAGCATTAAGTTGCTTAGCTTGGGACTATATGGCGTTGTGTGAAATGTCCAAGGATATTATATTATATATTATTAACCGACTTCCCTAAAAGGAGGAGGTTATCAATTGGGTTGTATGTTTTTTTTTTTTATGTTTGTTACCTCAGAGAGTGGTCGGTTATTACATCTATTTAAATCATTCAACTTGTCAGGCATGTTCAAAGAACCAACCCGTATAATCATTAGTACTGCTACATGTATTGATAATGTTTTTTGTGGCTGTGACTGCATAGACAAAGCTGTTGTTAATTATCTGCCTTCTGATCACAGTGGACTAACAGTATCTTTTGAGTCCAACATGCCAATCCAAAAAGTGCAGATACAATCCAGGCCAATTACAACCGGCAAATTAAATAAATTTAATAGCACTTTAATCAGTAAGTTAAGTGACCAGGGCTTCACAATGAACAACGGTAATATTTTGTATAAAGAATTTTTTTCACTAGTACAAACCGAGTTCAATGCCACTTTTAAGCAGAAAACTAGAACTGTATGCCCTAAATTTGTATTTAGTGACTGGGCAACTAAAGGAGTCAGAAAAAGTAGAGAAAGACTTTACGAACTTTATGACCTTAAGCCTTTTATCAACACTGAAACTTTTAATAAGTATGTTGCTAGTTACTCAAAAATTTTTAAGAAGACTTGTAAGGCAGCAAAGGCATTATACATAAGCAACAAGGTTAAATCGGCAGAAAATAAAATTAAAACGGTTTGGGAAATTATCAATAATGAAACGAACAGGAACAAAAAACATAATAATGATTATACTCTGCGGACTTCACGTGGACTCATAAGCGAAAGCAAAGAAGTCGCTGAAGAATTTGTAAATTTCTTTACCAGTATTCCAATCAAAACTACTGAAACCTTGAACTCCTCGCCCTCACTTTCTGTTGAATTATTGAAAGCGAACGTTTCAACTTGCCCGATTGAGTTTAACTTTAAGCATATAACCCCAACTGTATTAATAAAAGCTTTTAATCAAATAAAGATCAAATTGACAGAAGATCTATGGGGTATGTCTGTAAAGGTATGTGCCTCCATTATTGACACTATAGCGCCGTATTTAGCTTTTATATTCAATCTGTGTGTAGATCAAGGGGTTTTCCCGGACCTTATGAAATACAGTAAGGTAATTCCTTTATTCAAATCCGGGGACAGTAAAGATAGTAATAATTATAGACCTGTCTCGTTGTTGCCGGTCTTCAGCAAGGTGTTTGAAAAGGTTATGCTGAATCAAATGCTCAGTCACTTTAACGAGAATAATATCTTACATAACAAACAGTACGGTTTCACCAAGGGGCGTTGTACAACTGACGCTGGTGTAACGTTATTAAAATATATCTTTAATGCGTGGGAAGAGGCGCAAGATGCCATAGGTATCTTCTGCGACCTGTCGAAGGCGTTTGATTGTGTGAGCCATGAAACATTACTCCTAAAACTAGAGCATTACGGACTAAGCAAAACAGCCTTGAACTTATTAAAATCATATTTGAATGATAGACAGCAGCTAGTTAATATAAACGGCAACAATTCGACAGGATTAATCGTGAAAATGGGGGTACCACAAGGCTCAATTTTGGGTCCTTATTGTTTCTAGTTTATATAAATGATTTGCCCTATATTTTAGAAAATAAACTCAATATGGTGTTGTTTGCTGACGATACATCTTTGATTTTTAAAGTAAATAGACATGCAAACAATCTTGACGTTGTAAATAACGCCCTAATGCAGGTACATGATTGGTTCACAGCTAACAATTTAGTATTAAATGAGAAAAAAACGAAGTGCATTCGATTCACTTTACCAAATGTAAAAAGTAATCATTGTGACATAATATTGAACAGGGAGAAACTAGAATTCGTCGAAGAAACAGTTTTCCTGGGGATTAAGCTAGACTCAAGGCTACAATGGGGTCCTCATTTAACATCTCTTGCAGGAAGGTTAAGTTCAGCAGCATATGCTATAAGAAAAATTCGCCAGTTTACAGATGTTGAAACCGCGAGACTAGTCTATTTTAGTTACTTTCACAGTTTAATGTCTTACGGTATTTTACTATGGGGACGGGGTGCTGACATCGAGTCTATTTTCATTTTGCAGAAAAGAGCCATCAGAGCCATTTACCATCTCCGCCGGCGATATTCTTTAAGGGAACTGTTTAAACAAATTAACATAATGACGGTCCCTTGTCAATATATTACAAAAAGATCTCACTATACAGACTTAACAAGCACAATTTTAAAAATAAATTGACCAACTGGTTGAAGCTGTTGAGTTATGATGAGTCTGAAAAGCTTATCGAAGTGGTAAAATGAAAACTTTACTTATTTTTATTTTAATTTTCATGTAAGTTTTTTACTTGAAACATACACTTTATATATAATGAATAGTTGCTAATTGTGTACAATTTGTAAGTGTCATATTTAATACAAAATAAGACGGTAATATGTATAAGACGCCTACAACGGTCGACCGCCGACTACCCAAGATACGAGCATGTCTCAGTTTGGGAGTCGTTGTCATGAAATATAATGCTTCTGTATACTAACTAAAATTGATGAAAAGGTTTGTTTCTGAAAACGCTTGTGTACTTTTTGAAGAATAAAAATTATTTATTATATTTATTATTATTATTATTTAATATATTTATGAAAATATCATGTACGTTAGAAAGAATCTACATCTTTTCAGTAAACGAGGCGACAGACATAACTATGTTACTAGAAATAGGAACGAATTAATTCAACCAGGTTTCAGACTTGCTAAAGTAGCAACATCTTTTATAGGATACTGTTTAAAGTGTTATAACAAAATACCGCCACATATATTAGAACTGAATGAAACGAAATTTAAAAATTGTATAAAACGCACACTATGCAAACAAGCATATTATAAACTTGGGGAATACAGTGATGATAAAAATGCTTGGCTTAATGCTGGTCCGCTCCACAGTGACTAAAGTGCCCAAACTTTGATGAACATGTGAAAACATTGTTGGACCTGCTGAAGATTATGAGACTATATTTGCATTGTGTAGACTCATTCTTTTTGCATTGTATAGTTTTACTCATTAATTATTTCGCACCGAATGTAAACATGATTTTGTAAACAATGGCAACTGGTTTAAAAGAGTGTCCTTGGAGTTTCTTGCACGTTCTTCTCCACAGGATCTACTCTTTGGAACGTGCAACTGTCGCGCTGGAGGAGGGGTCGGTGGGTGTGTTATGTTGGAGAACAACCTGCTGCTCTTGTCATTAGCGCGGCAGGATTAGCTTCATCTATTTGACTGACAGACCTTGACTATTCAAAAGTGCCTGTAACTGGTCTATTTGAAATAAAGGATTTTGTATTTGTATTCATAACTCCGACAATTATGAACCGATTTGAAAAATTCTTGTTTTATCTGAAAGGATATACTGGCAGATTGGTTTCATTTAAATCATATCAAAATCGGTTACGAACTTTGGATTTTAAATCGAAATACCTGGAATTTGACTATTTAGATGATTCTTTGATAATCGAAATTGCGTATTTTGCTTTTTTGCGATTTTGCAGTGGTGTTGTTAGGTGTGGGGCACCACTAAAAAGTGAAAAATAAAAAACTTTTTACAAAAAAATACAACCGACTTCCAAAAAACAACACTACAAAGTAAAAAATAACTTTAATTTCGGAAGTCGGTGTCAAAATACGAAGAAAGTAACAAAAACACCGACTTCCGAAATTAAAGTTATTTTTTACTTTGTAGTGTTTTTTTCTGGAAGTCGGTTGTATTTTTTTGTAAAAAGTTTTTTTATCTATGGATAGGTCTTCAAAAATGATATTGAGGTTTCTTATGTATTTTTTTTCTAAACTGAACAGTTTGCGCGAGAGACACTTCCAAAGTGGTAAATGATAAAACTAAAAAATATAATAATATGATGTCCTGTACATTACCATGTAAACATTCACCGAAAATTGGTTTAAACAAGATCTAGTAAGTAGTTTTTTTTAATACGTCATTAATCGTAAACCGCAACTTTTGCTTATAATATATACCTACAGGTTTGTATGGAGCCCTCGGTGCCTGAGTCCGACTTGCGCTTGGCCGGTTTTTAAGTATGAGAATTGGGCTTGAGGTCAACGAATCAAACAAGAATTATTTCAATACTTTTATTGAATTATTTACACTTTAGTAGTGTCCCCCTCCCCCTGCCCCTCGGCGGTGCCTCTCTGGGGCTGGAGCGTGGCGCGCACGAGAGCCGCTACAGGCGCCTCTACGCATACGAACAGGACGCACGCACACATGTACGTCAGGAAGATCGTCGCCGCTAATACTATCATCTAGAAAGGAATACATTTGGTTTATTGCTGAGCCTACATCAGCTATAGTGGGCAAGAGAATGACTTTTTCCAATTATAATTTTAAGGGTTAAATTACAATTATTTCGATAAAAGGCCTTCCGAGGCGATACTTTTGGGTAAGCTCGCTCTATCGTAGACTTTGTCTCTGTCATCTTTGATCTAGACTAGAGTCAAGAGCAAACCCATTTGAAGTAAAAAAGGCCTTCCGAGGCGATCTATGCTCCGCGGGCGTCGGAGGCCACCTGGTGACCTCCGGCCACCGCAGGCGCGGGCCTGTGGACGGTGAGCTATGGGCAGCTCGCCGTCCGTCCGTCTCATGACAACGGGCCGTGTCGACGGCGCGTTCGTGTTCCACGCGCGCCTCAACGAGAGTCAGCACACAGAGGGGTCCGAAAGGGCCGACGCCTGCTGAAGTTGCGGGACTATTCGAAAGAGATACCGTGGCTCCGGAAGACAAATGAAGGAACATGGATGGGTTTTAGTCAGTAAACGTCTGACACTCCCTCTCGCTACGCCCAGAGCGAGAGAAGTCATTGGTTGATTTCCCATCCCTAAAAAAAAAAATATGCGATCTATGCTGTAGGGATCGAGTTGGTACGGGAAAGAATCATCATCATATCAGCCGGAAGACGTTCACTGTAAGACAGAGGCCTCGCCAAGTGTCGGCACAACAACCGGTCCTACGCGTCTGGCATCCATCGGCTACCTGATGAAATATATCGGTGTTCAGTCACTGCGGCACTGGAACGCAAAGGGCATCAGGAGGAACGCATTAACATAAATCCATTTCGTACACCAGTCAGTCCCCTCTGGCTTCTTATGATAATTTTGTTTATAGATTACGCTGTACGACATGTTAGCTACATACCACGTAGTAGTCCGACATGTGTATGAGCTGCGTCTGTGCCCCGGCGAGTCCCCTCTGGAACAGCGTGTGCAGAAGGAAGGCGCTGTATGACACGCGGCCCATCCACGTCCAACCGCGCCATTCTATGATGCCACGGTAGATTGCTGGTAAAGAAAAATCTTTTCAAAATAATCTGATAAAATATAGCAGAAAATGGCTATTGAAATTGCACGTAGATACCGAACGATATACTTCACAGCAACACTCCTGGTTGCTGCAAATCTTGGCAGATATGCACACGCTAAAGTGTCAGTAGCTGTTATAAGGCCGAGGCGGCAGGAATGTCAACACGCACCATTTTGAAAACGGTTGTTTTGGTGAGTACGTGAGAAGAATTGTGCGAGAGGCCAAAGCAAATTCCTGCCTTTGCAGAGGCAACCTGGATTCTGTACAGCACATGCTTCAGGAAGGCCTCTGAGCGACAGGCAGTATAATATAATAGTCATCCTTAAGAACAACAACTTACACTCAAACTTGAAGACACAGCCCAGTATGAGCGTGACGATAAGCAGCTGGAACAGCGGCTTGTACAGCGTGGCGTACAGCACGCGCCACACCACAGGAGCTCGTCCAGTGTCGGAGTAGAACAGCCCGCCAGACAGGATCACTGCTACCCCCAGCGGAAACACCAGCCACACCACCCAGCGGTGCTTCTGATGAGAGGAACATAGAAAAATAAAATCTATATTTATAAAAATGAATCCCTATTTCCTTATAGGCAGCACTCGTGAACTGGCTGGACCGATTTCGCTAAGTCTCTTTTTGTTATGTTTGTTATTATCAGATAGTTAGCCAGTTGACGGGAGCGAAGCCGCGGGGACAGCTAGTTGTATGAAACAGCAGCATGGTTTCAGAAAGTTTCATTAGGCAGACACCATACGAGATAGACCTGTATCGTCATGCGGTGGGCTCCGGAAGACGAGCGTCGTAATTGAGTCAGGCTTAAAAAACTGGCGTGACAATTTGGACTCGTTTCTGATAAAATGGACGCAGAAGGCAGGAGATCAAGTTAGCTTGGAAATTTATGAGGAAAGATCTGTGCCTACGTGCTAATTCAAATAAAAAGTTTTAATTGAATCTTTGACATACTTTATCAGGAAGATACAGACGTTGCCAGTTATAAAAGGTAAGGCAAAACAAATTTAAAAGTGAATGAATTTGTAGGGTTCACCCCATAAAATAAAGCAGTTTCTTTTCGGGTGAATTGAATTGGTGATAAAACAAAACTCTCGAGACTGGCAGGCATTAGGAAGGGCTGTAGGGAGTGGGCACGAGTTTATCGTGACTGCCAGCGGGCCAAAGTGAGCCGACACATATCTGCGCCATTAAGGTCGTAACAGCTACCATAATGCAAGGTTCACCACCGTCAACATTGACCTAGTGGGCCCGCTCCCGATCTCGCAAGATTTTAGGCACTGTATGACGGCAGTTGACCGTTATATCCGGTGGCTAGAGGGCGAGGGCCTATTGTCGACATAACAGCCGAGACAGCAGCTAAAGCGCTGCTATCCGGACGTATTGCCCGGTTTGGCTGTCACAGACAGCGATTGACATTTTAAGTCTGCCCTGTTCTAACAATTGTCCAAACTGGCCGGTTTTCAGCACAAGCGGATAACGGCATACAATCCGACATGAAATGGCATGGAGGAGCGATTTCACCGCCAACTCAAGGCATCCTTCATGTGCCATGCTAATGACAAGTGAGTCTTTGCCGTGGGTATTGCTTAGTATTCGGAGCGCATTCAAACATGATGTCCAGGCGTCTTCAGCCGGTCTTGTATACGGCGAACCGCTAAGGCTCCCAGGTGAATTCTTCACCTCTAGTGACGTAGGAACGGCTGACGTCACAGATTTCATTGCGCGCATCCGCGAGTTTGCGCAGGACCTGCAGCCAAACCCGGCATCCCGTCACAGACCACTGATCACGTATTATTCTGTGAAGACGCCTTACGTGGTTCGCTACAGCCAGCGTACACAGGTCCTTACAAAGTACAGCAACGGGGAGACAAAGTCTTCAAAATATTTTTCATGGCCGGAGAGGTTACGGTCTCAATTAACTACCTTAAGCCAGCTTACATTTTGGCAAACAAAGCTGACACAGAAGAAGTCACTCCACCTAGCAGAAGCAATAGTATACCACTCGCTCTGGCCGTCATGTAAGGTTTCCTGATTTTTATCGCCCTTGACGGCCTTCTGGAGGAGGGAGATGTAGGTTTCATCCCATAAATACTCTTTCGCAAAAGAGGTAGCTGGTTGGAATAAAAAGGAACAAAACTCTCGAGTCTGACAGGCAGGCCAGCAGTGTCATAGAGTACTACTAGCAGTGAGCAGTGTCTTTGCGGGTGAATTGATTTGGTGATAAAAAACCCTTGCTAAGAATTAAACGCATTGTGGCTAAAACAGTGATAAATATAAATGTTGGTGGAGGGAAAAGCCAATGAAAAGATGGTTTTGTCCGAGCTCGTTGCCAAATAAAAACCGACCGTATCAGAACAGGTCTATATTCAAGAATAAACAAAATTTACGGAAGTCAGTCCATTGATGTGACGTCTTATCGTGCTAAATAACCTCCGAGCCTCGCAAAGCACGTTAAGCCGTTGGTCTGGGCTGTTAGTTGTAGATTTTTGAGTTGTTACGGATAGTCAAAAGGAAAAAAATTGACGACAATCTCGCCAAGGGCTATCGTGTCACATCGGGTATCGAGGTCAGTATTTCCACAACCCAGTGGTTGTGGAGATCATATTGGCAGTCGCTTCAGTTACTAGCCGGTATTCAGCTCTTTGCATCCTATTAAACTGGAAGCCGACCCTAACATGGTTGGCAAAGGTTGACTTTACCGTGGCTCGATGTAGGTGGTCATGTATGTATATACTTTAGAACAGGTTTGTACCTTGTACTGGTGTAACTCCTTGCCGCTCTGCAGATGATAAGCAAGGAAGCCTCCCGCGAGCCCGAGGATGTAGGTGGACATGTTCGTGTGGCCGCGGATGTATAGGAGGCGGAAGGTGTCATCTGACGCGTAGAGGTTACGATAAGACCTGAACAAAATTAGATTTTACTCATATTAATATAGATGAAGAAGTTTGCGTGATTAAGGTTCTTACATCCATCTAGCATGTTCTGCTGAAAGGATCGGATAGAATTTGTCACAGAAATAGATTATGGGCTAGATAAGAACACAGGCTACTTTTTAGTCGTGGAGTATGTTCCACTGGGATCATTTTAGAAACCCCTGGCAGAAGCTGGTATGGCAATATAACACTGGCAAGAACAGTGAGACGAATTCCTGTCGCACGTTAGGCTGCACATTGCAAAGCTACAGGAATCAACATGAGTTGTTGGTTTTGGTGCTTAAACAGTGGTTAACAGACAAAAATCATGATGAACTTACTCAGGCGACTGAAGGACGACTGGATCCAAGTCCTGGAAGTACGTCTGTCCCGCCACAATGGCTAGAGCTGCCACAAACAGTACAGACAGGAGAATGGCGCGGGTCTTGCACTTGCGAGCTACCACGCATACAAGGAGGCCGAGGCAGAACAGTTGCGTGTCTGCTGCTAGGTACCTGTTGGGGAGAGCCGGAGAGGATCATTGGTGATGTTGAAATATTTTTTCCAAAGAAAGCAAGGTATAGTATAGATGCTGTTATGAAAGGCTATGATTATAGATATGAACCAATGGACATACTATAAAGTCTATTGAAAAAGTAAAATTACAATTCCCCACATCAAAGAGCACACTAGTCTCAAGGAGAAAAAAAAAATTGGACATAACAACCAACGCCCTTGGCAACTAATATAAGACAAACATATCAAATCAGAATGAGGAACGTCCAACCAACAAAAAGATAAAATTTTTCGTCTTCATCACCATTATTTGCATTTGTTTCCTCAGCATATAAGTATTTTTTCTAAGATTCTTATGGTTGCGCTATATGTAAAGGCCTAAAGGCCTAAAAACACTAGATGATAGTCGGATCGTCGTCTGGTCGTAGCAGCAATGTTTGCTGAAGGCCTGTTTCTAGCATGTAGACGTGTTTTGACTATCACAAGATGATAATGACTGTTCTGACTACTCCCAGTTATACAGTTTCCTCACCAAGTCTGCGGCTGACAAAAGGCGTCGTCATACACGTAGTTGTTGATGTACAGCAGCTGCGCCCACCAGTACTGGCGACAGGCGTCGGCCTCGGAGGTGACCACCAGCTTCCACAGCGGGCCGTTGAAGGCGTAGCGCATCCAAGTTGATATGGTGAACATGATCAGTGCGTATGTTGGAGTTAGTCTGGAAGGGAGCCCAGTTGAAATTAAATTTGATAGAAACAGACTTCTAAAGTTTGGCTTTCATTTTATGAACTATATTTGAATTTTGTTTTTGCCCAGATCCATGATAAGGTGTCGTGTTCCACACCTTTTGCAATTGCTGCGAAAGTAGCCATATTTATTCAGAGAAAGCTGATTTTGGTATTGAAGTTGAAATAGTGTACAGAGAAAACAATTTTTAGGATTCTAAACAAAATCTATTTATTCAGTCCGTCACTTAGACTAATAAAAAATATTGGAGAGGTATTTTCTACTGTCGCATAAACAAAGACGATACAGTATGTTAAAATTTTGTGTGATGTAAGTCCGCATAAAAGTGACGCAACTAGATCGCTTCTTAGACCTTTTATGTATTTGGTCTTTGTTATTTTTAATGATTTAATAAAAACAACTGACTGACTAAGTAGAATCATCCTATAACCAACTATAGTTTCAGGACTTCACCTGTGTTGGTGTCCATCGCCTATGTTACTATGGTTTACGCCAGATAAACATGGAATAAATTACATTGACCCACATAGATTTATTTACTCTCTTAAGATCAAAATCAGAAATAATGACATAAAGCTGTCCTGAGTCGGCTTCTGTTGTGATCCGTAACGTTCTCTAGTAATGAAAAACAGTTCTTAATTTATTGTTCTAGCATCTACGAAGAGATATTAGGGAAAGGTCAATGTTCTTTATTCCACGTTTGTCTGGCGTAAACTATAGATCTGAATAAGTGTAGACAGCTCAAAAAACTTGTATTAAAAGCACTAGCCAAAAAAAAATGAATATCACCTCAGCCATCTAAGAAGGATTCCTTTGGGGAAGTGCAACCAGCTGACTTTGTGCTTCTCTGTGTAAAGCTGGAAGTTATAGGCGAGCAAGAAGCTGGACATGACGAAGAAGGTGTGCGTGACCAGGCTGCCGTTGAACAGGATCTGCTTGAGAGGGTCTTCGTACGCCTGAAATGTATACAATAATGTCATCTAATTGATAAACTTGAAAAAGGATGAAGGACATTGAAATAAATCACGTATTCTAATAGTACACGTAAGTTTATACGAATGAATAAAAACTAGAAATCAACGATTTTCAGACTATTCTTTACTTGTACTGTGACACCTGGTTTCTCTGCCTTTCATAAGTGTTTTAATATTATATTTTAACTAGAAACCTCCACAATTTCCTTAGATTTTTTTTTAAGGTTCCACCATTCAAAGTTATTAAAGGACATGGTAAAAAGTGGCCTATGAATCAACACATGCGAAACCTTTACTATTATTCCTAGTTTTTTTTTAAATTACATTTTACTGATTAGAATAGAATGGACACTTTTTAATTAAGAAACCATTTTAAAAAGTAACTCACATAAGTTTTATAACCCGGCGCCATTATTTTAAAATGAAACAAAGCACTCTCAGCGCTGTAAGATTTTTAGTTATTAGTTACCTACAAAAAGAGCAAAGCGATTAAAGCGCTGTATGACACGAACACTATTGACACTGACAGTCGATGAAATGACAGTTGACACTTTGATGTACCTAATGTATTTGGCACCTGATACCAGGGAATCGGCCGTCGACCTAACTTACCACGCTTTCGTATGTTAGAAGAACATAGTAACACTACTCTATACATTTTTGGTGAGATAAAAAGTCTGGCAGCTCTGGGATCTTAGTCTATTTGGTATGTTTCTATTGTTTGGTATGTTTTATAACCTCAAAATCCGAAATCATTTTAGATATTTTACAATTCTGGCAAGTGTCCGTGATTTTAATTTAGTTTTAGTCGAACATATGCATTATTTAAAACACAGATAGTAAATTCACGTCTCTGTTGGTTCTTAGGCGAACGATGTATGGGCGATGAGCAATGTCCTTTCATCAGTAAAAGAGGATAATCCGTCATTCAAAAATAAAGAATAAGAAATGACAAGTGTAAGAATTAATACCGCACATTTTGCTAATTAGCTCTCTGCTGTAATAGACACAAATTGGCCTATTTTCATAATAGTTTACTCATAACAACTAATTAAATAACACTACAATATAAACGTTACGCAAAAATAGAAAAGCAAAACAGCAATAATAACGCTCCAAAGTTCGTTAGGTCCAATGTACTAGGATTTCTTTTGTGTATGATTAATTATAGGTTAACAACCTATCTTTACCTCTGCACATAATACTAATCATATTTTCCTTATTCTAGTTAGTTTTCTTTCTTATCGATTACTTCCTACAATATCTTTTTTTTCAGGATGTGATATCAAAAGACTCCTTCCGCTCTGAGCAAAGAGAGTGTCAGACTCTACTGTCTGAAACCATTCGTGATCTTCCTAATGAGGGTATTTGCGTTCCAGGGCCGCGGTGACTCTTTGGACCAAATTCCGCAACTCCTACAATATTATAACATACAAATCATCTCAGATTAAGTTATTTTGGTTTTTAGTATTTTTTACATCATATAAATTTTTATTTTTCTGTTTAAACTACATAAGTATATAATTATACAATTAAAAAAAGAACTCTCAACTAACTAAAAATAAATCTAACTCGAAAAATTCGTCCGCTTCGCAAGCCCCTAGTAATGTGCCCAAAAGGCTGGCAGCATTACCACGATGTATGGCAATGCTTATCCTTTGGCCGAGGTAAAAGCCAGCCCTTGGGTCACGCGAAGTGTCAACTAAGCAACTTGACAGATCTTTTAACAAGTTATGGGCACTCGGACCCCACGACCCGAGAGTTTCAACCCCAAACGGCTCGAAAACATAACTTCCAACCAGGTTATTATATTTCCGCTGCTTGAGGTTCTCTGCAGCCGCGGCGGCTGCACCAGCACAGCACGATGAGCTAGAAAGGCGGGATGGTGCAGGAGTATCGACGCAAGTAGCATCCCACACTAAAGGCCTACCCATCTTCGAAGGAAATAACGACAAGCCTTCTTGTCTCTTGCCATCGTCACGTGCCAGGGCATTGGGTTCTAATACAGATCCGGTCTCTAATAACTAATACCAGATCGCTGACGACGACAAGAGCTCGTCGGATGATGTCGTTAATATTCGCGTGCCGCGCTATGCGACCGTCGTCGCTACGGCTGCATGACAGGCCGTGTTGTCCGAGGCTGTTGACAACTTGGCAGCGATGAGGAGGAAGGCAGCAAGGAGCGCCAAGACAAGGTGCATATGTTCGACGATGATAGTGCATGAAGCCAGAGTCCCGGCTCCCATTGATCCACAGCCAGAAGGCGCGCACGCTCCGCAGCAGTTGAAGATGTGGCCATAAGGTTATGCTGAACTATTCTGCAGAGTGGCTCGTACCACCGTCTTTGGGTTTATTGGTAGTCGGGTAGATTTAAATTCGGGCAAGCGAGTCTCCAGACATCCATAGCCTCAGTGGAGCACCGGCACATCAAAACCAGTTAGTGAGGGAGCTAGAATATTCCTGACTAATTTCTCAGTGCCATGAACCGAGGATATGAAAGCCGGTAAACTGACACTGGACATTTATTAGTGAAGTTAGTGTTTGACGAATGAATTGCTCCTTTTTTTCCAAAAGGTGAGTGTGCTCCTATAAATGGGAAGCACGAAGAAAGTATGTTAATTTCGGGCCGAAACGGCAGTATTGGCTTAAGGTAATTGCCGAATGCATGTTACTTTTGAGTCTTTAGTTTAATGAAAATATTCCAAAACCGATACATTTGTGGCCTTCAAACTTACCTTTTTTAAACCATATCAGTCGAGAGGGACCTGATATTAGATCCTGCGACACAAAGCATTTTATTATTACATCTAAAATATTTTAATGATTTCAAATCATTCTATTTTAAATCTCAAAACTAAGTCCTAGTCCTACTATTATTAATTTATTGTGATTGCGATGATAGTTGTTCGCGATGGATAAACCTTAAAACAAGTTAAATGTTTTAAAACTTACCGTTTCAATATAAAGTGGATTATCCACATAGGAAAACGACATCATAAGAGTCGTGTGTGAAAAGAATACACAAATCATCGTCATGGTTCTGAAAACAATCAAATAATAGTTATTAACTTAATTGAGTCATTATGTCTCCCTTTGTACAAAGCTTTTTACTTGTGCATACATTTTTAGTAAATAAATAATAATGAGTGGTAATAATAAATAACCAGTTTCTGGTCAGTTCAAAAGTTCACTTTTAATTTAATAATATGATAATCCTAATCAAATTGCAGAACATCTTATTTTTTAAAATTTAAAGTTTTGACTTCAATCTCAAAAGTTATGAAATAAACTTATATATCAATTACCTTAATCCGTGAAATAATTTCAGTCTTTCCAGCCGAGGCTCTTGTCCACTATTGCTAGGCGATGTCAATCTGCACCAATTTCTGCGTATTGAGAACGCCAATAAATATGGATTTCCTGGAAAATCACCATACTTTAAAATTCGAATCACACACAACCAATATAGCAAAAAGTTTTATAGGACCATTTCTGACCTGATTTTTCCTCCTTCTTGCACATTAGCACATCGTACAGGCTTCCGATAACATTGAGCATGATTAAAACTAAATATACCACAGCCATTACTATGTCACTATTATCTAAGGTCACCCTGTCCCCTTCCTTGTTACAATACTGGATATTCGCTACGCTTCCTTCAAGTCTATACTGGGAGTAAAGAGAATTGTTAAAACATCCCTCAAGGGTCTCTCTTAGGTCCTGTGTTATGTTGGTGTTAGGAACTCTTGCGAAATCTTTGCAGGTCCTTGTTACGCATACTCCTCGGTGTATTTGTGTGTGATTGAAGTGCTTGAGTTTGTGATCTGAATAACCCTGAAAGAAAAAAAGAAGATTACTGTAAAGGTGGCAAACGGAAAATCGTTATTCAACAAAGACATTTTTCTAATTGGGTAATTGTTGACTCTCTGCTATTACATATAGTAAATGTAATTGAATAAATAGCCTAGTGCCAAATCAACGGTTCCTTGTGAGAACAGTGCACTATTTTTACTGGAAAATAAGAGAGTAAAGTAATTTTAAACGTTTACCAAGCAACATGTTTACTCCTTTTCAGTTTATTTACAGTGTCATTAACAGATTTCTTCTCAATTATACGTCACCAGACCTTTGCCACTAAGTAGTCTAGGAAATAAGCTTATAAATGATACGTTAGCATCATTCATTATTGTGACAGCCATGACTGATGTATTTGTATCTCACAATTAATGTAATCGTATAACGAATCTCTGAGAGGAAGTGTAATTAGCAGAAGTTATTAAAACTTACGCAAGTGATAATGCAATACTTGTAACTAACTCTAAGCATTTATTTCAAATAAAACATTTACAGGAACTATTTAATTTTATTGTCAAGGTCAGTCAGTCAAAGTACATGCACCAAAACCATGAAAAACGAGCAAGAAAACTCGACAGATACTTTTTGCAATCAATAAATAGTTATTCAAGGGAGTGTAGTTCCTTTAATAACTATTTATATATTGAGTATCAATATGTATGTGTAAGTTTCCATTGTTTGTTAGTCAATCACTCCTCAACGGCATAACAGATTTGGATGGGAATATAAGAAGACAAGCCTAGCTGAGGAGGAGCTTGTGGCTAAATAATAACAGCCGCACAGGTCGATCTTCAAGGTAAACGCTTGCCGAGGTTGGTCTGTGGATCGGTGACCATCTTAACATACCGAGTTTCCTCCGTGCCTCGGAAAACACGTTCTGCTGTTGGTCCCGGCTGTCATTTGGAGATCTTTGGCAGTCGTTACGGATAGTCAGAAGCCAGAAAATCTGACACCAGTCTTGCCAAGTAGTACCGTGTTACACAGTTAATCGGTTGTGGAGGTCTGGTAGGCAGCCGCTCCACGTAAAATACTGGTATTCAGCTGAATCCGGTTTGACTGGAAGCTGACCCCAATACAGTTGGGAAAAGGCTAGGCAGATGATGATAAGAAGACAAGCCTAGTCTAGCCTTTCATCCCGGTAGTACGTTCCTGTGGGATAACTTTTGACAAGTATGCGGGCACATTAGCAAGTATTTTTTCCTACTCCTCCGCTGTACTCTTCTGATTAATTTCGTTGCGGGATCCAAGACAGTTGAATCGTTTCTCCGGGACTCGTCGGGTTTCATTAACTCGGCGTTTTTCTGGTGGTCGCCACTGTTGATTCTGGCTTTCAGGAGTTGCAGTGGTTGGGAATGTGTGGCGGGCTTGTCCCAAAAAAAAAAAAAAAAAAGTATGCGGGCGCAACCGCGCTGACGAAATGTAGTACTCAATATTTAATGCATACAATGATATAAACTCGAACATTGTTGACCGATAGATTGTCAGTCCTTCGCATGTTGATCTGTTGGCATAGGTTTACAACCCATAATTAAGCTCTATAAAAGTTAAATAAAGGAACTTGATAATACTTATTGGTTGTGAAGTTAGTTATACTACTCAAGTCATAACAATTGAGAAGGCTAATAATAATTGCGTATTTAACTTAAATTGAATAGCTTAAAATCATGTGATGACGTTTGTATATTATAAATAGGTACTAAGTTATTCCCAACAAAAAAAAAGCTATAAATATTACTTTTCAAGTAGGAAAAAAAATCATTAATAATAATAAATAGCCCCACCGCCGTACCTCTATGTTGAGGTCGTGGTGGGGCTTGCGTGTAACAAATCTTAGATCATACCTAGGGTGAGGGGCCAGTCAAAGAGAGATACAACCCGCAAGGCAGTTTAGTGGTGAACTGGTCGGCAGTTGCGACCCCATGGACCTAATCTCCCGGGAGAAATTTTGTTCTTCATCTCTGGCTTGCCTTTATTGGCTAGCCGGAGTGAACACTGACGAGGAAAAGAGCTCCCACCTCTTTCTTGCCTTAATCGGCCGGTCTGAGTGGAAATTGGCAAGAGCAAACGTGCTCGGGAGAAGGATGTTGTATAATCCAGTAAGATGCTGGTAGGGATCTTGTCCGTACTTCCGGATTATCCTGATAGCCTTGGTATACCTCTCCACTCCTCTAGCACCTCACAATATATTGCCTCCTTGGCGCTTCGTCAATTTGTGCTAGCGACTGTTTTTTGGGCGGGGGCATTAATTAAGTGTTCAAGTCCCCCGTCATTTTGAAGCTGTTTTAATTGTCAGTGGTCAGACAGGGGCCAATAGTTATTCCATAGTAAACAATCATCACGCCACTAAACCACCCAAACCCGTTTCATTTTTTGTTTTCATATTCTGCAATAGTCCTGCTCCAACCAGTGATTTTCCTTGGGTATACTTTCACAGTGCATACAGGGATAATTAAAATGATGGCTGATGCCCCATTCCATTTAAAATGTTTGACGGGGCATCTGTGAGTTGGCTTCGCCCCCTCGTACGCCTATCAAAGAACCGTGCGTCCATGGACCCGAGAAAGACAAAAACATAAATAAAATATTTACACAAAAATAACTAAAGCCACGGTAAGAAACGTCGATGTATGAATAATGAGCATATTCACCTATAAAGACATATTATTATCAGCTGACCAAAAGCTCTATATAAAGTTTACTGTAGGTATCGACCTCACGTTGAATATTGACCTCAACTACAGTCCTCCTGATTGATTTCGGTTACGGCGGCTAATCTTAATATATATAAATCTCGTGTCACAATGTTTGTCCTCAATGGACTCCTAAACCACTTAACCGATTATAATAAAATTCGCACACCATGTGCAGTTCGATCCAACTTGAGAGATAGGATAGTTTAAATCTCAAATTATAGTCGCAATATTATTTAGAAGCGATGTGACGCAGACGAAGTTGCGCGGGGCAGCTAGTCTTAATATATATAAATCACGAGTCACGTTGTTTGTCCGCGATGGACTTCTAAACTACTTAACCGATTTTAATCAAATTTGCACACCTTGTGCAGTTTGATCCAACTTGAAAGATAGGGTAGCTGACATCTCAACTTTTTGTTGCAATATTGTTTAGGAGCGGAAAATGTGACGCAGACGAAGTTGCACGGGTCATCTAGTATACATTATAAACGAGACTAGCCATCGTCGTGGGACATATTATCGTGCAGGCGTATGAGTGTAAACAGGTGCACTCTTCCATCACTCTCACATTTTGATGACACGGCAACCCGACACGACCGGAGAGAGATCTGATGAGCTGCGGAGCAAACTCCGGACACAGAAATTTCTAACGGAAAAAACCTAATAACAATTTTGCCACCCAGGACTTAACGCTCGGCAATCGCGCTTGCGACCGCGCGATTATTGGCGCAGTTCTCTACAATATTGCTGCTAAACATAAATAAACCACTGTTTGAACTTTATATAGACAACAGAATCCACAGTTTTTTGCGCTAACTTCAAGATCGATTTGGAACGTGCTACGAGTACGAACTTTGTTTATTTGACTGAACGTCTCCTGGATTTTCAATTTCAAGTGTCTGTAAAAGGTACCTTAAATTAAAAAAAAATATTTTTGCTTTGAGTTCGCATGTAATTTTCCTTGCCTCCAAAAAAAATCCATCGAAGCAGTTTTTCATTGAATCGCCTTTATATCTTTGAAATAAAAAAAATCCTTGATTTTGAGCTTCAAAAATATTTAATCGAAGATTTCTACATTCAAATGCCTATATAGAGTAGATAACTAAGTAAACACACGTGTTGCATTTTTAATAACCTTCGCAGAAAGGCAAACTATGGTTTTCCCACTCCCGACGATTATGGTGGAAGTCGTACTGCATTTAAACGAGTCTAATTACTTGTAAGGGACAATTATATAAGTGACCGCTATGGTACTACGTCGTATATCATAGTCTGCGTCATCAATATTAATGTCGTCAAGAGATTATAACGTTATTATGATCCATAAACTCTTAATCTGTAGACTGTATCTCTATAATTATCTGCAAAAACTTTGCACCTTTTACGAATTTTTGCGGACAGACAAGTACGTAATTTGGTACAGTTAAAGTTTATATGGAGAAAGAGTGCAGAAAGCTAATATTTTTATTTACAATCGTAGTTATTTTTTTTTAATCTTTTATTTTTACGACTTTATTTTCCAAGAGCATATCAACCCCGTATAATCATCATCTGCCTAGCCTTTTTCCTGGGGTCGACTTCCAGTCGAACCGGATTCAGCTGAATACCAGTGTTTTACATGGAGCGACTGCCTACCAGACCTCCACAACCCATTAATTGGGTAACACGGTACTTTTGGGCAAGACCAGTGTCAGATTTTTTGGATTCCGACTATACGTAACTACTGCCAAATATCTCTAAAGGACAGCCGGGACCAACACCTTAACGTGTTTTCCGAGGCACTGAGGAAATTTGGTACGTTAAAATGGTCACCCATCCACAGCCAACCTCGGCAAGCGTTGCTTAATCTCGATCCTCTCACGTCAACCCCGTGTAATGATGTTTTAAAAATGCATTAAGTTAATATAAAATTATGGTCAAATTTCGACAACTGGGCGTTCCGAGACGGATGATTTTGCCGAATCAATATCTATAGCTTCTTCATTAACTCTGAATCTAGTACTAACACTTTCATAACAACTGACTACTGAGCTTCTTTTCGCGTCGTTGTCGTGTCGTTGAGTTGTCGTTAAGCAACGCTTGCCGAGGTTGGTCTGTGGATGGGTGACCATCTTAACATATCGAGCTTCCTCCGTGCCTCGGAAAGCACGATAAGCTGTTGGTCCCGGCTGTGATTTGGAGATCTTTGGCAGTCGTTACGGAGAGTCAGAAGCCAGAAAATCTGACACCAGTCTTGCCAAGGAGTACCGTGTTACCCAGTTAATGGGTTGTGGAGGCGTGGAGGTCGGGTAGGCAGCCGCTCCACGTAAAATACTGGTATTCGGCTGAATCCGGATTGACTGGTAGCCGACCCCAACATACATAGTTGGGTAAAGGCTAGGCAGATGATGATGTCATGAGTACCTATATCAAATACTAGCTGACCCACGCAACTTCGTCTGCGTCAAATTTTCTATTAATGCTCGGCTCCTTTTAGTCTTAGCGTGATGATATGTCTTAGCCTTTCTCGATAAATGGGCTATCTAATACTGAAAGAATTTTTCAAATCGGACCAGTAGTTCCCGAGATTACCCCCTACATACAAACTTACAAACAAATGTTACCTCTTTATAATATTAGTATAGATGTGCTCGCACGCCTTTTACTTGGCGGAGGTGGAGGATAGTTTGGCATGAACATATCAATATTAATTAATAACAGTCGTCTTAGAAACTGGCCGTAGATCCCTCAGAAAAATACAAACAAATACGAACAAAAGCCCTCATCTTCATTATCACACTTCGTCTACTACTGGACATAGGGCTCCACCAAGCGTCGTCACAACGACCGGCCCAGTGCGTCTCGCATCCATCGGCTACCCGCGACCTTCACCAGCTCATCGGTCTACCTGGTTGGAGGCCTTCCAACGTTGCATTTTCGGGTACGCGGTCGCCACTACAGAACTTTTCGGCCTCATCGGTTCTGCGAGCAACATTGCTTGCAAGGCACATGCCTTGCCCACTGCCACTTTAGTTAGGTGATCCTTCGGGCTATGTTGGTAACCTTGGTTCTCTTGCGGATAAGACAAAAGTCCTGTGATAAACTTGGCCCCTATAACATCAGTAAAAATCTTAACATATACCCGATGACGAAGAAATCTTGCAAAACTACAGTAAGTGAGTACTTACAGAACCTCACATTTGAGGAGACAGAAAAATTGCTTGAGACACCTAAATAAAATTACTCAAAGTAACCTATCACAAAGATAACAAAAGGTTATGCTCCGCAATCTTACATACCCTCTTACACTCATTCACGCACACCTCCATCACAGACAAAGAGAGGACTGGATACACACCTATGTAGATATAATATTTTTAAGTACAGTATTGTTAAAAAATCTCTTCTTTTACCCAAAAAAATAAAAAAAAAATATCCTAACAAGATACGTACATATACATGGGATCTTTGCATGTCATAAAAAAACATATTTAATTTGTAACTCGGGGGGGTCGGCGTTGAGGGCTGAAATACAGGCTATGCCTAGTTCGGCCTCAAATGCTAATACCCTTGTGTACTGTAAGTTTAGATTAAGCGCTTTACTTGTTAAAAAAAATGTACATTCTTTTGTGAATAAACATTATTATTTTTTTTTTAACTAATTTTACAGTCTACCTTTTCACTAACAATCAGGATGTTCCCATATGCTAAAACATCCAACAACAATTTGTTATGGAATGTTTTACTCAATTTAGTTTGTGATGGAACGCGTTCATTTGTTTTCATGTTTGGAGATGTCTGTTATTTTTTTTTACTGTTGTAATATGATACTAAAATAATAAGTTTGAAAAAAAAAAATGTTTTACTAAATTGATAAATAACGACTTTTGCACGAAATATTGGGAAAAAGTCGCTCGCCTTACTTTCAACTTCAAATCAACAATAGATTTCATGATAAAACTGTACTAAACTATTAAGATAATCAGATAGTTTATATCATAAAAAATTAAATGACACAGGGTTTGAAGAGCTGCAATGCGTAATATCAGAGATATCGTATAGTTTTAATGAACGCGGAGAAATCGCACGATTTCGATCGCGCGCACTGTAACAGATCTGCGGAATGGCGTAAAAGAGGCGTAGCGGCGTAGGGGATATTATTTTACAAGTGGAACCATCTTTAATTCTTCATCTCCATTAAATTCTTTGGGAAAATAATACAATAGCCAATAACTTAATAATTTAATTAGTTGTTGGAAGCGCGTTACGTAATTAATTAATGTTAAAACTAAATAATACCTAATATATACTAAAAATACCCCAAGGACTAAAACATTTGCACAAAAAATATCATAGTTAAAAATTAAATATCATTATAAAGACGTTATGTGATAGACGAACAAAAGAACAATTAAATAATTAAGGAAACTACGAGACAGCTCTATTTCCTGAAACGACAACAAAAGTAACAACTTAACAAGAAAAATTAAATCTATTTATTGTTAAACTGGTTGCAGCTCAAGTTATTGTCAATACGTTTATCAATCCTTATTATGATTAGAAATCTCAAATCTCAATCTCTCATTAAAAATCTTATTATGTGTAAAAAAGAATCCCCAACTGTTTCCGAAGTCTTCAGAAGGTTTCCGAAAGAAGTCAACGAGAGAATCGGAAACTTCGTTCACATAGTGCTAAAACGGATCTTAAGCGTGTTCTGCATGGCCCCAATATTATACAATAAGGTACCAAAGGCATACAAAGATTTAAATACTAGTTTTAATAAAAGCATGAAGAAAATTTTAAAAAATAAGTTTTACCATAGTGTTGACGAATATTGAAATGATGTAATTTAGACATTTTTATTATTATTTTATTGATTTGACGTAACTATGATTTTTGTACTTCGATTTATGTTAATTATTGTATGTGTACGCCTTTATAGGCAAAACATGTTGAAACTTTTTTTTTGTAATCGTCCCAACTGATTGCTAAACTACACATGTTTTTGACAAATAAATATATCTTATCTTATCTTATCAAGATAACATTTTCTAATCATTTCAATACGTAGTGTATAGAAAAACACGCCCCGTAAAAGTACGTGAAACATTTGGTTACGGTTGCTATTAGAAGATCTTTAGCAATTACCACCAAGAAGCCCGAAAATTTTACACCATTCTTGCTAACATGTATTCTTGTTACCCATTCACTGGGTTGAGGCCATGAGGAGGTCAGGTTGACAATATAGTTGGAAAGAGGTTAGGCCTATTAATGCACAATATCGAACGAAGTGGGGTCATCATCTGCCTAGCCTTTTCCCAACTATATTGGGTTTGGCTTCCAGTCAAACCGGATTCAGCTGAATACCAGTATTTTACGTGGGGCGGCTGCCTACCAGAAACCTACACGGTACTCCTTGGCAAGACTGGTGTCTATGACTATCCGTAACGAATGCCAAAGATCTCCAAATGACAGCCGGGACCAACAGCTTAACGTGCTTTCCGAGGCGGGAAATGCGGTATGTTCAGATGGTCACCCATCCACAGACCAACCTCGGCAAACGTTGCTTAACCTTGAAGATCAACCTGTGCGGTTGTTATTATTTAGCCACGAAGTGGGTACCAAAAGTAAAAGAAGCTAAAACGATCCTGTCTTGAAAGTTCACATATTTGTCTGAATGGGCATTGTGTGTTTATGTTGTAACTAGCTTCTGCCAGCGGCTTCGCCCGCGTGATCCCTAGGGAACATGTTCCCGGGATTAAAAGTAGCTTATGTGCTATTCCAGACTATAATCTATCTTTGTTCTAAATTTCATTAAGATCCGTTAAGCCGCTCTGGCGTGATTGAGTAACAAACAACCAAACTTTCACATTTTCATTTTTTTTTTTTCATTTTTTCTATTGATTGTAGCGTGATGAAAAGTATACTATAACCAGTTCAGGAGTATGAAAAATAATTATACCAAGTTTCGTTAAAATCCGTCTAGTAGTTTTTGTTTCTATAACGGTTATACAGACAGACAGACAGACAGACAAAAAATTTACTGATTGCATTTTTGGCATCAGTATCGATCCCTAATCACCCCCTGATAGTTATTTTGTAAATATATTTCATGTACAGAATTGACCTCTCCACAGATTTATTATAAGTATAGAAGATATAGATAGATAGAAGATAGATAGATATAGAAGACAAGTAACACTTTCACACGTCAATCTTTTTTTTTTAAACTTAATGAAGCCGGTGTTTCCTAGCTGACTGCTTTGAGAAGAAACACCGAAACAAACTCAGAGGTCAAACTCTCTTTTGAAGTCCATACAATCGTACTGGTCAAATCATACGAGAACCATGTAGGTTAATGTCTGAAGTGTTATTTTGAGGAAAGTACCACAAAGATTGGAGTGGACCTGTCCAGACAGTGTAAGCATTTGCCAGTTATCGTGTAGCTCAAACTTATAACTTTAAGGAGCTGAACAACCTGACGAACAATACCAAAGTAAGGACATTTGTGTAGGCCGCACGAAGAACTCAAATCGCTAGATTAACATTTTAGTAAATGTACCCCCATAGCAATCTATATGGTCCTCATATTCACAATACGTTATATGAGGACCATGCAGGTCAGTGTCTGAATTGGTCTTTTGAGGAAAGAACCACACAATTGCATCAAACACTTATCTCTGGTTCTCAACGGAACCTGAAGTTGTGAGGAGTTACAGGCGTAAATCAGTTTATGGGGTCCTCGTTTAGAAGACCAGCGTTCTATTTCCTCTTAACGTGTGCAGGTGGATAAGTATTTTTATTTGAGATTGGTTTGCTCTTGACTCTAGTCTTGGCCAGAGATGTCAGAGACAAAGTCTACGATGGAGCGAGCTTATCCAGAAGGAGCCTGTTTACTCTAACTTTGAAGAGATTAGGGTTGCAAGCGTTCGGAAACACAGACACAGGCAAAAAGTTCCACTCCTTTGCTGTACGCATTATAAAAGACGTTTGGAAACGCTTAGTGTGAATTGGTGGAATAGCAACAAAGTAGGGATGGTAAGTTAGTGCGTCTGGATGTCCGATGGAAGAAGGGGGCTGGTGGAACGAGGTCGTGGAGTTCTTAGGCACACTCACCGAAGTACAATCTGTAGAAGACCGACAAGCACGCAACCTTGCGGCGATGAGCCAAGCTGTGAAGCTTGTAGGGATGTACGATTTTTACGGATTTCACGTACTTACCTACATAGGCGGAGACGAAGTATCGTCACAACTCTACTAGGTACCTACCTACATGGTACCTACCTGTATCATTCTCATTAGTTCAGCGTTAGCTCCTTCACGCAGATTCACATCCACGATGCAGTAAGTGCCTCCCGGCTCTGTCATACATGCGTCGTAGTCATCCAGCCCGTACAGAGCGGGCATTTTGTTGTACTGGCTCACTGAAACAGAAGAAGGCAAATATTGAGCTTAGTATTATTATGCAACTTACTGACCTACGCAACTCCACCTACGTGACATTTTTGATTAATACTCCGCTCCTTTTGGTCGTAGCGTGATGTAATCTATACTATATAATATTATAAAGCAGAAGAGTTTGTTTGTTTGTTTGTTTGGTTGAACGCGCTAATCTCAGGAACTACTGGTCCGATTTGAAAAAATCTTTCAGTGCTAGATAGCCCATTTAACGAGGAAGGCTATAGGCGAGGAGCGGAAAGGAGCGGAGCCGTAATGAAAAATGTTACGCAGACGACGTTGCACGGGTCAGCTGGTTTAGCATATAACCTTCCACGAAAAGTGGGCTATCTTAAACTAAAAGTCAATTCGATCTAGTAGTTCCTGAGTTTAGAGCGTTCAAACAAACAAAGTAATCAGCTTTATGACATTTTCTAGTATAGATGATCGCCACAATGTGGGTAAGGTCAGACGGGCCGCCAAAGCCGGTCCAGGGAAAGAGAGGGGCGGCAGACTTGGGGATGTCCGTCGCTCCCCATTCATCTGAACCCGAAGTGGTGGCGCGTGGTGTTCCCGTTTGCCCACGGCACGCAAACTTAGAACAAAAAATTTCAACCGTATACTCTATGGTTGGAAGTATTGAACATAACAGATCGCCTCGCCCCCTTCTGTCATTCTTCACCCCGCTAACGCCCGTTGCCAAATCCATAGATAATTGACAAATGTCATTGTCAAAATTAGAACTTTTCTGTTGCCGCTATATTAGTTTTGTTGCTGATCGAGTGAAGTTTGCGTTGATTTATTTTCCGTACTTATCCTATCAGTGATTTTAAACTATTTTATACAGTGATGTTATATTTTGCATTGGTAGTGCAAGATGTACAACAAGTGTTGTATCGAAAATTGTGGTACTAAACGGAAGGACATGTGGGTTTTGAGCATTAATAGTGATTATTTGCGCAGCTTAAGCGCGCAAGCACTTCAAAAACTATGTGTATGCCAGAAACACTTTGAAAAAAGGTTCATCAGTGAGAAGCATCGGCTTAAAGTTGGCTCTTATCCATCATTGTTCTCGGCCGGGGAAATTGCTTCTGGAATACCCACAAAAGTTGAGCAAGGTTATTACGTATTAAATAAATATCTGCTGATCATGTAAAATAAGTAAATTTCAAAATAACCCACTCAACCTGAGACGACCCACTTACCCAAGTTATAGCGCATAAGCGCATATTGGTAAACATAATATAGAAAACTCGTGTACCTATGCATTTCTTTTTTCAGAAGTATATCAGAATCATGATCACAATTATTCTCGGAAAAGGAAACATGATGACCATACTATTATGCCCGTCTCCCTGGTAAGACTGTTATTTTCATAAACTATTTAAAGTTTATAATAAATTCCTGTGAACATATTGATTATTATAATTAAACTAAAGTATTTTTTTTTACCATACCATTAAAAAAATAAAATGAACTTTATTTCAGATAACTCACTTGCAGTGCACTTGTCATCAGAAAATCCAACTATTAATGTTGAATTGTCGTCAATTTTCAATACAGAAAACAATGGGAATGTAACAGGTATGTACTTACGGTACTTATGGTCCTTAGTTTCAATTCCCTATCGATATTTGTGCATAGTTCTAATTGATGTAATATATTTACAGATCAGTCATTAACAATGCTTTCAACATCGTAGATAGCGAGGTATAAATAATGATGATGTTATAACAAGTGTTTCTGGTACAACAAACAAAGACAATGAATTGGGTATTATTGGTATGTATCAAATTCAAATATTTTTATTCCTTTTATGCATCCTGTCTGAATCAGTACAAGTTACCCATGTTAACATTATACTTTAAAAATTAGTATGTCAAAAAATCTTGCTTGCTTGATGTTTAAAATGTTTATTTAGGAGTCTACTTTCATAATAATAATTAAATTGATGAAAAATTAACTAACTATGACCAACAGCGCCTAAAATACATAATTTTGTTGGCATTCCCTTTAATATTAATGTTTATAATCTAATCTTCTAATTTATAAAACTATCGTGTCACAGTGTTTGTTATCGAACTTCTCCAAGACGCCTTGACTAATGTATATAATTTTTTTTTGTGTATATTTAGTAGGTCAGAGAATAGGTTGTAGGCTATTTTGTTTTATTTATTTGGCAAAACAACGTTTGCCAGGTCAGCTAGTAATAATAATAAAATCAAGCCATTTTATTATTTCTTTATACCAGTTGATTAATCTCATCATCAAAAATTTAAAATTTCTTGTATATTTTTCTGAATCTTGAACTTAAGAGTCCTATTACATTTTTTACGGAAATTCATGATTTTTGACGCTGTAATTATCAGCAGCAGTAAGATATTTTAATTATTTGATCCTGAATAACGATAGTGCCAGTCTCTTTCTTGTAAGTTAGAATTACACATTTTCATTTTTCTTTTCGTGTAATTTACTATAAATATTTTACGAACTCAGTTTGCAAGAAAAAATATCGGCGATGGAACTTTGACGGTCTAATTCACATTGTTACAATCAATTCTTTTAAAAGCTAAAATTACTAAAAGGTAAGTTGAATGTTTTACTTGTTTATTGGAGTTCTAGAATTTCTTTAAATTCCTTGAGTTTTCACGGAAAAAAACGTAAAGAAAGCCTAATTTAAGCCAGAAATGTCTTGATTCAGCGTCCATTATATTCCAAATAAAAACAATTTTATCAAATAAATTAATATGATATAAAATTTCAATCTACAATGAATACGTTTCATTAGTTTTCGTTTGTCAATATAATTAAACAAAATTACAATAAATAAAAGTCTCGCGCGAGCGCCCAAATAAACTATAATCCTATTCAGGGGGGCTACTCTCTAAGCCCGAAGTCCGTAGTTTCGGGCTTAGTTGCGGGCGTATTCTACTCCGTATCACCTATGGCTTCACGATTAGTTCCAAATTCGGATTAAGAATGAATGACAACACGATTTGACATTAACTATCAAATCGTGTTGTCATCAATTCTTAGTGGTTATGTGATATGGAGTAGAATACGCCCGCAACTAAGCCTGAAACTACGGACTTCGGGCTTAGAGAGTAGCCCCCCTGACTAGTAAGTATCAAAATTGTTTCGCGGACTATAGATGTACTCACAACGCAGACCAACGTAACTTCGTTTATTGCAAACGAGCATTTACGATTCGTAATAGGACTCTTAAACTCAAATCAATTTTGTATACCAATTTTAATTTAAGTGTCATTTGTTCCAGCTCAATATGCTGATGGGAGAAGAGTTAGGTCCACCCTCGAAAACACTGCTGAAACAAGATCATTTTTTGACGACCTGTTCGACTCAGTGAATGGTGCGAGTTTATATAGTAAGACGGCAAGAGGGAAACCCTCAGCTTGTACAACAGGGTCACCAGACCAAAGATTTTGGCAAGAATCCATTAAAAAATTAAAAGAAATACGTTTTGTGGACGTCAAAGGTAGGGAGACAACTGTGCCTTCATTAAAAAATTGGATTGTAATTCTACAAAGATAAGGCTGTGGCAATTCCAGCAAAAGTAGGTAAAATGTAAAATTAATGCGCCCGTACTATTTCACCTCTGATCCAATGGAAAACTTTTTTGGACAAGTGCGGGCGTATAATTGCAGAAATAATAACCCGAATTGCCACACCTTTGTCAACACCTTCAGATCTAATAACGAGATTTATAAAATTTCACTCAGATCAGATACTTTTAATTGTGAAGATGATCCCGCAAACCAGCTAGTTAAACTGAAACAGCTATTTGTACCTTCCAAAAAATCTGATGTGCAGTATCTGAGTGAAAATAATGTAGAACCCCATACGTCAGGAACGGTGCCGCGATCTGTTGCTCAAGAACACCTCAATGTTCATGCAAGAGCATACACAGCAGGGTGGGTCACAAGGAATTTTTTTTCAAAAATAAAATGTGGCGATTGGGTTGCCGACCTAACTACGCGCGAGGTCAGCTGCTGTACATAATTGGGTGCAAAAAAAGAGTTTAAAACCAACAAAAAAAATTAAATTGACTACCCTTCTGAAAATGCAGTGAGAGCGTTCGGAGTAGTCACAGAGGAAGCAAATGAGTACTTAGAGCATTGCCCAGAAAAAAATTATGTTTCAAAAAGAATTAAAAGCAAAATTATGTCTAAGTACTCATTCGACTTCCTTTTTTGTGAAACGCATAAAAAATAAATAGAAAATTCCTTGAGCATGGGGTAAATTTAGTAATTTTTAACTGGTGTTGTACGATACATAAAATTATGAAAGGCACAGATATATCCCGACTAATCGGTAAATCTCTTCCGAGAATGCAATCTAAAGCATTCGTTAAATTTAAAACTAAATAAATAAAAATCTAAATAAGTATTTGTTGTGTTTTATTTTTTATTTACATATTTCTCAGTAGTTCCCTCTAGTCAGTATGTAAGAGTTAGAGTGACAACTTAGATATTTCATGAACATGTTTTGCTGCTACCAGCAAAAAAAATTGAGGTCTGAATTAGATCTATTTAATCTAATTGAGGCTTTATGTGTGGGCCTTTGCCAAAAACTCAACACGTAAATTAAAAAAAAAAAAACAAACTGTCATGTTCGAATCTTCCAACTTTTGACAACCTCTACTTACCATTTTTTTTTCTATGGGAGTGGGTCGTCTGATACGTATTGTCTCTATGTAGTCTGTGCGTTTGCCCCTCTTTGACGGTCACGGGGGGAGTCAAACACCTCACTCCCCCCACTAACCCGAGCTGAGGTGCTGGCCCGCAGAGACGGGCCGGCACCAGCCGGGGATTACGGCAGTCGCATTAGTTCCCGCGATCCCCAGCGTAGGTGAGATATGGAATACCGGGGTGGTTTTAGTCACTAAGAGTCTGACAGACGCCTCCGCCCGCCCCAGGGTAGAGGACATTCATGAGGATTTCCCCCCGTAAAAAACGGGTTGCACTCCGGGAGTGCCGGCAGAAGTGAAAACTTGAACATTAACGTTGTGCATTTTTGAATCATCCGTCTTAGGAATTTTCGAGCAGGTCACGTTTCCTGACGCGAGTTTAACATTTTATACCCATCCCAAGAAAATTAGTAGTCAACGCCGATATAGAAGTTTTCACTTCAAAAACAGGGTAAGTTGGCAATACGACCTTAGAAACGCTTACTGCAAGTGTTGGTTCGAGGCATCTCGAGTTAAAATATGTGGATAGAGTTGGGGAAGCCTTGCCCAGCATGTGGAAAATATAGGCTGAATGAAAGATAAATGTTTCCGTAGGTTATTTGGCCATGACTTTTAAGATAGAGATTTTATAAATTTAAACTCTAGCACAGTGGTTTCCAACCATATAATATTTTGATCTAGGACCATTTTTGATTTTATAAATTTAAACTCTAGCACAGTGGTTCCCAACCATATAATATTTTGATCTAGGACCATTTTTGTTTCTTAATTGTTAAAGCAGGGCGGGCCCACAGATCCCGAAGAAAATTTTACTTTTTAAATCTATAAAAAAAACGTCGTAAACATTTTCTTTAAACTCAAAAGTTAGGAGCTTAAACATAGAAAATAAAATATTATTCCTGATAGAAACTAAGACAAAACTTCGCTTCAATGTTACTTTGTAATTGGTAAGTTTCATATTTTAAATCCACGGACATCCATATTTAAGCTCTGGTTGACCACCAGTGGTCCGCGGTCCACAGGTTGGGAACCAATGCTCTAGCAGATTTAAAATTTCTTTCAGGTGTAAACGGCAAAAAAACTTGGTGATTTAACTAGAAGAAATTCGGACGGAGAGACTTTTTGAGTAAAAAGTCGTCATTCGAGATTTATCTCTCGCCTGTTTCCTCCTCCAACATTGGACAAAGAACAATGGCGAGATCTTAGCTGAATTTGATTTAAACGTCTAAAAGTGACTTACTATACGAAGGCAGTTCCATTTATTTTCTACGTTTTTTCAAATTATCACATTAACTATTTAAAGTCGGATAAAAAAGATATTTTAAATGAAAAGTAATTAGATTTTTTCATTCACGTTTAGTGTCGCCATTTTATATTTATTCGGCCAAGTGACAGTAAGCACAGCACTATTGTATTAAAATCACTTTTAGTTTGTTATTTTAATTAAAAAAAAGTTTTCCGCCGCGTCTGACTGTTTGCTATAAGCTCAAAAACGACAGAACTGATTTTATGCTGATTTCATCAATGGATACAATGGTTCCCAAGAAAGGTAATATAATTTGTCAAGCTGGCGAAGCCACGGGTATCAGTTAGTTAATAATAAAAATTATGAAATATGCACGATTAGAACATAATGTTACAAGTAAATGCTGGTCGCACAATCTTACGTACCATCGAAAAATTGCAAAAGCAGTAAACTTATAATTGCAACGCAACAAATTGTATTATGTAGAGAAACCAATATATTATTATTACATCGTGCATCTAAAGTTAATTAATATTACGAATTGCGTTAAGTTGTTTTCTAAGAAACCCTAGGTAACCCTAGATATTTATCCAGCGTAAGGGCACTGCGTGTTGTTTTCGCTCAGGCGGATCTGGTCCGCATGCGGTTTGCTTGCATTATATCGTTTCACACATGTTTTTCCTATCATACGGGCAGCACACGCGCGGAATGCATATTGGCTGCGGGCGCACAGCCCGGATGCGGGCTGTGTTCTACTGTTTTTAGTGTAGTTTTTACTATGATGCGGTTTGCACACATGGTCATACACTATGAGTAGGTACTATGACCATACGTGCAACCCGCGTCACGTGTTTAGTCATTCGTGACACGCACGATACTGCAGTGTCGTACGAAATGATTGTCCTGTGTGTGGCCAGGAGCGCGCTATCACCCGCATGCGGACGAGATCCACGCACGGGTGAAAACGCTCATGACTGGAAAAGGGCCCTAAGCTTCTATAGTTTTTATTTAGAATGTAGCCAAGAAGAAAATGTGGCGATGATTTAGGTCTGATGATGAAGTGTGAATAAAATTAATTTGACAAAGAAGGTATTTATGTACGTCAAGAGTGGAGTTTTTTTACTTCCAGGTAAGCATTCTAGATTGTCGACCACATCATACTCAGTGTCATGAACTAGTGGTTAAGACTATAGTGGTAAATTTTTTTTTTTACTATTGATAGGCATACGGTTGACCGCTATCTCACCTAATGTTAAGCGATGATGCGGTCTAAGGTGGAGCACGCTTGCCTAGAAGTAACCTATTCACTGTTGACTTAAAGACTCCCAGGTTGTAGCTATTAGGAAACACAGACTCCGGCAGGGAATTCCACTCCTTAGCTGTACGCACAATAAATTTATTACCAAAACGTTTTGTGCGTATAGGTAGGATGTCCACCATGTACCGGTGGCGCATCGCCGTACGTCTTGTGGTCCGATGGTGGAATGGGCTTGGCGGAACTAAATACAATTCCGTCGCACACTCATAACATGAAATAGTAACATAATATGAGTTTGGTTCAGCCGGTCAGGGGCCCGAGTCTGCTATTTTTATAAATTTGTCATTCCGACACGATCCCATTGTCATGCCATTGTCATTTTGCTAAAAGTTCGTAATCTGCTAAATCCATAATCGCACGGTCACTGGAACGTCAGTGACCGGTCACTGGCACGTCAATGGTCTCGTACTCGTAATAGAATTGCGGTATTACTATAAAACCGAGCTTTTGAGCATTTATTCATGCCAGATTTTATTTATATACAGTTTTACATATTATTTATTAGTGTTATAAGCAATCTGAAATAGTGAAAAGTTCGTAAATACTAAATCTGTCATTATGTACGAGATTACCATTCATATGGCTTTCTTTCAATCGCGTGTCAGTGGTTGATCATTGGAATGTCATACTGACGCCATTATGATACCATTATGTTAGTAGATTACCAAACTTGTCAAAATCAACCATTTTGAAATCAGTGATCGACCATTCAGACACTATTGTAATAGCAGACTCGGGCCCCTGTTCTGATAGCAAAATTATGTGGAGTGAGCTCAACTGAACTGCCCCTCCAATTTATTTAGGTTTAAAGATATTTAATCTCAAAAAGACACAAAGTCACTTACATGTAAACAATGTTTTTCTTATGCTAGGTATATTGAGTTCGTCAATAAAATAAATATCGAGTTTTTCACTCATCCAATGCATTTCCATATGTGTAATTATTTGCCTCATTATTATTTATTTATTTGTTAAATATTGGGCTAATTTGAGTGTAAATTTTTTATGCATGACAGTATATTGTTATACAACTGTGCTCCTTCAAATGTTAATTCTTTCTTACCGAACTTAGTTCTCATTTTTGGTAAGATAAGTAAATTAGCTCGACGTGTGCTACGTTGGGTTACTTGCTTGACTTTAGTAAACGACAGATTTGTCTGTATACTTTTGTTAAGAGCTTTCCGGATAAAAATACAAGTGTTGTAAATAATATAGCTGTCATGTTCATTATTTTTGTTTATTCATACACTGTGCTTGTTGATGTTAAATATGGATAGTTAAAAATCATTATTATTAATTTGTTTTGTGTATTTATACGGAAGTGAATTGTCAAATTCACTTCACGTTCACGTTACTGAAGCTTCCACAGCGATATGTTTATAAAATCGTACTACTGTTGAGTTACTGCAATTTAAAGTTTAAATATATTAAACAACAAGAGAAAGAAGTTCAGACTTCATAGGCTAGGTCTCCTTGGTCTCTTTTCAATGCTATACATAATTTTAGTTTTTAAATACCATTTGTCCTTCGAGCCGGATAGAAAAATTAACTCATACTAAAGGCTGGCGTATTTAACCTCGAATAATAAAGCGCATTAACAATTTTCTTCTTTATTTATGTTTTTAATGACATAGCTACCACAGTGCGCGCAGTTAAATTCAATAAAATAGCGATAAAAACCGACTAGGTTTATGGCAAGTACCTTGAAATCGACACAGACATAGAACATAAAATTACTCAATACTTCTGTGTAAATTGTCGTGGTATGTACCTGATAATATGTTTACAAAAATTGAGGAGGAAAATTAAAATGATTTCAACTATATATATAACTATAACGTAAATTAGGAGGAAAAATCATCAATTACAAAAATTAGGTACAAACAAACCAAGTCGCTAGACTAGTTATTGAATTAGCGTTACTTTGCGGAACCCCATGACAGTATAATGTTATGTTTTTGTTGTGTAATTTTAGGGTTCCGAACATCCGTGAAAATCGGAATCCTTCTAGGATCACTTGGGTGTCTGTCTCTGTCTATCTGTCTGTCTGTCTGGTTGTCCGTCTGTCACTGCCAGTTTTCTCTGTATCTACTGGACAGATTCTGTTTAAATTCGGTTTACATATGGACTTCTGTGACGTAAAAACGGACACGTTACGTAAATAAATAAATAATGAGTACGGGTTTCACTTTTGGAAAAAGTTTTACAAACTGTATCACGTTACCTATCAAATGAAAGGGCTTTTTGTAAGACTTTAAATTGTATTTTTTTTTCATTATTTTAAAATAAATAGTTTGGAAGTTTTTCAAGAAAATAGACCAAAATTACCATACCCCCTTATCTCCGAAGCTATGAGACAAAAATTTTGAAATAAATGCAGATAATAGTTCCACACATAGAGATTAAAAGAAGTATGTAGTGAAGTTAAACAATGAAATTGGTTCGGAACCCTTTGCACGCGAGTCCGACTCGCACTAAGCCAGTTTTTTAAGAGTAATTTTGACATCATTTAGATCTAGAGGCTCTAGACCAGGGGCCCGAGTCTGCTATTACAATAGTGTCAGAATGTTCGATCACTGATTTCAAAATGGTTGATTTTGACAAGTTTGGTAATCTACTAACATAATGGCATCATAATGGCGTCATTATGACATTCCAATGATCAACCACTGACACACCATTGAACGAAAGCCATTATAATAATAATAATAATAATAATAATAATAATCTGTGGCTCGACTGTCAACCGAAGTGACAGGAAAATTTTTCTCTCCGATTTTCAAACTAAAATAAAATATGAAAATAAGCAGAATAAAACAAAAACCTATAAGAACAAACATCAATAAAATTCATACGACATGGATACATAAAATGCAATAGAAATGATGATCACCTAATCGTTCGCAATCGGAAGGAAGATATGCTGACAAGAGCCGCAGCTCGACGAGCACGCCCACCACCTCCGGCCTCGCCGCTCAGCTCCGCCTCGCCGCCGTCGGAACCCAGCCCCACCGTGAGTGCTGTGACACCGGCCGTGACAGTAGCGTCGAGCTCGAGCGACGAGTACTTCTCGCCGCCCACGACGCCACCACCTGCTCGTCGGCGAAGAGGACGCCGGCCGCCGGACGGCTTAGGACCTCGAGGCCCACCGGCCTCTGACAGGGTCCCAGCTCCCGGCGGAAGTGTGCAGCGCATGCGATGGACACAAGCCATCAACGAAAACGTCATGCGCTCATACTATGGGGCTACAGAGGGGGGAACTAACCTGACTGCGTACCGTGGTCGGATGCTCTCTCTGTTTCAGGTACTTGAACCAGCTGTCAACGTTTCGGCCCAACGACTGTCGGATCAGGTGCGCGTCATCCAACGTAACCGTATGTTGGATGATAGTGTGCTTGATCGCCTCCGAACTGAAATGTGTGACCATGGCATTGCTCCTCCGTCGCAGACTGTGGCACCACCACAGTCCACCCAAATTACCAGTCACGCTGACGAGGAGAGTAATGACAGGGTTACAAACGTAAGTACCCAGTGCAATGACGAATTGAGGAGTGCTTTAGAGTGTGCTATTCGGGAATATCGCTACATGCCGCCTGAGCTTAGACCACGCTTACCTCGTTTGCCCATGCATAACAAGAACCGGGCGCTGGTAGCTACTCTGGATTCGCAGTTGTCAAATTATTTTGATGACTGCGAAGACCTCACTGATGCACACTCGATAATGTACTGCGCGGCTGTAGCGGCTTGTCGTGTAGCTCATGTTAAAATAACCAATGACAGAGTTACACGACCAAAACCAGCCGTACCAGCTTGGCAGTGCAGGATCGAGCGTCGTATCGGTGAGGCCAGAGCGCTAATTGGCAAACTTATCTGCTTCAGGGAGGGAAACACTCGCCCTAGAGTGATGCGCTTTGTGAGACGGGCATTTTCGGGGACTGACGTCAGTCTTCGAGATTATATATCCCGTGTCACAGAGCGCATCGACTTCCTGAAGCAGAAGGTGTATGCATGGGCAAATCGTATTCGTAGGTATAGGCGGCGAGTGGAGCGATATACCCAGAATCGCACATTCCGAAGTAATGAAAGGTGGGTATATAGGGATTGGGAGCGACCGGATCAAGCTGTGACTGATATGCGCCTACCGGATGATGACGCCATGTGTTCATTCTGGCGCAGCATCTGGTCGGTTCCTGTCAGTCATACCGAGGGCGATTGGACTCGGGAGGTCGAGCGCGCGTGCAATCCAATACCAGAAATGGGGGCAATTACCATCAGCCCCCAAGATGTATCTTGTGCAGTCCGCCCGTTGCCTAACTGGAAATCTCCAGGGCCGGACGGGCTGCACAATTTCTGGATTAAATGGTTGACAAGATCGCACGCTTGCTTGGCGTCTCAATTCCAATCTGCCTTAGAGTCTGGGTCGCTACCCCAGTTCTTAACTACAGGAATAACTCACCTGCTCCATAAATCAGGTAGTACTGCGGAACCTAAAAATTATAGACCGATCACGTGTTTACCGACGGTCTATAAAGTTCTTACATCCATTTTGAGGGCAAAGATTAACAGCCATGTTAACAACAACAACATCATGTCTGCCTCTCAAAATGGATGTAAGAATGGGTCCCGCGGTACTAAGGAGCTACTCCTCATTGATATGGCCATTAGCCAACAGGTTCGTCGTTTCCGAAAGGATCTGTCAACATGCTGGATAGACTATAAGAAGGCCTATGACTCGGTGCCTCATACATGGCTCATGAGGGTGCTAGAATTGTACAAAATTGATGCAACGCTACGTACCTTCCTGATGTCGTGTATGGGGCAATGGAGGACAGTCCTTCGCTATCCAGGATGTCGAAATATCCAGGGGAATAGCGAACCGGTAAGGATTGAGCGGGGTATATTTCAGGGCGATAGTTTGAGTCCGCTTTGGTTCTGCCTAGCCTTGAATCCTCTTAGCACACTGTTGGAGAATTCAGGGCTGGGCTATCGGTTGAAGAGAGGTGGTCAGGTTATATCTCACCTCCTTTACATGGATGATCTGAAACTCTTTGCCCACAATAATCTGCAACTGATGGAGCTACTGAAGGTAACTGAAACTTTCAGTAACGCCATCAGGATGGAGTTTGGTGTGGACAAATGTGCAGTCATGCATGTAAAGCGTGGAGAGATTATGGAATCCGCGGGAACTCAACTCTTGGATTCCATAAACCTGAGATCCCTCTCTTCAACTGAAACTTACAAGTATTTGGGTATGTCGGAAGCGTTAGGCATCAACGTTACTGACATGAAGCAATCGTTGAAAGAGCGCTTCTTTGGTCGCCTGAAGAAGGTATTCAATAGCCTTCTATCAGGCGGAAACAAGGTGCGCGCCTTCAACGGTTGGGTCATGCCGGTATTGATGTACTCTTTCGGCGTGCTCAAATGGACTCAAACTGAACTTGACGCCCTGGATAGGCGGGTCCGCACTCTGCTTACTTCATATCGAATGCATCACCCACGGTCGTCAGTAATGAGACTGTATATCCCGCGAAAGTGTGGAGGTCGAGGCTTTTTAAATGCTAAGACTCTCCACAATCGCGAGATATGCAGTCTCAGGGAATATTTCCTAGCTGTCGACGTGGGTATGCATCGAGATGTAGTAGCGGTGGACAAGGGACTCACTCCGCTCTCCTTGGCAAATGAGAACTGGCGCAAACCTGCGGTGCTTGACACTAACGATCGCAGGGCGGTATGGCAGAGTAAGGAGCTTCACGGACGCTTTTTCCGGGCCCTTCATGGGAACGACGTAGATCAACTAGCGTCCGTAGCCTGGCTGCGTTTCGGTGATCTTTTCGGAGAAACCGAAGGTTTTGTCTGTGCAATTATGGACGAAGTTATCATGACGAATAACTACCGGAGATTTATTGTGAAGGACGGCACGGTCGACATATGTCGGGCATGTCACCGTCCGGGAGAATCAATTCGCCACATTATCTCTGGTTGTTCTCGTCTAGCTAACGGAGAATACTTGCATAGGCACAACCTTGTAGCCAGGATTATCCATCAGCAACTTGCTCTGAAATACTCTCTTGTGCAGTCGGAGGTGCCGTACTACAGATATGCGCCCGACCCAGTTCTCGATAATGGCGATATCACATTGTACTGGGATCGGTCCATCATCACTGACAGGACTATTGTAGCCAATAAGCCTGATATAGTGGTGGTGGACCGAATAGTGAGGCGTGCAATGATTGTAGACATTACCGTCCCGCATGACGAGAACCTCGTGAAAGCCGAGAAAGATAAACAAATCAAGTATATTGACTTGGCTCGCGAGGTTGTCGACATGTGGGAAGTGGACTCTGCAATCATTGTACCGATAGTTGTGACAGCCAACGGCTTAATAGCCAAGAGCCTCGACCAACACCTCAGGAGGCTCTCGTTGGGCAGCTGGGTCAAGGGCTTGATTCAGAAAGTGGTACTTCTTGACACGGCTCGCATTGTTAGGAGGTTCCTCTCTCTGGAGCCCTGACCGCCGGTAGCTTGGACCCTGTTCCCGATACCGGTGGGCTACTGTTTTTTATATTTTTAAATGTATTTTGTAATGTTTTTTTAAGATATATTTAAAAATTTAATTAACAAGTATTTTAAAGTGAATAAACGAAATAATAATAATAATAATATCCTTGGACATTTCACACAACGCCGTATAGTCCCAAGCTAAGCAACCTAATGCTTGTGTTATGGTAACTAGATGGCTGATAAACTACTTAAAAAATGGTAATGGTAATGGTAATCTCGTACATAATGAGAGATTTAGTATTTACGAACTTCTCACTACTTCAGATTACTTATAACACTGATAAATATTATGTAAAACTAAATATAAATAAAGTCTGGCATGAACAAATGCTCAAATTTAGGTCGGTTTTATAATAATGGCAATACGGCATTCCTACCGCAATTCTATTACGAGACCATTGACGTGCCAGTGACCGTTCACTGACGTACCAGTGACCGTGCCATTATGAATTTAGCAGATTACGAACTTTTAGCAAAATGACAATGGCATGACAATGACATCGTGTCGGAATGACAAATTTATAAAAATAGCGGACTCGGGCCCCAGAGTGCAAATTCTGCACATTTTCACATTCGCATTTCTGTAATCGCAATCTGTCAAAAATTGTATGAAAATTAAGGTTTTTGACTGACTGTTTGCGACTGACATGCGACATGCGAACGTTGGTTTAAAATTAATAGAATTGGAGCTAAGGTGCTTTCAATTAGCGAATGTAATACGGAATATGCATGCGATTTTATTATTTGCAAAATAAAATACATATTAGCTCTAGTAAACAATCATGAAATTATTTTTTAAATACCTTCATCATTTATGAAGATATAAAGCTTCAAAGACTACAGTTAGAAAGAGAAGTCCGATACGAACTGTGACGTCAAATTACACGACGACTATACAGCTGCCGTAGAAAACAGCGTTTTCGCGAGAGGGACAGATATATTTGTTTAAAATAATTGTATCTCGTTCGTTTTTCGAGCAATTTGGATTCTAATTTCACTGTTAGTAATATATTTTCGAATAGTTTTAGATAATCTGTTCAGATCATAAAAACTTTTTTCATGCATATTCCCTACTGTCAAAATGCCATTATAAAAGGGATTGATCACGTGACATTAATTCGACAGTGTTTGTCAATCCTATTCGTTTTGACAATCGCCTACGTCACGTTACCGCTGACAAAATGTCACTTGTCTAGAACCTCAGTCCAGCGGGTACATTAAACAGAATCAGAAAGCACATCACGCTACCGTCACTGTCAAATTTTCCCAAACAACCTTGAACCTAATGCGTTAGCGATAAAGATGAAATTGAAATTTATATACGATACAGTAGTTCTATTATGTAACTTTGTCGGGTCTATGAGACGAGTGTCAAATTCGTATAAATAGACCTTTATGTTGTGTGTGATAAAGCTCACTTTGTCACACAGATGAAGCTCGATATCGAATTAGTAATTAACAGAAATACTAGCTGGGCATAGCACAGAAACACACACGTGTGTTTTGTATACGTTATTAAAATATTATTATACCAAATTCGTCGGTCTACCAAATATGCGTCACACATGTTTTGCTATTGTTTGCTTTAATTACGTTGTTACTAACTCACAAATTAAAACTCTAACACTATTCTCGAAGCTAGATGATTGGTTCATAGAAGTGCCCTAACAAGGGAATATAATTCACGGCCATGAGCCCTCCACTACGTCATTCAGGTCATCACATCTCACAGCAATTACTTCACGCTTTACCTACTCATTTTCCTGTCCGCTCCGTTTTTATTTTGAACTTGAACTACAGTTCAATGTTATTCTGTTTATTCTCTCACGTTTCGTCTCCGCAAAACACATCCTGAGCTATTAGTTTTATTAATTTGACGTAAAAGGCTTTTAAAACTTTTGTTAGTGTATTTGGACTAGTTATAAGGTACCTAGCGTGAATACAAATCTGCGCTTTCAAGGTGGGCCTCGCAGAAAGTATGTCTTGCGATCCGCGACGGCTTATGTAAAGTTACCGAGGATGAATGCCGAAGTACTACTTAATATCCGCTTAACCACAATATTTTGCATATTAAGGATGGTGAACTAAACATGGGCGAAGTTAAATCCCGACATTGAAGATGTTTGTTTGCGGTCACAGATACGGTGGCACACATTTTGCGAAGGCCTTCTTTATAGAATGGGAAATCATGATACATAATGACTCCTTCCAAGCGGATGGGAGGGTCAGACTTTTTCTCTAAAGTCCCTCCTGTTCCAGAACGCGTTGAATTTTTCGAGCAAATTCCGCAACCCTGGCAGGCACTGGCCCTAGCAGGTCGTATAATATTTTTTTAAGGGATTTTTGTACACTTATGTCACGATGTCAATCCCATCGTACAGCTACAAATAAATTACTTGACAGGAATAAAAAGTAGACTTATTTCTTAATTAATCTATAACTAATATTATAAAGCAGAGCAGTTTGTTTGTTTGTTTGGTTGAACGCGCTAATCTCAGGAACTACCAGCTCGAATTGTAAAATTATTTTTTCGTTGGATAGTCGATTTATCGAGGAAGGCTATAGGCTATATATCATCACGCTAAGGCGAAAAAGAGCGGTTTTTTTTAAATTATTAAATGGAAAATATGATGCAGACGAAGTTGCGCGGATCAGCCAGTATAAAATAAAAACTAAGTAATATTAAAAGAGTACAACATTTTTGCTGCTTCACAATTAGGTTTGGCTAAAATGCCATGAAAAATTCTAACATTCACAATTTACACTTTTAAAAAGTCCAGCAGGGTAATTCTTTTCTTGTTATATCGGACTCATTCCGCTAACACATGATGTACGTCCTCTTTTTTTTACAAACCTCACAGTTAGGGTAGTCAGATTTTCGCATAAGATAAGCAAAATCATTTATTATGTACTGACCGCGAACGGTGCGCAGCAACAATTTGTCAGCGGTTCATCTATTATGTGGGCTTGCAAATCTCGTCTAACCTATAATGTTGCTCGGGCATTACTGACATCGAAAGAAAGCATCAAATAGAAATTAATATAAAGTTTCGTTTCCACCTGCAACTAGCAACTAGCGAGCATGCAAGTTGTAATTGTTACATCGCGGATCGTCAGAAGCCAGTAAATCTGACTCCAGTCCTGCCAAGAACTACCGTGTTACCCCATTAATGGGTTGTAGAGGTCTGCTAGGCAGCCCCTTTACGTAAAATACTGGTATTCAGCTGAATCCGGTTTGACTGGAAGCCGATCCCAATGTAGTTGGGAAAAAGGATAGGCAGATGATGATGTAAGTTGTCTGCAGTTAGAAAGGCGGGCTAAGTTTCACCGCAGTTGAATTCAGTAAGCTCACTCTGTTACACGTGGTGATCAATTTCTTTGCCTTCTGCTAAAAAGAAGCCATTGTAGGACAATAATAGGTGGTTTTACTGGTTTTCTGATCCACCTAGCATTCAGTTCTGCTAAATGGGTGAGACCACAGATATAGATATCTGTGGGTGGGACGCAATAATGCAACGAGTGCTACGACGCGCGAAATGGGCTAGATTCCATCATCCACAAATTGCAAAACTATTTAGTCCGTCAGTCAGAGTATTGAAAAATAATTGACACATATTTTTTGTTTTTGTAAATCAATGAATATTGACAAAGATAAAACGCATCAAAACTCGGGAGTGGGGGCTCGTGACGTCACGACTCACTTAAAAATATGCGAAGGTGTGACGTATTGAGAATTTTAAAAGCGTCGTAACTTCGTCAATTTTGGTTCCCGTAACAAAAGAAAAAACACGGGTCAAATATTTTTTGATAATCTAACTGACGGACTAATTAGATTTTTTCAGGACACAAGCCCGTTGTCCTGCCTAGAGGATTCACTATATCACCTTATGGTAGGCGATGATTTGGTCGAACATGGAGTAAGCTTGTCTAGACCTAATCATTCTTGACTTAAAGACATCCAGGTTGTAGCTATCAGGAAACACCGGCAGTGAATTCCACTCCTTAGCTGTACGCACTGTGAATGTGTTCAAAAACGTTTTGTGCGTGTGGGGTGGGATGTCCAACATGTACCGGTGGTTCATCGCCGTTCGTCTTGTGGTCTGATGATGGAACGGGCTTCATAAACTTCCTAAGGATCTTACGCATATTGACTTTAATCTTTATTTTTTACTGGCGATAGAACTTGGAAGAACCAATGTAAATTACATAGATGGTAACCAAGATGAGATTTTAAGTTTGTGTAAGCAGATTACTGTGTACCTACTGCATGAAAATGTTTGTCTAAATATAGGAATATTCTCACTATGTAACATGTTTATATACTTGAAAAGAATAATAGCATTTATACGACCGATAAAAATGTTTTAATGTTTAACTTTTATTAAAATTCCTACATCACAGCTGAACAAGTGAAGCAACGATACCAAGTTGTTATACTGAAACAATATTAAACAGTTTAGGGATCATTTTTAGATTGTCAGATCTATTATAGGTGAACTTTTAAGCCGGGATTCCTCAGAGAACAGTCTGTAAAAACCTGACTATTAAGGCTGAGTTATTCGGGCCTGATAGCATTAAAAATTCTACCTCCGTGGGTGCCGACCCCTCATGTTTAACACGACGATGTTATACGATGTCCTGCCGATGACCACCAAACTCTTCGCGAATAATCGACGCCACAGTATAAAATATTTGCAGTTGATCTACTGACCTGTTTTGCTATAGGCACGATTTTTAATAACTCAACATAGCATAATTGTTTCGATACCACATCTTGTCGCTGTATCACTAGGCTGTGATGTAGGTATCTATTTTTTTAATGACAAATCCATTTGAAATACAACGAAGAGACGTCATAACGTAATTACTTTTGTTCTTAATTTGATCGTCTCAAGTGTATGGTGTGCATTTTAATCACCTTAATTATGATGGAGTTGGAAAGCACGTCAAGGCGTCCGACCCGGCTGTCATTATTAAATCATTGGCAGTCGTTACGAATAGACAGAAGTCAGAAAAGCTGACACTAGTCTTTCCAAGGAGTACCGTGTTACCCAGTTTATGGGTTGTTGATGTCTGATAGCAACCGTTCCACGTAAATGACTGGTATTCAGCTGAATCTGTTTTTATTGTAAGCCGATCCTAATATAGTTGGGAAAAGGCTAGGCAGATGATTATGATAAAGTTAGTATGACTTACGAAAAAGTGATGTTATGTAAAACTTAAGATTATGAAAATCTATACTTATTACTAGTGAACATAATATTATCGCGTGGAAACAGTGCGTTAGTGTGGTTTTCAAGCAGTAAATATAATTTATTTTTATTGGCAGCCAGATTCAGTAATCAAACAGGCGCGTTTTGAATCGATATGGACGAGACTGAAATAAAAAAACTTGATACCCTAGTAGCATGGGAAAGAGGCAAGATTATTATTTTGAAATATTAGCTTTGAGTTTGAGTCAACGAAGTTTTAGGCAGATGAATGTTGTACCTATACCTAGTGTAGTCCTAGGTAAAAAAATTAATACCTATGTATTTAACTCACCATTCATACGGTAGATAACCGCCGTAGATCTTCCAAAGAAAAGAAACAACACCAAGAATAGTTGAAACATGTTGAGAGAAAATTGTCCCGCACTCCTAATAAAATTAAGTTTAATTTTAAGTTTGTCCTCTACCGTAACTTTCAATTAAGTTTCTAACTAAAATATAATTAACAAAAACCTTCACATAATTATTAAATTCGATTTACACCACATCCCGCCATTACTGCTAGTAACTTTTTCTAAAACTGTCGAAAATGGCAAAGGAATTCAACATACAGCCCGATGAAAAAAAAATAGTAATAAAATCTTTTTGGTATTTTTGTATCGACGTAAAAATTTTTTTTTTAATTTTTTTGAAGTTTATTTATGAATGATATTTACGATTGTAAGTGTGTAATGCCTGTTACGCGTGGCAACCGCGACTGTGGGGGTATGTAGTGAGGCGGTAATTTGAATCGCATGATATCCTTGTTTGATCTACATCTCCGACCTAGACCGCCGTGACGTCGGTTCTAATGTTATATTGTGTGTTTGTTTATTGTTTTCTTTTAGACGTAAGACATTGCTTTTGTAACTGTTGGCTGTTCCATAGAAAAGTGTAATGCATGCCGATAAAAAGCTTGGAACATACATTTTTAAACCGATTTTTAAAAAGGACGAGGTTCTCATTCGGTACGTATTTTATATGTATGTACGCCGATTACTCTTAGTTCCTGATCTGATTTCAGTGGTTGCTTTTTAGATCGCTCGGTATACTTGCCATTTGGTTCCGTTTTGGTCAGCAATTTTATTTTAAGAGCGTTTTTGCTTATTTCAATTTCTGCGTAGACGAAGACATCGTCCAAGTAGGTATCACCACTTAGAAATTAAAAATCAAAACCTTTTTACACAAAAAATATAACCAAAAGAAACACTACAAAGTATAAAATTATCTTAATTTCGGAAGTAGGTGTTAAAAAAACAAAGAAGCAAAACCGAAAACACCAACTTCCACAATTAAGGTTTTTATTTTTTACTTTTAAGTGGTGCTATTTGGACGACGCACGTCTTTGTCTACGCAGAAATGAATGCCGATAAAAAAGGATCATACTTTTTTGCCTTGTTTCAGGCGCCCCTCGGTCGGTTTCGATACTGTATTGCACTCTTATGGGGTTGGATAGCTCAAATAGTCCATTCACTTCACGTAAGCCGGTCAAATCTCTCACCGTGAAAACTCAGGTGAGGTGAGCGCAATTAAGTGTCATTTCATGTTGATAACAAATACAAATACAAAATCCTTTAGTTCAAATAGACCAGTTTACAGGCACTTTTGAATAGTCAAGGTATGTCAGTCAAATAGATGAAGCTAATTCTGCCGCGCTAGCGACAAGAGTAGCAAGTTATTCTGCAACAAAACAAACTCACCGACCCTATCTCCAGCGCGGCAGTTGCACGTTCCAAAGAGTAGATCCTATGGAGAAGAACGTGCAAGAAACTCCATGGACACTCTTTTAAACACTGCCTTTTTACAAAATCATGGTTATATTGATTAGATTGATTAGTGTTACCTAATCAATCTAATCAATCTAACCATGATTTGGTTAGATTGAATTGATTGATGGATTGACAGCTTACTACATGATAACTTCACCTTTTCTCAGCATAGTTACAGACTAGCTGACCCGCGCAACTTCGTCTGCGTCACATTTTCCATTATTGCTCCGCTCCCATTTGTCTTAGCGTGATGATATATAGCCTATAACCTTCCTCGATAAATGGGCTATCTAACACTGAAATAATTTTTCAAATCGGTCTAGAAGTTTCGGAACCTATTCAATTCAAACAAACAAATCTTTTCTCTTTATAATATTAGTGTAGATTAGTGTATTTTACCCATTATCTGCTTGAGGCCGATGCCGATGTTGAAATTGTTGGTAAAAGCTAGTCCAATGATGAGGGTCCCGTAAAAAGTGACAGTCGTATATATCCATGAGTACCTATCCCCTCCTATATACCTATTTTTGAACTCTTCAAGTTTTCTCAGGAATATAATATGGTTGAAATAACCATATATTTATGATAAATTGAAATACCTACCTACTGAATACTGATAAACAGCCTCTAAATTCATTGTCTCTAGGTACTTGTACATATTTTTAATTAAGAATTTGCTAATTAGTATCTAACCTGAGTATGTGGTTATTTTTAGGGATCCATACCCGAAAAGTAAACAACGGAACCCTATAACTAAGTCCGTCCGTCAGTCTGCGGGCTGTATCTCAAGAATCCTATTCGATAGACAGTTGTTTTTTTTTACAGGGCGTGCATCTATTGCCGCTTTATAAACAAATAATAAAAATGAAGTTAAATTAAAAAGTTTACAAGAAACGTGTTTTTTGTTTGTTTATGGCACGCAACCGTTTATGGTACTTCGAGAGGCCGACTCGCACTTGGCCGGTTTTTATTCATACATCCGCGTATGTGTTTTATAAGTAACTAGCTGACCCATGCAACTTCGTCTGCGTCACATTTTCCATTAATACTCGGCTCCTTTTAGTCTTAGCGTGATGATATGTAGCCTATAGCCTTCCTCGATAAATGGGCTATCTAATACTGAAAGAATTTTTCAAATCGGACCAGTAGTTCCTGAGATTACCCCCTACATACAAACTTACAAACAAATGTTACCTCTTTATAATATTAGTATAGATATAATATACTTCCAAGCGGCTCCACATAGCAACACTAGTTTTCCTCATAATATAATAATAGCACAGTACACGCGTACTCCATACGTACACGGTAGGTACAAGGAAACAAGAAAAAAATGCGGTTTGGTGCCTTCCTTTGTTTATAGCTCCAGTTTTGCTCAGACGTGGTCCATTTACAGAGATGTCTGCGGAAAGATATCTCGAACTACCTAAGTACGTTGTATAGGTACCATTGATATAAGAAGCTTATATATAAAATACTAGTAATATTATAAATGTGACTGTAAGTTTGTTTGTTACGCTTTCACGTGAAAACTACTTGACCGATCCTCATGAAACTTTGTACATATATTCTTGGAGGTATTCGAAGTAACATAAGATATTTAAAAAAAAAATACAATATAATATATAATATAATATATAATATAATAATATAATATATAATATCCTTGGACATTTCACACAACGCCATATAGTCCCAAGCTAAGCAACCTAATGCTTGTGTTATGGAAACGAGATGGCTGATAAACTACGTATATACATTTTTTTTTTGTAAATACATACATATTATAGATAGAAAAACACCCAGACTCGGAACAAATACATGTAGGTCGTACAAATATTTGTTCCGTGCGGGAATCGAACCCGCGACATGCTACGCAGCAGTCAATCGCTCAACCACTGCGCCAACCGTGTCGTCGAATACAAGCGAACGAAGTCGCGGGCAACAGCTAGTATAAAATATATGTATACCTATTAAGTAAATACATATAAAAGTCAATGTACCTGTGTGGTTTTTTTTTAAGGACGGGACATCACCAAATGACTCTTTTCGCTCTGGGCGGAGCGAAAGGTATTGTCAGACTTTTACTGACCCATCCATGTTTCTCCTGATTAGAATTAAGGCTTGACCGCACTGGGCGACGCTTTGCGGTAGCAAAGCGACGCGACCACAGATATATAAATATATCTGTGGACGCGACACGTAACAACACTATTAGGTGTACCGCACTTGAACTGCAGTGCTGCGACAGTTTGCAGCAAATTTTGTCGATCAGTCGTTTGGCAATTTCTTCTTACCAAACACGTTCTAACTTGAATTAAGTGAAGTGTCGCGTCGCTTGCTATATCGCACTCGGAACTACGCGACGCGACACGGTGCATCAATTTGATGAATTGGTCAACTTTGATGCATGTGTCGCGGCGCGTAGTTACGCTGCTGCGTAGTGCGTTAAACCTCATACAATTTCTTACAAATAATATTTGGTCGTTGCGTGTTGCGACGCTCCGCTGCCGCGAAGCGTCGCCCAGTGCGGTCAAGCCTATGAGAAAACGATTTGACAGTTACTGCCAAATCGTGCTGTCATTTATTTTTAGTTCGGGTTCGACTAATCATAAGTCCGTAGGTGATACGGAATAGAATACGCCCGCAACTAAGCTTGAAACTACGGACTTCATGCTTACAGAGTTGCCCCTCTGGGCCGCAATGACTCTTTCGAATAAATTCCGCAACTGCCAGGCACAAAAGTACTTGGTACGGAGAAATTTAAAATGCAAAAGTCATTTATTCAAATTAGGCTGAGAGCCAACACTTTTTGAACGTCAAAGTTCTACAAAAGACAGTCTCCCAAAACGCCCGCCCGTCACCACTTCCTAGTGTTTTAGCTGTGGAGAAGAAGTGGCCAACAAACTCCCCAGCAACACAACTGTCTGTTACGTTTTAGGAACTAGAATTTATACATTGAGTAGAATGCGAAGTAATTTACATGACACAAAACAAAACAAAAGCTAGCACACTATGATACTATACAAATAAATATACACTCAAGCAAGTGTTGACGTTCGTAGAAAGATTGACCTACATTGTCAATTAAATAAATAAGAAAATAAAATATAATTATATAAAAATAAAAACAATATGAATAGTTGCACATAACATAAGTCTCCGCTGTCCATCCCTCCGTCTGTCTGCGGGCTGCATTTCGTTTGTGTCCTGAAAAAATCTAATAAGTCCGTCAGTTAGATTATCAAAAAATATTTGACCTGTGTTTTTTCTTTTGTTACGGAAAATTGACGAAGTTACGACGCTTTTAAAATTCTCAATACTTCACACCTTCGCATAATTTTTAGTGAGTCGTGACGTCACGAGCCCCCACTCCCTAGTTTTGATGCGTTTTATCTTTGTCAATATTCATTGATTTACAAAAACAAAAAATACGTGTCCATTATTTTTGAATACTCTAACTGACGGACTAAATAGTTTTGCAATTTATGGATGATGGAATCTAGCCTTTTCTCAAGAACCGTAACAGGTAGACAGTTGAAATTTACACATAGTGTCTATTTCTATTGCCATCATAACCAACAGCAACAGTATTCTCAGTGCATTCGCAGATCGGTGGGATTCCCCGATGTTGCGGAGGTGGATGCGGCTCCACGTCGAAATTTAACTGTATATTTTGTAGTGTGTGTCTTATTGTTTGTACTTACGCTCTCTATAAACTTCCTAGATAAATTAATACATAGCTGCATAGCCATAACTTGATTCCTAGGATCTTTTAACTTGTATTTTCTAAGTTTTTCTGCAAATTAACTATCTTCAATGCTTTGTTTACATTTCTTATATTATGTCAGTTGGACAAGCCTAGTTTTCTTTTTAATTCTATTCTGAAGTTAGCTAGGAGTTTTAGGTCGCATATGAAATTGTTATCAGACCTTCTTAAAGTCCATTTTTCTTTTTCATCAAATTCTAGAAACACTTCTCATATCAAATTCAAAATAACAGCGAGCCTTCATCTGGGAGCCGTCGTAAAAAAATGGTCAGTCTACGTTTGGAGCTGAGATCAGCAACAAGTCGGGAAAAGTTCCTTAAGAGTAGACTGAGAGGACAGTTTACCTCCTTGGATCCAGAGAAGTCGGCCTCTCTCCTTTATTAAGAGTAGACTTAGAGGACAGTTCTAAGTTTACCTCCTCGGAACTTGATAAGTCGGCCTCTCTCCTTGCTGCATTTAAAGGACACCTTGATGCCTGGGCTGAACGAGCCTGGGATGAATACGTTTCTCGGCCCATCCTCTCCAGCCCTCTGAAGAGTGACGACCCTCCAGTCCTCCGGTTCTCCAACGAAGACTTTATTCTCATCTCACTTCCACTCATCCCTTTTCATTCACCAGCCGTTCTAGTATAAGTTGTGTATAAATCATTAAATCTATACTAGTATTTATTTGTCCTTTTTCCTTTTAGCATTATTCATATAGCATTCCCCTCCTAGGTAGGGGAGTGCTATATGTGACCTCACATTCTACAGGCTCCCCCTGTAAAATGTAACGTTACAATTTTTATGTCTGTAACCTACTAATAACAGAATTTAAGTAAAAATTGTTACTAACCCTAAATGAACTCCGGTCTGAAATAAAATGATTCTATTCTATAACCTAATTTAATATGATAAACATGTTTTTTTTTTTCGGTGTTTGAAGCTCGTGGCTAAATAATAACAGCCGCACAGATCGATCTTCAAGGTTAAGCAACGCTTGCCGAGGTTGGTCTGTGGATATTTTTTATTTTTTTTTATTTATTTGGTACAAAAAACAGTTATACGTTACAGCATTTACAGAAAAGTAGTTATAATAGCATAGTGGAGAAAACGTATAACCCACGCTATCGTCCACGAAGTGACATCGGAGTATGAAGATAACGAACGCGTGTCAAACGGGAAGAGAGAAGATGAAAATAAGAAAAAAAACTATAGAAGATAAACAATATAAACAATATGCAGGTACCGACGAACCAATGTCTTATGGGCAATTCGCAAGAAATTGTGAGACCATTCTTTTAAATTTAAGTTGAGACAGCGCGGATAGGTGACCATCATAACATACCGAGTTCCCTCCGTGCCTCGGAAAGCACGTTAAGCCGTTGGTCCCGGCTGTCATTTGACGATTTTTGGCAGTCGTTACGGATAGTCAGAAAATCTGGCACCAGTCTTGCCAAGGAGAACCGTGTTACCCATTTAATGGGTTGTGGAGGTATGGTAGGCATCCGCTCCACGTAGAATGCTGGCGCAGTGGTTGAGCGATCGGCTGCTGCGTCGCGTGTCGTGGGTTCGATTCCCGCACGGAACAAATAAATGTATGGCCTACAGATAGTTGTTCCGGGTCTGGCTGTTTGTGTACATATGACTTTGTGTGTTTGTAAACGCACCCACGATACAGGAGAAATTCCTAGTGTGGGGCAACGTTTTAAAAAAAAAAAAAAACCGGTGTGACTGGAAGCCGATACCAACGTAGCTGGGAAAAGGCTAGGCAGATGATGGTAAGGAAATATACGTGAGAGAGTCCGACTCGCACTTGGCCAGCTTTTCTCTTTTGTTTTTCAAGTTAGTTATCAGTATATCCACAGATTCAAACTATTTTATTTACTACTAGCTGTTGCCCGCGACTTCGTCCGCGTCTATGTCGAAAAGTAAACACACATAGTGATTTACCTAATATTGATACGATATGATATACAAACAGTCAATATCTGGCATGCTTGACCCCAGCTCTTACAATTAGGTATTTGGAAGACTGTTCAAAATGCCGTACAGCCCTTTTTCGTAATGAGAAACTTCTGTGCAATATGTTGAAGAAAGTTGCTAGGGTTGATAACACGTGATAGAGCTACATAAAGTTTGGGTGGGTATACCAACCCGAATAGAAATCTAACCCCGTAACGGATAGAGTAGAGTAGATTAGAGACTGCGCTATCCGCACTTAGACTTCCATTCGGTCTGTTGACCGTAAGTGTTCTGGCTAAGTTAACCAGCCTAGCTCTGCCCAAATGCACTAAGGCCTTCTGGGTGATCCACAGGTTTTGCGCTGCGACCTCATTGGTTGTTCAGGTCGGGAAGCAAAGGCCTCATTTCCAGGAAGTCGGCAACTTCTCGGCGTCGAAGCAACCTCTGCAAATTAGGCTGTCTATGGAAGGCAATGTCTCGTGATACCTATTATTATTCGAAATGTATTTCTACTAAGGCTGATACGTCGTTAAGCTGGTCGCATGTATAGGTTTGATATTGGCATTTTAGTTGAAATTGAGAAAAATATCAGGAGGAGTAGGTATGAATGAGTCCAGCACTACTACCTTTGGAACCTCTTCGCAAGTTGGTTTGTGGCGTCATGGCCTAGGGATCTAAAATTCCCCTATGAGACCCGCTGCGGATAATTTATGGCCCTGAGCTGGTCTTAACCTACCATAGGCTTACTGAGAATTAAACAGCATTAAAAGTTAGTAGAAAATAATTGGGAATGAGGGAGACTCTGGGAATGATCACAACGTGATTGGAGCATCACGCTAGAGCAAATCAGCCGAAATCTTATATCAGCTACTTTAAAAGTTTGTTGAATATGTGTGACTTTCAGCCGAGTACCTTTGCAAAATTTAATCGAAATTAAATATGTAAATAAAAAAATCATTGGATGATGTGTACCTTTTCTTTCACGGCCATCGTAATAAAAATATTTTCCTTATCTTCCCCACAAACATTATGCCAATATAATGGGTATTGATGCTTACGTCGGTGGGTTCCCCGTACATAGACGAAATGAATGAATGCTGAAGCAACGGGAGGCTATCTTCTAAAATAAGCTAACCACCGTCTTGATTGTGGTGAGTGCCGTCAGTTATTTTTATCAGTTTTTGTATAATTATGCCCATTTGAGTGGCATTCATCTTTTTCTTCGTCATTCCCTCACTGCTGGTGAAACATCGCGTTTCCAAGCCACTCGGTAGTCTGGAGTGTGGAAAGCTCTGAAATGCTATCTCCTATAGCCTTCTTATGGCGATGGACCATAAAAAAGACCACATGTTTGCATATTTGAACTTTAACGTGTTGATAATAATGTGTTGCGCTAAATGAATGGCGCTTTTCTTTAAACACGAACCTAAGAAACTACTTTATGAATAAAGTTGTTTCTTTGCTTCGAACCAGGAACAGAAATCATAACTTTGTTTAGTTAAAAAAAAAATTTTTACAAAAATATACAATCGACTTCCGAAAACAAAGCACTAAAAAGTATAAAATTACTTTAATTTCGGAATAGTTTTTATTTTTCACTTTTTAGTCGTACTTGTGTATTCATTCACTGAGTACCGATGTGATGTTACGTTGTGAACTGGTGTAAACAGTAACAGACATGCCAGCCATTTCATCAATCCCGAACCATTTGATATATATCATTTATTGAAGAATTTCCGTTGCCTAACTCCGAAGTTTTAAGAACTTCGGAGTTAGGCAACGGAAATTCTTGAAAATCTGATTATGTCAGATTTTCATCAAATTGAAATGAGACCAATCCGAAAAAATACTCTCCTAAACAAAATAAAAATCATCAATTTTGGTTTAAAATTGGCAAAAATATCGCTGAACAAACATTTTTCATGAGATCCCATCATCAGATCCTAACTTATACCTTCCATCATTAGCTCAGCAACATAAGATGATGATTACCAGACACAAATATCTGAATAGCGTTCGAAAGTTTTTGTAAAACATTGTTTGTGCCTATAAAATTTGAGGGTTTCCCTCGATTTTCATGGGATTCCATCATCAGATTCTGACTCGGTGACAATGGTACCATCTCAGGAATATAGACTTTTGAAAACAAATAATTTTTTAATATCGGTACAAAATTGACGGAGATATCGGTGAACATACAAAAAAATATATTAAATACTATAGCCTCCTCCTTTTTGAAGAAGTCGGTTAAAAACTCAGTTACCTAGCTAATTCAACTGTTGTTGCGTCTCTACGATTGAACCTCGCAACTTGCTCGCGGGTGATATGATATCATCCCTGGCTTCAGGCCTGTAAAGGTTCATTCTTCGTCTTTTCGAGTAGATGATTGACTCTGCATAATGTTTTGGCCCAGAAGGTTGCTACGTTTATTTTATCTTAAGTGGCAATCATTTAATTCTCCAAAGTAGAGATGGTCTAAGAAGACTACTTTAGCAGAATCAGAAAGCACATCACGCTACCAGACACTGTCAAATTTTCCCAATCAACCATGAACCAAACCCCCCCCCCTTCCCCTCCCCGTCCCTTAAAGATGGAAAAGAAATTTGACAGGTTGTTGCGTGGTTAATGTTATGATTCTAATATGATTCGCCAGTTAACGAATATTATTTTAATCTTAAACACCGCGAAAATGAGATCGAACGCATAACGCCATCTATGGAACATGAAGTAGAACTATGAAAAGATTAGTTAGAGTTCGTTTTGTTTGAGTTAATAGGAATATTACGTTAATTTGGAACGATATGTTTTTAAGGTATTAAAATAATTACAATTTGGTGTTATGTCATGTTGTCGAAAGTACTATTTGTATCAACGTTATAATATTACGTTAATTTGGATGGAACGATATGTTTTTAAGGTATTAAAATAATTACAATCATTTTAAGACGTTTTAAATGTACCACTAAAAATATGTTTTGGTGTTATGTCGTCTTGTCCAAAGTACTATTTGGATCAGTAGATGGCATTGCCGGTATTAAGTAGTAAGTGATTTCATCTACATTTAAGTTAGTTTATTTTATCTACTTTGGTTTTGTAGGTACTTTGCGATGCGGACAAACAGAATACAGAAAGTAGGTTCTGTTAAATATCCTACTAATCCGGCATTACAGCGCTTTGGCATATCCACGCCCACACATTTTTAAACATACAGGCAAATGATGTCGCAGCCAACAAAAATTTTAGAGCAGGACATAAAAAAGTGTGAAATTATTCAGCAATAATAAAAAATCGCTTCAACTACCGGGGTTCGAACTTACACCCATTCACTCGAAAGGCAGCCATTGTACCGCCGGGTCTATGAATTCAGTTGACATTAGTTATAAATAGCCGATCATAAATGTTATGGTTATTGTCTGCTTAGCGCCTCTAAGATATAGCGTGATGATAACAATTTCTAAGAATGTTTAAAAATAGGCTCGTTTTATGCTAAACTGAACGAATAATTGAAAATTGTACAAAACTTGTCGAAAAACGGTGATACGTAAATTTAAAAACTTTAAATGTTCATAACTTTTTTTCCCGGCCACCGATTGTAATGAAACAAAGCCTATATGTTGCTCAGAAATAAGCTGAATCTAATTTTGAAAACCCCAACCAAATCCGTTCAGTATTTTCGGAGATCATCGCGTACAGACAGACAGACAGACAGACAGACAAAAAACGTAAAAATGCTCTTTTTGTGTTCTATAGCTTTTTTTTGAAAACTTATACTCGATTTTTGGTATTTTTCTTTAATGTACAGAATTCATGGCTTCTACTGTTTTATTATATGTATAGAAGATTATTATCATTTATTACAACTAATATTCACTAGTTTCGGGTTAGGATAACTACAGTTCAATATTATTTATATACAAACCTAGTGCACTCTTTCGTGTCAGGAAGCGAACAGAACGTTGCCATGGAAAATGTGGGCGGAAACAATTCGCTTTAAAACCAACATCCGGTTCCAGAAGTTTCTAGAATGTTCAAACAGTTTCTTATAGTGCTGCCCCGTGGTGTCGAGAGGCGAGTACTACGACAGTCATCCATAATTATTACAATACCCATTCGCAAAACAGCGCCTCCAGTGTCGAGAAGCGGGCATCGGTCGATATTTATGCGTAAGCCATTCATGGATACCGGGCGCCCTCTAGTGATGAATATTACAAACAAAGATGTCTCAACCTCCTGCTCCCGCTACGTGACAACAGAGGACGCTACTTGTATATCAGTCACAAGCCGGCTGACGTTTTGCTTTCTGCAACAAATTGAGCTAGCTTTAATCTGACATAATTTTCAATCGGGAGAAAATGACTGAAACTATGAAAAAAAAAAACTAACATGTTCGTGTGACCAGTGAGCTAACGACCTTCCCACCGAGATTCAGCCGACTGACGTTTTGTTTTCTGAAAGATATTGGCTTAGCTATAATCTGACACAATTTTCATTCGGGAGGAAATGACTGAAAAAAATATTTTTTTTCTACGTGTTTGGGAGGCTGCTACTGCTTAACCCTACCACTGTATCGCAGCTGGCGTTCCCAGAAGTCCATGATAAATTTCTCTTAACCATTTTACAAGTTATCGTCCGGGAGGAACTTGGTCATGAAAATCAGCCGGTCGATTCTGTAAATATGTCGAAGTGAAGGCTTGGGTGAAGTGATCACAAAGTGATCTGTCATTCCATTTTGATAACAGGGATTGACTGCTCACTTCGTGATCAAATCACCAAAGCCTTCACTTTGATATATGTTTACAACAGTGCGATGCAGCCTGTCAATCCTGTTGACATCTCACCGTGATCACTAAGGTGGAGTGAACGACAAGTGAGCTGTCATGTCATCTTGTTTGTATGGTTTGACAGCTGACTTCACGTTCACTTCGCCTGAGTGATCACTTCGACATCTTTACAGGATCACACTGCTGTTGCTGGCTCGCGGACTACGTGTACCGTCGCGTTGGCGCAACGCCGTTCGTCTTGTTTATTTTTTTATGGACCTTATAGACACTCTTAATAAATTAAACACGTTTTCTTCATAAACATTTTATTACACTATGTTGGTACTTAGATACACATTATTATATTAAAATACTTACTATAACATTTTATTTAGTAGTGGGTTGAGGTATATATCCAAATATTTTAAATGATTACTTACATATGAATACTTAATATCTTAATTAAATTGTAACCAACACGAACAACTTATACCTATATTTTCTACATACCCATAGCAACCTTTATAATAATACCTACGATTCGATAAAAGTATCGATTGAATATTAATTTCAATAAAATGTACAGGGTTATTTGGAAAACACCGAAAACCTCTCAGGACTATGTTAAGTACTAACATTATAATCAACAACTTTCTATGACTTTTAAAAATTCATCATATTATTTTAGCTCATCAGGATTTCATATACAAAAATAAAAATATTTAAATTGCACGCTCCAACGAACGAACGAACGGACGAAGTTTAAAGAAAGCTTTTCCTTTTACTTTTGCTTCGCATAGACTTCGTAACATTTAGAGCGCTCAATTTAAATATTTTTTATTTTTGTATGAAATCCTGATGAACTAAATCATGATGAATTTTTAAAAGCCATAGAACAAAAGTTGTTGATTGTGATGTTAGTTACATAGTCCTGAGAGGTTGTCGGTGTTTTACAAATAACCCGGTATTTAAAAAGAAAACTCTTCTATTACTGAGAGAGTGACAGACAACGTACAGCCAAAACTACTGGTCGTAGAAAGCTGAACTTTGGCATGTAGGTTCCTTGGAGAGTGTAGGGGAGGGCTAAGAGAAGATTTCCCGACATTCTTACGTGAACTGGAAAAAAACGGGATTACCAGGCACGAAGTTGCGGGCATAAGTTAGTCCTAATAGGGAATATGCATAAAAAAAATATTTATTATCTAAACACTATCTAAAAATATACAAAAATATATTACTAACAGTGGAAATAGAATCAAAATTGCTTGAAAAACAAACGAGATATGATTATTTTAAACAAATATATCTGTCCCTCTCTCGAAAACGCTGTTTTCTATGGCAGATGTATAGACGTCACGTAATGTGACGTCAAATTCCATGTCGGACTTCTCGTTCTAAAATTAATCTTTGAAGCGTTATAACTTCATCAGTGATGAAGATATTTTAAAAATATTTTCTAGAGTGTTTACTGGAGCTTATAAGTAATTAATTTTATAAATAAAAAAATCGCGTGCATATTCCCTATTTATAAAATTCTTCCGCTACTGATGCCTGACAGACATTGCACAGCTGAAGCTACTAGTCATAGAAAGCTGAAATTTGGCATGTAGGTTCCTTGGGGATTTCCCGGAATTACTTATTACGGGAACGGGATTTGCGTGTAAGAAGTCGCGAGCAAAACCTAGTATAAAAATATAAAACAAGAAATACTGATAAAATATATTATAACAATGCTATCCTTAGATTAGCTAATAAAATACCGCGTGTATCTGACATCGACGCACAAACGATTTCCATGGGTCCGGGGCATGATTCTGGTCACCCTAGACTTAGAGTTTTTCGTCGGCTTTTTTCTCGTTTTTTCATTTTTTGCAAGGGTTTTTTTTACTTTAGACTGCTCATCATCGTTATTCTGACCTAACCTAATAAGATTTTTAATAAAAAAAAAAATTAATTAACTACTTTCACTAAAAAGAGCAATCTGAATAAAGCCACAAATAGATATCAGCTCAGCTGAGCTGATACTTTGTGGTACTCTTGAAAAAAAATGAGAAAAGAACCGACGAAAAATTCCAACACTGGGGTGTCCAGAATTATGCCCTGGACCCATGGAAATCGTTTGTGCGTCGATGTCAGATACACGCGGTATGGTAACTATGGTAAATGTATGGTCCATCTCAAAACATTTAGGTATTTACGTAAATCTTCAGGAACATAGATAACTACAGTACCTACAACTACTCTTACCAATTTTTTAACCGAGTTCCCAAAAGGAGGAGGTTCTCAATTCGGTTGTATTTTTTTTTATGTTTGCTACCTCATAACTCCGACAATTATGAACCGATTTGAAAAATTCTTGTTTTATCTGAAAGGATATACTTGCAGATTGGTCCCATTTACATTATATCAAAATCGGTTACGAACTTTGGATTTTAAATCGAAATAGCTGGAATTCGTTTACTTGGATGATGGTTTTATGTCATCTAAGTTATCGAAATTGCGTATTTTTGCTTTTCAGCGATTTTGCAGTGGTGTTGTTAGGTGTGTGTGGGGTACCACTAATCGCCCTGGTATTTACCCGTTTCGTGATTCAGAGTTCAGTCTTGAACTAGCGAACATGATGGATGGTGACGGGCGGGCGTTTTTGGGGACTGTCTTCTTGTAAACGTTGACGTTCAAAAAGTGCTGGCACTCAGCCTAATTTGAATAAATGACTTTTGATTTTGATTTTTGATTTTGATTTTGAATACTTATTTTTTTTTTATCTTGAATTATCTCTACAATAAACCCTTTCATTTGATATGTCCCACGGTACCTGCAGCACAAACTTTTATTTTAATTTTCTAGTTTGTCTTCAAAAGGTGACCACAACAAGTTATGGGTTAAAACCATAGAATGTTGATAGACCATCTTTGTTTAAAACTGTGAGACGGTGATGTAGCTGTCCGTTTGTAATAAAATGTATTTAAAACTGAAATAGTCTTTAAGAAACAAGTAATGATATCATTTAATTGAGTTCCATGTATTACCGCTTTGTTTCAAGCTGCCTATGACAGTAAGTAATAGGTTATCTATAGGTACTAATATTATAAAGCAGAAGAGTTTGTTTGTTTGGTTGGTTGAACGCGCTAATCTCAGGAACTACTGAACCGATTTGAAAAATTATTTCAGTGTTAGATAGCCCATTTATCGAGGAAGCGGAGCATTAATGGAAAATGTGACGCAGACGAAGTTGCGCGGGTCAGCTAGTATTATTATATTATGTTTAGTAGATTGCCACATTAAACCCTTTTGAAATATGTAGTGTGTAAATGTACATTTTTTTGAGTATTTTATTCACCTACTTATGTTAGTTACTTGTTTGTTAATGATGTTTATTAAAATTTTGTGTAAAATGCAAATTTATGTTTAGCATGCGTGAAAGAAAAGTGAGTTTGGGTCAAAGAAATTCAAACATGTACCAAATTTCAATTGAATCGGTCCTGTAGATCCGGAAAAAACTGACCGTGACTGACTGACAAACAGACAGAAATTCTTAGACACAACAGACAATAGGATGCCCGGAACCCCAAAAAAAGGTTGGTTTTCACCAGTATGAGAAACCTTTTAGTAACAGCATCTTTACTGTCTATATAACTCCCCAGTCCACACAATCGCTGACGAGGTCGCTGTAACGCTTTGCGAACAGCTGCGAGGGCGAAACGGCGAACTCCTTGACTTCCTGGATGCCGCTCATATGCGGCGCCTGCTCGGCCTCCACTAGCACCAGCGGTAGCACTGCCATCGCGATGCACAGGGCTGAGCTCATCATCTGTAACACAACGAAGATAAGTTGAGACAGGAACAGGTGTGCTTGAGACTTGAGAGAGAGAATTTGAAAATTTAAACAGGATTTAAGGCAGGAGTTTTTGGATCTAGATATGCATAGGTATGTCGGAAAAAAGTACAAACTGAGATATGGGTATTTTTCTGTCGATTTCTGTCGATGGGTGTCCTTTGGTAGTTTATTGGGTTTCTGATTATTCTTTGCTTGAGCATTAGGCTCCATTACAGCGGAGCAAGTGAGCGGAGAAACGGAGAAATTTTAACCAATGGAATTGTATAAAATCTCCGCACCACGTGCAGAGTCACTGATATTTTGACTGACATGATTTGTTAATATTTCTCCGTTTCTCTGCTCTGCTGCCTCGCTCCGCTGTAATGGACAGGCATCCTTAATCTGCAAAGTGACAAAAACATGCTTAAAAATATTTGCTATTATTGCAAGGGTGCTATATTTTGGCCTGGTTTCACCTTGAGTATCAGCGGCTTGGCTGACCATAATGACATTGCCGAGGCGTTTAGAGAGCATTTTACTGTGTCACCCTTAGGTTCCTCGTCCAGAGCCGTGAGCAATGTTGAGCCTGTCGTGACATTCACATTCCCAAGCTTGTTTGAGAAAATAAAATAAATAGGACCATATATGAGAGGTTTTCATATTTTTACAACAGTATTATGAAACAGTAAAGGGGTGAGTAAAGGTACTTTTGTGCTTCTGAACGTATTTCTGTGTAGCCCGTTCTAACATTGAGCTAGGCATTCACCACCGGTAGTCCGGTACTTGGAAAATCTTGGACGATGGCTTTTTGTCATCCAAGTAATAGAAATTGCGTATTTTGCTTTTCTGCGATTTTGCAGTGGTGTTGTTAGGTGCGGGATACCACTAAAAAGTGAAAAATAAAAACTTTTTACAAAAAAATACAACTGGCATCCAAATAAAAAAAAAAACAATCCAAAGTAAAAAAATAACTATAATTTCGGAAGTCTGAACAAAACAATTTCGGAAGTCGGAACAAAATATGATAAAGAAACTAAAAAAAATACCGACTTCCGAAAATAAAGTTATTTTTTACTTTGCAGTGTTTTTTTATTATTTGGAAGTCGGTTGTATTTTTTTGTAAAAAGTTTTTTTCCTCTTGACTAGTCTAGGTCCGAGGTGACAGTGACAAAATCAACAAAGGAGTGAGCTAACCCAGAAGAAGCTTTTAATCCAGAACCAGATAACCCACCTGTTTATACTCCTTATCAAAGGTATCCCTGGGATACACGTCGTTGACGTCAATCCCGAGCCTGTCCAGCGCTGCAGTAAGGCTGCTGAAGTAGTGGTCGAGGAGTCGCTGATGGTTCTGCTGCCTAAACTCCTGGTCTGTTCCCAGGAACTCGAAGTACAGCAGGTCGGCGGCAGGGCAGCCTGAGTGTACCGTCTGGTAATCCACCACTATCGTCTCTAGGCGGCCATCCTGGAAAATGTTAAAATAGAGATTTGATCAAGGTGTTTATAAGGAGGGAGTTGATGTCAAGCCTTTTCTAATTCTGAGTCCGCTTTATCATTCAGTGGATTGTAGTGGTCAGTACGAAATTTCGTATTTCTTCATGCCATTCAAATTTGACGACTCCCATTTCAATATCTATGGGGAAATGCGATTCAAAACGAATCGTCAAATTATCTGCCTAGCCTTTTTCTAACTATATCTATAGGAGTGGGCTTCCAGTCAAATCGGAATCAGCTGAAACACCAGTATTTTTACGAGGAGCGGCTGCATACCAGACCCCCACTTGCTTGTATTTCTCACTTCACTTATTTATTTAAATACATTGCCCCACACTAGGAATTTCTCTCGTTTCGTGGGTGCGTTTATAAACATTTAAATTCACAAACACAAACAGCCAGACCTGGAACAACTATCTGTAGGCCATACAAATATTTGTTCCGTGCGGGAATCGAACCCGTGACACGTAGCGAAGCAGTCAACCAACTACTTGATGTTCTATTTGATCAATCAGTTTCAACCTGCTTGTTTATTAATAATAATAATAATAATAACCTATACATGCTAACGATGAAGACCCACAGAAACAAAAGTTAGAAGACTGGAAAAAGAAAGTGTTGCATGGTCGCCACCCTCATGACCTAGAACAAGCTCATATAGACACAATAGCATCAAATAAATGGCTTAAAATAGGTACTTTGTTTCCGGAAACAGAGGGATTTATTATAGTAATTCAGGATCAGATCATAAATACTAAAAACTACAGGAAGTTTATTATAAAAGACCCCACGGTAACGAATGATAAATGCCGCAAATGTCACAGTCAGCCTGAGACCATTCAACACATCACAGGGGCATATACAACACTCACACAAACAGATTATACACATAGGCATAATCAGTTAGCAAACGTCATCCATCAAAACCTAGCATTCAAACATAAGCTCATACAGGATACAAATACTTCATATTACAAATATGCACCACAAACAGTTTTAGAAAATACCACCCACAAACTCTACTACGACCGCGCCATACTAACTGACACGACCATTCACTTCAATAGACCCGATATAACTCTCCAAGATAAATTTAATAAAGTCACTTACTTAATTGATATCGCAGTCCCTAATACACATAATTTGCAAAAAACAATAGGTGAGAAAATTAGCAAATATGCTGAACTGAAAGAAGAAGTGACCAGAATTTGGAGACTAGAGAAAGTTTATGTAGTGCCCATTGTTGTCTCCACTACAGGTGTCATACCTAATCACCTCCACCATAGCCTCAAATTAATAGACCTCAAAGACTCAATATACATTACCCACCAAAAAGCCGCAATCTTAAACACCTGCAGAATAGTCAGAAAGTTTATGCAATTCGAAGAAAATGAAATCTCTCCTCACAACACTCACTCCACATCCACGCTACATTGACTTGGCCTGGCCCGTTAATGTAGCTTAAAACTAGCCTAGAGCTAAGAAAACTGCACGTTTACCCAAAATAATAATAATATCCTTGGACATTTCACACAACGCCATATAGTACCAAGCTAAGTAACCTAATGCTTGTGTTATGGTAACGATATGGCTGATAAACTACTTATATACATTTTTTTTTTGTAAATAAATACATATTATAGATAGAAAAACACCCAGACTCGGAACAAATACTTGTAGGTCGTACAAATATTTGTTCCGTGCGGGAATCGAACCCGCGACATGCTGCGCAGAAGTCAATCGCTCAACCACTGCGCCAACCGTGTCGTCGTGTTTGATCAAACAACTTGAATGTATGGCCTGTATGGCCCGGCTTTGGCAACCATCTCATGTAAATGTAGAATTCAGCTGTATCCGCTAAAGATGCGGTGTCTTGATCCATCGATTTAACGCTGTGGTATGCAGTACCAGACTCATAATCGCATGTAATACGTCATGTATCTTTTGTGTGTGTAGATAATTTGACCGTTACCGCATACCAAAGCGATAAAAAGCCGAAGTTTTAGTGAATACAGGGCCAGAGGTATGCGGAACAGAGAGTAGTCCCGCAAACCTGTGTTGAAAAGAGGATTCTCCGATCGAACAGTTGTTATGTCCGGTAGGCGACTACCCGATAGTTGATATTCGGACTGTTGTAAATGTTCAAAGACGCTCAAATAAACTGCACTTACTTTTCACCAAAACCAAATTTCTCCATAAAAGTATATATGCAATGGCTCCAAAGCTATACAATAAGTTACCAAATAAAATTGTATTAGCTAACAACGCAAATAGTTTTAAACGGCAGCTTTTTTAAATTCTTGAATGACAAGGCTTATTACTCTGTCGATGAATACCTTAATGACAAATTTTTGACGTAATAATTTTGTATAATTTAATTTTTATCTGTTTAGTGACATTGATATATTTTGCGATTATAATTGAGTAAATTTCGATTATTTTTTATTTTTTTGCCGACATAGTATATTTATTTTGTATTACTTATTTAAATTGATTTAATTTTGACATTTTGCAATATTGCTGACATTTTATTATCTTTTTGACGGTTCATTTCATTTTTTTTTTTCTTTGACAATTTTCATTAGCTGACATTTTAATCTTGATTGTATAAATTGACATTTGCAGTAATATTTTGTATGCCCTTCGGCGGATCATAGGTTGGACGAAACACTTTATAAAAGATCATTGTATGTACCCTGTGTTCACAAAATTAATAAATGAATTTGAATTTGAATTTGAATTTTCCCTATCCATTTGCATAAAATTTTAAGACCTAATATAACTTAGCATAATTTTGTTTAGCATAATTATATTTTCACTTAATATAATTACGCATTACAGCTTACGCATAATTTTTTTAAGCATAATTTCTTTAACCGTAATAGTGATTAAGCATAATATTCTACAGCATAAATTTAATAAGCATAAAGTTCTAAAGCATAACTTTAAGCTGTAAGAAGCATGAAGCAAGCAAGCATGCAAGCAACCTAACCAAACTATTTCTGGGTGGTTTATAAAAAAAAACCACGAAGGGGATGGCGGGGTCATTTGAGCGTGCGAAGCGAGCGAATAGACCGAGCCAAACCTTAAAATATTCTATGCATGGTTGATGGTGGGCTTGGTCGACGGAGCCCCGCTTCGCGGGGCTCCGACTTCTGTGTGGTTTATACAAAAATAACCACGAAGGGGATGGCGGGGTCTATTCGCTCGCTTTCCGCAAGCCGTCTAACCTAACCTATCCGAGTCGGAGTGCCCTAAAGTCCCGATTGCATCCAGTTTCTCCTGATATAACAACCGTTACATACCCAATGTCGATGGCAAATAATGATATGGCATGTGCTAATAGTCATTAGGCCTACTAACGTTATGCGAATCAAATTTATGCCAAAACAAATTAGTATTTAAGATGATTATGCCAAAATAAAATGTAGGTATGCCTAAAAAAAATATGCCGAAGTATTATTATGCCAAATTGTGCCAAAATCCTTATGCCGAAGTATATCAGAACAAAGTAGGTACATTAGGTATGCGAAAAGAAGGGATCCCATGTTCAAGTCGCACGAAGAACTCTGATACCGCGATGCAGGATAGATGACGTTGCGGTTGTTTTTGTTGATTGTAGATTTTGCTACATTGGTTTTTCTTGTGCCGGTACTACGTGGCCGCTACAGGGCAATTGCCTACCAAACCATCTCTGTAAAAGTACCCAAATGGTAACCAACGGAACCCTATTACTAAGCCTCCACTGTCCGTCCGTCTGTCTGTCCTTCAGCGGGCTGTATCACAAGAATTAAAACCCTAATCTTTTCTAAGTTACAGTGAACAGGCTACTTCTTCTGGGTAAGCTCGCTCCATCGTAGACTTTGTCTCTGGCATCTCTAACCTAGAACAGAGTCAAGAGCAAACCCATCTCAAATAAAAAAAAGAGCCCTAACAGGTAGACAATTGAATTTTTTTAATCAAATCAAATCATTTATTCGCATAGAATGTGGGTATTTTAACAAAAGTTGGTAAAAAATATATTGGCCCGTGCACATTCTGCCTGAGTATTGGCATGCAAAATTTAACAAAATATGTTTCAACTTTAAATATTAAGGAACACCAAATATACGTTTCAAATTAAAATGTAGTTGGTACCTAAACCGGGGTTACTTTGAACCACGGGGTTACTTTGATCGAAACTTCCTGTTCACTTAAAAATGCAAGTTGCGTAAAACGGAACTATTTTCGGTTGTTTTTTTTTTTCGTATGACTACACTGATGAATTTTCACAATCATTTCTGCGCGTGCGCTGCTGATCTCACGTTGTTTTATATAAAAAAAGGTAAGTTTTCTGTTAATACTGATTTTTACTAGAAAAACTGCGTTGTAAAACTTCATATACATCTTAATACGTGTATGTATCATGAACATTTTTGATAATTTCTCTTTAGAAGCATACATTCGGGAATCCAAATAAAAAACATTTGTTGTTCCAACCTCAAAATTTTCGTAATGGAGTCGGTTAAATTCTCGCGGGGTGTCATTGATAGGGTACATGGTGTGAGATTGATCAAATGATCAAAGTTACCCCAGCTATGAATACAAGAGTTTGAACTATGTATTTTATTAGTTTTTTAATTATTTTGTTTTGTTTACCAGGATAATGCCGAGAAATATAAAAAGAAAAAAAAAATCGATGAATTTTTTTTTATTAATTTTGACATTAATATTTTTGAACTTCCTTAGATTATGTTAAAGGTGTTTATGTTAAATGCCATTTTAAGTTGATATCTTTTTATAATTAATAAGTGCCATTGTTGATTGATCTAATTTTGCCTATTTAAATAATTAATAAGCTTGAAAAGAACATGTTAAGCTATTGCGTTCAGAATGCTGTTGTTGCTACCCCGCATACGGGCCAGCAGAGAAGCTGCACCTCCACGGCAGAGCCAACAACATTCTGACAAATAAGACGCGCGAGAATATTTTATTAGTATAAGACTTTGCTTTTTGATAATTATGTTGATTTTTATCTGTCAAATTAAAACGTGTAGACTGTTTCATTTTGAGTGTTTTATTTGAACAATGTTACCCCAAGGAATAAAAACCGCAATAACTTTTTTTCCTGTTGATCGATTTTTGTTTTCTTTTTTGGTTTTTAATAGTTATTGGGGTTACTTTCAGATTCCATATTAAAAAAGGGGGGTATCAATGTAACCCCAAAATCATTTTAACTTTGATCACGCTGTTTTTATTTTTTTTCTGAATAACAACTCATTTTTTTATTTATTTTTTAACTTTTATAGAGAGATCTATAAAAACCGATTACTAGGTTTTTTTTAATAATTTTTAGAACCACTTATTGAAAAGTTACAGAGAGTTAAAGTTCAAAATTGATCAAAGTAACCCCGGTTTACCCTACACTAATAAAATAATTAATATAATAATTTCAAATTAAAATGTCAATAATAGCAACTTAATGTCAATTATAATTAATGTCAATGCCGCTATAACTAATAATAGAAATAATAACACCTGTCGTAGCTGGCGTTACGCAGTTGGGTGAACAGCCTGATACAGAAGGCAGTACTCCTCGATACGGCTCGTATTGTGAGGAGGTTCCTTTCTCTGGAGCCCTAACCACCGGTAGCTTGGACCCTGCTCCCGACACCGGCGGACTACTATTTTTAACCGACTTCCCAAAAAGGAGGAGGTTCTCAATTCGGTTGAATTTTTTTTTATGTTGTTACCTCATAACTCCGACAATTATGAACCGATTTGAAAAAAAATTGAGATTTTCAGATTGGTCCCATTTAAATTTTATCAAAATCGGTTACGAAATTTGGATTGTAAATCGAAATAGCTGGAATTCGTCTACTTGGATGTTGGTTTTATGTCATCCAAGTAATCGAAATCGCGAATTTTGGGTACCACTAAAAAGTGAAAAATAAAAAACTTTTTACAAAAAAATACAACCGACTTCCAAAAAATAAAACACTACAAAGTAAAAAATAACTTTAATTTCGGAAGTCGGTGTCAATATACGAAGAAACTAACAAAAACAACGACTTCCGAAATTAAAGTTATTTTTTTTGGAAGTCGGTTGTACTTCATTTGTAAAAAGTTTAATTTTTAAATGTATTTTTAATGTGTTTTTTTTTAATATATTTATAAAAGAAAATTTTCTGTATATACAAATAAAAAATAAAATACAAATGAATAAACGAAATAATAAAATTAAGATTTATAATACAAAACCCTTCATTTGTGCGTCCTACTCGGACTTGGCTGATTTTTGGGTACCTACTTTGTTAAATCAAATCAACAGAGAATTAACTGCACGATAGTTCCTTTAAACCATAATAATCTAACAATGTAATATGATTATTTAACCTACCGTTATCGTTATCACAATTATTGCAGTATCACCTTATCAGTCAAACCACTTGTTTATCAAGAGTGAAATCAAGCAAATACTAATTTGCGAGTATCTGATAAAACAATGCCAATTTGCAAGATCGTGCTATTTTGATACAATGGCTCCATTGTTCAGATTTGTGCAGCTATATGCTTGCATTGCTACAATGTTGTGATGTTTACAACTATATCTGGCTTTGGAGTTTTAGATTGTTTAAATTATGTAAACATAAGATTGTCAAGGAAATTTATGCCGAAGTTTTATTGCTCCAATTCGCACTAAGCGTTTCCAAACTTTTTGACGGCACGGTTGGCGCAGTGGTTGAGCGATTGACTGCTGCGCTGCGTGTCGCGGGTTCGATTCCCGCACATAACAAATATTTGTATGGCCTACAGATAGTTGTTCCGGGTCTAGCTGTTTGTGTATGTGAGTTTGCATGTTTGTAAAAGCACCCATGATAGAAGTAATTTCTAGTGTAGGGCGAAGATTAAAACAAAATTAAGGTACCTACACTCTGCCCCCTTCATGGGATTATTTGTGATGGTACTTTTGTACTTAGTTTAATTAAATTAAATTATATATCAAACTCACATTCATACTCATGTAAAAGTATTCAGAACTATTTCCAAGGGTCGTTGTAGTAAGCAACCTTCAAATCACAGTACCCACTTTTATTGGTCACATGTAGATACAGCGGCTGAGCGTGGGGTCCTGAGTTTGATGACCGAGTTGGGAAAACAGTTAATAGGCGTTTCCGTTTGTAAATTCTTGATAGAGGACCTGGTTTTGTTTGGGAGTCTGCAAAACTATATCCTTGACAACTGATATACCTACCTTATACAGTGTGTCGAGTCTTAATAATGTGCACATATTGAAATAAGGGAAACTATATCTAATTTAATCGTATTAAAAATAACTATTTATTTTTATTTTTATGGATTTTCATAAAAAGTTTGTTCACAACAACTGTGACTCAAATGTAAATAAAAATGGATAACTTTTCAACTTAATGATCTCTATCGCCTTGAAACAAACTTCCTAAAGTTCTTAGTTTGAGCTACACGATAACTGGCAAATGCTTTCACTGTCTGGACAGGTCCACTCAATTCTGTGTGGTGCTTTCCTCAAAAGACCAATTCAGACATGCTACATGGTTCTCGTATGATTTGACCAGTACGATGTATGTACTACTTATAAAGATACTTTCAGCAGCATGAAACACCGGCCTCATCGATGTGTAAAAGGGTTATTTACAACCTACTTACAGAATAAATAATTATCATTTATCTAATAAACGGAAGTAATTATCCATCTTCATAAAATGAAAATAATGGAAAAAACTACCCTCAATTGAAATTAAACAAGTTTTTTTAGCAAGAATCTTTTTTTTTTCATAATTTTTTGCAGTAATCGTAATACCTAATTTATTTGTATTTTTTTTAATATATATACTGCTATACCCGCTACTATATACTACTATACTATACCCGCCTTATTTAACCACGTCAATTTGATTAAAAAAGTTTATACTTACTAAAATCTTGCAAATTTTAACTCCTTACCATTAAATATAGTAGGAACTAGAACCTATTCACTTTATCGCTGCGTATTTTAAGTTGATTGTTATGATCACACAATTTCTTTAAAGTCTTGAAAAATAATGGATTGTAATCAACTTTAAGATCATAGATGGTCGTTTCTGTAAACATGTCGAAGTGAAAGCTTGGGTAAAATGATTACGAATTGAGCTGTCAGTCTATCTACAACTAATATTATAAAGCAAAAGAGTTTGTGTGTTTGTTTGGTTGGTTGAACGCGCTAATCTCAGGAACTTGTGGTCCGATTTGAAAAATTATTTCAGTGTTAGATAGCCCATTTATCGAGGAAGGCTATAGGCTATTATATCATCACGCTAAGACAAATAGGAGCGGAGCATAAAAGGAAAATGTAACGCAGACGAAGTTGCGCGGGTCAGCTAGTAATATTATAAAGCAGAAGAGTTTGTTTGTTTGTTTGGTTGAACGCGCTAATCTCAAGAACTACTGGTCCGATTTGAAAAATTATTTCAGTGTTAGATAGCCCATTTATCGAGTAAGGTTATAGGCTATTTATCATCACGCTAAGACAAATAGGAGCGGAGCAATAAATGATGAATGGAAATGTGACGCAGACGAAGTTGCGGGGGTTAGCTAGTCTTGATTACAAGGATTTACAGCAGTGCGATTCTGTAAAATGTCCAAGTGAAGGCGTGAGTGAAGTGATCTTGAAGTGAGCAGTCAAACCATACAATAACCAGCGGCCAAGTGCGAGTCGGACTCGCGCACTGAGGGTGTAGGTACCTACACGGTGAGATGTCAACAGAATAGACCGCCGAGCTAACTTCGTGATTACTTCACCTAAGCCTTCACTTCGACATGTTTACAGAATAGCACTGCAGGTATAACACAGAAACATGATTTTGTTTATTTCTGGCTACTATCCTTGACCCACAAATATAATCATTCGCACTAAAAACTCCGATGTAAAAAAAACAACACAGAAACTGTACTACGTGAATCAAACCTTGCGTATCGCCAATACTTAGATGACGTTAAAGTTACTTCGAAACCAAACAAAAACCTGGCAAAAAATTTTGGTCAGAACGTTTTCCGTTTGTTACCAACGACCCAAATCCATTGTGTGAGAGCAAGTAGAAACGCAATAGACCTGAGACACAAGCTGACCTTGGCTAACAATTTAACACGCTGATTGAGACCGCGACAATCTGCTGTCATGGCCACTGTTGGATTATTTTTGACCCCTTATTTAGCGGGCTCAATTTTTAATGATACAATTTGAGACTGTAATGACGTGTTGCGCCGACCGACCCCAAGTTACATGGGATATGGGTAGAATGATGGTGATAAAATCTGAGAAATAATAAGGATATTATTGTAATAAAGTAGCCCACTAGCATCGGGAACAGAGTCCAAGCTACCGATGGTTAGGGCTCCCGAGAGAGGAACTTCCTAACAATACAAGCGAGAGGCTCTTGAGATGTTGATCGAGGCCCTTGGTAATTATGCCATTGGCCGTCACGACTTTCGGCACAATGTTTGCTGTGCTCACATCCCACATATCGACAACCTCGCGAGCCAAGTCAAGATACTTTGTTTGTTTCTCTTTCTCAGACTTCACGAGTTTCTCGTCATGAGGGACTGTTATATCAACAATCATTGCGCGACGCTCTAGTCGGTCTATCACCACTATGTCAGGCTTATTGGCAACAATAGTCCTGTCAGGGTGACAGACCGATCCCAATACAACGTTCAATTGCCGTTATCGAGATCTGGGTCGACCACATACCTATAATACGGTACTTCCGATTGCACAAGATTGTATTTCAGAGCAAGTTGCTGATGGATAATCCTGGCTTCAAGGTTGTGCCTGTGCAAATAGTCTCCGTTAGCCAGACTAGAACAACCGGAAATAATGTGGCGGATGGATTCCTCGCGTCGGTGACATGCCCGACATATCATGTCAACGGTACAGTCCTTCACAATGCATTCCTGGTGGTTGCTCGTCATCATAACTTCGTCCATAATCGCACAGACAGAACCTTCGGTTTCCCCAGAGAGATCACTAGAACGCAGCCAGGCTACGGACGCTAAGAAGTCTACATCGGGCCCATGTAGGACCCGATATTATTTTAATACTAGCTTCTGCCAGCGGCTTCGCCCGCGTGATCCCTAGGGAACATGTGCCTGGGATTAAAAGTAGCTTATGTGCTATTCCAGACAATAATCTATCTTTGTTCTAAATTTCATTAGGATCCGTTAAGCCGTTCTGGCGTGATTGAGTAACGAACAACCAAACTTTCACATTTTCATTTTTTCTTTTGATTGTGGCGTGATGAAAAGTATACTATAACCAGCTCAGGAGTATGAAAAATAATTGTACCAAGTTTCGTTAAAATCCGTCGAGTAGTTTTTGTTTCTATAACGGTTATACAGACAGACAGACAGACAAAAATTTTACTGATTGCATTTTTGGCATCAGTATCGATCCCTAATCACCCCCTGATAGTTATTTTGGAAATATATTTAATGTACAGAATTGACCTCTCTACAGATTTATTATAAGTATATAGATAGATAGATATATTAAAATTAATATATATATTTTTTTATTTGTAGATAGTATGTTTCAGTTAAGTGAGTTTAGTCTATTTTGAGTTGCCTTCGTTATTTCTACACACTGTGTCTACGTTTCTTTTCCCACTCTCCTGTCGCAGGTCTGCTGGAAGAAATTTCTTATCGAATAAACAGAACCTTTGTGCTTGTTTCACTGTGTAAAATTTTCTTTTCTTATGTTTCTTGTGTGTAAATATATAAATAAGGATCTAACTGCAATCATACAGACTTTATGAAAAAAACTGTACATAATTATATTTTTGCCTATTAGTTCCGGCAAATCTCCAAAACGGCTGTACAGATTTTAACGGGCCAAGGAGGGCAAGTTACATACCATGACATGGGGACACCATTAATCCACATGGATTTCCTTATAGTAAAAAAGCGATAGCAGAAAATCAGGGCGTGATACTAACCAGGGTTGCTAAAAAGGCCACTTTAAGAGAATCATATAAGAATCACAATATTAATTACTAAACAAAATCAAATATTTCGTTTTCATCTTTATCGCTAACACATCGCATCGCATTAGGTTCAAGGTTGATTGGGAAAATTTTACAGTGATTTGCTTTCTGATTCTGCTAAAGTGGCCTTTCCGACATCAAGGACCAGACCCGCAGATGTCAAGAAAGATCAAGGAAAGAAGCAAAATACAATCTTACACCATTTTAAACTCTATAAGGGTTTAAACTGTATTTCCACAGAACGAACAAACAACTATAACTACTAACGATCTCAAATAGTGACAACAAACAAATCACTTAACTAAAAATAAATAAGACGTCGAATGGAGACATTGTCCCAAATACCGATATAATGACCGTAATATCATTATCTCTGTCTAACGTATCACAGAAGAAAAGGAAACAGATATTGTGCTATTAGAGCACTCACGCATACTCGTTTGACAATATATGACGTAACCACTGTTTGAGAAAGGTCAACAACCTGACTATTTAGGCCAAAAAGATTCGTGAGACACTAATGAATTTTCGTGTAGTTCAGTGGCGTAGCTAGTTTCAAAGGGGGCCTGTATAAAACATTTTTGGGGGGCCTTTTTAGGGTTACGTAGCCAAATTTCAAAAACGGAACCTTTATAGATTCGTCATGTCTGTCTGTCTGTCCATCCGTATGTCACAGCCACTTTTCTCCGAAACTATAAAAACTATGCTGTTGGAACTTAGTAAGTAGATGTATTCTGTGAACCGCTTATAGATTTTCACACAAGAATAGTATAGATAATAAATATAAAATAAGAATAATAGTAGTAACTAGCTGACCCGCGCAACTTCGTCTGCGTCACATTTTCCATTATTGCTCCGCTCCTGTTTGTCTTAGCGTGATAATATATTATAGCCTATAACCTTCCTCGATAAATGGGCTATATAACACTGAAAGAATTGATCGCGTTCAACCAAACAAACAAACAAACTCTTCTACTTTGTAATATTAGTATAGATTAGCATACATGAAAAATAGATAAATCAACTTGACTCAATGCAGACATGGGTGAAGGTCATTCTTTCAAAGAACATCTTAACACCGCGATTCAGAAAATTGACGTCCCACGCCAACGCCATCTATCGAATACTGCACGCAGTTAATCTCTAGGTATAGTCCAGTCTAAGTTTGATAGATGGCGCTATTTCAATATTTTACTTCGGAAAGACTATAATAATTATAATTTTATTAATTCACATGTTTTATTATAAGGTATGAACTGATTACGATGATACAAAAAACTTAATATTACTACAATTTACGCACAGTTTATTGTTATGTATAAAAGTTACGTGAAGTAATAATGGGACTAAGTCCACATAACCCTAATTTTACTTCTGGAAAACTTTAAATTCAAATATTTTTGATAGACTCAACCGATTGCAATGAAACAAAAACTAAATGTTACTCCAAGTTACGCTCAATCCTTATGTGTAAAAGTTATCTACGTTGCTTTCGCAGATTTTACGTGATGCCCGAACAAATAAACAGACAAACAGACAAACAGACACAAATTCTAAAAATGCTGGAAATATGTTCTATTGGTTGGTCTTTAACACCCTAGCTATTTTTTATGGATTTTATTTTCATGTACAAAAACCACTTTTCTACAGTTTTATTATATGTATAGATAATGGGGTGTCTATGGATAGGTCGAAAATGATCAAAGTGGTAAAATGTGTGTGTCCCCTTGTAACTTATAAAATATAAAACTAAAAAATCTTGATAAAACTAAAAAAATATATGATGTATATAACTATGTACCTAAACTACCAGTGAAAATTGGTTTGGACGAGATCTAGTAAGTTGTTTTTTAATATGTCATAAATCGTAAATCGCAACTTTTGCTTATATATAATACCTACAGCTGTACGGAACCCTCGGTGCGCGAGTCCGAATCGCACTTGGCCGGTTTTATAAGAGTTATGTTTTTTTAAATAAAATAGGTTTTACTAGCTAAGGACTGTATTGGCAGGCCATGGAGATGGCGGGACTAAATGTATAGTTTTGCGTCCACACGTTGGCCTTGTAGTCCGGGGCCCCCTATCTTGGATACAGCTGATGCGGCGGTAGATACGCTCCTGGTGTATCTTCTCACTGGCCATTCCGGGAACCACATCCAACAGGTAAACACATGCACCTGCATCACTTAGTTTGCCAAGAAATTCGTATTTTTAACCGACTTCCCAAAAAGGAGGAGACAGCGGAGTCGTAGTAATATGGTCCCGTTTTACCATTTTGGGTACGGAACCCTAAAAATGTCTAGAAAATAGAAGTAGTTTAGGATGACTAGATGAGGAAAAAAAAACGAATTAACTAATTTCGGAAGTCGGTGTTTTTGATAGTTAGTTTCTTCGTATTTTGACACCGCCTTCCGAAAATAAAGTATTTTTCACTTTTTAGTAGTACCTACCCCACACATAACAATACACCACTGCAAAATCGCAGAAAAGCAAAATAAGCAATTTCTATTACTTGTATGACAAAAAACTATCATCCAAGTAAATGAATTCCAGCTATTTCGATTTAAATTCCAAAACTTCGTAACCGATTCTGATAACAAACATAAGAAAAAAAATATATACAACCGAATTGAGAACCTTCTCCTTTTTGGGAAGTCAGTTAAAAACTAATAAATAATGTATCAAGCAAAGCATCATGCCTTAAAAGTCTTATGCCTTGCTTATCAAACATGGCTTCTTGATAAAAGCACATAAACAAAACAGCTGAATCATCTATCTGCATAATCCAAAACTTCGTAACCGATTCTGATAACAAACATAAGAAAAAAAATATATACAACCGAATTGAGAACCTTCTCCTTTTTGGGAAGTCAGTTAAAAACTAATAAATAATGTATCAAGCAAAGCATCATGCCTTAAAAGTCTTATGCCTTGCTTATCAAACATGGCTTCTTGATACAAGCACATAAACAAAACAGCTGAATCATCTATCTGCATAACACTTTAGTACATAGGATAAACATGTAAATCACGTTTGTATCAGGAAGTATCTATATACACTGGTCACTTATAATAATAGCCTAAGGAGTTACTACGCATTTTTATAAAACAAGAAAATTAAGGAAAATCGCTTGTTCATGAAAATAATTGTATGTTTGTCGTAATGCACCAAGATAAGATGCACATGCACAATAGTAGATTATGAAACGAGGGTATAAAGCAGTGTCTTATGACACAGGCGTCATTTTGAAACCCGAACCAAAGAAGGATTCGAGGGTTAACTCACGGACGAAACGAGGGAGTACTAGAAAGTAACGCCGTCTATCTGTGTGTTACGCAATCACACCTAAACTATTAACTATTAAACCGATTTAAGTGAAATTTGGTATAGAGATAGTCTAGAGCCTTAGAAGGGTCATAGGCTACTTTATGTACCAGGAGTATGTTCCCTTGGGACCACAGGGGCAAAGCTGCTGGCAGAAGCTAGTAAATCATAAAACGTTGGAAAACCGTTCAATTATGACACTATAAGCCAAAACTGATAAAAGTGAAAAATAACCTTAATTTCGGAAGTCAGTGTTAAAAAACGAAGATACAAAACTATAAACAAAGACCTCCGAGACTTTGTGTATGGTTTTGTATCTTCGTTTTTTAACTTTGTAGTGTAAAAAAGTTATTATTTTTCACTTTTAAGTGGTGATACTTGGACGACGTCTTCGTTTACGCAAAAAATTAAAATAAGCTAAGATGCTCATAAAATAAAAAACTACTGAGCCAAACTGAATACATTTTTTACGGGCCAAATGGAAAAAGAATCACACAAATCGAATCAGAATCCTCGGAATAATTGGTGTACATAAATAAAAAAATACCCGCTGAATTGAGAACCTCCTCCTTTTTTGGAAGTCGGTTAAAAAGTTGTCTATGTTGTGGTAGAAAGCTATTACTATTGGTATTTCATATGGTAATAGCTAGGTCAATACAGAAAAAAACCCAAAATGTCATGTCAGAGACTATATCTGGTCAGTATAGGTCAAGAAGTCAAGGTTACAAGATACGGACACAGTTGCGTAGATTATTAAGTGAATGCAATATTTAAGAGATGACCTAGATAGCTTTATATCGTAAACGATACCAAGATAATCACCAATATACGGTTAAAGATATTTTTATTTCTCAAAAGAATCACAAATTCACTTATTGAGAAAACATAAAAATGTTTATAATATTTCTTTCTGCCAGTAAGCGTAGATAAAAACAAAAGCAAATAAACATCTTACAATAGGCTAGATTCCATCATCCACAAATTGCTTAACTATTTAGTCCGTCAGTTCAAAAATAATTAAGTTAAGTATTCAAAAATAATGGACACGTATTTTTTGTTTTTGTAAATCAATGAATATTGACAAACATAAAACGCATCAAAACTCGGTAGTGGGGGCTCGTGACGTCACGACTCACTAAAAATTATGCGAAGGTGTGACGTATTGAGAATTTTAAAGTCGTCGTAACTTCGTCAATTTTGGTTCCCGTAACGAAAGACAAAACACGGGTCAAATATTTTTTGATAATCTAACTGACGGACTAGTTATATTTTTTCAGGACACAAGCCCATTACAACTAACATTCGACCAATACTTAATTAACTTAATACACATGGTTTTAGCATAACAAGTTCAAAATAAACAGATCAAAAGAAGGTAGGTTACACATAATCAGCACAACAGGAACAGTTTTGAGCGATGAGGGTAGGGTGCAATTTAAGAGTAATTGCTGCGTGTTTAGTAAGGCCTACGAAACAGTGCATAACATGAGCGATTTGTTAAATTGTTTTTGGTTAATATTTTTACAAATACACACATATATAGTTTTTTTTTTTCCTTTTTTTTCGTTCCCATAACACAAGCATTAGGTTGCTTAGCTTGGGACTATATGGCGTTGTGTGAAATGTCCAAGGATATTATTTTGATATTTGTTTTCTTTCTCGGGTCTCTGGAGACCCGGTCCTTTGGTAGGCGTACGAGGGGCCGAAAACAACTCGCAGAGGCCCTGTTAGACATTTCAAATGTAACGGGGCACCAACCGGCGATTATCCCTGTATGCACTGTGAAAGTATTCCCAAGGACAATCCCCGGTTGAAGCAGTACTATTGCAGAATATGGAAACAAAAGATGAAACGCTAAGGGTTTATGTGGTTTAGTGGACTGATAATCGTTTATTATAGAAGGACTATTGGCCCCTGCCTGACCACTAATAATATATACGGCTTTTAAATGGCAGGGGGTGACTGACCCTGCCGGAGTCGCGGGATTATTCGCAAGAGACACCGTGGCTCCGGAACACAAAGGGCAATGAAGGAACATGGATGGGTTTTAGTCAGTAGAAGTCTGACACTCCCTCTCGCTACACCCAGAGCGGGAGGAGTCATTGGACGATGTCCCATCCCTAAAAAAAAAAAAAAATGGGGTGACTGACACGAACCTGTTTTCTTTTGATTAAAACGGTAATTATTTGTACACTTATATTAATTTGAATAAATATAAAACTCTTTCGTTACTGAGTGACTGCTGGTCGTAGAAAGCTCCAATTTGGTATGTATGGTTCCTTGGGGAGTGTTGAAGAGCACTAAGAGAGGATTCCCGAAATTCCTAGAGGAACGCGATAAAACAGGATATGCGCGTACGAAGTCGCGGGAAAAACCTAGTAATTTGATAAAATAAATTCAAAACGATATGTTCCGTAAGTCGGCGTCATCAATTAAATAAATATATAAAAAAAAATAAAAATAAAAATAAAAAATAGTTTTGTTTTTTGTTTTGTTTTGTTTGTTTTGTTTTGTTTTGTTTTGTTTTGTTTTGTTTTGGTTTGATTAGTTTTGTTTTGTTTTTTTTTATGTTTTGTTTTGTTTGTTTTTTTTTTTTGTTTGTTTTGTTTTGTTTTGTTTTGTTTTTTTTTTATTGTTTGTGTTTTTTAAAAGCAGAAACTGACTGACTGATCAATCAACACAGTCGAAACTACCGTTCGTAGAAGGCTGAAGTTCAGATTTTCCGAAATTCTTGCGCGAACGGGACAAAACGGGCTAAGCACGTACCAAGTCGCGGACGACAGCTAGTTTTTTGTACGATTAAAACATCAATGACAAACCCATTCGAGGCTAGGTGGACAATAGCCGTGGGTGCATACAATGCGTTTCAAATAAGAAAAGGATCAACTTAGCGCCATATTGTGACGTCATAGCTGTCAATTATTATAATTAGCTCATTCACGAACGTTTTTATTAAAATTTGATTTAAGGCTTATTTTAACAAAGTAAAATAAATCATTACTGATTTGCATATCGGCATTGTAAGTGTGTAGTTTTCTTTTCAAACCGTACTTTTCAAGAGACCTTTGACAGATAGAGGTCATTGACGTTCCTATTCTCATTTGAAACGCGTTGTAGTCGATAACGTGATTAATATATACAAGACGAACGCTACTCAAATATTACGAAACAGTTAGTCATTGGTTCCCAACCTTGTTTTGATCTAGCACTATTTTGTTTTCTTCATTGTTACCAGGGACCACAAATACTGAAGAATAAAATACCTTATTAACGTAAACTCATTCTTAAACTCAAAAGTAACGAGCTTAAATAATAGAAAATACAATATTCCTTTAAAAAATAAACCTCAGTTCGCTTCAATGTTACTTTCCAATTGGTAAGTTTGATATTTTCAATTCAAATTCAAATGGCAGCGTTGCCATTCAACGTGGCAATGCTGCCAGTGTTCTGGGCACTTTTGCCATTGACAGCGATGTGGATTATTTGTTTTGATGCCCAATGATTTATTTTGTTTTTAAACGCGTTTGTACATAATGATAGGTACTGTAGATTTATCTTTAGTTTAATGTATATAAAATTTTAAAATTATAATAAAAGTAAAAATAGGACCAATTAAATTAAATTCAAATTAAGTTGGTTGGGAACTAATGAGTTAGATGCTTGAAGTTATAACTCCAATGGTAAAAAATCTTACTGCAAGTGCTAGTCATTCATATTGGCCGATAATACTGGGTTCAATTTTTTTTGTTGCTAATAGTTTTTATTATTATATGCTAATTTACAAGGAAAATACAACATACCAGTCGTCGGAACAACAAATTGCTGACCCTGTAGTCGCCGTGACACAACACTGTCGTACTCAATGGAAGCTTAAACTTGTGAATCTCATTAGCACTCTCCTCATTTTCTAATAACTTTGCTAATCTTTCCTTATGTTCTTCTTTAGCAACATTTACAGCATTTCCAATCATCTTCAACCAAGTTTCCTTCAAATCATCATTTTCCGATTCGTCTCTTTTCTTTGTTTCTACTAGTTTGGCGTCCTTGGCGAAATTTTCAGGATCTGCCTTTTGGTACGCGAAAGATAAAGCATGGAATCGAGCCAAGTATTCTATTGCGCAGGCAGCGTGCTCCCAGTCAATGGACTTGAATCTGCTGTAAGTGCCAAAGCCCTTAGCCGTGAGGTCCTCCATCACAACCGTCTCCTCACCTTCCGCTGACTCGCCTCCAAAAAACTTGGGGAATTCGAACCGCTGATCCTCATTGAGACTGTGCATGTCATCTTGAATCTTCTCGTACACTTTACACAGGTCTGAGTACACGAACTGTTCCGTCTTGAACAGGAATTCTATGTTCATAACTTTGCGAAAAATTCCACTGACATTAGCGACTTTTGCGAACAGTTTCAAGGTGTCATGTTCTGATGCAGCGATGTTTATGGAAAACAAAGCGGACGTGTAGTTGGCTCCACCACTGGTTAGTTCCTTCAATGATAGTTTTGCATGTTTGATTTGTAGTCGCTCGACGATTTTGTCGAGAACTTTGCGCAATAGGCTCTCGGCGTCCGACATGTTTAGTGACCGGCTCACGACTGGGCCTCGCTCGTCGTCTGTCTATGATCTGTGAGCCCGCGGTGGAGGTACAAACAAATTATTTGAATTGCCCAATGTTCACAACATTGACGTAATGATGTTTGGTTGGATTATCAAAATAATTGACCGCGTAGAGTTACTGCTGCCCATATACTGGTTTAAGTTATGTTTGTTTTATGGGTGAACGTTAAAAGATAAGGTACAAGTACTTTAGGTATACTCGTATTTTAGTATTTACTTGATTAGAGTAAAGAGGAGCTCGTGGCTAAATAATAACAGCTGCACACGTCGATCTTCAAGGTTAAGCAACGCTTGCCGAGGTTGGTCTGTGGATGGGTGACCATCTTAACATACCGACTTACCTCCGTGTCTCGGAAAGCACGTTAAGCTGTTGATCCCAGCTGTCATTTGGAGATCTTTGGCAGTCGTTACGGATCGTCAGAAGCCAGAAAATCTGACACCAGTCTTGCCTGAGAACCGTATTACCCAGTTAATGGGTTGTGGAGGTATAGTAGGCAGCCGCTCTACGTAAAATACTGGTATTCAGCTGAATCCTGTTTGACTAGAAGCCAACCCCGACATAGTTGGGAAAAGGTTAAGTATAGATGACTGGATTAGACCAACATAAAGGTAAGTACCGGTGTAGTGTCCGGTGTGTGTGTGTGTGGTAGGTATGTGTGTGTGTGTGTAGTATGTACCTAAAATTTTACGCAATGTCATCATCATCTGCCTAGCCGTTTCCCAACTATATTGGGGTCGGCTTCCAGACAATCCGGATTCAGCTGAATACCAATTATTTTACGTTTTTTTTTTAAATTCTACACAATGTATATTGTTTGAAATAAATAAATGAATGAATGAATGAATACTTTTGCAAAAAATATTAGTTCACTGGATATTAGTACTCATGAAGTTAAAGAAAAAGCACCCATTAGTAGTTCTATTATCTATAGCATTTTCTGTAACTTCATCATCACTACCATTACATATTATAAAACAGGGTCCTCCGCCGCGTCTGTCTGTTCGCGATAAACTCAAAAACTACTGCACCGAATTTTATACTATTTTCACCAATGGATAGAATGGTTCTCGAGAAAGGTTTTAGTATACTCAGACCAACAAGAAAATATTTTTTTTTTGTTGGTCTGAGTTAGTATATAATTTGTCTAGTTTTTGTATGTGTCGGCAAAAAATAAGCCGTCTGGGAGCTACCTAAAGCCCGTTTGAATTACAAAATGATGTATTTTGGTCTTATACAATATCATATAGGTTTATACAAAATTCCGCGATGGCATAATATGTCTCTCTCATACTATATCCATTTCAATACTTTACCCTAAGACGACCCACTGACCTGGGTACATAGCCTGGAATAAGACACAGTGTAATTTTTATCCCTGGAGTAGGTTCACATGGGTTGGGGGAACGTTATCACTGGTAGTGAGTCATTATTATTGGAGTACCTACCTACATAAAAATACTCCGTCTTACTTGATATTATTAATGCAGCAGTTAATTCTTTAACTAAGTTTTGTCCGCGAAGGAATTTCGGAAATTCCTCTGCCTGAATGTCACCTACATGCCAAATTTCAACTTTTTACGACCTGTTGTTTCGGCTGTGCGTTGTCTGTCGATCATTGAGTCACACAATCAGTTAGTAACGAAATAATGGCTTCACCCGCTTGACAAATTATAAACTACCTTCCTCTCGAGGAAGGTTTTAGTAAGGTTTTAGTATATAATTTCCACCAGCCAACCACCCAATGGTTCCATTGGTGAAAACAGTCGGTGCATTAGTTTTTGAGTTTGTCGTGAACAGACAGACAGACGCAGCGGAGGTTTTTTTTTATAATATGTAATGAAGATGACTATCGTACCAATTGAGCCTAACTTGAATAAACAAAGGAAGAAATTGCTTACGCATGCGCCTTGTGTAAATATCTGAGCAACAAATCTACGAACTATCTCTAATTCTTGTTGTTAATCAAGCGATTGATTGAGTGCATTTGAACACCTTATTGATAAAAAAAAAAACTTTTAACCATTATGCCTAAATAATAACAGCCACACGGGTCGATCCTTGTGCTCCTGATTATCTAAAACAATTAAACAATTTTTTTTTTTAATACGTCATAAATCGTAAACCGCAACTTTTGCTTATATAACGGGTTTGTACGCAACCCTCGGTGCGCGAGTCCGACTCGCACTTGGCCGGTTTTTATCTTTTTATTTGAGATATTTTCTCAGTTGTCGGACGTGGGGTAATTTTCAATGGAAGTTGCAACTACTCCTTTTATAAACCCTTTTTCAATACCTACTAGAAAACGTGAAAGAAAACGATAAAAGTCTATTCAGGACAGCTTTATGTCATTATTTCTGCTATTGTATTTAGCATTTTTTTTGGAACAAGCCCACCACACATTCCCAACCACTGCAACTCCTGAAAGCCAGAATCAACAGTGGCGACCACCAGAAAAACGCCGAGCTAATGAAGCCCGACGAGTCCCAGAGAAACGATTCAACTGTCTTGGATCCCGCATCGAAATTAATAATCAGAAAGTACAGCGGAGGAGTAGGAAAAAAATAATTATAATTTCCACTTCCCTCCTTATCAAGCAGGAGACAGATTTGAGTTAAGCCAATAGGCACCAAGGGACATATACAACTGGGTTAAGCCCAGTTGCCAAGCACCACGGATTATAAATTAAAACTGAAATTAATGGGTCCTAAATTGTGAGCTAATTTTGATTCCAGTAATAGGTATGGCAAAATCGCCTGAACGCACGGAAATTTGTTCTGGTTTCTACAAAGTCCGTATAGTAAACTACCCCAGAACACTATTGTACTATTTAACATAATATTACGTTCAGTCTGCCAAAGAATACACTCCCATAAGACGTGATGTGCAGATTGTTCGTATACAAGTTCAGCTGTAGAACATTGACATAAAGGTGAAGCCACAAGCCTAAAGGAAAATAATTTACTCTTAAAGTTGCCATGACCTGTGAGAAATTGGGCAACACAGTGATCTATGTTTTTAGCTTTTTTATTATATCTATGGTATTTAGAAAGCCAGTAAATGTATGTGGGTCAATGACCGTTTTTTCACGGGACGTCTCTCATAAGGCCACCATCCGACTGGCGTTTTACGAGCGTTGGCGTTTCTCCAACGTCCAAGTCTGTAGAGGCAAACGTTAACGTCGCGTCAACGTGACGTTAACTTTGCGTTTTTGCCAACAGGTATAATCACGCCATCTCGCTCATTCCATGTGGGCGCGTACGGGACGGCGTGATTGTACCTGTTGCCAAAAACCGCAACGTCAACGTCGCATCTGCGCAGCGTTGACGCTGCATAGACGTTGGAGAAACGCCAACGCTCGTAAAACGCCAGTGGCATAGCGGCCTTATCCGCATTAAGTCCGCCTCTGTACATGTGTGTGCGTAAAGTATTTAATAAAAAAATAAATACTTATTCAGCTCATGCGTAGTTGTCCTATTTGTCGGTTTTGGTATGATATTAAAAATTGGAAACATTTTTATGTATATGTCACCGGAAAGTGGAAAACTTCGTAAGATTATAAAATAACTTGAGAGTTTGTAAACTTTCTATAAATTGACAACTGAACAGTTGTTGAAAAAATAAATGATATTGTATTCCATTGATAATAAAAAATAAATGACATTCTTTTCCATTGATAAAAAAAAAATCATACCATTCAATTGACAATTGTATTCTATTAATAATGATAACTAAATACCATAGTATTCTAATATAAAACATTTTAGTATAAAAGCAACTAATAAATTACATCAATAAATGACATACTATAAATTGACAATTATAAATAAATGACATTGTATTGTATTAATAATAATAAAACATTTAAATATAAATGAGCAAATAATATTTTCCATCAATAATAATAAATAAACGACATTGGATTATATTAATATCGATAACTAAATAATAAACTACCGTAATAATAAACATTATCATAGCCAAAGCAGTTCGTCCGTTACCGAATTGGAAATCTCCGGGACCGGACGGACTGCACAACTTCTGGCTTAAGTGGTATAGCAGCTCGCACGCGCTCTTGGCATCTCAATTCCAGTCATGCTTAGAGTCTGGGTCGCTACCACAGTTTCTAACAACTGGCGTTACCCACTTGCTCCATAAGACAGGTAGTCCCGCGGAACCCAAGAATTATAGACCGATTACTTGTTTGTCGACGGTCTATAAGCTTCTTACATCCATCCTGAGAGTGAAAATTAATGATCACATTGAGATTAACTCAATTATGTCTGCCTCTCAGAATGGATGTAGGAAGGGGTCCCGCGGCACTAAGGAGCTACTCCTCATAGACATGGCCATAAGCCAACAGGTTCGTCGATCTCGCAAGGATCTGTCGACATGTTGGATAGATTATAAGAAGGCCTATGATTCTGTGCCACATACATGGCTCACGAAGGTGTTGGAGTTGTATAAAATAGATGCAACTCTACGCACCTTCCTTGAGTCATGTATGAGGCAATGGAAAACAGTCCTTCGCTATCCAGGATGTCGACCAATTCAGGGGAATGACGAGCCTGTATGGATTAAACGAGGAATATTTCAGGGCGACAGTTTGAGTCCGCTTTGGTTTTGCTTAGCTCTGAATCCTCTAAGCACATTGCTGGAGGATTCAGGTCTAGGCTATCGGTTGAGAAGAGGTGGTCAGACCATATCTCACCTTCTTTACATGGATGATTTGAAACTCTTTGCCCCCAACAATTCGCGACTGATGGAACTACTGAAGGTCACTGAAACCTTCAGTAGTGCCATCAGGATGGAATTTGGTGTGGACAAATGTGCAGTCATGCATGTTAAAAAAGGGGAGATTATGGAATCTGAGGGAATTCAACTCTCGGATTCCATACAGGTTAGATCCCTCATCTCAACCGAAACCTACAAGTATTTGGGTATGTCGGAAGCGTTGGGCATTGATGTTGCCAACATGAAGCAATCGTTGAAGGAGCGCTTCTTTGGCCGCCTGAAGAAGGTTTTGAATAGCCTTTTGTCAGGCGGAAATAAGGTGCGTGCCTTCAACGGTTGGGTCATGCCGGTATTAATGTACTCTTTCGGCGTACTCAAATGGACTCAAACCGAACTCGACGCCCTGGATAGGAGGGTCCGTACACTGTTGACCGCAAACCGGATGCATCACCCACGTTCGTCGGTGATGAGACTGTACATCCCGCGGAAGTGTGGAGGTCGAGGCTTTTTAAACGCCAAAACTCTCCACAACCGCGAGATGTGCAGTCTCAGAGAATATTTTCTTAAAGCTGATGTGGGTATGCACCGAGATGTGGTCGCAGTGGACAAAGGACTCACCCCGTTGTCCATGGCTAAAGAGAACTGGCGCAAACCTGTGATACTTACCACAGATGACCGCAGGGAGGTATGGAAAGGCAAGGAGCTTCACGGGCGCTTCTATCGGGCTCTTCATGGGTCCGATGTAGATTTTTCAGCGTCCGTGGCTTGGCTACGCTTCAGTGATCTCTTCGGAGAAACTGAAGGTTTTGTCTGTGCGATTATGGACGAAGTTATCTTGACGAATAACTACCGGAGACATATAATGAAGGATGGGACGGTGGACGTGTGTCGGGCATGCCACCGTCCTGGTGAGTCCATCAGACATATTATCTCTGGCTGTTCTCGTCTGGCTAACGGCGAGTACTTGCACCGACATAACCAAGTGGCCAGGATCATCCACCAGCAACTTGCTTTGAAGTACAAACTTGTGGACTCTGAGGTACCGTATTACAAGTATGTGCCCGACCCAGTTCTTGAAAATGACCATGTCACGTTGTACTGGGATCGGTCTATCATCACTGACAGGACTATTGTTGCCAATAAGCCTGACATAGTGGTGATAGACCGATTAGCGCGCCGCACAATGATAATCGATGTTACCATTCCACATGACGAGAATCTCGTGAAAGCTGAGAAAGAAAAACAAATAAAGTATCTCGACTTAGCACACGAGGTTGTCGACATGTGGAATGTGGACTCGGCTGTCATTGTGCCGATTGTCATTACGGCTAATGGCCTGATGGCCAAAAGCTTCGACGACCACCTGTCGAAGCTGGCGTTGCGCAGTTGGATAAAGGGCCTGATACAGAAGGCAGTACTCCTCGATACGGCTCGTATTGTGAGGAGGTTCCTTTCTCTGGAGCCCTAACCACCGGTAGCTTGGACCCTGCTCCCGACACCGGCGGACTACTATTTTTTATATTTTTAAATGTATTTTCTAATGTTTTTTTTAAGATATATTTAAAAATGTAAATTCTATGTATATTAAATGAATAAACGAAACATTATCGTGATACAAAACTAAAAAAGTAGGTAGGTAATAATTATAGGTATATAAAAAACATTAGAAACATTAGAAAAAGTTGGACAGGAAATAAAAAACAACACTTATTTTACTAGAAAAGAATTTAAAGCGCTCTTCCTCTCTCCTAATTATTTTAAAGTTTGCTGTGCCCGACAGGCTCCATGTTTCAAAAACAACAAAAACTAAAATAAGGATACTTTACTTTTTATTGTGGCCACTTAACAACATACTATTTCTTGTGTTTTTTATGACCTTAAAAATTAAGGAAATTTTTCATATATAGCATAGTTACTAGCTGACCCGCGCAACTTCGTCTGCGTTACATTTTCCTAGTAGTTTAGGAGTCCATCGCGGACAAACAACGTGACACGTGATTTATATATATTATTAAGAAGATAGGGACACTATCGTTTCGTCGCCAGATAAGTTTTGGCCATCCTTCTTTGGTGCGGACTTAAATGAACTTTAATGACCCAAATACGGACGCGGATCGTACATAGTGAAATCATTTTCTATGTTGTACTTTACAGGAAAAAAAGAAAATTTTAGAACAATGAAAACTGTGCCACGTGACGTATCAAATAGGAGGCTTTTATGAAATTATAGGTAACTGCAACTACGATGAGTAGAATTGAAAAAAAGACAATAGCTTGGAAAACCAAAAAGAAAGAAGTCATGTTTGCAAAAAAAAAAAACATGTAAATGTTACATAAGTTAAAAATCAGAAACAACGTGGCGTTGTTAGGTGTGGGGTCCCACTTAAAAAAATCCTTTCAGGTGTACCTCATACCCAACAACAACACTGCTAAGTCGGAGGAACGCAAAATACGCAATTTCGTTTACTCGGATGACGAAAAAATCATCGTCAAAAAAAATATTTATCACTTTAAGTGGTGAAAATTGAACCACAGCACGTATCTGCGTATACGTGCTGTGGTCCAATTTAGATAGATAAATAGATAATAGGTGATAAAAGAGATAATTGTTTCAATTTTAATCTATTTTACCACCTGTATGTGAATGCAATAAACGATTTGATTTTATTTGAAATGCTTTTTTACGCTTGATAGTCATACAACTTCGCGATTTCATTCCGTTAAAGTATGAACTGAAATAAACTCTACGAAGTTTGCTACTTTCCGGTGACATATACAAGTCTCTCATTGGTGTGTGTTGGAGTGAGCTCACGTGTTGGTACTCCATAGTGTTAAAAATTAAATGGACCTCCCATTGTCCTATATTGGTGAGGTTTTTTCATATGATAGTTTATTTAAAAAATTTCATCCACGAATCCTGCGATTTCATAATATTTGTTCTTTGTTTCTCAAATGTGCTGACCCGTGGTGCTGACAAACAATGACTTTACACTACCAGAAGTAAGATAATAACTAGGTATATTTGTACTCGTATATCTGAAAATCCCCGTAACTTGTGTAAGGTTTAGCAATAAAAATTAAAAACTCTGTGAAAATATACAAATATACCTATTTATTATCTTACCTGTGTCAGTGTAAAGTCATTGTTTGTCAGCACGTTTGAGAAACAAAGAACAAATAGTATGAAATCGGTGTAAAAATATTCAGATAGTAGTTTTGATTTTATGAGCATATTTGCTTATTTCAATATCTGCGTATACGTGCTGTGGTCCAATTTTCACCACTTAAAGTGATAAATATTTTTTTTGACGATGATTTTTTTGTCATCCGAGTAAACGAAATTGCGTATTTTGCGTTCCTCCGACTTAGCAGTGTTGTTGTTGGGTATGGGGTACACCTGAAAGGATTTTTTTAAGTGGGACCCCACACCTAACAACGCCGCGTTGTTTCTGATTTTTAACTTATGTAACATTTACATGTTTTTTTTGCAAACATGACTTCTTTCTTTTTGGTTTTCCGAGCTATTGCCTTATTTTCAATTCTACTCATCGTAGTTCCAGTTACCTATAATTTCATAAAAGCCTCCTATTTGATACGTCACGTGGCACAGTTTTCATTGTTCTTAAATTTTCTTTTTTTCCTTTAAAGTACAACATAGAAAATGATTTCACTATGTACGATCCGCGTCCGTGTTTGGGTCATTAAAGTTCATTTAAGTCCGCACCAAAGAAGGATGGCCAAAACTTACCTGGCGACGAATTTCATTGTTCTTAAATTTTCTTTTTTTCCTTTAAAGTACAACATAGAAAATGATTTCACTATGTACGATCCGCGTCCGTATTTGGGTCATTAAAGTTCATTTAAGTCCGCACCAAAGAAGGATGGCCGAAACTTACCTAGCGACGAAACGATAGTGTCCCTATCTTCTTAATAATGTGTATAAATCACGTGTCACGTTGTTTGCCCGCGATGGACTCCTAAACTACTTAACCGATTTTAATAAAATTTGCACACCGTGTGCAGTTTGATCCAACTTGAAAGATAGGGTAGCACACATCTCAATTTTTTGTTGCAATATTATTTAGGAGCGGAAAATGTGACGCAGACGAAGTTGCGCGGGTCAGCTAGTATGCTATATATGACAAATTTCCTTATTTTTTAAGATCATAAAAAACAAGAAATAAAATGTTATTAAGTGGCCACAAAAAAAAAACTAAAGTATCCTTATTTTAGTTTTTGTTGTTTTTTTCTAAATTATTTTCGAATAGTAGTTTCAGAACGCACCTATTGACGATTCAATTCGCGTGTGAAATAACTTGTTATTCAAAGACTGAATATTCAATTGCTTCTGATTAGTTATTAACTATTATTCAATTAAATTAGTATTAAGGCACCATATCACTACTATGCTGATTTACTATGCACTGGATATTTGTCATAAAAGATAATTAAGTAAAGCGTTTTGTTCAATTACGTACAATAGAACGTCATTTGTCATCGACAAGTTAGATAATCTGTGGTCATGGACCTGCGCCATTGATTGACACCCGGCAATCATACCACAAAGGCATCTCATTCGACAAATGCCTTATTTTTTGGGAAATTCTTTAAGAGAAATCGCAACACACAGAAACGAGATCGCTAATTTCCCTCTCTGCTTAGCGCTAAGTACACTTTTAGGCTACGCAACAGTTGTATAAAAGGTAATTGTTGGTTTAAAACTCAAAAGTTTAATGTAGCTTTTACAAAAAAACGTGGCCATTTAGAAAAGATTTTCAAACGGGATGATGATCCTTGAGTGATCTGAGTAAACATTTTTCTTCATCGGCGATGCTTGCGGTTGCTGTTAAGAACAACACTATTCGTGAGATATCTTCCACGCCAATCTTACTTCCCGATTCTTTCTCTTTTTCCTCCGTGACCGACCCTGAGACTCTCAAAACTTTCAATGCAATTAAGTCCAAAGCTGTTGGCTGTGATGGTGTTAGCAGAACTATGTTATCCCTCATAATCCAAAGTACTGTGCCTATTATCACACACATTATTAATGCCTCCTTACGGACTGGAGTATTTCCCGCAATCTGGCGTAAGGCCTTCATAATCCCTCTACCTAAAATTTTACCCCAGTTTATTTAATCATTATAGACCAATCTCCATTCTCCCTTTCCTATCTAAAACCCTGGAAGCAGTTGCTCTTAAACAAATATCTTCCTTTGTGTTTAGGAATAATCTGCTATCCCCTTACCAATCAGGTTTTCGGCCCGGCCACAGTACAGCCACGGCTTTGCTTAAGCTTACTGAAGACATTAGGAGTGGCCTGGAGGATTTGATTTATCGGTTTTAGTTTTAATAGATTTCTCCAATGCTTTTAATACCGTTGATCACGACATTCTCCTGGCTATAATGTCTCAAATCGGGGTTTCTTCGTCGGCACGGGATTGGTTCTCTTCGTATCTTCGTGGTCGCCAGCAAGCGGTTCGTGCTGATCAGAAATTTTCTGACTGGTGCGCCCTGGAAACTGGTGTCCCACAAGGTGGTATACTCTCTCCACTCTTATTTTCTCTATTCATAAACTCTATTACCACTATCCTCAAATGTTCTTACCATCTGTATGCTGATGACCTACAGCTCTACGTGCAAACTGACATTGCCAACCTGGACAACTGCATTGCTTTGCTGAATGCTGACCTTATGGCTATTAGTGATTGGTCAAGCAGATTTGGGGTTACTGTCAATGTCAGTAAATGCCAGGCTATCCTTGTTGGTAGTTCTTATTTCTTACGCAAGTTGGACACCAGCCAATTACTGCCGCTTTCCTTCAACAATATCGTTATCCCTCTCTCGCCACACGTTAAAGACTTAGGCCTATACATTGATGACAGGTTCAGTTGGAAAAAGCAGATTGCTCAAGTTAGCCATAGAGTAAGATTCACATTGCGATCTCTCTATAGATTCAAGCATTTTCTTCCTTCAAGCACTAAAACTATTTTGGTCCAATCGCTTGTGCTTCCTATAATCGATTATGCTGATGTTTGCTACTCTAATCTATCCCAAGAACTTCTCAACAAACTGGATCGACTTCTTATCAACTGTATCCGTTTCATCTTTGGTCTCCGTAAATATGATAACATTTCTTCCTTCCGATCTCAGATTAAATGGCTGCCTATCGTCAAAGGACATCCCTCAGATCCCTCTGCATGCTTTTCAGTATTTTAAATGATCCTTGTGTTCCTGATTATCTAAAACAATATTTTAAAGTGTTGGGCAGTTCTCATAATCTTAACCTCCGAGCGTCCAAAAACTTAATTCTTCATTTTCCTCCTCACCGCACTGGGTTCTTGTCCAACTCCTACGTTATTTCCACCATTCAACTTTGGAATATGCTACCCCTTGACATCAAGAAGTCTGAGTCAAAATTTTCTTTTAAGCTTAAACTCTAGTTTTGGCAACACCGGCAAGTGTCAAACATCGCTCTGTGATTTTAATTTTAATTAATTGCTTTAAAATGTATTTTTCGACTTTAATTGCATAAATTCAATCTGGACGAGTAGTTATACCAGTGACAGTGTAATTTCTGCTTTAAAACACCATACATCTTGGATCAGGCGGTGTCAGCGCGTGTGATATAAACATTGATTGAGGACAATATTTCACCATCGTCACCTTATAATCAGGTTGGCTATAAACCACTTTAATCAATACACGGACAGTAAGACACGACACTCGGCATAACAGCTCTAGTCACATAATTAAAATCTCAATTAAACAGTTGGAAATTCAAAGCCAGAATATTTTTCCAATGTAAACAATGAATAGATTATAGATGACTCATGCAACCAATCATCGTCAAGCTCACTAATTTGACAAGACAATCTTCGTTCTGAAACTAGACTGACAACATCTGAACACCGGCGTTTTGAGACAACTAATTGAGATTGCATTCCATTTCACATAAACACAAAATGAGTGACTACGACAACATTACTTACCGAAAAATTCACCGATCTAGTTCTCTAAAAGACATGACTAGAGATAGTTCGGCACTGTTCGACGCGACTATGATGAGCTTACCTAACACATCTTTGAATATAAGTCAAACCGTACTTGATTTGAATGATAAAGTCAAACAATTATCTGATGACTTACAAATAGCGCATCAAGAAATTGAGAATCAAAACTCAGAAAACTTTCGCCTAAAATCAGATGTGCAAAAATATCTTAAAATCATAGAAACCTATAAGAGTTTAAATATCTCAGACAATATAAATACTTCACCTCGATCTGAACAGAAACGCAAACAAAAACAAAATATGACTATAACACCAGCTTCAAAGACCAGACATGTGATGACGACCCCATTTGGACAAATACTGAATTATACTACCGACACTCCGAAAACGAAGAAATTAGTTACAACTACCCCACAAAGTAAAACAAAAAACAAAATAAAAGAAATCCAGCGAGAAACAACTAACCAATGCAGTGAAAAAAAAAGCACAAAGACAAAACAAACACAGACCATAGGAAGAGACCAGTCGTTCCCTACGAGCAAAAATTTAATGAAACACGGTAGCAGCAACGAAAGTTCATCTAAGACAACGAAAAACATACGAGCCGAAACTGCTGTAGGACAATCATTAACAAAACACAAGATTTGCCTTATCAGCAGCGAAACTTGCAATAGATTATATACACTTGCCGAAAGAAAAAATATATGTGACTTTGAAATCTGTCACTATCGTAAACCTACATGTGGTTTATGGCAATTACTTCATGAAATTGAAAAAAAAGTACAAAACTTTACACAATCGGACTATTGTGTTATTTATATTGGAGAGGAAGACTTTCAGAAAACAAATAACTATTTACAGCTTGTTATATACATTAGAGAAAAATTGTTACCATTGAATCACACAAACTTTATTATTTGTTTACCAACCTACAGATATATGACAGATTTCAACATTATGTTTAACAGCCGCATAGAAACTTTTAATAACCTTCTATACTTAGATATAAATGCATGTAACTATGCATATTTACTAGACTCTAATCTTAATCTTCCTTATGATTATGAAACCTATAATAAAAAATACGGTACCTTAAATAATCGTGGTTTGGAGATTGTTTTATCAGATTTACGAGACCTCATATTTAGTCTAAGCGATCTGACTACTACGCACTCAGAAGTTGACTGCCTCCCTCAAAATAGTTTTTGTACAGAATCACAAGTCAATTCTCAGTTTTTTCTTTAAAAACCTTAGTATCCTACATCAGAACATAGCTGGACTAATAAATAAATCAGATACTCTGTCTGTAAAGCTAGTGGAATTATCAGACGAAGGTACCATAATTGACGTTGTTTGTATTTCGGAACATTTCATTAAAAAGGGTTATGAGGATTTAGTGCACATTCCAAATTTTTGCCCAGCCACATTCTTTTCTAGAAATACAAAGAGAGGAGGGGTGTGTATTTTTGTTAGAGCAGGATTGCAATTTAAAGAAATATCGGACATAGCAAAACTATCTGTTGCGGGGATTATTGAATGCTGCGCTGTGGAGATATTATCTTACAAAATTATTATTGTATGTGTATATAGAATTCCTAAACCTAATTATGACGTATTTTATGAAAAATTAGATAGTATTTTGACTAAAGTTTGTATATCCTCAAATAAAAAAATTGTCGTGTGTGGTGATTTTAATATTGATATTTTAAAAAGAAACAAAACTACATTAGAATTTGAGTATTTTCTTATGAGGTTCAATCTAAAGCTAGCGCTTTATACTCCTACAAGGTTAAGTAGTCACACATGTATTGACAATTTTGCACACAACTACAAGAAAAACTGCAAAGCTGAAGTTAAAGATTTGGTCCTTTCTGATCATACATGTCAAATACTTAAAGTACCTATTAACAAAACTTGTAAACTACAGTATTGGAAAACTAAAAAGCAGGACATGAGTTTGAATAATTTAAAGACTTTCAAAACGCATCTTAGCTCCCTCATCTCATCTTGCATACATGTTTTTGATACTATGGATGCAAACACAGCTTTTGACAATTTCATGGACGATTTCTCTCTTTTATATAGATTGTGTTTTCCAGAAAGAATTATAACCATTAAAACAAATAAGGAAACGAAATGGATATCTCGAGGAATAAAAATATGTGGTAAGAAACAAAGGCAGCTACTTTGGGAATATAGATTAAATTCAGACTATAAGAACAAAAAAGTTCTTAAAAATTATACAAAACTTTATAGAAAAATTATCAAGCTAACACAAAAAGCACAAAATAATCATTATATAAACACTGCCGAAAATAAATCAAAAGCTACTTGGCAAATAATAAATAAAACCAAATTGTTTTTGCCACAGGAGCCAATTACGTGCATTAATAGAGATGATTTGTCGTTTACAAACCCTACAGACATTGCAAACGAATTTAATAATTATTTTATTGATGACATTGAACAAAATTTAAAAACTGACATCACGACAAATAATATTAATTTTAACAATCAGACATTAAATTCCTTATTTATGCAACCTGTTACAATTGACGACATAATAAAAATAATTTCTACCCTAAAAAACACAAGTACTGTTGGATACGATGGCATTTCCACTAAGGTCATAAAATTCACTAAGGAGGTAATAGCACCTCCGTTGGTGCATATAATTAACTTGTGTATTACTGATGGCATATTTCCAGATAGGCTAAAAAAAGTTATAATAAAACCCATACATAAAAAAGATGACAAAACGAATTTAAAAAACTATAGACCTATTGCAAAAATTTCAATTTTTTCAAAAATTATTGAGAAAGTCATCTATAATTCCCTTTACGCATATTTCGAAAAATATCAATTATTTTGTAAAGAACAAAAGGGGTTCCGTAGGAATACTACAGTTAATATGGCACTTTTTGACCTATTAACTAATATTATGTCTTCTGTAGATAAAAGAAATCCAGTTTGTGCAGTCTACACTGATATGACCAAGGCTTTTGATTAGGTGGACCAAAAAATTCTGTTACACAAGTTACATAGTTATGGTGTAAGAGGGAACATCCTTCAATTGATAGAATCATACTTGACAGATAGACTGCAATGCGTGGAAGTTTCTAGAATTTGTCCAAAGAGTAAATTAGAGAAAAAGTATGTATCTAAACCAAGGAAAGTAAAATATGGTGTTCCACAAGGTAGCGTACTTGGACCGCCACTTTTTTTAATATATATCAACGATCTCCCAAAAGTAGCAACTAACAAAATGGTTCTTTTTGCGGATGACAGTACAGCAGTAATTAAGTGTACAAATCAAAATGATTATGAACAAGACATAAATACTACTTTAAATAATATAATACACTGGTTACATAATAATAATTTAGTAATAAACCTGAACAAGACAAAAATAATGCACTTTTATCAACGTAGTGAATACCCAAATGTATGTGTTGATTACCAAGGCTGTAATATTGAGGAAGCAAATGAAGCTAAGTTTTTAGGTATAGTGATTGACAGCAAACTGACTTGGAAACCTCATATTGAAGTGCTTTGCAAAAAACTTTGTAAATCTGCATATGCTCTCTTTCAACTTTCAAAAAAAGTCAACAGTCAGGCTCTTTTAACAGCCTACCATGGTCTAGTTGCCTCTGTCCTGCGGTATGGTATTATTTTCTGGGGGCAGTCTACCGATAAGGAACTGGTATTTAGAATGCAAAAGAGATGTATAAGGTCAATGTTTGGTCTTAAAACAACAGATAGCTGTCTTCCCTATTTTAAATCTTTAAAAATTTTAACTTTTCCGTCTTTGTATATTTTGGAAACAGCTTTGTTTGTAAAAAAACACCCACAATTATTTAAAAAACTGTCGGAAGTCAGAATAAATCCAATACGGACTCAATATTTAAACCAAGTATGTCATGTCAAATGTAAAACTGCGCTAATGAAGAAAAGTTTTTTCGGTATTGCCCCACGCATTTATAATAAAGTACCTAATGTAGTAAAAAACATGACTGTAATACAATTCAAAAGGGCACTACACGAAATTTTAATCGAAAAAAGTTATTACAAAATTGACGACTACCTTAATGATGAATCGCTAATTGATTGACTTATTTTATTATTGTTATAGCTTCTAATAACTATGGACATAATTTTATTCTGATTGACATACTTAATATTATTTTTATGACATCATTGTGATAACTTTTACTGATTTGACATTTTTTCTGATTTGTAACCTAAACATGACATATTTTACCTAACTAATTTTGACATTTATAATTTTATGATTTGATTTTATGATTTGAAATGTATAATTTTGATAAGATCTTTATTCAAACTGTTTTATTACTTTAATTTAATTTTGGAGTTGAATTTTATTTGCATGCCCATACGACGGTAGAATATGGAGGACTTTAATATGTAAAAAAGAACATCTATGTACCAAATACCCATGTTTGCAATAAATAAATGATTGATTGATTGATTGACTCCGAAATCACTACTTAAAAGCCTGTCATTCGTAGTTTGGTCTCGTCATAATTATTGTAAGTTCTCTTAATCATAAAATATTATAAAACATCATATCTACTAGTTTTTAATTTTAGCATTTATATGTATTTTGTTAGTATATATGTTATTATATAATTTGTGTAATGTATTGAAAAGATTCAATTTAAATGTTTTTATTATTTGTTGTTTTACACCTACCACAATGTCTTTTTAACCCAAAGGTTGACTGGAAGAGAATGCATTGTTGCATTAAGTCCGCCCATGTACCACTATTGTGCATAAATTTAAATAAATAAATGATGTTTCCTTTGAACTGAATCGGTCCAGTGATGTGTAGCAAAATTGAATGTGAAAGGCGGTCAGACTGATACACGTAATCCCTCCAAAGATAAAGTGAACAGGCTCCTTCTGGGTAGGTAAGCTCGCTCGATCGTTGATTTATCTCTTATTGGTCCCACAAGAGCACCATTTTGATTCGAACGTAAGGAACCCCAAATATTAAAATACTAGCTGACCCGTGCAACGTCGTCTGCGTAACATTTTTCATTACTGCTCCGCTCCTATTTGTCTTAGCGTGATGATACATAGCCTATAGCCTTCCTCGATAGATGGGCTATCTAACACTGAAATAATTTTTCAAATCGGACCAGTAGTTCCTGAGATTAGCGCGTTCAACCAAACAAACATACAAACAAATAAACAAACAAACTCTTCTGCTTTATAATATTATATATATAGTATAGATAATGTTCAAAAAAAGAACTCATTAATCTTTTAATTATAGATTGCCATACTTTATCATACGAATAATTTTATTTATGTTTATCTTATCTTCTCTAGACCTTTATATAATAATGGTTTACGCGATTGCCGCAGTACTCATTAAAAGTCGAACAATGGCGAATACAGAAGAAACGCTACGACCCTTACTAAAGAAAATCGCTGCAGAGCAAAACTACGAAAATCCAGAAATAATTTTAAAAGAAATATTCAGCGGAGGAGCCAACTACACGTCGAACCTATTTACAGGAATCATAAGAGAAGAAAATAAAGCAGATCTGCATTTATTTGCAAAAGTCGCTGCAGCTACGGAAGTATATCGCAATAAATTGCCCATAGATGTCTACAAAAGGGAACAATTTGCTTATCTAAAGTTGGCTAAAATTTATGCATCCTTAGAGGAAGAAAACGGAGTGCCTGAGGAGCACAGACTGTACTTCACCAAGTTTTACGGCTTCGATCCCAGCCCGTACCAAGAGATACTGGTTCTTGAGAACTTGTTGGCGCATGGATATGGCCCGCACGACAGATTTCATTCCGTAAATTGGGAGTACGCTTCTTCAGCAGTTCGAGACTTGGCGAAGATGCACGCATTGTCCTTCGCATTTAGTAAACAATACCCAGAAGAATTTGAGAAGGCTTTGGCTGACTTAAAATTGGAATGGAATGAACTTGAAGGTATAGACGGTCTGTTGCAAAGATCGATAAAAATCGCGTTGGACAATGTCAAGCCGGAGTACAAAGAAGCACTACAGAAGTTTACGACGACTCAGAAGAGTCCATTTTCAACGTTTAACACGCCCATTCGCAGCACTGCCCTCGTCCATGGAGACTTTAGGGGAGATAACTTGCTGAACAGAGTAAGAGAGGTCAGTTAAATATTCTTTACAAACTTACTAAACTTATGCACAAATATGCATAATTATTCATTTTTGCCATGACCAAAAAGTTCATTTCACTGCTAAACAGTCCTTCAGAAACCTTATTGAATTCTGGGATTTTTTCAAAAGAATTACTCAACAATTATGCTGTCTATCTTATTATTTACTTCATTAATATTTTTATTATCAACATACTATTTATTATCATATTGTGCCGAACTAAATAAACTACTTTTTACGAAATCAGTTTGTCAATACTTCTTTTAAGATTGGCTTTAATCAGCTCCATTGGAAAAAACTAACTGTTATCTCAGTCAAAATAACTATTTGTCTAGAGCCTACGGACACGGTATAAAGTACTTTAGACTGATTTTGATGGTAAAGAGTATTTTGACTGGTAACATTTTACTCATTTTAATTGAAAATTTGATAGTGCGAGTAACATTGTACAAAATTAATGGATCAGGAGGTGCATCCCTAATTTGTATACATTTGGTTTAAGACATAGTATTTTTTATTCTTATTCAAGGATGGCAAGGTCGACATCAAAATTGTTGACCTCCAAGGATTTCACGGAGGCTGTCCTGTCTCTGACTTGATCTACTTCATCTTCTCCGGCACCGACGAGGAGTTCCGCGCCAATTACTACGACAAGCTGATCGAGCACTACTACACGCAGCTCAGCGCCGCCATGAGGAGGCTCAACCTCAACCCTGATGAGATCTACTCCAGGGAAGACTTCGACTTTGAAATAAAGGAGGTAAGGATTGCATTCTATTATTTTCTGTAAAAGCTATTTGTGATGATTTTGCCAGGAAAAAAGTGGTCCATAATCTTCAAGGCTCCCATATATTTCTGTACTAAAATTGTTTCAGCAATTTATGTGTGAAACCGTAACGACCACACTTTTTTATAATTCTATATAGTTTTGCCCTTGCCTATAGCCTAGGTCAGTGATGACAGAGACAAATATTACGACGGAGCGAGCTATACCCAGAAAAATAATATGTGTACTATAACAGACGGACACACATAATACGCGCTGTAAACGATGTTTTTTACAACATTTCAACTTCATGGTTCAATCAACTATTATGATGATCTGACTCACGTTCTGAAATGTTTTCTTTCAGAAACTTCCGTATGGGCTCACGCTAGCAGTATTCATGTTGCCGATGATCACAGTTGAGGCCAAAAATGCACCCAAAGTCGACGAGATACAAGATTTTGCAGGTTTTCAAATTGAGAAGATCGGCAATCTCTACGCAGACAGGCTGAATGGAGTCGTCAGTGACTATGTCAAGTGGGGCATTCTTAAATAATTGTATAGACAATTTGACCATCGCACTTTGTTGTCAAATTGTTTACGTTACGTCCGTATTTTACATCCAGGGCGGGAAGTCTCAGCTTAGTTACCGACCTGTTTTTGTTTTTTTAAGAATGGACTCCTTCCGTTTTGGGCGGAGTAGAAAGGAGTATCAGACTCTTACTGACTACTTTGACTAAAGCCCATCCGTGTCTCTCCGAATGGCCTTTGTGTTTCAGGGCCGCGGCAGAACAAATTCCGCAAAAATGCTTGGCTAAAGCCGGTCTTGCTCCATAGTTACTATGGGTCCACTAGTTAGGTTTTTATAATTGGAAGAAATGTTTACCCTTTTTTGTTCTCTTATATTGACATTTTTATTATTTCTTTGCAATATTAAATTGTTAAGAAGTACATAAGTTTACACTTTAAAGCAGCTTTTTTCTCTTTCATAATAACTTGTTAATTGAAATCCATAGTTTTGTATAATTTATCATGAGAGTACTATGGAGCCATTTACATAATTATGTGATTAGTTATAGACCGATTTTGTTATTACAGTTGTTTAACATGAACAGTCGTTTAACATGGCAGTTGAGAGCATGTCATGCTCACACAAATGTTTTGCTGATGGTGGCGCGTATGTTGGATCGTTGGTTCAATCAAAATGGTTGTGCTAGATGGTGTTGATACACGCGACATTTTCTTGAACGAGCGCCGTAGTTGAAACTGGTCATCTCTTAACTGCCACTGTCTTATTTTAATCTGTACTATTTTGTTTTACATACTTTCTTGTTCTTCGCATTGTCCTCACATTCAGAAGCAATAAAAGATAATGTTACCAAGATTTTTGTAATACATCCATGAGTTAAAAGTGTTCGTGGAGTTTCTTGCACGGTCTTATTCATAAAGATCTACGCTGGAACGTGCAAATAGTTTAATTTTTTGACCTTGTAAATGATTTATTTGAATTATTTGTTTTGAATTTGCCAGCATTTTGTTAGAAAATTACAGTATGACGATAAAAAGGTGAAAATGTATTCAATCTTAGAAAATCTGTGTAAAATTAGTTATTATTTTTTAATGTAAACTTGTGTTACTTTAAGAAATAAAAAATTGTTTTTATTTACTTATATAAATAAATAAATAGTTCCATTTATTTTATTTATTTTTGTAACGATGCCTACCATCCGATACTGTCTATAACCTGCTTTCAGCATAGATATGTCACCGGAAAAGTGCAGACTCCGTAAGATTGTAAAATCTTTATTAGATTACTGGCTGTCCCCCGCGGCTTCACCCCCGTCGTTACTGGCTACCCTGCAACTTTCTTATTTTTTCTTTCTTATGAACCTCCTCCTGACAATAACAAACTCAACAAAAAAATAATTAGCGAAATCGGTTCAGCTTTTCTCCAGATTTGCGCTTAGCAACACATTTAGCGATTCATTTGTAGGGTTCCGTAGCCAAATGGCAAAAAACGGAATCCTTATAGATTCGTCATGTCTGTCTGTCTGTCCGTCCGTATGTCACAGCCACTTTCTTACGAAACTATAAGAACTATGCTGTTGAAACTTGGTAAATAGATGTATTCTGTGAACCGCATTAAGATGTTCACACAAAAATAGAAAAAAAAAATTGGAGGTCCACATACGTATAACTGAAACTCAATTTTTTTTTTATCGAACCCATGCGTGTGGGGTATCTATGGATAGGTCTTCAAAAATGATATTGAGGTTTCTAAGATCATTATTTTCTAAACTGAATAGTTTGCGCGAGAGACACACATTTTACCACTTTGGAAGTGTCTCTCCCCCCTTAACTTCTAAAATAAGAGAATGATAAAACTAAAAAAAATATATGATGTACATTACCATGTAAACTTCCACCGAAAATTGGTTTGAATGAGATCTAGTGAGAAGTTTTCTTTTAATACGTCATAAATCATAAACCGTAACTTTTACTTATATTTATCTACAGGTTTGTACGGAATCCTCGGTGACCGAGTCCGACTCGCACTTGGCCGGTTTTTTATATTAGATTATGGTTTCTCGACATATTGGAAAAAATCGTTCTGTAAAATAACTCGAGAGTTTGTAAACTTTCGATAAATTGACAACTGAACAGTTGGAATGCTTTTTACGGTTGATAGTATACAACTTCGCGATTTCATTTCGTGAACTTGTGAACTAAAATAAATTCTACGAAGTTCGCCACTTTCCGGTGAAATAATAATAATAATAATAATAATATCCTTGGACATTTCACACAACGCCATATAGTCCCAAGCTAAGCAACCGAATGCTTGTGTTATGGTAACGATATGGCTGATAAACTACTTATATACATTTTTTTTTGTAAATACATACATATTATAGATAGAAAAACACCCAGACTCAGAACAAATACATGTAGGTCTTACAAATATTTGTTCCGTGCGGGAATCGAACCCGCGACATGCTGCGCAGCAGTCAATCGCTCAACCACTGCGCCAAGCGTGTAAATATACATATCTCTCATCGGTCTGTGTTGGAGTGAGCTCACACGTAGGTACGCCATAGAGTTAAAAATTGAATGGACCTCCTTGTCCTATGTTGGTGAGGTTTTTTCAAATCATAGGTGATTTAAAATAAATATAAATTAAATAGATTGTAAATGGTAATAAAGTAAATGTTTGTATAAGATAAAACATCATATGAAAAAACTACGTCATATAAAGACACGGAATAATAATAAATAATGGCACGCGACGATATCTCTTATCGTAAACCAAATCGGTAATATAACGGATAATAACGAATACACCGATTTCATAATATTTGTTCTTTGTTTCTCAAACGTGCTGACAAACAATGACTTTACACTAACACAGGTAAGATAATAAATAGGTATATTTGTATATCTGAAAATCCCCGTAACTTGAGTAAGGTTTTGCAATAAAAATTAAAAACTCTGTGAAAAATTCAACTGTCTACCTAATACGGTTTATGAGACACAGCCCGAAGACCTATCCATAGATACCCCACACGTAAGGGTTTGATGAAAAAAAAAATTGAGATTCATTTATACGTATGGGGAAACCCAATTTTATTTTTGGTGAAAATCTTAATGCGGTTCACAGAATACATCTATTTACCAAGTTTCTTATAGTTTCGGAAAAAAGTGGCTGTGACATACGGACGGACAGACAGACAGACATGACGAATCTATAAGGGTTCCGTTTTTTGCCAGTTGGCTATGGAACCCTAAAAATGAATGGGTGAATGTGTTGCTAAGCACATATTTGGAGAACAGCGGAACCGATTTCGCTAATTTTTTTTTGTGTTTTTTATTGTCAAGAGGAGGTTCTTATGAAAGAAAAAATAAGAAAGTTGCAGGGTAGCCAGTTGACGGGGGTGAGGCCGCGGGGGACAGCCAGTAATCTAATATTAAAGTATTTACAATCTTACGGAGTCTGCACTTTTCCGGTGACATATCTATGCTGAAAGCAGGTTATAGGTGAGGCCGCGGGGGACAGCCAGTAATCTAATATTAAAGATTTTACAATCTTACGGAGTCTGCACTTTTCCGGTGACATAATATATCTATGCTGAAAGCAGGTTATAGACAGTATCTGATGGTAGGCATCGTTACAAAAATAAATAAAATAAATGTAACTGTTTATTTATTTATGTAAGTAAATTTTTCTTAAAGTAACAAGTTTACATTAAAGAATAATTACTAATTTTACACAGATTTTCTAAGATTAATTACATTTTCACCTTTTCATCGTCATACTGTAATTTTCAAACAAAATGCTGACAAATTCAAAGCAAATACTTCAAATTAACCATTTACAAGTTCTAATTGTCAAGGTCAAAAAATTAAGCTATTTGCACGTTCCAAAGCGTAGATCTTTATGAATAAGACCGCGCAAGAAACTCCACGAATACTTATAACTCATGGATGTATTACAAAAATCTTGGTAACATTATCTTTTATTGCTTCTGAATGTGAGGACAATGCGAAGAACAAGAAAGTATATATAAAACAAAATAGAACATATTAAAATAAGCCAGTGGCAGTTACGAGATGACCAGTTTCGTCGCGTGTATCAGCACCATCTAGCACAACCATTTTGATTGAACCAACGATCCAACATACGCGCCACCATCAGCAAAACATTTGTGTCAGCGTGAACATGCTCTCAACTGCCATGTTTAACAACTGTTCATGTTAAACAAGTGTAATAACAAAATCGGTCTATAACTAATTACTTTGTAAATGGCTCCATAGTACTCTCATAGTATATAATACAAAACTATGGATTTCAATTAACAAGTTACTAAGAAAGAAAAAAATCTGCTTTAGAGTGTAAACTTATGTACTTCTTAACAATTCAATATTGCAAAGAAAGAATAAAAATGATAATTTATGAGAACAAAAAAGGGTAAGCATTTCTTCCAATTATAAAAACCTAACTAGTGGACCCATAGTAACTATGGAGCAAGATGGGCATTTAGCCAAGCATTTTTATTAAGGATATAAAAGAGAATATCGAGTTTGGTTTTATTACAAAAAAATTAGCACAGTATCCAAGCAGCACCAAGCAGTCAAGGTGCAAGTAAAGTTGAGCAAAAATAGCAAGTGCTTCACATTCCCAGGGCGGGAAGTCTCGACATACATAGTAACTGATTCCCTACCTACCGAATTCCGTTGATAAGTTCTAAGGCCAGTACACAGTCAATCTCGAACGCGATCCACGATCAAAATCAATGATTTGAAGGCCAATTCTAAATTTTTTTGACAGTTTGCGAATGACATGCGAATGCGAAAGATGTTTAAAAATTTGTAGAATTTGACCTCAGCTCTGTTAATCACGTTAGAGATTGAAGGTAGGCGAGCGCAAATTTTGCGGAATTAGTACTGCCGCGGCCCTGAAACACAAAAGGCATTCGGAGAGACACGGATGAGCTTTAGTCAAAGTAGTCAGTAAGAGTCTGATACTCCTTTCCACTGCGCCCAAAACGGAAGGAGTCCATCCTTAAAATAAACAAGAAGAGGTCGGTAACTAAGCTGAGACTTCCTGCCCTCGATGTGAAATACGGACGTAACGTAGACAATTTGACTACAAAGTGCGATGGTCAAATTTTCTAAACAACTATTTAAGAATGCCCCACTTGACATAGTCACTGACGACTCCATTCAGCCTGTCTGCGTAGAGATTGCTGATCTTCTCAACTTGAAACGTTCCAAAATCTTGTACCTCGTCGACCTTGGGTGCGTCCTTGGCCTCAATTGTGATCATCGGCAACATGAACACCGCTAGCAAGAGGCCGTATGGAAGTTTCTGAAAGAAAACACTTCAGAAGGTGAGTCAGATCATCATAATTGTTGATGGAAACCATAAAGTTGGAATGTCAAAAAAAAACATCGTTTACAGCGCGTATGATCTATTATGTGAATGTCTGTCTTTAAGAGTGAACAGGTTCTTTCTGGGTAAGCTCGGGCCTAGGCTATAGGCAAGGGAAAACCCATATTAGATTATAAAAAAGTGTGTTCGTTACGTTTTCACACATAAATTGCTGAAAAAATAGAAAAAATAGCCTTGAAGATTATGGGCCCCTTTTTTCCTGGCAAAAACCATCACAAATAGCTTTTTACAAATAAATAATAGATTGCAATCCTTACCTCCTTCATTTCAAAGTCGAAGTCTTCCCTTGAGTAGGTCTCCTCAGGGTCGAGGTTGAGCCTCCTCATGGCGGCGCTGAGCTGCGTGTAGTAGTGCTCGATCAGCTTGTCGTAATACTTGGCGCGGAACTCCTCGTCGGTGCCGGAGAAGATGAAGTAGATCATGTCAGAGACAGGACAGCCTCCGTGAAAACCTTGGAGGTCAACAATTTTGATGTCTACCTTGCCATCCTAGAATAAAAAAAAAATTGTCTTAAACCTATAAGAAAAACAAATGTAAACAAATAATAGCATCTCCTATCTCACTTAATTTTTACAATGTTACTCGCATTAATATCCATATTTTTACATAAGTTTACTAGGTTCGTATATAATAATTAACTTACCTCTCTTACTCTGTTCAGCAAGTTATCCCCCCTAAAGTCTCCATGGACGAGGGCAGTGCTGCGAACGGGCGTGTAAAGCGTTAGAAATGGACTTTTCTGAGTCTTCATAAACTTCTGTAGTGCTTCTTTGTACTCCGGCTTGACATTGTCCAACGCGATTTTTGTCGATCTTTGCAACAGGTCGTCCATACTTACAGATTCATTCCATTCCACTTTTAAGTCAGCCAAAGCCTTCTCAAATTCTTCTGGGTATTGTTTACTAAATGCGAAGGACAGTGCGTGCATCTTCGCCAAGTCTCGAACTGCTGAAGAAGCGTACTCCCAATATATGGAATGGAATCTGTCGTGCGGACCATATCCATGTGCCAACAAGTTCTCAAGAACTAGTATCTCTTGGTACGGGCTGGGATCGAAGCCGTAGAACTTGGTGAAGTACAGTCTGTGCTCCTCAGGCACTCCGTTTTCTTCCTCCAAGGATGCGTAAATTTTCGCCAACTTTAGATATGCAAATTGTTCCGTTTTGTAAGGATCCATGGCCAATTCGTTGCGAAATGCTTCCGTCGCTGCAGCGACTTTAGCAAATAAATGCAGATCTTCTTTGTTTTCTTCTCTTATGATTACTGTGAATAGGTTCGACGTGTAGTTGGCTCCTCCGCTGAATATTTCTTTTAAAATTATTTCTGGATGTTCATATTTTTGTTCTGCTGCGATTTTCTTTAGTAGGGATCGTAGCGTATCTTCTGTCTTCGCCATGGTTCGATTTTTAATATGTACTGGGGCAATCGCGCGAGCCATTATTTATATAAAGGTCTTGAAAAGATAAGATAAACAGAAATTATTCGTATGATAAGCTATGGCATTCCTTAATTCAAAGATTAATGAGTTCTTGTTTTGAACATAATATTTTAATACTAGGGGTTCCTTACGTTCGAATGATAAATGGTGTTCTTGTGGGACCACTATCTGTCTGACCGCTTTTCACAGCCAATTTTGCTCCACATCTACTGGAACCATTCAGTTCAAATTTGGTGCGTACTCATTATGAACTTTTATGACCCAAATACGGACGCGGATCGTACCTCGTTGTAATACTTACTGAAATAATTTTCTATGTTGTATTTTATGAAAGTCTAATTATTAATAATATCATAATTAAAAAAAAAAGGAAATATTGTCTTCACAATCATTTGATTATAGGTAAGAAACTGCGACGGCTAAAATTAAAAACCAGTGGCCAAGTACGAGTCGGACTCACGCACAGAGGGTTCCGTACAAATAATATTTGTAGGTATATAATCCTTTGGTAGGCGTACGAGGGGCCGAAACCAACTCGCAGAGGCCCCGTTAGACATTTCAAATGTAATGGGGCACCAACCGGTGACTATCCCTGTATGCACTGAAAGCATTCCCAAGGACAATCCCCGGTTGGAGCAGTACTATTGCAGAATATGGAAACAAAAAATGAAACGCTATGGGTTTGGGTGGCTTAGTGGAATGATAATCGTTTATTATAGAACTATTGGCCCCTGCCTGTTCACTAACAATATACACGGCTTTTAAATGGCAGGGGGTGACTTGCACACTCAATGAATGGGCCCCCGAAAACGGTCGCTAGCACAAAGTGACGTAGCGCCAAGGGGGCAACATGGCCTGAGGTGCTAGAGGAGTGGAGAGGTATACCACGGCTATCAGGACAATCCCGGAAGTGCGGTCAAGATCCCTACCAGCATCTTACTGGATTATACGTCCTTCTCCCGAGCACGTATGCTCTAGCGAATCTCCACTCAGACCGGCCAATTAAGGCAAGGAAGAGGTGGGAGCTCTGTTCCTCGTCAGTTTTCACTCTGGCCAGCCAATAAAGGCAAGCCGTAGATGAGGAACAAGACTTCTCCCGGGAGATAAGGTTCGTGGCATCGCTACTGCCCAACAGTTCGCCACAAAACTGCCTTGCGGATTGTATCTCTCTCCGTCTGGCCCCTCACCCTAGGTATGACCTAAGGTCCATCGGGACGCGCAAGCCCCACCACGACGTCAACGTAGAGATACTGCGGTAGGGTATATAATATTATTAGCAAAAGTTGCGGTATTAAAAAAAACTACTTACAGTTACTTAGATCTCGTTCAAACCAATTTTCGGTGGAAGTTTACATGGTAATGTGTATCATATTTTTTTTAGATTTATCATTCTCTTATTTTAGAAGTTACGGGGGGGGGGCACATTTTAAGACTTTGGAAGTGTCTCTCGCGAAAATGATCTTAGAAACCTCAATATCATTTTTGAAGACCTATCAATAGATAGGTACCTACATTAGATACCCCACACGTATGGGTTTTGATGAAAACGTATGGGTTTGATGAAAAAAAAAATTGAATTTCAGTTTTAAGTATGGACCCCCAAAATTTACTGTTTTATTTTCAATTTTGGATGAAAATCTTAATGCATTTCACAGAATACACCTACTTACCAAGTTTCAACAGCATAGTTCTTAAAGTTTCGGAAAAAAATGGCTGTGACATATGGACTGACAGATAGACAGACAGACAGACATGACAAATCTATAAGGGTTCCATTTTTTGCCATTTGGCTACGGAACCCTAAAAAGTTGGTGTTTTTGGTTTTACTTCTTTATTTTTAAACTAGCTTCTGCCAGCGGCTTCGCCCGCGTGATCCCTAGGGAACATATTCCCGGGATGAAAAGTAGCTTATGTGCTATTCCAGACTATAATCTATCTTTGTTCTAAATTTTATTAAGATCCGTTAAGCCGTTCTGGCGTGATTGAGTAACAAACAACCAAACTTTCACATTTATAATATTACTCGTTTGGTGTAAAGCGAAATTATAACCATCTTCCCCTCGACATTATAATTATTAGAGGATATTGCAAACTGTCGTAAGCCATTTTCCGAAGCTACTCGCTAGCCTCTAGGCGCCAAGCTAGCCGCCTGCCTGTGCGTTCGCGACCACAAAAATAATCCTTATAAGTAGCATGATTCAGTATTCACGCGAGATGGCTTATTATTAGCGTTTTTCATGTATAACTTTGGTGTTTCTATACCGATTTCTATGATTCTTTTTTTATGGAATAGTTAATAATGTTCACTTTTATTAATGTTAATTAGGGACGACTGAGAGTTTTATAAACGTAAGAGTAGACAAATACAATCAGAAAGCTTCGAACTGCTAAGCTATCGGGAGTTACACGTGTTATTGTTCGTCAATCATAAAAGATAGACATATGCTGTCGTTGGATATTTTTTATATAATTTTTAGGAGAACATTTCCGTCACACATGATTTCTGTGTAGCTTTCACCATTAAGGTTGCACACGCGACGGAAGCTTAAAAAATGGAGTAACTTCTCCCGTTTTCCCAACATTTCCCTTCACTGCTCTGCTCCTATTGATTGTAGCGTGATGAAAAGTATACTATAACCTGCTCAGGAGTATGAATAATAATTGTACCAAGTTTCATTAAAATCCGTCGAGTAGTTTTTGTTTCTATAACGGTTATACAGACAGACAGACAGACAGACAGACAGACAGACAGACAGACAAAAATTGTACTGATTGCAATTTTGGCATCAGTATCGATCCCTAATCACCCCCTGATAGTTATTTTGGAAATATATTTCATGTACAGAATTGACCTATAACGGTTATACAGACAGACAGACAGACAGACAGACAGACAGACAGACAGACAAAAATTGTACTGATTGCAATTTTGGCATCAGTATCGATCCCTAATCACCCCCTGATAGTTATTTTGGAAATATATTTCATGTACAGAATTGACCTCTCTACAGATTTATTATAAGTATAGATTAAATTAAAGTTATTTTATACTTTGCAGTATTTTGTTTTGAATTCGGTTATACTTTTTGTAAAAAGCAAAAATGCTCATAAAATAAAAACTACTGAGCGAAACTGAATTAATTATTTACAGGACCAAAGAGCAAGTATTCCGTAAAAAAAACTCAACCTTTTTTGGAACTCGGATATAAATATGATTCGTTTGAAATCCATTGTAAACTAGCACTTGACCGGTATTTTAAGCTTGCTTTTTGTGTATTTGCCAATAAAAATTCCTGTGGCAAGATTGTATGCACGCTCTTTTTTGCATATCTTATTATGCAAGTGGCAGACATATGTTTTGTGCAAAATACTCATAGTAACAAGGATACTATAGGTAATAATCAGGAACAGTGTCATATCCTCCTCAGCGTATTTGTTAGTTTAAAGTCTTTGTTTGTCAGCACATTTTAGAAAAAATTAAGATATGGGTCGACGGGATTTGAGGACTGGGACCGCGGTCCCGCACTACACCTATATTATTTTTGAGTGGTACTTTGGGACCTAACCTAAGTTTCAGTTTAGGTTTATAATTTTGCACGCATGCCAGTTCTGTGACACTAAGTACTTTTCATTCGCTCTTTCCTTATTTCTATTCGGATGAACTCATTTCGACCGTGGTTGTTTTTATTTTTTTGGTTGAAAATTGAGTCAAACTCAAAACCCAAACTCAAAGATTTAATTTCAAATAAACCAGTTAAAGGCACATTTTGGTCGGTCGGTTGGTCGAAATATATGGAGGAGGCCTTCACCCTCACATGAGAAGGGGTTATTGCATGTCAACATAGTAAATAAAATTAACAGTAACTTAAATAATAGTAAATTATAATTCCATAATATAAGAGAATGTAATAATTTTATTACAGAAATTAAAATGATTTATAGATTAATTTATTATTAACAATCAATAGTAGTAATAAGAAAGAGAAAGAAATCGTATTAATTAATATAAATAAACTAATAATATTAAGAATAATAAATTATAAACAACAACAATAATACAGAACACTGATTGAATCAACCATAATAATAAGAATGTATCTGTAATCTGATCAATTGATTACGTAAGAAATAAAAGATTTTTTTAATTTCATTTTTTATTTTATTTATTTCGGTCAGTCAAAACATATAGCACGTTACAAAGCGTAGATCTCGAGACGTACGTGTAAGAAACTCACTGGACACACTTTTATATCAGAAGGTAAATAATGATAAAATCATGCTTATCTATTGAATGCATTCTTAAAATTAAAAACTTTACCGAAAACTGCTCCCAGGTATAATGTACATAATCTGTCCAGTAGCACTGTAGATAATCTGTACAGAAACTCTTCCAAAAAAAAAACCAAACCATTTCAAGTTTTGAGGCGGTTTGGGTATTGGGGAAGCAAAGAATTTTCTCTATTTCTCCAAGACCCTATCATCAGCTCTTGACTGAATGACCATGAGACAACTTAAAAAGTCTATCGTTTAAAACAAAAAATATTTTTTCAAATCGGACTAGGCGTCTTTGATAAATCGGGGAATTTACATTTAAAAAAAAAAAACGACGAATTGGGAACTTCCTCATTTGGAAGTCGATTAAAAATAGAATTCTATTGTTTTCAATCCCTTTATTATTTTTTTACACACAAAACACTTAAATAATCGATTAATTAATAGTAGAGAAAAAACTGAAAGTAAACGTATAATAAATAAAACTACTTATTTCACAAAATATTACTTTCATCAAACCTATTATTATAGTAAAGAATCTCTCATTGACTCGGCGCCATTTTCGATTCGTCATCATCGTTTTGAGTAATGGTCCGACCACACGATACAGAATTTTTCTGCACAGAGACTCAGAATAAAAATGTCAATCACAACGATATTTGTTTATGCAACTAAGCCTGTGCACACGAATAGCGGTGTGATTTTTTTTAGGGAGTGTTCAAAGTCTGCGCAGACTAAAAACCTGTACCGTGTGAACCCATTATAACCCAAAACCACGGAAACGACTCCCCCTAGCACATGACATAAAATACCCAACGAAAGTCGGGCAACGGGAAGTCCATTTATTTCGTAACTCTATGTCATAGTAGGGAGCTCTGTAAATGTTGCCACAACACAGTGCAGTCAACTCAAAAATGCAAACTTGGCCCCTCATTGGTATGAGAGCCCAAGTTTACATTTTCATTTTCACAAAAGAAAAACGGATAATTTTAGGCCTGTGTAGGTACTGATGTTTGCCGGTTTATGTCAGTTCACAAATTCTCTAAACGATATGGACAGATTATAAAAAATTGTGATTTGTATAATTTTCGTAAAAATTTTTTTTTTTTTTTTTTTTTTTTATTCAAAACGGGGAAACAAGTAAGACAACAAGACAAGAAAAAGTTGACAATTTACCAAGAGTTTGTTATTAAAACAATTACATTTTACCACCTTTCTAATTTACAAATTAAAATAAGTAGGTATACATTACTGAATTCTATGAAAGCCATCAAAAAAGAATATTATTATTATTCATCCACAGAATATCTTAACATAAAATGTCTCTAACTAAATATGCCTGTAAACAAAGCATTCAAAAATTCTACTACAATTCATTTGATATTGTTAAAAGGAGCACCAGCCGAGACTAGATACACTTTTTCATTCGAAATATTGACAAATAGCACAAGATGTGCGAAGCCAAACTCCACTGAGGAGAAAAAAAAGTAGCAATATTACGTTTAGTTGCAAGTAAAAATCTCTATGGTCCAATTATTAATAGTCGATGTGATTATTTGAGGATGCCCCACTTGACAAAGTCACGAACGGCTCCATTCAGCCTCTCCGTGTACAGATCACCAATTTTCTCCACGTCAAATGCTTCAACAGTAAGGTTCTCGTCGACTTGGGGCGCATCCTTGCTGTCAATGGTGATCACTGGCAACAGGAACACTGATATCACGAGTCCGTACGGAAGTTTCTGGAAAGAATTTTGGGATGTGCGTTTAGTTGTTGACAGCTTATGTCTTTTCAAGATTCAAAAAGACTATGCCACCTTATTTGAGATGGGTTTGCTCTTGACTAGTCTAGGTCAGAGATGATAGAGACAAAGTCTACGATGGAGCGAGCTTACCCAGAAGTAGCTTGTTCACTCTAACTTTGAAAAGATTAGGATAGTAAGCGTTCGGAAACACGCTGGACAAGTATCACGCTGAAACTGTACTGTTTACTGCGTACCTAACAAGACTAAGCTGAAGTAGGTCATTGATGTGCAGCAGGAAAAGAGTGGCAGAGAGAACAGACCCCTGAGGAACACCGGCATCAATAGCCATGAGGTCAGAAGAGCAGCCGTCAATGACTACTCGAATCGACCGTTCACTAAGGAAGTCCGATGTCCAGCTACGAAAACCAGCTTTGATGGCATAAGCAGGAAGCTTGCTGAGTAGACTTGCATGCAGACTCTGTCAAAAGCCTTCGAAATATTGAGACCCACAGCAAGTGCTTCGCCGTGTCTCTCGAGTAGAGGATCCCCGGTGAAAGCCAAATTGACGGTCACTGAGGAGATCATTGTCTTCAAGGTAGGTCAGCAACTTACTGTTCAATTCCCTTGCATAGGATGGAGGTAATGGCAATTGATCGGTAATGAGCAGAGTCTACACGTTTGCCCTTTTTGGGCACCGGTTGCACATTTGCAAGCTTCCAGGATTTTGGCACCGTTCTTTTATCAAGAAAGAGGCGGAACAGGCGTGTTAACACAGGACCCACTTCAGCAGTGCTATTCTGTAACAACATTTTCGTGTCTCGACAGTGGAATCCAAGGTGAGTTTCAAATTCGTATTTATATAAGACCGATGTGTAAAATAAAGTTCACTTTGTAAGCTTAGTCACTCAGGTGAAGTCGATATCGAAGTGGTTATTTACAGAATAGACTAGCTGAACTTTAGACGAATTTAATACCTCATTTGTTGAGATCCATCCAGCCGATAATTCTTTAGATAGAGCGTGCCAAAGATATAGACATACCTACAAATAAACATGCATAAATACGAGTACTCTCCTCCTGGGGCAGTTAGTTAAAAACGTACAATATTAATGTTGAAATTGACAAACCTTAATCGTAAAACTAAAAACAAATACATTTTTTTAGTATACCATTCGCAGGCTCTTTTGATTTGTAAAGTTCGGCCAGTTAAAAGACGGATATAGTTCAACCACGCTAGCTAGCTACAAAAGCAGCTAGTATGTCCCACAGAAAAACAAAGACATTGCTCCCATAGCCAGCGCGGCAGAGTTGCACGTCCCAGAGCATAGTTACTATATCAGTCGAAAGACCGTGCACTGCTGGACACAGGCCTCCGCCAAGTGTCAACAACCGGTCCTGTGCGTCTCGCATCCATCGCCTACCCGCGACCACCACCAGATCATCGATCCACCTTGTGGGAGGCCTTCCACCGTTGCGTCTTCCGGTACTCGGTGTCTACTCCAGAACCTTTCGTCCCCTATTGTACACAAATAATATATCATCTCATCTGCCTAGCCTTTTCCCAACTATATTGGGGTCGGCTTCCAGTCAAACCGGATTCAGCTGAATACCAGTATTTTACGTGGAGTGGCTGCCTACCAGACCCCCACAACCCATTAACTGGGTAACACGGTACACCGTGGCAAGACTGGTGTCGGATTTTCTGGCTTCTGACTGTCCGTAACGACTGCAAAAGATCTCCAAATGACAGCCAGGACCAACAACTTAACGTGCTTTCCGAGGCACGGAGGATACTCGATATGTTAAGATGGTCACCCATCCACAGACCAACCTCGGCAAGCGTTGCTTAACCTTGAAGATCGACCTGTGCGGCTGTTATAATTTAGCCACGAGCTCTCCTCCACTGCCTCTCTATTGTACACAAATATAATCCAAGCCAATGGTCATTACCTCCTTCAATTCGAACTCATAGTCTTCTCGTGAGTAGGTCTCCTCAGGGTCGAGGTTGAGTCTCCTCATGGCGGCGCTGAGCTGCGTGTAGTAGTGCTCGATCAGCTTGTCGTAGTACTTGGCGCGGAACTCCTCATCGGTGCCAGTGAAGATGAAGTAGACTAGGTCAGCGACCGGGCAGCCTCCCTGCAGGGTTTGGAGGTCGACAATCTTGATGTCCACCTTACCATCCTTGAGTTAGAAGGAAAATATATGTTACATCTATTATAATAATCTTCTAATATATAAAAATCTTGGTTCAAGGTGGTTGTTACCGAAGTCCTTTGAAAAGGCTAGACCGACTTTTATGATTTTTAGAATACCTGGTGGGCCTGAGGGCGGTTTGTGTCACGTCCACTTAAAGCACGCGTAAACGTTAAAAGTGGCACTAACTATTGCTAAACCAAAATCTGAGTTGATCCCCTAAATGTCAGCGTAAACGCACGAAAAAAAAATTATAAGCAGAAGTTGCGATTTATGATTTATGACGTTTTTAAAAAAAAATACTTACTAGATCTCGTTCAAACCAATTTTCGCTGGTAGTTTACATGGTAATGTACATCATGTTTTTTTTTTTTAGTTTTATCATTCTTTTATTTTAGAAGTTAAGCGGGGGGGGGGGACACATTTTACCACTTTGTAAGTGTCTCTCGAGCAAACTATTCAGTTTAGAAAAATATGATATTAGAAACCTCAATATCATTTTTGAAGACCTATCCATAGATACCCCACACGTATGGGAATGATGAAAAAAAACAGTTTCAGTTCTAAGTATGGGGACCCCCAAAATTTATTGTTTTTATTTTCTATTCTTGTGTGAAAATCTTTATGCGGTTCACGGAATACATCTGTTTACCAAATTTCAACAGCATAGTTCTTATAGTTTCGGAAAAAAATGGCAGTGACATACGGACGGACAGACAGACAGACAGACAGACATGACGAATCTAAAAGGGTTCCGTTTTTGCCATTTGGCTACGGAACCCTAAAAACGATGACGGTAACAGATGGGTTGAGCACTGGTTAACGTTACTTTAGTTGCGTCAAATAGAGCAATACTGTGAACTTTCCTTTTTGAATTCCTCGATAGCTGTTCTTTCTAATGATACAAAAAAAAGGCAGAAAAATATTTATAACTTGTTAATAACTAGAGCTATTGGGATGAACAGGAATTTATACCAAGAACTAAACTAAACGCGTAGCAAAGACATCGTTGTTCATTATTTTTTAATATTTCAACTGATGTTGTTATTTTTGTAAATTAAAATAAAAAATATTTTGTATCTTTCAATCAATTAATGAAAGCGAGTTCTGTTAAAACGAACAAGAGAAATCCAAAAAATATGAGAGTAAATTTTGCCAACATAGTTTGGTGTTAAGGTAGGTATCATAAAAATATACCAATAAGAAATAAGTTCAGAATAGAAACGTAAACAACTGTGTTGACTTGAACAGTCAAATGTTGCCATATCAGAAAAATCTGCCACATATTTTTGTAAGGAAAAAGTGTTGTTTTCTATTGGAACCCCTGATAACTAACTACGACGGCCAGTTTAATAAGCTTTGAGACAACGCTTCATATTAAGCGAACGTTAAACATCTTCCGTAATTGCTACTTTTTGACGTACTTATGTTACGTTACCCAAACGTACGAAACAACCCGCCCTAAGTATATTAGGCCCGCCCTAAGTATTTATTATTTTTTTATACGTCAAAAAACGTTAGCCTGATCAGCTAGTAACTTCTACATTAAAATGTGGGTGGTTTAGCTGATAAAATGTTTTAATGAAAACCTAAAGTGGCCAGCAAAGTAGCTTTATCACCCGTATTTCTTGGTGTCTAAAAAAAAACAAGTGAATAAAAATAATAAACAAAATAAAAACCTGTTTACAGACTTCACATACATAAAACAGAAATTTTAAATTAAAGGATAATAATGAACATTCAGAATAAAAAGCATAGGAAAAACAATTAAACAGTATATACAACAGTCTCATTTGTAATTTTCTAAGAACAACTGCAAAAGATACGAATACATTATGATTCGAACAACAAAATCTAGGGGGCCGAGTCACCCGCGTCCGTAGGAGAATACCCTTCAGCGAATCCCTACACGTGGTCCCCGGGTGGTGCTAAACAGGTGACACTAACCGCCTCCGTGGTCTAGTGGTTATACCACTCGATTCAGACCCAGAGGTCCCGGGTTCAATTCCCAGTGGGGGCAAATTTTTTGCTCGGTTTGGTTGGTGGTAGGACTTGTTCTAAGTCCGCCTGGCAAGCTACCACCATCATGTCTAAGTCTGTCGCCATAACAACAATGTTAACAGCATTGTTGTGTTCCGGCAGTTAGAGGTATGATAGCCAGTTCCTCTATGTTAGAGGATTCCGGGTGAAACTCGCTTCCATCTTCGGCCTAATCATCACTTTCCATCAGGTGAGATTTGGGCCAAGAGTCTCCCCGTTTTGAAAAAAAAAAAAAAAAAAAAAAAAATCTAAAACACTTACCTCTCGTACTCTATGCAGCAAGTTATTTCCTCTAAAGTCTCCATGTACAATGGCAGTTTTGCGGATGGGCGGGTACGTCCACCGTAATGGATTCTTCTGGGTTTCCATGAACTTCTGTAACGCTTCTTTATACTCCGGCTTGACATTCTTCAACGCAACGTTTATCGTTCTCTGGAGCATGACATCCAAGTTTCCATCTCCAGACCATTCAAATTTTAAGCCAGGCAAAGTCTTCTCATATTCTTCTGGGTATTGTTTACTAAACGCGAAGGACAATGCGTGCATCTTCGCCAAGTCTCGAACTGCTGAAGAAGCGTACTCCCAATTTACGGAATGGAATCTGTCGTGCGGACCATATCCATGCGCCAACAAGTTCTCAAGCACCAATGTCTCCTGGTAGTGGCTGGGGTCGAAGCCATAGAGTTTTGTGAAGTACAGTCTGTGCTCCTCAGGCACTCCGTTTTCTTCTTCCAAGGTTGCGTAGATTTTCGCCAGCTTTAGATAAGCAAATTGTTCCATTTTGTATCCATCTACGGGCATTTCATTGCGCAATGCTTCCCCCCCTGCAGCGACTTTTGCGAATAAATGAAGATCTTCTTTACTGTCTTCTCTTATAATCACTGTAAATAGTGTCGATGTGTAGTTAGCTCCTCCGCTGAATATTTGATTTATAATTATTTCTGGTTTTTCATATTGTTGTTCTTCAGCGACTTTTTTAAGTAGTGGTCGCAGTGTATCTTCTGTATTCGCCATAGTTTGATTTTCTATGTGTACTGAAGTAAACGCTTCGAAACATTATATTATAAAGGTCTGGAAAAGATAAGATAAATAAAAAATCGTAAGATAATGAATAGCAATCTATTACGAAAAGAGTAATGAGATATCAGCGCGTAGCAATTTTTATAAAAAAAAATTTTTTTTTCACTATTTCTCCATATGATATTATTTAGGCCCACTTTGCGAATTTGCGATGTAATGTCGTTTAGGTGAGGCTCGATCGTAGGTGTTATGATAGAAATAGGTGTGTAAAGTATAAAAACATACAATAAAAATTATATAATTTAAAATTTTAAAATAATGCGCTGACTACTTATTTTTACCCTTTACCAACAAATGTATTTCAAGGACCCTTTTAAGGGGCAAACAAGGAAAGATGGACCCTGTAGGTAACTAGGTCAACCTTGAACTTTAAAAAAAAATTACCTAACATCCATGAGTTGTGTCATTAGGAAGCTTCTCACTCGCTAAAAGTGAGACTATGGTCATTTTGAAACTGGTAGGAAAATTAGTTTGATGAAGGTAGGTGTGCAACGGCATCAATGCCGTCACAAGAAAGAACAAGAAAAACTAAGGAAACAAAATTTGTACGACAACGGTAAGAATCGCATCGCAATCAGGACCAATAATAGAAAAGCCAACTTTATACAGGTGGTCACAAAACGTCCTTACTTAAAAAAAAAAAAAATTATATGGGTCCTCTCATATATACAATAGGTTACCAATCAATTGAAAAGAACTACCCATCACTGTATTTAAAAAAGAGTTAGCAAAATTGTTATTAGACAAATGTTACTACTCGCTTAAAGATTATTTTAATGATAAAAGTTTCTGCTAATCGAATTTATGATGCGTATGCAACATTATAATTATTTTAGTGTCATTTTTATCGTAGGTAAAATAAGTGTCTAATTCCGAATAATTTTTAATTCAATAATAATGTATTTTTTTAATAATTTCAATAACATTTATTTTTAATATCTAAAATTATATTATGATGATTATTATTTTATGCTATAATCTTAGATGTAATCTGAATTTTAGATGTAATTCTTTGTCATTATGTGTTTCAATTGTATAGAAATATTAAGTAAATGTAAACGTAGCAACTTAGGCATTGTATTAGATTAATTAAATAATTTTGCATGCCGTAAGGCAAAATGTATCGGGACTCTCCATAAATTAACACCATAATATCTGTTACCTACATTATTGGTAAATAAATTAATTTTATTTCTATTTAATCTATCTCACCCGCAGCGACCTACCTACTAATGAAATCCTCCCCCGCGGTATCAGAGTTTCCTGAGCGATTTGAACACTATAAAAACTTTTTACAAAAAAATGCAACCGACTTCCAAAAAAAAAAACACTACAAAGTAAAAAATAACTTGAATTTCGGAACTCGGTGTTTTTGTTAGTTTCTTCGTATTTTGACACCGACTTCCGAAATTAAAAAGTTTTTTATTTTTCAGTTTTTAGTGGCACCACACCTAACAACACCACTGCAAAATCGCAGAAAGCAAAATACGCAATTTCGATTACTTGGATGACATAAAACCATCATCCAAGTAGACGAATTCCAGCTATTTCGATTTAAAATCCAAAGTTCATAACCGAATTTGATCAAATTTTAATGGGACCTGGACCTTACCTCTGCAAGTATATCCTTTCAGATAAAACAAGAATTTTTCAAATCGGTTCATAATTCGGTTTTTTTAATTCTAATGTTTTTAATTGTAATGTTTAATTGTAATTATTATTTTAATGTCAATTTTTTTCAGCGATTTTTATTTTATTTAATTTTTTATATAATGTATGGACCATGTCTGAAGTAAAATAAATTAATTGAATTGAATTGAATAATTGTCGGAGTAATGACTCCTCCTTTTTGGGAAGTCGGTTAAAAACAGTCCAAATATCGTGCCCACCACAGATTCAACAACTGTCCGTCGGAGGATCCTCCCTGTTCAAATGAGGTTTTTTTTTACTATTGATAGGCATACGTTTGACCGCTATCTCACCTGATGTTAAGCGATGACGGTCTAAGGTGGAGCACTTTTCCACATCAGATTCAACAACTGTCCGTCGGAGGATCCTCCCTGTTCAAATGAGGTTTTTTTTTACTATTGATAGGCATACGTTTGACCGCTATCTCACCTGATGTTAAGCGATGACGGTCTAAGGTGGAGCACTTTTCTATTTAGACAACGTACAGCCGAAACTCCTGATCGTAGAAAGTTGAAATTTGACATGTAGGTTCCTTGGAGAGTGTAAAGGACCACTAAGGAAGCATTTTACCGAAGTTCCCACGGGAACGGGAAAAATCGGAATACGCGTTTACGAAGTCGTAGACAAAAACTAGTTGAATATTTATGTACAGCTGACCCGCGCAACTTCGTCTGCGTCACATTTTCCATTATTGTTCCGCTCCTATTTGTCTTAGCGTGATGATATATAGCCTATAACTTTCCTCGATAAATGGGCTATGTAACACTGAAACAATTTTTCAAATCGGACCACTAGTTCTGAGATTAGCGCGTTCAACCAAACAAACAAACTTTTTAATACTAGTATAAATAACTAAACGCAACGTAAAAATAAATATCAGAATCGGTAATTAGACAGTAAAGTTATGGCCGAATTAAAAAACCCCAAAAACGTAGTTTACTTCTGGTTGAAATTATACTTACATACCATGTGAGAACTATGTAAAAGACTAGCAGGATAAAAGCGTCCGTAATAAATGACAAATGATATTTGTTTTGTACCTATATAAGTAGGTATAATAACACTTTTACACGTCAATATTTTTTGGTAATTTTAAACTAGATGAAGCCGGTGTTTACAAAGAAACAACGAAACAAACTCAGAGGTAACAATAAAAGAGGAACAATTCAAAGAAATTATAAACCATGGCAGCTGAGAAATTACCAGCCCGAACTGACGGCGCCCGTTCACGAACATGCGGGTAGCCACACACATAAGCGGGCCGGCTCGGCAGTATTTGTCGAACAAACCCGAAATAAATATACTGCACTTGTTCGGCGACATGTGCCGATCGGGCAGTTTATTCGGGGCAACAAATCATTCGATTCGACAGTACTTGTGGAACGAAAAAGTCGACCCGAAGCAACTACTACATACGTTTGGCTGCAATCGTTTCCATTCTAAGTTTAACACATCGCAGTCATCTTGTTGTAATCTGTTATGGAAATCTTCATTGTCACGATTTTGAAGGCCACTTCGCACCCAAAGTCTTCGGGGTTTTCGTAATAAAGATCCAGCAATAACAATAAAACTTGCAGAAACTAACAACACGTCGTATTCGTCCCATATTTTTAGCTGAACTAAAATTTGCCGAGTGGTTTGTGATTCCCGAATATTTATCTACAATAGGGACATATGCATGCAATTTTTTTATTTGCAAAATAAAACACTTATTAACTCTAGTAAACAATCATGAAATTATTTTTTAAATACCTTCATCATTTATTAAGTTATAAAGCTTCAAAGACTACAAGAACGAGAAGTCCGATACGTAATGTGACGTCAAATAACACGATGACTATACAGCTGCCATAGAAAACAGCGTTTTCGCGAGAGGGACAGATATATTTGTTTAAAATAATTGTATCTCGTTCGTTTTTCGATCAATTTAAATTCTAATTTCACAGTTAGTATTATATTTTCGAATACTTTAAGATAAACTGTTCAGATCATAAATACTTTTTTCATGCATATTCCCTATTATATTCGATTTTGCCGCCCGGCTTTGCTGATTAATGCCAGCCCGCTTATATGTGTAGCTACCCTGACGCATGCGCTCGCACCATTCGGCTCAAACATTTTGAAGGGAGCCAAATGTTCAAACGTTTAAGCCACCATCAGCTAGACTTTCCACTCCCAACCGCCAGGGTACATTCAAGTCAAAAACAAACCTAAAACTGATAGCTAAAGTTTAAGTTAAAGGTACTCAACGCTCACACAAGTGCTGTTAATGGATGAAATTGTAAAATGCTAAATAAAATGAATCTCTTTCATAATTGATTTAATTTGAAGTTAATTTTTTGTAAGAATGTATTTCCGGAACAAGATAAAATTATTGTTATTGGCACGTGGCACGGCCAATAATGGTTGTCATTGAACAATAAAGTCAGATAATGCAACCAGTGATATTTATCGAACAAAATTATATTATGTCCAAAAATATGGATTTATTGTATTCAAATGTGCTGAAAAATAATGATTTTACACATTAATTGTCTATATTAATGTAAAGTCACTGTTTTTCAGCAACTAAATTATCGGCTTTATTTTAATGACTCAGAAGGCACGTGCCATTAAAAATTATTTTATCTTTAACAGAACACAAACAGCAAATTATATCCCACTCGCATAAACTGTTTTGGAAACACATTCATTGTGAATTCCAGTCCTGGGCCACCTGGGAGTCTTTAAGTCAAGAGTGAATGAGTTATTTCGTGACAAGCGGGCCAATCGGATCAATAAAATCTATCTGTTTTTTTTATTTGTGATGGGTTTGCTCTTGACTCTAGTCTAGTCTAGGTCTGGTATGACGGAAGCGAGCTTTTTTTTATGCAAAACGGGGAAACTCTTGGCCCAAACCTCACTTGATGGAAAGTGATGATAAGGCCGAAGATGGAAGCGAGTTTCACCCGGAATCTTCTTACACAGAGGAACTGGCTATCATACCTCTAACTGCCGGAACACAACAATGCTGTTAACATTGTTGTTATGGCGACAGACTTAGACATGATGGTGGTAGCTTGCCAGGCGGACTTAGAACAAGTCCTACCACCAACCAAACCGAGCAAAAAATTTGCCCCCGCTGGGAATCGAACCCGGGACCTCTGGGTCTGAATCAGGTGGTATAACCACTAGACCACGGAGGCGGTTAGTGTCACCTGTTTAGCACCACCCGGGGACCACGTGTAGGGATTCGCTGAAGGGTATTCTCCTACGAACGCAGGCTTACCCAAAAGTATCCTGTTCACTCTAACTTTGAAAAAAATTGGGTTGTAAGCATACGTAAACACAGACGCAGGCAGAGAGTTCCACTCCTTTGCTGTGCGTATTATTAAAGAGATGCTTAATCCAAATTGGTGGAATAGCAACAAGGTATGATACCTAGTAAGTTGAAGTGCGTCTGGATGTTTCAAGCTTATTTTATCCACTTGCTGGACTAAAACCGCCTGCTCCCTTTTCCACAAAACTTTGTCCTTGGCTAGTTCTGGGCAGTTTTATTCGATAAGAGTACTGCTTGTTCCACCATCTTCGTCTTGGTCTGTCGCGATGTCTTCTGGCATTAAATCAATAATATAATGTCAATAAATTATTTATTTACGTCTGCTTTGAAATTACCCAATATATTAATTACCTTTCAAAGTAGTGATGAAATTAATCTTATTATGGTGGCAACAGAAGTATGCTTATCACCATTATTCAACAAAATAACTATCATATTATATCTTATTATGTATTAAATAATTTATATATCTTATCTTATATCTCGCTATAAATAAAATAACTTACAAACAGCTCGACTCAGTTTGTACTGGTAGTTCGTCGATAACATGGAACAAAAGGAAGAATTACTACGCCAGTTGATAAACAAAATCGCGGTCGAGCAAAATTATGACAAACCTGAAATAATAATTAATGAAACATCAAGTGGAGGAGCCAACTACACGTCGAAACTATTTACAGTGACTATAAAAGAAGAAAACAAAGATGATCTACAATTATTCGCAAAAATCGCTGCATTTGGAGATGAATTTCGCAAAGAAATGCCATCGGATATTTACGACACTGAACAGTTTGCTTATACGAAACTGTTGAAAACCTACGCATCCCTAGAGGAAGAAAACGGAGTGCCTGAGGAGCACAGACTATACTTCACAAAGTGTTATGGCTTCGATACCAGCAGAAACCAGGAAATATTGGTTCTTGAGAACTTATTGGCGCAAGGATATGGTCCTCACGACAGATTCCATTCTTATGATTGGGAGTACGCCTCTTCAGCAGTTGCAGACTTAGCAAAGATGCACGCACTTTCCTTCGCATTTAGTGTACAATACCCAGAAGATTTCGAGAAGACCTTGACTACTTTGAAAATGGATTGGAAAGAATCTAAAAATTTTGACCTTGCGTTGGAGAAAATGCATAACATTGCGTTGAAAAACGTTCAGCCCCAGTACAGAGGAGCGTTGGAACGGTTTCTGGCGGATAAAGCGTATCCGTTTACGATGTACGCCACTAATCGCAGGCCTGCCATAGTGCATGGAGACTTTAGAGGAAATAACTTGTTGCATATAGTAAAAGAGGTAAGATATTTAAAACAATGTAATATATATTTTAAAACCAACTTAATAGATTACAAAACAACTTAATATATTTTAATACTTATTACATTTTATGTGAAACTAAATTTATCTGAATCAGAAAAAAATATATAAAGTGTACTTAATGCTTTACTCACCATCGCGACCACAGTCCACGGCTTCCAATGCTTAATTACCTATATCTATAAACACATATAACAGAAACTCCTCTCTGAGTAAGCCTTCAATAATGTCTTAATTGAATCTGCAACCTACCGAACCACATCTATTTCCAGGACGGTAAGGTAGACATCAAGATCTTGGACCTGCAAACCTTGCACGGAGGCAGCCCGGCTGCCGATCTGATATATTTCATCTTCACTGGCTCCGACGAGGAGTTCCGCGCCAATTACTTCGACAAGCTGGTCGACCACTACTACACGCAGCTCAGCGCCGCCATGAAGAGGTTGAATCTCGATCCTGAAAAGACGTACTCCAGGATAGATTATGACTTGGATTTGTATGAGGTAATTGATTTCTATTTGGATGACCTTCAATGCCTGTTCAGCATTTTCTTGCTCTAGACGAGTAATATCCAGTCAGTGGTGGCAAAGACCATTTCCAAAATTTATGGGATTGACAAATGCTGTGTGAAGTGCCAGGCGATCAATTCCTTTTATTTTGTCATTTCAACAGTCATTTTTGAAAAATACCTTTTCAACTCCGAGTTGTAATGAATTGCAATAATGATGACGGAGGAAACTAGTTAGATATTCAAATACGAATGTGTTGAATCTATGTATTAGTAGACTTTTACAAGAAATTTAATCTGTCTGTAAAAATCTCAAAAATCACCGTCAACGTAGCATGACAGAAAACAACTGGTCATACATAGTCTTCCATAGTGCACGGATACTAGTATGACTTTTAGAAATGCCACAGCCGCATTCGCTTATTGGCAATTTGTCTAAAAGCACTCGGTTGTATTTGTGGTTTGACACAAAAATCAATTTCACACAGCTTGTGTTCGATTATTGTTATTTTAAATGTTACTGGTACTTCCAACGGTCCCTCGCAACAGGGCGCCATCAGCATATAAAGGCCACAAAATTTACTATCTTCTACAATTTTTTGCAGAAACTTCCATTTGGACTATCGATATCAGTGTTTCTCTTGCCTGTGGTCACGGTTGACCCTGAGAATGCGCCGAAGGTCAGCGAGGATACCGATGTTGCTGACTTCGCCGTGGAGAAGACTAGTGACTTGTACAGGGAGAGGCTCAATGGACTCGTCAATGACTATGTCAGATGGGGCGTCCTCTCATGATCACATGGTCTATTAGACTATAGGGTGAAACCTGACTTTGGCGCCCCGAGTTCATTGTGAACATTCTAATAATGAAATTCTTTCGTAGATATGATGAGTGACTGAACAAGAGAACGTACAGCCGAAACTACTGGCAGTTAAAAGCTGTATATATAGCTTCCCTACGGTCCGTAGCACTAAGAGCTGACTTTTAACTCATACAGAGGATAAGCATTGCAATACAATGGTGGTAGGACTTGTTCTAAGTCCGCCTGGCAAGCTACCACCATCATGTCTAAGTCTGTCGCCATAACAACAATGTTAACAGCATTGTTGTGTTCCGGCAGTTAGAGGTATGATAGCCAGTTCCTCTGTGTAAGAGGATTCCGGGTGAAACTCGCTTCCATCTTCGGCCTAATCATCACTTTCCATCAGGTGAGATTTAGGCCAAGAGTTTCCCCGTTCTGTATAAAAAAAAAAAACAGTTTATTCATTGAACATGTTACAAAATTGTTAATTAATATAGATAGGATATGCTTTAAAATTGTTAACGAATTTATTAATTTTATGTTGCATTAATTTTATAATTTTGGCTGTGCCCTACAGGGTCCGTAATTGTTGCCTAGATTTAAGCCTATAATATAAGATTTTCACTCATTACATAATGGAATGCAAATAAAGAATATGAATATGATTACAATGTGTCAGTACCGCCAGTCTTTTGGGCTCACTTCCAGTCGACAGTGATGTGAACGAATTTTTTGTCGCCATATTTTTGGTAGGTGATTATTAAAATATGAAAATTACAAAGAAGTATTAGTTTTAACAAAAAATGCGTTTTTTTTTAATAAAAGTACTAGTAAATAAATGCTTGTAAAGTAGACTAAAATGAAATTATTTATAAAAAACTATCATTCACTCTTCTTTACTTCGTACGCTCATAATTATCCCGTTTCGTCCCGTTCTAAGGCTGACTACCTAAACGACAATGGAGTTATCAGTGTGTTAAAATAGACAATGTAACGAGCGATGAGCAAAAATTTACTGGTTTTGGTGTTCCTCAGGGCAGCATTCTGGGCCCAACCCTTCTTCTGGCTATATTAATGATTTGTGCAATTTAAACATTAAACATGGCAAAATTGTCTCATACGCTGACGACACGGCCTTAGTGTTTACTGCTATAATCAATAAAGAATTGTACGAATACGCTCAATTAGGTTTCAATACTGTGGCTTCAAAGCAATTTACTAACTTTAAATGCTGACAAGACAAAATATATTCACTTTTCCATGCGCAAGCCTCAATTTAACTGTACTAATCCTGGCCTATTTGTTCATAAATGTGGATCCCACTCAACCATTTATCCTCCAAACATGCAAAGTTAAATATCTCGGAGTTATATTAGACGAAACGCTCTCTTTTGGACTACATATTGAAAGTCTGGTTAAAAGAGTGCGCAAATTAATCTAATTTTTTTTTAAACTGTGGACGATTGCAAATTTAAAATTAATCGCACAAGTTTATTTGGCCCTTGCTCAATCTGCAATCGAGTACTGAGTTAACGCCATCTATTGGCGAAGAGCCGGCAACACAACGTGTGGCACCCTCTAGCGCCGAATAGGGGACAACTTGTAACACCCTCTAGCGTCGAGTAGACGGAGGCTCGACGGACCGTGAGGGAGCAAGAAGCCAACATACACTCAGCCCTGCGAGGGAACGGGAGCGGCGCAAAAGGAGCGCTGATTGATGTACATCAGAACGTTCGGCCAGTCGAGATAGGGAGCTGGCTGCTACTCCAGTTTTTAGTGACGATTATGTGACGCATAAAGATGCCAGCCAAAGAATTTGTGACAGAACGGATCGAAAGTTAGAAGCATTTATTTATGGCCGAACGAACTGATATCAGGACGTTCGGCCAACCTGAATCTCCATAATTGAGGACCTCAGAGAAACTGTTACTGAATATAGATTTAGTGACGATTTGGTGACAAACAACCAATGCTTTAGTTTTACTCGTAATGCCACCGTATAAAAGTAAAATGAATTTTGGTTCCTGGAACATCAGGACGTTCGGCCAACGTAATCTCCATAACTGAGGACCTGAGAGAAACCGTTAATGAATAAAGATTTAGTGACGAGACTGAAACTAATAATTAGTGCTTTATTTTTTTTTTGTTAAATAGTAAAATGAAAATTTAACATATAACCTCAAAACATTGGGATTATCGATTCCTCCACAAGGCAGAAGCCTAGAGAAACCGATAATGAATAAAGATTTAGTGACGAGACTGAAACTAATAATTATTGCTTTATTTTTGTTTGTGACGGCCCCTTTAGATAGTAAAATTGAAATTTAACATATAACCTCAAAACATTGGGATTATCGATTCCTCCACAAGGAAGAAAGCTAGAGAGACCGTTAATCAGTAAAGATTTAGTGACGACACTGAAACGAACTTTTATTGTTTTATTTTTTTTTGTGACGGCCCCTTTAAATAGTAAATTGAATATTTAACATTATAACCTCAAAACATTATTCGGGATTATCGATTACTCCCCATTGAAGAAGCCTAGACGACTCGTAAAACCCCTGATGTGTTATAGATTTTCAGTTTCAGTGCAATGGTGTCAGTATTTTTGTTGATTCAAGATTAATCTCAGTGTTGCCACACGCCAGATCGAGAAATCTGGATAGAACAAAATCTGTATGAACGCAAAACACTAAAATCTGTATAAAATCTGTAAAACTGTAATAAAATCTACAAAATCTGTTCAAGAAAACAATATTAAATATTTTTTGTACATATTTTTATTCATTTTAACAATCATTTTTTTATCAACTTGGAGTTTATAACAGGGTTCATCATTAAGAAGTTGTTTCGTTAAAAGAAGTCCCTCAATCGTTTCAGTGCCTAAATGGTTTCTTGTTTTTGTTTTAAATAAATATTATTAGATTATTATTATTATTTTATTTATTGTTTTATTATACACTAAAAAGAGATACATTTTTAATCATTTCATCATAGATTATGTGAGGAAGAAAAATGACGAAAATCTGTATAAAAGTTATGCTAAATCTGTAATCTGTATTGGTGATGAAAAATCTGTATAGATACAGATTAATCTGTATATATGGCAACACTGATTAATCTACAAAAATGCACTATGGCGGATGGCGACTGAAATAGGGTGACCATGTATTCCAACGAAACAAGTATTTATCGAGAAGGTACTTTTTTATCTACTGAATGAAGCATATCACGTCGAAATAGTTATAAGGTGACGATGTAGGTATTGCAACAAAATAAATATATACGTGGACGGAGGAATATGAGGAGTGCAGATAACTAAAATTTTATATATATATATTTTTTTTTATCTTAAATGATTTATTTAGGGTATTATTAAATTACAATGTTTACAGTATCTACATTATGTACAAACGCATAAAAAAAAACAAAATAAATCATTGGGCATCAAAAAAATAATCCACATCGCTGTCAACGGCAAAAGTGCCCAGAACACTGGCAGCATTGCCACGTTGAATGGCAATGCTGATTCTTTGGCCGAAGAAAAGCCCAGCCCTCTGGTCACGTGAACCGTCGACAAGTTGTTTGCTGATGTCCCGAAAGACTCTATGTGCACTCGGACCCCATGGGCCTAGTGTTTCAACGCCAAAAGGCTCAAATATATAACTCCCAATAAGGTTATTATATTTGCGCCTTTTGAGGTTTTCCGCACCTGCAGCAGCCGCCCCAGCACAGCCCGCCGTGCTAAGAAGATGGGATGGCGCAAGGGTGTCAACACATGTTGCATCCTGTGGGATGCAACATGTGTTAAAGGCCAAAGGCCTACCCACCTTCCAAGGCATTATGGTCATCCCATCTGGCCTCTTCCCATCGTCACGTGCCAAGCCGTGGGGTTCTAAAACAGCTGGCACCCCGGCGGTGACAAGAGCCCGACGGATGATGTCATTAATGCTGGCATGCCGTGCTAGCCGACCAGCGCTCCTACTGCAAGACAGGCCATGGTGTCCGAGGCGGTCGACTGGTTCACCGCATTGACACCGATGTGGGGCTCCGCTAGGAGCACCCAGACGCAGACACGTAGCGATCCGGAAAGTACTGTCACTCAGCATAGTACCTATGTTGGGTGACGGTAGTGCCTGTAGCCAAAGACCCGACTCCCATTCACCCACAGCCAGCAGGCGGGCACGCTCCGCAGTATTGGTGGTCGTGTTTAAGAGGTTATTCCGTACCAACCTGCAGAGCGGCTCATCCCATTGCCTCTGGGAAAACGGGTTATCGGGCAACGCCGTGTTCGGGCAAGCCACTTTCCAGGCGTTCACAGCATCGGTCAAGCAAGGCACTTCACAGTTAACCAAAGTTGGAGTTAAAATCCTTTTGGTTAACTTTTCAGTGCTGTTGACCGAAGACAGGAACGCCGGTAGGCTTATACTAGAAATTTTGCGGATGCCGAGCCCACCAAAGCGAATGGGTAGTGTGGCTTGGAGCCAGGCTCGGTCATCCAGAGCCACATTTAAGATAGATGTTAGTGTGCATTGAATGATTCGATCAATTTTGTCCAAAAGGTGTGACTGCTTCCATAAAGGGGAAGAGCGGAGAAAATAAATAAAATTTGGCCCAAAACAGCAATATCTTATGAGGGTGAAAGCCGAATGTAAACTAATTTTAGAAAGTCTTTCTGAAATATCGTTAAAATGTTTAATTTTGTCGTCAATGAATGAAGAAAAACTGTCTTCCAATATTGGTGATCCTAGGAGGTGCAGAGAACTGTTATCTAAAATTTTGATGTCTGGGGCTATAGAATTGAATTTCTGTAGAGTCATTGGTCTGTCGGTATTGTCACAAATAAAAATTTCACACTTGGAGTGGTTGAGGTCAATGCCGATGGATTGGAACTGCTTTTTCAGGTAAATAAAATCTTTTAAAACGGTGTCTACGTCACCTCCTAGTGTTCCATCATCTAGATACCAGACGTTAAATTTTGAATTTAGTTTTTCAATGATGGGATGGATAGCCAAGCTGAAAATGACTGGCCCGAGGGGGTCACCTTGTTGGCATCCAACTGCAGATTCTAGAACGTTGTCTTTGTATAATAATTTTGAAGGGTTCCTGTAACATTGCCATAAAAAGCCGTAAATTTCTGGTATTTCTTTTTTTGCTTCTGCCAACAAGGTGTCCCTGTTAACAGAATTGAAGGCGTTTTTAACGTCAACCTTGAGGATAACCTCACTCTTCCCAGAATTTAAAAAAGTTGAAAGGGCATGTATGGCAGCCTCACAGCCCCCTCTGGATCCAAAGCCAAGCTGTAGGGGCTGAAATTTATTGGTAAGTTTAAGCCTGTATATTCCACAGCAAATTTTGGCTGCCATACGCCTGTAGGTGCACCCGACGGCAATGGGACGAATGCCGCCGTCTTTCTTGCGCAGGGCACAGAGGTTAGCCCCGTACAAAACATCGACGACAGCATCGTTCACGCCGCCGGAGAGCATTAGGGAGACAAGAGCCGAAAGCTCCTTCAACAGCGACTCACCAGCATCCCCGGCGCCTGAACTTAAGAGATCCTTTAAATGTTGAGGAGTTAGACCGTCAAGGCCGCCGGCGGAACCGCTTTTGAAGGAGCTCACGGCTGCCATCAACTGCGAGGCTGAAATTTGAAAAAAAGGTGAATCCGGATTTGTGGTGTCGGGGGGGTCAGGGAAGTTGAGGTCATCTGCAGGCGCAGGATGTTTACTCTCCAGAGCTGAAATAGTATCTGGAGAGTAAGGCGCCACCACATCACTGCTGAATAACAGCCTGGCCGCTCCCCTAATGTCACCTTCACTTAATTTGGATTCCACATATGAACACACGCCTTTTTGGGGAACGTTATTAAAAGCGGGCAATTTTGGATCTAAAGTGTAGGTCGAATTAGTGCAATTGTCTTTAATTTGGGTCGTCAATGTTTTTTTTGTAGCCAAACTTTTTTGCACATGTAGAATCCTATAAGGGAAGGTGAGTAATTCCTCCCAAGCACTTTGGGTGTTCTCTTGAGTCGCAAGACGGACGCATCGCGCTAAACTCAGCGCAACAGACCGTCTCGCGCCCCGAGGAACTCTCTTTATCAGAGGTGTTGAATTTTTCAATTTTGATAACGTTGTCCAAAGTGGTTCCAAATGAGTTGATGTTTGGGATGTGGATGGGCTCTGGGGGCACAAAGGTACACTATGAGGTTTGTGAACCTTGCCATAGTGTATCTTCAACCCCCGTTCGCCTTTAAAAAAGCGTGCCTGGGAGCAATGGGGGCATCTCACCAGCTGTGTGTCGAGGGATGTGGCAGGTTGACTAGCACAGGTTCCGGCATCGCTACATTCGGTATTTAACATAAAATATAATTAACTTACCAAATAAAGTACAAATACAAAAACACAATGTAAAAAATCACTACACTAGAAATATTTACACTTTACAAAAATATTAAACACATATTCAATGAAATAAATTGTCACTGTCAATTAATGACGACTGCGGCGCAGTCGCCCTCGGGCCGGGGGCGCGTATATTATGCCACCTTTTCGGTGGTTTTATAGGGCTGCCTGCAGAATTATGCCATATCATATGATTTTGGAATTTCCACTTTCTCCAATGTCCTCCACTGTCCGTCTGAATTATATATTTGAAAGTTTCTTAGAGTACCAGCAACCGCGTAGCTTCTTTTTAGGGTATCTTGGCTGACTTTTCTATCCAGCAGAGATAAACGAACAGCATTTGATTTTTTTGAATTTTTACTTATTCTTTTCAATGTAATGCTATTTATTTGGAATTATTATAAGGAATATTCCAATATATATAGATATATTTATATTAATAAACGAGTTGAGATTTTATTCCGTTCCGCCATGTTTTAAATTTCATTTGTGTTTGTAACACAAATGAAATTTTATATAGGTTTAATATGCATTAGAAATAAAAAAAATATAAAAAAACATTACACACACATCATGCGTTATTATGTGGCCTCTTTGCGTCTACTTTTTATTATTTTTCTGTGTCTGTCACTATCACATGAATAAAAAAAAATGAAACTATCGATCGAATTTCGACCAATAGATCACCACTAGTTTTCTTATCAATTTCTGCTATAGTACCTACCAAGGGATCTCTGCACCCGCGTGGAATGCGTTCCTTCCCCCGCAACTTTCCGGCGCCTTACTGTCTCTCGCTCGCCAAGTCGCCAGTCATGTCACTAGTGTGATGTCATTGAGGTCAGGTGCAGAGATCCTTTGGTACTATAATAGAACCACACAGGACTATCGAAAATGGGTAGCTTAAGTTCTGGCTGACCTTACCGGAAAGAAAGCCGGTTGTCGACTAGTATTTTTAAGAGTTCATTTGGTGTAGTTATTGTATTATCTTACTGTGGTTCATCTATGGAAATGTTATTTCATTTTAAAAATGTGTAATCTAGTTTATCAAACTAGTAATAATATTATCGGGCCACCACCGAAAGAAATCCGATTTGACAAGTTTCAAGTCAGTCACCGAGCAATAAACACAAGAAGCTGTCAAATCGATCTATCTTCTCTCGTGGTGAACCAATTTAACGTGCCAGCCGTATTATAACCCATTGGCCTGGCACGCGATGTTGGCAAAATACCGGACGGTATGTCTTTATTTCTATGGAAGATGGGTAGGCCTTTAGTGTGGGACGCTACTTGTGTCGATACTCTTGCGCCATACCATCTTCCTAGCTCGTCGTGCTGTGCTGGTTCTGCGGCTTCGGCTGCTGAAAACCTCAAACGGCAGAAATATAGTGGCCTTATGGCAACTACATTTTTGAGCCGTTTGGGGTTGAAACTCTTGGACCGTGGGGTCCGAGGGCTCACGTCCTATTTAAAGATCTAGCAAAACGCTTAGTTGATGCTTCGAATGACCCAAGAGCTGGCTTTTACCTTGGTCAGAGGATAAGCATTGCCATACAATGTGGCAATACAGCCAGTCTTTTGGGCTCACTTCCAGTTGATAGCGATGGGGTGGGGACGAATTCTTTGTCGCCATATTTTAGTTAGTAGTTTTTTTTTTCTATTGTAAGTGTATATAGTTTGTTCTTTAAATAAACAGTTATTATTTAACTGTAATTCTAAAAAGTACAATTTATTATGTACTTACCTAACTACCTACCGCTTTTTTTTGGATGATTATAAATAAAGCATTTTTTAATTTGTGTGCCCATTTATTTAAGTTTTTTTTTTTTAATGCGAAACGGGGAAACTCTTGGCCCAAATCTCACCTGATGGAAAGTGATGAAGTATTCTTGTACTTCAATTTTTCCAATCTCCAATGTCAGTCACCTTTCCACTTTTGTTTGCTTTTAGCCGAAATAGACACGACTAATATAACAAAAACTTCATAAGTGGACACTGGTATGCAGGCATCAGCTCAACGTTGCTTGTACCTGTATAATTTTTAATATTACGACGTGTTTTGCTTCATTCAGTAGGTAAAAAGGTACCTACTTGATAAATACTTGTTTCGATGGAATACATGGTCACCCTATTTCAGTCGCCTTCCACCATAGTGCATTTTTATGGATTAATTTTGAATCAACAAAAATACTGACACCATTGCACTGAAAACCTATAACAAATCAGGGGTCTTACGCGTCGTCTAGGCTTCTTCCTTGTGGAGGAATCGATAATCCCAATGTTTTGAGGTTATATGTTAAATTTACATTTTACTATTTATAGGGGCTTTCACAAACAAAAATAAAGCAATAATTATTAGTTTCAGTCTCGTCACTAAATCTTTATTCATTATCGGTTTCTCTAGGCTTCTTCCTTGTGGTGGAATCGATAATCCCAATGTTTTGAGGTTATATGTTAAATTCTCATTTTACTACTTAAAGGAGCTGTCACAAAAAAAAAATAAAGCAATAATAATTAGTTTCAGCCTCGTCACTAAATCTTTATTCATTAACGGTTTCTCTCAGGTCCTCAGTTATGGAGATTACGTTGGCCGAACGTCCTGATGTTCCAGGAAACAAAATTCATTTTATTTTTATACGGTGGCATTACGAGTAAAACTAAAGCATTGGTTGTTTGTCACCAAATCGTCACTAAATCTTTATTCAGTACAGTTTCTCTGAGGTCCTCAGTTATGGAGATTCAGGTTGGCCGAACGTCCTGATATCATTTCGTTCGGCCATAAATAAATGCTTCTAACTTTCGATCCGTCCTGTCACAAATTCTTTGGCTGGCATCTTTATGCGTCACATAATCGTCACTAAAAACTGGAGTAGCAGCCAGCTCCCTATTTCGACTGGCCGAACGTTCTGATGTACATGCTGATTGGTCGTCGCGGAATTTTCTAGAAAGATCGATCCAAGCATCGACCGAACCGTGGAACCGGTCGACGCCAGAAGAAAAATTGTGGTAGTCGGTTCACCATCTTTCTCTCATATTTAAAACCTTACTTATGTAAAATGTTGCAATAAACGTTGAATAATCAAAGTAAAGGATAGATCATTGAAGAGCCCCAGACCTCCCTCACACACACACAAACATACCGTATTACCTCATCATGGGGTGGTGCTCTCAAAACCCACATACCCCATCTCGAAAGAGCTCAGAGAGCCATTTTAAAAGTTGCCGATTTCCATCCCTTCCTCTATCCCACAGATCTCCTATACAAATCCTGCAACGTACTAACTGTTCGCCAGATTTTCATTATGCACTTGGTATAGAACACCTTTCTTTCATACAACGCAGGAAATACCAATAAGAGACGGTATGACATTGTATGAGACTCTAATGCGATTTCAAAATACGTGTTTGTATAGAGATTTTTTTCGTTTTTAGGTCCATTTCTGTACAATAGAATAAATAGAAAAGTAAGTATTTATAAGTTAAAATATTATAGCTGTAAAAAGACAATTTTACAATATTTACAAAGCGTTTCTTACGTAGAGACAGAAGATCTTCTTTATGTCTGTAAGTAAAACATGTTGTGTCCTTTTATTTTAAATTTTAATTGTAGTAATTTGTATTATTGTTAATTTATTATTTTAAGCTAATTATGTATAAAATAAGCACTTTCTAGCCTGAAGCACAGGTTTATCCTAGTTCAGGCAAATTAGCTATTGTGTTCTTAAAAATGTAAGTAATTTTAAATGTAAAGTGTCCCTTTTTATAAATAAACGATGTTATAAATATTATTTATTTATTTATTTTATTAGGATCTCCAACAAAGAATACACCTTACTTGCTATATTATAAAAGAGTTATAAAATAAAATAAAAACCATGTGCTTCCTCAATTATAGGAGACCACATCATGCAATAGAGAAAAATCAAACTATACCTAACTTATGTAGACAATTTAAATGTACATAGCAGTCAAAGTTATGTTATTATTTAACGTTTTGTACTATTATATTAATAATTAAATTTAATAATTGATTCCATAGGCAGTATCTCTAGAATAAATTATCATTAAGGTTGGCGATTTTACACAAAGATCAAATAGCAAAGCAAACACAGAAGAAAATTAAATTGCTTACAGATAAACAAAACACAACTAGGCAGGCAGTTCAACACTCACATAACATGCAACTGTGTGCGGATCAGTGACTTATATTTACCCAGAGAATTTGAAAAAATGTCTATGTCCTCCGATGCACATGCGAAAGCATTGTACTGCTGGCTCATTCTGGAAACCGGTGAATGTTTACCCAGATTTGTTCGGTATTGTGGGGCTTTGAGTAAAGGGCGGCGATAACGTGGGATTCTAGCAGGAACATTAATGTTCATTTTGCTAAGAAGTTGTGGACAGTCAATACCATTGTTAAGCAACTTAAACAGGAACGTCAAATCAGAGACTGTACGGCGAGATTTGAGAGGAATGATTTTAAAATAATTCAGCTTGTCCGCATATGATCTCGAATTCCTAACTCTAAACCGAAAAGCTAAGTGACGAACAAGTTTCTTTTGGACTCTTTCAATTCTATTTGTGTGAACCTGGTATGTTGGATTCCAGACCGTGCTACAGTATTCCAACTGACTTCTTACAAAGCTATTGTACAACAAAAGTGTGGTAGTAGGCTTTTTGAATTCTTTAGAAGATCGCAATATAAATCCAAGTGCCCGATATGCTGAGTTGAGCATTTTGTCAATGTGTTCATTAAATCTCAAACTGCTATCCAAATACACTCCCAAATCTCGGATAAGCGTCACTTCATTCAATGTGTTTCCCTGAATATTGTAGCTGGACTGAATTTTATTACGTTTTCTAGTAAATTTTATGTGGTAACATTTGGTACAGTTTAGATACATTTTATTGTTCGTACACCACTGAGATAATTTATCTAAGTCCATTTGCAGCAACTCAACATCGGCATTAGTCAGAATAATGCGTGTCAACTTCAGATCATCTGCAAATAGGTATGGCGTAGTATATTTAAATATGCTTGAGATATCATTCACAAATATAATGAAGAACAATGGGCCCAAATTGGACCCTTGTGGCACACCTGAGGTTGCAAAATAAGGCTCTGACTCATCACCCTCTATGACAACCAAAGATGGCCTATTGTTAAGGTATGACCTACACCAATCTAATGTGGCACTGGTGATACCCAGGGACCGAAGTTTAATCAGCAATAGTTCATGATTTACCTTGTCAAATGCCCTCGAAAAATCAGTGTATATTGCATCGACTTGTAGACCCTTGTCGACTGCGGATATTAAGTCAGTGACATAAGTGACAAGATTTGTGTCCGTAGACTTTTTAACCATGAAACCGTGCTGACTAAAGGTTAGGTAGCTTTTAACCTGGTTGTAAAATATCGGGTACACTAGTGTTTCGAAGACCTTAGACAAAGTGCACAGAATTGAAATTGGTCGATAGTTAGATATCACCTCGCGCTTATCGTTTTTGTGAATAGGCACTATTCTTGCACGTTTCCATATATTCGGGAAGACACCTGTTTTAAGTGAAATATTATATATATCTGCTAATGGAGAGGACACATAACGAGCACATCGTGACCAAAATATTGGGGGAATATTATCAGGCCCTGCACCCTTTGCCAGGTCAAGTCCAGAAAGTTTTTTAAATACTGCCTCTTGAGATATTGAAAGAACATTAATGGGTGGAATAGGGATTGATGTAAGAGGCAGATTATCGATAGAGCAGCTATGGTCAAGAGTTTGCGAGTCATATACCGATGAGAATTGTTCAGCAAATAAATTCGAAATTGCTTTACTTCCAGATGCAGTTACAGTACCCAGGGTCATTTTAGAGGGATAGGAAGTGTTACTTTTCCGAAGTTTTTTAATATGTGACCAGAAGAATTTGGGATGGCCTTTTATTTTATTTTCTAATTCATCTATGTAATTATTGTAACACGTTTGCATTAATTTTTGAGAATCTCTTCTTACATAATTGAATTCAACTACATCAAGTGTATTTTTAAATTTCTTTATTCTGTTACGATATTTCAATTTTTGTTTAAGCAATTTTATTAGTTGTTTAGAATACCACGGTGGGTATTTTCCTTGCGTGAAAATAGTTACCGGCACATATTTTTTAATAAGATCCCTAACTATACTGTAGAATTTATCCAACATTTCATTTACATCATGAAGACAAAGTGCAAATTCATTTTCCCAGTTGATGTCCTTTAGTGCATCAGTTATCGCTTCGTAGTCAGCTTTGTAATAATTGGGTTTGTTTAATAGTTTGCAATCATTTTTAGTAATTACAGGTAGAATGGGCATGAATTCTAAAGCAGGGTGAAACTTATCCAACTCCCTTATGGGGTCAAGACAATTGCTGATTTTGATTTGGTCGACATCGGAGAGTATTAAGTCTAATATTTTACTATGGAAGTTTTTGATATAATATATTATTCTATTATATATTATTCTATTTCCAATATGGCGGATCATCCAAGATGGCGGACTAGTTATTTTTTCTGCACTACCTCAGTATGGGTCTCAAATGAAAGGGCTTGCTGAGGAGAACACGAAAACTAATAAAGCTTGTTTTAGTTTTTTTATTGTTTATTTATTTAATTTTTAATCCTATTTTCTATTTTCAATTAAGTACCTATTGCAAACGAATTAGGTAGTGCGATTTAAAGTAAACAACAAAGATAAAACATAATTGGGTTTTTCAAGAAGGTATTTTTTCTTTTTGTATTTTTGTGTATCAGTAATTTACATAAAAATATACCTTCTGCAATTCGCAGCGTGCGCTAAAATAATAATTAATTATCCTTTCATCTATATTATGTAGATACAGTTCAGATAACTGTAGCTGCTAGCTGTAGCTCTAATCATTGACTTACCTTACCTTATCTAACCTTACCTTATCTTGCTTAATGTATTTATAAATAGAATCTGTTGAGGAACCGTGACTATAGTAAAACAATGACAATAACATATCAAGTACACTGATTCCCGGTTTCAAGGCATTTTCGGCCTTTTATCCGTCCGTTTACGTTAGTGTAATTTGTGTCTAAAAGCTGTGTGGTAGGAGTCCGTTTTGTAGTTTGTTAAATAATTTTAAATATCGAAAGGAGAATGTCGTCGCCGGTGAGCCTCGTAGCTCTGCGTTCCACCGAGTCAAGCGTGGCAAGCTGGTACTGAGCCATCCCAAAGGTGGCTGCGAAAATCCATGCAGGACCGGACTTGTGCTTTTCTAATTCCGCAATAGAGAGATTTGAGCGATTTGTATTAATCTCAGCAAAAAGCTTCATGGTTATTAAGCTTAACAGATTCAAAACTAATAACAGTTGTTATAGCTTGATGTGCTGGCGCCTGCACACGAAACTAAAACTATTATTCTTAAATTTAATTATCTTTTGTTGGAGTACTTTAAATTCCGTTAAATATATTTTTTACCTAAACTATAAAAAGTAAGAAAGTACATAAATAATATAGAGTATACAAACATCTTCTAAAATTATGGATGGATAACACTAGTTATAGAAAATAAATAACAACCGTAATCATAAACTTTTCCACTTGATTTTTATTGGCTTTCGTCTAGTCGAATAATATGTGTATTTAATTTTTATTAATTACTGCTACGAGTTCAATGGTTATATTGTTTCTTCAATCATTATAATTTTATGTGTAATGTTAGAAAGTCTTTTGTTGAATAACTTCATGCATAATCTTAACACATATTTACCTAAAGAATTATACCCATTTTAATTAATTATCAATATAACCCTTTAAGTTCATACAACTCGATTGAATGACTTTTTCGCGAAATAACATTCAATCGAGTTCTATGAATTTAGAGGGTTATATTGATAATTCAAATGATTATAATCCTTTAGATAAATGTTCTTTACGATCGCGAACTGTATTTTGTTCAACATACAGCTTTACACTGACCCGACAATTTGTAAAAAACCTAAAAATATTTGTATTTCGCGGGCTACTCTGGCGCTCCCACCTTAATAAGAATTTAACATTACCACGGCTTGAACTATGTGGAGCTGTACTACTTTTACGTCTGATGGAAAAGGTCGCAAGATCTTTCAAATGGGATAATTTGGTCAAAAACGAATACGCTTGGACGAATTCTATGATTGTATTAGGCTGCCTGCATGGTGAGGTCACAAAATGGAAATCGATCGTGAGCAGGTTGAAGTTAAAGCAGAACAACACTGGAGATATGTCAAATCTGAGGACAACGCTGCAGACTGGGCATCAATTGTTCCAATATCTATCGGATGAACGAATCTGGCTGAAATAAGGCTGCTATTTACCCCTGGAATAGGTTCCTATGGCTCTTCTTTCTTCATCGACCAAATTATATTTCTTATTTGGGGACAACACACATGCTTTAATTTGGCCTCAGTTATACGTAGATATTTAGTTTTCAGATGTTCACAATATGTAATTTCAAAGTACCAAACGAGAATTTAAGCCATACACATAAAAATAATCCGAAGTCACTCTCGGATACTACAATAATATTTAATCAAACCCACTGACCTTCATAACACTATTTATATCAGCAGAACAAGGCTACTTTTTTTGTCAGATTAGATCATCCGTTGACGTCAGAACTCAGTCGGCACTCAGACGCGAGCCATGGCGCACACGGAAGAATCGCTGCGCCAATTACTAAATAAAATCGCTACAGAACAAAAATATGAAAAACCTGAAATAATAATTAATGAAACATCAAGTGGAGGAGCCAATTACACATCAAAACTATTTACAGTGACTATAAGAGAAGAAAACAAAGATGATCTACAATTATTCGCAAAAATCGCTGCATTTGGAGATGAATTTCGCAAAGAAATGCCATCGGATATTTACGACACTGAACAGTTTGCTTATACGAAACTGTTGAAAACCTACGCATCCCTAGAGGAAGAAAACGGAGTGCCTGAGGAGCACAGACTATACTTCACAAAGTGTTATGGCTTCGATACCAGCAAAAACCAGGAAATATTGGTTCTTGAGAACTTAGTGGCGCAAGGATATGGTCCTCACGACAGATTCCATTCTTATGACTGGGAGTACGCTTCTTCGGCAGTTGCAGACTTAGCGAAGATGCACGCACTGTCCTTCGCATTTAGTATACAATACCCAGAGGAGTTTGAGAAGACTTTGACTGCTTTGAAACTGGATTGGAAAGAATCTAAAAATATGGACCTTGTGGTGAAGAAAATGCATAAAATTGCATTGAAGAACGTTCAGCCCCAGCATAGAGGAGCGTTGGAACGGTTTCTGGCGGATAAAGCGTATCCATTTACGATGTACGACACTACACGCAGGCCTGCCATAATACATGGAGACTTTAGAGGAAATAACTTGTTGCATAGAGTAAAAGAGGTAAAATATTTAAAACAATTTAATTTATCCTTCGGTATGCTTGGAGGCAGAAAGTTACACGGTATGCCTGGTGGGTTTATCAGACCCGGATTTTTAACTTGTAATTTCTCGAATATTTACTGATAAATAAGTTATTAAATATTATATATATTAAGTAGAGGTATATGTTAGGAAATTAAATAAAAAAATATTACAAATCAACAACTTTTAATTATAATTTTTTCAATTAAACATTGACAGTGTTTTTAAAACAGTTTTTAAACTTAGTTATTATTATAACACACTTTACTTATTAAAAACTAAAGAGATCTTAATCAGACTATAATAACATGTAAGGCACTTTTATGTTCTTATAAATAACTAAAGAATATTCAGTCTTCATCACTTCCAACAACATTTTCCAGAGCTCTGTTTCGAAAGCAAATTGCACATTGGAAATTTGCATGATCCAGACATCAGTAACTCTTACAAGTCTCACAAATATATTGTGTTTTGCGATCTTTTTGACTGGGCATACGTAGCACTTTCGTTAGAACTTTCTTCCGCAACAGCCTCTCCAAAATCATTATTTTCTGCCTCTTAATCAGATGCCTCACTTCCCTGGCTCACGTGATCGGACTCTTCTCCACTTGAGTTGAAAATTACGTAATCTTCTTCATCGTCGAGTAATAAATTACTAATATCATCATCGCACAGATGGCTCCCCATTTTTAACCTAAAATAATTTAAAAAATATTATATTATCCACAAAAATAACTTCAATTTTCAAAAACACAGACAACAAATACTTACATAGAAATCTCACGTCGTATGCGATCGGGTCCGTGAGACCCGCGCGAACTATACGCACATCCTACTACCACGGGAACGCACTCCGGACTGTGGAAGCGGGAGGCAGGCGTCTAGCAATTCATAACGGCCAGCTACTAAGTGCGGATAGGCGCAAAATTCGAATTTGAAGGAAATAAAACGGTTTATGTGCACAGGTGGGTCTGACGGACCCTACCAGGCATACCGAAGGTTATTTTAAAATAATTTAATATATTTTAATACTTATTACGTTTTACGTCAAACTTTATTTGTCTGAATAGTTCATTTCGGGATTGCTACCATGTATCTTTTTATTTGCGAGTTTCCGATATTTCGGCACTGTTGCATGCGCCATGATCACGGAGTAAATTTATCTGAATCAGAAAAAAAAATAAAGTGTTCTTATTGCTTTACACACCATCATGACCACAGCCCACGCCGTTCAATGCTTAATTACCTATGTCTACAGGGTTATAAGAAAGCTCTTTTTTTTAATTGGTTCGCATAGACTTCGTAACATTTAAAGCGTTCAAATTAAATATTTTTATTTTTGTATGAAAACCTGATGAACTAAAATATGATGATTTTTTAAGAGTCAACAAGACTTCAAAAGTTGTTGATTATGATTTCAGTGACATAGTCCTGAGAGATTGTTGGTGTTTTACAAATAACCCTGTATAAACACATACAACATAAACTCCTCTCTAAGTAGCCTTCAAAAATTTCTTAATTGAATTTGCTACTGACCCAACCACATCTATTTCCAGGACGGTAAAGTAGACATTAAAATCTTGGACTTGCAAACCCTGCACGGAGGCAGCCCGGCTGCCGACCTGGCATGCTTCATCTTCACTGGCTCCGACGAGGAGTTCCGCGCCAATTACTTCGACAAGCTGGTCGACCACTACTACACGCAGCTCAGCGCCGCCATGAAGAGGTTGAATCTCGATCCTGAAGAAACGTACTCCAGGATAGATTATGACTTGGATTTGTATGAGGTAACGGTCGTTATTGATTTTTATTTTGATAACCTTAAATGCCTGTTCTGCGTTTTCTTGCTCTAGACGAGTAATATCCAGTCAGCGGTGGCAAAGACCATTTCCAAAATTTGTATGTATATTATTATCTTTTTATTTCTAAACGTCACATTATCAACATTACATAGTGCGCAGATAATGTGACGTTTAGAAATGCCACAGCAGCATTCGCTTATTTTTCCTACTCCTCCGCTGTACTCTTCTGATTAATTTCGTTGCGGGATCCAAGACAGTTGAATTGTTTCTCCGGGTCCCGTCGGGTTTCATTATCTCTTCGTTTTTCTGGTAGTCGCCACTGTTGATTCTGGCTTTCAGGAGTTGCAGTGGTTGGGAATGTGTGGCGGGCTTGTCCCAAAAAAAAAAGCCGCATTCGCTTATTGGCAATTTGTCTAGAACAACTCGGTTTCATTTGTGGTTTGACACAAAAATCAATCTATCACTTTAAATGTTACTGGCACTTCCAACAGTCCCTGGCCACAGGACACCATCAGCATTAAAAGACCACATTCTATTATTTTTTGCAGAAAATTCCATTCGGACTATCGATAGCAGTGTTTCTCTTGCCTGTGGTCATGGTTGACGCCGAGAACGCGCCGAAGGTCAATGAGAATATCGATGTTGCTGACTTCGCCATGGAGAATACCAGTGACTTGTACAGGGAGAGGCTCAATGGACTCGTCAATGACTATGTCAGTTGGTGCGTCCTCTCATGATCACATGGACTGTTAGACCATATGGTGAAACCTGACTTTGGAGCCCTATTTTTCATTTGGAACATCCTAATATATAAAACTAGCTGATCAAATCAAATCTAATCAAGCATTTATTTCAATTAAACCTTTTACAGGCACTTTAGAATTGTCAAGGTCGGTCAGTCCAAAAATTTGAAGCTATTTGCTGACCCGCGCAACGTCGTCTGCGTCACATTTTCCATTACTGTTCCGCTCCTTTTTGTCCTAGCGTGATGATATATATATATTATCCTATTACCTTCCTCAATAAATGGCCTATCTAACACTGAAAGAATTTTTCAAATCGGACCAGTAGTTCCTGAGATTAGCGCGTTCAACCAACCAAACAAACAAACAAACAAACTCTTCTGCTTTATAATATTAGTATAGATTCTTTCATAGATGTGATGAATGATTGAACAATTAACAGACAACGTACAACCGAAACTACTGGCAGTAGAAACCTGAAATTTGGCATGTACATAGTTTTCCTACGTCCCGTAGGGAAGCACTAAGAGCTGGCTTTTACCTCGCACAGAGGATAAGAATTGCAATACAACGTGGCAGTACCGCCAGTCTTTAGGGCTCACTTCCAGTCGATAGTGATGAGTACGAATTTTTTGTCGCCATATTTTTGTTAGGTGATTTTATTTTAATTTTAAGTGTGTGAATAGTTAGATCAGTATTTAAAATATGAAAATCACAACGTATTATTAATTGAAAATAAAGTGCGATTTAAAAAAAAATAAAAGTACTATTACCTAAATGCTACCTAAAGTAGACTAAGTTGAAATTGTTATAAACTTTCATGGTCACTAACATTGGAATAGGATTGCTACCATGTACCTTTTTATTTGCGAGTTTCCGATATTTCGGCACTGTTGCAAGCGCCATGATTGCAACAGGAAACTCACAAATAAAAAGGTACATGGTAGCAATCCCGATATTAACTATTCTAAGTTGAAATCTATACCAATATTATAAAGAAGTAACCATTTGTTTGTAAGTTTGTATGTAGGGGGTAATCTCAGGAACTTCTGGTCTGATTTGAAAAAATCTGTCAGTATTAAATAGCCCATGTATCGAGGTAGGATATAGGCTACATATCATCACGCTAAGACTAAAAGGAGCCGAGCATTAATGGAAAATATGACGCAGACGAAGTTGCGTGGGTCAGCTAGTTATTTATAAACTAGTATTCGCCCGCGACTTCGTACGCGCATATCCCGTTTTATCCCGTTCTCGTAATAATTTCGGGAAGTCCTACATCTTCGAAGTGTAAGGAAGCTACATGCCAAATTTCAGCTTTCGACGACCCATAGTTGTGCGTTGATCGATCAGTCAGTCAGTTTCCGCTTTTATATATATATATATTTACTATTGTCAGGCATACGATTGACCGCTATCTCACCTGAAGTTAAGCGATGATAGTAGGGTCTAAGGTAGAGCATGCTTGTCTAGAAGTAACTTATTCACTCTTGACTTAAAGACTCCCAGTTTGTAGCTATCAGGAAACACAGACTCCGGCAGGGAATTCCACTCCTTAGCTGTACGCACAATGAATGTATTCCCAAAACGTTTTGTGCGTATAGGTGGGATGTCCACCATATACCGGTGGCGCATCGCCGTACGTCTTGTGGTCCGATGGTGGAATGGACTTGGCGGAATTAAATTATGCAATTCCGTCGCACACTGCCCAAAATGTAACCGATAGAAAACCGACAGGTCAGCAACTCGGTCTATGCTCAAGACTTTGGAGATTCGATTCGACGAGCCTATCATTGCCGATGATCCTAATACATAGATAAAATGAGGAAATTAAATAAATAAATCAGCGCTTGTCATTTTATTTTACGTACCTTAATCCTTCATACGACTATAAAATTAATTCATGTAATTGTGAACCTCAGTCTACTTAAAGAATTTGAGACGGAAACAATGGCGCACTCAGAGGACAGACTAAGCGATTTTTTTAAATAAAATTGCAACAGAACAAAAATATGAAAAATCTAAAAATAATTATATACGAAATATCAAGTGGAGGAGCCAATTACACATCGAAACTATTCACAGTGATCATATGGGAAGAAAATAAAGAAGATCTACATTTTTATTTGCTAAAGTCGTGGCAACTGGGGAAGCATTCCGCAAAGATAACCCCGTAGGTGCCTTCAAAACTGAACAGTTTGCTTACGTGAAGTTGGCGAAGATCTACGCATCGCTGGAAAAAGAAAATGGATTGCCAGAGGAGCACAGACCAAGACTATGGACTTCACCAAGTTCTATGGTTTCGAACCCCCCACCCACCTGGAGATACTAGTTCTTGAAAATCTACTAGCACATGGATATGGCCCACACGACCGATTCCATTCCTACGATTGGGAGTACGCTTCTTCTGCTGTTAGAGACCAAAGATGCACGCCCTGTCCTTTGCATTTAGTCAACATTATCCAAATGAATTTGAGAAGACTATTAAAAATTGAATCGACAGAAAATAAAATGTTGGTAGTCATGATGCAGAAAACGGAAAAGATTGCGCTGGACATTGTCAAGGCTGAGAACAGAGACGCATTAAAGAAGTTTATTGATGATCAGGAGAATCCATTTATGCTGTATACTCCCGTCCGCAGTAATGTCATCGTACATGCAGACTTTAGAGGAAACAACTTACTGCATATAGTGCGAAAGGTGAGTGTACTTATTCAATTTGTTTGCATCATCATCTGCCTAGCCTTTACCCAACAGTATTGGGGTCAACTCCTAGAAAAACTAGATTCATCTAAATACCGGTATTTTGCGTGGAGCGGCTGCCTACCAGACCTCCACAACCATTAATTAGGCAGCACGGTACTTCTTGGTACGACTGGTACCGATTTTCTGGCTTCATACAATCCGTAACGACTGCCGAAGATCTACAAATGACAGCCGGAAACAACAGCTTAGCGTGTTTTTCGAGGCACGGAGGAATCTCGATGTGTTAAGAGTGTCACCCATCTACAAACCGACCTCGGCAAGCGTTGCTTAACATCGAAGATCAACCAATGCGGCTGTTATTATTTAGCTCCTCCTGAGCTTTTAGCGACTTTATTGTATCCGTGTCAAGTTGCTGCTAGGTACCTAACTTTTTTTGATAAGGCGTTCTTTGGTGTCGGTAGTTCACGCACAAAATAATAATATTATTAGCTAAGGAATACATTCAGATTTTTTTTGTAAATTGATTTGTACAGAAAATATCTCAAAAAGACGAAAAGGATTGGTCCGCACATACTCAGTAATTTTTTTTTTTTTTAATAAGCGTTTCCAAACGTCTTTTATATTGCGCACAGTAAAGGAGTGGAACTCTCGGTCTGCGTCTGTGTTTCCGAACGAAGCCTAATCTCTTCAAAGTTAGAGTGAACAGGCTCCTTCTGGATAATCTCGCTCCATCGTAGACTTTATCTCTGTCTTCTCTAACCAAGACTAGATCAAGAGCAAACCCATCACAAATTAAAAAAATAATTCTTAAATAATTACCAAAAACAAGTAAAATTCCTACGTTTTATTGACCACCAAGCTCCAGGCGTCTCGTAGTAAAAATTACTTCATTTAGGTATTATAAAATTACAGAGGTGGATAGGCATTTTCTAGGAGCCAACCTTTTTATTAAAAGCTTGCATTTAACTTGTAATACATGCATGTTTGTCCGGGTGGAATCTTGCAACTGAATTTTAAATCAGATACCATAAACCGATCGAGCTGAAATTTTTGATGTATACATGTATCGTGGATATAGATATAATCTAATAATTAGTTGCTAATTTGAGTATTGTAGTAGTGGGTAGTGGTAAATACCGTGACGTCAGTTGACAATTGTAATGGCGGCACGTGGACAGAGTCCTATTGGAGAGTGGGGACTTTGCCGAGTGCACTTTGGCCTTTGGCTCGAGACACCGACTAGGACACTCGTCCAGAACGAAACTGTCGATTGACCTATTTCAATTATATTAATAATGTTATAAATGCGAGTTCTTCTAACTCAACAGACAGATGTGTTGCTGTGGAGTTTGTTGGCCACTTCTTCTCCACAGCTAAAACACTAGGAAGTGGTAACGGGTGGGCGTTTTGGGGGACTGTCTATTTGTAAGTTTTGACGTTCAAAAGTACTAGCACTCAGCCACAGTTAATAAAGAAAGCTAAAGTATTGAGTGTTTTATTCTACAATGATCCCGATACCACCGAACCCAAACGATGATGGCGCTATCGCTCAGCCGTCGCTGACGCCTTCACGTGCTTATTTTGAATGACAATGCATGCTTAACCATGTGACGTCATTCTAAATCCAATATGGCTGATCATCCAAGATGGCAGACTAGTTATTTTTTCTGCACTACCTCAGTAGGTATATCAAATGAAAGGGCTTGCTGAGAAAAACACGAAAACTAAAAAAGCTTGTTTTAATAAAAAAAATATTGTTTAAGTATTTATTTCATTTAAATCTAATTTTATATTGTTAATTTGTGCGAACGAAGTACCTAGGTAGTGCGATATAAAATAAACAACAAAGATAAAACTTAATTAGGTTTTTCAAGGATGTAACTTTTTTTATAATATAATTTTTTTTGTATCAGCAATTTAAATACTGCCTACTTCAATTCGTGCGTGCGTGCGCTAAAATAATAATTCATTATCCTTTTATCTATATTATGTGAATACAGTTATCTGGCTCTTAGCATCGACTTACCTTATCTTACCTTATCTTGCTTAATGTATTTATAAAATAATATAATCTGCTGAGGAACCGTGACTATAGCAAAACAATGACAATAACATAATAATATCTAAGGACACTGATGCCCGTTTGGAGGGCATTATCGGTCGTCCGTTAACATTATCTGTCATAATCCCATTGTTTACAAAATGCACTGCATTTAGTGCCTAAAAGCTGTGTGGTAGGAGTCCGCTTTTAACCGACATCCCATAAAGGAAGATGTTCTCAATCGGTTGATTTTTTTATGTTTATACCTCATAACTTCGTAATTTATGAACCGATTTGAAAAAATCTTGTTTTATCTAAAATGAATATATTCTGGATTTTTATCATCCCCATTTAAATTTTACCAAAATCGGTTATTAAGTTTGGATTTTAAATCGAAATAACTGGAACGTTTACTTGGCGTTTTATTTCTTTATTGATATTTTTTTAGAAATTGGAACTAATGAGAATGATGTTGACTAACTTCAGTTTCACCTAGACCACCAGAAATTGCCTAATTTGCTTTCCTGCGATTTTGCAGTGGTGTTGTAAGATGTAGGGTACCACTAAAAAGTGAAAAAACAACCTACTTCCAAATAAATAAAAAAACACTACAAAGTAAAAAATAACTTTAACATCGGAAAAAGTTAGTTTTTTTTTGTAGTGTTTTTTATAATGTTATTTATGAACTTTTTCCTTTTTTTTTTAATTTTTGTGTGTTGAATAATACACTCAAAAATCGAAAGGGGACCTTTAGGTACCCACAGTTTCTTAAAAATTTTATTTTCAATCAAAATTAGTAATCGTCCGTCTTTCTTAGACTGTTTTTTTATATTTCTGTGTTCTTAGATCAAGCATTGCAGAAGGTGCTCCCCTGACTGTAGGCAACTCATTATATTTTGTTATTTGTATTTTGTATTTTACGCCGAAGCGAAATAGCAACATCGCATTTTGTCTTCGCGCGCATGTGTTCTGTGCCATTGAGTCCCCGCGCCATTTTTTTGGTTTCGCGCGCATTTTATACTGACCGTTGAGCCCACGCGCCACCGTGCGGGCGGGCTGTCCGGGTAGTCGCCCCAAAAAACGAGTAGCGAGAGGATGTATTCTGTAACGCTCCGGCGTTCCCGCCAATTCTGTGTTAATTTCTATTATTTCCTAATGTGAGTGATTTGAGTTGTGTAAACGATTAATATACGCCTTTTACTAAGTGACTGCGTCTCATTGTGAGAAAAATCCCGCCCTAAATAAAATTGGTCCTTCGAGCCGGATCACAATGAATGACAACGTTACTGGCGTCGTGACACGGAGCAGAGCCCATGCTGAGGCTGAGCAACGACCCGGTGCGGAAACCACGTGTGTCACTACGGCTCCGCGTAGTGAAGTTGTTGCCACGTCGACCGGGTCGCGATCAAGCCGCCTCAGCCGCGAAGCGCATCGCCTCCGTGCTGAGTACAAGGCCGAAGAAGAAATCGCCAAGTTAAAAGAACGACTCATAAAGAAAAAAATTGCGTTACAAATCGCGGAAATTGAAGATGAAGAGGCCGAAAATTGCGCAATGAGTGTTTACAGTGGTCCTAATAACGTGGATGAGTGCTTAAGCACACGGCAAGGCCCATGCGAACACGTGGAAAAGCCGCCAGCGCACCACGCGCCGGCCGGCACGTGTCCGAACCCGACCGAAGGCCTAGCTCGAGAACAGGAGCGCGCGCGCGGCGTCGCGCATGCGCTGAACACCGTTCGTGAGACGTTCGCGCCTGCGGCGGCGTCCTCCCCGACCGGCGACGGGCAGCTTGCGCCGGGCGCTCTGGCCCCGGCCGCCGGCACCGTCGCTGCTTCTGACATCATGCATTTAGCCGATGTTATTATAACGAACATGTCGAAACGACCTCGACAAAATTATGATCTCCCCGTGTTTGATGGTAGCCCAGCGGACTGGCTGGCATATCGACGTACCTACGATGCTACCGCGGCCACTTATAGCATGTTCGAGAACACCGTACGACTGCAAGCATCATTGCGAGGCGCGGCAAAGTGCGCCGTTGAAGATCTGCTGCGTACCGGGTCTGATCCAATAGATGTGATAAATGCCTTAGAGGAGGAGTTTGGTCACCCCACCTTGCTACTAGTACTGCGGTGAACAAAACAAGATGCCCCGTGTGTCTGAAAGTGCCGTCGAATTACGAAATATGACTTTCGTCGTTCGAAATTGTGTGTACATTTTAAAAAACCTAAGAGCGGAGAGCTACATAAATAACCCCCAATTGACACACGAAATTCTTAGCAAATTAACCAACATTCAACGATCGCAGTATGGCGAGTTTGTTATGAAAAGGAACACCGACAGCAAGGAAGATCTTCGCATAACGCCAAATGTAAACATATTCCTCGAGTTTCTGAGTCATTTATCACGGGCATCAGCTTATTACCTACCGTTGAGCATGAACATAGTCGTAACCGGACCAACGCTACTGCCAACCCCGAGTACACCTCACCAGCGAGGAAGCTACGTCATCGTCGCCGAGTACGTCGTCATCAAGTGAGTGCGCGTTGTGTCGTAGTGTGGTTCATCGATTACCCGAGTGCGATAAATTCATATCAAAAAGTGAGCCAGAAAAGTGGAACTTTGTAAAAGACAATAAGCTTTGTTTTAAATGTTTAGTGCAAAGCCATTCTCGTTATCGCTGCCGCGCAAAACGATGTGATAAGTGCCGTGCTCCGCATCACACAGTTCTACACTACGAGAAGCCGAGAGCCCCGGGCGCCGGCGATGCCGCCGGTGGCACTCCCACGCCTACCACGACTCAGGCGGCCTATGTACAGCCACTGGCGCCGTCGGTGGCCTCGCCGTCGGCCGAGTCTGTAACGAGTATGGGTGAGCCAACTAAGTCATTATTAAAAATTATGCCTATTAGGATAATTGTAAACCAAATTGAACTCAGTCTATATGCTTTGCTAGATGATGGGGCCACAGTGTCGTTAGTAGATTCTAGTGTGTGTAATTTCAGTGGACCATCATCCCCTTTAAGAATTGTAAGTGCACGCGGTCTTGTTATGACAGATAACAACTCCTGTAAGGTGACGGCGCTAAGTCCCCTTTCCTCCGGACAGCGAAAGCATATAGACGTGTTGACCTGTAGAATTGTTTAAAAAAAAAAAAACCATATTTAAAAATCCTTTCTTTCGACAAATAAAATCAAAATTTAAAATCAGTGAAGTACCAGGCTCACAGAACATAGAAGCGGCTAACGTGCAAACGAGGAGTCGTTGCAAGAGCAAGACAACAACAATTGCCAAGGAAGTTGCCGAGCTACGCAAGCAGCGCGTTCGCTAACCGCGTCGTCGCCTGCCTTGTCGTCATCAGCGCGTCATAGTTTACGCTTGCCGCAATTTCATGAGCGGAGCGTTTAGGCGGACTGCGGTTGGTTAAAGTTATTTTTCGATCGTCTGAATAACTACTCGAACTTGGAAAAGCTTAGCTTAGCTTAGCTGATATTATTGCCGTGCCGTTGTTATGCCGCTGAAAAGGACCCCCCCATCCACAACACAAGGTAAAATGGTATCTGATACAAACCAAAGTTCAGCACCGGTCACCGATACAGACAATGAGACTACCAGTAACATCACCAGCCGACCTCGACCTCGAAAGCGACAATATGATGATGAAGTAACTGTTGCTATGGCGGAAATGAAGAAATCTCTCGAGACTTTTAAACTCCAACAAAACACAATATTGGAAAGCATTAATGGAATTAAGAAGCAAAATAGCGAAATGATTAAATCTATGGAGCTTATATCTGCACAGTATGATGATATGAAAAATAAACTTATCAGTATGGAAACTGAGAGGAAAACTCACCTGGCATATATACAAACGCTAGAGACAAAGGTAGAGAACCTCGAAAGATCCCAAAGACAGTCTTCTATTGAGATTAGAAACGTTCCTGTTCAAAAAAATGAAACAAAGGACCACCTGCTTCAGTTAGTTCAAAAAGTTGGATTAGCTACCAAAAATTGTGTCAATGAGACTCATATTCGAGATGTTTTTCGAACGAACGCTGATAAAAAAGGCAGTAGATCTATCATAGTGGATTTTTCTTCAGTCATAATGAAAGAAAAGATCTTAACGGCGGTGAAAACACACAATCGCTCAAACCGCGACAATAAATTGAACACCACCCATTTGCAACTTGGATGCCAGTCTCAGCCTATTTATATTGTAGAATGCCTTACCGATAAAGCAAAAAAATTATTCTACCAAGCTCGTGACTTCAGTAAAAAAAACCAGTACGATTTTTGCTGGACAGCTCATGGAAAGGTCTTTCTTCGCCAGAAGATTGGTGCGGCGTCTCATCGGATTGATAGTGAAATTGATATCGACAAGCTGCAACCTCAAAAGGAGAAGTGACTGGGATATATTGTATGGCTCTTATGTTTTTCTTACATGCCTTTAGTTTTTAATAACACTTCTTATTTTATTATTGTGTCTAAAACAAAAATCTGCTACTCGTTATCACACACACTCATACATACATACATACCAATAACACTGTTTGAAATTACCTCTGCTACACTTATTACACCTATTTTGCGTTTTTTCCTAATTTGTCTACTTGTGAAAAATATACACATGCGTTACATTCAGATAAGCCTTGTTGAAACTAACCGTAAAAATGTTGTTTTTGGATGAAATGATGATTGACATCGATCTAGCACAAGTATCGGAGTCTATGATCTGTTCTCCCGAATCTTTAAATGATAATATTAATATATCTCGGTCAGCCTTAACCGTAATGCATTCTAACATCCGTAGTGTGGGTTGTAACTTTGACGCTCTTATTATCCTACTGGACAGAATATCTATCCAGTGTGATGTTCTTGTGCTGACAGAATGTTGGCTAAGTAAAAATACACTTACGCCAGAAATTCCCGGGTACGTCTCATATGCTTCAGACTTCACTAATCAGAATGACGGAGTAATTATTTATGTTAAGTCCGAGATAAAACATTGCATAAAACAGCCGTCATTCACGGGTGCTAATTGCCTTATCCTGCAATACGAATCCGAATATGCTATTGTTGCTCTGTATCGCTCACCGTCCCATCGTAACATAACATCGTTTTGTAATAGCCTTGATCTGTGCCTGGAATCACTCAAGTCAGTAAAGTCAGTAGTTCTGATTGGGGACTTTAATATTAACATCTCTCCAAACAATACTGACTCTAATTCTAGCGTGTACTTAGATCTGTTAGCATATCATGGCTTTCTACCAGCACACACTCTTCCCACGCGTAATGATAGTTGTATTGATCATGTCATATTGAGATCAAATAAACGCGCAGCCACTTATGTATTAAATTCATTTATAACTGACCATGCACCTCTGGTTTGTTGTTTGGACTGCAAAATAAAAAGAAATACCACTAATACCACATTCCTAAAGATTAATTATCCGGCTCTAATTCTACACCTTTCTGATTTGGATTTTGGTTCTGTATTTAATGCTACAGATGCTAATGCTTCAGCTAATAATCTAACTCAAATACTATCTGAAGCTGTAGCTTTGCACTCCAATCAAATAAAAATTCCTCATCGCAAACGCACTATTAAACCGTGGATGACTCCAGGCCTGGTACGGTGTATCAGGCATAGGGACAGACTCCAACTAAAGGCTAATCTTGATGCACAAAACGCTATACTCCAGATCACTTACACTAGGTATCGTAACTTTTGCAACAATCTTTTAAAAAAAATTAAGATTGCTTATGAAAAATCGGAATTCCACAAGAACAAAAAGAATCCAAAGGCTATGTGGAACACCATTAATCAAATCAGTAACCTCAAACAAAGTACTCCCCCTCCCAGAGAATTACTTAATCTGACTCAAGATCCATATGAATCCCTAAATTTAGTTAACGGTTACTTTGCTCGAATCGGTGCTTCACTTGCTGAGACGATAGTAAATGGACAGGGTGTAAACCAGGCATTCTCGTCAACTAACTATACTACATCTCCTCAGTCATCGAGAGATTCCATGGCGTTATTTCCTGCTGATTGCAGTGAGGTTGAAAGGATTGTAATTAATTTAAAAAATCATTCTGCAACTGGTATTGATGGTATACCAACGCTGTTAGTAAAGAGTGCTATGAAGATTTTGATTCCCCCACTTACATATATGTGTAACCTGTGTCTCACCACGGGCGTCTTTCCGGATGTCCTAAAGAGAGCACTGGTGCACCCTATTTACAAGAATGGAGACCGAGACAGTGTCGGAAACTATAGGCCGATATCCGTGTTGCCTGTTATTTCCAAAGTTTTAGAAAAGCTTCTAAATTCTAGACTCGTTAGTTTTCTTCAGCAAAACAACATCATTTCACATAATCAATTCGGGTTTGTTAAAGGGAAATCTACTGAAGATGCAACTTTGCTTCTTACAGAAACTATCGCTAAAAATCTTGACAGTAATAAAAAAGTTATTGGGATCTTTCTAGACCTTTCAAAGGCCTTCGACACTGTCTCTGTACCATTACTGCTTGCTAAAAGGGAATCAATTGGTATACGTGGAATTGTTTTAGATATCTTTAAATCTTACCTCTCAAATCGGACTCAGTGTGTTAGACTGGGGATACACACTAGTTCAGTGGCTACTCTTTCTTATGGTGTTCCTCAAGGCAGTGTCTTAGGGCCTACACTTTTTCTTCTGTATATTAACAGCTTGTGCACAATACAACTGCCTAACTGCAACATTGTGACGTATGCTGATGACACCGCTTTAATCGTACATGGATCTGATTGGAAAGAGGCTCAGAACTGTTCGGAACATGCACTAAGGGTGATAATGTCATGGCTCAATGATAACCTCTTAACCCTAAACGTAGACAAGACTAAATATATTACTTTTTCACATCGTTCTCATACGCAGCCATCAACAGAATTCGAAGTTGGAGCACATTCATGTGATCTGCTCAGTAACTGTACTTGTCCTAGGCTTACCCGTACTTCTAATATAAAGTATCTGGGTCTCACTATTGACAGCTTACTGAATTGGTCACCTCATATTGCTCAGACTACTGCCAGAATTAGAAAATTAATTCCTGTTTTCAGAAGGCTGAGGAACTCTGCTGATCTTGAAACCCTGTTGTGTGTTTATTATGCCCTTGTCCAGACCTTATCTCACTATTGCATTGTTGTTTGGGGTGGTATTGGCAAAACTGCCCTACTTCCCCTCGAGCGAGCCCAAAGGGCTATCCTAAAGGTGATGCTAGGTAAACCTCGAAGATATAGCACAGATCTATTGTATAATGACTGTTTGGTACTTTCGATCAGGAAGCTCTTTGTGTTGTCTACTATTCTTCGTAAGCATAAAAGTATTACATATACACCGATCTCTAAGCGCAATAGAACAACAGTTTGTTCTATGGCTCCTTTTCGTACAACTATCGCAAGACACCAGTACTATACTATAAGTAATAAATTGTATAACATTGCAAACCGAGCCAATAACATTTATGAACTTCCTACCAACAAGTGCAAAGAAAAGATACGAAGTTGGCTATTGCAACTAAATTATACACAAATGGAGGAAATTTTATACAGTTAATTCTTTTCACTTACACCACACATCAATTTACTCATCCTCGCAGAGACAACACATACATATACACCGAGTCATATTCACCCACACACACACACACACACACACACACCCTCACACCATCCAAAAATGATAACGTACCAATACAATAAAATTGTCTATTATATATTTTACTAAGTTTAAGTACCCACATTTTATATTACTAAGTTTTTACTTTTTGTTTGTTGTTAGTACCTACTTATAAACTAATGTACAGAGTGGAAGGCGCTGACGACTGTGACACAGTTCATACTACTACGGTCGTCGACGTATTCTCTTGTTTACATAATCACCCATTGTTGTTATTATATTTTACACGTACACTAAGAGATATTTGTAATACTTAGTTATTCAAATTTTAATAAACTAAACTAAACTAATAATTCGTGGCCCCAACGGCGTATGTCATGATATCGCGTTACGAACGAGAATTTGCCTACCCAATCTGTGCCTGCCAGAGTTTTGAATAAAAACAAACATTTGCGAGAGTTAGATTTATGTCAGATGTCGTACGCGATGGTTTTAATCGGACAAGACAATTGGAAATTAATCGTAAATGAGGAACTACGACAGGGAAAATCCGGGCAACCCGTAGCGTCCCTCACAAAGTTAGGGTGGGTTATTCACGGACCTGTAACTGTAGGAATCGATGATAAGTCTGATAGTGAGTCAGTAAATCTAACCTTCGATAGTTTAGATGATTTAAATGACCTAGTGAAACAGCAATTTTTGCTTGAGTCCATCGGTATCACAGAAGTGTCACGCAAAAATGTCGAGACTGAACGCGCTTGTAAAATCCTAGATAGCACTAGTCGCCGTATCGACGGAGGCTGGGAGGTAGGATTGCTTTGGTCACGTGATGCTGTACATTTACCTGACAACTACAATTACGCTTTCAAACGATTACGTGACAGAGTGTAAGATGGATAAGAACCCAGATTATGCTGAAGCGTATTCACGTCAAATCGAACGCTTAATAACACAAAAGTATGCTAGGCTATTGGATACTCCGCTGAGCGTTAATCCGGTATGGCACCTACCGCACTTTGGGGTCATTAACCCTAATAAACCAAATAAACTTAGGTTAGTTTACGATGCCGCGGCTAAATATAAGGGTGCGTGTTTAAATGATTATTTGCTTACAGGGCCGGACTTATTAAATGTTTTAATAGGCGTATTGTTTAAGTTCCGATGTGGTCGAATACAGCGGACATGGCCGACATGTTTTTACGTATTAGAATTAGGAGAGAAGATCAGGGCGCGCAGCTCTTTTTATGGAGAGGCCGAGACAGAGAACGCGACCCTGATACATACGTAATGAATTCTATGATTTTCGGGGCTAAGTCATCGCCTGCCTCAGCCATACATGTATTGAATAAAAATGCTAATGAGTTCCAAGATTCATATCCTGAGGCGGTTAAGGCGATCCATGAAAACCATTATAAGGATGATTATTTGGACAGTGTAAATTCAATAGATAACGCGCGTCAGCTGATCAAAGATGTTTCCATGATACACTCCTCTGGTGGTTTCTCAATCAGGGGGTGGGTGACCAATTCACCTGAACTTCGAAAAGAGTTGCCAGCTGTCGTGCCTAGTACTGTAAATTTTGACAAGTCTCCATATAATGGTGAACGGACCTTAGGTATGATATGGATGCCGGAAACAGACGAGTTAGCGTTTGACTTATCGTTCAAAAAAGTGTCGCTTGACTTAGTTGAGGGCAGAGTTATTCCTACCAAACGACAGTTTTTGAGGTTTATTATGAGTATCTTTGACCCCTTAGGCTTACTTTATCCTTATACGATAAAGTCTAAAATCTTGTTACAGAAAGTATGGAAATCTGGTATAGGTTGGGACGATCAGTTGATGGAGGCCGAGTTTAATGTATAAGAAAAGTGGCTGATAGATATAAAACAGCTGAGTAGTATGCGTGTGCCACGTTGGTACAAGCTTGACCCCTCAACTGTCGTTTTTGGTGATGCAGGCGAGTCGGCTTATGCTGCAGTCGCTTATTTAGTTGGTAGGGATGACTTTGGCGTACCTACCGTCTCGCTCGTTATTGGTAAAGCTCGCGTCACTCCGTTGAAGGTTATATCCGTGCCGCGCCTTGAACTGCAGGCAGCTGTGCTGGCGTGTAGGTTAGCTTGCATCGTTGTTAAAGAGCAGGGCTTAACAATAACACGAAAGTACTTGTGGTCTGATTCAAAAACTGTCTTGAAATGGGTGCATTCGGATCCTCGCGATTACCAAAAGTTTGTATCACATCGGCTGGCCGAGATCGACCGGAAGTCCAGCCCAAGTGAGTGGCGTTGGGTTCCATCTGCAGAAAACCCTGCTGATGAAGCCACTAAGTTGCAATGGCCCACAAATTGTAAATTGTGGTTTACAGGTCCCTCTTTTTTGTACCAGGACAAAGACCAGTGGCCAGTCAACGAGTTTGAAGATGTAGGTAATAATATTGATTTGTAGCGTCTTGAGAAGGTTCATCTTGTAAAACAGTATGTACCGCTATGTCGATAGGTTCTCTAGTTGGACACGGGCTTTAAGATCTACGGGTCGAGTTCTTGCCTTTGTTAGTATGTGTCGCAAGAACCAGGTTGAGAAGTTAACAGCTAGTAATATTCGTGAAGCTGAGAATATTTTATTAAAACAATCACAGCTTGAGACCTTTTCCAAGGAATTGGAACGATTGAAACCAAAAAGTGCATTACATGCGGAAAGTAGAATTCGAGATTTAGACCCATTTTTATATGAAGGTGATGGATTGCTTCGCGTCAGAGGGCGCCTGAGTGCTGCACCAGAATTAATGTTTGAGGAAAAGTATCCAATTATTTTAGATGTTCAAAGTTACACCGCGCGGCTCATTGCCCTCGAATATCACAAGCGCGCTCACCATGCCAATACTGAAACTGTCATTAACAGTATTAGGGAAAAATACTGGATTACTCGATTGCGACGTACAGTCAAATCAGCCGTATCCAAGTGTCAGTCATGTTTGGTGCGTCATGCTTGTCCTTCCACGCCTAAGATGGGAGACCTACCTGCCGCGAGACTTGTAAACACACGGAGAGCCTTTGTACATTGTGGCGTTGATTACTTTGGTCCAATGGAAGTTTCGATAGGAAGACGTCGTGAAAAAAGATGGGGCGTTATTTTCACGTGCTTAGTCACTCGCGGCGTCCATATTGAGCTCGCATGTTCACTTTCAGCTGACTCCGCCATAATGGCAATCCGGCGTTTGATAGCTCGCCGTGGCCAGCCGACAATTATGTTTAGTGATAGAGGCACAAACTTTGTAGGTGCTGACGCAGAGATGAAAGCCGCTGTTCAGGTGATGGAGAACAAAATTCACGATTTCGTCATTACCAAGGGCATTTCTTGGGAGTTTAACCCTCCAGCAGCGCCGCACATGGGTGGATGTTGGGAGCGCCTCATCCGCTCAATAAAAACCGCACTTAAAGTGACATTGTCGGCACGAGCGCTGAAAGAGGAATTGTTGACTACTTTGATGGCTGAGGTAGAGATGACTCTTAACAGTAGGCCAATAACCTTCGTGGGCACGGACCCCGATGGGCCCATTGCGTTGACCCCAAATCATTTATTGATAGGCACAGCTACCGGTGCATCTACGTTAGGTTTTTTTGACGCGTCGGATTTAACTAATAGGAAAGCTTGGGTAAAAGCTCAAACTCTGGCAGACATGTTTTGGCGACGGTGGCTAAAAGAAGTATGTCCCCACTCTTCAAAAGCGTCAAAAATGGCAACATGAAGTGACGCCCGTTAAAGTGGGAGACATGGTGCTGATTCTGGAAGAGAACCAGCCTCGTAATGCATGGCCTAAGGGCGTGATTAGCGCGGTCCACCCAGGCCGCGACGGTCATATTAGAGTAGTGACTGTAAAAACCTGTTGGGGTTTTATGAAGCGACCGGTAGTAAAGGTCGTTGTGTTGCCTACTGACGAGTTTGTTCAGGAACAAGGGGGTGGAATGTAGGCAACTCATTATATTTCGTTATTTGTATTTTGTATTTTACGCCGAAGCGAAATAGCAACATCGCATTTTGTCTTCGCGCGCATGTGTTCTGTGCCATTGAGTCCCCGCGCCATTTTTTTGGTTTCGCGCGCATTTTATACTGACCGTTGAGCCCACGCGCCGCCATGCGGGCGGGCTGTCCGGGTAGTCGCCCCAAAAAACGACTAGCGAGAGGATGTATTCTGTAACGCTCCGGCGTTCCCGCCAATTCTGTGTTAATTTCTATTATTTCCTAATTTGAGTTGTGTAAACGATTAATATACGCCTTTTACTAAGTGACTGCGTCTCATTGTGAGAAAAATCCCGCCCTAAATAAAACTGACCCTTAGCGCGACCGCTCCGTTCGCCCTATGGATGGGCCGGTCCTGCATATGCCAATAACTTTACATTCCGTTTAAGGAGTACGCTGCTTCAGCAATTGCAAACTTGGAGAAAATTCTCGCATTATTGTTATTCAGTAAGTTACTGCAACAATTTCAAAAGGCTTTCGCAGCCTTGTTTATAAAAATACTCTATTCCGAGCATAATCAGAAGTTACACTCGAACTTGTTAATCTCTGACTAGCAGCGTATTAACTCAGTCATAACTCTAGTATTAATAAACATGGAGTAACCTCGGATTAACAAAACATTCCTTACACCAGGATTAACGCGTTCGTTATGGCAACTCACTTAGTTTAAAAGTAAAAAGAAATGAGTATTGAATGAACTTATGACATAATAGTGACAGTGACAGTCGTGACAGATACTTACTATTTTGAAAGTTACAACTCGCGCGCGATTATTTTCGGTGGCAGAACACAAAAAAGTTAGAATTGTTCATATCGGGATTGCTACCATGTACCTTTTTATTTGCGAGTTTCCGATATTTCGGCACTGTTGCAAGCGCCATGATCACGTAGTAACTAGTAACTTAAGATATTGCGGGTGGGATGTTATTGGCAGACATATCGGTCTACCCTCTTTCGTAGTCTTTTATTACGACCATCTCCGGTACCACTCTGTCCACAAACTCACTAAAAAAAAAAACACTTTTTTTAATGTTAGTGACCATGAAAGTTTTAAAATAATATATCACAAAAAAGTTTTAGCAGTATCGGAGATATTATCTTATTTTAATAAATTAACTCTCGACTTTAAAATGAACCAAAAACGTATTCGCTCTCTTAACGGAGAGGTTGTTGAGGGTTGAAGAAAAAAAGGTAAGTAATGTCGATAGTGATAAGCGTGGTATTTTTTAATTGTAATGGTGCTGTAGTGTTTATTTAAAATAATGTCCTTTATTATTACAGAAATTATTTCGCTCCGTTCTTAAAGAATGCCTAGATACGAATACAAACAAGATAAAAATTAAAGCCTGGGAGGAAGTTCACAAAAAGTAAGATATTTTTCTGTAAGTATATTTTAAGATGTAAGTACCTAGGTTTGCCTGCGATTTCGACCTTATTAATCTTCTGTGTGTTTTTTACATGATATGATTTATATTTCTACTAAATTTGAATGAAAATGATGAAAGTATGTATGTATTTACCAACATAATTTCATCTTCTGTACTAGGTTTAATGAGTAAATAGCCGACATCGACAACTAAGCCAGCTGAAAATTCAATGGAAAACAATGAAAGTAAATGCTAAGAAAACATACAGCACCTTCCAAAATGAGATAAATAGAACAGGCGGTGGAGCTAGACCAACAACTCCTAGTGATGCAGTAATTGAAATAAAAGATTTATTGAATCCTGCAGAACTATTGAGAGATCACAATATGTATGACTCGGATGGGATAGGCTTGTGTCCTGAAAAAATCTAATTAGTCCGTCAGTTAGATTATCAAAAAATATTTGACCCGTGTTTTTTCTTTTGATACGGGAACCAAAATTGACGAAGTTACGACGCTTTTAAAATTCTCAATACGTCACACCTTCGCATAAGTTTTAGTGAGTCGTGACGTCACGAGCCCCCACTCCCGAGTTCTGATGCGTTTTATCTTTATCAATATTCATTGATTTACAAAAACAAAAAATACGGGTCCATTATTTTTCAATTCTCTAACTGACGGACTAAATAGTTTTGTAATTTGAGGATGATGTAATCTAGCCTATTGTGATTATATTTATTATTCTTTAATTTTTTTTCCCAAATTTTTACTAGTATTCTGCTCATAACTTTAAAGAGAAGTCCATTATTTATTGCTACGTGGTTTAATTAAGTAAACGTTTATTCATATGTTTTCATCAATATAAGCCAAGTTCTTCAGAAAATAAAGTTGTTTTGGCAACTATGAGCAAAACATGTGCCATCACATTATAGGTCAGTAGGTAGGTTAAAACTGTATGGCAATAATAAATAATAATATTCTTGAAAATGTGCCTGCTTTTGTAACCCTTTTTATTACAGGATTCAAAGCCAGAAATATATGGTGAATGCTTCAGGAAATAATAATATTATTGATCTAGAAGATCAGCAGATAGATGTAAGTATCTATTAAAAATATCCACTTTATAGCAAAAAGCATTACATCCAGAATATTATATACATAGATTCACATCTGTTTCCTCATTTCCTGGAGGGATAGGCAGAGATGGACTCTTGACCTAACCTTTTATCAGAACGTCCTCTTATTGTTCTCAGAATGTTTTGAACTGAACACATCTCACTCAAAAATACTAATAAATAAACTTTATTGCTTTTTTTTAGAATGATTTCATAAAAACAATTGAAGATGTTGATGCACAAGCGAATGTTCGGGATATAACTCCATTAGTGGGGAGCCACCAATAAAATTATACTCATGGTATGTCTATGAAATTTATGATGTACTTCCATTTACAACATTTTATACAATATTACAGATTTCTCAAGATAATACAATGGTGGACACTCCAATGAAAGAAAATAAGGACAGAATTCAAGCAAAGATAAATGGTATACTAGGCGTTATACCATTTATCTTTGCTTTGATAATCTACATATCGTCGTAGAGTGACGACACGGACGTCGGTAACAGCTGACTAGCTAGCTATACTTACGAGTTTTAAAATATAAACACATAGATTTTGAACAGATATTTATTGATAAAGAACTTGATCTTGATACAATAATCCACATATAGTGTAGTACAGTGCCAGTGATACTTAAAACAATATTAAATAACTAAAAACTAAACCAAAATAAAATCAGTGCTTACCGCCTACCCGAAACTAAATAGAAATAAAAACTAAGTGCTAAAAAACAAAAAAATCTAGTAGTGCAGCGGTGTACAGTGCGGTCGCGTTGTGTTTTAAATCAAGCTCACTGAAAAGTACAGGACCTAAGATAACAGTTATTCATTCAACAAGTACGTGTCATTAACGCCATCTGTGATTACTTGGTGGTACTAATCTCTGTTTACACACAGAAGCATTCGACTGTCAATCTAAATAAACCTATTACGAGCGTAATTCACAAAAAACCTTGTCCACGAATATGGCGAAGTGTGGTGGCTGCGGTCAATTTATGCCCAGGGCTGAGTGTGTTCGCTGCACTAGGTGCCCGGGATCGTATCATCCTACTTGCATTGGCATGACGTCAACAAAGGTTTAGTCTAATTGGTTGTGCCCTGATTGTAAGGCGAAGATTCCGAGGAAGGATAACTCGGCCACGCCAGTCAAGGGTCTATCAGACGGCGTCATAGTAAACAGCCAGTCGAATACCCTTCAGCCTTCTTCAAAGACTCAGTCTCCAGCAGTAAACCAGAGTGCAGTGGCTGAGCAAGCAGCTGAAGATCCAGTAATCAACCAGCCTATTCAGCTCACCTCCCAGATGGCGACAGGCACTGGTGAGCTCAACGTAGCATATGAGATTCGCTGCTTTCGTGATGAGCTTGGTGCTATGAGAGCGGAGTTGCGAGAGTTTCGTGACGAGATGGCGAGCTTAAAAGCTGATGTCGGGCTATGCAGGGAACGTGTGAGTGTGGTAGAGGACAAGGTCTCCCATCTCGAGAGACGTTTTGAGGAAAAGGAGCCATCATCTTCTGACCACCTTGAGGAGACCATAGCGGAGCTGAAATTGCAGCTGAATGAACGCGATCAAGATTTCCTGCTCAATGACGTCATAATAACAGGTATCCCGGAAACTAAAGATGAGAGCCCATTGCACTTGGTGCATTTGGTCTCTTCAAAGCTTGGAATTAGCATTGACGAACGTGAAATAGTGAACGCTGAGCGTATTGGCATGGTGCGCCGCAACTTCGTGACGGGCAGTGCGGACATTGACACGATAATGATATTGTTTAATGACTTTTTAATCGCAAGTGTGCTTTTTTTGACATTGTTTAGAAATTTTCATGAAGTTACTATTTGCTACCCCATTAAACGGCAGTGTTTTATGTTGATTGGTAACAAAAATCCACTGTAATGAGCGCAAAGTATTTTAAAGTTGGATTGCTCAACCCTGGCTCATTAGGCACTAACCATGATGATTTTATCGCTGCAATGGAGCATCATATGTCAGTATAATGGCAATAAATGAGACCTGGCTTAGGACGGGTGAAGAGGGGCGCGCGCCCGTCGTGCCCGGCTACCGGTTACGGCACGTGCCGCGGCCGGTGAGCGTGCGCGGCGGCCGCGGCGGGGGCGTTGGGTTTTACGTGAAGCGCGGAATAAAGGTGCGTACCCATGCGCACCCGGTTGACCCCCTCCATGAGGTAGTTGAGCAAATGTGGCTAGTTCTGAACACAAATGGTGTCAAAATCGCTGTCGGCACTGCGTATAGACCACCATGGATAGATGTCGACTTATTTCTGGACGCGCTTACCTGTTCAGTAAATTCAATAACTTCATGCACGCACACTATTCTCTTGGGCGATTTTAATATTAATTGTTTGAATAAAACAGACACTAAAACGAATAAGCTGAATATATTTCTTCAAAGTCTCGACCTGAATCAGCTAGTGCAATCTGCAACACATTTTACTTCCACCAGCGAGACTCTTATAGACCTAGTGTGCACTGATGCGAAGGCGCGTGACATTGAGGTGGACTGGATTAGTGCACTTGGTGCGCATGCTTTTATTACTGCTGTTTTTCTTTAAAAAAAGGAAAAAATTCCGCAAATTGCTGTAATTTGTAGAAATTTGAAAAACATATCACTAGAAAAGTTTAGGGAGGATCTGGTCTCAGTGGATTGGCTTGCAACAGCTGCGTCAGGAGACGTAAATAGTATGGTGGATCGACTTAACTATAATATCACTACGCTTTTTGATAAATACGCCCCACGTAAGATAAAAATTGTTAAAGAAAGTTCATATCCATGGATAACAGATAACATCAAGTATATGATGCGCCTGCGCAATCAGGCAAACATTAGCTGTAGAAACTCTGTCTCAGAGAGCAAAATAATATATTATAGGGAGCTTAAAAGTTTAGTTAATAGGTCCTTAAATTTTGAAAAGGTGGCTTATTTTAAACATAATATTAATAATAAAATACACCATCCCAAAATGCTTTGGAAAAATCTAAAGTCAACCTTACTACCTTTTAAAAGTGAGACTGAATTACCCTCCCATCTTAACGACCCTGATAAGATAAATTCGCACTTCTTAAATGTTCCCGGCGATAGTGTGGCACCAGCATCTTGTTTGACATTCTATGAGTCGAATAAATTTAATGAGGGTTTTTTTTCTATTAGTACTGTAGATCAATCAGAAATTATGAAATTTTTATCAAAATGTAAATCAAATGCAGAAGGTTTTGACCACATTACGCTTGACATGTTTTATATGACCATCCCACAAACCTTAGATATCTTGACTGCAATTATCAACTGCTCAATCTCTACATCGACCTTTCCTGACTTGTGGAAAATTGCAGTTGTGCGTCCTATACCTAAAATTATAAATCCAAGCACTATAAAGGACTTACGGCCCATAAGCATTCTACCCTTTTTGTCAAAAGTGCTAGAAAAAGTAGTAAATGCCCAATTATCTGCATACCTTGAGCGAAATAACATCCTACCGGAGGCGCAATCAGGTTTCAGGAAGGGTCGTAGCACTGCAACGGCTCTGTTAGATGTTACAGACAATATATTATCGGCTCAAGATGAAGGATGTTGTACCTTATTAGTTTTACTAGATTTTTCACGGGCATTTGATTCTATTAATTTGTCTCTTTTGCTATCCAAGATGACGTATTACGGTTTTGACGCACCTGCGGTTGCTTGGTTCAACAGCTATCTTAGTAATCGTAAACAGCTGGTTGAAATTCAGGGTGCCAATGGATCCAGGAATATTTCATCTGTCTCCAGTGGTAAAGGGTGTTCCACAGGGATCTATACTAGGTCCTCCTTTATTTATTTTATATACTGCAGATATTATAAATGTTATAAAAAATTCTAAATTTCACATTTATGCAGACGATATTCAACTTTATCTTAGTTTTAAGCCTGAAGACTATGAAGCCGCAGTCAAGCTATTAAATGAGGACCTGGAAAGGATCGTGGACTGGTCCAGGCTAAACTACCTATTACTCAACCCTGCCAAAACTAAATTTATGCTTTTCGGGTCAAAGGGTCAATTAAATAAAATAAATCCAAATCTTGCAAATGTAGTTGTGATGGGCCAACGTATTGATCGTGTTGATGAAGCAAGAAATCTGGGTTTGATAATGGACCAAGAATTACGGTTTGAATCCCATATTTCTAACTGTGTAAGAAACTGCTTGACGACACGGTTGGCGCAGTGGTTGAGCGATTGACTGCTGCGCAGCATGTCGCGGGTTCGATTCCCGCACGGAACAAATATTTGTACGACCTACAAGTATTTGTTCCGAGTCTGGGTGTTTTTCTATCTATAATAATATGTATGTATTTACAAAAAAAAAAAAAAAATGTATATAAGTAAGTTTATCAGCCATTTCGTTACCATAACACAAGCATTAAGTTGCTTAGCTTGGGACTATATGGCGTTGTGTGAAATGTCCAAGGATATTATATTATTATATTTATATTATTGCTTTTACCGTCTGAAAATTTTGTATAAAATGCGCCCATTTTTAAGCGAAGACCTGCGTGTACAGCTAGTAGAAAGTCTGGTTCTATCCAAGTTAAATTATGTTGATACGGTCATAGGGCCTAGACTTCTGGCACGTACCGAACGCCTTATCCAAAGGGTTCAAAATGCTTGCGTGCGGTTTTGCTTCAACGTACCACCAAGGAGCCACATTACGCCGTTTATAAACAAACAAAACACTCTAAAAATGAAATCACGTCGGAAGTTGCACTTGGCCTGTCTTCGATTCGGCGTCATCAAGTATAAATGTCCTTCATACCTATATTCGAAGCTTGCCTGGGTAAATAGTCACCGTCAGCGCATGGCCAGGCGTTGTGCTCAGCAGCTGGCTACCCCGCATCACCGTACTGCAGCCTTCCGAGGAAGTTTTCGTTACGCGGCCTCCAAATGTTGGAATAACATTCCTCCACCAATTAGGGACCTTCAAAACATTAGTTTATTTAAAAATAGACTAAGACATTTATTTTATATGCACAAATCCAATTTAATGACATTAACATTGATAAATCGTTTATTTAATCGTATTATTTAATTCAATAAATTATTTTTAATCTAATCATAATAAGTAATCTAAAAATGTATGTTCAATAATTATATTTCCATTGTTTTTATTGTATTTAAAATCTCTTAGTGCAGAAACTAACCTCATGCTGGATGTGATGCGGTATGTCCCCTGGAACCACAACTTCGACCACTTTTCTTCTCTTTTCGTTTGAAATTTTAAACATTGACTATTGGCAGGTAAGCCCTAGCCTGTGCCCTAGAAATATCCACCTACTGACGAATATCCCTATTCTAAGAAAGAAAACGTTTTTATTTCCATTGCTGGTGATTTATTACTACTTTTAAGGCGATGGCGTCTGCACGGTAATACGGCACCTCGTTGACCGACACGCGTCATTTTTTTTAATTTTTTTTGTTGATTTGCAGGTATGTTGAAATTTAGCCTTGACAGTGTAGCGTACATAAAAAACTCATACTTTTACAATTTTTATGTATATTTTATCAAACATTATTTTATTTACTTTCTACATTAACATATTAATTACATGTATTTATTTCGTAGTATCTATTTATTTTATTTACCCTCGTCCGTGTGTCACTGCAGGGTGCCAACTGAAAACCAGCGCTGGGTGTCTGACGCCCAGCATATGCTGAGATGGTAACCCTTTCGGCATGGGCACGCTCAGCACAATTTTTTTAGTTTTTTTTTTTTTGTACCTAATTGCTTCTTTATGTTTTTGCCACTCTTTTTTTACAATGTTTTTTTTTTTTTTTTTGCTGTGTCTGTGTCAAATAAATGTTTTCTATTCTATTCTATTCTATTATATTATGTTTTACAAAACGGGGAAACTCTTGACCCAAATCTCACCTGATGGAAAGTGATGATTAGGCCGAAGATGGAAGCGAGTTTCACCCGGAATCCTCTTATACAGAGGAACTGGCTATCATACCTCTAACTGCCGGAACACAACAATGCTGTTTACATTGTTGTTATGGTGACATACTTAGACATGATGGTGGTAGCTTGCCAGGCGGACTTAGAACAAGTCCTATCACCAACCAAACCGAGCAAAAAATTTGCTCGGTTTTTTTCGCTTTTCGCTGGGAATCGAACCCGGGGGGTATTTCTTGAGAAATGTGCTTGAGATATTTGTCAAAATTTATTAGAATGATAAAAAGTTGTATGTTTGTGTTTTTTTTTATAACTAGATTTCTTCGCCTTCTTTTAGCCCCCCAAAGTTCAGAGTTATAGCCCCTCAAAGTTTTAAGAGACATGGTAATGACAATTTTCAGCACGGTAATGACAAATTGAAACACTTTACCACTTTACCTTTCAAAAAGTTATTGTAGGTTAATAATAATAATATCACACAACGGCATCTAGTCCCAAGCTATTCTAAATACATACATATTATAGATAAATTACACCCAGACACAGAACAAAATGATCATGCTCATCACACAAACATTTTGTCCTGGGTGGGAATCGAACCCACGACCCCCGGCATAGCAGTCAGGGTCACTAACCACTAGACCAACAGGCCAACAGGCTCATCATTAGCATTCAAAAACAAAAAAAATAGGTATTTCGTCATTACCATGCAAAATTAATAATTACCGTGTTTAAAAAAACCACGGTAAAACATGGTAATTACGAACATGGTAATGACGATTTCTTTATTTTTGCCACTAAACTTTGAAACGAAACCGCTTTCTGGAACATTCTTTCATTCAAGGACTGTTTCGCCCGTCGGTTTTTCGTTTTATACGAATAATATTATGATTTTGTCAATAATTATCGGGTACTACAATCCACGTAGATGACGCGTCCCAGTGACAAAAACACTGACTGAAAACAATTATTTACTCATTTTTCGGCGAGAAAAAGTGACGTGCGTTCTCACTGACGTTTGAATAATGACTTGCGGGATGTGGGGGAACCGACTAATACCTCTCGCGTCCGGAACGTTTGTTACGTCACAAGTCCTTGACGCTCCGAAAGCGCCGGCAAGCGCCGCGGGTGGGCGCTTATCTAAGCGTAATCTGACCCGAGCCACTTAAAACGTTATCGCAGCGTTCGTTTAGTTTGTATCCTCACAATTGAAACGGTTTCGGGTTCGTAAATTATGTCGTCATGAAATAAAACACAAATAAGAGTCTTATTAGTACTCGAGAAATATTTATATCCTATTGAAATGAGAGAACTTGCTGAATGTAGTTATGTTACTGTTTATGTTATTTCTGACAAAACTATTGGATCAATTTAGACCAAAATTTGGGAACTAGCTTATGAAAAGACTAGTAATCCAATGACAATGATCTCTTATATGAGTTCTATAGCCGATTATAGCAATATTCAAGCTCAAACTTCATAAAGCGCGGCGCCATTTGTTGTTTTTTATTGCGTAATTCAATGCGCTATTTTGATAACGATTATCAGAGTTAAATCAAACAGATTCCAATTGGAAAAGCTTGTAGAATACTACCTATATATTCATCAACGCATTGTTAACTATAAATCGTTACAATATGCTTACTTTAATTGTAAACATTGCCAGAAACCCAAACAATAACAATTTTGACCTTGACGAACACTCGGAACTACGTAACTTTTGTAGGCTCAACAAAACAAGTTTTGTGATGTTATTTCATGCAAAAAACTAGCTACATACTTGTAGGAAACACTTATAAATGATTATTTATCCACTTACCCTAGTTTAGCACACTAAAAACACACAAAAATCACAAAAATCACTGCATCACATCGCGCGCGAAATCACCGTGACGTAGAAACTTTTGACAAGAGTTTTTGAAATGTCGGCTGTCATATTTTTAGTATCTGTTTGTGTTTATGGTTGGCAAATTTTATCTGCCATAGAGAACATTCATTCGCAAACGATTCTAAAGCTTAGTTTACACAATATTAAAGTTTATATCAGTCGCGGTGTGCTGGTTCCAAATGGAACCAGCGGGACTCAACGTCGCTGCCGCAGATACGAATATACTGGTTCCATTTGGATCCGCCCGGGACCCAGCGGTTAAACAAAATGTTCTGTAAGAAATTGTGCACGTCGCGACAAATCAAGCCACGGTAATGACTATTTTTTCTTAGGACAAAGTTGAAAGTTATTTGGTGGGTTACCTATTTCGTTAAAATTAATTAGATAAATGTATTAAGGTAGAATAATTTATTGTAATTTGATAGTATTATGTGAAACAGGGTATAAAAGACTTTAATAACTTTAATCCTAATGTAATAATTCCTTTTCGGGGTTTGGGACAGCCACGGTAATAACATTTTCACATTTTAAAATTTAAATTTAAATAGAAATAGTTTAAAATTACAGCAGCATACTGTGATTCCATAAAGGAAAAGTTCATGTTAATATCATAAATATCCGAAAATCATTGGAAAGCTTAGTATGCATTAGTTATGAGTCCGGACAGCAAATTTGCACATTTCTCAGGAACTGCCCCGGGACCTCTGGGTCTGAATCAGGTGGTATAACCACGAGACCACGGAGGCGGTTAGTGTCTCACCCGGGGACCACGTGTAGGGATTCGCTGAAGGGTATTCTCCTACGGACGCGGGTGACTCGGCCCCCATGTTTTGGAAGTAAATAGTTTGTAACTATATTTCAAATTTTTAAAATTTATTTTACAGATCTCTCAAGGAAATATGAGTGGCCATCACTTCAGTAAACAAAAATATGGTCACAATTCTAGCAAAGAAGGTTTATAAATACTTAAGTAATACATATTATTTAATTGCCAGTGCTAAAACTTTGTAAACCTACTTAATTTAATTTATTTGCAGGTTCCCAAACGAAAAATAATATTAAACAAAATCCCGGAGAATAGTTTGAAATTGAGAAAGGTAATTTTTATACCTTCTCCCAGTAATGTTGAGCTTTCTTGGTACTTCATTCAACCGTTAATAGAATTTATTATTATATTATTTACACTTGCAGGACCATGATGAGTATATAGACGGCATGTTAGGCCATAGCAAAATGTTGAAAGACGAAGAACACACGAGACGAATGGAAATTTCTGAAGAAGAACATGCAATAAAAATGGAAATACACAAAGAAGAACCTGTCATAAAAAAAGAAATACTGAACCAAATTAGAAAGGGAAATTTTAGAATTTAAAGTGTGTGCGTGTAATGAGACACTATTTTTTTTGTACCTTTTGTGAAAAGAAATTAAAAATGATCTCATAATAGCCCATTTTTTTTTATTTACCTACATAATGAAGATATTGCCCAGTAAAGACAGTGCGCCTGTCCGATGCCACACCACCAGTTTTAACCACCACCTTACATTAGACATTATTTCACATGTAGTGAAATGACATTCTTGAAGGTTTAATATGGGTATAAAATTAAACCTTAGTAATTTTTTTCAAAAAGTGAGTAAAATATGTGCAAGAAAATAAAACTTTATTGATATCTTATTATCAATTGAATTTATTTTTTCGTTTAAAAATTTTCGTTAATAAATGCTGCCCGTGCTGAATTTCCTCTAAGAGAGGAAAGAGAAGAGGTTATTTATCAAGTGCATCAATGGAACCGTTGTCATCATCTTCTACAGCCTCAAGCAGATCTTGCTTGTGCATTGCAATATTGTGTAGTATTGCCAATGCAACAATATATAGCAATTTTATTAAGTATTTGGATTAATTTTAAAGTATTTGGCAATTTTGTTGTGAATCCTCGCAATAAACAACGACATCTTTACTTCCATACTCCGAAGAATCGATCTACAGTGTTTCGGGTCCTTATTTAATTGTGCACGGTTGTATATTTCTTCTTTTCGGTTATTAAGACCGGTTTCCACCGCGAGCGGAACGGACCCATTAATGACTTCGTTATATATTCAGAACAAAAATTTAATATTCAGAACAATTTCAGTCACGAATAAATGTTGAACTGACTTTCATAAGATCAATAGGTTTCATGATACTTCAGGTGGTGGATGATAAAGAGCATTTATGTATGCAGTTTGCGCTTGCGAGTTTAACGAAGTCATTAATGGGTCCGTTCCGCTCGCGGTGGAAACCGGGCTTTAGAATGCAGAATAGGTATGAATAAATAAGGAGTAGGTACAAGCATATCCAGAATCCCCTAATAGTCTGCCTTTAAATTCTGATTGCTCAAATCTTTATTTTAAGCGACACTTGTTGAATATTCTTGAATCATGTGTGCTGCCTCGCCAATGTGCCACTATATCCATGATTAGCATTTGACACTACCTGTAAAAATTTACAAATCTTCCTGAATATGAAGTCACAGATTTAAATGATTTTATTGGATCTGACCACAGACATATAAATAGTAGCAGACCAAACATTAATACGTAGATATATTTTTTTATATGGTATGATGGTATGATTCTTTATCCTTTTTTTTCTAAGAGACAATTCATAAGCGTGTCTCGTTCTGTCACGTGTTGTCACACTGACTCATACATAGACAAAATTTGACGCGTAGCTTGTCTGCCATATTGATAAGCATCAAATGTTCTGTTTCAATCGCGTTAAAAATAATAAAATATTACTTGTTTGGGACATAAAACACACGAGGACGGTAAAATAATATGGTGAGTGCTGTGCGTATCGCTGTGACAGTGCTAGCTACCACAAAACATCTGGATTGACCTTTCATCGGTAAGTTTTGGGAAATCTTAGTGCTATCTTTACTAAAATCAAATGTTTCGATACTGTTTATTCGTATTTTACATACAGTTTTTAACAAAGATGCGATTTGTCTGTACCGTTAGCCTACAACTAAAGAAATAAACCATAACAAGGACAAAATAGTCAGAAAGTGGCATCAAGTGACAGCTCAAGTACCTGTTCAATTAGTCAGGGACGAATTAGGCAACAAAGACGAAACTTTTAGTAAATTGCATTTGTTGTATGTATTTATATAAAATATTTATTTCCATTGAATTATCAAATAAAGCCTCAGTTTAATGTATGATTTTTTATTATTTTTTGGTGATACAATTCCAAAATACCTGTAGTAGTTTCAGTGTATGTACACATGTCATGCTATTATTAAAAATAAAATATAAAATCAATATTATGTTACCCAGTGTCTGTGTTATGGAGAACATGAACATAGGCATATGTATAAATACAGTATAGGCTACTCACATAACGATGAATTTTCATTCAGCAGGCAATAATTGAGCATACTAATATTTTTCCAGGTTTCGCAAGGATGAAAGTTTACGGAATGCCTGGATTAAAAACCTGAAACTCCAGAATTGGCAACCAAGACCTTCAAGTGTACTTTGTTCTAAGCATTTTGAAAATCACTTGATCGATCCCAGCGCTTTTCGAAAATCTTTACGTCCCGGAGCAATTCCTACACTGTTTACCGAATTTACTCCATATGTAAGCATTATGAGAGTGTAAGATAGAAGAGTGTCCCTGGAGTTTCTTGCACGTTCTTCTCCATAGAGATCTACGCTTTGGAACGTGCAAACAGCTTCAACTTTTTGGACAGACCGACCTTGACAATTAAAAAGTGCATGTCAATGGTTTATTTGAAATAAATGCTTGAATTTTGAATTACATTACTTTTATTTCAAAAATCCTGATTTATTCCTAAACTAGCTTTCAGGCATACTAATACCTTGACTCTCGGTTCTACAAAACTGGGCATGCGGGTTAATGACTGCAGTGCCAGTTCTTCTAGCTGATACTGACGTCCGTCAATGGTTTTTAAACACCGTCAAAAGATAAAGAGTGGACTGCTGCCCATCGTCCTCTTAAAATATTCCCTTAGTCGCTTTTAACGGGAATAGAGGGTGGTTCTATTCGTTAAGACTATTGACAAGTAATCTATATTTCATGTACCCAGAGAATATCGATTTTCACGGAATTTCAGAATATCGTTAGATAATACCGGCAACCGGTCCTAATTCGGCCCTGTAATGACATCATTCCCTGGGTGTGCGTAATGGCTACGCAAATTTTAGCGAATGTTTGGTCTGCTACTATTTATATGTCTGTGGATCTGACTAAGATAAAAACTTTCATGTTCAACTAAAGAATGAGACGGATGCCTAGTACGAACTATAAAACTTACTTGTACATTAATTGAACTGTACCTATCCTTTCCTATTTATGAGGTATTGCCCTAAATTTCCACTGACTTTCGGGATTCTAATATGTGTGCAATCAATAGTTCCTACCACTTGTCTAAATCCATACAATGAATTAAAAACTGGCAATCATATTATTCTGCTCCACATCAGTTCGTGGCATTTTTAACCGACTTCCCAAAAAGGAGGAGGTTCTCAATTCGGATGTTTGTTTTTTTTTTTTTTATGTTTGTTCGGTCATAACTCCGTCGCTTGCCAACCGATTTTAAAAATGTTTTTTTTTGTTGGAAAGGGAATACTTCCCAAATGGTCCCATGATAAGGAAACCAGGATCTGATGATGGCATCCCAGAGAAGTCGAGGGGAACTTTCGAAAATCGTAAGGGCAACTAGTGCGTTTAATAATAATAATAATAAATCTTAAATTTAAAATAATAGTTTCCTATCAAATTAAAGCACGATTTCCACCCAAAGGCACCCACAAACAAAGAAAAACATATAACAACCTGCAAAAACATACAGCACAACAATGCAACGAAAGAAAAGTAAATTATATGTCTCGGACAGAATATGACATATGTCACCAATCCAAATGAAAATAACGTAATTATGACGAATGAAATGAAATTATGATACAATGTTAACGAGAGCAGCAGCTATGAGACGCGCACGCCCACCATCCCCGGACCCGTCGCTGAGCTCCGCCTCGCCGCCGCCGGACAGCGGATTACCAGAGTCACCGGCAGCCGCAGTCGCGTCGAGCTCCAGCGACGAGTATTTTTCCCCGCCGACGTCGCCAACACCTGTGCGTCGGCAGGGGAGAGGCCGGCCACCGAGGGGCTTGGGACCTAGGGGCCAACCAGCCCCGAGCCGGGTCCCCGCTACCGGTGGTTGTGTGCAGCGCATGAGATGGACGCAGTCTATGAATGAAAACGTCATGCGCGCATACTACGGGTCTACAGAGGGGGGAACTAGCCTTACTGCGTACCGTGTCAGGATGCTGTCTCTGTTTCAGGACTTGGAACCAACTGTGAACGTCTCGGCCCAACGGTTGTCGGATCAAGTGCGGGTCATCCAACGTAATCACAGGTTGGACGATGCCGTACTTGATAGGCTGCGCTCAGAGGTACTGAACAACCTTATTATCTCGACCCCAATACAGACCGCGACTCAGGCGCCAGCTCGTGGCGCAGTCACACCGCGGTCCAATAACATCAGTGATGAGGTAGATAATAGGGTTGTCACGGTAAGTAGCCAGTGCAACGATAGACTGAGGAGCGCACTGGAGGATGCGCTTCGCGAGTGTAGATCGACTCCGACCGAACTTAGGCCCCGATTACCACTGTTACCCATGCACAAAAAGAATAGGGCGCTGGTGTGTGCCTTGGACTCGCTGCTGCAGAACATCTTTGCAAGCAGCGAGAGCCTCGTTGATACGCACTCAATTCTGTTTTGCGGGGCTGTTGCAGCATGTCGTATAGCCAACGTCAAGTTCCCAACTTGTGACGAAGCTATACGACAAAAACCTGCTGCACCAGCTTGGCAGTGCAGGATCGAGCGGCGTATCGATGAGGCAAGGGCACTCATCGGCAAACTATACTGCTTCAGGGAGGCCAACACACGACCACGCGTGATGCGCTTTGTGAGACGGGCGTTTTCGGGGACTGGTATCAGCCCTCGAGATTACACGTCCCGTGTCACAGAGCGCATCGACTTCCTGAGGCAGAAAGTTTGTGCATGGGCAAACCGTATTCGGCGGTATAAGCGGCGGGTTGATCGATACTCACAGAATCGCATGTTCCAGAGCGACGAGAGGTGGGTATACAGAGCTTGGGAGCGACCTGAACAAAGTGTGTCAGACGTGTGCCGCCCGGATGATGTCGCCACGAGTACTTTCTGGCGCAGCATTTGGTCGGTGCCCGTTTGTCACACCGAGGGTGACTGGATGCGCGATGTCGAGAGTGTGTGTGAAGCTATACCACAAATGGAAAAAATTACAATATCTACATTAGATATAGCCAAAGCAGTTCGTCCGTTACCGAATTGGAAATCTCCGGGACCGGACGGACTGCACAACTTCTGGCTTAAGTGGTATAGCAGCTCGCACGCGCTCTTGGCATCTCAATTCCAGTCATGCTTAGAGTCTGGGTCGCTACCACAGTTTCTAACAACTGGCGTTACCCACTTGCTCCATAAGACAGGTAGTCCCGCGGAACCCAAGAATTATAGACCGATTACTTGTTTGTCGACGGTCTATAAGCTTCTTACATCCATCCTGAGAGTGAAAATTAATGATCACATTGAGATTAACTCAATTATGTCTGCCTCTCAGAATGGATGTAGGAAGGGGTCCCGCGGCACTAAGGAGCTACTCCTCATAGACATGGCCATAAGCCAACAGGTTCGTCGATCTCGCAAGGATCTGTCGACATGTTGGATAGATTACAAGAAGGCCTATGATTCTGTGCCACATACATGGCTCACGAAGGTGTTGGAGTTGTATAACATAGATGCAACTCTACGCACCTTCCTTGAGTCATGTATGAGGCAATGGAAAACAGTCCTTCGCTATCCAGGATGTCGACCAATTCAGGGGAATGACGAGCCTGTATGGATTAAACGGGGAATATTTCAGGGCGACAGTTTGAGTCCGCTTTGGTTTTGCTTAGCTCTGAATCCTCTAAGCACATTGCTGGAGGATTCAGGTCTAGGCTATCGGTTGAGAAGAGGTGGTCAGACCATATCCCACCTTCTTTACATGGATGATTTGAAACTCTTTGCCCCCAACAATTCGCGACTGATGGAGCTACTGAAGGTCACTGAAACCTTCAGTAGTGCCATCAGGATGGAATTTGGTGTGGACAAATGTGCAGTCATGCATGTTAAAAAAGGGGAGATTATGGAATCTGAGGGAATTCAACTCTCGGATTCCATACAGGTTAGATCCTTCAGCTCAACCGAAACGTACAAGTATTTGGGTATGTCGGAAGCGTTGGGCATTGATGTTGCCAGCATGAAGCAATCGTTGAAGGAGCGCTTTTTTGGCCGCCTGAAGAAGGTTTTGAATAGCCTTTTGTCGGGCGGAAATAAGGTGCGCGCCTTCAACGGTTGGGTCATGCCGGTATTAATGTACTCTTTCGGCGTACTCAAATGGACTCAAACCGAACTCGACGCCCTGGATAGGAGGGTCCGTACACTGCTGACCGCAAACCGGATGCATCACCCACGATCGTCGGTGATGAGACTGTACATCCCACGGAAGTGTGGAGGTCGAGGCTTTTTAAACGCCAAAACTCTCCACAACCGCGAGATGTGCAGTCTCAGAGAATATTTTCTTAAAGCTGATGTGGGTATGCACCGAGATGTGGTCGCAGTGGACAAAGGACTCACCCCGTTGTCCATGGCTAAAGAGAACTGGCGCAAACCTGTGATACTTACCACAGATGACCGCAAGGAGGTATGGAAAGGCAAGGAGCTTCACGGGCGCTTCTATCGGGCTCTTCATGGGTCCGATGTAGATTTTGCAGCGTCCGTGGCTTGGCTACGCTTCAGTGATCTCTTCGGAGAAACTGAAGGTTTTGTGTGTGCGATTATGGACGAAGTTATCTTGACGAATAACTACCGGAGACATATTATGAAGGATGGGACGGTGGACGTGTGTCGGGCATGCCACCGTCCGGGTGAGTCCATCAGACATATTATCTCTGGTTGTTCTCGTCTGGCTAACGGCGAGTACTTGCACCGACATAACCAAGTGGCCAGGATCATCCATCAGCAACTTGCTTTGAAATACAAACTTGTGGACTCTGAGGTACCGTATTACAAGTATGTGCCCGACCCAGTTCTTGAAAATGACCATGTCACGTTGTACTGGGATCGGTCTATCATCACTGACAGGACTATTGTTGCCAATAAGCCTGACATAGTGGTGATAGACCGATTAGCGCGCCGCACAATGATTATCGATGTTACCATCCCACATGACGAGAATCTCGTGAAAGCTGAGAAAGAGAAACAGATAAAGTATCTCGACTTAGCACACGAGGTTGTCGACATGTGGAATGTGGACTCGGCAGTCATTGTGCCGATTGTCGTTACGGCTAATGGCCTGATGGCCAAAAGCTTCGACGACCACCTGTCGAAGCTGGGATTACACAGTTGGGTAAAGGGCCTGATACAGAAGGCAGTACTCCTCGATACGGCTCGTATTGTGAGGAGGTTCCTTTCTCTGGAGCCCTAACCACCGGTAGCTTGGACCCTGCTCCCGACACCGGCGGACTACTATTTTTTGTATTTTTAAATGTATTTTTTAATGTTTTTTAAAGATATATTTAAAAATGTAATCAATAAGTATTTTAAAAATGAATAAACGAAATAATAATAATAATTCATTTCATTTTTTGTTTCCATATTCTGCAATAGTACTGCTCCAACCGGGGATTGTCCTTGGGAATACTTTCAGTGCATACAGGGATAATCGCCGGTTGGTGCCCCATTACATTTGAAAAGTCTAACGGGGCCTCTGCGAGTTGGTTTCGGCCCCTCGTACGCCTACCAAAGGACCGGGTCTCCAGGGGCCCGAGATAGTAAAAAAATAATAATAATAATAATATCCTTGGACATTTCACACAACGCCATATAGTCCCAAGCTAAGCAACCTAATGCTTGTGTTATGGTAACGAGATGGCTGATAAACTACATATATACATTTTTTTTTGTAAATACATACATATTATAGATAGAAAAACACCCAGACTCGGAACAAATACTTGTAGGTCGTACAAATATTTGTTCCGTGCGGGAATCGAACCCGCGACATGCTGCGCAGCAGTCAATGGCTCAACCACTGCGCCAACCGTGTCGTCATAACTTTAATTTCGAAAGTCGGTGTCAAAATACGAAGAAACTAACAAAAACACCGACTTCCGAAATTAAAGTAATTTTTTACTTTGTAGTTTTTTTTTTTTGGAAGTCGGTTGTATTTTTTTTGTAAAAGTTTTAATCCAATGAGCTCTTTGTGGCACTAGTGCTAAAGCAACTTGTTTGCACAGAAGTGATATTGTTGGTTGACTCATTCCATTTAGATCTCCTGCATCATCTTAAAACTGACGAATTAAAAAATATTGAATCAGATATCTGTATATAATGGATGTGAAATTGATGACATTTTTATTTATTTACATATCCACGGGCCCATGTTCTCATTGCAGTCAAAACTTTCAGATGAGGTGGTATTAAGCTACCTCTTGCATCACCAGTTATATCATTTTTCACCATGTCAATAATGAGAACGGCAGTAGATCGAGAAAACCTGTACTTACATTTAAATTCGGCTTCTTGAAGTTCTTCTAGTGGATTCTTCCGAATTTTATAAAATTTCACACGCCTCAGTAATGGTATCTGATTTCTAACCTCATTTATTTCATCGATAACCCTTATGTCATCAATAAAATAATCTCTATCTATCTTTTATAAATAACAAACAAAGCTAATGCACAGTAAATTTATTTTGTTTGTTTTTATTTTATTTTTTATTTGTAACAGGCAGAACACCACACAGACAGAGTTGCCTACTTCTACTAGAGATGCGTTAAACTATGTTGAGCGAAGGATGAACTTTTACTCCGAGAGTAGAGTCGGATAAGTTTACTGACTCCTTACTCTATGTTTTTAATACTAATTATCATTAATTTCAACTTACAACTTGGAGTAAACTTAATCTTGCTTTATTTTTTTTATAAGGCTGTAGCAGTTTTAGAAATGAACTTTTCCAAAAACGTTTTGTAAATGTTATGATACAGCAATTGAGCTCCTCAAAGTTTTAAGTTGAGCTTCATGATAACTGCATGATGGCATATGCTTGCACTGTTTGGGCAGGTCCACTCAAACCTGCGTAGTACTTTCCTCAAAAGGCAACCACAGACGTGAACCTACATGGTTTCTAGGAATCCGTAGCCAAATGGCAAAAACGGAACCCTTATAGATTCGTCATGTCTGTCGGTCTGTCTGTCTGTCCGTCCGTCCGTATGTCACAGCCACTTTTCTCCGAAACTATAAGAACTATGCTGTTCAAATTTGGTAAGTCGATGTATTCCGTGAACCGCTTAAAGATTTTCACACAAGAATAGAAAAAAAAACAAGAAATTTTGGGGGTCCCCATACTTAGACCTGAAACTCAATCATTTTTTTTTCATCAATCCCTTACGTGTGGGGTATCTATGGATAGGTCTTCAAAAATGATGTTTTTAAAATCATTTTTTTCTAAACTGGATAGTTTGCGCGAGAGACACTTCCAAAGTGGTAAAATGTGTGTGTGTCCCCCTTAACTTCTAAAATAAGAGAATGATAAAACTAAAAAAAATATATGATGTACATTACCATGTAAACTACAATATAACAAAAAAATATTGACGTGTAAAAGAGTTACATGTAAACAATTTGCAAAATAAATAATTATGATTTATGATCAGCAAGATATTTACTGGGGGATACCAAGCCTCAGTACAAAGTAGATTTGGACATGTTCATATAAAAGGACAGTATAACACTCTTAGCAGGATTCCATTCAAACCCCCAACTTTAACTGTAAAAAAAAAATCTACATTAATTTAACGATTGCTGTGTTGCCGCATTTTTTTAAAAGGCGCTGCCATACTTCTTTTTAACCGACTTCCCAAAAAGGAGGAGGTTATCAATTCGGTTGTATGTTCTTTTTATTTTATTTTTATGTTTGTTACCTCATAACTCCGACAATTATGAACCGATTTGAAAAATTCTTGTTTTATCTGAAAGGATATACTTGCAGTTTGGTCCCATTTAAATTTTATGAAAATCGGTTACGAACTTTGGATTTTAAATCGAAAAATCTGGAATTCGTCTACTTAGATGATAGTTTTATGTCATCTAAATAATCGAAATTGCGAATTTTGCTTTTCTGCGATTTTGCAGTGGTGTTGTTAGGTGTGGGGTTCCACTAAAAAGTGAAAAATTATAAACTTTTTACAAAAAAAAAACTACAAATTAAAAAAATAACTTTAATTTCGGAACTCGGTGTTTTTGTTAATTTGTTAGTTTTTTGACACCGACTTCCGAAATTAAAGTTATTTTTTTAATTTGTAGTTTTTTTTTTTTGGAAGTCGGTTGTATTTTTTTGTAAAAAGTTTTTTATTTTTCACTTTTTAGTGGTACCCCACACCTAACAACACTCCAAACGCACTAGTTGCCCATACGATTTTCGAAAGTTCCCCTCGACTTCTCTGGGATGCCATCATCAGATCCTGGTTTCCTTATCATGGGACCATTTGGGAAGTATTCCCTTTCCAACAAAAAAATCATTTTTAAAATCGGTTGGCAAGCGACGGAGTTATGCCCGAACAAACATAAAAAAAAAAAAAAAAATACAAACTTCCGAATTGAGAACCTCCTCCTATTTGGAAAGTCGGTTAAAAAAAAATACAACCGACTTCCAAAAAAAAAACACTACAAAGTAAAAATAACTTTAATTTCGGAAGTCGGTGTCAAAATACGAAAAAAACTAACAAAAACACCGACTATCGAAATTAAAGTTATTTTTTACTTTGTAGTTTTTTTTTTGGAAGTCGGTTGTATTTTTTTGTAAAAGTTTTTTGTAGGTACACATTTGCCCACTTGCCAAAATACTCAGTTCTAACGACCCCACACAAATAAGTGTTTCTAAACCACCTCAAGGGCCTCGCCAAGCATTCGAGTAATTTCCAGCCTTTTTTGTAATTTGTGACAAATATTTTTTAAACCTTGCTCTTCTTTCTTCATCTACCAAATTAAGTCTCTTATTTGGGGACCAACACACATGCTATCATTGGGCCTCAGTTTTATGTAGACATTTAGTTTTCAGATGTTCACAATGTATAATTTCAACGACTTGCATTTCTGGTGTTCCGTACACAACAATTTTGTCATAAAAGTACGTTCGCGAGTTTAAGCCATACACAAAAATAATCCGAAGTGAGATACTACAATTATATTTAACAAAACCTACTGACCTTCATAACACTATTTATATCAGCAGACCAAGTTTACTTTTTTATCTGGTTATATCATCCGTTGACGTCAGAACTCAGTCAGCACTCAGACGCGAGCCATGGCGCACACGAAAGAATCACTGCGCCAATTACTAAATAAAATCGCTACGGAGCAAAAATATGAAAAACCTGAAATAATTATAAACGAAATATCAAGCGGAGGAGCCAACTACACATCGAAACTATTTACAGTGATCATAAGAGAAGAAAATAAAGCAGATCTTCATTTATTCGGAAAAGTCGCAACACTGGGAGAAAAAATTCGCAGTGAAGTGCCTGTTAAAGTTTACGACACCGAAATATATGCTTATTCGAAGCTATTGAAGATCTACGCTTTGTTGGCGGAAGAAAACGGAGTGCCTGAGGAGCACAGACTATACTTCACCAAGTTCTACGGCTTCGATCCCAGCACATACCAAGAGACATTGGTGTTTGAGAACTTGTTGGCGCATGGATATGGTCCGCACGACAGATTCCAGTCCGTGACTTTGGAGTACGCTTCTTCAGCAATTAGAGACATGGCAAAGATGCACGCACTGTCCTTTGCATTAAGTAAACAATACCCAGAAGAATTTGCAAAGGCTTTGGAATTGTTACAAATTGATTGGACAGGAGCTAACAGTATGTTGCAGAGTGCGGTGGATACTGCATTGAAAAATGTCATTATTGAGCACAAAAAAGCATTGGAAGAGTTTTTCAATAAACAGGTTCATTTGAAGCTAGAGGACATTTTCACTCCAATTCGTAAAACTGTCATCGTGCATTCAGACTTCAGGGGGAGCAACTTGTTACATAGAGTGCGAGAGGTAAGTTTTGTAATTATGAACCTAATCTCTTTGGATTGATTGTTTGTAGATACAAATAAACTAAATGTCAGCAACACATCTAAACCGTGTCATGATTGTTGTTGGCACGGTTGGCGCAATGGTTGAGCGATCGGCTGCTGCGCCTTAAGTCGTGGGTTCGATTCCCGCACGGAACAAATATTTGTATGGCCTACAGATAGTTGTTCCGGGTCTGGCTGTTTGTGTATGTGACTTTGTATGTTGGTAAAGGTGGAAGCGCCACGGTAGCCCGCGAAATTCAATTTTTTTTATGTTTTTTGCAATTTGCTGGTCAGTGTGAAGCTGTATGTTAAACAAAATACAATTCGCGGTTGTAAAGCATATTTATCTAAACAATTATACTCATTTTAATTATCATTAAAACTCTCTAAGTTCATCAAATCGATTGAATGACTTTTTCACGAAATAACATTCAATCGAGTTCTATGAACTTAGAGAGTTATATTGATGATTCAAATGGTTATACTCCTTTAGATAAATGCTCTTTACGATCGCGAACCGTATCTTATTCAACATACAGCTTCACACTGACTGGCAAATTGCAAAAAACATAAACATATTTGAATTTCGCGGGCTACCCTAGAGCTTCGAATTTCCTAGTGTGGGGCAACGTTTTTCTTAAAAAAGATAGAAAAGAAAGAATTTAAAAAAATATTTACTTTGACTACTTTTGCTAAATGATGTGCTCATTGCGTTCAGCAGTACAGGGTAGGTACTCACACATATTCGCTCTATTCACCGTATGCCCATAGAAAACAACGATTTTGTATGGAGATGCGTACGCGTTCGTTCAGCTTTCCGCGTCAGCTTTCGCGGCAAACAAGTATAAAATCATGACAAATGTGTTAATATCATGCGAGTGCTATAGATAGATAATTTTTTTGTCATGTATTCATTACTTTGCATACTAATTATTGTAAAATTCTATTTCCTAAAACGTAACAAACAGATTTATTGCTGGGAGTTTGTTGGCCGAAGTGGCCAACAAACTCCCAGCTTGTCCACTGCTAAAACACTAGGAAGTGGTGACGGGCGGGCGTTTTGGGGGACTGTCTTTTGTAAAACTTGACGTTCAAAAAGTGCTGGTGCTCAGCCTAATTTGAAAAAAATACTTTTTTCGAATCTTGAATTAGGTTATCAAAAAATATTCAACCGGTGTTTTTTCTTTTTTTACTTAAACCAAAATTGACGAAGATACGACGCTTCTAAAATTCTCAATACCTACGTCACGCCGTGGTATAATTTTCAGCGGGTTGTGACGTCACGAGTTTTAATGCGTTTTATCTTGGTTAATATTCTTTGATTTACAAAAACAAAAAATATGTGCCCATTATTTTTCAATACTCTAACTGATGGACTAAATAGATTTTCAAAAAAAAAAAAATAAATAAAAAAAAAACAAAATTCAAGCATTTTTTTCAATTAAACCATTTACAGGCACTTTTGAATTGTCAAGGTCGGTCGGTCCAAAAAATTGAAGCTATTTGCACGTTCCAAAGCGTAGATCTCTATGGAGAAGAACGTGCAAGAAAGAGCTTCAGATCTTCAGCCGGTCCAACAATGTTTCCGAAATATTTACAGATTAGTTTGTGCTCCCTAGTGTAGTTCAATTAATGAACAAGCCTATTGTAAATGCGAAAGTTTGTAAGGATGGTTGGATGTTGTTTGTTACTCTTTCACGTCAGAATTGGAGGTTTTGGGGGACTGTCTTTTGTAAAACTTGATGTTCAAAAAGTGCTGGCTCTCAGCCTACTTTGAAACTTTTGAATTTGGAATTCATCGCTGTTCTGCCACTGCCGCCATCTCATTCTTAGGACGCTGTAGGCGGCTGATAAAAGCAGAACTGTATAAGTATGACCTAATATTATCGTTGAGCAAAACGCTAATGGAGCTAAATAAATATGAGTGGTCCCCAATAATGTAAACCTCACACCGTGTAAGCTGAAGTGAAGTGAACTTGATGTGAACGGCCAGTATATTCAGCCGGTCGATTCTGTCGACATCTCACCGTGATCACTTAGGTGGAGTGAACGACAAGTGAGCTGTCATGCCACGTTATTTGTGTGGTTTGACATCCAGTCGATTCTGTAAATATGTCGAAGTGAACTCTTGGGTGTAAATATTATGTTGAAGTGATCACGAAATAAGCTGACACTCCATCTTTATTACATGGATTGACAGCTCCCTTCGTGATCACTTCACCCAAGCGTTCACTCCAACATGTTAATGGAATCGCATTGCTGTTGACACCTAATCGTGTACACTTAGGTATAGTGAACGACAAGTGAGCTGTCATCCCATTTTGTTTATATGGTCGACATGTTAACAAAATCGACCGGCTGTCAATCCTTCTTAAACTAGTGATTGATAGCTCACTTAAAGTTCACTTCACCTAAGTTTCCTGCCGGACGATTCTGTTGATATATATAGTGAACGACAAGTGACGGCTCATGCTGTCTTGTTTGTATGGTTTGACAGCTCACTTGTCGTTCACTTCACCTAAGTGATCACTTCGACATGTTTACAGAATCACACTGCTGATTGAGACGTTGACAAAATAGCACTACAGTTTTATTGGTGAGATTCACCTGAAACATTTTTTTGAACTGTAGTTTTAAAGTTACGGTAGTAGACTGTTACGTTATTTTAAAACTAGCTGTCCCCCGCGGCTTCGCTCCCGCCAGCTATAGTTTACGCCAGACACACGTGGAATAAAGTACGTTGACCCACATACATTTATTGACTTTCTTAAGATCAAAATCAGAAATAATGACATAAAGCTGTCATCAATCGACTTCTATCGTGATCCTTTACGTTCTCTAGTAATGAAAAACAGTTCTTAATTTATTGTTCTAGTATCTACGAAGAGATATTAGGGAAAGGTCAATGTACTTTATTCCACGTTTATCTGGCGTAAACTATAGCAACTTTCTTATTTTTTTTACATAAATTCTCCTGATGATAACAAACACAACAAAAAAATATTAGCGGAATCAGTTGAGCTGTTCTCGAGATTTGCGCTTAGCAACACATTCAGGGATTCATTTTAATATTCTAGACTAGATTAGACCTGAATAGTTAGGGAGATTGTATCGATTCTTCAAGATTATTTTGATTGAATGCCGCAGCAGTTATCTAGAATTTACGGTTAAAGGAATCCACTTCAAATGAAACGCTCATAATAGACCAATCAATCATAAAATACAAAATAACATACGTCATGCAATCTTTTTTAGGGTTCCGTACCCGAAATGTAACCAACGGGGCCCGGTTACATTTCGGGTACGGAACTACTGTCTTTACTTTATTACTAAGTCTCCACTGTCCGTCCGTCCGTCTGCGTTTTTCGACCAATTATTTTCCAAAAAAAATCTAATTAGTCCTTCGGATAGATTTCCAAAAATTTAAACCATGGTTTCTTTTTTTAATTTTACTCCTAGGATAAGACGCAAACATTTCTTCCAATACCTACTTTCAATTTATACTAAATTAAAAAAAAACGGTCAAGAGTGAGTCGGACTCGCACACCAACGGTTCCACGCCATCAAATAAAACGAAATGTTTTAAAATGATCATCGGCGAGGCCTCGAACTAAAGTGCACAACGTTAATGTTCAAGTTTTCGCTTCTGCGGGCACTCCCGGAGTGCAACCCGTTGTTTTTTTTATAGTTGTAATTCCATGGAGTATTATTGACTTTTTGGTGATTCATCTCATCTTTTAATTTAAAATAGGTTTAATAGGTAGGTATGTTTCAAAAATGTTGACATTTATCAAGGACTAGCTGACCCGCGCAACTTCGTCTGCGTCACATTTTCCATTACTGCTCCGCTCTTTGACTTAGCGTGATGATAAATAGCCTATAGCCTTCCTTGATAAATTGGCTATCCAACACTGAAATAATTTTTCAAATCGGATCAGTAGTTCCTGAGATTAGCGCGTTCAACCAAACAAACAAACAAACTCTTCTGCTTTATAATATTAATAATATATATAGTATAACATGAAATGTTTTTTTTTTTTTACTATTGGTAGGCATACGTTTGACTCTTAGGTTTGACTACTATTCCACCCAATGTCAAGCGATGATGCGGTCTAATATGGAGCACGCTTGCCTAGAAGTAACCTATTCACTCTTGACTTAAAGACTCCCAGGTTGTAACTATCAGGAAACACAGACTAAGGCAAAGAATTCCACTCCTTAGCTATACGCACATTGAATGTATTCCTAAAACGTTTTGTGCGTATAGGTGGGACCCACCATGAGGGTTCCAACATGTACCGGTGGCGCGTCGCTGAAAGATGAATGAAATGGCCTGTTCGGTCATCTTCATCATCTTCAGCTTGGCGAAACTTGGCAAAATTGGATTTTATAGATCCTTCGGATACCCAACGTGAGTACGGTTTCCCTGTTCAGAACATCAGCCATATGAAATTCTTACTTGAAACTATACAAAAGAGAAAAAATAACGGAAACGAGGAATATTTTATAACTCGTGGGTATACGAATTATTTCTACTTTTACTGAATTTAAACTGAAATTTTATATACTATAGAAACCATAAATTGAAATGTTCTACATAATTTTAATTATAAAACCATGAGAGTTTGTCTAGTGCTACGTATTGTTTACAACAACACAACTTGTGACAAAATATTAGATGGTCAATGTTTACATCGGTAACATCAGTAACCATTCAGACGCGAACCATGGCGCACGCGGAAGCAACACTGCGCCAATTACTAATCAAGATCGCAGCAGAACAAATGTATGAAGAACCCGAAATAATTATAGAAGAAACATCAAGTGGAGGAGCAAACTATACATCGAAACTATTTAACGTAATCATAAGAGAAGCAAATAGAGAAGATCTTCATTTGTTCGCAAAAGTTGGAACACTAAGTGCAAAATTTCGTGGTGATGCACATGTTATTGTGTTTGATACTGAACGGTTCGCTTACACAAAACTGAGCAAAATATACCAAGGTCTTGAAGAAGAAAATGGAGTGCCCAGAGAGCATAGACTGTACTTCACCAAGTGTTATGGCTTCGACCCTCGCAAGTACAAAGAAACAGTCGTTATGGAAAACCTACATGCGCAGGGTTACAAATCTTACGACAGATTCAAAACTTTCGATTGGGAGTACGCCTCATCTGCTATCAGAAATCTGGCGAAGTTGCACGCGCTGTCCTTTGCTTTCAGTACAACGTACCCAGAGAAATTTGAGAAGACGTTGGGTATTTTAAAAGTAGAATGGCAGGAAGGAGCTATGGACGGCATGATGAAGAGTGCGACGGAGACTGCGTTGAAGAATGTGAGGCCAAAGAACAAGGCTGCGTTGGCGAAGTTTTTGGCGCTGGAAGTGAATCAGAAGGACTTTACGGTAAAGATGAGTGCCCCCGTGCGTGCGACCGTCATCATCCACGCAGACTATAGGGGCAGCAACTTGTTGCACAGAGTGCGAAAGGTCAGTTTTACATTTACTTAATCTGTTGAACTTTTGTGGTCTTCTGCTGTTAGCAGTACACACCACGTTACGTTTTTGTGTAAAAAATATCATTGCAGGGTATTCCTGTCAAAATCCATTTGATCGTCAGTTATGTTGCCAAGAAATTTTGAACACGTATTTTTGCTTAAGTCGTGAAGGTAGTTGGACAAAATGAAAACGCAACAAGCGACGACACCAGCGGGTGTTTTGCGATTCGGTTACAATATTTTTTGAAAATCTAACGGACGTATGTATTACTTCTAACAGGTAGGGTAGGTACATATATATAGCGTTGGGCAAACATTTGAATTGGCCGAAAAAACTTGGCAACTTTGTGTGATAAAACTACAATTATATAAATGAAATTATTCAATGTTAAGAGATAAGTACCTACAGGCAGGCAAGACGTAATTTTTACCACCGTTAATTTTTTTTCCAGGGATTACTGATCGTTTCCTTAATCCCTGGAAAAAAAACAGATAGAGAGAGAGGAGAGGTTCCTGGGATATGTATTTAAATTTACATCCATAAATAAAAACACTACTCGACAAATTGAACACCTATGACTATTACCAATATATAAACGGGTTTAATTTCGGTCAGTAAGTTGGGTGGGTAGGTCCATACACCATGGTGTAACATGTTACGAAATCTATCTAATATTATAAAGCTGATAAGTTGGTTTGTTTGGATGAACGCGATTGGTTCAGGAGCTACTGGTTTGAATTAAAAAAAAAACAGATCTAGAGCGAGTCGTACTTGCGCATCGAAGGTTCCTTACCATCATAATTATATCGGTGTAGAATATTGCAGTTTTACGTCGGCGCCATCTTTTGATCGAAGAGAATGTAATTTTTGAGTGAAATAGTCTAAAACAATCCACTGACTAAGTGTACCTACTATAGAAACCTAGTTTTTTTTACTGTAATCTTTACATAAACATCTATCACACAAAATAATTTTTGATTTTTGTATAAATGTAAACCTTGGAGATAAAGCAAAAAAATACCGAACACGGTGTTTTTTTTACGTTTTTCGTCAACAGACGAAAATAATAGGGCCTAAAAAATAGATATTAGAGTATTTTCAAAAAGCGCTCTTTTATGATAATGATATCCCACCTGCCATACTGACCCCACTTTAGAATTTATAAATAAAATAATTTATTTGTACGGTATACAAAGATAGTACATAATTGTGTCTTATAAGAAGGTTGTACAACAGTGACAATATTCAAGGTCGAACGTCTTACTTCTACACTAGACAATAAGCGTGTATCTTAGAAGCCTTTGGTCATTGGTTTTTAAGACCTCTTTTCCAAAATAGTTGGGCAAACGTCATCTTAAACTACGCGACGTCGCACTCCCAAAGTCTCCGTATACGAGCACTTAGGGTTTTTACCATTTTGGTCCGGAACCCTAAAAATATTTTTGTATTGGATAGCCCGTTAATCGAGGAACGCTATAGGCTATCTATTATCACGCTACAACCAAGTGAGCGAAATGTTAATGTAAAATTAAAAATGAAGTTGCGCGCCGGGTGTACTACACTAACATAAATTATGCCTAGATCTCTTATTAGATACCAAACTTAGAACTATTATTGTATTACCATCATTGAGAGGAATGGAGCCATTGCTCGGACATCCAGACGCACTGCAACTTACCATCCCTACCTTGTTGCTATTCCACCAATTCGCACTAAGCGTTTCCAAGTGTCTTCCATAATGCGCACAGCAAAGGAGTGGAACTCTCTGCCTGCGTCTGAGTTTCCGAACGCTTACAACCCTAATCTTGTCAAAGTTAGAGTGAACAGGCTACTTCTGGGTAAACTCGCTCCATCTAAGACTTCGTGTCTGTCATTTCTGACCTTGACTAGAGTCAAGAGCAAACACATCACAAATAAAAAAAAAATGAAAAAGACGGTACTAGTGCATACATTTCGCTGGCGTAAATGTTATCACACGCTACACAGCGCATTCGGAACTAAATCTATAGCAAGCTGTAATGTTCACCAAGACGTTACAAATCTATACTGATCACTAATATTATAAAACAAAATCCTCCACCGCGACCGTCTGTCTGTATGAAAGCTACAAGGAAAAATGTACGGGATCACATAAACGGGAACGAGAAAAAAAACCGGGAAATCGCAGGCAAAAATTCTTATTTTTGGTGGTCTAGATATAAATGGTTGGAAAAAAAAGCAACAGTGTTTATCTAAAACAGGTTAACGCAGCCGACAGCCAACGATGCGCCAAGGTACCTTCATTCATAAGAAAGTCTGATTATTAACTTTGACAGGTACAAAAGAACAATGGCAGCCACCCATACATTAATTTGGCTGAGATTAAATTCTTGCATCTTTAAATGAAAAATATCTTGTTTAACTCGACCTCAACTACTGAATTAGTTTGTGCAAGAATTTTTGTTCTAGAAAGCCGAGATTAATAGAAATTCAGTCATGAACTTTTGTAGGATATGTCTATGGTAATTCCAATTCGAAACCAACCGCGGCGCATCTGTGACATGAGTAACAACGAATCAACAGCTGTCAACAGAGTTATATTTTTTTAGATTTAAGATACTAGTCTTTTTGTCCGTCATTAATTGAAACTAATTGATTTATTTTTACACTGCAATATTTTTACAACCCTGTAAGGTACATTTCCACTAAGAAATAAGCAGTATTGTTAATTCATTTATTCCGTTTAATTAAAATAACAACCTAAAACTGATTTTATTACAATAATGCTGTACTTGCTGTCACTTGGCCGAATAAATATAAAATGGCAACACTAAACGTCAATGAAAAAATCAAATTACTTTTCATTTAATTTCATTTTCATAATCAAATTCAAAATAAAATAAAATTTAAAATATATTTTTTAACCGGATTTTACTAGTTAATGTGATAATTTCAAGAAACGTAGAAAAACTAATGGAACTACCTTCGTATCTAAGTCACTTTTAGACGCTCAAATCAAATTCAGCTAAGATCTCGCCATTGTTCTTTATGTTTAATAATAACGTTTTGTAATTGCGATATGAAATAAAAGGGAGTTAGTGAAAGTTTGACGGCTGATAGGGCAGAGTGAAAAAAAAAAACTTGTTGTGCCGACACCAAGTAACGTTAATTATGTTTTATAATTGCGTTGCACGCTTTAGAGGTCGATTCAAACTTGATGGCGGCTCTGGCCGCACCGCTGCGCTCAAAACTTGGCGGTTTGAGCTACAATTCCCTTTGCCTATTCAAAATTTTAAATTGAAATAACAAATTATTTCGCCGTTTGCGTTGCGTTGTCGATTCGTTGTATTTTTTTGCAATGTCCTTTATACAACAGTTTGATTTAAAATTTTAAAACATTTTTTTCCTAATAAGACACGGACGTATAGGGAACTATTGAATTTGTATGGGATATATACAAAACGATTTTATCATAAAACTACCTGACCCGCGCAGCTTTGTCTGCGTCACATTTTCCATTAATGCTCCGCTCCTATTTGTCTTAGCGTACTTCAAAAGAAAACTAGTCACTCTTTTAAATACATTGTTAAATTTATTATTTATAAACCAAGTTAATTCTGGTATTAATGTCTATAGTCGCTGTCCGAAAAAATTTCTGTTACCGCTTTTTCCTTAATGTATCTTCGTTGGTACCTGCTCAATAAATTATGAATCGATTTTCATCATCATCTGCCTAGCCATTTCCCAAGTTTTCCTGAATTCAACTGAATGCCAGTGTTTTGTTAATTTTAATTATTTCTTTGAATTGTTCCTCTTTTAATCCGGACGCTTTTATCCTGCTCGTCTTTTACATCGTTCTCACATGAATGTATAATTTCAACCCGATGTAAATACATCTTTGTAAAAAAATATTATTTTTAAAAGAGTATCCGTGGAGTTTCTTGCACGTTCTTCTCCATAGAGGACTTTTTGGACCGACCGACCTTGACAATTCAAAAGTGCCTGTAAATGGTTTAATTGAAATAAATGCTTGAATTTTGAATTTTTGAATTTTGCGTGGAGCGGCTGCCTACCAGACCTCCACAACCCATCGATTGGGTAACACGGTTCTTCTTGGCAAGACTGGAGTTAGATTAACTGGCTTCTGACAGTCCGTAACGACTGCCAAAGATCTACAAATGGCAGCCGGGACCAATGGCAAAACGCGTTTTGCAAAGCACGGAGGAAACTTGGTATGTTAAGATGATCACCCATCCACAGACCAACCTTAGCAAGCATTGCTTAACCTTAAAGATCAACCTTCAAATTATGAATCGTTTTTCATAATTAGAAATTTAAAGGATCGCGATGGATGTCAATTCAGGACAGCTTTGCGTCAATATTTTTGTATCAATAAACGTAGGGAGGTCAATAAACGTTATTGCAAAATTATCTGACGGCGACCATAGCACAATGACCTTTAGCCCAAACATCTACCATTACTATGAATTAGTGCTACGTCAAACGTAGACAAGTGACAAGTGGCGCGGGTACTGTTAGCCACTTTATTATAATAGTATGGTTACCCTTCTTCCTTCCTTCTTAACTTTTCATCTAGGATCACGGCCGTTCAGCGGCGTAACTTCTTAGGGGCAAAGCGGTACGATGCAGCAGAGGCTATAATGTACACAAACTTAACTCAAAACATTTATTTCAATAAGACCATTTAAAGGAACTTTTGAATTGACAAAGTCGGTTGGTTGTCGTTCCAAAGCGTAGATCTCTATGGACAAGAACGTGCAGGAAACTCCACGGACACTTTTTTTAAATAATAAATTGCACCTACATTGCGGGGACTAAAACCCCCATGGCTTTACACCTTTAAAATATCCTGCTATTACTATATAAATATTATAAAGCAGAAGAGTTTGTTTGTTTGTTTGATTGTTTGTTTGGTTGAACGCGCTAATCTCAGGAACTACTGGTCCAATTTGAAAAATTATTTCAGTATTAGATAGCCCATTTATCGAGGAAGGTTATAAGCTATATATCATCACGGTAAGACAAATAGGAGCGGAGCAATAATGGAAAATGTGAGGCAGACGAAGTTGCGCGGGTCAGCTAGTTACTATATAAATCGACAACAAATCTTACCCGTGGGTAGATGAAAAAAAAAAATCGAACTTTTGAACCACTTCGGTGCCTAAAAAAAAACGAAAATTGCGTTCCAAGTTTCAATACAAAATTAATAACGATTGGCGATGACTCATCGTATCGCAAATTTTCACTATCAATATAGATACCAACGTACGTCTCAATCAAGATTCATATTTTACTCGGCCGGCGGTGCAGTTCAGCGCGGCTCACTACTATCGCATATTGATGTGTGTGACATTATCTGCGTGGCTCAGTTTACACTCAGCTGTTACCGCGCGCCCACGTCTCCCAAAACCAAAAAACGTGCTACCGTACTTCCGCGTACATACTTCTTCAAGCTATTAACATCTCAAAACTCAACATGAAAGACATCCCTCAATATTTCAACGATCTACTTCATAAAATCGCCAAGGAACAAAACTTCACCAACTACGATTTGGACGTTCAACCAATTTCAAGCGAAGGAGCCAACTATACGTCAAAACTGTACACAGTGACACTCTCTGAGGATGAGAGGGTGCTGCACATGTTCGCCAAGATAGCAGCGATAGGAGAGAAATTGCGAGCGCAGGCGCCGAAGGTTTACGTCACGGAGCGGTACTGCTACACGAAACTCATCGACCTATACAACAAGATACAAAACGACTATCACGTGCCGGAAGAACACAGACTCGCTTTCTGCAAGTATTATGGAAGCCACCCAAAACTTTACGAGGAGACAATTGTGATTGAGAATCTAGTCACGGCCGGGTATGAAGCCTTCGACAGATTTAAGTCGGTAGACTGGCCATACGCGAGCTCGGCAGTGGAGGAGCTGGCCAAGATGCACGCCATCTCGTTCGCCCACGGCGTATACTACCCGGAAGACTTTAAGAAAGTTATGGAAGAGTTCTATTTTGACTGGAATATGACTGATGAAGCTATGCAGCTCCATATGGACAATGTGGTTACTCGAGCTTGTAAACTCGTCAATGAGAAGCACAAAGATAAATTGGCGGAGTTTTTCAAGTTTGCTTTCGATACACCTGAAAATTTCGGAGATGACTTCAAGAAAAGCCGGCGGCCTGTGCTGGGACATGGCGACTTCAAACCAAGTAACTTGATGCACAAGCAGCTTGATGTAAGTTAATAGCCTTTTCATAGTTTTTTATCTGTACTTCTGTACCAATATTATAAAGAGGTAAAGTTTGCGAGATTGTCTCTGGATCTATTGAACCGATGTTTAAAATTATTTTACTAATAGAAAGCCACGTTATTTGTGAGTATCATAAGCTGAAAAATTCCGCCCAACGAAATTGGCACGGTATTCTATAAACTCAATATTTTCTTAGTTTTTTTTTATTAAATGTAGGTAGGTTACACATTCTATAAAAAAGCGTTAGAAAGTTTTTTTTCTATTCTGTAGATTACATATGGGGTTGGAATAAAAAATACTGGTAATTAGCTAAATCCGGTTTGACTGGGAGCTGACCCCAATATAGTTGTGAAACGGCTAGGCAGATGATAAGATCATGGGTTTCGAAGTTTTGACAACGGCGGCGCCATGACATTATCCCTTTATTTTATTTTTTGATCTGGCCACTCACATTTCAACTCGCTAAGATGGGTTACTGCTTAACCGGACTATCTTATTATGCTTGTTTTTAAATACCCGCTTATAACGAATGCGACAGAATACACGATATTATTATGTTGAGTTTCCCGTTAATATTTGAATTTATTTATATGTCAGAAGGTAGTTTCATATGATGCTCGTGGCTAAATAATAACAGCAGCACGGGTCGATCTTTAAGGTTAAGCAATGTTTGCCAAATTTGGTCTGTGGATGGGTGACCATCTTAATATACTGAGTTTCCTCCGTGCCTCGGAAAGCACGTTAAGCCGTTGGTCCCAGCTGTCATTTGTAGATCTTTGGCACGACTGCCAAAGATCTACAAATGACAGTTACCGAGGGTCAGAAGCCAGTAAATCTGACTCCAGTCTTGCAAAGAAGTACCGTGTTACCCTGTCAATGGGTTGTGGAAGTCTGTTAGGCAGCCGCTCCACGTAAAACACTGGTATTCAGCTGAATCCGGTTTGATTGGAAGCCGACCCCAATATACTTGAGAAAAGGCTAGGCAGATGGTGAAGGTAAATTCACATAGTATGTTGTACGGTTGTTTTACATTCTATCACCACATAACATGTTATGCATTTTGTCAGTTTTTTTAAATGTCATTATTAATTACGTTTTTAGGGTTCCGTAACCAAAGGTTAAAATGAGACCCTATTAATAAGACTCCGCTGTCAGTCCGTCTGTCACCAGGCTGTATCTCGTGAACCGTGTTATTTAGATAGTTGAAGTTTTCACAGATGATGTATTTCTATTGCTACTATAACAACAAATACAAAAAAAAACAAAATAAAATAAGTATTTAAGGGGGCTCCCATACAACAAACGTGATTTTTTCGCCGGTATGTAGATAATGGTACGGAATCCTTCGTGAGCGAGTTGACACGCACTAGGCCGTTTTTTTTTTCGAAGCGTCTTGAAAAAAAACTTTTAAAACTACAGTACGAATAATTTATGTTTGCCCATGCGAAGTACGTCGCATTCAATTGCGCAGAATGTCAATTTGACAAGAAACTTATAACAGCGCATGCGCGGGTAGGTCGCGTATGCAGTCTCAGTCCCTCGTATACGTTCGATGCATACTTGTGCCCCGCTTACTCAATGCAATACCACTGGTGGTACGAAAAGTGTTATTTTTAAAATATTTATTTTGGTTTTTCTTACTGTTTCAGTGTTTCATTCGTGTTTTGTGTGTTTTTGTGGTGTATAATGTTTGTTGTGTTACTTTGTGACCTTGTTATTGTTACTGGTTGTGTTTCTTACTTGTAAATAATACAAAACGTATAAATCAGAAAAATATTCTACGAACGTAACACTTTTTTACGCGATGGGCCTGCGCGGTCGTCACTAAAAGCTAACTTCGCATGGGTAAAGATAAAATATTCGTACTGTACACAGAAGCACAAAACACATTCGTACGTTTCACTAAGGATTAAGGCTCCCATTACCTTTTGACGAACCGGTTGGCGCAGTGGTCGAGCGATCGGCTGCTGCGCTGCGTGTCGCGGGTTCGATTCCTGCACGGAACAAATATTTATATGGGATAGTTGTTCCTGGTCTGGCTGTTTGTTTATGTGAGGTTGTATGTTTGTGAACGCACCTATGACACAGGTTTTTTTATAAAAAAGAAAAGAAAAAAAATACAAGCCCATGCAACCGTAACTCAATTCCAAAAATTCATGAATGACGAATGACTGATGGTGAGAGATAGAATTCAATCGACATTAGACGCTCATTCTTAAACACGTGACTGTATATTATTGGGTGATATACGGGATTAAAAAAGAACAAAAACTAAACCATTACCCATTTCATCTATACTTATATAATTATATAATATTATATATTTATATATTTATATACATATTATAAAGCAGAAGAGTTTGTTTGTTTGTTTGGTTGAACGCGCTAATCTCAGGTACTACGGGTCCGATTTGAAAAATTCTTTCAGTGTTAGATAGCCCATTTATTGAGGAAGGCTATAGGCTATATATCATCACGCTAAGACAAATAGGAGTGGAGCAGTAATGGAAAATGTGACGCAGACGAAGTTGCGCGGGTCAGCTAGTAAACATATAAAAACAGAACCATTCAAATAAAAGTTGTGATGAATGAAATATTCAGATTTTGTCAATCAATTACATGCAATCACTGTATTAAACGGTAGGGTACCCGTCAGCGACAAAAACTGACAGCAAAAACTACCGTGTGTTGAGCGCTTACGACAGGGCTGGCGAACCCATGGCACGCGTACAGTGGTGGCACGTAGCAAAAACTACCGTGTGTTGAGCGCTTACGACAGGGCTGGCGAACCCATGGCACGCGTACAGTGGTGGCACGTAGCAAAAACTACCGTGTGTTGAGCGCTTACGACAGGGCTGGCGAACCCATGGCACGCGTACAGTGGTGGCACGTAGCAAAAACTACCGTGTGTTGAGCGCTTACGACAGGGCTGGCGAACCCATGGCACGCGTACAGTGGTGGCACGTAGCAAAAACTACCGTGTGTTGAGCGCTTACGACAGGGCTGGCGAACCCATGGCACGCGTACAGTGGTGGCACGTAGCAAAAACTACCGTGTGTTGAGCGCTTACGACAGGGCTGGCGAACCCATGGCACGCGTACAGTGGTGGCACGTAGCAAAAACTACCGTGTGTTGAGCGCTTACGACAGGGCTGGCGAACCCATGGCACGCGTACAGTGGTGGCACGTAGCAAAAACTACCGTGTGTTGAGCGCTTACGACAGGGCTGGCGAACCCATGGCACGCGTACAGTGGTGGCACGTAGCAAAAACTACCGTGTGTTGAGCGCTTACGACAGGGCTGGCGAACCCATGGCACGCGTACAGTGGTGGCACGTAGCAAAAACTACCGTGTGTTGAGCGCTTACGACAGGGCTGGCGAACCCATGGCACGCGTACAGTGGTGGCACGTAGCAAAAACTACCGTGTGTTGAGCGCTTACGACAGGGCTGGCGAACCCATGGCACGCGTACAGTGGTGGCACGTAGCAAAAACTACCGTGTGTTGAGCGCTTACGACAGGGCTGGCGAACCCATGGCACGCGTACAGTGGTGGCACGTAGCAAAATAATTTGGATACGTTTTACAATATTTTTTTGAAGTGAAAACTTCTTTAAGGGCGTTGAGCACTTTTCTTGGGATGAGTATACAATGTTAAACTCGCGTCAGGACACGTGACCTGATCGAAAATTCGTAAGACAGATGACGCGTCAGGACACGTGACCTGATCGAAAATTCGTAAGACGGATGACGCATCAGGACAGGAGACCTGATCGAAAATTCGTAAGATTGATGATTCAAAAATGCACAAATTTAATGTTCAAGCTTTCACTTCTGCGGGCACTCCCAGAGTGCAACCCGTTTTTTTTTTAAATTACTTTTATATGCATGGGTAATCATCAAATGACTCCTCTCGCCCTGGGCGTAGCAGAAGGGAGTGTCAGACACTACAGACTAAAACCCATCCGTGTTCCTCCTAATGCCCTTTGCGTTCCAGGGCCGCGGTGACTCTTTGGAACAAATACCGCAACTTTCAAAAATATTTAAAATCTTGATGAAAGTAAAATAAACAATTAATAATACAAATCAAATCATACTAAACATTTAATTTTATTTGAAGAAACACAAGCTGATAACGATAAGACTGCTTGAATTTATAGTTACTAATAAGAGTTATTAAGTTACGTCTTACGTTATGAATTTTTTTGTCCATTGAATCACCACGTCAAGATTTAACATTTCGACATTTTTTTTTTTGAACCGAAATGGCACGAGCACCAAAGAAGGTTCGCCATCCCTGGCCTAAGATAACACAAATTTTACTCTGCGTGGCAGCCGGACGCGGCGTGTCTAGTATAGTATATTAACGTTTATTACGTTATCTGTGGCTCAGTACGAGCTCAGCTGTTGCCGCGCGCCCGCGTCTCTCACAATCAAACGTGATACCGTACATCATCCGCGTACGCGTGTACCTCCTCAAACTATTAACATATCAAAATCAACATGGAAAACATACCTCAACATTTCAACGAACTACTTCACAAAATCGCCAAAGAACAAAACTTCACCAACTATGATTTGGACGTTAAACCTATTTCAAGCGGAGGAGCCAACTATACATCGAAATTATTTACGGTGACACTCTCCGAAGGTGAGAAGGTGCTGCACATGTTCGCCAAGATAGCAGCGATAGGAGAGAAGATGCGAGCGCAGGCGCCGAAGGTTTACGACACTGAGCGGTACTGCTACACGAAACTCATCGCCATTTACGACAAGATGCAAAACGACAACAACGTTCCGGACGAACACCGGTTGGCTTTCTGCAAGTATTATGGATCTAATCCCAAACTTTTTGAAGAGACGATAGTGCTTGAGAATCTAGTTACGGCCGGGTATGAAGCCTTCGACAGATTTAAGTCTGTAGACTGGCCATACGCGAGCTCGGCAGTGGAGGAGCTGGCCAAGATGCACGCCATCTCGTTCGCGCACGGCGTGTATTTCCCGGAAGACTTTAAGAAAGTTATGGCCGAGTTTAATTTTGACTGGAATATGACTGATGAAGCTATGCAGCTCCATATGGATAATGTGGTAACTCGAGCTTGTAAACTCATTAATGAGAAGCACAAAGATAAATTGGCAAAGTTTTTCGAGGTCGCTCTCAGTTTGCCGGAGGAATTCAGCAATGAGTTCAAGAAAAGCCGGCGACCAGTGCTGGGCCATGGCGACTTCAGACCGAGCAACTTGATGCATAAGCAGCTTGAAGTGAGTCAATTGTCTGTCTATGCAACGTATTTCTTTCAATATTCCATCACTAATATTCTCTTACCTACTATTTTTTCTTAAGATGCAGAAAGGTACAAAAAAAAAGTTAAACATCTAAGAAAGTTCACAAGTAACAGCAAACTTTGCAAAAATATTTGAAAAATTTACTTCGGTACAACAAATCTTTATGTTCCTACATGTAATTGATAAAAATTGGACGTCTAATTATTATACTATAGTTATAGAATATCGATAGGACTATATCTATACTAATATTATAAAGCAGAAGAGTTTTTTTTGTTTGTTTGGTTGAACGCGCTAATCTCAGGGACCACTGGTCCGTTTTGAAAAATTATTTCGGTGTTAGATAGCCCATTTATCGAGGAAGGCTATAGGCTACATATCATCACGCTAAGACTAAGAGGAACGGAGCATTAATGGAAAATGTGACGCAGACGAAGTTGCGCGGGTCAGCTAGTGCACGATGAAATTGAAATCAGTATCACCACCCCCACTTTTTCCACTGCTGAGCATAGACCTCTTTTTCTTGTGCCAATTCATCAACATTCCTGTGCCAGCGTCATCCAGGTTTTAACCTGTTATGAAAACAATGTTATTCGTCCATCTCGCCGCCGGTCGACCAACACTTCGTGCTTGTTTATGGAGAGGCGGGGGGTCGAGGGTCGCGTGCGGCGTGGCGACCACTCAATTCAAACATGGCGTTGTATGAGAGTGTTCACGGGGAAGCGATTTCCAGCCCGAACGCAGTGTGCTCGTGGCTAAATAATAACAGCCGCAAAGGTCGATCTTCAAGATTAAGCAACGCTTGCCGAGGTTGGTCTGTGGATGGGAGACCATCTTAACATACCGAGTTTCCTCCGTGCCTCGGAAAGCACGTTAAACTGTTGGTCCCGGCTGTCATTTGGAGATCTTTGGCAGTCGTTGCGGATTGTCAGAAGCCAGAAAATCTGACAACAGTCTTGCCAAGGAGTACCGTGTTACCCAGTTAATGGGTTGTGGAGGTCTGGTAGGCAGCCGCTCCACGTAAAATACTGGTTTTCAGCTGAATCCAGTTTGACTGGAAGCCGACCCAAATACAGTTGGGAAAAGGCTAGGCAGATGATGATGACGCAGTGTTGAACGCGGCAGTCTCCAACCCGCCACCGCAGACAATTGTTGCCCACACCAATTGTGCAGATTATCTGTGCATTCATAATATAACTGCAAAAAGAAACAGGATTTTCGTATTTTCGTTGACACGGTTGGCGCAGTGGTTGAACAATTGGCTACTACGATGCGTGTCGCGGATTCGATTCCCGCATAAAACAAAAATATTTCTGACCTACAGATAAATTAGTCTATAGATATGTTTCTTAAAGCAACCACTGTACAGGAGAAATTCCTAGTGTGGGAAAACGTTACCACTTCACAAAAATAATAAAAAGAGTTATATTTTTTTTTTCGAATTCGCTTTACGCCTCTGCTCACCACATTGAAACACTCACTCCCACGGTCCAAGGATCTTTGACCTGATATAATCTGATTCTAACAAACTGCACATCAAGGAGATATTAAAACATGGCCCACTTTGTTCACAAAAAGAGTGATCTAAAGGCCCTAATTCCAGCAACATTGTATACTTAGTTAATGCCCCTGATGCTTGAGGGTCAAATGTTTAACGGTCTGTCTCGAGAAGAAGAATAAGAGATCTCGGAAACTGTCTTTGAAGGTTAAAGTCAAATATCATCCTTGTTTTCTTCTCATTCCAGGATGGCAAGGTAGACATCAAGATCGTGGATCTGCAAACCCTGCAGGGAGGCAGCCCTGTAACTGACCTGATCTACTTCATCTTCACCGGCTCCGACGAGGAGTTCCGCGCCAAGTACTACGACAAGCTGATCGACCACTACTACACGCAGCTCAGCGCCGCCATGAAGAGGCTGAACCTCAACCCTGAGGAGACCTTCTCCAGGGCAGACTTTGACTTCGAACTGAAGGAGGTAAGAACTCAAATTATGTGATTAGCTGTATATGAGAGAGGTACGGAGAAGGTGTTTTGCCAATACAACAATAGGGTAGATGACTAAAAAAATCTAATTAGCCCGTTAGATTGTCAAAAAATATTTGACGAGTGCTTTTTCTTTTCTTACGGGAACCAAAATTGACGAAGTTACGACGCTTTTAAAATTCTCAATACGTCACACCTTCACATAATTTTTACTGAGTCGTGACGTCACGAGCCCCCTGACGGTCTAAATAGTTTTGCAATTTGTGAATGATGGAATCTAGCCTATTCAGCCAAGAAAACCTTCATCATCATCATCCACACCCTGACTTCGCCCAGTGCTGAGTTTAGACCTCCCTTTTATACGCCAATCCACACTTTTGCGTGCCAGCCTTATCCAGGGTCTACCCGCGATGGCCACAATGTCGCCTGCCTATCTCGCTGCCGGAAGACCGACACTTCTTCACCGTCTTACCCCACTTATCATAACCATGCCTTACCAGGTGTCTGCCCAGCTTCATATCATTGCTAATTTATTTTCCAATGTAGGAAATGGCTCACTGTGCTATTCTCAGCTAGTACACAGTCTCCTGCCTGAGTGTCTTTTCTCAGCAACGTAAGCCGAAGTTGGCAGACACACTGGTTATAAAGTCAGGACTCTAGACATTGTGGAATTTATCCCCATTTCAGAATATTGTGCAGTTTACAAGATTTTTTTATTTTATTTATTTATTTATTACGGACATACATACAGCTACCATTACAGAAACCCAATGCGATAGTGTAGAAAAACAGAGAAAATATAATTGCAATAACAATAAATTTCAGTTACCAATAAAACATAGTACAATTAAATTCAATTAGCAATGAGTACAAAAAAAAAAAACAATACAATACATTCAATTCATCAATTCTATAAAATTTAATTATACACCATTAATAACAAAAACACCAATAATATTATAATACATTTAAAAATCAATAGACTGTAAATTCAACTAAGTTGAATAACATAAAACGTGCAAAGTAACTTTTGCGAACTCGCTCAGTGAACAAGAGATAAGTGAAGAAGATATACCGAACGCGTACACAAACCTTAGAAAAGGCCAATTTATCAACGAAGAAAGTGTCCTCGAAAGTGCTACGCAGAGCCTACGTGCTCGTAGCACTTGCGTAGCATGATGCTACGGCGTAGCTTCGCTGCGTAGCAATTTACAAGAATTGTGAAAACGAAAACAAAACGGGGGTAGTGTTTTCAAAATGTATTTAAGAAGTTAGACGGTGTCAGATTGCTTATATAATTTGTTTCATTACCTAACCACGTTGAAATTTTTACGAATAAAATATCAAGAGGCGTTTTTTTTTTAATTTCTATAGAAAACTTGAAACCGCTGTTACTTTCTTTTCTTATCAAAAAAAAATCTTAACTTACTTTTCTGACCTAAGTACGTTGCGAATGCGTTTCAAAGAATGGATTAGATTTTTTTTATTATTTGTATGCTCTTGACTATGGGATTGATCTTGACTCTAGTCTAGGTCAAAGTTGACAGAGACAAAGTCTACGCTTGAAAGAGTTAACCCAGAAGGAGCCTGTTCTCTAACTTTGAAAAGAATAGGGTTGTAAGCGTTCGGAAACACAGACGCAGGCAGAGAGTTCCGAGAGAGGGGCCTGAAAGGGCCGACGCCTGCCGGAGTCGCGGGAATATTCGCAAGAGACACCGTGGCTCCGGAACACAAAGGGCAACGAAGGAACATGGATGGGTTTTAGTCACTAGAAGTCTGACACTCCCTCCCACTACACCCAGAGTGGCAGGAGTCATTGGATGATTTCCCATCCCTAAAAAAAAAAAAGGCAAAGAGTTCCACGACTAGGTATGGATATAATTACCTTCAGTGATCAAAGGTCGCTCATATTATCATATTATTATCTAATCGGATTATTGTCTAATCCTTAGATAAACAATCCTATTTATACCTCATTTGTGACGTAGTAGATAAGCATATCTAAATTACGCAGGTTTGTGTTTTTATCTCGGTGATATAATACGTTTTTACAATCAGCAGTTACACATTCACGTTAACAGAAACTATTGCTTGACAGCACATGGCAGGAATTTTACAACTTCAGTGAATATAATCCTTATCTATCTGAGTCCACTTATTAAAAACCAAAATGGCTTTTCTTGTGTTCTGTGGGCTTCGTTCGTTAAGTTGTGATATTTTCAGTCGACTCTCTCTTTCTATGCTAAAAATCAAAATTTAAATGTAATGTTATGAAGATTATCATTAACCAGTAAAGCAATAGGGAATATGCACGCGATTTTTTTATTTATAAAATGAATTACTTATAAGCTCCAGTAAACACTCTAGAAAATATTTTTTAAATATCTTCATCAGCGATGAAGTTATAACGCTTCAAAGATTACTTTTAGAACGAGAAGTCCGACATGGAATTTGACGTCACATTACGTGACGTCTATACATCTGCCATAGAAAACAGCGTTTTCGCGAGAGGGACAGATATATTTGTTTAAAATAATTATATCTCGTTTATTTTTCGAGCAATTTTGATTCTATTTCCACTGTTAGTAATATATTTTTGTATATTTTTAGAAAAAGTGTTTAGATAATAAAAATTTTTTTATGCATATTCCCTAGAATGTAAGCTGGTCTAAATTTTATTATTTATTTATTTATTAAGTTTAGTATTAATTATTGTTCTCTTGCCAAGAAATCGGTTATCAACATTTTGCATGATGTACCTAAATAATTATTATTAATATGATTTTATTGTTATGTATTACCTACCTTTCTAGTGGCACTCATTATCATACCTATATTATTTTTCTGTCAATTTGCGGATAATGTAGTGGGCTGCAATATTGTAAACATGTTTAAATGATTTTCTCTGTTCCAACACAAATATTGTAGCTGTTTGTTGTCCCTTAATAAATAAATAAAAAATAAAGACTCCGAAAATATGTCGAAATGCAGGGTTGGGTGATGTGAGCGGTCAATCCAAATAATCAAGATGGAATGGTAGCTCACTTCGCGATCACTTCACACAAGCCATCGACATGTTTACAGAATTGCACGGCTGATTTAAATGCGAACTAATTCCGGAAAAGTTACATTTAAATCTGTAAATATTATATTCAGGTACCTACCTATGTCATCACTAATTATAAAATATAGTCCAGCGCCGTGACTGTCTTTCTGTCTGTCTGTTTGTGATAAACTCCAAAACTACTGTACCGATTTTCATACTATTTTCACCAATGGCTAGAGTGGTTCTCGAGGAAGGTTTAAATATTTACGATGTCAAGCAGGCAAAGCCGTGGACATCAGCTAGTTAAACATAAAAACGATGAAATGTAGATGTTTGGACAAGTCGAAAAAACTGTGCGAAGCTGCAGCGGTTCGTTAATAATTTCTACAACAAACCATAATTAATTTTTTAGGTAATACTAGCTGTCTCTCGCGGCTTCGCTGGTTTCTTATTATTATTATTTTTTTTATAAAAACCTGCTCATTTGTAGATCTTAACCATCCAGGGCGCGCCACCCGAACACATACAAAAATTTGTTGTAAACGCACCCACGGTACAGGAGAAATTCCTAGTGTGGGACAACGTTGTTTAAAAACATTTTATATATATACAGCTATATAAAGATTATAACTGTGAATATAACTTTTTCTTAATGAACTTATATCCCCGAATCATGTTCCCAAGGAATATTATCTGACTTTAATACGGGCAAAGCCAGTGGCAAAAGCTAGTTTTATTTTTAATTACGTCCCTGATTAAGTTTTTTATAAATAAATACTTTTTACATTTATTTACAATAGAAAGTCGGTTAGATATCTATACTATAATATTATAAAGCAGAAGAGTTTGTTTGTTTGTTTGGTTGAACGCGCTCATCTCAGGAACAACCGGTCCGATTTGAAAAATTATTTCAGTGTTAGATAGCCTATAGGATAGATAGGCTATAGGCTATATATCATCACGCTAAGACAAATAGGAGCGGAGCATTAATGGAAAATGTGACGCAGACGAAGTTGCCATTAACATGACGTCGACGTCAACTTAACAAATGTCAAAAAACATGCGACTTGACAGGTGGTAGGAACTGACGCCTCAGTGGTGCCACCTAGTGACACCCTCATTATCTAAGTACTACAAATAAAATAATGCCATTCAACAATACTAATATACATCTACGTTTTATATAATAAAGCCTTATCTTATCGGGAGCAGCTTCATATGTACAAACCCATTGTTAATTATATCACAATAAAAACAACGTCTACTGTAACTCCACTTATATAATTAAAATGACACGACTTTATGAGCGTGTACCAAAACAATTTATATGCGATTATAATGCGCGATTTGCCGCCAACTCTCAAGGTCGCCCACAATGAACCGGCTTCCGGCAATATAGTAGACTGACTGGTGGTTCAATCAGCTCGCAACTAAATTACACTTTAGCGTCGATTCAGTGTCGATTAAGATGGGATAAAAAGTATTCTGTGTTAAATAAACGAGGATATTTGCGTGCTAAAAGGAAAAAAAGGACAAATAAATAGTATTAAGATTTAATGATTAGCACAACTTATAGAGCTTAACTAAATAGAGCTGGAGTTAGCTTAGCCCTATCTAATACCAGAACGGCTGGTGAATGGAAGGGATTAACCATTACGATTCGCTATCATTATCTGCCTAGCCTCTTCCCAACTACATTGGGGTCGGCTTCCAGTCAAACTGGACTCAGCTGAATTCCAGTATTTTACGTGGAGCGGCTGCCTACCAGACCTCCACAACCCATTACCTGGGTAACACGGTATTTCTTGGAAAGACTGGAGTCAGATTTACTGGCTTCTGACAATCCGTAACGACTGCCAAAGATCCACAAATGACAGCCGGGACCAATGGCTTAACGAGCTTTCCGAGGAACGGAGGAAACTCGATATGTTAAGATGGCAACCCATCCACAGACCAACCTTGGCAAGCGTTGCTTTAACTTGAAGATCGACCCGTGCGGCTGTTGTTATTTAGCAATCGTAAACTAGAAAAAATAATACGTAGTTTGACTTACTCGCAAATCTCACCAGGTTGTGGGAGTACGTAATTAGTACAAAAAAATAATCTCAAAAAGTGACAGAGATGAAGAGTGCCTTAAAAAAAAACTTTTTACAAAATATACAACCGACTTCCAAAAAAAAAACTACAAAATAAAAAAAAACTTTAATTTTGGAAGTCGGTTGTATTTTTTTGTAAAAAGTTTTTTATTTTTCACTTTTTAGTGGTACTCCACACCTAACACCACTGCAAAATCGCAGAGAAGCAAAATAAGCAATTTCGATTACTTGGATGACATAAAACCACCATCTAAGTAGACGAATTGCAGCTATTTCGATTTAAAAACCAAAGTTCGTAACCGATTTTGATAAAACTTAAATGGGACCAATCTGCAAGTATATCCTTTCAGATAAAACTTTTTTCAAATCGGTTCATAACTGTCAAAAATATACTAATAATAAAAAAAATACAACTGAATTGAGAACCTCCTCCTTTTTGGGAAGTCGGTTAAAAATCACAATCAATATTTTATTTTATTATAACATCCTTTAAATTCGTTTCATCTATTCATACATAATAGTAGTCAGATAAGTACCCTATTTTATAGTTTCACGGATACTACATCTATACTATGTAATATATATAGGTTGGTTGAACGCGCTAATCTCAGAAAATACTAGATTAAATTATAAAATAAATTTAGTGTTGGATAACCCATTTAACAAGGAAGGCCATTGGCTATACATCATCACGCTACGACCAAATACGCACAGCAAAGGAGTGGAACTATTTGCCCGCGTCTGGATTCCCGAATGCTTACAATCCTAATCTTTTCAAAGTTAGAGTGAACAGGCTACTTCTGGGTAAGCTCGCTCCATCGTAGACTTTGTCTCTGTCATCTCTGACTTAGACTAGAGTCAAAAGCAAACCCACATCAAGTAAAAAAAAAATGGACTGGAGCATTATTAAAAAATGTGACGCAGACATTTTTTTTGCGGATCAGGTAGTCAGACATTTAGGTACCTATACGGCCACTGATCCGTATCACAGTATACTGTATCCGTATGCTTCATTATGTAACTAGCTACTATGTAAACAAAGGCCAATCTACGCAGTTTTACAAAGTAGTTATTTGTATGTCTAAATGTATAGACTGCACCACAATAGATGATACAAAGTAGCTCATTGCGATTATGCAAATAAGATATACAGTTACATGTTACGCAATTCAACATGTATGTTATTAATCATTATTGTAGGTAGGTGTGTTTATATATTTATTTTGGATTTTATGCCCATCCACATCAAACATTATAATTGTTTTGTATTTGTATTATATTGATACCGCTACAATTATAATGTTTGATGTGGTTATAATGTTTTTGTCAACGACTTGCGTTGTTTTTTTTTGTTTTGAGGTGGTCAATACTACATCAAGAAAAAAAAAAAGGAAACGTAGTAGAGTATTGAAAAATAATGGACACGTATTTTTTTGTTTTTGTGAATCAAAGATTTTTTACCAAGATAAAACGCATCGAAACTCGGGACTGACGTCAGAACGCACTAAAAATTATACCACGGCGTGACGTATTGAGAATTTTAAAAGCGTCGTATCTTCGTCAATTTTGGTTTACGTAAAAAAGAAAAAACACAGGTCCAACTATTTTTTAATAATCTAACTGACGGACTAATTAGATTTTTTTCTGTGGATAAGCCTATATTAAGTAATAAATAATAATATAAATAATAAATATAAATAATAAAAATTTATTGAAATAACATGTTTACAAAAAAGTGTACATTATAGTGCAGTTGTATATATTAATCTAGGTCTACATTAGGATAATAATTATCTAAATTTAAACTATGAAAGACAAATATGAGTTTACAGTCAAAAATAGAACTCTGAAAGTAATGTAGTGCGTTGCCTGATCTAGGTTTACTTAAACCTGTGTTTCAGGCCACCTCTCTGCGAAAGTATTTGTTAAATGGGAAAGTCATTGAATTAAATAATAATAAAATATTTTCAAAATCTAAGCAGATACAATATTTTGCATAACCTTATCATAAACTACGCTTATAGATCCTGATTTAAATCTACAACTAAAATACTAATTTTAGTTAACTACAGTTAAGTCAGCTACTTTAGTTCAGCACCTCTAGTAGTTTTTCCGTGTCCGAGTAATTTAGTTTTGCTAAATAATCAAATAACATTATACTACACTTATAAGAACTTACATTATATATCTGAAGCAATTTGTTAAATTTATTATATAAGAATGGTCCTAGAAATAAATAGAATCTTTTTGAGAAAGCATGTTTAGTTTGATGGTTCGTGCAAACCAGATCCTTTCTTCTTTTTCCTGAAGGTACAGGTTTAAACTCAAGTTCATTGTGTTGTAGTAAAACTATACTTAAAACAAAAAGTTGTCGAACTGTTAGCACCTTGCATGCCATATAAAGCTGGTGTGTGGGAAATCTAAATGGGCGACGGGTGGCGACTTTTAGAATTGCTCTTTGAGCACGTTCTAGCAGTAGTAAGGTTGATTTTGCGGCACCACCCCAAGAAGTTATGCAGTATGTAAGAATAGATTGACACAAAGCCAAGTAAACCTGTTTAATTAATTTAAAATCGGCTATGTCCCGTAAATTCTTAAACATATATATTAATTTACGCACTCTAGTGCATAATAAATCAATGTGTTTACGGAAATTTAGGTTTGTGTCAATCGTGACGCCTAAGTATTTGATGTGGTCAGCTTTAATTAAAGTGGGACAAGTGCATGCCGTGTCAGCGTTTGTATTACATTTGTGCGCGTAAATGTTTTGGTTAGTAAGCATCTTGTTAGTATTTCTCATTGTAAATAGAATAAATTTGGTTTTATCTGAATTTAACGTTAATAAATTGTTATGTAGCCAATTACACACCATATTAAAGCCATTCTGAGCAAGTTCATAGACATCAGATCTTGATTTACCTGTGAACAGTAGAGCTGTGTCATCCGCATATGACATAATTAAACCATTTTGAAGTTGTAAGCGGCAAAGGTCATTAATATATATTAAAAATAATGTGGGCCCCAAAATACTGCCTTGTGGGATTCCATAATTACTATTTTTGAGTTCAGAGCTCGTGTACTGACCGATTTTTAGAGACTGGTAACGGTCGCCAAGATAATCAGCTAACAGTTTTAGCTGTGTTCCTCTTATCCCAATTTTTTCCAGTTTAAATAAAAGAAGAGAACAAGAAATAGTTTCAAAAGCCTTGGCAAGATCTAGAAAGATCCCAATGGTATGCATGCCACTATCGAGATTTTTACTTATAAAATTTGTCAATTTGTGTACTGCTTGGCTTGTTGATCTTTTAGGCCTGAAACCAAATTGTTGATCTGAAAGCAATTTGTTATTTTCAAGATATTTTACTAGCCTGTTGTTAATTATTCTTTCCAAAATCTTCGAGAGTCCCGTTAGTACTGAAATAGGTCTATAGTTCGTAACACAGGTTTTGTCTCCGGATTTGAAAACAGGGGTGACTACTGCTTTTTTTAGCAATTTTGGGAATATTCCTTGAGTTAAACATATCTGAAAAATGTGAGTTAGTGGAGGGGCAATTAGGTGTTTAAGTCTTTTCAGTATGGCATTAGGAATCTCATCCCAACCGACGGCGCAAACGTCCTTTAACCCACCTATTATACCTATCACTTCACTCACGTCTGTATCTAACAGGACAAAAGAGTTCAGTGCAGCGTGAGTCATACATGTGCTTTGAATAGAAGGAATGTGGGTTAGATTTTTTTCTGCCAGATTTTTCCCTATGTTAATAAAGAAATTGTTTGCTTTATTTGTCGCAACGGATGGGTTCAATTCGGTTGTTAAAAGTTCGAGCGGAGGTTCTGAGTTTTTGGTTCGAAATGTGTTACTTTTAATATATTTCCAGATGAGCTTACTGTTTTTACCTGCCTTCTGTAATTGATCTTTGTCATATTGTTTTTTAAGCTTTTTCAACAGATTGTTACAGAAATTTCTATATCGCTTGTAGGTGACTGATAGTATTTCATTGTTAGGGGACAGTTTACATTTTTGGTGTAGTCTGTCTCTATGTCTGATACAGCGAACAAGTCCGGGCGTAATCCATGGTTTAATGTTATTGTACTTTCTAGGTATTACTTTTGTTAAAGTGTTTCTCTTAATAGCACATTGTAACAAATCAATAAAACACTGTAACGAAATATTAGGGTCACTCGAATTATTATAAACGGGGTCGAAATTAATACCTCGTACGTCGTTTTCAAGATTAGTCATGTTGAGTTTCGAACAGCTGCGCATGCAATTTTTTCTAGGTGAAGGTATTTGCAATGTTAGTAAAACTGATTGATGGTCAGTAAGTGACGTATTAGTAACCATTGTTATGGACGGCGCTTTTGACTTTATTATGATATGGTCGAGGCATGAGCCGCTCTGGTGCGTTGGGTAATAATGTGCTGGTAGAAGTCCATGAAATGTGCAGATGTTCAGATAGTTATGTGCATGAGTATCGATTTTCCCGGAAGCAATGTTAATGTTAATGTCACCTAAAAGTATAATATTTTTATAAGATGAAATTTTTCTAGGTTTATGTTAAGCGAGTCTAGGAATCTGTCAATATTTTGAGATGGAGGTCTATATATAGCCATAAATATCGTATCGGGGGAGAGTTTAATTGTTAGGCAATTACAGTCTTGAAATAAGGGTTCTTCAACCACTGCTTCTAAATTATTTTTTATATAGATAACTAATCCACTATTTTGATTAAAGTGGCTACTTGTTTTGTGGAAATTGTATCCGTCTATTGATGGTATATTCGTTGTTTGTTCGGAGAGCCAACACTCTGTTAGCACAATAATGTCACAGCTTATTTCAAGATTCTGTAATAGCACTTCAAAGCCATTGAAATTACGGTTTATACTACGAATGTTTTGTGTAAGCACTGTTAACATTTTCTTACCAGCGTTAAGATGATTTTTGCACTCCTCAAGATTACAAATGATTGCTTCGGACACTGAAAAACTATCAAGATCACTGATTAGCTGATTAGTCATGATACTAAAAACTAACTTATCTACTTTTATGTGCTAATTAACAAATTATTCGATGGCGCTCTTAGGCGCCTTCATAGTCTATTGAATTAATATATTTGTCTTCAGCATATTTTCGTGCTGGGCAATTTATGTCACCAGTTGGGTGATCATGTTTCCTCTTGAAACGTTTGCACGTTGCACACTGAGGAGAAGATTTGTTGCTGCAATCTTTGAACGAGTGTCCCGTCTCTCCACAGAGGTTACATGTTGGAGATGTTTCACGGCAAAACTTGGCTGCGTGGCCAAACTGTTGGCAATTGAAGCACCTGGTCACTAAAGTGAAATCTCTAACTGGGCATGATGTCCAATTTATAAAAATACGGCCTTGGTTCACCAGTATTTTTCTGATGCTGGGCGGGACTTCAAGTATATAATTACATGTTGAGCGATCTTTCTTACCGGACTTATGGCTCATTTTTATTGTTTCTAGAAAGGCCTCTCGAGTAATTTTCGGCAATTTCTCAGATAGGTTTTGCTCATACATGCAATCCAATACTTCTTTCTCACTGAGAGCTACAGGGACACCAATTATTGCTATCCTGGGACGGCGTTTTGAAGTTTCTTCGATTTTAAGACCCGACGAAACCAGTTTCTCCGAGTTTTTTAATTTAGCAATGTCATCTTTGCTATCGGTGCTAATAATAACGCCTCCATTCCTAATTTTTCTAACGCTGCGGACCCGAAGTTTCAGTTCCTCCGGCGAGATAATTTTTTGGACAAGTGTTTTGGTATCGTCACTAGAATGATTTTTATCGGTCGGATAGATGGCAACAGAACTAAAGTTTGCTGGGCGAATAAAATTGTCTGCTCCCTTTTTAACCATATTGGCATAAGAAGGAGCTTGTGGTTGCGCTATCTTTTTATCGACGACCTCTTTGAACTGGTGCAGAGTGTTTGCAACGACCTGCTGTTCTTGAAGGAACTGGATGGTGCTGTAAGCCTGAATAGATTTTTGCTTCAGGGATTGATACAGGACAGCCATTTGAGATGTCCCATGTGCGACTTTTCGACAAAGATTGGTTACGCGAAGCTTCTGGTCAGAGTTCATTTTTCCTTCGGCAACAGTAGAGCAAACATCGTTTAAGATGGTCTCTATGGATCCTAACCATTTTTGGATCTCCGGCGTAGCGATGACCTCAGCCAGTAAGTCATCCTCCGTGGATGCTGGTGGCGCTGTATCAACCGGTTGGTTTTGGTCAGTAGTTGATGGAGTTGGCGGTGGGCTTCGCCGCATTAGTTGGCTACGCCCAAAAGGGCTAAACCCTTGGTTCGACATTACTAACACAGAAAAACACTATTTTTAATGTAATTAGTTCATCGTGCACTGTGAAAAAATTGTTAGATTGCACAAATAACACGCGCGACACACTTTAGCTCAATATGACTGAGTCCGCAAATTGTTTTATTAAGTAATATTCGTAATTATTTAGAGGTGATTCATGATAATTAACACAAAACACGTCCGCTTAGATTCGTGGCTTGGCCACATGACTCGTAAGATAGGAAGATGTTGATTTGACCACAAAACTTACCACCTTATCTTCTATTTTCAGAAACTGCCATTTGGTCTGACGCTAGCGGTGTTCACGTTACCTGTCATCACGGTCGACAGCCAGGACGCGCCTGAAGTCAACGAGGACTTGGAGATCGCCAACTTCGCCGTGGAGAAGACCAGTGACCTCTACGCGGAAAGGCTCAATGGAGTCGTCAACGACTATGTCAAGTGGGGTATCCTCGACCAGAGCATAAAGCAAATGGAGGAAGAGAAACGCACTCGCGTCTGACTTGGGAACTTAAGTGACCAAAATTCTATTTTTATATTTTGATTTTATATTTTACATGATATTATAGTTTAAATTTTAGATATTGTAACGCTTTTAAATTTTTTACAAGGAAGCGAATTTTAATGATATTTTTTTTAATCAATTTTACGAGTACCTCCGAAAATTTATTCCAATCTATGTTCATTGTGTGTGTTTTAGTTATTAGGTTTTTAAATGTGTTCTTTATATTAGGTAAAATAATGACATTCATAGTACAATTTTTATTTTGTGATTACGGAAAAAAATGTCTTCCTGAGGCTACGCTAGTATTATTATTATCTGTGTTAAGAAAGCCATTAGGGCCTGCGCACACTCGCGGACGGTGAAGGAGAGCATCGAGGAGCATTCCTCTATTCGCCAACGCACACTGAAAAGTAAAATCCTCTGCTATACCGCGAGCGTCCGCCAGCATACCGGAGCTTCCGCCGGTATGCCAAGGTATACACCGAGTAGCCACCGCAAGCCGAGATTTAATTGACCTGGCAGAATTCAACGCACATCGGTGCATACCGGCGCATACCGGCGTTAACCGGCACATACCGCCGCCTCCCGCCGTGGTATTTTCCAGCGATACTGCTCTTCGATGCTCTAGAGAAAACTGCACAGCGATGCTCCAAGGCCGATCACCGAGCTTTGAAATATATACCTAATTTCAATTAGATAACGATTTAATTGATTTGATAAATAAAAATCCTCTGTCGTTCCGTCCGCCAGTCTGCGCAGACCTTAAACGCTTCCATTTATTTCCTAGATGCGTGATAGTCTAAATATTTGACATTTAAAGTCGTGGTGTTGGTATTAAAAAAAAATATAGTAATAAGTAGAAACCTACCTAATTGTAACGTATGTTTAGTTAAATTGTGATCTGTCTTGTGATAACTCATTATTTTTATTTTATTACATTTGATCATTTTATATTTAATGTAATTCATAAATTAACATAACAATTCCATTATAATAGTAGAACTTGATTGATATAAAAGTATTTTTAATATAGGACGAATGCCATTGTTAAAAAATAATTAAACTGAATTTTATTGAATATTTGCTTTTTTTATAAACACTTACCTACCTTTAAGAGTATTTCAAACTAGCTGACTCGCGCAACTTCGTCTGCGTCACACTTTCCATTACTGCTCCGCTCCTATTTGTCTTAGCGTGACGATAAATATCCTATAACCTTCCTCGATAAATGGGCTATCTAACCTTGATAGAATTTCTCAAATCGGACCAGTTGTTCCTGAGATTACCCCCTACATACAAACTTACAAACAAATGTTACCTCTTTATAATATAACTAGCTGACCCACGCAACTTCGTTTGCGTCACATTTTCCATTAATGCTCCGCTCCTATTTGTATTAGCGTGATGATATATAGCCTATAACCTTCCTCGATAAACGGGCTATCTAACACTGAAAGAATTTCTCAAATCGGACCAGTAGTTCCTGAGATTATCCCCTACATACAAACTTACAAACAAATGTTACCTCTATAAAATATTAATATAGATTTCATTTTTGCATTTTAATTGTCCAACACTTCAGTGACACCAGTTCTGCAGACTCGTCATGGTTTAATTAACAAAACGATCATGGTGGTGGTGGTCATGGTCATTAGCATATCAGCCGAACGTCCACTGCTGTCACAGGCCTCTCCCAAGCGTCACCACAACGACCAGTCCTGTGCGTCTCGCATCCATCGGCTTCCTGCGACCCTCACCAGGACATCGGTCTACCATGAGAGAGGCCGCACCAATGTTGCATCTTCCAGTACGGTCGCACCCCAGAAATTTCGTCCCCATCGGCCATCAACAAAACTATGCATGCAACTAAATCGAGAAACATTTGCACCTACAAATTACGCAGTTCAATAAGTCGTTTTTTTTATACAAAACGGGGAAACTCTTGGCCCAAATCTTACCAGATGGAAAGTGATGATTAGGCCGAAGATGGAAGCAAGTTTTACCCGGAATCCTCTTACACAGAGGAACTGGCTATCGTACCTCTTACTGACACAACAATGCTGTTAACATAGTTGTTATGGCGACAGACTTAGACATGATGGTGGTAGCTTGCCAGGCGGACTTAGAACAAGTCCTACCACCAACCAAACATAGGAATAAAATTGCCTCCGCTGGGAATCGAACCCGGGACCTCTGGGTCTGAATCAGGTGGTATAACCACTAGACCACGGAGGCGGTTAGTGTCACCTGTGTAGCACCACCCGGGGACCACGTGTAGGGATTCGCTGACGGGTATCCTCCTACGGACGCGGGTGACTCGGCCCCCACCGATAGCCGTAGGCCGTAGGTACCGATTTTGTTATTTTTTTGGATGGTAAATCTTCAAACAACTGCTATTCTAGGCGGAGCGGAAGAGAGTGTCAAGCTTCTACTGACTAAAACCCATCCATGTTTCTCCAAATACTTTCTAGCACTGTGTTCCACGCTCGCCTCAAAGAGTTGTGAGCAAAGCAGATGGGGCCCGCTAGGGCCAGTGCCTGCCGGAGTTGCGGAATTTGTTCGAAAGAGTCACCGCGGCCCTGGAACACAAAGGGCATTATTTATTTATTTACTAGCTGACCCGGGCAACTTCGTCTGCGTCTCATTTTCCAATACTGCTCCGCTCCTATTTGTCTTAGCGTGATGATATATAGCCTTTAACGTTCCTCAATAAATGGGCTATCTAACACTGAAAGAATTTTTCAAATCGGACCAGTAGTTCCTGAGATTAGCGCGTACAACCAAACAAACAAACTCTTCTGCTTTATAATATTATTATAGTAAGTATAGATTGCATATAAAAAATTTGCGTTCAGTTACGTATCCTGATCTCTCTCTCGAATTAAGAATATAATTATGAAGAGGGTACCTAATGCAGGGCACTGTATCATCTCTATCGGTTGAACGTTGCCGACCAGCCCAGGTACCTAATCTCCTGGTACAAACTAATCTTGAATCAAAATCAACAAAACTATCGAACGAATGGTGGTGAATCAAGTGGATTCTTAATTTCGTCCAGCACAGTCCAAAAAGAAACACATTTTCTCCGATTTTTACTGACAATATTGCTGATTGTAGACCACTGAATAAAATCATTGAATAATCATAATAATAATATTATATTTCCCAGCTGACAGTCCTAAGCCTATTTTTAAGTAGGAAGGAATGGTTTCGTTCATTATTAATTTAATACCGTGCTACTTACCTACCACCTGGTCTGACTGAGTAGCGGTATTTAATTTACAAAGTTCATAAATTCTAAGTAGTTTTTAACCGACTTCCCAAAAAGGAGGAGGTTATCAATTCGGTTGTATGTTTTTTTTTTATGTTTGTTACCTCATAACTTCGACAATTATGAACGATTTGAAAAATTCTTGTTTTATCTGAAAGGATAACTATAACTTGCAGATTTAAATTTTATGAAAATCGGTTACGAACTTTGGATTTTAAATCGAAATAGCTGAAATTCGTCTACTTGGATGATATTTTTATGCCATCCAAGTAATCGAAATTGCGTATTTTGCTTTTCTGCGATTTTGCAGTGGTTTTGTTAGGTGTGAGTGTACCACTAAAAAGTGAAAAATAAAATACTTTTTACAAAAAAATACATTTTAAGTTTAATTAAAAAATAACTCAAAAATACATTGTTTCGGAGTCTTTTCACAAATTTCTTATTACAAATTTTCTCATTAGATGGCATTGCAAGTATCTGAAGTCTCAATGAAAACAACCTATTTTAGCGCTCGATGAAGTTTCTTCGTAAACTTTAAAATTTGATATCTTTTGATTTTGTGGGTCGATTTTGATGAAATAAACACTAAATGTTACTCCAGTTATCACTTAATATTTTGAAGTACCTACATTTTGAATCCAATCAGTGGTTTATGCGTGATGCTCCTCCAAACGCACAGACAAACAGACGCACAGACAAACAGAAAAGAATTTCAAAAACTGCTTTTTTGTGTTATATGTCATTTTTCTGACATTTCTATGTATTTTTTATGCGAAAATATTCAATGTACAGACACGGCAACTTTACGATTTTATTATATGTATAGATAGATATATAATTCAGGACAATTGATATCCCATAGGGTTTGTTAGTATTTGCTTATACTATGTTAGTATAATAAACACTGACTAAGACATAGATACAGACACAATACAAAACATTACAAAACAATACAACTACCATAGTCTGGGCGCACTTGGCAACGACACATGTACAGCGCACAGGTGCCCCATCAAGTGGCCCTCAGTCTTGCTAGCAACAATACTCAGGAGACTGTTGTACGCTGTCCCGCACCCGACGTAACAATGATCGGATCTTTTACGCATAATTGTTACGAAGTGCAAAAAGCTGTTAGTGAGCTGAATGCGCACACAATAACCGAAGACAAAAGAACATCGCTCAGCATCCCTAATACCCGAATTTGATCCGGACAATGAAGAATGTATATAAGTAACGGCGTGGCTAAAAAAATTTACCAAGTCGGCGAGATATATGGTTGGAGTGAAACTACGAAAGCATTTCACGTGCAAGACAAACTGACTAGACAAGCGAGGAAATAGTATAACCGACTCGATGAATACGATTATACATGGGAAGTATGGAAACACCTGCTGAAGCGCGCTTTTCCCAGAAATGGTGATCGCAAGAAACTAACTAACGAATCTATGACAAAAAATTATCAAGATGAACGAAACAGAACGAAGAAGAGAACGCGTTGTGTCTTCGATGCAAATTTTCAGACAACGCGACTATTTCTTGCATCATTCGCGGCTTGCCGACATCGCTACAAGCAAATGCCAGAACATATCAATGCGAAAGCTCGGAGGAACTATACGAAGGATTTTTGGACAAATCAAGGACAGCACTGACCATCCGACAGTCAGGAAAAAGAATACGATGGTCAACCCAGCTGTGGATTCCAGTCCACCCTAAAAGAAAGGTCACATTTTGTGTAATTGTTTACACACAGACACACCAGAACATGCATGCAAGTTCATATTGCTACACGCTGTAATAACACAATGAAAACCAACTTCGAACTAAAGCAGTGGAAGTCGAACTCAGCGTCACTCCTAGAAGCATTGGGAGAAGAACATAGAACAGAAGACCTGGGACTATACGGAACGGAAGAGAAAACAGAACGAATACTAGGAGTCATCTGGAAGATCAACTCAGACGAGCTTAACTTCAATCTCAACCTAGCCAGAATCCCGTCGACATTGATAAAAGGAAAGCAGCCAACGAAAAGAGAAGCCTTACGAACAGTTATGTCGCTCTTCGACCCTCTGGGATTTGCCGCGCCTGTCACAATACGAGCGAAGCAGCTACTCTAAGAAGTTTGGCGCCGAGGAACAGGGTGGGACGACCGAATCGACAAAGACCCGGCGGAACAATGGGACTCGTGGATGAGACACCTGAAAAGTCTCCACGACATGGCAATCCCGCGGTAATATCTACACTATAGCGACGCCGCTTCCCTAGAACTTCACATCTTTAACGACGCCAGCGAATCGGCCTACTCTGCGATCCTCTTCTAGAGAGCCGTAACATCGGACGGCAAATGTCAATACAATACAAATACAAAATCCTTTATTTCAAATAGACCAGTTGACAGGCACTTTTGAATAGTATATAATATATATCACTCATCATGGCCAAGGCGAAGGTGGCACCATTGAAGTTGACTTCGATCCCGAGATTGGAACTGCAAGCAGCGGTCATAGGAACCAGAATCGCCGAGACAGTTATAGAAGAGCACGAGAGGAAACTTGACCGGAAAGTGTCCTGGACCGACAGTAAGACAGTACTCACATGGATAAGGACGGGGTCGCGGTCATACAAACCATACGTGGCTCATCGTCCAGCAGCAATCGAAGAAAGTTCCAAGGTCAACGACTGGCGCTGGGTTCCTACAAAACAGAACGTAGCCGACGACGCCACACGAGACGTACCAGCAGCAATCAATAGAGATCATCGATGGTACAAAGGGCCGGACTTCTTATACTTGACTGAGGATTCCTGGCCTACGGAAATCACAAGGACAGCAACAGAAGAACCTTCCCACGAAGAGAAGACACATCACTTGACCGACAGAAGAAGACTGAAGCTAGCAGAGAGTCTGCCTGATCCAGCAAAATTCTCCAACTGGGACCGCCTTCGGTATTCAACAGCACGCGTTCTAGAACTCATCGAGCTCTGTAGAACCACTGGACAGAAGGTCAACTACCGACGAACGAAGAAGAATAAAGAAGCGGACCCCATCTGGAGGAGAAGAAAACCTTTAAGCATTAAAGAAATCGTCACTCAAGCTGATTCCAGTCACATCCGAGCTCCTCAAGAAAGCCGAAGCGCTACTGATGCGATCTTCACAGGATGAAGCTTTCGCGGGCGACATAGAGAACTTGAACAACGGGAAGCCGATCGCAAAAGAAAGCCGCCTGCACCAGCTCAGCGTTAAATCGATAAACGGCTCACTCCAAATCCGAAGCCATATTCAAGTGGTCGAAGGCATGGAAGAAGTCTTCAAGAATCCGCCAGTAGTCGACGGAGATCATCCCACAGTGAAGCTTTGGATGCAGGCCATACATCGACAGCTAGATCACGCCGGCGTGGAGGCTACAGTCAACGAGTGTAGATAGCAATACTACCCAGTATTACGACTGCGCCCTACCACACGCACACTCCTACGAAGATGCCGCCTGAAGACTCAAGCGCCGCCGCATCCAAGAACAGAGGACCTACCAGCGTGTCGCTCGCACATCACAAGCGACCCTTTACGTACACCGGGGTCGACTACTTCGGGCCTCTCTCCGTGACCGTCGGACGAACCAGACGGAAAAGATGTAGCCATATTTACATGTCTAACGACGCGAGCGATACATCTTGAAGTTGCCGGTTCGCTCAGCGCTGACTCCGCAGTGATGGCAATCAGACGAATGATCGCACGACGAGGCTGCCCGACTGAGATCTGGTCGGACAACGGCACCAATTTGAAGGCCACAAGGAACTTCGACAATAAATCGACTCGACGACTGCTAAAGAAGCAGCGAAGAGGACAATCTCCTGGCGCTACATACCGCCTGTATCTCCATTCATGGGCGGCGCTTGGGAGCGAATGGTTCGCTCAGTCAAAACGGCTCTCACAGCGACACTGCATGAGCACTACTCTACTGACCGAAGTGGAGTACGCGGGCAACAGTCGTCCGCTGACACACGTGTCCGTCAGCGCAGAAGATCCCAAGGCCCTGACTCCCAACCATTTTCTCCTGGGAGGTCCTGGACGTGTGCCACAGCCGGGCACATTCACCGAGCAAGGCACCATCTCCCGGTCCAGCTGGCGAGCTGCACAGAGGCTCGCAGATGTTTTCTGGCTCCACTGGGTGAAGGTATACCTTCCCGAGCTCCAACACCGGCGGGAGCCCCACGGACGAGGCCAAGCAGTACAGCTGAACGACTTCGTGCAGATCATCGACCTGAACCTGCCCCGCAACGTGTAGATACGAGGACGAGTCATCGCGGTGTATCCTGGTCCAGACAACATCGTGCGGACGGTGGACGTGCAGACCAAGGGAGGTGCTTTGCGCCGGCCGGTGAGGAAGCTGGTGATCCTGCCTCTGCCTACGGATGACGACGTGCCCGCACCGGAGCTTAACAGCCGTCGCACGGCGGGAGTGATGTGCAGGACAGCCGCATACATAGTCTTAGGTTTATAATTAATAGTTAGGTACGTGCTATTTTTAAGTAATCAAAATACCGTTACTTAGCAACATATGTTTAGAAAGTAGACAGATGCAAGGGACAGTTCGATGCTTAAAAAAACGTTTGGGTCACATCGTCATATTAATTGTAATTTTAAATTTATTACCGATCCCTTTGGTTAAAGATCCCTTGTTTTGTGAAAGTTTTATGTCTGCCCATTAACAGAGCGGTGTATTTGTCTTCAACATTTATTAACGTCCGGCAATAGTTAAAATCCCTTGTATTGTATTATTATTGTGAAAGTTTTATGTCCGTACCTGACAAATGATGCATTTGTGTCTTTGTAATCCGCGCCGAAAATATTTTCTAGTTTTATGAATAAACAACCGTAGCGAGTACCGTTCTACCCCCACTGACTGGGGTGAAACTGACGCCAAAGACCCATACAAAAGAGAGCCCGTGGGCCTAAACAAATCAGTTCCTCTTCATACACAGTTTCTCTACACACAGAGTTACTCTACATAGTCCTATCTGCTACAGGGCTTGGCTCAGTAGGGACCGTACTCAATACCTTCTACAGTCGGCGGGCAGCAGTACAAGCAAGAAGAACTCTGGATAAGAAATAAAGAAGCTTTGCAAGAAAATTCCTCTTCGGGTGTTTATTCTCCACCAACCCAGCAAACAAATGCGCCTTTGCGGCACAAGAACCACCAAGTCCTTTAAAATCGACTGGATGTGAAGCCTGCTACGCATCACTTCTAAAGCAGAGGTGCGTTTGGTAAAATGGAAGACACTCTAACGCGAAGTTTGTTCGGCTGGCCTCCGATGCTATTCTTAACTGATCCTGAAGGCATTACATTTTCCGTCTCAGATTCTACTTCCTGGAATACTATAGAAACTATTTCAGGAAAAGTAAAGGGGTGAACTTTCTTGCAACGGGACTTATTTTACGACCACGAAGATGTGTACAACGAGTTCCGTTTAATTATCATCACAGTGATGTTGCAACCAAAAATGATCAAATATATAAAACGATACTCGATGAAGTAGCATAGGACATGATTAAAAGAACGAGAGTTAATCGTGTTGAAATGAACATGATTACAAAAGACTTTGGAATCTATCGGCACGGTGGCTCTTGGATTCCGCCTGAACTGCTTCAATCCCAACTTGCCCGCAGATTCTCCAAAGTAGCAGCTGTTTCAATGAGAGCGCAGAAAGAAGAAAGCTTTTCGACGTCATCCTTTAGGAAAACCCTGAATATGTATGGACATCGTGATAATTTAACAAAATACCTCATCAAAAAGGGAAAGGATAACCTAAAAGTGAAGATGTAGATGTATGTTGATATTATAACCTGCACTTAGGTGTTACTAAAGTTCACGAAATAATAATAATCCAGATTTTCGAACAATCCAATGGCCCTCTCGATCGCCTGATTTAAATCCTATTGAAAATCTTTGGGCAATAATGGTGCAAAGGTGGGATAACAGGAACGAAAGGACCAAGGATTCTCTAGTCACACATGTTGACAAAGTCTCGGAGACTTTTCGGGGCTCGAATCTCTGCGAAGTCCTTGTAGGATCCATGCGAGCCAGGTGTGACGCCGTCATAGCCGCCAATGGGGCTATGACCAAATACTAGTTTTTTTTAATTGATTCTGGCGTGACTTTGCGGAAACCCATTATAAAAAAACAATAGACGTTAATATATTTAGTAACAATTCCGCTTAAATTTAATTTTTTGCCGCTTAATTTTAGTTTGTATTGATTTAAGCGGAATCGTTACTAAATATTAGCATCTATTGTATTTTTATATTTTTTTGTACATTTATGTATTAGTTTAGATACCTTTTTTTTTGTTAAATGGTTCCGTATGCTTGTAGTATTTGTGTTGTTATGTTATTTTATATTGATATTGTGTATTTTTTAGTTCTTAACTGTAAACGCATTTAAATGGGTTTATAATTTCATCTTAAGTCAGGCCTTATCGTTAAACTTTATACTTTTAAGTGTTTTGTATTTAGTGAAGTGCATTTTTAATCTTAAAAAAAGACCCACCATACCTTTGGCTTTTTTAAGCACCTAACCCAATTATGTCTTAACGTAATGATTCCCTGTCAGCACGTGTAAAAATAAAAGATTTTTAAGAAAAACATTATTTTTATTAATTTTATGTCAAATAACTACACTTGGGAGCAAATAATTCGAGCCAGTTTGTTTTGTTTCACGTATAACAGTTTATATTTTTGGTAATATAGAACTTTTAGGCGATACATGACTTGAATTGATATCAATTCGAGTTATATATGAAAATTTAGATAGAAATATGATTTTACTTCTTATCCAGGAGGAAGCGGTGTGGCCATGGGAAGACCCTACGACTTTTGTGAGTGTGGACGAGTTTTCAATATTTTAGACACTATACATTTTACAGTAAACTTTATAAATATGAACGAAATAACAAACTTTTTTAATAGTAATGTGTGGTGCGTGTGCGGACTATGTTTGTATGACCACTATCCGGACGACGAGTGCACCGTGTGCCATTAAAAAGGTTTTTTTTTTTTGTTTCCTAGTTCCTAGTGCTGTTCTTATCACAGTTCGTGTGTTTTAAAAATCCACCATATTAAAAGAAAACAATAAAAGCTCATCACTTTATTCTTTTCCTTAACAGAGTTTACGCGTGTAAAAAAACAACTTAATGCTTAACTATAATTAAATAATATAATTTACTATATGTCTCCCTGGGCAGGCACGACATTTGCACCGCTCCTCGTTTTCGCTACACGGCGATGGCGGAGGAGCTGGCGCTGGCAGTGGCGGCCCGAGCGGCGCCCGCGGGCCTGACGGTGACGGCGCCAGATCACTGGCTGGTGAAGGCGGCGGAGGCGGTGGCGGCGGAATTGTGGAGATTGTTGCAATAGACGACTCCAACACCGACGTCGACGACCGCCACGAAGACGTTGACGGCTGCCACGAAGACGTCGACGAGCGCCACGAAGGCAATCGGGGCTGCAACGTTGTTGACGAGGCTGCAGCCACGGTTGTCGGTGTTTCCGGTATCAAAGCCTCCGACCGCCAACACGATGACAACCTGCAATTAGTTTAAATAATAATAAGTAAGCAAATGAATATGTTTAAGGCAACACAGCTATTGTAAGTATTAGGCCTGATTTCACCATACAGTGTTTGTTAAATCTTAATTAGCCATTAACTAATGAGTCGTTAAAAATAACAGAGCTGTTAAATCATATTAGGTTCTACGGGAAGAATGTAACAGGCCGTTAGTAAATTGAAGATTTAACTGAATGACTCGCAAGTCATTCACTCTTTTTTCAACCGACCAAATCGAAATGCTAGTTTTTGACATGTCGTCAGTACGGAAAAACACAATTTTGTATCTAGTCGTATAATACGTCACTTGCTATGCTACGCGACCAATTTCAAATGACGTTTGGTCCGTGGGATTTCATATAATTGCGCCTACTTTTGATTTTATACCGGTCGAAATGTCAAAAGTGTTCAAGTGTCATGGTGATTTGTTGAGGTTAGCTTTGTGTTATTTGTTTGGTGTGGTGCTTTTGAGTTTGGAAACTGATAATTTCGCTTATAATTTGTGAAAAATGTCGAAAAAAACACGCGGACCGAATTTTTCAGCCAATGAAAAAGAAATATTAGTAAATTTGGTATCAAAATATAAAGCTGTTTTAGAGAACAAATAAACTGATTCAGTAACCACCGCTAGTAAAATTGAAGGGTGGAAGAAACTCACGGAAGAGTTTAATTGCGTGAGCTCTTTCTATGTGCGAGACACAGAACAATTAAAAACGTGCTGGGATAATATAAAACGCACTACGAGGAAAGACAAAGCAGCGACAAAGAAGCAAATTTTCTTAAAAGGTAGGAACTGGTATAATTTTCTTTTACTTACAGATTATGATAGGACTATCTGAAACTCCAGGTTAAAGCAGTGATATTCTTTTTCTTTGCAGGAGGAGGCAGGCCCGATATTCCACCACCGGGACCATTACAAGGACAAGTGGAAGACTTACTTGGTCCGACATTAGATGGATTAAAAAATCCATATGACTCGGATATTCACTTTTCTGACCAAGGAGATATGGATACCATAATAGAAGTGATAGATAAACAGGTAAGTTTTAAAACCAGAAACTGTAAATAATACTGTAACCATGATTTCAATTTGGCTATGTACTGTGTCTCTGGTGAATAAACGTGCTATCTATCAATAGAAAATCTATAATTTAGTGTATCCTATCGGATACAGCGGGGCTCAACGGGTTAATAATGTTAATTATCACAAACTTTTCAGTACAACATTGCACCAGCTGGTTCATCACAGACTTTTGAGAACGAGAGTGCAGCAGCCGGTTCATCACAAACATCACAGGATGACAATGCAGCTGGTTCATTCAAAGACGATGATATTCCAACAGAAGTGAGTACTATATCTGTACCTCAGGAGGTAAACCGAGTCAAGTCACAAATGAAAAATTTTGCAGGAGACGCAAAATAGGGAGGTTTTTATAACTACTATTAGGTAGGTACATATATCTTCTGTTTGTTGGAAAAAGCTGACTCAGAGCAGAACATAATGTTCATGAAATTTTCTGTTTTACAGGATTCATTGTTGTTACCAGATAAATTATTAATTATTTATACCCACTTTTGAGATAAATATGACTCTGAAACATTAGACCTCCCGCTACAAGTTGGCAGACAACCTGATTATGGTCGGTTGAAATGTTTCCTATTCCAGTTAGATGAGGTGGAAACAGATGGACGAGGCCTACGTCTAGTCTAGCAGTGGACTTTCTGCGGCTGATATGATGATAATAATGATGAACTATTATTATTTCTTTTTAGGATGTAGAAAAGCAAACCTGGAGCTGCTGGACTCCGTCAGCTTTAAAAACGAAAGTATCGAATACACTTTCGGTAATCAAATCGGTTGAGAAAGAGAACAATCCATCAACATGGCTGCACCGGCGAAGGCCGAAGACACATCTGCAGGATGAAGTCTTGCAAAGTAAATTAGAATTAATGGAAGTAATGAAAAAAAGTGCCCAAACAGAAGCTGCTCTTAAAGAGCTGTTGTTACAAGAACAGTTAAAACAAGAAAAACTGAGAACTGAAATATTACAAATTGAAATTGAAAAAATGAAAAATGGAGATAAATTTTTGTAATTACTTATAACTTTTTGTATGTTTGTATAATTTTTATGAACATGTGTAATAAATAATGAAACTAAATGTAATAACCATATTTTTATTTATATGCCAGTATGTAAGTACTAATAATTAATAATCATTAGTAGTTACATACTGGCACAAAATATAAACTAATAGAATGAATTAATCTAATCATACAAACTGCAATTGTAACTACTTATTAAGAATTTTACTTATACTATTTATTCATCAGCATGTACTGTTATGTAAGTAGGCCTAAATGGAAGTAAATGAAGCTTTTTTATTTTATTTTATTATTTATTTAATAATCAATGATTATGCATTCAGATGCAAACTCCTAAAATAATTGTTTACTAGCTTTCTTCGATCTGGATTTATGTCTCTTGTAACTTCAGGATTTCTTTCATTTCTTTGTTCCCTTATGCGGCCTTGACGGAACAGTTCTTCCCATGGTACAGTGAGCTGAAGTTCAGGGTCATCTGGTGGTAATTCTTCTTTTGCCTTTACTGCAATGTTGTGTAGTACTCCAGTGGCCACAATAACAGGAAGACATTTGTGTAATTGAATCTGCATTCCCAAGGCAAGCACAGGGAATCTACGTTTCCACACTCCAAACAAACGTTCAATGGGATTCCTGCTCCTTATTTGAGACTCATTGTAGAGTTTCTCCTCTGGTGTTCGTAGATTATCCAGTGGCATCATGATATATGGCCGATTACTGTATCCACTATCAGCCAATAGTACAGCATCACCATACCTGCCACTTTCAAACAAAGCATTTCTGTATGAAGCGTTCCAAATAGTCTGGTCTTGACTGCTGCCGGGCCATCTTGCCACCAAATCTAAAATTTCTAGGTCTGCACTACCGATTGCTTGTATATTTATGGACATGTAGCCTTTTCGATTTCTAAAATATTCTGCAGTTTCCCCACCAGGTGAACGAATACGTACATGTGTGCAGTCTAAAGCACCCAAAGCTTTTGGAAATCTTGCAATATTATAAAAATTTAACTGGGCTGTTCTTAGTTCTTCTCCTGTATTAGGAAATTTGATAAAGTTGCGGCTTAAGGAGGCTATTGCCGCAGTGACCCTGTGTATTATTCTATGCGATGTAGACTTGCTTATGCCACAATAGTCTCCTACTGTTATTTGTTGGGAGCCAGTTGCATAATATCGCATTGTCAGAAGAAGCTGATTGATGGGTGAAATTGATTTATTTAAAAAAAAAAATCAAGATTAGGTTAGGTTGGTTTGATAGATAGGTTAGGTACCTACTTAGATAAATGAGTACAAAAACAATTCCTAGAAACAATTTTGAGGAATCCATAGAAACTACCTATTATCAACACGACTTACCGATCTGATGGGTATTCCAGTTTATCTTCAATCAAGTTCAAAATATCCAGGACTGATTCTTTTGATAAACGAAATCTCGTGCAAAAATCAACATCGTCGTACTCCTCGAAATAAGAACGCCTCTCTTTGAAAATTCTTTGCCTTTGTACTATTCTGTCTAAACAATCTAAATTTTCGAAAATATCATTTTCGAAAATAAAATTATATGCAGCAGCGTCCATCTTGATTTTGACCGTCTGTTAACTGTCTAACGGACCTCTAAAGCAGTAATTAGATTTGATGCCCTTTTTTTATTATTTTTTTTTTTTTTTTTTTTTTTTTTTCGGCTGGGAAAAAAATGCGTTACGCATACCCTCTCACTCGGGGGAGTGGGAGGGGTATGTGGGACTCCCCGGGCAAGCCCGGTATACCCACTAAAACAACCCAGCATGAAATTCCCGCATCGTCCGAGTGGGGGTGGACTGGGAGATCGGCGTAGCCTTTACGTCCAGTCCACCTCCGACGACCGCCCGCCTTCACAGCGGGCCCTTCACGCCCCCCCCGTTGGGGGAGGGCCGGGAACCTCCGACGATGGTGGTGATGCGTGCAATGCAGGCGGAGGCGCCCCCGCGCCTGTCGCCCGCCCATCACCACCGCGAGGAGGGAGAAGAAGACGTCTTCTCCGACCTCGCCTTAGAGATTTTTTTTTTTTTTCGATTTTTTTTTTTAGATTTGATGCCCTGTTAAGAGAATTTAACATCCGTTAACCCGTGGTGGGACACTCGATAACTTTAACAGCTCGTTTAGTGACTTAACAGTGCGTTAAATATTTAACAGAGTATGGTGAAATTGGCTCTTAATCTACTCATAGCCCTTACTCGATCCAACTAGGAAGCGGGAGTCGAATCCGGGCTCTTTTTCGTGCCATTAACTTCTTTACACGCTGATGATCGACGAACAACGTTCAATAAAAAATCGCTTAAGGTGGATGCTCCAGGGTAGCCCGCGAAATTCAAATACTTTCATGTTTTTTGCAATTTGCAGGTAATTGTGAAGCTATATGTTGGTCAGAATACGATTCGCGATCGTAAAAAGCATTTAACTAAAGGATTATAATCATTTGAATCATCAATATAACCCTCTAAGTTCATATAACTCGATTGAATATGATTTCGTGAAAAAGTCATTCAATCGAGTTGTATGAACTTAAAGGGTTATATTGATAATTAACATGGGTATAATTCTTTAGATAAATATGCGTTACGGCCGCGAATCGTATTTTATTTAACATACAGCTTCACACTGACCGGCAAATTGCAAAAAACATCAAAATATTTGAATTTCACGGGCTACCCTGGCGCTTCCACCTTAAATTAGTAATTTTTCAAAAATGTTTAGATCTCTTTATTTGTGGATTTATTATATACACAGACACACAGATTAACTTTATTATATTAATTAAATGTGTATTTAAAAACTACTCACCAAGAACACCACATTTTTAGCTTTGATCTGAATTTCAAATGAATATCAAACACCATAGTTGTTAATGTTATCCAACGTTTATGTTAAGGAACTTGACAAAGGTGCCGCTACAGCAAAGCCATTGTTAAGAGATCTTTTATGGTTCTGTATCCAAAGGATGCCATTACTAAGCCTCCGCTGCCTCTTCGCAGTCCTAAGATTACGGGTCTCTTATCTCTTGAACTGTAATAGGTAGACACTTGCAATTTAATAATAAATTTACCTTTTATTATTATTTTTTAATGTCCCTTTATAAACCATACATAAACCTATATATTTGCTCACTCTATTATTATTACTTGGTACGGAACTCTTCGAGTACGAGTGCGAAGGCACATGGCTGGTTTTTTAACCCATTGAGTCTGTTACCGCTGAGGACTGGTGTAAGGTTCACAAATAAATAATATAGGTAATTGTATACGCACTCTTAACTGCTGGCTAATCATTTGCTGAACAGATCTTTATTGTTTTTCGACCTTAAGAAGTGACTTAAGTTGAATTTTATATTTGTTTGGTAAAATAATCACAGTTTATATTATTTAGACCTATGATCGTGTGATCTGCATAATACCATGCTCCATTCATAGAGAAAAATGCTAAAAATATATTTTCTCTTTCATCTTTTGTATTTTGTAATGTTTATCGTTAAAGTGTTGAATTTATTTTAAAACAAACAAAAAGTAACCCACGCATTCATCATTGAAAGGCAACTATAATGACTGGCACCAGTGCCAGATGTTGCTCAAAAGATGCGTAAAAAGTTTGCAATTTTATTATGAGAAAAAAGCCGGACAAGATTTTGTTAATGGGTTGCATTTAGGACAAGTGATTGTGTTAAACACGTGTTCTGCTAAAATGGTTGTTATTAGGTTTTACTATGACAAAATATTAGAATTGCTTTTGTTTAGTTTACGCTCAAACTGACTAAAACGGTATAATTATGTTCTTAACAACAAAGGTATTTTATTAGAGGTGTTTCTGAAAGTTATTTAAATGATGCAATTGTCTTGGCCATTGCAGTACTGGCATATTTAAGTTGCCAAAAAGTAACGTTACTTTTTTATCGTAATTAGTGTTCTATTTTAGTTAGTTTATAAGTTCCTTTTTGTACTATTGTAATTACATGTTGACTAAAAACATAACAAAATATATTTTTTTAATTTCTTATGAAATAGAAATAATTCAGCGGAGTCAATATCGGTCGTGGCATGGAATGCTTGCTAGCCAAAGGTCTGGTAAAAACATCGGAGTCAGTAACTTTAACTCCAAACAAGAAAAAAGGATTTTGGTTAAGGCGACGCTGAAACCGGTGATAAATCAGGTGGAACCCCATCCGTACTTAAAGCAACGGCGCTTGCATACTTAACTGCGCTCAACGCAACATCACACTCAACTGTTTTGGAGTTCTCGTCTCTAGGCAAACGCCTGCAGAGTTCAAGAACTCCACTACTCCTTTGATTGATGACGGCATGGTCAAGGTTGTAGCTGCCGCTCTGAATGTGACGCCTGCCCAGCTGCTTATTAGATAGCAGATCCAAAGGGAGCATTTAAAGAAGCTCACAGGCGCAGCCAATGAATTGAATTCATTGACAGTGAAATTCCAAAACATAGAGTGTGTGCTATCCAAGAAAACCACGGATATATACAGAACCCGATGTTAGTTTGCAAAGTCGTAAAGAAGCGGAGCCCAAACATACAGTCAATATAGTGTGATTACGCTTCTGAAGCTGTAGAATGGTCGCGTGAACGAGAAGTGATGCTGCTGTACAAGTTCCTGATGTGGGAGGCTGATCGAGCGATGAGATACGCCCTCACAAATATGACCCCCGTTCCCGCCCAGAAGAAAGAAACGGGAAGCGCGCCATAATTCCACACAAAGAAGCTGGACCAAGAAGTAATCTATGCGACATCGGGAAAGGAGGAAGAAAGGAAACAAGAGTGTTTGTGTTGTGGCAATGATCATGAAGTGCCTACACGTACAAAGTTTTAAAAAATGAGCCTTGATGAAAGATGATGAAGATAAACTTTAAATGTGTGACCATGCCCAACAACTACAGCTGTGCCCTGCGAAGACTGAAGATTATTAAAAAGAAGATGGATTCGCCGCCACACTTTGCAGCACAGTACAGCACTCTGGTCAATAACATACTGGATAAAGGATACTCTGCAAGTGCTATGGAACAGAAGACAAAAAGTAAGTACCTGCTACAATTGAAACGACCAAGGACGAAGCAGCAGACAAAATGGTAACTCAAGAGAAGGAAGAACGAGGACGCCCCTTCCTCCTGCCCGGCTATAATCGTGGACAACAGTGAGCTCATGAATTACCACAGAATGAAGTAATTGAAGTCTCAGTCATCCATGTACCGAAAAACCCCAAAACAAAGATTCTGAATGCTATTGAAGAATTAGACTTAATCATATTTGATGGCATGACGTACCCTCACACGATGGGCGCCAGCAAGCTGTTGCACACCGTGCACAACGGCCAAAGAGAATCCTCGTTGTCATGAACCTCTCTGTGTTGAATGACATCCTGGTGACAAAGATCTTAATCTATACATATAATAAAATCGTAGAGTTGCCGTGTCTGTACATTGAATATTTTCGCATAAAAAATACATAGAAATGTCAGAAAAATGACATAGAACACAAAAAAGCAGTTTTTGAAATTCTTTTCTGTTTGTCTGTGCGTCTGTATGTCTGTGCGTCTGTATGTCTGTGCGTTTGGAGGAGCATCACGCATTAACCACTGATTGGATTCAAAATTTAGATACTTCTAAATATTAAGTGATAATCGGAGCAACATTTAGTGTTTATTTCATCAAAATCGACCCACAAAATCAAAAGATATCGAATTTTAAAGTTTACGAAGAAACTTCATCGAGCGCTAAAATAGGTTGTTTTCATTGAGACTTCAGATACTTGCAATGCCATCTATTGAGAAATTTTTTAATAAGAAATGTGTGAAAAGACCCCGAAACAATGTATTTTTGAGTTATTTTTTAATTAAACACATAATGTTTATAATTATATGTTATTATATTATCATTATTTATCGTAACGTGTAAGCTTCTAAGTTTGAACTTATGAGTAGTTATGAGCATAAAGACAGTTCAGTTACGTTGTAGATCGATAGATGGCGTTGTACTTATGACGCGTTTTTCTGAATCGCGGTGTTAAGATTCTCCGCAGTAGCATAAGGTCAGCCCCATGTTTTATGTTGTTTAAGGGCGCTTTTACATTTTTTCTTGAATTTTAGCGTTTTATTCGAATTTTGATGTGTGATTTTGCTTTAGATATAGGCTTAAAAAAAAATAAAAATATGCCTAAGACAGTTTTGTCAAAGCGCTCTTACAAAATCGAATTGCTCAGGTTGACTAAAGTTGAATACCGCTCGTCACAAGATTATATTGATTTTCGACAATTATTTAAAAATATTTACTTTACTTTTAATTAGACCAATTTTTTTTTCAAGCAATATAGCAATGCCACCTTAATTATTAAATATTTTTTATTTGAATTTTGATTATAATTTCATAGATAAAAATTATAGTTTCGTACGGAAAATTGTCAATAACTCTCAGTTTTACAGAATTATTTTTGGTGTATTATTGTATGAATCGTAATAAATTGATTTGAGCATTCCAAAGTAGAAGATACAGTTGTACCGTGGACATTTTTATAAATGATTAAATTATAATATCTTCGGTGTACCAAGGTATCAAAAGATACCCTAAAGCAACGTTTTGTGAAACATCCTTTGCGGAGTCAAGGATTTTACTGATGTACGTGAACAAATTGAAATATTTATTTAAAACACTCCCAAGATAAATGATCAAACTATCTTAGGCATATTTTTGTTTTTTTTTTAAGGCTATATATCTAAAGCAAAATCACACATCAAAATTCGAATAAACGCTAAATTTCAAGAAAAATTGTGAAAGCCCTCTTAACTTAAAGACGTATAATGTTGAAATTATTAGCTATGGAAGTATGGATTTGATTGAATGACTAGATTGTTTTTCGATTTACTGGGAGGAGGAGAGTCTCCTCCGGAGTCCGGAGTTACCTGTATCTATAAGTAAACTGTTTACTAACAGAAGAGATGAATATTTGGTATTGTTTCAATGTGGCTAAACTATATCAGCCGAACACGTCGATCTTCAAGGTTAAGCAACGCTTGCCGAGGTCGGTCTGTGAATGGGTGACCATTATAACAACCTAGCCTTTTCCTTACTATATTGGCTCGGCTTCCAGACAAACCGGATTCAGCTGAATACCGGTATTTTACGTGGCGCGGCTGCCTACCAGACCTCCACAACTCATTCAATGCAAGATTTCAGTCAGATTTTACTGGCTTTTGACTATCCGTAACGACTGCCAAAGTTCTACAAATGACAGCCGGGACCAAAGGCTTAACGTGCTTTCTGAGGCACGAAGGAAACTCGGTATGTCAAGATCGTCATCCACCCACAGACCAACCTTCGCAAGCGTTGCTTAACCTTGAAGATCGATGCGTTCGTCTGTTATAGTTTAGCCTTGAAGATCGGCCCGTGCGGCTTTAGCCACGAGCTCCTCTATAATAAATCGATTCTATGAACCCAGTAAAACTTTTTTGATATTATAAAATCTTAAAACAAACTATATTTATCAGTGGTCTACGATCAGCAATATTGTCAGTAAAAATCGGAGAAAATGTGTTTCTTTTTGGACTGTTCTGGACGAAATTAAGAATCCACTTGATTCAGCACCATTCGTTCGATAGTTGGTTTTGTTGATTTTGATTCAAGATTAGTTTGTACCAGGAGATTAGGTACCTGGGCTGGTCGGCATTTCAACCGATAGAGATGATACAGTGCCCTGCATTAGGTACCCTCTTCATAATTATATTCTTAATTCGAGAGAGAGATCAGGATACGTAACTGAACGTAGATTTTGTATATTATGCAATCTATACTAATATTATAAAGCAGAAGAGTTTGTTTGTTTGGTTGAACGCGTTAATCTCAGGAACTACTGGTCCGATTTGAACGAGCTCCTCTATAATAAATCGATTCTATGAACCCAGTAAAACTTTTTTGATATTATAAAATCTTAAAACAAACTATATTTATCAGTGGTCTACGATCAGCAATATTGTCAGTAAAAATCGGAGAAAATGTGTTTCTTTTTGGACTGTTCTGGACGAAATTAAGAATCCACTTGATTCAGCACCTCTACCACCAGCAATCTATACTAATATTATAAAGCAGAAGAGTTTGTTTGTTTGGTTGAACGCGTTAATCTCAGGAACTACTGGTCCGATTTGAAAAAATCTTTCAGTGTTAGATAGCCCATTTATTGAGGAAGGTTATAGGCGTATATATATATATATATAATCACGCTGAGACAAATAGGAGCGGAGCAGTAATGGAAAATGTGACGCAGACGAAGTTGCGCGGGTCAGCTAGTAAAGAATAACACAGCTGTCGGTGTCAAGGCTTTTATGACTGGAAAAGAATTTATCTTCTTCGCTGAAAAGGAGTTCATTGTCAGTTGGGACGTCCAACCCTCCCAAACTGTTGATGTTGTCCGGGATCAGGCTAAGAGCTCGCCTCAAAGAGTTGGGTATCGATGTCGTTCAAGACCTGACGGTAGGCGAGGGTCTCGAGACCACGTCATGATACTGTACTACATGGCCGCAGTGCTCCGATCACATCTCCATGCATGTGCAGCACAATGTTGCGCAAGCACAGCCTATCACCAATGTAGTTGTTACGGATGGCGAAATTTAGAAACTGGTGAGAGAGACGATAATACGTAGTGACTCTCAAGTGCTCGTAAATAAGTGATATGTGACACATAAAGACAGTGTTTAGGCTAAGGTGCATATCAAATGTAGCGATAGGGAAATAGCTATTTGGATTAAGATATATGCAATTTTAGGTCGCTATTGTATGTGAATAAACTCCCACGTGGTATTCTTTGAGCAGGAAAAAGGAAGAAAACATTTATGATCATGGTATTGTAATACACGTGGTTATTTTAAGAACAAAGGAAGTAGCAGGATAGCGCGTGGTATTTTTAGGTAGGTTTTAGCGTGGTATTTGATAGTAAGTAAGAAGGTTTCTTTGCTATGTCAACAGCCTCGATAGATTAGATTAGTTTACGTTGAATTATAAACCTTCATGTAGCTTACTTAGGTAAGATTAAGCCCGCTTACCCGCGAAACCCGCGCGTTCGGATGAGTTATCGGTGAATGGCGGTGATTGGTTGGCCAATTACACATTCAACCTACGCGCCCCTTGTGGACGAAGAGTTGGCGGCAATCATCGGGGCGGAAGGACCGACGCAGCCTCTTCACCTAAGCGGGGTCAACATGTCGCAGTGCGAGATGGGGAGTCAACTGGCGAACTAAAGAGTGACTAGACACATAGGGTCGGATTTCCAACTTCACCAACAATCCATTCCTGACACTCTGTTGAACTACGATCACCTAAGGGACCTGACACCGGAGGAGGTGTACTACAAACTGGTGCGCTCCGGACTCTAGCTCTAGCTTACGTTTTTACGCCACTGGAAGCTTTCAGATTGTATCTGGAGATATCATGCATATTTCTCAATCGACGGTGTGTTACTTATTGAAGAGAGTTAGTCGAGCATTGGGCTTGCTAATGCCAGATTTGATAAAGTTTCCTGAAAATTTGAGGAAAACAAAGGAAGATTTCGAAAAGCTAGATTGTATTGGGAAAACACCTGGACTGAAAAAATATTGTAGGAGCAATTGATTGCACACACATTAAAATCACCAAGCCTAGAGGTATTCTTCATACAGAACAGTACCGGAACAGAAAAGGTGTTTCATTGAATGTCCAAGTAGTTGGTGGCCCTAATTGAATGATATATGATATAGTAGTACGTTGGGCTGGCAGTACACATAATAGTCGAATCTTTAGAAATTCACGATTTAATATAAGATTATGCAATACTGAAATTGATTGGGTGTTACTTGCAGATGGAGGATATACCTGCACTAGGCAAGTTGTAGGTAATAATATTTTTTATTAATTGAAGAACAGTAGGTATATAAAATCCATACTATGAATATTATCAAAGCATTATAAATATGTGCCTATCCATATCAATATTTACCTACCGTCTACTTCTACTGTAGTATATTTTAATTAGTATGAGTAACATAAGTACTACAATATTTCTAAATTATTAACTTTAAACCATTTTTTATTTCAGACATTTATTGACTCCAATTTCAAATCCAAGAACTGTACAAGAGGAGAGATATAATAAGGTGCAAATAAAATGAAGAAATTCAGTAGAACATCTCTTTGGAGTATGGAAAAAACGGTTCCCATGCTTGCAAATTGGTTTAGCGACCAAACTTTCAACAACAGCCAATTTCATAGTGACTTGTGCTGTACTTCACAACATAGCAATAGACGTCAATGATATTTTTGAAGTTGATGATGACACAGTGGACAATAATGCTCAGCCTTCTACCAGTACAACTACAAGCTCAACAGGTACCAGTGATGGTTTGGTACTTCGCGCAAATATAATTTATCGATATTATGTTTTAAAATAATTATAAAATCAAAACGATATTTTACACACATACACTTTCGATCGAACGATCGAAGGGGTAACTTGTTCAACCCAATGATGATGCGAGAAGTGTTGGACTAATTCAGTCCGCATCTCTTTAATCCCGCTGGCGTGACTACGCCAACGACCACGAGGGAAAATCAGATTCAGAGATCGTTGTCCTGTCACGGTTCCTGATGTAAGAGGCGGTCCGAGCGTTGCGGTATAACAAAACATAATCTGCGTGCTCAAACAATCGATTGAAGAGGTTACTTGTTCAACCCAATGATGACACGAGATGTGTTGGACTAAGTCAGTCCGCATCTCCAATCCCGCTTTTGTGACTCTGCCAACGACCATGAGGGAACATCAGATCCAGAGATCGTTGTCCTGTCACGGTTCCTGATGTAAGAGGCGGTCTGAGCGTTGCGGTATACACTATAAAAAGGCGAGCGTCTTCCCAACAACTGAAGAGGAGAAGGACAAGTGACGCAAATGTGAGCTAGCTCACGTCCTAATAGGACGCCCGAAATATGAGGCACTCACAATGGACGAGTGTTGGGCATTTCTTAAAGAAAAGTTTCTTTCAAGTGCGCCCAAAAACAACACAGGCGCATGAGCTGCAAAAATATGTTAGCTGTGTGGTGTGGATCAATGCCGCCGCCCATATCATGCGACTTTGCATCAAGTACGCGACACGACGATGGACGAACCCGAGAAGGCTGAACCCGCAAGAGTAGAAGCGGGCCTGTCCGTAGCTACCCGAACAGCTACCGAACCGCAAGCCGTCCTGTTGAAGATGTGCCCAGTCATCGTATCCGGTCCACGGGGGGAGGTGAAGACCTACGTGCTCCTAAACGAAGAAGTCGCCATCACCCTCGTGGACGAAGAATTGGCGGCAATCATCGGGGCGGAAGGACCAACGCAGCCTCTTCACCTAAGCGGGGTTAACATGTCGCAGTGCGAGATGGAGAGTCAACTGGTAAACATTGACGTCTCCGGACTAGGAGTCCACTAGGAGTGGGGACAGACCACTGGGAAAGCATAATTTCCCGCGAGCCCCGAGTCGGGGAACGTTCTGCACGTGTTCGAGCCCGACCTAACCACGGGCACAGGCAGCCCACTTCCAGATCGAGACACTAGGCATACAACGAAAACCGAGATTCAAGGCGTGTAATCAACGGCCGTCGATATAGTCAAGCAAACTACCAAGAAGATAGACTCCGGGTACGGCACTTTTACTTTTAGATAAACTTTAAGATGAGAGTGGGCACATACTGCCAAGGTAAACTTTAAGTGTATGACAAGGCGCCATTGAGGCGAGTATTGCCGAGCCAAGCCATGTGGCAAAAGGATCTGCAGCCGATCACATAACGCGTTGCTGCAAAAAGACCGAGACGAGAAAGAGGCGCCGCCAAGTGAAAACTCAGCTAAAGCGACCGACGCCGAGAACCCGCAGAAATCAAATGACCATCTCCGCGCAGAGCAATGCATCGCAGCGTGGGCTTCTGAAAATGTGTCCCGTGATATTGGAAGGGCTTGTCGGGCAAATATTGACGTTCGCCTTACTGCATGAAAGCTCAACAATATCACTCGTCGATGAAGCCTTGACATGCCACCTACACACGCGGACCGGTCTTTATTTTAGGCATCCAAAGCGTGACATCGCAGCAAAGCGAAGAATGAAGCCAAGAGGTCAAGCTACAGATACGAAACGTTAATTTAATTGGTTTCCACACAAACAAGAAGCCAGGCCAAGAAGTACGCGACATCGGGAAAGGAGGAAGAAAGGAAAGAAGAGTGTTTGTGTTGTGGCAATGATTATGAAGTGCCGACATATACAAAGTTTTTAAAAATGAGCCTCGATGAAAGATGGGAGTGGGGACATACTGCCAAGTTAAACTTTAAGTGTATGACAAGGCGCCATTGACGCGAGTATTGCCGAGTCAAGCGATGTGGCAAAAGGATCTGCAGCCGATCACATTACGCGTTGCTGCAAAAAGACCGAGACGAGAAAGGGGCGCCGCCAAGTGAAAACTCAGCTAAAGCAACCGACGTCGAGAACCCGCAGAAAACAGTAATGACCGTCTCCGCATAGAGCAATGCATCGCAGCGTGTGCTTCTGAAAATGTGTCCCGTGATATTGGAAAGGCCTATCGGGCAAATATCGACGTTCGCCTTACTGCATGAAAGCTCAACAATATCACTCGTCGATGAAGCCTTGACATGCCACCTACACACGCGGACCGGTCTTTATTTTAGGCATCCAAAGCGTGACATCGCAGCAAAGCGAAGAATGAAGCCAAGAGGTCAAGCTACAGATACGTGGCCAATGCGGTGAATTACAAGAACTGTGCGCACGTATCATCTAGGATCTGCAACTTCATGGTCAGACGGTGGACAGCTCGACGCTAGCCAGCTATCCACACCTGCGAGACAGGATGACGCACTCTATGGAGATGATACTCGTAGGTGATGACAACTGACACCTGATTGTTATACGGGAACTACGAATGGCACAACTTGTGCTACATCTATACGACTTGTCTGCAGCGAGGCAGACAGATGATGTATGTTGTGTTGAGGAGCTGATGAAATCGCACTTCAAGATTGAAGTCATAGGAGTTTCTTTGACCAAAAAACCAAACCAGAAGATCAAAAGCCGATTGACCTGGTTCAGGGCTCCACGATGAAAGTCGGTGATCACTTCGAAGTCGGGTTATCATGGCATGATAAAGATGTTTCGATGCCCAACAACTACAACTGTGCCCTCCGAAGACTGAAGATTATTGAAAAGAAGATGGATTCTCCGCCACACTTCGCAGCATAGTACAGCACTCTGGTCAATAGCCTACTGGATAAAGGATACTCTAGAAGTGCGATGGAACAGAAGATAAAAGTAAGAAAGTGAAGTACCTGCTACAATTGATACGACCAAGGACGAAGCAGCAGACAATATGGTAACTCAAGAGAAAGGAGAACGAGGATGCCCCTTCCTCCTGCCCGGCTATAATCGTGGACAACAGTGTGCTCATGAATTACCACAGAATGAAGAAATTGAAGTCTCAGTCATCCATGTACCGGACAACCCCAAAACAAAGATTCTGAATGCTATTGAAGACTATACTAGACTTAATCATATTTGTTGACATGACGTACCCTCACACGATGGGCGCCGGCGAGCTGTTGCACACCGTGCACAACGGCCAAAGAGAATCCTCGTTGTCATGAACCTCTCTGTGTTGAATGACATCCTGGTGACAAAGATCTTAATAAAGAATAACACAGCTGTCGGTGTCAAGGCTTATATGACTGGAAAAGAATTTATCTTCTTCGCTGAAAAGGAGTTCATTGTCAGTTGGGACGTCCAACCCTCCCAAACTGTTGATATTGTCCGGGATCAGGCCAAGAGCTCGCCTCGAAGAGTTGGGTATCGATGTCGTTCAAGACCTGCCGGTAGGCGAGGGTCTCGACGACCACGTCATGACACTGTACTACATGGCCGCAGTGTTCCGATCACATTATAATTTAATGGTCGATGCGCGCAACCGTCGACTTGTGGATGCAACCACCCAGTGTACCGTTAATGGACAGGTAGTTGGGTGCAAAATCGAGTCATTCAAAACCGTTAACGGTGAAACGCCGTACCACCATCTGTTAGCACTATATGTCGACATTATTCGCCTTGATGGGACTATGCAGAAGACGGTCAAACACAATACTCAACAGCACATAATTGTTACACCCGGTTGCGCAGAAGCTTAGGCGTCTAGCCCCGGACCGCCTGATAGCAGCGAAGAAAGAGTTCAAGTCGATATTAAAATTTGGCATCGCTCGACCGTCGAAAAGTTTGTGGGCTTCGCCGCTACCTATGGTCCCAAAGTGTGAAGACGAGTGGTGGCTGTGCGGGTACTATCGTGGTTTGAATGAAAGAACAGTGCCCGACCCAGTGCGACATACTGAAGACTTCGCCCAGTGCTTAAGTGGAAAAGAGTGTTTTCAAAACTAGATCTAGCGCGTGCGTTTAACCAAATCTCTATCGCCGAAGAGGACATGCCAAAGACAGCAATAACTACGCCCTTCGGTTTATTCAAGTTTAAGTTTATGACTTGCGTAACGCAGCACAAACTTTTCAACGATTTATGGACGAAGTGTTATGTGAATTTGATTTTGTGTACTACTACATAGATGACATTTTAATCGCATCTAGTGATGAAACGGAACATTTAAAACACTTACAGCCTTCCTTATAAATGTTTATTTAAATTAAGACACTGTTAAACAATCTATTAAAAAATATCTTATAAACGATAATTAGCGCTAACTAACGTCTTAGTAACTGTCAAGTTAAACAGTGTCGAACCCTTGTTAAGGACCTCAATTACCAAAATGGCGGATCAAATTCAAAAACGTAACAGCTGACTCTGAGATGCACGTGGCATGACCATTTTTTTCTTTCCCAACCAAATCCAAACTTCGCATTGTGTTGTTCCGTTGGTAGGTTTGCGCATTGTGCAGTAAAAAATTAAAATGGATTTATTTGAAAACGATAATGTGTTACGCACATAAAAAGACGACATAGAAGAAATAAGGAATTTCAGTAATATCGGTTTAAGAAATAGGAGTCGAAGATCAAAAGTGTATAAATCAAGAGTGAACCCAATGGAGGAATTGTTTGAAAGTGACTTGAAGCAACGCTACATATTTAGTAAAGAAAATATGGAAAAAATTATAAACATTTTAAGACAAGATTTGTCCGTGGATAGCCGGGGCGGCAGTATACCGGTGGAGTTGCAAGTTATGGCAGTTATTAGGTACTGGGGTCGCCATGAGGTTAGCACTGACTATATTTATACCTAAAAAAACGAGATCTAAGAAACTTTTCCAGAAAATTGTTACAACATGTTAAATTTTATTTTTTCAGATTCAAGAAGACTGTGCTGAAATCCATGGTATGAGCCAGCAGACTTTATCAAGAACATCTTATAAGAATATGTTATCAAGATTATCTTTTCTTTATGACCATAAACATTGGAGAACCGTTCTTATGACAATTAAGTTACAGTTGGTATTTCTGGAGCAAGAATCCTTACCTTGCCGTAACACAGTCTTTGACTAGCACGGATGGTCAAGAATTTTTAACTGTATACCGCCATTTAGTTTACTATAAGTTAACAATGTTCGAACATAATTCACGTGTGTTTTGTGAACTTATTGAGTACTTACCTATTTTGAATTATACTTAGTCTTAAGTTGCGGTATACTATGTAGCACTTACCTTGGGAAATAAATTTATATTCTATTCTATCTCAAAGAGTTGCAATTGCATTGGCCTCAAAAAGTTCAATTTATATTAAAATGCCTTTAAATATAAGAGAAGAGACAGAAATGATTAGAAATTTCCAATTAATTTGTGGGTTCTCACATGTTACTGGTGCAATAGATTGCACTCATATTAAAATAAGAAAAGTTGGAGGAGATGCTGGTCAGTACTATGTGAACCGAAAAGGACATTATTCAATGAACACTCAAGTAAGTAACTAGTAATAAGTTCTGTTTGATTAACACATTGAAAGAGGTTGATATAATTTTGTAAGAACAAATGAAGGACCTAGGACCTTGGTTTTGTTGGACTTCATAATAGTTGATTTCTGACTTTGGTAAATGTAACATTGAATTAATTTACAGGTTGTGTGTAATGCAGATTTAAAGATTTGCGATATAGTTTGCCACTGGAGGGGCAGCACTCATGATGCAAGAATATGGCGTGAGAGTTCAATAAAAAGGCGATTCGAAGAAAATGAATTTAAGGGGAAACTTATAGGCGACAGCAGATACCCTTGTATTCCTTACTTACTAACCCCAGTTCTGAGACCAAGAACTGAATCAGAACAGCAATACAATTAAAGCCACATTCGCACAAGAAATGTTATAGAGAGATGTTTTGGTGTATTGAAGCAACGATTTGGAATACTGCTTGAAGTTATGAGAGGATCATACAGCAAAATCAAAATGACAATTGTAGCATGTGCTTTATGCACAATTTAGCAATAGAATTCAAAGACTCTTTGGTGGTCTTTGGTGATGGTAAATAATAAAGATAACTATTACTGTCATTCGGTTTCCTTGACGCAAAACACCAACTAATTGGCTTTTTTTTTCAGATTCCACTCACACAGACAGCGATGAAAACACTGAGGCCATTAAACAGAGTTCTAATAACTTAACACATATTACTAGAAACATATTTATTGAAAATTACTTTTAATAATGAATATATTCAATAAAATACGACAGTTTTCTTTACACATTTTTTAACTTTTTTCCCAGTATTGTTGTTCCAAATCCAAAATTATCATTCTTTTTGTAATTCATCCTCTCGTTGTTTTTTATTTCCTCTGGATTCTTCGTTGGCATGAACCTCTCTGTGTTGAATGACATCCTAGTAACAAAGATCTTAATAAAGAACAACACAGCTGTCGGTGTCAAGGCTCTCTTGAATGGAAAAGAATTTATCTTCTTCGCTGAAAAGGAGTTCATTGTCAGTTGGGACGTCCAACCCTCCCAAACTGTAGATGTTGTCCGGATCAGACCAAGAGCTCGCCTCGAAGAGTTGGGTATCGATGTCGTTCAAGACCTGCCGGTAGGCGAGGGTCTCGACGACCACGTCATGACACTGTACTACATGGCCGCAGTGCTCCGATCACCATACATGTGCAGTCCCATGTGATCGTGATGCCTACACAGCCTACTACGAATGTCGCTAAAGCACAGCCTGCCACCACCAATATAGTTGTTACGGATGGCGAGATTTACAAACTGTTGAGAAAGACAATAATAAGTGCTCGTAAGTAAGTTATATGTGACACATAAAGACAGTGTTTAGGCTAAGGTGCATGTAGCACCTCAACAACGAGCGTCACGACAAGGCTACAAATGGCGGAACTCGAGGCTGTGGAGAAACTTGCTGTCATATGAAGGAAAGACTTGGAACTGCTAGAAGAGCTAATAAAGAAGAGACTATCGATCGAGATGTCGGCGATCAACGACGAAGGAAGCGTCCATGAGAAGCAACTTCCCACGCCTCCACATGGAGGGGGAGGCCGAATCAGATACGTTTCGAAAACGTGAGCAACGAAAAATAGCATCAAGCACTTGGCAGCAACGCTCGAGAAGTTGACAAGACCTAGAACTGGGCACACCGAACTGCCTGCCTTCTCCGGAGTGACGTACGAGTGACTGCCATTCAAACCAGCTGTGAGAGACTCGAAAGGGAAAGCAAGAGACGCCGTGGTCGCCCTCCATCCGTCCTCCGCCACCGATCCAGACACCATCATGAGGACCAGAAATCCAATCATCAATCAAGTACTGGAGGACCTCAAAAAGCTGCCGAAACCTGGTACATCTACTGCGGAACTCAACAGCTTTGCTGTTAAGCTGCAAAACATAATCTGCGTGCTCAAACAATCTATCAAAGAGGTTACTTGTTCAACCCAATGATGACGCGAGATGTGTTGGACTAACTCAGTCTGCATCTCCAATCCCGCTGCGCTGGTGTGACTCTGCCAACGACCATGAGGGAACATCAGATCCAGAGATCGTTGTCCTGTCACGGTTCCTGATGCGAGAGGCGGACCAAGCTTTACGGTTTAATAACACTAGAAAAAGGCGAGCGCCTTCCCAACAACTGAGGAGGAGAAGGACAAATGCCCCAAATGTGAGTAAGCTCAAGTGACGTCCTGACAGGGTGCCCGAAATATAAAGACACTCACAGTGGACGAGCGTTGGGCATTTCTTAAAGAAACGAAAATTGGTTTCAAGTGCGCCCAAAAACAACACAGGCGCATGAGCTGCAAAGCTAAGCTGTGTGGTATGGATCAATGCCGGCGCCCATATCATGCAACTTTGCATCAAGTACGCGACACGAAGACGGACGAACCCCAGAAAGCTGAACCGGCAAGAGTGGAAGCGGTCCAGTAGTGCGATTCACTAAGGCAGAACATCTTTACAACCAAGAAATCATCGTTGAAACATCTGATGTGGCATATATTTATCAGATGTTTCAACGATGATTTTTTGGTTGTAAAGATGTTCTGCCTTAGTGAATCGCACTACTGTCCGTAGCTACCCGAACAGCTACCGAACCGCGAGCCGTCCTGTTCAAGATGTGCCCAGTCATCGTATCCGGTCCACGGGGCAAGGTGAAGACCTACGCGCCCCTCGTGGACGAAGAGTTGGCGGCAATCATCGGGGCGGAAGGACCGACGCAGCATCTTCACCTAAGCGGGGTCAACATGTCGCAGTGAGAGATGGGGAGTCAACTGTCTAACTAAAGAGTGACTAGACACATAGGGTCGGATTTCCAACTTCACCAACAATCCATTCCTGACACGCTGTTGAACTACGAGCACCTAAAGGACCTGACACCGGAGGAGGTGTGCTACAAACTGGTGCGCTCCGGACTGTAGGAGTCCACTAGGAGTGGGGACAGACCACTGGGAGTGCATCATGTCCCGCGAGCTCCGAGTTGGGGAACTCCACGTGATCAAGCCCGACCGAACCACGGGCACAGGCAGCTAGGAGCTCCATGAACTCGTCAAGGCCCACTTCCAGATCAAGAAACTCGGCATACAAGCAAAGCCGAGATTCAAGGCGTCTCATCAACGGCCATAGATATAGTCAAGCAAAGTACGAAGACGATAGACTCCGGGTACGGCACTTTTACTTTTAGAGGAATGGGAGATGGTTTTCAATACCATTTTTCAAGAAAACTATGTAAATATTTGAGCACCATGATAATTTAACAAAATACTTTATCAAAATTGAAAGGAGAACCTAATGAACAAATCAAAGTGCGAAAGGGAACTTTAAAGAAAAAAATATTGGAAACCAATGAAGAAGAGCTCATCAAGGAGAAATATGTCGAAGTAGTTTTCAACCTAAACCCTTGGAAACTGTATAAGCATCATGATAATTTAACAAAATACTTTATCAAAAAGGAAAAGGATAACCTTAAGAACAAATCTGACAGCGTAAAGTAATTATTGATAATTCGTTGGAAAACATAAGGGAAGCACTCCTTATTAAAACCCAACATAAAAAGCAACTGATTGCACGACACGTCAAGAACGATGATCTGCCATCTCAGGTTTCGTGCAAAAAGTATAAAATATTTCTGACGCAGGAGCGACAACATCAGGTCGGGACCTGCATGACAATTCGACTTGTGATCGTAATCAGTCAACAAACTCAAAACTGGATCATTATAAGGGAGAAGGATTGGATGTTTCGAATCGTTAACTGAATTCGAGTTCTTCAGACGACTCTGATGAGTCCATTTTGAAGGAATGATTTATGGCAGCGGCTCTTTATATATTTTGCTGTCGACCCAAAGTAAAAATATACTTGAAGCTCGCAACCCTTATGTTCATTTGATCTTCCAATGATAGTAAGAATAGAAATAACTGTTAGACATTTTCTGACAAAATATATAAAGATGACATCTTAACATAAGACACTACTTCACTCTGAAGTGCCAGCACATTGAACTCTTGGAATAATAATAATAATACACACAGTTCACCCACACAACGCAGAATGCTTTTTTAAATGCGACTACTTTTTATCAAAGTCTGTGAACCAACGTCTTTCCAAAAATTGAAAACAGTAAAGTATGTGCCACTTTTCGTGAAGTTTTCCAAGGATTACATTTTTTAAGAAAACGATGCACATGGGGCACTTCACTTACTGAAGCATAGGATACTGATTCACCACAGAAAATCCAAATATTATTTGCTATTATATTGGCCCTTGGGAAAATATAAAGATTTCTTGAGTGAGACATCCTTTATCGTTTGTGTGCAACGAATAAAATAAATCAAACTTCGAACATTCACTTGTCATCAAAGAGGCATTGGTTTTGATCGAGGATATGTGTTTGGCGCAGATTTGATCTACAAACGACCTTTTCGATCGTTATTTGTAACGAGAAACACAATTCAATATTGTTGTTTGTTTTTCAGGTGAGATTTGGGCCAAGAGTTTCACCGTTTTGTATATAAAAAAAAAATATTTGTTATATTACTTCATACGAATCTTCTGAAATAGGTTCAAGAACAAGAACAGCAAGATTACGAACCAAAGCAGTGGATTATAAATTATAATGCACCCGGAGGAGCTAGGAAAGCTTATCTTATTTCACTAATTATGGCAACTATACGATCAGAAAGAATATCGATATTTTACGAGCCCCTCAACAGCTTCACGTGGAACTGCGCCATTTCTTTTAGATGGTGGTCTAACCGCACATTTAGCTCTGAAGTTGAATCGAATATACAAGCCATTGAAGCACCAATATGCAATATCAGCAGAAATTCTGGAATGAGTACAGCACTCCAATCATCATCATCTGCCTAACCTTTTCCCAACTATATTGGAGTCGGCTTTCAGTGAAACCGGATTCAGCTGAATACCAGTATTTTACGTGGAGTCGCAGCCTACCAGACCTCCACAACCCATTAACTGGGTAACACGGTACTCCTTGGCAAGACTAGTGTCAGATTTTCTGGCTTCTGACAATCCGTAACGACTGCCAAAGATCTCAACATGACAGCCGGGACAAACAGCTTAACATGCTTTCCGAGGCACGCAGGAAACTCGGTATGTTAAGATGGTCACCCATCCACAAACCAACCTTGGCAAGCGTTGCTTAACTTTGAAGATCGACCTGTGAGGCTGTTATTATTTAGCCACGAGTTCCTCAAAGTAAAACTCCATAAAGCACTCCAATCATGTCAACTAATTACATGTTTCGAATGTACTATGACCCACAATGAAGCTTTAGCCGCTTCATCGTACTTTACAAGATTTGAGAGAAGTTATTTATTATATATTATATTGATCAGCTCTTTGGTGGAGCAGTCATTTTATTATCTGGCTGTATGCGACAAACTCTTCCCAAAATAACACGGTCAACAGCCGCTGATGCACACAAATGCATGTCTCAAATCATCAGCGGCGACATGGCCATACGTCCGAAATCGACTTTGAAAGCCAATAAAAAGTAACAATTGATAAATCTATCAACCAACACAATGTATCACATTGCCAACCAACTTTTGTAAAATCTCAGAGCACAGACGAATTGATTGAGTTTTTTTTTTTCTGAAAATATCGCTCTGAACTACAAGAGTCATCAATGGTTTAGTGAGTGTGCTATATTAGCAGCTAAGCACAGAGATGTCAATGCTATGTATTACAACATTATGAACAAAACACCAAGCGAGACAACAACATAAAAGTCCATCGGTACTGTAATTAATCAAGACGAAGAAGAAAATGATCTGACTGAATTCGTACATTCCTTATATCAAGAACTTCGTAAAACAGGTTTTTGATATTAAAATAGAGTTTTTTTTTTTTCGAAATATTAATCCACCCCGACTTTGCGACGGTACTAGACTAACACAGTGAGAAACAAGTTTCAGAACTATATCAACGAAGCAACGATTTCAACCAAATAATTCCTACAGATATTGCCACAAAAGCCAAACACATTTTCACTGTACTAATTATTTGTTTTTATTTTTTTTTATTTTACGTTTGTTTATTTTTTGTAGAAAACGAACGTAAAGTACATGTCTACATCAACGCAGAAATGACCGATGACACACAACACAATGATTTTGATCTCCCATATCAACATTGAATAGTTTATCACATCCACGTCCATTGAGATTTAAACCAAATCGTAGTATAAATAAAATCCAATCAAAAAAACTGAATGCACAGAGCGCAACCAACACAAACGAAATCAAGACTGTGAGCGCGTAATGCTTCAATTCAAACAAAACGACTCCTGCCGGCACAGGCGCAACGCGCGCAGACGACGTGCCGGACGCTGGCTCGGTGCTACTCGACTTGGTGGTGGTGGTGGTGGTGGTGGTTGTGCTCCTCTGTTGGGACGTCGTCTTCTTCTTCATTGATGAAGAAGTTGGCACAACAGATGGGGCACCTCCTCTTCTTGGCCCCACAGTCGGCAAACCGAGCGACGCGACGCCAATATTAAGGAGCGACATCGCCCGATCCATCGTCGGGCAGATTTCTTCCTCTTCTTCCCGTTGCTTGCGGCCCAAAGAGCCGCGGGACCCGGGCTCAGGCATGCTGATTACAAGTGAGTGGCCACCCGCAACAGTGTGTAAAACACATGGCGGCAGTAAAGGCGGCTACCTCTGTGCTTGCCCAAGTGAACTAAAAAGTCCACACGTACGAACACAGAGAGAAAACGATGAGCGGTTTGAGTGGGAAACTATGGCGATAGTAGGTGGTGCCACTTGTGAGGCCACTGGCGATCCCAAGACTGTGAGTGCGTAATGTTTCAAATCAAACAAAACAACTCGTGTCGTGAAAAGAACGAGATGGCAACAGTAGCAATCTGCTACGTGCGTGACACCATAATCCGTTGTAACAAAACACCACCAGCGCCGTGCGCGCGCTATGAGCGTTGAAGGCAAACTGACAGAGTGCCGCCGCTGCCCCCCGCCCCGTCTTGCCGCGCCCATACCTAAGGCGCGGTACAGCGGTCCCGGTAGAACAATACCAGGTTCACTTGTGAACCTTTTCTATTGTTTTACAAGCCGAGCAGCATGGTATTATTAGGTTTGGCAACGTCGCTTATGAACCGATGAAGCTGAAATTGCGACGTTGCCAAACCTCATAAACAATAGAGATTTTTTTGCATGCTTTTAACTGATAAAAATTGGTGCAAAGTGCTAAACAAAGGTGTTTGCTAGCATCTATGACTACTGAACAATAATTAGAATTGGCGTGTTTAAAGTTCATGAATCAGTTTTTCATCAGTTTAAACCTGCTTTCATGGAAAAAATTCGGATTTTAATATTGTCGGATAACAGCTTTTGTCCACCTAGCCCTTCATATTTAAGGCTATTGACCTGCACGTGTTCATTTGTCTACAATGAAAAGCAATCTTTTACATATTAAAAAGCTACAATTTCAATAAGAATACTTTTGATACAATACAATAAACAATATTTTTTATTATTAACGCTTATTATACCATAATTATGTCATTATTTGCACGATTGTTGTAAACATCATCAAATAAAAACGTACCACTTGAAACTAGCGCGCTCATACTACAGCGAACATGTCAAAAGAACCAGAATGTTCGAAATCGTACATTATCGACACTCAGAAAGAGTTTTAATTAGTATTGAAGAATTTATACAGAATAGATACAGAATACAATCACGGCATGTCCGAAGCACGACGTATTTTGCCTACGTTTTGTATAATGCTGAGGCCTGTGTCTCCGACCATGTGGTCGGACTACCATAAAAGAGTATTATTTTGCTCTTGTCGGTCGACGGATACTAGGAAATTGTGCCCATGTTATCACTACTTTCTACTATCTATAGGGCCATTGTGCATCCTGCTATTTTTTTAGACATCTTATCAATTCTTAGAATATACCGCTCTGCAGTCCGCGCCTTTGCAAAATTTGGTGCATCGGTCACGTACGCTACTTCTAGGTGGTCCCGCGCGACTAAGTCACGTGTAATTAAAACAACGATATCTCTAAAGTTTTTGTATTGTAGCTGTATAAAACTGTTATTCTTAGCATCTTTATGAAATAGGCTAACATATTTAATACAGGCTAGCTGTCGGCCGCGGCTCTGCTTGCGTGAATGACGAAAAAAATTTGTTATTCCATGCTATAATCTACCTCTGTGTCAAATTTAATGAAGATCCTTTCATACGTCCTTTGTAAGTTGTACTTTGTGGAAGAAATAATAAATCTTATTTTATCTTATCTTAGTCCAGTTTTTCTTTAATTAACTCATTCTAATGTGAAACCAGGGTGAGGGAATTTATTGTAAGAAATCGTTATAAATAAAATAGTTAACTATATTTCCAAATGTTTTTATTGTATTTATATAAAGACCAGCTGACCCGCGCAACTTCGTTTGCGTTACATTTTCCATTATTGCTCCGCTCCTATTTGTCTTAGCGTGATGATATATAGCCTATAACCTTCCAAAATAAATGGGTTATCTAACACTGAAAGAATTTTTCAAATCGGACAAGTAGTTCCTGAGATTACCCCCTACATACAAACTTACAAACAAATGTTACCTCTTTATACTATTAGTATCTGATAACCTATTTTACAAGAGTCAATTAAGAGAACACTGCTCCCCGTGCATTTTTTTTTCATACAACAATATTTGCAATAATTATGTCTTAGGTAGTTAACCAGGTTGAAGACAAAAAGTTTGTACAAATTGAAATCTACAAAAGTACTGATACTATACTTTTATCTCCTGTGACTTTTTTTACAGTTATACCTCTTTCAATACTGTGTGTTTTTTTCTATACTTAGTATTCGAATTGTATCACAAAATATATTCAAAGTAGACATACAACACTTCCGTGCCTTTTTTTTTTTGCTTCCAAACCGGATTCCTTAACAGAAGATACGAAGTCATTAGTGACGGGCCAATCAGAGGCCATTAAAGGGGTTCGAACTATTTTCAATGCCTCAGGTAGTCGACCCGGCCGCCCGGTCGAAATAAAAGAGCAAGTTTACAAAATGAAAATGAATAGGCTAGATTCCATCATCCACAAATTGCAAAACTACTTAGTCCGTCAGTTAGAGTATTGAAAAATAATGAACACTTATTTTTTGTTTTTGTAAAACAATGAATATTGACAATGATAAAACGCATCAAAACTCGGGAGTGGAGACTCCTAAAAATAATGCGAAGGTGTGACGTATTGAGGCTCTCGGGCCTCGACTGGAGGGGCTCTTTAGCGCATGCTTGGAGAGAGGCCAGTTCCCGCTTTCTTGGAGGACCGGGAAGCTGGTACTCATCCCGAAGCCTGGGCGCCCTGCGGACTCTCCGTCCGCATTCCGGCCCGTGGTGTTGCTCGACGAGGTGGGCAAGCTCTTCGAGAGAGTCATTGCAGACCGCCTCGCCGGGCACCTAGCGGGAACGGGGCCGGATCTTGCGGACAACCAGTTTGGTTTCCGCAGGGGGCGCTCTACGGTGGACGCCGTCATGCGCGTCAGAGCCCTCACGACGGGAGATGCGGTCTCCCGGGGTGGTGTTGTCTTGGCGGTGTCTCTCGACATCGCCAACGCCTTCAACACCATGCCCTGGAGCTGCATTGGGGAGGCACTCCGGTATCATCGGGTGCCGACCTACCTTCGTCGTGTGGTCGGGGACTACCTGTCCGACCGGGCAGTAATCTACCCAAGTCACAGCAGTGAGTGGAACCGGCGAGAGATGTCGTGCGGTGTCCCACAGGGTTCGGTTCTGGGGCCGCCCCTGTGGAACATCGGTTACGACTGGGTGCTGCGAGCCGACCTCCCTAGCGGCGTCAGCGTCATTTGTTACGCTGACGATACGCTGGTGCTGGCACAAGGGGGGTCGTACGCGGAGGCGGCCGACGTAATGACACGCGGGGTTGCGATAGTCGTGGAGAGGATCCGGCAACTGGGTCTCGAGGTGGCGCTGCACAAGTCCGAAGCCATGTGTTTTCATGACCGAGGCATTGCGCCACCGTCGGGATCCTTGCTGACGGTAGGAGGGGTTTCCATCGGCGTCGAATCGACGCTGAAATACCTGGGGCTCGTCCTAGACAGCCGATGGAACTTCGTGGAGCATTTCCGACGTTTGGTCCCCAAACTGGAGCGGGCCGGGGCTGCTTTCAGGCGGCTCCTGCCCAACCTGGGGGGACCGAACGCCTCCTGCCGTAGGCTATACGCGGGGGTCGTGCGGTCCATGGCCCTTTACGGGGCCCCGGTGTGGGCGCGTTCATTGAGGCAGCGTGCTGCGAACCACTTGAACGCGCCCCAGAAGGTGGTGGCCCTCAGGATGACCAGAGGGTACCGCACGATCTCGCGCGAAGCGGCGGGTCTCCTTGCCGGATTGCCGCCATGGGATCTGGAGGCGGTGGTCCTCGCGCGCCTGCATGATTGGCGCGCGGAGGTACTAAGCCGGGGGGAAACTCCGCTGACGCGGCAAATTGTCGCGCAGCGGACGGACTTCCGGCGCGATCTCATGGCGTCATGGAGACGACGACTATCGCAACCCAGCGCAGGGCACGCCACAATAGCGGCGATAAGTCCCCTCTTTGAGGAGTGGCTTGAGAGGCGCCACGGCGTCCTCACCTTCCGCCTGACGCAGGTCCTCACCGGACATGGATGTTTCGGGAGGTTCCTGCACCGAATTCGGCGGGAGGAAACGCCCGGCGCCTCCGGTCGACACGGTAGAGCACACTGTGCAGGTGTGCCCCGCTTGGGCGGCGCACCGCCGTGTCCTCGAAACGGCGATTGGCGGCGACCTCTCGCGTCCGGCCCTGGTCCAAGCCATGGTCCGGAGCGAGACGGAATGGGACGCCGTTGCCTCCTTCTGCGAAGCAGTCATGCTAGCGAAGGAGGTGGCGGAGCGGGAGAGGAGACCCTCTCGTCCCGGCCGCCGTGGTGGACGCCGCGGGCGTCGGGGGCCACCTGGTGACCTCCGGCCACCGTAGGCGCGGGCCTGTGGACGGCGAGCTATGGGTGGCTCGCCGTCCGTCCGTCTAGTGACGACAGGCCGTGCCGACGGCGCGTTAGTGTTCCACGCGCGCCTCAAAGAGAGTCAGCACACAGAGGGGCCCGAAAGGGCCGACGCCTGCCGGAGTCGCGGGATTATTCGCAAGAGACACCGTGGCTCCGGAACACAAAGGGCAATGAAGGAACATGGATGGGTTTTAGTCAGTAGAAGTCTGACACTCCCTCCCGCTACACCCAGAGCGGGAGGAGTCATTGGATGATTTCCCATCCCTAAAAAAAAAAAAAAAAAAAAGGTGTGACGTATTAAGAATTTTAAAAGCGTCGTAACTTCGTCAATTTTGGTTCCCGTAACAAAAGAAAAAACAAGGGTCAAATATTTTTTGATAATCTAACTGACGGACTAATTAGATTTTTTCAGGACACAAGCCTATTCCTGAACCTGTCAGCCAAGTTACAGAATAAATAGAATAGCTAACTTTGACTGCATCGCCTATTGTTTCGCACTTCCCTGATTAACAGGTAGACAACACTATTTTATCTTTAAGTCCGCCTTTGTTAAACAAAATTCAAAAAATTTTCAAAATTCAAGCATTTATTTCAATTAAACCATTTACAGGCACTTTTGAATTGTCAAGGTCGGTCGGTCCAAAAAGTTGAAGCTATTTGCACGTTCCAAAGCGTAGATCTCTATGGAGAAGAACGTGCAAGAAACTCCACGGACACTCTTTTAAAAATAATATTTTTTTACAAAGATTTATTTACATCGGGTTGAAATTATACATACATGTGAGAACGATGTAAAAGACGAGCAGGATAAAAGCGTCCGGAATAAAAGAGGAACAATTCAAAGAAATAGGTAATTAAAATTAACCATGGCAGCTAAGAAATGACCAGTCCCGACTGACGGCGCCCGTTCACGAACATGACGCATGCGCCAGCACCATTCGGCTCAACCATTTTGAAGGGAGCCAAATGATCCAACGCATACGCCACCATCAGCTAGACTTTTGAGTGAGCATGACACTCCCAACCGCCAGGGTACATTCAAGTCAAAAACATACCTAAAACTGATAATTAAAGTTAAAGGTACAGTACTCACACATGTGCTGTTAATGGCTGAAATTATACAATGCTGATTTGATTCTAACAATGCAAATTTTTCTTACAATCTTCAGCCGGTCCAACAATGTTTCCGAACTATTTACAGATTAGTTTGGGCTCCCTAGTGGCTGTGGAGCAGGACCAGCAAAACAATTCACAGTCATGTCTTGTTAATATTATTGCAGTGAAAACTTCTTTTGGCGCACCGCACACAGATTTGTCCATAGGTAGTAAGTCAGGCTAGGGATGAGACGTATTTTACCGAGCGAGGTTTGTAAACCAGGGCTTTGCTTCAAAGTGCCCTGGTACAAGGCAGGAAAATTTGCAAGACAAGTATGTAAAATTTGCCACGCTATCGGCCACAGGTGGAGCTCGAAAATACTTTCATAGGAAATTGACCCATATTACTTTTAATTGGAGCACAATAGCATTTGCAAATAAAAACCCTTTGTATATCCAAGTATATTTTTCGATGATGTGATTATGATCCTTATTTTTATAAGATCACGAATCAGTTTCCCGTGGCAAGTATTTTGGTGTTGCCGCTAGCGCCACGAGCCCCTCGCTGCACGCGGCTTCACTTTGAGCGTCCGATATGAATATATTTGCATAGGAAATTGATTCGTTTTATCACAGGAATAAGGAGAATAATCGTATCCGAAAAAAATACTTGAAAGTTCAAAGTATTTTTCATTTGCAAATGCGATTGTGCTCCTTATTTTTATAAAGTCACGGATTAATTTCCTATGAAATGCCTAACTCGGGGGCTTATGACTAGTAGACTGAAATACGCATAATTTGGCAAAAAATACTTTGAAGTATTTTAATACCAGGTTTCCGACCCTAGTATTTTTACAAACTCGTACTTGCAAGTATTGATATTTGCAAGTATATTCTCATCCCTAAGTTAGGCTGTCACGCTCTGAGGTGAGAGTCTCGATCGGGTGAACTCGGGACCGCCGAGTGTACCCGAGCGGGAAAAATACAGTCAGCTGCTCTTCGCTGTTGTGTCTCTGTGTTTAGTATATTTAATTCATACCTAATAACTTTCTTTATTCATTTAATAATTATTTCTAAATATAGAAGTAAAATTCAATCTAAAGTATTTATTTCGTGTTTTAGTTATCACAAACTCATTGTATCTTTTGTAGAATACGATAACGAAAATAAATAATTTTATTTAAATAGAATTTAATCAATAATAACTTTAACCTCTGACTTGTTTCTCATTTATTCTACTAATATGATCCAAATACTACTAAATACGATATAAATTGATTGCGATTGCCAATGAAGTTTTGACTTCTGCCGGCACACACTCTACGCAACTTTTGCTTATAGAGTATACCTACAGGTTTGTACGGAACCCTCGGTGCGAGTCTGACTCGCACTTGGCCGGTTTTTTACCTTCTAAACCTTCTCACCATTAACGTCTCGTTATTTTAATTCAATTGCAATCAATGTCTAATGTTAATGCTTACTTGATTATATATTATAAGCCTAGCACTAAAACACGACACAATTGGCAGAATGTGATGACACCACAATTATTAATCTTAAGCAATGATATTTAAAACTATAGATACGTTGTCCGCACTCTAAAATGACAACATGAAATGAAGCCAATTGGCCACATTGCGCTTAGTTACGAACCAACCTGTCGCGCGACACTACGTTTGTTTTGATGTCAATTTGACTATTACTTATCCTGTGACGTAACTGAAGATGTGTATTTATCTCCCTCTAGCAACAGGCATCCCGCCGTACGGTGACATATTTTCTTTCCCTTTCTTAATGCGTATTAGTACCTATCTAGTATTTTCGCCGTTTTTAAGCGCCGCGATGTTGGTTTATGACGTGTCTATATATAATACGTCATTAATCTTAAGACCATTGTGTACCATATTCTGACAAATAAATGATTTTGATTATGATAACAGTTGAATTTTTAAAGTGAGCCTTCAGGGCCAGATCCAAAACTATGAGGAAAATCGAAAAACACAGCTAAGCCCAATTTTGATGAAAAGTAAATTGCGTCTTTGTATTTTTGAAAAATCGTTGTTCCTACCCGGGAATCCAACCAATTGATTTTAATTGAATAACATTGAAAAAAACACACCCTTCAATTGAAAGTGCAGCTAATAAGGATCAATTTAACTATAAAAGCTCTCATTTAAAAACTATAAAAAACTCTCATTTACTAAAGCTTTCCAAATAAACCGTAACTGATATTTTTTTAAATCCAATGATTCAGGTATTGCATCGTAACTTCGTCAATTTTGGTTCCCGTAACAAAAGAAAAAACACAGGTCAAATATTTTTTGATAATCTAACTAACGCGTGACGGACTAATTAGATTTTTTCAGGACACAAGCCCATTGCTGGTATGTGACACTAGCGATTGCTAGAAAAAAATTTCTTTCTCTATGTAACTCTTAATTGTTTTAAAATTATCTTGATAAATGTTTATAGAGAGAGCCCTGAGCGAGAAACCTCTTAACTATAGCGCTGTGTACAAGAGTACTGCTTTCTGGATCAAACCCTTGATCCAGCTGTTCAACGATAGCCTCTTGAGATGTTGCTCTTGGCAATTATGCCAAATTATTATTATAAAATAAATTATTACAATATTATGTATTGCCTGACCCGGGAATCGAACCCATACCTCGTGGCCGCCAGTCGAGTTCGCGGCCACTAGACCAACGAAACGTAGCATTAAGAAAGTTATTTTAATGATATTTCAACTAAGTATAATATTGAAAAGCAGATAATCGTAACATATTTTCTTAAAAAGCACAAAGCCGTATGACTATGACGTCTTTATCGTTAACTAGCTGACCCGCGCAACTTCGTCTGCGTCACATTTTCCATTATTGCTCCGCTCCTATTTGTCTTAGCGTGATGATATATAGCCTATAACATTCCTCGATAAATGGGCTATCTAACACTGAAATAATTTTTCAAATCGGTCCAGTAGTTTCGGAGCCTATTCAATTCAAACAAACAAATCTTTCCTCTTTACAATATTAGTGTAGACTAGCTTATGCCCGTCGCTTCGCCCGATTTACAAATTTTATATTGAAACCTTCCTTGAGAAACACTATCCATTGGTGAAAACAGCATGAAAATCGGTGCGGTAGTTTTTGATTTTATCGCGAACAGAACAGACAGACGCGGCAGAGGACTTTGTTTTATAATATGTAGTGACAAACATGACAATTTATAATATGTAGTGACAAACACGACAATTTATAACATGTAGTGACAAACACGACAATTTATAATATGTAGTGACAAACACGACAATTTATAACATGTAGTGACAAACACGACAATTTATAATATGTAGTGACAAACACGACAATTTAATTCTAATGTTGGCCACTTCTTGTCATGCCACATTCCCGATTTGTCACCATGTCAAAACTTTTAAAAACAATTACTGAACGCGAGTGGTGTTTGATTACGATTTTGATCTTTAACATTCTTTCCCGATTTGTAAACGTTTAAGAATACCTGTTGTGTAATGTACCTCGAATCTACCGATCTCCCTGAAGCGAAAACTCATTAATGTGTGTATTCTGCCTATCCTAACCAACGTGGCCGCTTACCGAGTCGCAAAAGTTCCGACTTGGAGTTTGCCATCCTCGGCGTAAAAAGACAGGACCGAATCAGAAACACCCGCTGCATTCTAAAACTGGAATAATGGATGTGGGCTGCCTGCCAGGCTTAAGTGGGATTGGAAGGATCACGTTAGCCGCATGAACAGTGACCGTTGGGCAAAAATCTCCACACAAGGGGCCTGAAATTGGACGGTGCCGCCGAAGCCGGCCCAGAAAGAGGTGGCGAGACGAGCTGGACGCGTACCGTGAGGGCTGGCACGAGGTAGCGCAAGAAAAGGATACTTGAAAAGATTTGGGGAGCCCTTTGCCAAGTGGGCCAACACGGGCTAAAAGATTTGGGGAGCCCTTTGCCAAGTGGGCCAACACGGGCTTAATAAATAAAAAAGGTCATAATTAAGTATAACAAGGTTTTTGGATACATTCTTTAATAACCAATCATTGACAGATTTCACAATAAACATTATCATTATATATATAAAAATGTCGTCAGACCTTACATGGGAGGCCTCGTATAAATTTTTTTTAAGTGTAGTTAAAAAATACACACACATATTTTTTAAATCAAAGTGGTTGGTGAAGATTGATCTTCCCCCCGTATCTTCGAACCTTACGTGCGTAGTCCTTGACCAGCCTACCCTTTCAAACATTCCAGTTTTTTAAGAATTAATATCGCATATTTCGCTAATAGTACTATTAATTTTTTAGCTAAATATATATTATAATAAAGTTTGATATCTGAGATTTTAGAATATACATCAACCATCCTTAAGTTAAGGGCCGTTAGTTTGACCGGGTTGTCTACTAAAGTCGCTACCGTCTTCAAATACAAGATAAGATACCAAAATTGATTTTCTCTACGCTCTCGATAGAATTCATTGAATAAAATAAAGTCGAATGTGTACATTATATCACCAGACACTTCACTCCAAAAACCTTTAAACCGATTTTCATTAAGCACCCTCTGTTTGGAATAACAGTACCCAGGATACGGTCGCACAATAACTCTTTGTTTCAGCAAACAATCGTTCCATTTATAGCTCTCTCCGAGACCATATATACGGTCTTCAAAAGAGTCTAACACTACAGGATCATATTTGTATTCTCTTCTCGACTCTGAGCGATTAATAGAATTAAAATGCCTTTCTATTATTTCATTATACCATTTTTTTTCAATAATACACAAGTTATTTAACATTATCGTATTTATTGTTTCCATTGAAAGTTTTGTAGGATAACACTGTGGATGGCTAGAATTCTCGTTAACCAAATAATGTAAATTCTCGGTCAGAGATTCTTCTGGAATTTCGTTTTCAGCTTTGACGGTTATCCAAAACAGTTTAATTATAACAGTGCATGAAACCACTTTGTTTTTTAGGAAAGATTGTTTGAACACACGGCCAACGATAAAGTTAACAAGCACAACACAAAAAATAATCATGATTAAATTGAGCAGCAGTTCCTTGAAGCAACAGCCGGTATGTATAATATAAAGCAAGTTTGTTGATTTTTTAGGTTGACTAAACGCAGGAGTAGCTAGAAGCCGATATACACTAAATGTTTGAATGGATCCACGCTGACCGCTCTTTATACCCACGGATGGAATTCCAACAATTATTATTTTTGTAATAACATTTCATTGTTTTACAAAACTTATGGATAATACTAGCTGTATGACACCATTTATGCCACCACCATTTTTGAGTCATACGTGATTCAACAATTTTATATGTGAGCTGGCTTAGCCACCTGCCGCCATTTTGTTTTTTTTTTAGGGTTCCGAACAAAAAACGGAACCCTTATAAGATCATTCAGATCAGCCAGTTTCTCCATATCTACTAGACTGATTCTGTTGAAGGTGTACTCGTACATAGACTTTTGTGACCCAAACACGCGTTATGGGGGTCACTTTGAGGGGGTCAAATTAGAAAAAATAAAAAAGGGTTTATCAAACTGTATTGTGTGACATATCAAATGAAAGGGCTTACTGTGAGGATTTTTACTATATTTTTCATAATTAAAAAAAAATCGTTTTGAAGTTATTCAAAAAATGTTACAAAAAATAAACCAACAAAAGTCTGTGGTGTTAAAATAACGTAAAAAAAAATTAAATTGTTTCGGAACCCTATGCCCGCAAGTCTAACTCAAACTTGGTGAGTCTTTTTAAATGTCTCATGCGCTCGGTGATTCATGAAAAAATGTTAGTAAATTTTTTGGCCGGTCGTGTCATGATGCCGAGATATTTGGGGATTATTATTATTATTTATCCTTTATTTCAGGCAACCAGGCCCATAAAAGACGATACATATACAGGGTGAATTTTTAAAGTGTGCCTTCGGGGCCAAATCCGATACTACTCGTATGAGGAATATCGAAAAAAAAACTCAAAGTGATCTCGATCCCGATTTTGATGAAGTGTCATTGCATTTTTGAAAAATTTTTGTTTGTTGGAACCGGTTGATTTTGAAAAAAAAACATCCTGAATTTTTACACCATCTGAAAGCGTAGCTAATAAGGATCAAATTCTGGGAAAAAGTAATAACACACGGCAAACTTATCTTACTTAGATTTAGTTTGCGATTATTTTTGAGAGAGCTCATTTTTAGCAACGTACATTTTAATTTTCAAAAAAAAAAACCAATGAACCGAATATTTTTTCAGTGTTCATCAACATCGGGACCGGGAAGCTACAACCGCATTATTAGATTTTTGAAAAACTATCAGTAACTGGTAGAAAGGTATATTTAGTCAGAAATTTTAAAAATATTTTGTTAAAATGAGGGCTGGCCTTTAAATTCAAATTCAAATTCAAATTCAAAGTCATATACACAAACAGCCAAACCCGGAACAACTATCTGTAGGCCATACAAATATTTGCTCCGTGCGGGAATCGAACCCACGACTCGCGGTGCAGCAGCCGGTCGCTCAACCATTGCGCCAACCGGTGCCGTCTTATTTCCGATTTCGGCCTAAGCGACAGCTTCGACTGCGGTCTAGTTATTGTTGGTAAGCTCACAAGCGGCTTATGTAACCAATCATCTTCGTGAAGATCCTCGCACATTGATGAAAAATAAAAAAAAAATATATTTATCAAAATTTATTAAATTATATTTAATTGCCACTGGTGGTCAGGCTTTCAACTGGACACTCTTAGCATCAATCTCAAGACGGCACCGTATATCAAAATCATGAACTTTGGTTTAAACCAAATTCCTCCACTCAAGACTTTAGGCGGCTTGCTGCTCCCCCCGGGACGGCTCTAAGTCGCACTTCACACCTTTACACCTGAGAAGCTGCCCAATATGCTTGCATTTGCCCAACTTATGGTCACAATAAAAGGTGAGCTACGCCACTCGCTGGTCCGTCATCCGTGACACATGTCCACACCAAATACAAAACCCTTTATTTCAAATAGACCAGTTACAGGCACTTTTGAATAGTCAAGGTCTGTCAATCAAATAGATGAAGCTAACCTTGCCGCGCTAGCGACAACAGCAGTAAGTTGTTCTGCAACATAACATACCCACCGACCCCGTCTCCAGCACGGCAGTTGCACGTTCCAAAGAATAGATCCTGTGGAGCAGAACGTGCAAGAAACTCCATGGACACACTTTTCAACCAGTTGTCATTGTTTACAAAATCATGGTTACATTCGTTACGAAATAATTTATGAGTAAAATTATACAATGCAAAAGAGAATCACCATCGAAGTTGACGCACAACTCACACTCTCTCGCTCTCAACACACACTCACATGAGATAAGAGTCAATGCACCAACATTAGCCCTGCGTAGTACCTACTTCGGTGTTCCGCCAACGATCAGACCATTGGATCTTTGGAATTCTCCTAAGGCATCGAAGGTGGAATCGGTATAGCATGCGGATGTGCCGGTGGTACTCGGTCCAGGTTTTAGATGAATATAAAATGTTAGGCAGCACGACCGCTATATATACTGAGACCTTGGTGCAGTGCCCGGCACGTATTTTCGTAGTGGGGGAAGTTCGCGCACGCACAATTTCATACATTTTAACATGCGCGAACTTCCCTCACTACTCCAAAACTTTGCCAAGTTAAACTAAGCCGGGCACTGTAGCTAGTTTTAAGCAATGCGACCTGAAGACCTTGGCATCCAGCTTACCAACGGCTGCAGCTGCAGCGCCAATCCTGAGATACAGCTCGCTGACAGACCGACAGACAGCAGAGGGTTGGTAATAGAGTTCCGTTGGATACCCTTTGGAGCCTTAAAAATGTACTGAACAATAGGCTAGATTCCATCATCCGTCAGTTAGAGTATTGAAAAATAATGGACACGTATTTTTTGTTTTTGTAAATCAATGAATATTGACAAAGATAAAACGCATCAAAACTCGGGAGTGGGGGCTCGTGACGTCACGACTCACTAAAAATTATGCGAAGGTGTGACGTATTGTGAATTTTAAAAGCGTCGTAACTTCGTCAATTTTGGTTCCCGTAATAAAAGAAAAAACACGGGTCAAATATTTTTTGATAATCTAACTGACGGACTAATTACATTTTTTCAGGACACAATAATATTGTTTTAAACTTTCATGGTCACTAACATTAGAATAGTTCATATCGGAATTGCTACCATGTACCTTTTTATTTGCGAGTTTCCGATATTTCGGCACTGTTGCAAGCGCCATGATCACGGAGTAACTGAAGATCTTGCGGGTGGGATGTTATAGGCATAAAGATATATACGAAAACGGGACTACGAAAGAGGGTAGACCGATATGTCTGCCAATAACGTGATCATGGCGCTTGCAACAGTGCCGAAATATCGGAAACTCGTGATTTTAGTGTTGGTTTTAGTGTCGGAGGGGTGTTGATTGAGGGTGTTGGTGTGGTTGGTTGGGTTGGTGTTGGTCGAGCATAATGATGAATACGATGACTTATCAAAATGTACTGCGTATATTTTGTTACACGTTGCAAAAATAATATCATGACGTCAGTTCTTTTATATCTTGACTTTATCATGTTACTATACATTTTGTTATTTATAAATTGAGCTAATGGTAGTACAGACGCTAGCATAACGGGCTATACGAAACTGTAAAATTTTCCTAATCAAATTTGAACCCAATTTCTTTAGCAATAAAGTTGAATACCTATTAAAGAACTTCGTCCACGTCACATTTTCCATTAATGCTCCGCTTCTATTTGTCTTAGCGATAATGATGGCTATGGGAAGGCTATAGGCTATATAGGTATCATTACCTAAAAAGCCCCCCTCCCCTCCCTCGATAAATGGGCTATCTAACACTGAAAGAATTTTTCAAATCGGACCAGTAGTTCCTGAGATTAGCGCGTTCAAGCAAACAAACAAACAAACTCTTCAGCTTTCTATATTATGGTATAGATACCTGAGGGCCAATTCTACTAATTTTTAATCAACTTTGGCATTCGCATGTCAATCACAGTCAAAAAAGCCTTAATTTGATTTTGGTCATGCGCGTTTTTTTTAGGAATATTTCTTTGTTAGTCACACTTTTGAGTTTTTGTGGAGAAAAAACTAAAAACGAATACTTGAAAAAACTAATTTCTTGGTCGCTAGAGGTGATTTTCTAAAAATAAAAACTAAGAAACATGCGCCTAAAAATCCTAGGTACATTAGATTGTAATTATTTGACAAAAAATATCTTGGACGGATAATTTTACAGAACTTTTTAAACATTTTTTTAAGGTCCCGGCCACGTAACTTTTATATTTTTTTATAAAAAAAGTACTTGAAATTGTCACTTGGGTGTTCTACTCTAGAATTTAAAATGCATTTCTTGATCAGTTTACATAACAAACAGCATAAGGAATTTTTTTGGGTCCGATCAAACGCTGTGCTAGGTACCTATTCTCAGACCGTCCAAATATATACACAGAAAAAAACAATAAAACCGGTCAAGCCGTTTCGGAGGAATTCGATAACAAACGAGATTATTTCAAAATTGTTGTGGCCCTTAGAAGAATTATTGGTTTATATTACTGTTAAGAATCACAAAGTTAAAAAAAACACACTCGCACAAAATAACCTTAGGATGTGCCGTAATAACGAGTTTTACAGTACCAAGCATATCAGTACATACATTATTTACCATATTATAAATGATCTTAATGTACTTGGCTTGGCGACAATCTTACATATTATTTATTTCTGCTATTTAATACTGACGGGGAATAATCTCGCTATCAAAAAGATTGCCTTTTGATAATAATTCAAGCAGGAAAAAATATCCAAAGTCCCTCGTCATCATCATCGTCATCATCAGACACAGCCGACTTCTTTCACTGCTGAGACTTCCGAATTGTTTTGGTATCGGGAGTGGAAACCCTCATGGAGGTCCTCTGTCCTGGATGGAGTGGTCTGTCAGACTCCTACTAACCAACACCACCTCGTGTTCCCTCGGACACTTGCACTGGGGACTACGGGCCACCCTCATCCAAGTTTTACCCTACAATACCCAGCCGGCTAAATGTGTGAAAAAACTAAGGGCAAAACTACTGTCCTGCAAATAGTACGTAACCAACAGTATAGTTAATTTATTAGTACAGGAGAAAAAGCCACAATCTTATGTAAATTTGTACGTTTACAATTGAGCATCCAGAACACAATTATGGCGGCCACATACGTAGCGGTATACCTGAACGGTATACCGGAACTGAAGGCTTGCGCAAGTATACCTAACGTCCATAGTGACCACACACGATTCAAGTATGCCTGTGCAGTCTCAGTTCTGCGCCTGTGACAAACCGAAGAAGTCGTGTTGTGCTATAAGTATTTTGTGAAATATGCCACCGGCACCCACAAATGATGACGTTTTGGCTATTGTTGGTTTAGTGCTAGCTATTAAGAAAAAAGAGAATTGTAAGAAGAAACGTTCTGTATGGTGTAAGGTTACTGAAAAGAAATAAGTATTCCCACATCAACCTTTTAAATGAATTGAAATTCGCTCCGAAGGACTGGCGCGCGTGTGACTGAAGCGTTCCGGCAAACACGCTCATGCGTACTTGCACAAACTAGTTTGCGCAGGTATACAGATCGTAGGTTTTGATCTGCCTACCAGACTTGTGCAAGTCAGGAAACTTGTGCAAGTTTTGTCACACACACGCTCCGGTATACTTGCACAAGCCTTCAGTTCCGGTATACCGTCCAGGTATACCGCTACGTATGTGGCCGCCATTACAAACAGAATGTTGTACATTATGACACAAACAAAAGCGAACTGCTGCCTCTTAAACTAGGCCAAAAGCTTGTGTTTTAGGAACCAATATTATATTCCTCCAAAAATAGTTAATCACAGGTAGACAACTTTACAAGCAAATCATCCCACCCACCCACACGCACAAAACGTTTTAGGAACACATTCATAGTGCGTACAGCAAAGGAGTTTCCTGTCGGAGTCTGTCTTTCCTGATAGCTATAACCTGGGAGTATTTAAGGTCAGGTAGACCGAGCGAAGTAGGTACACGGTTCATTGCGCGTTAATAATGGAAACGTGTCTAACGTTTCCATACTTTACGCGCAACGAACCGCGGCGGCGTGAAGCCGCTGTATTACATAATCATTTATTATTAAAAGAATTGAACTATTTTTCAAAACTTAACCACAAATTATTCTTCTTTATGTAATTGACTTCTATTAGATATGGTTTTTGGAAGTAAAACTTTCACAAGCTTCAAAAATAATAAGAAAAGCATGAAAAAATAGTCGAATTTAGCCTCCTATTCGGGTTTTTTTTTTTTGATCGAGTCCACTCACACTACCACAAATTTTCAAAGTACATGAAGTAAACTTCAAAATGTTTTTTTAAATATTGATTCAAAGTGATGGAATATTCGGAAAATTGGGAATACCTGGCCTTACGTCAAGAGTGAATAGGTTACTCCTAGGCAAGCGTGCTCCATCTTAGACCGCATCATCGTTTAACATCTGGTGAATAGTTGTCAAACGCGTGCCTATCAACAGTAAAAAAATGAACTCAGTACAAAAGAATATATCAGTTGAACAAAAATAATTAAACTAGCGAATTAATAAAAACAAACAAATAAAACAAACATAAAAAACACAAACACTAAACACACAAAACACACACAATTCACATAATTAAACATATATATAAATAGATAAAGAAATAAGTTTATTATATAAGATTTAAGGCATTAAATTTTAATTGTAATTTTACAATTTATCATAAAAACATTCTAGATAATTTAATTCATAGATTATAATTTAGTACTACAGTACGTAGTTTATCTAACACAACTAATTATATTTATCATCACATAATATTAGATAGTCAATGTTTACGACAGTAAGCATTCAGACGCGAACCATGGCGCACGCGGAAGCAACGTTGCGCCAATTAATAATCAAGATCGCAACAGAACAAAAATACGAAAAACCCGAAATAATAATTGAAGAAACATCAAGTGGAGGAGCTAACTACACATCGAAACTGTTTAACGTGATCATAAAAGAAGGAAATAAAGAAGACCTTCACTTATTCGGAAAAGTCGCAACACTGGGTGAAAAATTCCGCGATAATGTGCCTGTTAGGGTATTTGATACTGAACAATTCGCTTACACGAAACTGGCGAAAATATACGAAGCTCTAGAAGAAGAAAACGCAGTGCCCAAGGAGCATAGACTATACTTCACCAAGTGTTATGGGTTCGACCACCGCAAGTACCACGAAACAGTAGTTATGGAAAACCTATTAGCGCAGGGTTACGGACCTTATGACAGATTCCACTCCTTCGATTGGGAGTACGCCTCTTCCACGATCACAGATCTGGCGAAGATGCACGCGCTGTCCTTTGCTTACAGTAAAAAAAACCCAGAGGAATTTGAGAAGACGTTGGGTATTTTGAAAATGGACTGGAAGGAAGGATCTATGGACGGCATGATGAAGAATTCGATGGAGACTGCATTGAAGAATGTCAGGCCGGAGTACAAGGCAGCGTTGGCGAAGTTTTTGGCGCAAGAGGTGTACCAGAAAGACTTTTTGGTGAAGCTAAGCGCTCCCCTGCGGGCCTCCGCCATCATCCACGCAGACTTTAGAGGCAGCAACTTGTTGCACAGAGTGCGAAAGGTCAGTTTTGTATTTACTTAACATACTCAATTGAGCAGTTTGTGGTTTTGGAAGTACAGCGCATCTAACTTTCTTTTTGTAAGTCATCGCAAGGTATTTTTCTGTAAAAATCTATTTGTTTGTCACTCACATTTTTTGAGTCATAAATTTTCTCTGCGACCGCAATTATTTTGGCTTTGGTCATGACTATTGCGAATCTATTTATTTTTGAGTCCACTTTCATGATAATAAAAAAGTTTTGAACACGTGTAGAAATCATTGTAAATAAAAACCGAAGACGTCTATAAACTTCTTCTTCTATCTTTTATTATTGTCTTCTTCTTTAACTTGTTATTTGTCGCTTACTTCCACTGTCTTCTCATCGTCTGTTACTCGCACAGTGTTGTAATACTATTCTTCTAAAATCCCTCATATCTTGTGTGTTGCCATTCTCATGGTCTTCATTACTCATTCATTTCCGCTAACTCACTCACACACGATTTTTGCTGCAGAAAAACTAGCTGCTCTTGTTGCTAGCGTGGCAGAATTAGCTTCATCTATGACTGACTATGTAAAAGGTCTGTAACTGGTAAATGTATTTGAAATAAAGGATTCGACTTTGTATTTGTGTGTTGTGTAGTTATCACGAACTTGTTTTGTAACTCTTTAGATCGTGCCGTATTGGGAGTTATAAAAGAGTCCATGTCTGTACTTAGAGCAGTTTTTACTCCTGCACATGAGCTTAGGATTAATCAGTATTTTAAACAAAACTAACATGGCAATGCTGCCAGCTTTTTGGGCTCATTACCAGTGGCTAGCGTTGCGGACGAATTTTTCGACGCCATATGTTAGTTTTATTTTTAGTTTTAGTTAGTTAAGAGTTTTTTTTTTATTTTATTTTATTGTATATTGTTGAAAAATTAAGTACAGAGCAAGTTAGTTTAAATTTAAATCATGTGGGCACAAACTAAGGTTTAGATAAAATGTTATCATATTACACACTGATATCAAGAGAGTAGGTATTACGTCACAGTCACAGATCAGATAATATCGGCCTCGATGGTCTAGCAGTCGTAATCGATACTATCTAGTACCTTTTTTTTTTTTAGGGATGGGAAATCGTCCAATGACTCCTCCCGCTCTGGGTGTAGCGGGAGGGAGTGTCAGACTTCTACTGACTAAAACCCATCCATGTTCCTTCATTGCCCTTTGTGTTGCGGAGCCACGGTGTCTCTTGCGAATAATCCCGCGACTCCGGCAGGCGTCGGCCCTTTCGGGCCCCTCTGTGTGCTGACTCTCTTTGAGGCGCGCGTGGAACACTAACGCGCCGTCGACACGGCCTGTCGTCACTAGACGGACGGACGGCGAGCCACCCATAGCTCGCCGTCCACAGGACCGCGCCTACGGTGGCCGGAGGTCACCAGGTGGTGTCCCCCGACGCCCGCGGCGTCCACCACGGCGGCCGGGACGAGAGGGTCTCCTCTCCCTCTCCGCCACCTCCTTCGCTAGCATGACTGCTTCGCAGAAGGAGGCAACGGCGTCCCATTCCGTCTCGCTCTGGACCATGGACTATCTAGTACCTACGCTATTGAATACGATATGAGATGTTGCCAACTTCGAGAAATTAACATACATAGAACTGGTTTTCGTTTTCCCATATTTTGTGGGTGACGCCCTAGTGATGGTATCACTGGAGGATAATATATTTGTGTGCGTTTGAGAAACGTAAAGACCTTTAGCTCACGCACACAAAGATAATGAAGTGGAAACACGATATCGGTCGAGTTGTATTAGACGCAGTCTCTAAGGCGCCATCTCCACGAGCGAGTTAGTCGCCGTGATGTGACGTTTCGTTCTTCAAAGTCTCTCGTCGAACCGCCGCGATAATATCGCCATGTGGAGGCACGTTCAAAGAGTTGCTATAAAAGGGGCCATCTCCACGAGCGAGAGTATTGCGGCGATATTATCGCGGCGATTCAATGTATGAAAAACGGACGGTCCCAAAGGAAGCGGCCGGACGATAATATCGCTGCGAGACACTCGCTCGTGGAGGTAGCGCCTAAGCGGTATTATCTAAGTATGTCACACAACTCGTGGACCAAGCTTGTTAATTATTCATTGCGTTAAGGTACGCCACACATGACTTCCGTAAACTTTGTCTGTGCAAATACAATGTAGAAAAATGTCGGTGTGGTAAAAAAAAATATGTATGCAAGTATGCATGTCAGTCTGCATATTTATCGCATCTAAAGGACAATCTATGTATGAAAGTGAGACCAAGTGCTGCACAGAATGAGACCAACGATATTCTCTGAACGAACGATATTCTTCAAATTGTGTCCCAGGAGCCAAAAACACGACAACAATAAAATTATATTGACAGTAGAGAGACATATTGTATTTATAAAATTACGCATATTCCGGTTTTCCCATTCCGAAGAAATGTATTTATTATGTTTTGAGAGTTATGTTTTGTACTTTAGAACATAAATAGTTGCCATAGTCGATATTTTTGCTAAAAGTGGCCACTTTTAGCAATAATTGCCGTTTTGGCTATTTAGCCATGAGTTATGTATTAAAAATAGCTGTCAAAAAATAATAGATACATTTCTTCAGTACACTACAGAGCGGTTTTTTATCTACGTGTCTTAAATTTACCACAATTAATATAAAACGATTGGCGGCGCTAGTGGACGGAATACACGCTCTTAAACTCCTCAATATAATAGTGGGCAACATTTGCTCTAGATTCTCGCAATGTCCTTTTTGGAAAACTGCAAGTTTCGGAAAATTCAAGTCTGAAGACATGAAAATCCTGCAAAATCATTCTGTTGACATGTTTGTGTATTTTTTTTAATTCAGATTTCAGTCTGTATATACAAAATTAAATATCGTGTGGACCCAACGTTAGATACTTACAGAAACGGTGTCAACCAATCAGATGGTCAATGCCACTGGACTGACTATCCGACTATTCACGAGCGAGGACAAACGATGCGGTATGACTAAAATAGTTTAACGTCTAATTATATTTAACAACACCGTGTTGTCACAGAGAACATATATCTGTTAATAACGCTGTGTGTAGTTCATTCTTTGGTCGATTTATGAATGAACTAACTTCAGCAATTATCAGTTATCTACAGGAAACATATTCCCGGGAGAAAATAATAGCCCATGTGCTATTCTAGACTCTCAAATCTATCTCTGTACTAAATTTCGTCCAGATCCGTCCAGCCGTTTTGGCGTGATTGAGTAACAAACATCCATCTCTCCATCCATCCAAACTTCCGCATTTACAATAGTGAGTAAGATCTGGACAAATTAATGTTGTTTTGCCATTATGTGAATTCATTATCGTTATAAAATACCTATGCTTAAAAGTTTATTGATTATTACTTCAGTCATATTTAAAAAAGAAAAAAAAAAGAAAGTCGCGTTTGTCCAGAATTTCAAAGTGAAGATGTAGTCTACGATGGAACACGCTTGTTTAGAAGTAACCTTTTCGATCTCGACTTAAATATCCTTAACTTGCTATCAGGAAAAATAGAGGATTGAATATTTTACAATACGAATAATAAGATTGTTTTGACTAAGCTTAATGCACTAAAGTTACTCAAAGATGGGCCTGCAGGCAGGGCTCACGGCAGCCGGCAGGGGTGAAGACAGTTGCTGGCTGTCGGTTACATTTTGGGGAGTATGCGACGGAATTGCATAATTTAATTCCGCCAAGCCCGTTCCACCATCGGACCACAAGACGTACGGCGATGCGCCACCGACACCTATACGAACAAAGCGTTTTGGGAATACATGAAAATGAAATGAAAAAGTGTTTATTCACGGTAATACACGTACATTCATTGTGCGTACAGATGAGGAGTGGAATTCCCTGCCGGAGTCTGTTTCCTGATAGCTACAACCTGGGGGTCTTTAAGTCAAGAGTGAATAGGTTACTTCTAGGCAAGCGTGCTCCACTTTAGACCGCATCATCGCTTAGCATCAGGTGAGATAGCGGTCAAACGTATGCCTAGCAATAGTAAAAAAAAGACCATGATAGGATGAGCGTCGTGACTTCTAAGACAAGAAGAGTGGAGTCAGCTCCAGTGACCGGGTTTTTATCTCCTTAGATCTCCTTAGAAAAGGGAGGATCCTCCGACCGGACAGTTGTAGTGTCCGGTGGGCAACCGACCGATAGTTGACATACGGAGCAGTCCGTATGACAACTATTATTATTATTATTTATTGATGATCAAGCAACATAGACTCATTTTGACAATACAATAAAACATTAAGTTTTTCAATGGACAACACACAACATGCAAGCCTTAAAATTAAATTAAATTAGACTACACGACATACAATTAAATAACCACCACCGTTTGCCCATTCGTTCGTATGTTCAAATCACACGGAAAACTCTGATACCGCGATTCAAGATTTCGTTCAGTAGTTTGTCGCTGGCGGAATAGATGGCGCTGCGTTTATTTTTGTTTCGGTACAAATTTTTGTTTCGTTGTGATCAGAGGGGCTACTCACTTAGCCCAAAGTCCATAGTTTCGGGTGTATTCTACTCCGTATCACCTAACCACTAAGAATTAATGTCACAGAGATGTGGTGTCACTTAAGGGTCGAAGAATATACCCCGAAATTGTATTAGAACGTTTAGAACATAATTTTACGTCCTTTTTTCACCAATTCCAGGACGGCAAGGTAGACATCAAGATCGTGGATCTACAAACCATGCAGGGAGGCTGCCCCGTCACCGACCTGATATACTTCATCTTCACCGGCTCCGACGAGGAGTTCCGCGCCAAGTATTACGACAAGCTGATCGAGCACTACTACACGCAGCTCAGCGCCGCCATGAGGAGGCTCAACCTTGATCCTGAGAAGATATACCCCAGGGAAGACTTCGACTTTGAATTAAAGGAGGTAAGGAATTCAACTTGTGTGATTAGACGTATGTAAAACAGGTGCAGAGAAGGCATGTACTGTTTTGTTTGGACGCCAATTTCCTTCGGGAATACCTTCATTATCATCATTCATAGCCTAAATTCGCCCAAAGCTGATTTCAGCCGTTAAAACGTGAAGAGTTAACAGATATACTTTCGCATTTTTATAATATTACTATGAAAGTAATTACGTAGTATAGAATATGGTTTACTCATGCATGTTATTTAGTGGGCACAGGTCGCTCACTCTTGCAATACATAATCTATACCCTAGTGGTGTTCAATCTCATCAAATCAAACTGAAACAGCGAAATTTTTTAATCGTAGATCTACTGAAAATATAATCCATTTTAATATCTATCCGATAATAGGTATTCCAGATAGAACTTATCTGATTACATTGACAAAAATTGTTTGTCATGATTGCCGCACTGTTAGTGATACCTATATATTTTAGTCGTTAGGGAAAGCAGCTGAAACAGCAGAGGAACCTGTTTTTCTGATATAATAGCCTTCTCAATCTAAATTAATGTTGTAATTAGGTTGATTTATTTACCATTGTAGAGCAATTAATTTAAAATTTTCAACATAATTTTTAATACTTCCTGGTGCAACTTGGCATCAATTAATGATTTACTTACCCGCAAAACCACCACCTGGTGGATGAAAAGCTTCATAGCTTGGCTCATAGCTGCTTGCTTGTCGGTTTTCTACATGTTGTACTTCGGTGAGTGTGCCCAAGAAATCCACGACCTCATTCCACCGGCCCCTTCTACCATCGGACATCTAGACCCACTGCAAACTACCCTGTTGCTATTCCACCAATTCGCACTTCGCGTTTCCAAACTTCTTTTATAATGCGCACAGCAAGGGAGTTTAAGAGCGTGTATTCCGTCCTGCTTGCTTGTCGGTTTTCTACATGTTGTACTTCGGTGAGTGTGCCCAAGAAATCCACGACCTCATTCCACCGGCCCCTTCTACCATCGGACATCTAGACCCACTGCAAACTACCCTGTTGCTATTCCACCAATTCGCACTTCGCGTTTCCAAACTTCTTTTATAATGCGCACAGCAAGGGAGTTTAAGAGCGTGTATTCCGTCCACTAGCGCCGCCAATCGTTTTTTATTATTTGTGGTAAATTTAAGACACGTAGATAAAAAACCGCTCTGTAGTGCACTGAAGAAATGTATTTATTATGTTTTGAGAGTTATGTTTTGTACTTTAGAACATAAATAGTTGCCAAAGTCGATATTTTTGCTAAAAGTGGCCACTTTTAGCAATAATTGCCATTTTGGCTATTTAGCCATGAGTTATGTATTAAAAATAGCTGTCAAAAAATAATAGATACATTTCTTTAGTGCACTACAGAGCGGTTTTTTATCTACGTGTCTTAAATTTACCACAATTAATAAAAAACGATTGGCGGCGCTAGTGGACGGAATACACACTCTTAACTCTCTACCCGCGTCTCTGTTTCCGAACGCATTCAACCCTAATCTTTCAAATTTAGAGTGAACAGGCTTATTTTGGGTAAGCTCACTCTATCTTCAACGGTCTCTATCACCTCTGACCTAGACTAGAGTCAACAGCAAACCCACCTTAAATAAAAAACCTTCTTTTTTTTTCCAGAAAGTGCCATTCGGGCTTACGGTAGCAGTTTTCGCGTTACCCGTCCTCACAGTGGACAGCCAGGACGCGCCCGAAGTCCACGAAGACCTGGATATCTCCAGCTTATCCGTGGAGAAGACCAACGACCTCTACGTAGAGAGGCTCAATGGAGTCGTCAACGACTATGTCAAGTGGGGCATCCTCGACCAGAGCATCCAGCTTACGGAGGAAGAGAAACGCGCTGGCGTCTGACTTGGGCACTAAAGTGACCAAAATACATTTTAATATTTTCGTTTTGAATTTTCCATACTTTTAGATCAAAAGCTATTATAGCTATAATTTTACGATCAATTCCAAATAAATTAGGAGGAGTAATTGCTTTAGTTACATCTATTTTAATTTTAATTATTCTTCCTTTTACATTTAATAAAAAAATTCAAGGAATTTAATTTTATCCTATCAAATTATATTTTGATCAATAGTAACAATTGTTATTTTATTAACTTGAATTGGAGCCCGACCAGTAGAAGATCCTTATATTAAGCTTAAGCTTCCATTTGTGTTCATTTTAATGATGTTTGATTTAAACAGTTGCTCCGTAAATTAATTCTGTTCAGTGTATTTGTTATGAAGTCTTCAAATGTGTTCTTTGTAGGAGGAGAAATAATGATATTCATATTACAATACTAGCTGTTGCCCGCGACTTCGTTCGCATATATCCTGTGTTTACCGTTCCCGTAGAAGTTTCAGAAAATTGTCCCTAAGGTAGGGGAGCACTCCCCTACATGGCAAACTTTAGCTTTTTTAAACCAGTAGTTTCGGCTATGCGTTTTCTGTCAGGCACTCAATCACTGAATCAGTCAGTAACGATAGAGTCTTATGTAATACAAGATTTGTGATTGTGAAAAAAATATATGTCTTCCTAAGGCTACGCTAGTATTATATTATTTGTACTAAGACTTAAGAGCGTGTATTCCGTTCAATAGCGTCGCCAATCGTTTTTTTATTATTTGTGGTAAATTTAAGACACGTAGATAAAAAACCGCTCTGTAGTGTACTGAAGAAATGTATTTATTATGTTTTGAGAGCTATGTTTTGTACTTTAGAACATAAATAATTGCCAAAGTCGATGTTTTTGCTGAAAGTGGCCACTTTTAGCAATAATTGCCGTTTTGGCTATTTAGCCATGAGTTATGTATTAAATAGCTGTCAAAAAACAATAGATACATTTCTTCAGTACACTACAGAGCGGTTTTTTATCTACGTGTCTTAAATTTACCACAATTAATAAAAAACGATTGGCGGCGCTAGTGGACGGAATACACGCTCTTAACGCTTCCACATATGTGTCTAGAAATATCAATCGATACTCATCATCATCATCACCATATCAGCCGAAAGACGTCCCCACAACGACCGGCCTTCATCCATGGGCTACTCGCGACCTTCACCAGGTCATCAGCCCACCTTTTTTTTTTTTTTTTTTGGGATGGGAAATCATCAGCCCACCTGGTGGGAGGCCTAGCAACGTTTCATTTTCAGGTATGCGGTAGCCTCTCCACAACTTTTCAGCCCTATCGACTAAAGTCCAGTCGCGGAGCAGGAAGAATTTCGTACAATGACCTTTTTACCTACTGACAGTGGTCACAAACATTTTTGTATTAAGTGCGGTTTACATGAAATATTAAGTATAAGGAGAAAGTACAAACTTAGAAAATAAAAAAATATTATTATCATATAAATGATGCATTTAGATTTTATATTATAAGTTATAAAAATCGAGTTACAATTACTAATACGGCAAAAATAAAAAAAAAAACAAAAATCAGAATCCGATTCCTCTGTATCGGAGTTACTGCTTTCCGAAAACGTCTCGCCTATCACATTTATTACAAAAGAATCAATAGTTTTATCTACATTATCGTTTAACTAATTTCGATTCCTTCTTTTTTTACGTGACATACACTTGCAAACAAGAAGAAACCTTACACTCTCAGGCAAAGGTTTACAATCCCTGAGGACGGCGGCCATTGCATCTGTGCGAGCGAGACTCATTCTATTTACGCGGGAGTGACAAAGACAGGTAATAACAGGTCAACGGACGAAATTCTTCCTGCTTCGCGGCCGGACTTTATCCGTTCTGCGAGCAATGTGCCCTACCCACTGCCGCTTTAGTATGGCGATCCTTAAATTCAGTCGATACTTATACACAAAATGGGCTTGTGTCCTGAAAAAATCTAATTAGTCCGTCAGTTAGATTATCAAAAAATATTTGACCCGTATTTTTTCTTTTGTTACGGGAACCAAAATTGGCGAAGTTACGACGCTTTTAAAATTCTCAATACGTCACACCTTCGCATAATTTTTAGTGAGTCGTGACGTCACGAGCCCCCACTCCCGAGTTTTGATGCGTTTTATCTTTGTCAATATTCATTGATTTACAAAAACAAAAAATACGTGTCCATTATTTTTCAATACTATAACTGACGGACTAAATAGTTTTGCAATTTGAGGATGATGGAATCAAGCCTATTCTTGCGTTACTGTCTAATTTAGTGAGTGACTGACAGACAACACACAGCCGAAACTACTGGTCGAGGAAAGCTGAAATTTAAGGTCGTGGAAAGGTTCCTTGAAGAAGTGTAAGAGAGCACTGAAAGAGGATATCCCGGCATTCCTACGGGAACAGGCACAACGTGATGTGCACGTACTAAATCAAAGCTAATTAAACATGAATTGGAGCTCGTGGCTAAATAACAGCCGCAGGGGTCGATCTTCATGGTTAAGCAACGCTTGCCAAGGTTGGTCTGTTGATGGGTGACCATCTTAACAAATCGAGTTTCCTCCGTGCCTCGGAAAGCACGTTAAGCTGTTGGTCCCGACTGTCATTTGGAGATCTTTGACAGTCGTTACGGATAGTCAGAAGCCAGAAAATATGACACCAGTCTTGTCAAGGAGTACCGTGTTACCCAGTTAAAGGGTTGTAGAGGTCTGGTAGGCATAAAATACTGGTATTCAGCTGAATCCGGTTTGACTGGAAGCCGACCCCAATGTAGTTAGGAAAAGGCTAGGCAGATGATGAGGTTTTGGTTATTATAAAAAAATGAAGTGATTAGTAGAACGTACAGTCACCAGCACATCAGGCTTTCCGAAAATGTCAAAATATCCCAATCAAATTTGAACCCAATCACTATAGAAATAAAGTTGAAAATCTAACAACGAATCATCTAACAAAAATCTAATTTGACAGATTGTTGTAGCATGATGTGCTGTGTGACTGTACCTAATTGTATCGTATCTTTAGTAAAAATGTGTAAACTCATTATTTTGAACTGTACTTAAATTTAATGATTCGATTTTGATTGAACGAAATGTAGTTTTAGGTAGTTTTAGAACAGGACGAATGCCATTAAAATGTCTAAAGTTCAAAGGGTGTCATGGTACAAAATAATAAAATTGAATTTTGTGGTATTTTCCTTTTGCTGTGTACTTTTCCCAACAATTGCCAGAAAATAAAATAATCTAGGATTTTAAATAGTTTATTTTATTAAAAATTAAAGTACAATTAAAATATTTTGCGAGTTTTTTTTTCCGCCAACGTAAATATCAGTTCTCTATGAAGAGTGAGTTGTCTGTGGCCTGTGTAGTAAATGAGGGATATACGCGTAGTTCCGTAGGTTTGAAAGTCCTTCGTTCGAATGTTCTAGAATCAGCTGAGTTGACTCATCCCTTGATATATTGTTTTAAACTTACATGGTCACTAACATTAGAATAGTTCATATCGGGATTGCTACCATGTACCTTTTTATTTGCGAGTTTCCGATATTTGGCATTGTTGCAAGCGCCATGATCACGGAGTAACTGAAGATCTTGCGGGTGGGATGTTATTGGCAGACATATCGGTCTACCCTCTTTCGTAGTCTTTTATTACGACCATCTCCGGTACCATTGTCCACAACCTCACTTTTTTCCCGCAACTGTTCTCGACACACAACACTAACCGTATCTGACCGCGAAGTAACACTTTGTTGAAATCTCCGGTTTTTACACATTCGAATCACTGGATTCCAGACATTTGACAATTAAAACCCATCCTCACGATTGATTTTTTTTTCTATCGTGAGGATGGGTTTAAATTGATCATGGCGCTTGCAACAGTGCCGAAATATCGGAAACTCGCAAATAAAAAGGTACATGGTAGCAATCCCGATATGAACTATTCTCATCCCTTGATGTTCGTGACCTAGTGGGAGATATTGGTTGCGTTCTTTGATGCGCTGGGTGATATCAAATTTGTATTGATTGGAGTTTTCTATAATAGCATTGGCCATTTGATCGGATCTCCGTCTACCGTGGTGGCGTTCTAGCGTTGTTATATTTGAACCAGAATCCGCCAAGATAGTGGCGGATGTTGTTCGGAATCAACTGTTCCGGATTATGCAAATTTATATGGGTTTTTTTTTTTTTTTTTAATTGGGACAAGCCCGCCACACATTCCCAACCACTGAAACTCCTGAAAGCCAGAATCAACAGTGGCGACCACCAGAAAAACGCCGAGTTAATGAAACCCGACGAGTCCCGGAGAAACGATTCAACTGTCTTGGATCCCGCAACGAAATTAATCAGAAGAGTACAGCGGAGGAGTAGGAAAAATAAATATAATTTCCACTTCCCTCCATATCAAGCAGGAGACAGATTAGAGCTAGGCCAATAGGCACCAAGGGACATATACAACTGGGTTAGGCCCAGTTGCCAAGCACCACGGATTATATATTAACATTTAAACTAATGGGTCCTAAATTGTGAGCTACTTTTGATTCCAGTAATAGGTATGGCAAAATCGCCTGAACGCACGGAAATTTGTTCTGGTTTCTACAAGGTCCGTATAGTAAACTACTCCAGATTTGACCTGAATACCATCTAACATAACATTACGTTCAGTCTGCCAAAGAATACACTCCCACAAGATGTGATGTGCGGATTGTTCGTATTCAAGGTCAGCTGTAGAGCATTGACATAAAGGTGAGGCCACAAGCCTAAAGGAAAATAATTTACTCTTAAAGTTGCCATGACCTGTGAGAAATTGGGCAACACAGTGATCCACCTCCAGCCATGTCTTCTCCAGCCGTTCACGAACGGATGGAAAAAACTGGTGGAGGTGTCGGCCCTTAATGGAATCTTCCCACCTACATTGCCATTCGCATAAAAGTGCCTCCCAGACGTCAGTCTGGGGTTTTAATAATCTAGAGATCTTAGCACGGTCGCGTTGCGGTAAAAACTCTGGGTCCGTGATCTTTCTAGCGTAGAAGTACATTGCAGCACGCCGCTGCACCTCAAGATCGACTGGGAGAACACCCGCCAGCACCGGTAAGGCTTCAGTACTAACCGTCCTATACGCCTTGCATAAGAATATCAAAGCCAAACGCTGGTTTTGCAGTAATTTACGTCGTACCGCCCCTATGGTGGCCCTATCGGCCCAGACAGGTGCCCCGTAGCACATACAACCCAAGTAAGTAGCCCCATATATAGTTTTTAGGGTTTGAAATGATAGACCCCAAGTAGCCTTTGATATTCTCGTCAAGGCGTAGAAGTTCTTTTTTGCTTTTTCTCCTACTGTTTTTATATGATCAATAAATGAGAAGTTTCTTTCTAGTAGCATACCGAGGTAGCACACGGATTCTTTCCTTTTAACGGGTACGTTATTAAATTTTATACTAGGCCAGGATTTAAGGTTTCCTTTTAAAAGAAGTTGATAGGTTTTATGCGGTGCAAAGGTCAGACGGTTTCGATCGCCCCACTGAGATATTAAACGTAGGCATGTGTCAGCCAAGTTCTCGAGTCCAGCCCGAGTACTTGCCTGAATGAGCAGCAAGCCATCGTCCGCGTAACCGGTTAATGAACAGCCGTACGGGAGCGGAAGCGCGAGGAAATCATCGTAGCCAAAATTCCATATATATGGACCGATAACTGAGCCCTGAGGACATCCCATGGTTAGAGACTTAGTAATGGAATGATGTCCAAGTTTGAGTTTCGCGGAGCCATTTAGAAAGTACGAACAAATCAGATTATAGATGTTTTTGTAGCAACCACGGGTTTTCATTTTAAGTAGTAACATCGGCCACCATGCGTTATCAAAAGCGCCAGAAATGTCGAGAAAGATTCCAACCACGTATTTATGTTCCGATGAGTTGACAATTTTACGGACAGATAGAGCCGCATCTACAGTGGATTTTCCAATAGTAAAACCGTATTGATTTTTATGAAATTTAGGTCCGTTCGGTAACAAGCGCGGAGCAATCAGTCGCTCTAAAAGTTTTCCCAAAGATGGGAGTAGTGTTATGGGCCGGTATGACTTAGGGTCGTCCGAGGGCTTGTCGCCACTCTTTGGAATAATGCGTATAAAGCCTTGTCGCCATATTCGAGGAAAAATACCTTCCGCAATGCATCGGCTATATACTGATAAAATCGCATCGCTCGACGTTTTACACGCTTCTATAATCATTCTATTAGATATTTTATCTTCACCGGATGATTTGTTGAGAGGTAGTCTCTTGAAAACGTTTATGAATTCGTCAGTGGACGGAAGGTCTGACTCTGGTGATTCAGGTGGTACCGCGGCCCACGCCCTGATCTGCTGATGGTATTCATTTTCATTTACTGATGAATCATCTGGTATAAGAGAATCAAGCAGAACATCAGTTGTTTCTTCAATGCCGGTGGTATGTGTATTATTTACTTTAATGTTCTGAACGTATGCAAGGTCGACCGATCTATTAGCCTTAAACTCGTGATACAAAGGAGACCACGGACCCTCCTTATCAAGTTTATCAACAATTTTCCGGAGTAAATTACCCTTAGATTTTTCAACCGATGCTCTGTAACGCGACTTGGCAACTCTAAAAGTACTTATGGCAAGATTAAAAACGTCTCCGGTAACATTACGTTTTTTAAGCTTATTAAGCTGTCTACGCGCTCTGCGATAGCTCTTACGTTGTTCAGCAAGGTAGTCACTCCACCAATCACATCTACGAATATTGGTCACAGATGCACGACCAATAGCAATGTCAGCACAGTAAGTGAAAGTGTCTGACATTATCTCAGCACTTTCCTCAGCTGACAGTCCATCGCGAGTGAAGTCTTTGGCATGACAAGCAAAAAGTGAGCTAAAGAATTCCCAATTCGCGCCTTTACTCTTATATCTAAAATTTCCAATTAAGTGTGAAGAACCTTGAGTAAGAATAGGAACAAAATCGTACACGATCAGGCGATGATCACTACAAGACGCGTCAGGAAGAACACGCCACCTATCCAAGCGTACGTCTGCACTAGAAAGTGTGACGTCAATACAAGATTCGCCCATTTGGCTACAAAAAGTAGGTGGTGCGTCTGGGGTGTTATGGATTGATAAGTTCATCTCAGCAATAAAATCCTCAACAGCACAACGTCGTTCGGAATCAGTGGCCCGAACTTTGCCATACCACAGGGAAGAAGATGCATTTACGTCAGCACCAACTATAACCTTGCAGCCCGCGAGCGACCGCAAGACGTGACGGAGATTATGTATATGAGGAGTGACAGGGTCAGAATACTGAAAGTAGCAGCTCACAACGTAAACCTTAAAGGTAGGCGATGACACTTCCGCCACGGCGCAATGGGGCGTCATGAGATTACGTATAGCTGTTACAGTAAAGCTCGAAGAACGCTCAACATAAATTCCGGCACGTGACTTGCTGTTCAGCTGGACCATCTTGTGACCCAAGCGCGCGTTTTGATACTGTTCCTGAACAAGTACTATATCTAGATTATAATCCACAATCAATTTATCCAGCTCAGATGTCGCCACCCTATCGTTATGAAGGTTTAATTGTCCTATGGTTAAACTATCCATTATTAATAATTAGTGTTTAGGATTAATTGTTCGAGTTTGAGTTTGTAGGTAGTACACTCTTGAGATCCGCAGCGATGATCACACGGTTTTTTAAAGCGTTTACACGCCACGCAAGTTGGTTTAAAATTTAAGTCGTCATTGTGCGGGCAATCTTTAGTTTCATGTGCCTCTGAACAATTAGCACAGGTAGGTTCTTTATTAACGCAGTGTTTTTTAACGTGACCAAACTGTTGACAATTTAAACAACGAACAACTTCGACATCATCAATAAAACGGCAGGTAGCCCAATCAATAAATAATTTATCCTTTGTAGACACTAAGTGCTTACGTACGGCAGGCTCTATTTCAATTCCGATCCATTTACGACCGTTATCTAACGTGCGCCTACGGATAATTTTTGTAGATTTTATAAAGTCATGCAACGCAAATTTATATGGGTGGCGATCTCTTGTAGCAAGTTGGTAAATTTATTTTGCGAAAAAACTTGCGTTGTGCATTTACCGTTTTGAAAAAATCTAGGCGTGCCCACTCCACTCGTTCGTGAATCTTGGTAGGCTTTGACAATATAGAATAAAATGTTACTAACAAATTTTTAACATTTTAATGATTTCTGACCTTCAAACCGAGAATTCATTCACCGATATTCACGCTTTACCATATATTACAGTGTGGCTAAGCGCTGCGCGCTTTCCACCATCTATTTCAAAAACGCTTGAGCGCATAAAAAAATACTCGAAGCAAAAATGTTCCCTATTTTACGCTCTACAATTGTAATCGTAGGCGTTAACGTCATTAGATTTACAGAAACAAAAATTATCGTTAAACATTTCAGCTTTCTACGAGCAGTAGATTCGACTTTGCGTTGTCTGTTAGTTACTCATCGAACGGAAGAATTTTATCTATATGGGTGATATACAGATGCATAGATTAGCATTTGGGGGCCGTGTCACCCGCGTCCGTAGGAGAAATACCCTTCAGCGAATCCCTACACGTGGTCCCCGGGTGGTGCTAAACAGGTGACACTAACCGCCTCCGTGGTCTAGTGGTTAAACCAGCTGATTCAGACCCAGAAGTCCCGGGTTCGATTCCCAGCGGGGGCAAATTTTTTGCTGGGTTTGGTTGGTGGTAGGATTTGTTCTAAGTCCGCCTGGCAAGCTACCACCATCATGTCTAAGTCTGTCGCCATAACAACAATGTTAACAGCATTGTTGTGTTCCGGAAGTTAGAGGTATGATAGCCAGTTCCTCTGTGTAGGAGGATTCCGGGTGAAACTCGCTTCCATCTTCGGCCTAATCATCACTTTCCATTAGGTGAGATATGGGCCAAGAGTTTCCCCGTTTTGCATAAAAAAAGCATCTAGCGAATATTCACTAACAATATAGGTGCCTAAATATTCGTATGAACCTATTTTTTAGGTAAGACGGTAAAACGAAGTCGTAACCAATTCTTGAGAGAGACGAAAGACGTACCATACCACCTAGAAGCACACATACGTTTTATAAAGGATTTAGATAACACACACATGATTCAACGGCTTTGTATCGTTAACGCGAATTTCATTATCTGTGGCCCAGTTCGCACTCAGCTGTTAGCGCGCGACCGCGTCTCCCATATTAAAAAAACGTGCTTCCGTGTACACCTCCTCAAGCAATCACCATATCAAAACTCAACATGGAAGACATCCCTCAACATTTCAACGATCTACTTCATAAAATCGCCAAAGAACAAAACTTCGTCAACTACGATTTGGACATTCAACCAATTTCAAGCGGGGGAGCCAACTATACTTCGAAACTGTACACGGTGACAATCTCCGAGGATGAGAGGGTGCTGCACATGTTCGCCAAGATAGCTGCCATAGGAGAAAAGATGCGAGCGCAGGCGCCGAAGGTTTACAAGACGGAGCAGTACTGCTACACGAAACTCATTGAACTCTACGACAAAATACAAAACGACAACCACGTGCCAGATGAATACAGATTGGCTTTCTCAAAATATTTTGGAAGCCACTCAAAACTATTCGAGGAGACAATTGTGATTGAGAATCTAGTCACGGCCGGGTACGAAGCCTTCGACAGATTTAAGTCGGTAGACTGGCCATACGCGAGCTCGGCAGTGGAGGAGCTGGCCAAGATGCACGCCCTATCCATCGCGCACGGCGTGTACTACCCGGAAGATTTTAAGAAAGTTATAGACGAGTTTCATGTTGAAATTAATCTGAATGATGAAGGAATAAAGCTTCATTTAGATAATATGGTGACTCGAGCTTGTACCCTCGTTGACGAGAAGAACAAAGATATATTGACGAAGTTTTTTAAGTTAGCCCTCAATATGCCGGAGAAGTTCAGCAGCGAGTTCAATAAAAGCCGGTGGACAGTGCTGGGCCATGGCGACTTCAGACCGAGCAATTTGATGCACAAACAGCTTGATGTGAGTCAATTGTCTACCTATACAACGTGTTTCTTTGGATATCCTTTACTACTAGTTTTTCTATTTACTATTTTTCATAAAATACTGCAGTGCGATTCTGTGAACATTTCGAAGTGAAAACTTAGGCGAAATGAACGACAAGTGAGCTGTCAAACCATATAAACAAGATGGAATGACAGCTCACTTGTCGTTCACTTAGCCTAAGTGTCAACAGCCGGTCGATTCTGTCGACATATCACCGTGATCACTCAGGTGGAGTGAACGACAAGTGAGTTGTCATGCTATCATGTTTGTATGGTTTGACAGCTCGCTTGTCGTTCACTTCGCCCAAGTGTTCACTTCGACATATTTACAGAATCGCATTGCTGAATGGACTTGCTGGATACCTATACATTCTATCAAATAGAAAAAACTAAGAAACAGGGGTTAACAGACAACTGTAGCAATCTTAACTTAATTATGTAGTACAAAAATTACTTTTTATGTACACACATTTAATAAGAACATGAGAAGAAGGAAACAGAAAATTAGGTACAAAGGTGATGCTTATTTCTAAAGAAATCTTTTCCAGTATAGGTACCTGCGAAAGGAGAGTAGAGTAACAAGAGCCGGGAACCGGTCCTACAAATCTTTATGTAGCTACATGTCATTGATGTTCATTGATTACTTATTTTTAACCGTCTTCCAAAAAATAAGGAGTTCTCAAATCGGTAGGTATTTCTTTCGCGATAGGTACACAGCTATCTCGACACAGTGCAACATTTAACTTTAGGTACACCACATGAACAAAAAGAAAACCAAGATATGTAATTACATTAGTTGTAAGCTACGTATTGTGCAAGTAAACTAACCAAAATAAATAAACTCTATACCGCGTGTATCTGACATCGACGCACAAACGATTTCCATGGGTATTATATACTTAATTGTACACCTCATAACAAATACAGGAAAAACTTTGATCAAAACAAGTGTACAATGGGCGGTCTTATCGCACAGGGCAATCTCTTACAGACAACCTTTGGATGGATTTAACGAAAGAAGTTAGATTTAGGGCGGTCAGTGTACAACATCATAAATATTATTAATCAGACACAATAATGAGAAACAACAATACAAAAAATAAAATAAGAATAATAATAATAAATATCAAATATACAGTTTGGATAAAAAATATTGTGAAAGATAATGCTCCTTCACCATTTTTTTAAACGTTGGTAACGTTTGAGCACGTCTCACATCTATAGGTAAAGCATTCCACAATCGAGCTGCTTGAATATTAAATGATTTATCAAAGAATGATGTGGAATGCATGCGGATACTTAATTTAAGAGTTTCCGATGATCTCAAGGACCTAGAATGTGTGTCACAGAGAAACTGAAAGCGTTCTTTGAGATAAAAGGAGTAGAAAGATTAAAGAGTACATTATAAAGCAGAGAAAGGATGTGGGCATTCCGGTGAAGGCGAATTGGAAGCCATTTGAGCTTAGTACGAAATTCAGAAACGTGGTCATACTTGCGCAAGCCAAATATGAACCTGATACAAAGATTTTGAAGTCGCTCAAGCTTGTCCAATTGGTCTTGGGAGAGATCAAGATAGCTGGCGTCAGCATAGTCCAAGATTGGAAGAAGAAGAGATTGTGCTATGGCAATTTTGGTGTTGATGGGAAGAAAATTACGAAGGCGTCTCAGAGAGCCCGCTGAGGCGAACTTGCAGTTGTTTAGTTCAGGAAAGAGGACTACACTACAACTTTTCAAAACCCTACAAAACCAAAACCCTACAAACCCTATAAAACTAGCACATGGGGAGAAAATTGGGGAAATCTATGGACAAATTATGTACCTATTACGCGACAATTGAACTAAACCACAATTAGACCAAATTAATGAAGAAGAAAAAGGATGTATGCAACAGTTATGTGAAGAAATCATAAATTCTATTGTGTAGATAATTTTGATGAATGAGTAATCTAAGCACCTGCTGATAACTTTCGTGACAAAAATAAAGCTAAAAAAATGCCCATTGCCAGTTTTCATTGTATTCGCAAAAACTGATGTAACAATTTTACTGATTACCAAATATTTAATAATGACGCACAGTCATACCTATTCTATATCTATAAAAGGATCGTTACAATCGATGAATGAGCACCTGCTGATAACTTGTGATACAAACAAAAGCTAAAAATAGCTGTCTAATTCCGTAATTCGGTATCACAGCGTCAATCAAATACCCTTTGAACAAAATTAATCTTAGTACCTAATTATAGGGTAGTCGAGTCATCATAACAGGTGCAAAATAGTGATAAGAAGGTAGATATCGAACAATTAATCAAAATACAAACTCAATGAAGTACCTACACTGTAATTAGAATATTTTGAATTTCATTAAAAGCATACAATTAAGAATAACAATGAAATGAAAATATAAATTTAATCATATAAAATTTAAAAACAATTAAAAAATAAATTACAAACTCAATAAAATACAAATTATAATACAATTCAACACCAACTTTACTAAACATTTTACTGTTCAGTACATATAGGTAATCGAGATTTTTTATATTTTTTTTATTAAGCCTTTATTGCCAAAAATATAATCGAGTTATGAAAATATAAATGTATGGTGCAGTTGATTTTTTTTTTCGCAATTAATGGTTTGTTTCCCTTAGTAAAGTTGTTAATCATTTATAGGTCAGTCCCCTTTTCAGGTTTTGTGCATATACAAATACAAATACAAAATCCTTTATTTCAAATAGACCACTTACAGGCACTTTTGAATAGTATGTTAAACCCTGTATTAGCAATAGGTACCTGCTAAAGTGCTCACATATTACTGGCGTATGATTTAAGCGGCTGATAAGAGGAGATTAGATATACAGTTCTATAGTTTTACCACCATCACCTTTAATCAACGTGTAATGTGTTAGAGTGTAAGTTTATTGTCGCCTTATCACCTTTTCGAACATTTCTGCTGGTCGATTCTGTTGACCTCTCGCCGTGATCAATTAGGTGGAGTGAACGACAAGTGAGCTGTCATGCAATCTTGTGTGTATGATTTGACAGCTCACTTGTCATCCACTTCGCCTAAGTGATCACTTCGACATGTTTACAGAATCGCACTGCTGTAAACAACGCAGAATACTGTAGTGAATAGTGATAACATTAGCAACATCCGTTCTTCCGGGTGGCGTAAAACCAATCCCTGTATATGACTCAACACTGGATGGTGCTGAATAGTACACAGACATTGTCCTGCACAATTTTGAAAACAAGCATACAAACCTGTTTCGAACCAGCACCTTTAGTTGATTGGTTTTTACCGCACAGAGTTTGGCCCTCATGTTTGCAACAATCATGTTCGCTCTCAACACTTTTCTATACCTACGCGCTGTACCGCAACATGATTGTAAAGGCGTCTAGGAATAAATCTGTGCCAAATATCGAGTGAGTTAGAGAGAAACAAGTATATTGGGATCCCTTCTTTTCGCATAATGTTCTTTGTCCTAATATACTTCGGCGTAACGATTTTGGCACAATTTGTTTTGGCATAATAATACTTCGGCATAATTTTTTTAGGCATACATTTTATGTTGGTATAATCATATTAAAGACTAATTTGTTTTGGCATAAATTTGATTCGCATAACGTTAGTAGGCCTAATGACTATTAGCACATGCCATATCATCATTTGCCATCGACATTGGGTATGTAACGGTTGTTATATCAGGAGAAACTGGATGCAATCGGGACTTTAGGGCACTCCGACTCGGATAGGTTAGGTTAGAAGGGGACGGCGGGGTCGTGTGAGCGAGCGAAGCGAGCGAATAGACTCCGCCATCCCCTTCGTGGTTATTTTTTTATAAACCACACAGAAACAAGGTCATTGTTTATCTGCAAGTGTAAAATTATATAGACCGAATGCGAAAACGCACTTAACAATACCTACTGAGTTCTACTAATAATTACTTTTTCTTGCTTTAAGTACTTACTTTATTTAAAAAAAAAAAAAATTTAACAATCATGATTTTAGTTTCTTTTTGTGTCTGTTATAATATACCAATGTATCTATATCAGAAAGGGAATGCAAAACTCTATAAATAATATAATCAGTAACCATCAGTTAATTCGTAACAGAGTTTGTACATTAGATAATTCATAACATCCTTATAACGGGTACGCATAATGTTGCGGCTCAACGCCTAGAGCGCTGGTTCATACACAGATATTGGTATTACGCTTCCAGGCGCCTTCAAGTTCGCCGCAAAGTGCAGCGCGGCGGCGCTTTGTTAGGAGGAAACGCGGGCGTTGAGACTTTTTATGTAAATAGTCATAATTCGAGGTTTGGCTCTCGCCTGTTTCCTTCTTCAATATTGGACAGATTTAAGAGATATTTCATGAACTGAATAAGAAGAATATATTTTGTGTCACTATGTTTTCTTTTTTGATGAAATATTAAACGTAAAAGCACTAGGACTCTCAAAACATGCTCAAAATTGTCCAATAAACTGCTGTCAAAAGCGCCTTACTGAACAAGTTTGGCAACTATTAATGAATAGAGAAAAACATAGGGGCACAGTTTATATCCTTCTTATTCAGCTTGTGTAATATCTTTTGAATCGATTTAATATTGGAGGAGGAAACAGGCGAGAGCCAAACCTCGAAATATAACTTTTTACATACGAAGTCTACAAGCACACACTTCCTCTTAATCATAATCAATATAAATAATAAGGTATCTATCAATATATATAAGGTAGATATCATCACGCTAAGACAAATAGGAGCGGAGCAATAATGGAAAATGTGACGCAGACGAAGTTGCGCGGGTCAGCTAGTACAATATAATAATGTTCCATACGGGAATGTAAATGAATGCCAATGCTGCCGTAAAAGTGTCTTCCAACTTACTGGGCACAAACTATATACCTAAGCCACCATAGACTCGAAAAGAAGAATAAAAACTTACCCCGAAACTGTCGTTGAACAAAACTTAACAGCCTCTTTTCTCCTAATTCTAGGATGGTAAAGTAGACATCAAGATCGTGGATCTCCAAACCCTGCAGGGAGGCAGCCCCGTCACTGACCTGATCTACTTCATCTTCCTCGGCTCCGACGAAGAGTTCCGCGCCAAGTACTACGACAAGCTGATCGACCACTACTACACACAGCTCAGCGCCGCCATGAAGAGGCTTAACCTCGACCCCGAGGCGAGTTTCTCCAGGGAAGACTTCGAACTCGAACTGGTTGAGGTAAGGAACTCAAATTTATCTCTCAGGATGTATGTATAGATATAGTCCGATTTCGGAAAGTGCCAATGAATACTAACCATTAACGCGGAATATGATACATCCATCTGCCTAGCCTTTTTCCCAACTATATTGGGGTCGGCTTCCAGTCAAACTGGATTCAGCTCAATACCAGTATATTACGTGGAGCGGCTGCCTACCAGACCTCCACAACCCATTAACTGGGTAACACGATACTCCTTGGCAAAACCCCTATTTTTTGCTTGACCTGGGAGTCGAACCCAGAACCCAGCAGTTGCGCTTGCGACCACAAGACCAACGGCTCGGACAGGTGCGAATGTCAATTTATAGTAGGCGCCAGATAAATGTGTAATAACGGTTATTGACCCACATACATTTCTTAATATCAAAAACAAAAATAGATATAAAGCTGTCCTGAATCGATTTCTATATAGATCATTTACTTTCCCTTTTTCTGAAAAACGGTTCATTATTTATTGATCGGGTATCTACGAAGGGATATAAAGGAAAGGACATAGTACCTACTTTATTGCAAAATCTGGCAACGACCATCGTTTATAATAATTAAGAAACGAATAACTCATACCGAAACCTCAGAAAAAAGAATTTAGTACCAAAAAAAGTATCCTTGAAAGTGCTACGCTCAGCCTATGTGTTCGTAGCACATTCGTAGCCGTGGCTACGGCGTAGCTTCGCTGCGTAGCAAGCTAGGAGCAAGTTTTATGAACAACGCGGGTAGAGAACTAAGAATTTCTCCTGTATCAAGGGTGCGTTTACAATTATGTACTTATAATCCGCGCGCGAACAAAAAGGTATGGAACCTTATCAAAGTAAATAGAAAATGACAGTTCTCAAGACAAGTAGCGTTAGCGAAAAAACTCTGAATTAATTATAAATTAGTTATTTCTACGATCTATCATAGGGTTGTGTAAATATCAATGATATTCTAATAAATAAAATATTTACTAAAATATAATTGGAAAATATACAGAAAAGTTTCATGGTTGCAATCCTTTAATAATAATGTTTAGATTTACGAGTATATTATGTATATTATAAATCGAATTTCATTGACCATCTTCGATACTTTTGTTTTACAATTATATGGATAAAACATGTTTGAATGAATGAAAGTGATTACAAATAACAGCTATAATAAAACAATAAAAACAACTTTATTTTAAGAATAAGGAGGGCTAAGTTCAACTTCAAAAATAACAATTTGAATCGATATGTTAATAATTATTACAAAATATAGGTACCTACGATTGATTGTTGGAAACTGGCAACACTGAAGGACGAGTAATGTAAATATGTCGAAGAATAAAACAATTATTTATTAAGTACACATCGTAGGCGCAACTTGATACACAAGTATTGAATAAATATGTGTTTAAAAACAAAACATAATTTTTGATTTATTTGTATCTTTTCGAGCATCGTGTTCACGCGAAGCCGAGAATGGACAAATCCTTTTGATAGTTTCGGGTAGTAGGTATGAATTGCTGGTTGATTCTGCTAAAGTGGCCTTTTTAAACCCACTGGCAACTTTTGCTGACGTTACGGCTGGCCCGCGGACCGCGCGCGTCTCAGTTCCAAAAGGTCGCATCCCATTCTGATCGCGCGCGAGTATACCTTTGTTGTTTACAAATATGTTACTTACACAGATACTAACCTAACCTAACCGACTTTCAAACAAAACACGCCAGTATAACACCGACTTCCAAAATTAGTTAAGTAGTGCTTGTGACGGCTCACAAGCAAAATACTACAAAGTATGAAATACTTATATTTTTTTGTAAAAAAGTTTTTATTTTTCACTTAATTGTGTTAATACTTGGACGACGTCATCGTCTAACCAGAAATTGAAATAAGCAAAAATGCTCATAAAATAAAAACTACTGCGCCAAACTGAATTAACTGTTTACGAGACCAAATGGCTCATCTAAAGTCATCGAACTAAAAAAGAATCACAGAAATCAGATCAGTAACCTCGGGGTACCTAATCGGTCCAAATACATTTAAAAAATAATCACCAAATTGTGAACCTCTTCATTTTATGGAAGCCTAGTCCTCTGGAGGCGGAAGGTGAGGACGCCGTGGCGCCTCTCTAGCCACTCCTCAAAGAGGGGACTTATCGCCACTATCGAGGCGTGCCCTGCACTGGGTTGCGACAATCGTTGTCTCCTTGTCGCCATGAGATCACGCCGGAAGTCTGTCCGCTGCGCGACAATTTGCCGCGTCAGCGGAGTTTCCCCCCGGCGTAGTACCTCCACGCGCCACTCATGTAGGCGCGCGAGAACTATCGCCTCCAGATCCCATGGCGGCAATCCGGCCAGGAGACTCGCCGCTTTGCGCGAGATCGTGCGGTACCCGCGGGCCAGCCTTACGGCTACCACCTTTTGGGGCGCGTTCAAGTAGTGGGCAGCGCGCCGCGTCAAAGAACGCGCCCACACCGGGGCCCCGTAAAGGGCCATGGACCGCACGATCCCCGCGTATAGCCTTCGGCAGGAGGCGTTTGGTCCCCCCAGGTTGGGCAGGAGCCGCCTGAAAGCAGCCCCGGCCCGCTCCAGTTTGGGTTCCAAACGTCGGAAATGCTCCACGAAGTTCCACCGGCTGTCGAGGACGAGCCCTAGGTACTTCAGCGTCAACTCGACGCCGATGGAAACCCCTCCTACCGTCAGCAAGGATCCCGACGGTGGCGCATTGCCTCGGCCATGAAAGCACAAGGCCTCGGACTTGTGCAGCGCCACCTCGAGACCTAATTGCCGGATCCTCTCCACGACTGTCGCAACCCCGCGTGTCATAACGTCGGCCGCCTCCACGTACGACCCCCCCTGTGCCAGTACCAGCGTGTCGTCAGCGTAACAGACTACGCTGACGCCGCTAGGGAGGTCGGCGCGCAGCACCCAGTCGTAACCGATGTTCCACAGGGGCGGCCCCAGAACCGAACCCTGTGGGACACCGCACGACATCTCTCGCCGGTTCCATTCTCCACTGTGACTAGGGTAGATAACTGCCCTGTCGGACAGGTAGTCCCCGACTACACGACGAAGGTAGGTCGGCACCCGATGATACCGGAGTGCCTCCCCTATGCAGCTCCAAGGCATGGTGTTGAAGGCGTTGGCGATGTCGAGAGACACCGCCAAGACAACACCACCCCGGGAGACCGCATCCCCCGTCGTGAGGGCTGGTGTTCCGCAAGATCCGGCCCTGTTCCCGCTAGGTGCTCGGCGAGGCGGCCCGCAATGACTCTTTCAAAGAGCTTGCCCACCTCGTCGAGCAGCACTACGGGCCGGAATGCGGACGGACAGTCCGCAGGGCGCCCAGGCTTCCGGATGAGTACCAGCTTCCCGGTCTTCCAAGAAAGCGGGAACTGGCCTCTCTCCAAGCATGCGTTATAATTTAATAGCAAATAGTATACACCTCATAGCAAGGCAATATCGCGCACCATACATTGTTATGGACACGTTCACAATGTACTATACTATTATATTATTGACAATGTATGGAGCGCGATATAGTTGTGCAATGAGCTATATACTCAATGCTATATATTATAGCGTATTCTGAAACCAGCTTCATACTAATGCCATTCCATAGTTCGAACGCTCCATACAGCAGCAGTTTTAAAACAGTTCCCAAAATCAGTCGCCCTTTGCACTTGGTGCAGACCGGACGCTTTCAATCAAGTTTGAAGTATACAGAGTTGTAAATACTCTTATAAAAATCGGAAGGAGAGTTCAAATTTAAAAGTAATTTATTCAAATTAGGCTGAGAACCAGCACTTTTTGAACGTCAAGTTTTACAAAAGACAGTCCCCGAAACGCCCGCCCGTCACCACTTCCTAGTGTTTTAGCTATGGAGAAGAAGTGGCCAACAAACTCCCCAGCAACACATCTGTCTGTTACGTTTTAGGAACTTGAAAATCATACAATAAGTAATATGCATGACACATAAAAATAAAAAATTATCACTTGTTAGCTGGCACACTATGATACTATAAAATAGCTCGTTATATTCGGAAATGCGATGATTACCGGGGGACATAAAGAAAATAGTACTAGTTGTACTGTACAAATATGAAATTACTAGCTGACCCGCGTAACTTCGTCTGCGTCACATTTTCCATTACTGCTCCGCTCCTATTTGTCTTATCGTGATGTTATATAGCCTATAGCCTTCCTCGATAAATGGGCTATATAAAACTGAAAGAATTTTTCAAATCGGACCAGCAGTTCCTGAGATTAGCGCGTTCAACCAATCAAACAAACAAACAAACTCTTCTGCTTTATAATATTAGTATAGATAATATTAGTATAGACTAGCTGACCCGCGCAACTTAGTGTGCGTCAAATTTTCCATTACTGCTCCGCTCCTATTTGTCTTAGCGTGATGATATATAGCCTATAGCCTTCCTCGATAAATGGGCTATCTAACACTGAAAGAATTTTTCAAATCGGACCAGCAGTACCTGAGATTAGCGCGTTCAACCAAACAAACAAACAAGCAAACAAACAAACAAACTCTTCTGCTTTATAATATTAGTATAGTTAGTATAGATTTAACCACAAAACTTACCACCTTCTCTTCTTCTTCCAGAAAATGGCATTTGGGCTGACGCTAGCAGTGTTCACGCTGCCCATCGTCACAGTAGACAGTCAGGACGCGCCCGAAGTCGACAAGGACCTGGAGCTGGCCAAGTTTGCCGTGACCGGGAGCGAGCTCTACGTAGAGAGGCTCAATGGAATCGTCAACGACTTTGTCAAATGGGGCTTCCTCGAACGGAGCATCGCGTTTATGGAGGAAGAGAAACGCTCTCGCGTTTGATTTGGCCACAAAATGAAAAAGTATTTTGGTCGCTTTTATCAACAACTATCATGGAATCTTCAAAATTTTCCATGATCGTTGTAGATTTGATAGTGAAAAGCTGCAGCATTTTGTACGCTAACTTTAAACATATCAGTCAATTAAAGAGTTCCTTCGAACATTAATTCCATTCTGTTTTTTGTGTGTATGTGTACCTATAGTTATTACGTAGGTATATATTAATGAAACTACTTATTAGAAAAATGATGACATTCATAGGAAGTAGACGAGATTTGTGATTGCGGAAAAAAATCTTTACGGCTTCCACAAAGTAGGTACATGCGTGAGTCTAAATATTTGACAGTAAATCGTGATATTGGTAATAAAAATAGTTATAATATTAGGAATAGTATCTACCCACCTAATTGTAACGTATGTAGGTACTTATAGTCAAATGTCTTGTGATTACTCATTATTTTTATTTTCAATTTGATCAATTTGTAACTGATTCGCCCGCGACTTAGTTCGCGCTGCTTTACACAGTTGGTAGGTACTCCACGAACTTCAACCACCACATTTTTCTTACTTAGAGTATTTTATACAAGTCGTTTGACAAGTCGTCGACTTTTAAACAACAAGTCCGATTTGAATAATCTAAAGTGTAATTTACATGTACATAACCGACCCTAAATATTAAACAATTTGAATGGATAAGGATTAATATAATGATACCAAAATCACCACTATTCCATTCCACTCGGGTTTTGATTGAATAATTTGGATGTAACTTATCTAATGTTCTTTTTAAATTTCAAACTGAGTAGCAAAAATAAAGCTGTTTATTGGAATCAAAAAATAAAACGCAGGAATTATTTGATTATATTTGATTTGTAATTGTGTTTTAATTTCCGTGCATTATTTGTGAAAAGCATTTTATAAGCCTTGGCTACAACTAGGTTGTTGATGGAATTACGTATGTGCCTCGGCCCACATTAACACGTTCGTCCATCAATGCCTCTTTTGCTGGCCGCTGCAGTAATGTACTTACTATAATAGTCATTATAATCAAAGCCGCCGTTAGGACTCAGGGAAGTGCATCTTCGAAACCTCGCCTCGAATAACATAGGCGATGCCTTACAGCCAAAAAGGGATGTGACATTTTTTTTGCGAAATCGACTTTTAGCCGGTTTGAATCAGCTTTTGATTTCGAGTGTAACCTATTTAAGTCGTTTTCGCAAAAAAGTGTCGCTTATCCCTTTTAGGCCGTGACGCATCGATAAATTTTCTTTTACCCATTCCATCATAGATACAACTAAGGGACTACTCACACTTACAGCTCCATTCGCGATTCGCTGAACGATTTTGATCACACTTATTACTTTTTTGCTTCTATCAGCCACGTACAGCGTCGTAAGAATGAGAAGGATGTGACTCAGGTTGGCTGGACAAATCTTCAAAATAGCTTGCATTTAACTAGGTCAATAGGTCACTTTATGTGACGGCTAAACACCCTTATTTCAGAATTTTTGACGCTACAGAATCTTAGATAATCGATCGAAAACGTGTCCAGCCATCTTGAAAAACCACTTTTCGCTGGTCTCTCAATCTCGGTAACGGAAGTGATTTTGACGACTTTTTGCATATCAACGGGCGTCACATAAATTTGTGACGGGCACCGAGCTAAAAGTTTTGTGATAAGTACTGTGGTTTAGTAGAAAAATGCAAAAATCTGTGTCCAGCCATCTTGAATTTACGTATAAAACTTATGGCTGGCACTTTCGAATCTCAATAACGGGGGCGTTTATGAATATGGTTCCTTAACTAATACTTGGTGACGCAATGTGTGACAGTAATAACGTTTGATTTATGGCGTCACATGTAAGGGTTTACGAGAAATCAATAAAAACTTAATGTGAGTACTGTGAGTACTGTGTACCTTTAACTTTAATTATCAGTTTTAGGTATGTTTTTGACTTGAATGTACCCTGGCGGTTGGGAGTGTCATGCTCACTCAAAAGTCTAGCTGATGGTGGCGTAGGTATGCGTTGGATCATTTGGCTCCCTTCAAAATGGTTGAGCCGAATGGTGCTGGCGCATGCGTCATGTTCGTGAACGGGCGCCGTCAGTCGGGACTGGTCATTTCTTAGCTGCCATGGTTAATTTAAATTATTTCTTTGAATTGTTCCTCTTTTATTCCGGACGCTTTTATCCTGCTCGTCTTTTACATCGTTCTCACATGTATGTATAATTTCAACCCGATGTAAATAAATCTTTGTAAAAAAATATTATTTTTAAAAGAGTGTCCGTGGAGTTTCTTGCACGTTCTTCTCCATAGAGATCTACGCTTTGGAACGTGCAAATAGCTTCAACTTTTTGGACCGACCGACCTTGACAATTCAAAAGTGCCTGTAAATGGTTTAATTGAAATAAATGCTTGAATTTTGTCCAGCCAACCTGAGTTCAAGATGGCTGGCTGGACACATGTCCACTGCCTGATGATCTATGACCTTCGAAATGTGTTCAAAATTTTGTGACGGGGACGAAAATGATAACCTGAAATTGTGACGGAGAAACTTTGCGTAGTTTCAAAGACATTGACCATTTAAATTTTTCCATACAAACATCCATTAATATTGTGAGGTGACCATAATTTTACATAAATAAAGGATTTCTTTTTAATCGATTAATTGGCCGGTAGCATCCACGCCTGCTTTGTATTTGATTTCCCCGTGGGAATAAAAGGTTTTCCTGCAGTGAAAAGAGTAAGTATGTGTTAATTCAAAATAATAATGGACCACCAGCGCTGCAAGAGAGAGCCCACTTGTATTTCGCGTTTAGTTCATTATCTTATGTAAATGAAAATGAGAACTAAACTCGACAGCCGGCAGTGTATGTACTTACTTTTCGAAGTGTTATCACTAATCAGAGTACTAGTAACTATTAATTAATCTGCGGTAAGACAACCTAAATAAGAGTTAAGATTCGACCAGTTGTCCTAGTAGTACCAACTTTAAGCAATAGATGGCGACACCAACATAAGCTATCATGGCAGTATAGTTTGTCTTGTCCTCCGACGTTTTCGTGGTAGCCCGCGAAATTCAATTTTTTTTGAGTTATTTTTTTCGTCCGCGGAAACAAATAACTTATAGATATGTATGATGATTCTTATGGTTATAATTATGTAAATACATACCTACTTGTTATTGTCGCGAATCATATTTTGATGTTTGCAAATTTCTTATATACCTACATTTCAGCAAATTTCTTAAAATAAAGTTGCTTTGTTTGAGCCAGCAACCGAGAGGTTTTACGTTATATAAATAACATGTTGTAGGTTCATGTTACGCTGGAATATGTTCCTTGTTTTTTTAAATCGAGTAAGTGTTTTTATACTGTATGTTGTTTTTAATGTGAATCTATTTAGAAATAAGACTTTCTTTATATAACTCACCTAGCTAACTAGGTAGTACGTACTAAAACCAAATGTGATTGTATCTTGTCAAATGAATCAATAAAGAATACTTAATCAAAAAATGAAGACTGATGCTGTGATTGATTTTGTGTAATAATTCTCTTTTATAAATAGGTATTGAAGAAAATTTTACTATTATCAGCTATTTATATGATTAAAATGACGACCACTAACTTCATTTGCGCTTCAAACACTTAGGCTGCAAACTGGACGACTGCGGGCGCGGGCGCGGCGGCGGGCGATCACGCGTGTAAACTGCCCCCTAGTCAAGTTGCAAACGATAAAAGTGAACGCTTAGTAATCTCCAATAGATTTTCAACTTTATACCTAAGAGCATAAAGTTGAAAATCTATTAAAGACTACTGAGCGTTAGCGACCGGAACGAACGAAAACACTATGTAATCTTCAATAGATTTTCAACTTTATATCCAACTAGCTGACACGCGCAACTTCGTCTGCGTCACATTTTCCATTATTGCTCCGCTCCTATTTGCCTTAGCGTGATGATATATAGCATATAACCTTCCTCGATAAATGGGCTATCTAACACTGAAAGAATTTTTCAAATCGGACCAGTAGTTCCTGAGATTAGCGCGTTCAACCAAACAAACAAACAAACAAACTCTTCTGCTTTATAATATTAGTATAGATAACATAAAGTTGAAAATCTATTAAAGACTACTGAGAGTTTACGTTTATCGTTTGTGACTTGGCTAGGGGGGCTGGCTTGTTCTCGGTTTCGCTCAGTTTGTCGCGGTGAAGAGATGTACCAAATGTACGAACGGGCCAGTTTATGCGTGTCGCCGCCCGCCGCCACGCCCGCGCCCGCCGTCGTCCGGTACGCGGCCTTAGCACGGCGGTAAAACAACGTTGTGGTACAAGGCGGGGGTTACGGAAGTGCAAATGCGAGTTGTTCATCGTCATTTTCGCCATTTGAAACGCTGTATAAGTAGGTACAAATAAATAAATGTGATTTTATTTACAGCAAACATTATTTTTTCATTTAAATACCTTCAGAGCATTAGTTTAGTTCTCCTGACATAATATATACCTAATCTAAAAAGAATAGATATCTGCACGTAAATAATCAATAACATTTAAAAATTACACCCCCCCCCCCCTTCCTCACTTCTACATTTTTGTCTTCTATTGATTTAAATATCTACAGTTGTTCGTATTAGTATCACCAATACACGGATTTTCGTCCATTAAAGAAAACACCTTAAAATATACTTGTCCTACATAAAACCTACAATATTGGTTACCCTACTGCAGTGTTTGTTTGGGGAAATTTAAATGATCAATATCTTTGAAACTGCGCAAAGTTTCTCCGTCACAATTTCAGGTTATCATTATCGTCCCCGTCACAAAATTTTGAACACATTTCGAAGGTCATAGATCATCAGGCAGTGGAGATACATGTGTCCAGCCATCTTGAACTCAGGTTGGCTGGACATTAAGTTTTTATTGATTTCTCGTTAACCCTTACATGTGACGCCATAAATCAAACGTTATTACTGTCACACATTGCGTCACCAAGTATTAGTAAAGGAACCATATTCGAAAACGCCCCCGTTATTGAGATTCGGAAGTGCCAGCCATAAGTTTTATACGTAAATTCAAGATGGCTGGACACAGATTTTTGCATTTTTCTACTAAACCACTGTACTTATCACAAAACTTTTAGCTCGGTGCCCGTCACAAATTTATGTGACGCCCGTTGATATGCAAAAAGTCGTCAAAATCACTTCCGTTACCGAGATTGAGAGACCAGCGAAAAGTGGTTTTTCAAGATGGCTGGACACGTTTTCGATCGATTATCTAAGATTCTGTAGCGTCACAAATTCTGAAATAAGGGTGTTTAGCCGTCACATAAAGTGACCTATTGACCTAGTTAAATGCAAGCTATTTTGAAGATTTGTCCAGCCAACCTGAGTCACATTGAGAAGGTGGCAGTGGCAGAACAGCGCTGAACATCTTTAGCACACGGATGGTAATAACACATTTGTTCTCATTTTATACTTGTTTGCCGCGAAAGCTGAACGGATGCGTACGCGTCTCCATACAAAATCGTTTTCTATGGGCATAAGCTGAGTAGAGCTGAATAAGTGTGAGTAGTTCCCTAATGAGGTATGATTATAAAAACTGAATTTTGTAATAGGTATTTTTTTTTTTACTATAACATTTGCCTGAGTTCTACACCATACTCATTTTGTTGTAGAGGCATCACGGCCTAGGAAAACCATCACTCCACGTTAGAAGGCCTCCCACAGGACCAATGACCTGGTGAGAGTTGCGGGTAGCCGATGGATGCGAGACGCACGGGACCGGTCGTAGTGGCGGCACTTGGGGGAGGCCTATGTCCAGCAGGTGAACGTCTTTCGGCTGACATGATGAGGATTCCCGCCCTTGTGGCGTAAAGGCTATGTGCTTCCGCTAACAAGTTTCCAATCCTCCTAACCCACTTTCGCCCAATTTCTATACTGCCATTCCTATTCATAGTGCTCGATGCCTGCGTACACAAACAAATCTCGCAGTTTGTGCGTTATAAGTTACTAGCGTGTCAGCGGCTTTGTCCGCGTGATCATACTCCACACCCACACCACACACACCCACTCCTTGCTTTATATACATTTACGGGTTAAAAAATTCTCTCCTTTCTCGGGTCTCAATCAATCTTTGTACAAAATTTCATCCAAATCGGTTATGTGGTTTAGTCTCAGGAAAAAAAGAAAAAAAAAGGAATAAGAAAAAAAAAAGGAAAATGAAGAAGAGACAGACAGACAAGAGTTACTTTCGCATTTCTAATATTGATAGGGATAACTAACTGAGAAGTCCTCAACAATCGCATTTTATGCCTGGACACAGTAGCTATTGTTTCCGAATTTATTGATTTAGGCTTCATCCACGTTATATTGTTAACTAGCTGACCCGCGCAACTTCGTCTGCGTCACATTTTCCATTATTGCTCCGCTCCTATTTGTCTTAGCGTGATGATATATAACCTTCCTCGATAAATAGGCTATCTAACACTGAAAGATTTTTTTAAATTGGACCAGTAGTTCCTGAGATTAGCGAGTTCAACCAAACAAACAAACTCTTCTGCTTTATAATATTAGTATAGATTTTTCCGCTTGAAGGTCCGGCGCACATATGGCGGAACGCAGAGCAGAGCATCTTTCACTGTCAAACTATTTTCGACATTGTCATCATTCATATCTTTTTTTTAGGGTTTGCTCTTGACTCTAGTCTTGGTCAAAGATGACAGAGACAAAGTCTACGATGGAGCGAGCTTACCCAGAAGGAGCCTGTTTACTATAACTTTGAAGAGATTAGGGTTGTAATCAAAAATCAATTAACACGTCGCTTTGATGCTCTTCAGGAATGATTTGTTGTGTTAATTGAGTACCTTTAGGACGAATGCCATTACAATTTTGTTCAAAGGGTGTGACGTTTGTGGTTTCTTAAATAAATAAAACTGAATTTTGTAATATTTTCCTTTTTTATTATCTCAGGAATTGTTTGTTTTCATATTAATATAATATCATAGTTTCATACAGTGAATACATGTCAGCGGGTAATGACGAATGCACGACCTGATACCGAACCAACTGCCTCTCACACATACAACTCATTTTACAACAAATATACAGTTAATAATCATTTAAAGATCAACACACAATGGCCACTTTCCAATTACACGCCAATTATTCGACAAGATTTACTTTTAATTTTCAAAATAAGAACTCCCGACAGTTTATGCGCGTTGAAAAGCGGCCAGTGTGACCAGTATAAACATTTAAAAAACTTCCATTGCGCGGCAGTAAAAACAGAAATGTCGCAACAAAACACAGCCAAGGAAATGATACAAAGTAGCATTAGGTCGTGTTATTAGTGCATCTACCGTCTACTTCACCATCAACTTCGCAACCTCGGGTCAGTGGGTCGTCTTAGGGGCGCTGACAGTGAATCAATTATTTGGTCGTACACGCTATATTGATACAAACGTACACAACTTTTACTTTATATATAAACATTTATTTAATTATATTATAATCAATATAAGTTACCTATGTATTAGAATTTTCTATCCTTGCATTTTACTAGAACAAAGTGCATTAAACAATTATATATTTACGTTATAAGCTTATTGTTGAACAGTACCTAAGTATTAAATCAGTTTTGAGTATAAAATGAAAATGTGTTTTTAGTAAAAAAATGCAGTCGTTTTACAATAGCGCCAACTAAAGCGAAGACGCACCGAGTATCTAGACTTACAGGCGATATGTGGCTCAACCAATATAACAACATTAGCTAAACGTTACCTTAGAGGTCTCTCGAAACTGGCTAGTAACCAACCAGCAAGTAGGTACGTATGTTCCCGTAGTATGAATAAACCTTACTTTAAACATGTCGTTTCGTTCGATTTCTAATTGCATAAATCGCAGCGGTTTGCGAGATACGAACAAATCTAAAGACCTCTACTCGTATGCTTGTCAAACAACCAGTACACTACACTAAGGGTGATCAGTTTGACACGCGAGTGAAAGGCCTCGATATTAGATACAATTTAAATACGACGCTAAATCACAAGAATTTGATTATTATAAGATAGTTATTGTACCGTCAGAACAATCCTTTATACATCCCCCAAATAAAGAAAACATGATATGAGATATTGTACTATGATTATAACTTTTTTAGCATTTGTCTGCATTAATTATACTTCTGTTGCTACCACAATAATAACAAACAGGACACTCGGAATAAACAGGTTCTTGTGAATCTGTCAATGTCCAACTGTTCTGTTCTTAAAGATATGAATCTACTGACGATCGCCGAGACGAGCGACGCAAACACATTATAGAAACATTCAACAAAAAATAACGTTCATAAAGATTATAGTATAAATTATTTGTAACAGATAACAAGAGTTTTACACAATGATAGTTCACATCCACGTCGTTTTGTAACCAAGCACGTAATATCGCACTGCAGCCCAGAAATTATAGAAATATCTACCGTGTTTCACAGAAACAGCCAGAAAAATATCAATAGAAAACATACTTATATATTCGTTGCACATACAAAAAGCTGTGAATAAGATGCTAATCAATTATTACGACAGCGTACACCGAGTTTACGAAAGATATAACTTTATATACGCAATAATATACATTAGATTAGTTTACAACAACGATGGGAGATTTTTACGTTCAGGGCGTTCTCTACGTGTTCAGGGTCCTACAACAACATTCTGCCTCGTCCTACGCTACCGTCCAACAGAACAACTCGAGACAACCTGGTCTCAGCAACCTTCCCTATATCGTGACGATTATATGTTTGTCTAAACTAACAAGCTAAGGCGCGCGGTCCCGGGTAATACTGAGCGGTTACAGCTATGAGCAGTCCCTTTTTACTATAATGAAGATCTAAATTAATGGTCTCCTCCAACTAAATGTATACAAAACCAGGCAAAGATGAACTGAACATGGACAGTCTGTGATGGATACTTCTTAGTTGTCGAGGGTTTATTCCCGCGCACCGTCACTACCGACTTAAGTTTACATTAACCTGTATTTTTATCAATTTTACTTTTATTTTAGCTGTAAATACACATATACTTGAATTTAAATATTAGTTATTTTATCGGCTATCACTGAAAGGTACATACATTATAATGTATACTTGTTAACAGACAAGGGTCGATCGAGCCGCGCGGACGCCGAGTAACATGAACATACAAAAATATATTACAACAAATAATTGACTAAGACCAAAATATATATATATTTCTTTTAAGACCCAACAAAGCAATAGTAATTTGTAAAAATTATCTGTAGCTATAAATATTCACATCTATGTACTTTCAAAATATATGATTATAATTATGTATGTATCATAAATATATCTACAAGTACATCGATCTAGGAAAGCGCGAGTAGTCCGCGCGGACCGCCGAGCCACAAACAACAGCGCCTAAGAAAGAGATAACAACTTTAGGATAATACCCATAAACACATCGGTATTTAATAGTTACACGTTTAGTTTACAATTACATACATCATTAATTCATTATCCTAACGTCTGCTTGCGGAGACATTTAAAAGTCATAAGTGTTCGAACGCGTTTTAGCTTTTTTTGACAAATGTCTCGGCAAGCGAGTGTACTATCATAGTTATTGTACCGGAGGCGGCGCCCGCGTGCGCACTGAAGCGAAGACGATGCGATACTACACTGCTAAGTCATTGGTAATACAAGCTAATTAAAAGCTACCATTTTGGTAGAAATCTTTTTTGTTTGCAACCCCGCGAACTCGCCTCATGACCTCCGCGCGTAAAATTTGAAGCTAAAGAACTTTTTTCGTTATTTTTTTAGAATTATATTTTACATGAACATGATAATTTGACAGATGACTCGATACATTTAAATACAATGACATTTTCATTACCTAACATTTGCACTCGCAGGAAGCTACAACGATATATAGAGTTAGAGAAAGGCACTACCGAAGAGAATACGCGCTGAATACAATATGTAAGTAACTTATTATTGTATTTTTAACCAATCATACTAAACGATCTCGTTCAGAAGTGTATTTTCCGACGTTTATAATTATTTATTGTTGAGTATTCATAGTTTTTACATTAAATTATTCGATTTTCACGTGTGAATAGTACCTCACGATATTGAGTATGTTGCGACATTCGTATAATATTTATATCGTACAATATTTAAAACAAACATTTACTGCCGGCATCGACCAACAGCCAAGTACTATTTTTCACTTACACAATTTTACAACTGAATTCCTTCACAAGGTGGCCGATGCGATAGTTTTCATGGAGTGAATTGTGTAAGTAAAACATCGTAAGTGACGCGAATTTGTAAAGCAGCAGCGACCGTACATACCCGCATACATATTGTATACTGCCAACATAATTAAAAATTATATTTATTAACATAAAGCCTCAAATACACACGCCTGAAACTCGCACAAATGTTTGACAGTATCTTGCTTGCCATTGTGTCTTATCTTCTGATTGGTGTGTTTCACTACGGCATGCAAGTTACTTGCATACTTTTGTGCAAGTTATTGACTTGTTTTTTAAGGCCTTAACATATTAACAGACGATCAGAACTTGCACAAACCTGTTGTACTTGACCACACATTTCTCACACATTGGAATTTATACACGCAACACAGACTCACATCCTTCTATACAAAACAAATGTATGTGACATTGATTCTTTTTTTTCACTTCTCTAATTTTTTTTTTCTTGTTATTTTAAAATTAAATTCAGTCAGACTTAACAAGCATGCAAACAAGTATTGGTACGTTTTTGTTATAAAATATTTAAAATTAAATTAATCGATTTGAATGTAAAAATCAATGTCACAGACATTAGTAATAATAATTATAATTTATCTATTTATACAAAATAAACGATAAAATTAACGCTGAATTAAATTACAACGTGATTATTAATATACAAGTACCGGCAGGGTATTTAGATTTACTGTATTTAGCACTGGTTTCAAAATGGCGCGAAAGACATTAAACTCACGCCGCATCATGAACCCAGTGTTTCTGAGAAATGTCTGAATGGCGACAGTTTGATGGTGGCATTTTTGAGATACACATTATTTTCGAATTATGAGGTCGACGATAGCTATTTTTTTTATTAATTAACACTCAAGCAATTTCACATTAATATGAAATTATATTATAAATATTGAAGCCTTTTATTAACGTTCAAATAATTCTTAAAAAGTCGAATTATTGAGGTTTTTTCTTTGGCTTTTCGACCCTATTTGCATTAAATTACAAATGAGAAAAGCCGTAGGAGAAATAAAAAAGCAGACCTTATTTTAACACAGTTAAGAAACAGTTTCGGGTGGCACGTTTCCATTTAACGATGGAACCATTAATAGTTAGTTTACAGTACGTAGGAAAGAGACATTTATAGTGTAGACTCTTTCTAGCACAGAGGAATACATTTGAACTTTCTATATTCATAATAAATCTCATGTATGATACAACCGCGAGATAATAACCCACTCTTTTTATTAAACTTTATTATTTTTTGAGTGCATTAATTTTACCTCGCAAGAGACTTTTACTGACAATTTTACGGCTTATATCAATATTACCGGTACATTTTTATTTCAAATATTAACCGGGCAGTATCCATAATGCCGAAGAATTGCCTGTAACGCGATATTATTAACTAACCGACTATACAATACAGTGAAGAAGCTATTAGGCCTCGATTGCAGACAACAATATATTACAATTTTACAAAATAAGTTATAATTAAGAATTTCGCCATCGTTCATGTTTTTACCGGTTATTTCAGTAACTAGCCGGATATGAGCATTATGCGTTTCTTAACCATTTTTAAAACTAAGCCATCTTTACGCGCTACATCTAAACTTTGTGATATGATCGTCTCGTTTAACTTTCACTATTTTACTTGAGCGTTCTGCGTTCTACCCGGTCAATAGACGAAATAACCGGTACATAAACGACAGCGGTGATTAATATACACGCCCAATCGCCATGTTTTGTTCGAGCCCCCAACAAGCAACTTTCAAATTGACTAGTGATTTTTTTTGCATTATTTTTCAGTTGATTTGCACAGTCAGCGGTTAAAATTAAGATTATTTTCGTAAGGTTATCTTTTATATTTCTTCGGGCAAGCCGCAGGTTTTAAAATCTCTTTATTAATAATTAAGTTTTGATGTTACGGTTGACTAGTTAATTTTAAAATATAATATGTTTGGCAAGCTAAGTTCGACTTTTTCAAAGTTTCTTTTAATAATTACCAAGATTTTCAAAGACAGCAAATTATACATCATTTGTATCCAGATACTATAGTCTTTCAAAAAAATGTGCACTTTCAAAACAAACAAAACATATTTAAGCTGATTTTTCAAAAAACAGATAACATTTATCAGTATAACCAATGAGCCAGCAGACATACATATTTTTATACAAAAGGAGTCATACCTACTGTCATAGTTACTCTTTCGATAAAAACTCTCTGATGATTGAAAAATCTGCTCGTAATTTCTATCTTGAGCCTTTTGCACTAACTGACTGTATTACAAACCAACAATTTATCCGACGAATTCTGTACACGATAGCCCAAGCGACACACCTTATATACCTCACATAAAGAATAAATACATACCTGATCGTGAGGTATCCATCCGCTCACTCTAGCTAGACCACTATCTCACCTGAACGGCAATAGAGAATATGCATGCATTATTTTTATTTGCAAAATAAAATACTTATTAGCTAACAATTCATCTGCCTAGCCTTTTCCCAACTATATTGGGGTCGGCTTCCAGTCAAACCGGATTCAGCTGAGTACCAGTATTTTACGTGGAGCGGCTGCCTACCAGACCTCCACAACCCATTAACTGGGTAACACGGTGCTCATTGGCAAGACTGGTGTCAGATTTTTCTGGCTTCTGACTATCCGTAACGACTGCCAAAGATCTCCAAATAACAGCCGGGACCAACAGCTTAACGTGCTTTCCGAGGCACGGAGGAAACTCGTTATGTTAAGATGGTCACCCATCCACAGACCAACCTCGGCAAGCGTTGCTTAACCTTGAAGATCAACCTGTGCGGCTGTTATTATTTAGCCACGAGCTCCTCAGGTCTAGTAAACAATTATGAAATAATTTTTAAATTACCTTCAGCAGCGATGAAGAAGCTTCAAATTAGACTAAGAAAGAGAGATCCGATATCAGCTCTGACGTCAAATATTGTGATGCCTATACAGCTGCCACAAAAAATGGCGTTTCCGCGAGAGGGACAGATGTTTGTTTAAAATAGTTCAGACTCGTTTTTTTTTTCAGTTGATTTTGATTCTATTTTCACTTTTAGTATCATAATTTTGTATATTTCCAGATAAATTGTTTAGATAATATATTTTTGTTTCTTGCATATTCTCTATTCTGGTATTTGAAGCATTCGCATCGCAGTCTTACTATCAGAAACACTACTAGTTTCGCTACATTTTGACAAGATTTTGACATTGAATGTCTCTGAGACTCTGAGATGATATTGCGACTTGAATTTTTTAAAATTCGAGAACTGCCTTCTGTTGACAATGGAACTCGCTTGCCTAGAAAAAAATATTCTGCTGCCATAAGCATACAAGGACGAAGTAACCGATTTTCAACATTAAGAAAAAACAACTTAAGGTCGGAAATCGATTACTTCGTTTTGTGTAGATTCTACACGACCTTTTCTCTTATGATGCCAGTATTATCAGTATTGTTAAGTGAGTTTGTGACCTACGCTAGCTATTACTGTTCCCTAATCCACAGTTCTTACCTCAGGTTTCTGAAAATGCTACTATATTTTTTTATCTACCGTCAATTGACAACAGATTTGTTGACATTTCCAAAAATCAAGCATTTATATTATCATACCTCCGTAATACTCCGTATCGCATAACCCATTATATACAGAAACCGCATATTTACAATGAGATAGATATGCAATATATTTATTCAATATAATTTACATAATAATCAACTCCGCGTCTCGAATGGAATGCTGAACGATCTAACTAAATATATCGAGCGAAATATCAAATGTATATACATACCCCTCCATTCCGTTAAATTCAAGATGGCGGCCGATGATTAAGAGCTGACACACATCAAAGCGACGCGTTATCGTAGCTTTAAAATTGGTCAACGCGATGTTATTGTTTAATGAGACCTCGACGGTTTTTATAACGATGTCCTATCGCTTTGGTGTGGGTTCAGTCCTTAAAAAAGCATAATTAACTTGCGTATGTTTACAAAGTGTATAGTCACTTGGTATACTTTATTTATGATTTCTTCGCACCGACATGTACTATTTACTAGACAAACGGTACGCTCGCCACAGATAGGAACTAAACGGGATTCCGAATCTCGCAGTATCTCCTACTGAGATTACTTCCATGTACCAGCGTGTCTAGTACGCATCACATATCAACGATGTGACGTAAAATCCGAAACACGTCGCCGTCCGCTGGCGTAACTCCACCGCTATCAACAACGTAATAATGTTTAATATTTATTTATAAATAATCCTTTAATTTACACTCGCCCGTCTCGCATAAAAATATCGAAAATCAAAATTGGACGAATTACGAAAATGCAATAAGCGAGCGAGCTAGCGACCTGGCGGGCTGGCTCGTCCCAGGCGGAGGGCGGCGGGTCACTTGTCCTGGCGCGAGAGGGCCAGCGCCAGCTGCAGCTCGGCGTCCTCGCGCCGGCGCCGCGCCTCGGCCTCGGCCTGCACGCGCCGCGACTCGGCCGCCGCCCACGCCCACTGCTGCTCCTCGCTGGGCAGCGCCTCCGTGCTCTTAGCCTCCAGCGCCTTCGCCTTCTTATCCTTCTGCTTCGTCCGACCTATCCCACCTATCGTGTGCACCAGCGACTTGGCGTATTTCACGGGCCGCGGCGACTTCTCCTTCTTCGAAGGCAAGGTGTTCGTGGTGGGCCACGTCTCGTTGAGGTTCTTGTTGGCGTCGGTGCCGGCCCAGTCGGCTGCCCAGTTGTCCGACTTGTTGGCCCAGTTGTCGGTCTTCCAGTCGCTGGTGTCGGTGTTGGTGTTCCGCTTGGCGGTGTCGTCGGACGTCCAGGCGTCGGCTTTTTGAGTGGCGGGTTTCGCCCAGGCGTCGTCGGTCGCCCAGTTGTCGTTGGGCCAGGCGGCCCACGTGTCGCTGTTGTTGTTGGCAGGCTTGGGCGGCGGCTTCACTTCGGAGCGGCTGGAGAACGGGTCGAAGGCCAGGGGCGGCGCGGACACCCGGCCGCTGCGCTTGTCGGGCAGCGTGAAGCTTCCGTTGACGGCGCTAGACGCGGAGAAGAAGTCGTCGGTGTCGAAGCCGGCCGCGGAAGCGGACCTGGCGCCGAGGCGTGCGTCGGGCACGTCGGCGAAGGGGTCCTCTATGTTGAAGGGGTCCTCGTAGCGGTAGTCCTTGAAGGGGTCGTCGGCGAAGTCCATGGCGGGGCGGTCGGTCTGGACGAGAGAGCGAGAGTGAGACACAGCGAGTGGCAAGGCGGGGACAGAGAGAGTACGCACGTGAGCCGAGCCGCCGCCGCGTCCGCTTAGCGCTGCAAGGGGGGAACAAGCACGAGCTGTGTTAGCACGGTTAGTGGAAGTGTTACATGACAAGTGACAACAGTACATACCGCCACCCTTCTCACTCTTTCATTTTTCGATTTACAGATTTTTTAAACTAACTTTAGTAACTTCACAGATTTAACAGGTATCAATGACAACATGGAATAGCAAAAAAATAAAACGATTTAAACAGCTGATCACGGGGTCAACAACCTCGTGACGTGGTTTTTTTTTTATTTTTTATTGCTATTAGGTCTCAATTGCCTTAACTATGAAGTTCCACGAATTAACAAAATACTGATATTTTTATGCTTACAATTTGTACAAAAGTGGCGTTACGTACTCATAATAATATTATCATTATAGGTATATACAGGTATAGTTATCGATTATAGAACAGAAATGAAACATAAATAAAATATATTATAAATGAACCAATAAAAAAAAGGAGTGGATGTGATCGTGTACCAGGTGCAACACTACAAGCGAACTAAGAGACTAATATGCTACCAGTACCTGCTACTGCTACCCTAAGCACAGTCAACAAAAAAGTCAAAAAAATATATTTCACTAAATAAATATGTTTGGAATATAAGTTCGTAACGCGGTTTAGAATAATAAATTACAGATTCATATTACCAATATCCAATAACTACTACTCAAGTCAACTTACTATTCTAGGCGCCAGATAAACTTGCGATAAAGTTCATTGATCCCTAATATCCTTTCATCCTTTTTAGATACAAGCAAGAAATAAGCAGTACCTTTGTTGTACTAATAATTGTAATGCTGTATCTGTACCGTTTCTCTGTGTGTACATAAATTGTAAAATAAATAAATTATATACCGTTTTTCATTACTAGAGAACGTAAAGGATACGATAGAAGTCGATTTAGGACAGTTTATATCTTTCTGTGTTTTATATTAAGAAAGGAAATAAATGTATGTGGGTCAGTGACCGTTATTGCACAATTATCTGGGGCCTACCACACCACTAATCAACTAAATTAAATAAAAACATTTCATTTTAATTTGCATAATATTATTTTGTCCTTAAAGGCAGCACATTCAATTCAAACCCAAAGCATTTTTAGGAGTCTCTTTGTTTGTCTGTCCGTCTGTCACAGAATATTTTCTCCGGATCTACAAGACCGATTCTGTTGAAATTTGGTTCACATATGGAGTGCGGTGACCCAAACACGGACGCGTTACGATGATATTCGTTAGGAACCCTTTGCACGCCAGTCCGACTCGCACTTGGCCACATTTTTTTTTTCAATTAAACTATTTACACTCACTTTTGAACTGTCAAGGAACTCTAACAAAACCGCTGCATTTAAGTCACTGTGTAAGTTACAATTGAATGTTTTGCCTGAAGCACCGCAGACAGTTACTTTGTCATTCAGATGCATTTTTTTATTATCCAATTCCATTCAAAACATTCAAACTAGAATTGAAATCTATACATCTATACATATAAATAAAATTGGAGTGTGCCGTTTTTTACTACATGTATAATGAATATTTATACGGTACTTACACCAAAATATATTTTTTTACAATTTTTGTTTGTCTGTCTGTCTCTTTGTTCCGGCTAATCTCAGAAATGGCTGGACCGATTTTGACGGGACTTCTATTGGCAGGTAGCTGATGTAATAAGGAGTAACTTAGGCTACTAATTCAATTCAAATTAAAGAATCGACTGTTAGGCGTAACGCAGTTCGCCGGGTCAGCTAGTCTTAATATTATAAGCTGAAGAGTTTGTTTGTTTGAACGCTAATCTCAGGTACTACAGGTTCGAATTGAAACATTTTTCGTTGGATAGCCCATTTATGAAGGACTATATAACATCACGCTAAGACCAAAAGGAGCGGAGCATTAATGCATGTGACTTAGATGAAGCGCGGGTCAGCTAGTAAAGTAATAAAATTGCTCTAGTATTAATTCGCAAGGTAGATTTTTATGGAGAAGAACGGAAAAGTCAATTTTAATTTTTAATTCTACCCTACACTAGTCTACAAATAACATACCGAGTTTCCTCCGTACCTCGGAAAGCACGTTAAGCCGTTGGTCCGTTACGGATTGACAGAAGCCAGTAAATCTGACTACAGAATTGTCAAGAAATACCATGGTACCCAGTTAGCTGACACCAGTCTCAGGCAAGACTGCTGTCAGATTTTCTGGACTCTGACTATCCGTAACGACTGCCAAAGATCTCCAAATGACAGCTGGGACCAACAGCTTAACGTGCTTTCCGAGGCACGGAGGAAACTCGGTACGTTAAGATGGTCACCCATCGGCAGACCAACCTCGGCAAGCGTTGCTTAACCTTGAAGATCGACCTGTGCAGCTGTTATTATTTAGCCACGAGCTCCTCTACAAATACGTCCAAACCTAGCGAATTATTTCGTTACC